>HG992202.1:8413190-10813190 GCA_905220545.2 Melitaea athalia | reverse complement strand
GGGATAGGGTCGGCAACGCGCTTGCGACGCTTCTGGTGTTGCAGCTATGTGTGTATAAGCTACGATAATCGCTTACCATCAGGTGCCTCGGAGAGCACGTTAAGCTGTCGGTTCCATTTGTTATTATATACACCTGATAGCGATTATTACTCTAGTAGGGAATATATACGCCAACCTGCAGTGGAGCAGCGTGGTGGATTAAGCTCTAATCCTTCTTTTACAAGAGAATGAAGCCTAGAGGCCTAAAGGACAGCAGTGGGCTGTTGCAGGCTGAATCAATTAAGATAATGCTGGGCAGATTTTAATGGTACTCACCGGCTGCACAGGGTCCTCGAGGGTGAATCCCATGTCCACATCCTGCTTCCACAGCACTTCGATGAGATCCATGTCCTGGGGATAGAAAAAAATAAATATATATTTTCTGTGACAAAAAGTTTTTGTTAAAAATTTGCGTTCACCATTTTTAGTAATTAATGATGCAAATTAATGATCCTTCTCCTACATAGGGAAGAGGCCTATGCCCAACAGTGGGATATTACAGGCTGAATCGTGAATGATGCAAAAATATATTTAAAGAACTATTCCTGTAAGAACATTTCTGACGCCAAAGTGTATTTTAATTGATTAATTATCAAAAACCTGCATATAAATAAATAATCTGTTAACATATATTTTTCTACTGTTTACACGAACTTCACTCATTATAATGAAATAACTTTTTCGAATTTTAACGCGGTTTATTTATTCATTTCTTTTTAAATTATCAGTTAAAACTTTCTGCGTAGAGAGGACTAATTAAAATATTGATATAACATAGCATAGGGTAGTTTCGAATAACTTGTAACGTTATGGGCCCCGTAAACGATCAAACTCGTTTGATCAAACTTCATGTTTTCATATAACAAACACATCAAAAAAGCCCGCAGCCCCGCACACGATCAAATAATTTGACAAACACGTTTGTCAAACAGGAATTTAATATGAAGTTTGATCAAATATTTGATCGTCTACGGGGCCCTTTAGGACGTCTGACACCTCAGTCCTCCCGTGTCGAGCTATGGTTGCTGTAAAGTATCCGAAACGACGGGCATCTAAAAAACTTAATAAACCGCGACAAAATCCGAAAAAGTTGTTTCATTATAGTTTGTTAGATGTTTTTGTTGTTTCATTATAATTTGTTAGATAACTATTATATTATAAAAAAGGGATGTAAGACTGTTTTTGTGGACAAAAAGTAAGACGTACAATTTTAAAGTGTTATAAATAAATTAAATATAAAAATGTGTATATATAAAAATTGACATCAATGACTAAAACAGATTATCGCATTTTAGACGCATTAGCAAAATAAATAAGAATTGTTTTGAAATATTTACAATTCTACATAATTATATTAATTTTGCATAGTTGTCTCTCGATGATTTTATTATACGTATAACGTAAAAGAGCATCGCAAGTATTAATAAAACGCAATGTAAGAGTTTCAAAATATAAATAAACAAAAATTTTGCTTCATTAGTTCTAATGTCGAAATTAATACAATCTGCACAAATAAATGTCTCTTACATTCATGCAATTAAGCATTAAGTTTTTATATGTATATCATATATTTATTAAAAAATGTAATACCAAAATTAAAAAAAAATCTAACATATTATGAAAAATACATTTTTTTGTCGTACAAAATAATAAACTTGACGCCTGAGTACGCCACGCCATCTATGGAAAAATCATGGAGCTTCTAACAAGCAATTATAAAAGGCGAATGAGTGGTACAGCGCCATCTATGATTGATTTGTCTACTTAAAATTGCTACTGCTCAATAGATGGCGCTAGAGGTGATGAAATTCTTTTATTCGTTTTTTTAACAATTTATTACAACTTTAGAGAAATATATTAAAAAGTAACGATACAAAGGAATGCATGTTTATTTTTTTCTTGACAGTGACATTATCGTTATTAAAATAAATTTAATAATGTTTATGATAAGTTTAAATGACAAATTATTGAAAGCAGCTATTATTCGCAAGGCAATATTGTATGCAAATTATTAAATAAGAAATTCTACTATATAGGTACCTACTAACCATGTTTACAAATAATTATGCTTAGTGTACATACAGTGAACAGAAAGAAAAACGATTGTAATTTTCTACGGATAAGAATATAACACATCCTGTAGTCGATAGATGGCGCTGTGCGTAATTTAAAAATAACATTCTAGAAGCTTAGACTGTATGTTTGCTAGTTCACTGTTCATAACAAGGTTGCCCGCGGTCAAGGCGAGGCAAGGTTGAAATTTTACGTTTTTACGCCAAATATCCGAAAAAAATAATCGTTCTTCCTCTAAAAACACGATTCATACATCAATATCTTTATTACTTAGGCGGTTAAGTCGAAAATTGCTTACGCTTTTCTGTTTTTTTTAAGATATTTAAAATTAGACTTTGTGTCATTTGTTTAAGGTTAAAAACTGTTTACATGAAACGTGTTTCTTGATTTCAATGACCGATAAACGTTATTACAAGGTGTATGCATGTGTATGGAATGATTTCGAGTAGAATTAATTGATAACTTTAGTTACTTATAAATGGCTATCGACTTAGAAATTACATTTACTAGCTGTACCCAGTGACTACACCGAGAAACTTACAATCCTAAACTTAGCGCCAAATCCTAGTAACATGATATATTATGCGAAAGTTTTAGAGGATGGATATTTGTTGGTCTTATATGCAAAAACTATAGAACTGATTGTAATAAAACTCGTTACATAGATAACTGAATATCACTATATAGAACTGTCGCTTCCCGTCTGTCATGTATTTTAGGTCTTTTTTTTTTCTTATAAATATATACACATTACACACACGGTCGTCTGTTCCTAAAGTAAGCAACTTAATGCTTGTGTTATAGGTAACAGCCGACTGTTATAGCTACATATTATTTTTTTTCGATAAACATACTTATAAATAATACATATATGTATAAATATATAAATAAATATGTATATAACACCCAGACTCGTGGTGGGAATCGAACCCACAACCCCCGGAACAGAAAGCAGGGTCACTACAAACTGCACCAACGGGCTAGTCTAAAACTACGCAACGGATTTTGATGCGGTTTTTTCAAAGAGATAAAGTGATTCAATGGAACGATTTATATGTATAATACATGCATGCAGGACGAGATCGTGGCCAGGGCAGGAAGACTGGATGACCATGGCTAAAGTTATGGAAAAATAGAATTCTTTGGAGGAAATTTTTACCCTAAGGGGGTCCACATTAGAAGGGAATCAAATTGCATGAGTTAAATTCATAAATAAATTCATTAATTCATTACGATTACTTAGCAATTTAATTTTAAATTATCAATATATTATTTCTATATACCTATTGTGGAATGAAATAAAGCTATTATTATACTGCATGCACAATATGGTAGAGAAACACTGATAATTTTAGAGGTCTCTAGTAGAGAAGAAGAAGTAGAGACTCTCTACTAATCTAATAACGTATCTTTTGTTGTTGATAGTATCAGCATAGCACCCGTGCGAAGCCGGGGCGGGTCGCTAGTCCAGAATAACATATAGGCTAATTATTATCTCGACATTCTCACGAGATCGGAAATTACGCGGTAGAAAAAACCGCAATGCGATGCTAATGTAATCTATGTAGATATTCTCTATTACGAGTATATTTAAAAAAAGGTTCAATTTTAAATCTTCATTTTATAAAGTATATTTTTTATTCAACTAGGATGGCAGCAAGCGTACGGCTCACCTGATGGTAAGCGATAACCGTAGCTTATAGACGCCTGTAAAGTGCAACACCTGCCGGGCTAGCATGCGCGCCACGACAAAAGTTTGTCTACCCCTTTTCTCGTATTATCTCTTTATGTCTACAGTAGCTAGCATGCGTGCACGTGATACTCTTCTCGTCACTACAATTGAAGAGATAACAAGAAATTTTAGCTATCGTAGTTTTGTCGAATTTTAAGAAGATAAACTACTCGTTGTCAATATTATCGACGAGAAAGACGAAATATATTAAAATCTATACATATAATAAAATGGTAGAAAAGTCAAAACTGTACATTGAATATTTTTTTAAAAGAATACTTGGGGTGTGATCTACAATCGATACCGAAGCCAAAAATATAGTTTTTAGAATTTTTGTCTGTTTGTCTGTATGTATGTCCGGGATAAACTCAAAAAGTACTGCATGGATTTACTTCAAATTTGGCACGAATATTGTTAAGAAATCGGGTCAGAACATAGGCTATATATTATCACGCTCTATCACCTACGGGGAACGAGCAGTGAACCTTTATTTCTTCAAATGTATGTCCGGGATAAACTCAAAAAGTACTGCATGGATTTACTTCAAATTTGGCACGAATATTATTAAGAAGTCGGGTCAGAACATAGGCTACATATTATCACGCTATCACCTATGGGGAATGAGCAGTGAACGCACGCAGACGTCGTCGCGGGCAGCAGCTAGTTATAAATATTATTATAATATCTTTTGTATACCATGGCGTTTCGTTTAGTCTTCGGAAGAGAATTGTGTCTCTCGTATTGCGCATGTTAGGGTAATCGAGAAAATACTCGATGTAGACATTATCTATCTCTCTCGTCAAGAGATTATCTCGTTGTACGCATGCTAGCCCGGCAGATCACCAGAAGCATCGCAAGCGCGTTGCCGACTCTACCCCCATTATAGCCAGGAGCTCTAGACACCTTACATAGGAACACAATACTGTTTGAAAACAGTATTATTTAGCTGTGGTCTTCTGTAAGGTCGAGGTACTACACCAGTCGGGTTGCTCAATTTTTTGAGCAGGAAATTTCTTGCCTAGCCCTACATCAGTTGAAAGCAGTATTATTTAACTAATAACTGTGATCTTCTATCTATTATTCTAAATTAATTTTAGCTAACGTGAAGCAACCACCGATTTAGAATTCACATTCTGCAGAGAAGAATTAGAAAAAGTCAACAGTTAATTTTTTTAAAGTAAATACTCAACCATTACAAAGTTGGTTATATGACCAGCTTGCCAGATTCTTAGTTCGTAATCTCATAAGACGACGCGTTGGCGCAACGGTCACAGCACTGGTTTGTGGCTGTTGCACTGGCGGTTGCGGCTTCAATCTCCGCACATTACAAACATTTGTATTTGCAATACAGATGTTTGCCGCGGTCTAGGTGTTTAGGCAATCCTTGTGGGTCCCACCGTGCCTCGGAGAGCACGTTAAGCCGTCGGTCCCGGTTGTTATCATGTACACCTGATAGCGATTGTTACTCATAGTATGGAATATATCCGCTAACCCGCATTGGAGCAGCGTGGTGGATTAAGCTCTGATCCTTCTCCTACTTGGGGAAAGAGGCCTATGCCCAGCAGTGGGATATTATATACAGGCTGAAGCGTAATCTCTTAAGAAATATTTTTTAAACTAGGTATTCTATATCAGCATCAAATATGTAGCTAGACCAGTCGGCTGTTACCTATAACACAAGCATTAAGTTGCTTACTTTAGGAACCGACGACCGTGTATATATTTATTATTTATTATTATTTATTTATCAGGGGTTATCTGTAAGAAATGACTATCAGTGATAAGATCGCCTTTGCACTCGTACTAACTTTGAATATTGTAATTACATACATATTGACTATTTATTTACGAAACGCGCGAATTGTACAAAACACTTACGATTTAATTAACACGGTACAACAGTTTATTGAACTTTAATTTTTTAAAAAAACTTCAATTAACAATAGATAAAATAAATCATTTATTTAATTTATTTACTCGCTGACCCGACAGACGTGTCCTGTCTTGCGAATCGTCAAACTCGTGAAGTTTTAATATCTTTATTTTCCTAAGTTTGCCATTCCATTCAGCAAAATATATAAAAACTTGAAAAAAATCTTTTGTCATATATATTATACCGATTTTGGGTACAAATATTGTGTTGTTTTGACGTTTATTTTATTTATTTATTCAATAAAACTTTATTGCACACAAAAAGAAAGATACAGTTTAGAAACAAATGATACAAAACAAATAAGTATGCAAAGGCTGCCTTATCGCTTATAGCGATCTCTTCCAGGCAACCATTAATGAAAGAAGTGTTTAGCAACCGAAAAAAAACCGACTTCAATTACGTCGACAAGTAATACAACGTAAGTAGACGAAAAAAATTAACAAACACAATAGTTGTCACTACGATTTTCGAGGGTTTCCTTCGATTTCTCTGGGATCCCATCATCAGATCCTGGTTTTATCATGGTACCTAATTTGGGATATCTCCTTTCCAACAAAAAAAGAATTATCAAAATCGGTTCATAAACGACGAAGTTATCCCCGAACATACATATATAAAAATATATATATATATATAGGTACGGTCGAATTGAGTAACCTCCTCCTTTTTTGAAGTCGATTAAAAAGATAAATAGTTTTTATTTTATTACATTATTGTTTTTCAATAACATTTCAATATACAATACTTTATTATTATCTATTAGAATTGTTTCAGTGTCTTGATTTTGAAGATTGTGAGCTAATTTTTCCGGTTTCTGATAATGATATCAGACATTTTATCATATACCATTTTTCCTATCAAACTCTCCTCTCAGATTATTCGCAACCTTTGAAACCAAAAGTTATAGCTCACTAGCTTCTGCCCTCGGCTTCGTCCGCGTGGAAAAGTTACTTTGGGCTAACGCTAACTTTAACCCGCTACATCGTTTACGTAGAACTTGCGAAACTTTAACCGTTTACGCAGCGCAAGCTCACAAAAGGAAAAAAACCGATTTTGAAACATTCTTCATTGGTGCTCCGCTCCTATTGGTCTTAGCGTGATGATATGTAGCCTATAGCCTTTCATCGATAAATGGGCTATCTAACACTGAAAGAATTTTTCAAATCGGCCCAATACTTCCTGAGATTAGCGCGTTCAAACAAACAAACTCTTCAGCTTTATAATATTAGTATAGATTAGTTGAGGTGACCCTAAGATTTTGTATCCTGCTGACAAAGTTGCTGACAACTTATATACCAGATAAAATGTCCTGAATAATCAGTGTAATTACGGGTCAATTCGCTAGGGTCACATCCCTAGTATTTCTATTTGAGCTCTGTCTGGGACCTCAGGTTGAACGAACAGACGGGCAACGCACTGTCGTACTTCTCAATCAATATTTTTAGACTAGACCCTACTGTAATTACTTAATTTTAAATTAAAATAAAAAAAATAATCAATACTAATTCAAAATAGACTAAGATACGAACTAAACACGATCTTCACTTATGTGCTAATGGATAAAAATTAAATAATTATTAATCGCTAAAAAGTAGGCTGGAAAATTCCTAAATTACCAGACTTTTAGCAGGCAACCCTGTGTCATCGTATTCGCAATGAAACAGAGCTCATTTAACCGACTTCAAAAAAGGAGGAGGTTACTCAATTCGACCGTATAATATATGTTTTTTTTTATGTATGTTCGGGGATAACTTCGTCGTTTATGAACCGATTTTGATAATTCTTTACTTTTATTCTTTAATAAGGAAACCAGGATCTGATGATGGGATCCCAGTGAAATCGAGGGGAACCCTCGAAAATCGTAGTGACGACTAGTGCGTTTGTTAATTTATTTATTACTAGCCGACCCGTGCCCACTTCGTTGGGCGTTAATTATTTTTGTGATTCAAATATATAGTAAAGTTTTCATCTTGCTCGTAATTCTACGATTTAATTTACATAATTATTATACTATTATTTTTCACTAAATTTTTTGTTCAATAACAATAAAATATAGCCTATATCACTCCTGAATAGTGTAGCTTTCTGTTTGTGAAAGAATTTTTATGATCGGATCAGTATTTGCGAAGATTACCCCCTACAAACAAACAAAGTAAGTCCTCTTTATAATATTAAGTATAGATTTATTACTTGCCGATGCAATTGAAGTCGGTTTTTATTCGTTTGCTAGCAAACACATTTATTTTGATGTAAGATTTATTTATTAAACATGTGGGTGAAAGTAACTACAACGATACATATTAATATACCTATTTTAACCTGCCAACCCAGTAGTTATGCTAGGAAAATAATAGGCAACCCAACGTTTGCATTTTCTACAGACTTCACAATGTCGGTGTTCAGTACTTGGATGGGTGACCGCCTGGGAACACCGCGTGACGTTGGCTTTTTGTTTCTTTTTTCCAATTAGTTTTTTTAATTATGATACCGCCTACAAGCCGCCTACTTTTTCAATTAGTTTGCCCAAGAAGTTTCACGTCTGACATGTGTACTTTGTTCGCACGCAATTTTTTTTTAATGGTTATCATTATCAGACTTAATAGAAGGACGTATAGGCTTCCTTAGGGAGTGTTTTACAGATTGTAAATATAATGAAAACAAATATCTAATATCTATACCTACATATAATATAAAATGATAGGAAAGTCAAAACTGTACATTGAATCTATACTAATATAATAAAGCTGAAGAGTTTGTTTGTTTAATTGTTTGTTTGTTTGTTTGTTTGAACGCGCTAATCTCAGGATCTACTGGTCCGATTTGAAAAATTCTTACAGTGTTAGATAGCCCATTTATCAAGGAAGGCTATAGGCTATATATCATCACGCTAAGACCAATAGAAGCGGAGTCCACGCCGACGAAGTCGCGCGCAGAAGCTAGTATTTTTTTAAAAGAATACTTGGAGTGTGATCTACAATCGATACAGCCAAAAATATAGTTTTTAGAATTTTTGTCTGTTTGTCTGTATGTATGTCCGGGATAAACTCAAAAAGTACTGATTGGTTTTACTTCAAATTTGGCACGAATATTATTAAGAAGTCAAGTCAACATATAGGCTACATATTATCACGCTATCACCTACGGGGAACGAGCAGTGAACCCTTATTTGCCGTATAGCGTTCACGCAGACGACGTCACGGGCAGCAGGTAGTTGCAAATATCTATACTTTTAATATATAAAGCTGAAGAGTTTGTTTGTTTGGTTGTTTGTTTGTTTGTTTGTTTGTTTGTTTGAACGCGGTAATCTCTGGATCTACTTGTCCGATTTGAAAAATTCTTTCAGTGTTAGATAGCCCATTTATCGAGGAAGGCTATAGGCTTTGTGTCATCACGCTAAGGCCAATAGGAGCGGAGTCCACGCCGACGAAGTCGCGCGCAGCAGCTAGTAATTTAATAAAACGCAGACTAAACAACGTTACAATTCTAGTTATATCAACTCTCATACAATTGGGGCAGGTTCAATAGAGTTCAGACGAGCGTTTAAACTGAAGGTCGGGAGTTCAAATCCGTGTTGACACTTCGAGAGCTAATTCAGATGACTCTTAAACTCTTTTGTTTCTTCGTATATTATACTTTACTTGTGACTTTACTTGCGTTAATATTCATGGTTAATGTTTTCTTACATTGGTCATATCACGATGTAATATAGCCTACATTACATGAAGACTATTGGTAGCTTTTTATCATCATTTTTTACATATTTAAGTTTTTAAGAGATGTAATAGCATAATCTAATAGGTAAATATGGCGACGTAGGCCATATTAGATAAAGCAGTTTTGTAATGGCTATCAAGATTTTTTCTACTATCTTGTACGGATCCATACAAACTTTATAGCTACAAATGTTTTCACTACAAAATATAGCCAATATTCTTATTTAATAAAATATGTTAAAACTATAATAAATGTTCAACAAACAGACAGACAAAATACATACAAATATTACCGAACAACGTGTATGTATGTCAGTGTTTTGACCTGGTTTAAGTTTTGAGTACTATGACCCGCTTTTTGCTTATTTTTGAATGGACAATATTCAATAAAAAATTATAGAGCTTGCTACGCTTCTGGTGTGCTGGTGAGCCGTACACTTGTTTGCTGACATATTCGTTTAGAAATAAACCTAAAGTAAATGACTGATTACGAAATCTTTTAATGAAATGATAATATAAATACATATTTATATAGGTACGTAATGATAAAACAGGCCATTCACATCGCGACGTCCGCGTCCGCGGCAAACGACCTTGAATGGTATTAAAAGCGGCTTTATAACAAACAAAAACAAACTTTTTAGCTTTGCAATGCATACTAACTGTAGATTACAACAGCTATTGTAGGGGTTATATTTTAGGGGGCATATATTAGGGGGGCGAAATTTTACCATTTTGGACCCCTCACTCCTCCTCCCCCTAAGTCACACTTTTTAGCGACCCGCTAAGGAATATTAGATCACACAAGCTGCTGCCCCCCCCCCTCCCTTAGACAATTTTTATTTCGATAGTATTGATTTATTTATACATATATATAATATACCCCTCCCTCCTATTTTACGAACGTATTTTAAAGGCTGTCGTTCCTGGTTGTTCTTATGGATTCTTTGGTTAACATAATAATACAACCTTTATATCAAATTGTATATTATACATGTAAAGACGTAAAAACTTTTTGTATGATTATTACGGAAAAGCGCAAAACAACAACAAGAACCCCGAAACAATTAACACATACACACAAATATTTGTTGTTCAAATTTCGCAACAAACAACAATCTATGTAACATAAATATCTGTAACCACTTGTAATAACATTTACATGAAAATAGTATGGATAAAATAAAATTTTAATATGTATATTCATTACTTGCTGACCCGACAGACGTTGGACCTGTCTTGACGCGAACTGCCAAACGCGAGGTTTAAATAATCATAACATTTTACTAAAAATATAACAATTTTCTACGCGATTTTCTCAACTTTTCATATCGTAAGATCCTTCTACAAGTAGGTATTCGAAAACTTAAAAAAATAATTAAGACAATAAAATAATAAAACATGGCGGCCGTGGGACAACGGTTGCAACCCCACAAACTTGGATTTAACTTTACATTAACCCCCCTCCTTCATATCTAAAACATAAAATTGTGTCCTCTGGCAAACGCAACCCCAAATGTAACTTTTCAATAGACTAAAAACCAAACTGGTAAAAAAATGCTAGTCTTGCACTTAATAATTTTAGAGATTAATTTTTAAACACTCACCTCTTGAGTCAGCTCATCACCGCTGTGATGACCCTCGTCCGGTTCCAACTTGACGTCTGGTATATCAGCTGATGATGATGATGTATCCATCTCACTCACACCACTCGAACTAGCTGACGTGAAACTCGTGCTAGCTCTTTCCCTCTTGACTCCCAACACCAATTCCTCTTCAAACATTGGCGCCAACTCGTACACTTCCGTATCCAACGGCGTGTTCTCCAGGAGGTACTGTTCCAAGTTCTCCTGTTGCTGCTTGACGTCCAAATACTCCAGATCGTTCTTGAGCTCCTTGACATCATCGAACAGCTCCTCGTAATCCTGGAGGTCGGCCAGATTCTGGTGGAACACCGAATTCGGTTCACCGACTTCCATCTTTCCCGCTTTCGCGGAAAAGTACGGCACGAAATCGTCGATGGCATTATCGCTGTACAGATCGTCATCATCTCTCTCCTTCTTGACCCTCACGACCAAATCTTCTTCGGAATCCTGCTCCTTCTTGATCTGCATATCGTTTGGTATCAGGAACTCGTTGACATCGAAGGATCGACTCGATATCTCAGCGAATATATCAGACTCGGTGTGGTTCTGGAGGAAATCCGCCGACAACGTCACGACAGCGTCTGGCTGCTCCTGGACCTCCTCCTCGACCTTCACCTCCTGGGCGACGTTGTCATCCGAGGAGACGTTGTCCTGGTCATCGTGCGCCTCCTGAGGAAGCTCGGGGACGACTGTGTCCGTCGCAACGTCATTAACCAAGTACGTGTGTATTTCATTAAAATATATCCGGTCATTGTTCTGATAATTATTGTAACGGCCGAGAGAGTTCAGTTCATCGAACAACTGCCTTTCGTAGTTCACCAGAATATGGTCTAAGGACTTCGGGTGGACGAATCTAGGTCGAATCAGCGTCCTGGACTCCTGTTCATGCGACCAGTCCGATCCATTCGAGATGTGGAGGCCAGCTAGCTGCTGGGTTTCCAGTTCGAAGTACTCTTCTGGGTTCGCTTTGAGCAAGCTGAGGACCAGAGCCAGGCGCAGGAGCTCGTCCCCGTATAGTTTCTTCAAGGCTATCATTTCCGCGGTTGTTGCTAACTTAATTTATTCAGTCTTTGTATGCTTGAGCACTAAAATAATGAGATCATAACTTAATAAGATTTAATTTTATATCACTGAGCTAGTCTAGTCCGTTTTTGTTTATTTTGTTTCTTTTGTTTGTGTTTCTCTTCGGTTCTCCTTTTGCGTTTGTCCGGTGACATCTTGTCGCAATGTCACGACTTTCCGAAAACGCGACAAGATTTATACGAAGACATTTCGATTGGGAACATTGTCACTGAGTCACTAGGTATGTGTTTCAGTTCTTTGGCGTCACACCAGTTACGTATCCTGGAAACTATGAACGAATAACGTACAACTGTCTCGAACAAAGACTACATTAAATACATACAGATTATATAAACGATAAACACTTAAAAAAAATAAAACTCACTTATACATGCACATGTTAAAATACTTTCAACGTTCGGAATTAATTATTGAGAATTTTATTAACATTTGACATCGATTTATAAATACGATTCAAATACTCATTAAAAACGGCAAAGAAAAAGTATAAATTACTTTACTAATATATTATTTACGTTTTAAAGAACCTATTATTGCAAGGCAAGGCGAGACAATTTTGCGCGTTTTTGAGATACCGTCACGCGACGCGCGCGCGCCTCGACGCTTCGCTTCCAACTGCGAAAATACAAGACAAAGCGGTTAATGGCCTTTATTCCAAGCGGAGACAATAATATTCTTATTTCCATTTCAATGTTTTAATACTTACATATAAAGTATTTCGACTCGTAAAATATGCTGGCGAAATTAATAAGTACATGCTGTAACCACACGTAGTGACTAGCAACGCTTAACTTTTTAATTATTAATTATCTGTATTAACAGTGAAAATATTGTTATATAATTTTTTTTAAATAAATCGATTTTTATTATTTAAAATTGAAATACATATTTACTTCATTTCAAGTTAAAGTTTAAACTACGTTTTTATGAATCATTTCAATAAGAATTTCAACAAGGAAGGAATGATATCATGATATAAATTAGAATTTTTTTTAATCTTGTTTATTTTTACCGAATTTTACTGTTGTTATAAAAAGTAATATAGTTATTGAAATAAATTGATATGGCCAACAAATAATGTAATTTTAAAACACTATACTATTTTTTTGCATTTTCGCATAACATAAGTAATTTAAGCAATGATCAAATCCCATACAATTTTCGAAACCCTGTTCCACCTCATTTTAGTCCTATTACCAATTATAGTCTTATAGCCAAGACTTCCTAAGTCCTATCTTTGTACTATTCATTTCATATCAGTTGGTAATGAACTATAATTAGCATGAACACTTTCAACCGACTTCAAAAAAAGAGGGAGTATCTCAAATCGACTGTATTTTTTTATTTATGTTACCTCATAACTTTTGACTTACTGGGTGTACTGATTTTGATGATTTTTTTTAAGTCAAAAGGTGGGCGCTTGTTTTGTGTAATTTCTAATTCTTTAAATTGATCGAGATACTATGGCTTTTGGTTGAGTTATGCCAAAGTACTGCCAATTCTAATCTCTATATACATAAAAGAGATTTCCATCCATTGACTCATCACGATATCTCTGGAACCATAAGGCGTAGAGACTTGAAATTTGGTAGAATTAAATTCCTTTCACCGAGTAGAGGTCAGCTCAGAACGGATTTTACGAAATTCCACCCACAAGAGGGGGTTGCGGGGGTTAATATCACATACTTATGGCAAAACAACGTTTGCGGGCTCAGCTAGTACATCTCCTTCTCCTTAGAGTCGTAAAAACTAAAAAATGTTGTTTTACCACATCGTTTGTAAGGACAGACAAAGTCGGGTGTAGACGCTAGTCAAATAGATTTCGAGCACGCAGATAATAAGCGACGCATTTTTTTAAATGTAATTAATTCTATATTTAGCAGTGAAAGTGGACACGTGTTTAGAAGTGGCGTGTCGATGTTACAATATTATTTTATATGTATTCATATAATATTTATTTAATGATTATCATTTTTTTTATACAACTAGGTCGACAAACAAGCGTACTGTTCACCTGATGGTAAGCGATTGCCGTAGCATATCTATAGACGCCTGCAACACTACAAGCATCTCAAGCGCGTTGCCGACTCTACCCCCAATCCCCCCAGGAGCTCTGTACGTCTACCATGAGTTTCCAGAAACGACACACGTTAGCGAGTGTAGTTTTCTATACGGAAGAAAGATAAAGATATTAGTTACTAATACGCAATATAACGCATTTAAAACTATAAGTCTTATCGAGTGCTTGATAGACTCTATATTAAAATTTAGAAATACTCATAATAGGTGTGGTATAGTTAAATATTCCAGTTGCGTTTCTACGTTTACTACTGTAGTTACGCCATGTGCGCTTGTAACAAAAACTCATGGTAGACCTACAGGTAACCTTACTCACCACAGGAACACAACACTGCTTGAATGCAGTTTTATTTAGCTTTGATCTTCTGTAAGGTCGAGGTACTACCCCAGTCGGGCTGATCCAGATTTTGAGCAGGATAATTCCTGCCGTGCCCTACCTCAGTTATCAAATAAATCAAATGTTATTCATTCAAGACCTTTAAGTCATCTTCGTTTACTTGCGTTAATTTATTAACACCCCTCCCGTCTCCAACTTCCTTAAGGGTATGTAATTTATAAATTAATAGTTAAATCTATGATAGTGTAGGATATTATAAATCACGTTATGACTATTGTGAAAATAGAATTTACTCGTTGTAGCTTTATAGGCTATAATACATCACGTAATGACTCATCAAAGCGGCATAAGAAATACATATGTCAATTGATCGAATCTAGAATCTAGATGAATACAACGCAATAGGCTATAATATATCTTACTATGTCTGAGAAGCTGGGACAATATTAATCAAATAAAACTGGAAGTGGAAACAAATATCAATCGACACCAGTTTTAAGGAACTTCGTAGGCTATAAAAAAACACGTTATGACTTACAGAGAGACGGTAAGTAAAAATGTCTCGCTATTACTTTGTAAGGCAGGTGTTGACTAACGAACAGGCCTATTTATATTCCACAGTGATTGTTTACCGACGTCATAATACGTTGTTATCAAATCGTTTTGTTTACATTCGACAAGCCAATATAGTACACGTGGAATTAAATTGTTTAGTCTTTATAGTGCTATTATACATCTACGATTAGCTATATTAGCTAGATTAGCTTAGTCTCAAGATTTTATTCTATTCTAGTTGGCTAGAGTTGTCAACTACATTGAACATAAGACATCCGTGTCTCTGATCGTAACGATTCGATACAAAATGCATTTTCAATTTAGTTTCGAAAAAAAGTTATTTTTGTTTATTTTAGCGACTCGTAAAAAAATAAAAAATAAATAAGAAAAAACTTAATTATTAAGTAATTTAATCTTTGAAATTCTATTTAGGTTTTCATATTTAAGAAAATATATTACAATTATTATACATACCATAAAGAAATATTTGTTTTAAAAAAAGTATGTATTACCAAAGCGCACCAATTAAAAAAAATAAACAAAGAAATCTAAATATGAATAATCTGTCATAACGTACAGACAATACGCACATGCAAGAAATATTATGTACTGTACACTTTAATGACATTGGTACTAAAAGAACAAATACCTTGAAAAACATTTCAGAAGTGGTCATTTCCAAATTTAAACTCTACACAAAAGAACAAAGTTTGGCAGAAGCCCCTACTGGCTGGAATCAATTTAATGACTTTCCCTCCTTTAATTAATTATCTCCTTTTTTTGGCTGTACGTTTCAGAGCACTATACTGCGTAGTATAGAGCTCTGAAAAAAAAATTACCTTTGTTTTTTGGTAACAACATGTTTGTCAATTCGTCGCTTACGTCATTCGTTGCATTCGAGAATTATGCGCATATTATCTAGGTGTTTCCACGAATACTATCTTTCTTTCTCTTTTCTATTTCTATCTAATTTTTTTATATTAGAACATACATAATATAATTATGTTTATACTAACTTCTATATATATATGTTTATATATAATTATGTTTATACAGATGGGCAGCAGCGTCTTCGGTGCGACAAAGCCAGCCCTGCGGTCACCAACCCGCCTGCCCAGCGTGGTGACTATGGGCAAAACACATGAGTTCGCGTCATAATGTCGGGCGCGAACTTGTGGAGGCCTATGTCCAACAGTGGACTGTGATAGGCAGAAGTGGTGGTGGTGGTGGTGGTGGATACTAACTTCTGATATTATACTTTTACAGCTGTTAGTAAGACCACTGAAATGTCACCAGCATGGACGAAGTTCTCAATTCGATTGTTTTTGAAGTGAAACTTCTTTAGGCGCATGAGGGTTAAAATTTGAGCGACCGGTAACGCGGCAGCGTCATGACGGTCAGTACTTGGATGGGTGACCGCATGGGAACACCGCGTGTCGTTGGCTGTTTTTTTGTTCAATTAGTTTTTTTTAATTAGTTTTTTTGAATCAGTTTTTTTTTTATTAGTTTGCCAAATAAATTTTACTTCTGACATGTGTACTTTGCACGCAAGCAATTTTTTTTTTGTGTGTGATATTTTAACTTTTACTGGGTGTACCGAACTTTGATGGTACTTTTTTAGCCTAAGGTGGTGCTCGTCATGTGGTCTTATTTAAATTTGATCGAGATCTGATGACTACATTTCGAGTAACTTTGATAAAGCGTATTTATTTGACAATTTTTTCGTCTATCTATGTTGTATTACATCATACATGTCGATGTAATTGAAGTCAGTTTTTTTTTTTCGTTTGCGAGCAAAAGAATTATGGAGAATATTTTTTAATAGGTCATTATTACTTTTTTGCAATCATTTGACAAAAAAAAAAATATCAGACAGTTCTCTGAAGGAATTTTCAAAGAGGTCCTAACCTGTATGACCTCATGATAACCTAACCTATCATGAACTTAAGAATCAGATAATTTTGTTTGCTCGCAAAGTCGCAAACGAAAAAGCAACCGACTTCAATTACATCGACAAGCAACACAACGTAGGTAGACGAAAAAAATAGTCAAGCGATACGCGTTATTAGATATCTCTAAAAGTACTTGTCAGATCTCAACACAGAGTACATTGTAATAGAATGGATCTCAATGACATTTAAATGGGACCACATGACACGCAACACCTTTCAATTAAAACAAAATTCATCGAAATCGGTCTACTCAGTCAAAAGTACGTATTTGTCTAAGATACAAAAAAAGATATGTGTGCGATTCACACACGATAGAAGTGAAACTTCTATGGCAAACTAATAAAAAAAACTAATTTAAAATTAGCGGCTTGAAGCGCGGCCCTTCCCTGTCTTTTTACCGTTGCTTCCGGTTTGAAATCACAACGATTCTAAAGAAGTTTCACTTCAAAAAAAAAATTCAATCGAATTGAGAGCCTCCTCCTTTTTTGGAAGTCGGTTAATAAAATCTACTAGTATAAGAGGTAAAACAGGCCATGTGTGTTTACGCGTTCTGTTGAAACACACTGCAGATGCAACTTATTTTTACAGCGATCTCTTTTCAATTCGCCTTTGATATGACATAAAGGCCGTTTCCCCGACGTGGCTCGCATCCAACACGGCCGAATTTAGACACATTTGGATTTTCTTTTAATATACATTTTTACGTCTTATCGTGACGGTAGTTAGTTTTTTTTATGCGCCAACCCGCATTATAGCATAGACTAGCTTCTGCGCGCGACTTCGTCGGCGTGGACTCCGCTCCTATTGGTCTTAGCGTGATGACACATAGCCTATAGCCTTCCTCGATAAATGGGCTATCTAACACTGAAAGAATTTTTCAAATCGGCCCAGTAGTTCCAAAGATTACCGCGTTCAAACAAACAAACAAACAAACTCTTCAGCTTTATATATTAGTATAGTATAGATTAAGATCTGATCCTTCTCCTACATGGGGAATGAGGTCTATGCCCAGAAGTGGGATATTACAGGCTGAAGCTACTAGTTAGTTTTTGAAATGAAACTTCTTTAGAATCGTTGTGATTTCAAACCGGATGCAACGGAAAAACGACAGGGAGGGCGCGCCGCGCTGCACGCCGCGCTACTTTGTGTACTTGTAAATAATTTTAGATTAGTTTGCCAAAGAAGTCTCACTTCTGACATGTGTACTTTGTACGCATGCAATTTTTTTTAATGGCAAACAAGCATATTATGATGAATTGATGATAATAGCGGTCACCGTAGGCCACGACAAGGTTGGGTCGGCGATGCGTTTGACCTTATAAATATTCGTTTTGACTACGGCATAATTCAATTAACTTTTTGAAGTAAAACTTCTTCGCGCTTGACTTGGGGGGAAAGCTGGTGAAAGCTTGACGAGAGCGTTACGAAAAGTGTGTTCGGGCGAGAGGAACGGAAGTTGGGAGGGAGATATAAGTTAGTGAAGGTGAAGATAGAAAGAAAGAGAGTTAAGTTTTACTTCAGTCGCGTGATCTAAAGTACCTACACTCGTTTTTTTATTCCACTATGGTGGCAAAACTAGCTAGGGTTGATGTAAGGCAGGCGGCCGGTCGTAAAAAATAACATGCCAAATCACTTACAACATGAGTCTGAGGAAGAGGAGAACATGTTGTGCCGACCTATATAAATAGGATAAGGGCAGGGAGATAATGATGGTGGCAAAACTAGCGTAAGGTCTACCTTATGGTAGGAAAATACCGTTTTACCCCGCTGTTGACACAACGTATTAAAAAGATCTCTTGTTCTTTAACCACAAGGACACAACACTATTTGATAGCACTATTGTTTATCTCTGATGTTCTGCTGTGTGGTTACGGCAGTAAAGAATACGCCAGTTCCTGTCTTCCCGTGTTTGTCGTAAGAGGCGACTAAGGGATAACACAGTTCCACTACCACCTTGGAACTTAAAAAGCCGACCGATGGTGGGATAACCATCCAACTGCTGGCTTTGAAATACGCAGGCCGAAGACGGGCAGCAGCATCTTCGGTGCGACAAAGCCAGCCCTGCGGTCACCAACCCGCCTGCCCAGCGTGGTGACTATGGGCTAAACACATGAGTTTTAAGAACTTGGGTAGGCCTATGTCCAGCAGTTGACTGCGATAGGCTGAAGTGTGATCTTCTGTATGATTAAAGTACTTACTTGGCAAGATCGGCTGTTCCAGATTATAATCAAGATATTTGGAACTAAGCCAATATCTCAATAAATATGTTTATTACGAAATTAATAAAATTTTGAAGATTTTTGACCCCCCCTCTCCCCCATGTAACGCGCCGTAACGTTTTCCTGTACCCCCCCCTACCCTATAAACGTTACGTAACACCCAACTGACCATTTTTACCACATTTTTACCCAAATGTCACAAATTTGTTGCGCAAACTAACCGGAAAGTCGCTAAATTACTTTTGTTATTGTTTTAATCGCGTTTGTGGTAGTAATAAACTAATAAAACAATATATTTTAATACCCTGGTTTTTTTAATTAAACAAAAAACAATGTTACGTAACGCGTTGTTCGAACCCCCCTCCCTCCCCTGTAACGCATCGTAACGTTTAACAAGACCCCCCCTCCCCCCAATTAGCGTTACGTAATACTTGAACGCCCCCTTAATATTCGCTAATAAATTGCATAAATTACAAAAATGTGTTGCAATCATATGAACAACAAGGAAGTTTGAAATACGATACGTCTCTGTTACGTCAGTCGAGTTTGAGTCAAACCAGTGCTTGGGTCTTTAGGCATAAAATTTATTTTATTACTTTAAATTAACGTTAAATTAAGCAATTAATTATAAAATACACAATACTTTTACCTAAAAAAGAATTGCGTGCGTACAAAGTAGACATATGTCAGAAGTGAAACATCTTTGTCAAACTAATTTAAAAATCGAATTTAAAATACAATAAAAAACTAATTTAAAAAAAGACAAAAGCCAACGTCACGCGGTGTTCCCAGGCGGTCACCCATCCAAGTACTGACCGTCATGCTCATGACGCTGCCGTTACCGGTCGCTCAAATTTTACCCCTCACGCGCCTAAAGAAGTTTCACTTCAAAAAGTAGGTATACTTGTACCAGTCGGCTGTTACCTATAACACAGGAATTAAATTGTCTACCTTAGGAACAGACGACCGCGAGTGCACGCTAAATATATTTATATTTGTACTATCAGTAAGCAATTCGTTCTCTACTGCGTCATTTCTATGAATCATTCTCAGAATCATGTAATAATGCGTAAATTTCTTTGTGATGTATATTATTAAGATAATAGTAATTACAATAATCGTAGTAGTTTTAGGTATTTCACAGTGGCGTAGCGAGGGGGGGACACGAGGGGGCATCATGCCCCGGGCGCTCTACGGACTACGCCCTTCCCCAAGAACTCTGGACACCTTACTCACCATAGAAGCTAACTGCGCCAACGGGCCATTTGATAAAAAATGTTTTCAAATACATTAACTTACATATTATACATCTTATATATAAAATTCTCGTGTCACAATGTTAGTAACATACTCCTCCGAAACGGCTGGACCGATTTTTATGAAATTTTGTGTGCATATCGGGTAGGTCTGAGAATCGGCCGACATCTATTTTTCATACCCCTAAGTTATAAGTGGGGGGTAACATATTATATGGCAAAACAACGTTTGCGGGGTCAGCTAGTAATAATATAATGTTATATACCTACATATACCTACCTACATTTTTTTGTTTGATAATTTTTAAATGTCAGTGTCCACAATAGTACACGATATGACTCATACGACCAGTAGGTCTACCATGAGTTTTTGTTACAAGCGCACATGACGTAACTACAGTAGTAAACGTAGAAACGCAACTGGAATATTTAACTATACCATACCCATGGGCGTACCCAGGTTCTGGGCCAGGGGGGGGGGGCAAATAAAATTTTATAAGCACCTAGTCAAATAAATAAGCATATTAAATTAAGATAGGTAATGTTTTATTTAAATACTTTAATTATTTCTCACTCTAATAATTAAAGAAAGATAATGATAGGAAAAATAAATTACGGGCGATCTGAGGTTGGGAAGTGGTAGGGAGGGGGTATTTAAATACCCTTAAAACGGTTTATCTCGATTTCCGGCTAAACGACAAGTTCATTGGCAAAGTTGTAGGTACTAAAAAGATCCACAACTTTTGTATTTATATTTTTTTTTCACATAAACTCAAAATTCATGTGAAAAATTAAAAAAAAAACAAGTTTTTGGTCTAAAGCTCTTACAAAATTCTTTTTTTTTACAAAATTTGGTGATAACTTACCTTTTTATGTTCCAAACACACTGTAATTTTATTGATGTAAAATATTTATTTTTTCACCTTATTTTGACCTCAATATCGAAAAAGCACCCTCACTTTCAATCGAAAATTCTCACGTCAAAATATCAGGTTTAAAAAAAAAATGTGTGGCGTTTTTGTTCGTTGAAATCTCTACTTTCTCATGGTGTAAAAAATATACATTACTATCGTAAATGTTTTCAGAAAATGCAAAGAAATGCTCAGAAAATGAAAAGAATATTTAATAAGACATCTAATATATTTTGACAAAGTTATAGAATCTTCTTTACCTGAGTGACCTGCGGAGAATTTTTGACCATCAAAAGCTATTTCATAGAGAAGTGGAAAAGGGGCTAGGAGGGTCTGGGCCTTACTATCTGTTATTTCTTTGCATTTTCTGAAAACCTTCAGAAAATAGAGACTTCAACGAACAAAAAGCTTACCAACTTTAAAAAAAAAAAAACTGATATTTTGACGTGAACATTTTCGATAGAAAATGAGGGTACTTTTTCGATATTGTGGTCAAAATAAGGTGAAAAAATAAATATTTTAAATAAAAAAATTACAGTGTATTTGGGACGTAAAAAGGCAAGTTTTCACCAAATTTCGTAAAAAAATTCTCTAAAAGATAAAAATAAAAAACCAAAAACTTGATTTTTTAGTTTTTCACATGAATTTTGAGGCTATGCGAAAAAAGTGTAGATACAAAAGTAGTAGATCTTTTTATTTGCTACAACTTTGCCATTGAACTTTTTTCCATAGGATTGTAGTTTAGCCGGAAATCGAGATAAACCGTTTTTTATCCTTTTTGTAATTTAGGAGCTATAATTTTAATTAATTATCTGAGCAAGGGGCAACAATGAAATAGTAAACGCTGGTGAATGGTCTTTGCCGAACCTCGCCTCTAATGAAGATGATAACGAATCTAAATAGGGCACGTATAACGAGCGACGAAAATATTCGCTAAGGGAAGCAGCTGGTTGATTTGCCCTATGTTGTTGACGGCTTGCTGTTCTAGGTAAACGCTGCTCAAGGTTCAAAGCCGTAGCAATTTTTTCAGCTGATTTTATTAAATCTCCACTCCCTTCTTCCGCAGAATGCCTGTGTTCTTCAACTGCAGTGGTTTGTATATGTTCTGCACATCTTATTACGTCCAGCATTTTAGACTGTAATATGTTTGCGACAGGTGGTCGGTGGGGGAATTCACGTATTATAGGTACTGGATTGAAACTAAGAACTTTTATCGACAACAGTAGATAGTTAGTAGGGAGGTTAACGAAATCCAGGGGGGGCAGCTGCCCCTCCCTGCCCCCCCCTGCGTACGCCCATGACCATACCTATTATGAGTATTTCTAAATTTTACTATAGAGTTTATCGAGCACTCGATAAGACTTATAGTTTTAAATGCGTTATATTGCGTATTAGTTAGTAATATCTTTATCTTTCTTCCGTATAGAAAACTACACTCGCTAACGTGTATCGTCTCTGGAAACTCATGGTAGACGTACAGAAGTCGTCGACAACTAATTAAGTACTTAGATTTCTTTTTTTTTTTGCTTGAGTATCTAAATAGTCTCGAAGATATGCTATGATGCTATCGCGATTAAAATCCCGCACCACCCGTCCATCCGTATCACCCGTGTTAATTTGAGAAAAAAAACGTACCAAAATATCTACCCCGCGGTATCACCCGCGTTAATTTGAGGCAAAAAAACGTACCAAAATAAAAATATCTAGCCTATAGCCTTCCTCGATGAATGAACTATCCAACGAAAAATTATTTTTTCAATTCGGACCAATAGTTATTGTGAGAAGCGCGTTTAAACAAACTCTTCAGCTTAATAATAGAGTACCTATATTAACGTTAAGTTTATTTATTTATTTCTAGTAATAATTAGAAATCCAATTACCTTGCAACGTGTTAATATACGAATGCATAGCCGCCATCTTTAACAATAGACGAAAATAAATTGCTTTCAATTAGGACGTTGTATGCGCGTGCGCATCTTTTTTAGATTTATAACCCTTTGTCTTAAATATCTCGTTTTTTTTATTGCGACGAATCAAGACGTGTAGGTACTTTGTTTTTAAAGATTTCAAGCTAGTCAAGTTAACCGACTTCAAAACAAGAAGGTTCTTAATTCGACTGTATTTTTAATGTGTGTTATATCATAACTTTTTACTGGGTGTACCGATTTTGTTTATTATTTTTTATCGCTGGTGCTTGTAAGGTTCCATTTAATTTGACCGAGATCTGAAGAGCACTATTTTTAACCGACTTCAAAAAAGGAGGAGGTTACCAATTCGACCGTATATATTTTTTATGTGTGTTCGCGGATAACTACGTCGTTTATGAACCGATTTTGATAATTCTTTTTTTGTTGGAAAGGAGATATCCCAACTTAGGTACCATGATAAGGAAACCAGGATCTGATGATGGGATCCCAGAGAAATCGATATTTTAATGCCTATTTGAAATTTTTTTAAAGACAATTTTTTTAATTAACCGTCGAAACGGTGTCTACGCACAAGTTTTACATTTATCTATACTAGTGATGTGCCGGATCATCAAAAATGTAGATCCGCGGATACGGATCCGGATACGGATATTCAGTGCCAAGATCCGCGGATACGGATACGGATACGGATCTTTATTTACTCACTCAATCGGTGTTGGCGCGTGACCTTGAAACGATAGTTAACGCTTATTTGGTTTACTGAATAATCTTTACACAAAAGAATGAAAGCGAATGTGCATGTATTTAGATAGATAGAATATACTTTATTGCACACCACTCAGAAAAGATTTACACAAAACAGATATTAATAAAATTATAATTGTGTTTGCTCGCAAATGAAAAAAAAACCGACTTCAATTACATCGACAAGTAATACAACGTAATAAGACGAAAAAATAGTCAAGTAAATACGCGCTATTAAAGATTACTCAAAAAGTTGTTATCAGTTTTCGATCTAATTTAAACAAGACTATAATACAAGTATTAGCTTTCGATTAAAGTAAGAATCATCGAAATCGGTACACCGAGTAAAAAGGTATGCGGTATAATATAACGTAGGTCGACGAAAAAGTAGTCACGTAAATACGCATTATTAGATATAACTCTAAAAGTACTTGTCAGATCTCAATTAAATTAAAATGGGACCATATGACATGCAACACCTTTCAATTAAAACAAAATTGATCGAAATCGGTCCACCCAGTCAAAAGTTCTGAGCTAACATACATTAAAAAAAAAAAAACATACGTGTCGAATAGAGAACCTCCTCCTTTTTTGGAAGTCGGTTAAAAAGTAGAGTTAATAAATCGAATCAATTTTGAGGAAAGCGGTTTGAATTTCAAGTCATATTTAAATAGTGAAATAGGACAAAAAAAATGGTTAAATCTGTGAAAAGTAACACAAAATACGTGTGTCAAGCTACAGAATAAATTACTTTATAAAATTTCGTTACTTAGTCTTCATACTTTCGTTTTTCTAATGTATTTATGTTACCTCAGAACTTTTGACTGGGTGGACCGATTTTGGTGATTTTTTTTATTAATCGAAAGGTGGTGCGTGTCAGGTAATCCCATTTAAATTGAATTGGGATTTGACAAGTGCTTTTCGAGTTATAATAATGCATATTTACTTGACTTTTTTTTCGTCGACCTACGTTGTATTATTCCGCATAATAATAACTTTTCACTGGGTATACCAATTTTGATGATTCTTGTTTTAATCGAAAGCTGATGATTGTCATGTAGTCCTGTTTAAATTTAGATTAACATCTGATGACTACTTTTTGAGAAATCTTTCATAACGCGTATTTACTTGACTATTTTTTCCTACGTTGTATTACTTGACGGTGTGATTGAAGTTGGTTTTTTCCGTTTGTGAGCAAACATAACTTTTGTTAGTATTTATTTATACATATGTATAAAGCAGTGGAAAATGTAACTTTATAACTTTATATAGCAACTTAATTTTTATTTTTATTTTATTTCTTCCGGCCAAAGTCCCAAAATCCCGAAAAATGTTTTTTTTTTTTGATAATACGGTCATCGATCTGGCGACCCTACTTGCATTGCACGCGTATTACTTTTGTTTAGCAACTAGGTCCAGGAAACGTAGGCCATCTAAAAAAACTTAATAAACCGTGATGAAATCCGAAAAAGTTGTTAAAATAAAAATGTTTTTTATTTTTAATTTTCTTACATTTATAAAAAAATAAACTGTCTATATAATCTTTGAGTTATTATACTATTATTATAGTTACTAATTAGAATATAATTATGTTTGCAAATTCCAATTAAAGGTGCCAAATATTTGATTTTAAGAAATAAAAAATACTTTGAATGGTATTTGCTTAAATTATACTACTTAATAACATAATCTAAGTTACTATGCAGCATTTTATCCTGTCAATTGAATATGGAAATTAATAAAAGATCCGTAAAAGATCCGCGAGAAAACTGACGGATACGGATACGGATACGGACCTCATTTTTCCCGCGGATATCCGCGGATACGGATACGGATACGGATCTCCGGAACATCACTAATCTATACTAATATATAAAGCTGAAGAGTTTGTTTGTTTGGTTGGTTGTTTGTTTGTTTGTTTGTTTGTTTGTTTGTTTGTTTGTTTGTTTGAACGCGGTAATCTCTGGAACTACTGGGCCGATTTGAAAAATTCTTTCAGTGTTAGATAGTTCATTTATCGAGGAAGGCTATAGGCTATGTATCACAGAGCATCGAATGTCATTTTCGCCCCCCGGCTACTAGAGACGAAAGTAATAATAATACCGCGTGCCAGTCTGTCCCGAGCGTATGCCCAAACGGCATACGCGGCCGGCCAGTTCTAGTCCGCACGTTGGAGGGTGAACTTGTTATAAAAACACGTAAAAATGCCGCGATGTGCTGTAATTTGGTGTCTTATCAACAGTACAAAAGTAAATAAACAAAATTCTAACGTAACGTATCACAGGTGACTACAAAAACCCTGACTTTTAAGCATTTTTTAAGTTTTATTTGAAACACAAAACCTCAACGGATTCCAACTCGTGATCCGCCGTCACCGGCCGGTCAGTGAAGTAGTGATGTGACACCCAGCGTTCAGTTCGCTGATATCGACTGATATTTTTTCCGTTTTATTATTTTAATTGATTGTTTTATTATTTTAAATCATGTTTTAAAACATAACTTTAAATGTGTGATCCTTGACTATTTTTTAGGTTCCCTAATGATCCTTGTACAAAACAGAAGTGGATAACAGCGACAGGAAAACATGACTGAAATTTAATGTATCATCAATTTGATCAAGAACCCTTAAATAATCATTCAATTCTTTTAATTAAAGCATTTATAATAATTATATAATAATGGAAAAATACGTGGACATTCGACTAATGTATCTAACAAAAAAACGCATTAAAGAAATATCAATTAGAAGTCATTCTAATAAAAATGTTTTATTTTTAGGGCAATGAAGATAATAATTGTAAGGTATGGAAAAAAGAATGTTTTTATTTAATTATTTTCTTTTCTGTTTTTGTCAAGGTTGATATTTAAAAAATTGTAATAATAATAAATCTCAATTTAACTAACAACATACTTATTTTATTTCATTCAAGACCTTTTATGTTTGTCGATGTCGATTTACTGTTACATATTACGTCATACCACATCACTATGAGTGGGCGGTTGTCATTACCTAAGACTGTATGTACACGTGGCCTCTGTAGTAGTGAGTGTAAGGGTGTGAGTAAACGGTGCCGCCCATTGACACGTTTTTGTTCTAAGAAATTTGTAAAAATGCCGTCTCTAGTAGCCGGGGGGCGAAAATGACATTCGATGCTCTGTGCTATGTATCATCACGCTAAGACCAATAGGAGCGGAGTTCACGCCGACGAAGTCGCGCGCAGAAGCTAGTCTTATATATTTTCGTTTTAAAATAACGCAAATATTAAAACTGGAACTAGAAAGTTCGCAAAATAACAGAGAAAGTTGACGTATAGCACTGCTGTAATAGCAGGGAAAGCGTTTATTTTCATTGTAATAATTAAAATCTACCTTCATAGTCGGTTGGGTTTTAACCTGTTTACATTATTATCTATATTAAAAACCGGCCAAGTGCGAGTCGGACTCGCGCACGAAGGGTTCCGTACCGTTGACTAGGTAATATATATCTAAATATATGTATTATATAAATATCGAGCAAAAATAGGTAAAAATGAGTTTCTTGTATGGGAGCCCCCCTTAAATATTTATTTTATTTTATTTTTAGTATTTGTTGTTATAGCGGCAACAGAAATACATAATCTGTGAAAATTTCAACTGTCTAGCTATAGCCGTTCTCGAGATACAGCCTGGTGACAGACGGACGGACGAACGGACGGACAGCGAAGTCTTAGTATTAGGGTTCCGTTTTTACCCTTTGGGTACGGAACCCTAATAAAAAATGAACGTTGCTAAGCGCATAACTCGAGAACTGCTCGACCAATTAAGGCCCACGGAAGGTTTTGATACTAAAAAAATATAATTATGAATAACAAACTTACAATTGAAAAAATTTCTTTGTGTTGGGTACTTAGTTCATTTCCTGAAAAAGTCTATAGACTATGTAATATTTTATTGCGATTTTTTTCTCAAATTTACGCGGGTGAAACCGCGGGGCTTAGCTAGTCACTACATATTATAAAACAAAGTCGCTTCCCGCTGTCTGTCTGTCTGTATGTATGCTTAAATTTTTAAAGCTACGCAACGGATTTTGTTGCGGTTTTCTTTAGTAGATAAACACTGAAATTTTAGAGTTTTCTAACGTATCTTTTATTGTCGATAGTATTTAGTTTCAGCATTGCAACCGTGCGAAGCCGGGGCGGGTCGCTAGTATATAATAATATTAAGACATGTTTCACGACTTTTATTGAAGTGGGCACAGTTATGAAGGTAGGGCGCAGAAGGAAATATTTTGCACGAAATTTAGAGTAGACCATCTGGGGTAGTACCTCAACCTTACAGAAGATCACCGCTAAATAATAGTGCTTTCAAGCAGTGTTGTGTGACTGTGGTAGGTAAGGAAGCGAGATATTCCGTGGAGGGTTCGGGCTAGGGTCGGCAACGCGCTTGCGATACTTCTGGTGTTGCAGGCGTCTATAAGCTAAGGTGATGCTTAGCATCAGGCGGGCCGTACGGTTGTTTGACATATCCATAGTATAAAAAAAATCGGCCAAGTACGAGTCGGACTCGCGCATGAAGGGTTCCGTACCATTGACTAAATTAAATATAAGTAAATTTTCAGTAAATTGTTTATTCTGTAAAATATTTATTTAATTGTGAATATTGTGATGCCATCTATGATGCCATTAGAAAACTATGACTATGACGATAAACTATGTCTATTGATGAAGTTTTCCTAATTTCTGATAGGTGGCGTTTTAGACTAATAAAAAATTATCGCCCCCCTTAAATCTTTATTTTATTTTGTTTTTAGTATTTGTTGTTATAGCGGCAACAGAAATACATAATTTGTGAAAATTTCAACTGTCTAGCTATCGCCGTTCTTGAGATACAGCCTGGTGACAGACGGACGGACGGACGGTCCCGTCTTTACCCTTTGGATACGGAACCCTAATAAAACGCCAAAATGTATGTAACAATTGTAACATATAACTTACGAATGACTGCATTAAATTGGACAATTATTTTTTTTCTTTCGTATTGTCAGGACTAGGATTGTATTAAATAAAATTAAAAAATAAATCGATACTTTCACGAAAGAAAAAACAGCGGTAAAATGTTCTTCATGTCAGTTTGTTTGTCAAGATTCGGCCTTGATACATAAAAAAGTCATTAGATAATTTTAAGATTAAAAAAATACGGCCATTAAAAAGAGTTGAAACAAAATAATATATATTTCTTATAAAAAAAAGGAATAAAAGATAAGGATAAAATTTATTATCTATTTGTCCGCGGCTGGCCATCGAACTTTACACGAATTTACAATGTAAATCAAAATGGCGTTTCGCGCCGAATTTTACGTCACTTGTTTTTTTTTCGGACGACCAGAGTTCAAGGTTACGTTGTATTCGTTCAAAAACATTTTTTAACACGTAGTGAAATAGTTTTTTATTATTGAAGCAACAAACATTTTTACATCGTTGGTGTAAAATTGTTTTTGACGTTTATAACATCTTTTTTATCATTTCGTCATGTTTTTCAGCCAGTGTCCTCGTAAGATAGGCTTTAGAATACAATTATCAAATATATTCAGAGATAAGGCTAAAAAACTTTACTCTTATAGCGGAATAACAATCAGAAATACGATTAAAACCGGGCGTATATCTACCTTGATAATACTATAAACGTAGTAATAAAGAATCTATTTCTATCTTATTCGCCTCAAAGCAAACCACCTTGTAACAGAAAGGACCTTCCCTTACCCGTATACGAAGTTAAATAAGGACAGAGCGGTTAATCCGAATCATCGCCATTTTTAGTAATGGCGTCGATTGGTTACAGAATTAAAAAAGGCGCGAAATAAAACTGACAGTGACGTTTATGGTATTATAGGATGATAATGTGATTTGTTATTTTTATAAACTATATAATTATTATAAATAGGTAATAAACCTGGTGAGTGTTAGTTAGAACGCATTGACCTCAATGATTAGCATTCCTGCAAATAATGTCATATTACTATTTAAAAAAACTCGCAAAATCACACCGTTTCAGATAATACAGATAATTTTTTAGGCACATGTAGTTATATGTTTACGCAGTACCCAAATACGAGGATCAAACCAACAATGCTAATTACGCTATCTAGCCTAGCGATAGACGCAAGGCTAGATAGGATCATTGCCAACTACGTTTACAGCTCTACAACCGCTCGATCGACCTTACAAAAGATCACAGATAAGTAATACTGCTCTCAAGCAGTGTTGTGTTCCTGTGGTGAGTAAGGTGACCAGAGCTCCTGGGTGGGATATAGGGGTAGGGTCGGCAACGCGGTATTGCAGGGGTCAATAGGCTACGGTAATTGTTTACCATCAGGTGAGCTGTAGGTACGCTTGTTTGCCGCTAACCTGTTTTTTTTTTCTTCTTTTTTTTATGTTACCAAGTCGACAAACAAGCGTACGGCTCACCTGATGGGTGACTACCGTAGCCTCTAGACGCCTGCAACACCAGAAGCTACGCAAGCGCGTTGCCGACCCTATCCCCAATCCCCCCCAGGAGCTCTGGTCATCTTACTCACCAACAGGAACACAATACTGCTTGAAAACAGTATATTATTTAGTTGTATAAAAAAGGCAAAATAATTGAAAATTAGCGCAAATGAAACCACGGAAAAAATTAGACGTTAAGTCCTTATCACTCAACATTTTAATATCATTAAATTCGCAGATGTTAAGGACATCTATATAAATATTATTATTATTTTATTTGGAACTGGTACAAAGTATTTAGGACATTGTAAATTTAGAGTTTATGCAGAACTTCAAGGATTTGTCTTACGCCCTTCTTGAGGTGACCTACATAAATGCTGTTAAATTAATCCAATTTTATTATGAGAAAGATATTATATCATTTTTAATCCACTTCAAACTCTTTTTGGAGTTTACTCCTTAAGCATCGATTTTCATAAGATCCCCGAAATGAATAAAATATGAGGAGTAAAATCTGCTAAACGAATGACCTCGTTACGTTTCTCGTAACGCCATCTACTCTATTGGGTTCCGATAGATGGCGTTATTTGATTAATTTATTTACCATTTGATATGGTACTAATCTTTTTCTTAGACTAGTAAGCCTTTTTCGTGCCTATTTAGACAGTCGATCTGAAGGAGTAAACTCCAGTCGTGCGTAGGAGCTGACACACAAACTTTTTGATTTCAAAGTATGTTATCAGACATACTAACATGTCCTAATATAGAAGAACTAGCTTCTGCGCGCGACTTCGTCGGCGTGGACTCCGCTCCTATTGGTCTTAGCGTTATGATATATAGCCTATAGCCTTCCTCGATAAATGGGCTATCTAACACTGAAACAATTTTTCAAATCGGACCAGTAGATCCTGAGATTAGCGCGTTCAAACAAACAAACAAACAAACAAACAAACAATCAAACAAACTCTTCAGCTTTATTATATTAGTATAGATGAGACAGAAATAGAACAGAGCAAGAGAGAGCATTCGCAATAACACCTAGATATGCGCATAATATGCAAGTTTGACGTAAGCGACGAATTGAAAACACGCTTTTACTAAAAACCATTATTTTTTAGAACACTATACTCGTACGTTACTACGCAGTATAATAATCTATATTTTTAACCGCTTCAGAAAAAAGAGGAGGTTCTCAATTCGACTGTTTTTTATTTATTTATTTTGGGACGTTACAGCCTCAATCGTAAAACATAGGCTTATGAGGTAGAAAGCCTTACTGTTTAAGTGTTACAAATGTGTTGATAACAGAAGTAAACATGTGCCTTAACTAAAAAAATGACCTACATTTGAAAACGACAAATACTTCTAGTTATATCTTTTAAGTCATTCCATTCTCTATATGGAAACTTAGCTTGTGGTAAACTTCTGAACTATTAACGTTCTTTATGGAAACTTAATGGAATCCATAACTTTATAGATCTATACTAATATTATAAAGAGGAAATACCTATTTGATTGTTTGTTTGTTTGCTCCGAAACTACTGAACCGATTTGAAAAATTATTTCTATGTTGGGAAGCTACAATATCTGCGGGTGACATAGACTACATTATATATTTTTTTTTAAATTGGGGAATTTTTTTTTGAAATTTTTGTTAAGTACCTGTGCGAAGCCGGGGCGGGATGCTAGTATAATATAAAATTATATATATTCTATTGTAGTGCTAAATCTATTCTAACAAAAAAAATCAACGAAATGTATGAACGAACATATGAGCGTATGCACCTAATTGGATTTTTTTTGTTATCTGTCTAATCATCATAATTTAATAATGACATGATAATTTTTTTTTTTTAAGAACCAACTCGCCTATTACGTCACACTTCTTCTGATACTTTGAGATCGAGAGAAATAACAGAATCAAGGCCGGATCTACCATATGGCTTTTTCGGCTTCAGCCCAGGGCCCCGTGGATTCAAGGGGCCCCAGCTAAGTCAATTCAAAGTCAAAAATAGATGACAATGCGAAAGAATCAATAATTTTATTAAATTCTTAATTTTTTTTTTATTACTTCGAACTGACGGTTAAAATGTTCTGCTGCCATTACACATTCATCTCAATCGTGGTCAAATTTGGTGGTACCCTAATTAGTAATAACCCAAGGCCCCTAATTAGTATTAGCCCAGGGCCCCTAATTAGGGCCCCCTGACCTCACGGTCCGGTAACTGAACAGAATCTAAAAAAGAAACTAAAGTAGAGCCAAGAATATGATACAAGAAAAAATGGACAAAAAGTAGCGTAGCATGTGACCGAATGTGTTTTTTTTTAATTTTGAAATATTAACTTAGCAATCGTATTAAAATGAAGAAAGTTTATCTATAACTTAGCTGTGCCCGCGACTTCGTCCGCGTGGAATAGTGACTTTGGACAGCATTTTTTGAATATATCTTTTGGTTTATTTTAGATATCAGAATGGCTCTAATATTTTGTCTCTTGTCGCAAACTTATAAAACATTCACATAAACCTTACATATTTCTATACAAACTTGCATCCTCTATTCCCTGTCATTATTTTACACCCTTAAGGGTAAACTTTTGCAAACTTTGAATGTCATATTTATTTATATCAAATCAACAGCCTAAAAAATAAGTTTCAAGCTACTAGCTCTAAAAATTACGATACTTCCATACAACTTGTCATCCCCACCTTTCAACCCCTTACGCCACTTTTTTTGCATTAAAAATTAGCATGACATATGCTTTCTCAGGCTCTAGAGTCCAGACTATCTGTGTACCAAATATCATTTAAATCGGTTCAGTAGTTTTGGCGTGAAAGACACACAGACAGACAGACAGACAGAGTTACTTTCGCACTTATAATATTAGTAAGGATTTAGACGTAAAAAATTATGAATAAATAGAACATTTGAATAGTAAGAGTTTAAAACCGGTATAACTAGTAGTCATCAATTGATGTTAGAACTGTAACAAGGCCGCCGCACGTGCAACGAAGGCATTACCTTGCTTGTGTGGATAAAGACAAAATAAGGACAAAGCTAAAAGAAATAAATAATGAAGATTATTGGTATCGTAAAATTTACGTCACCAACTAGTTTTATACTGGATCGATTGATCGATAATTGAGTTTAATCCAAAACAATAATATTTTTGCTCTCATACAACAAAAGTGATTTTTAGCCGATTTTTGCTCGATATTAAGAACTAGCTTCTGCGCGCGACTTCGTCGGCGTGGACTCCGCTCCTATTGGTCTTAGCGTTATGATACATAGCCTATAGCCTTCCTCGATAAATGGGCTATAAACAAACAAACAAACAAACAACCAAACAAACAAACTCTTCAGCTTTATATATTAGTATAGATTAAAATCAATGTAGGTACCTAGTCAATGGTACGGAACCCTTCGTGCGCGAGTCCGACTCGCACTTGGCCGATTTTTTTATAAAAATGTCTAAAAAAGACAAGGTCGAGTAAAGTGTAATTAGATTCACAATCTAAAAGCAACATGAAAATACACAAGTGAAATTGTGTCGTGTCTGTCCTGAGAGAGTAATGCAAGGTTTGTGTCATTTCAGATATTAACGTTTGCCTTGGTGTCGTGGGCGGACGATGGAGGCGGAGGTCATAAGACGCATCGGGTGAACGGTGCATCATTTTTAAAGTGAAACTTCTTTAGGTACATGAGGGGTAAAATTTGAGCGACCGGTAACGCGGCAGCGTCATGACGTTCAGTACTTGGATGGGTGACCGCCTGAGAACACCGCGTGAGGTTGGCAATTTTTTTTTCAAGTAAGTAGTATTTTTTTGTATTTTAAATTCGTTTTTTTTTTACTTAATTTTTTAAATTAGTTTGCCAAAGAAGTTTCACTTGTGACATATTGTGTACTTTGTCGCACGCAATTTTTACCCGACTGCCAAGGAAGGGTTATGTTTTTCGCGCGTATCTTGTTTGTATGTATGTATGTATGTAATATTCTTAATTACCTCATTTCTCTAGAACCGCTGAACGGATTTGCATAATTGAGATATCGTTAGATTTGTCTTAGCAGCCCAAGTGTTCTTAGATAGGTGACATCAAAAAAAAACAAACATGGCGGCTGTGCGAAGCCATTGTAGTTAATGAAGAAATAATTTTTTTTTTAGAATACTATAGTATGGGTATCAAATTAAAGGGCTTAATACAAGGATTTTAAAAATGTACATAATGATTATTATTACTGTAATAATAATAAAGAAATACCTACAATAAGAAAGTTTAAAAAATGTTGACTTTGCTCTTTCCGTTTTTTACGCAGGCGGGTTTTTTGTTTTCTTTTAATTATATTACTTGTTATTAATAAGCTGCTTTACTACACTGATCACGATTCAGCCTGTAATATCCCACAGTTGGGCATAGGCCTCTTCCCCATGTAGGATTGATTAACTGACCTTTACTATAATCCTAATGACAGTAATAGGTAGGGATCCCTAGTACATTTTTTTCACCTGATCAGTATCAAGCTAATTTTTTGGGAGTGGCTACATTTTGATGAGGCGAACAAAAAATTCCTCTTCGAAAACTCTCGATTGTGGTAGCTAACAGAGATAGCAGGAGGTAGAGCAGCAGTGAGCGTAGGACCGGGATAACGTACCACGCAATTTGGAGGACATTATTACTTTTAAATTATATAGATAATCACTAACTAAAAGAAAAAAAAATCAGCGGTTAGTAATAATTTTTGATGACCTTACGAGGTCATCAAGTTGATGACCTCGTAAGGTCACCAAAAATTAATTTTTTTTCTGATTTTTTTTTGCTTTTAGTTAGTTAATATCTATATAATTTGATGATAATATTGTCCTCCAAATTGCGTGGTACGTTATCCCGGTCCTACGCTCACTGCTGCTCTACCTCCTGCTATCTCTGTTAGCTACCACAATCGAGAGTTTTCGAAGAGGAATTTTTTGTTCGCCTCATCAAAATGTAGCCACTCCCAAAAAATTAGCTTGATACTGATCAGGTCAAAAAAATGTACTAGGGATCCCTACCTATAATCTATTATTCAATCAACGTGTATTAGTATAACACATTGATTGATCGATTGATTCAGCCTGTAACATCCCACTGCTGGGCATAGGCCTCTTTCTCCATGTAGGAGAAGGGTCGGAGCTTAATCCACCACGTAGCTACAATGCGGGTTGGCGGATATATTCCCTACTATGAGTAACGATCGCTATCAGGTGTACATGATAACAACCGGGACCGACGGCTTAACGTGCTCTCCGAGGCATGATGGGGAGACCCACAAGAACAGACACCCACGCCGAAAATTAATACAAATATCCACTCCGAGCGAGAATCGAACCTAGGATCGTTGGTATGTGGTCCCCAACACACCACGCGCATCGCAGCGCACGCATACCACAGCGGTCATGTACAAATTATCAAATATAATTGTGTTTGCTCGCAAACGAAAAAAACCGACTTCAATTACATCGACAAGTAATACAACGTAAGTAGACGAAACAAATTAACAAACACACTAGTTGTCACTACGATTTTCGAGGGTTTCCTTCGATTTCACTGGGATTCCATCATCAGATCCTGGTTTCCTTATCATGGTACCTGGCTGTGTGAACTTAGCACCCGACTTTGTAAAAAATTAAATTTTTTGGATTCGTTTAATAGATATTGGTTAGTAGTTGATAGTAGTGAGAATAAATTTTTTTGTAGTTGTGCAAAAAAAATTTTTTACTGCACCAAAAAAAATCGCATCCCCCAACATTTAAAATATAAACTTTTTTCCTTCGATTCTTATAGAGGAACGTTAGTAGATGATTGTAGTACATTTTGTGTTGTTTGTAGTAAGTTAGAAAAAATAATAATAAAATTTTAAAAAAATAAAAAAATCGGACATTTATCGTCATGAATTTTCCGTCTATAAAATCAATTTGAAAGCCTAAATATTTACAATTAAAGCTAAATTGAACGATACTCTCCGTAGCGATTTGTATTAAACATTTTTTTGTTAGTGGTAGAATTAATGTGACGTATAACAGTATCAGATGCCGTGCAAGTAAGGAAAACTTGACTTTGTCGGGTTTCGGTCAAATCATTAGCGTTTTAAACTATTCACGGGTACTAAAACCATCTAAAATGATTAAGGAACCCCTATAGAGGTTTGTAGTGAAAATATTTTCGTTTGTAGTTGAACAAAAGTTACAGAAAATCGAATCAGAACCCGCGAATGTACGAAAGAATCGATTTTGACATATTGCATGCAAGCCATTATCTATGGATGGTCTTCACGATTACTACAAACGTCTAAAATGATTAAGGGACCTCTGCAGAGGTTTGTAGTGAAAATATTTTCGTTTGTAGTTGAACAAAAGTTACAGAAAATCGAATCAGAAGCCGCGAAAGTACGAAAAAATCGATTTCAACATATTCAATGCGAGCCATTATCTATGGAGGGTCTTCACGATTACTACAAACGTCTAAAATGATCGAGGGACCTCTGCAGAGGTTTGTAGTGAAAATATTTTCGTTTGTAGTTCAACAAAAGTTACAGAAAATCGAATCAGAAGCCGCGAAAGTACGAACAAATCGATTTCCACATATTGCATGCAAGCCATTATCTATGGAGGGTCTTCACGATTACTACAAACGTCTAAAATGATCGAGGGACCTCTGCAGAGGTTTGTAGTGAAATTATTTTCGTTTGTAGTTCAATAAAAGTTACAGAAAATCGAATCAGAAGCCGCGAAAATATAAAAAAAATCGATTTCAACATATTCAATGCGAGCCATTATCTATGGAGGGTCTTCACGATTACTACAAACGTCTAAAATTATTGAGGGACCTCTGCAGAGGTTTGTAGTGAAAATATTTTCGTTTGTAGTTCAGCAAAAGTTACAGAAAATCGAATCAGAAGCCGCGAAAGTACGAAAAAATCGATTTCAACATATTCAATGCGAGCCATTATCTATGGAGGGTTTTCACGATTACTACAAACGTCTAAAATGATCGAGGGACCTCTGCAGAGGTTTGTAGTGAAAATATTTTCGTTTGTAGTTGAACAAAAGTTACAGAAAATCGAATCAGAAGCCGCGAAAGTACGAAAAAATCGATTTCAACATATTCAATGCGAGCGATTATCTATGGAGGGTCTTCACGATTACTACAAACGTTTAAAATGATCGAGGGACCTCTGCAGAGGTTTGTAGTGAAAATATTTTCGTTTGTAGTTGAACAAAAGTTACAGAAAATCGAATCAGACCCCGCGAAAGTACGAAAGAATCGATTTTGACATATTGCATGCAAGCCATTATCTATGGATGGTCTTCACGATTACTACAAACGTCTAAAATGATCGAGGGACCTCTGCAGAGGTTTGTAGTGAAAATATTTTCGTTTGTAGTTCAACAAAAGTTACATAAAATCGAATCAGAAGCCGCTAAAGTACGAAGAAATCGATTTCCACATATTGCATGCAAGCCATTATCTATGGAGGGTCTTCACAATTACTAAAAACATCTAAAATGATTGAGGGACCTTAGTGAAAATATTTTCGTTTGTAGTTGAACAAAATTACAGAAAATCGAATCAGAAGCCGCGAAAGTACGAAAAAATCGATTTCAACATATTGGATGCAAGTCATTACCTATGGATGGTCTTCACGATTACTACAAACGTCTAAAATGATTGAGGGTCCTCTGCAGAGGTTTGTAGTGTAAATATTTTCGTTTGTAGTTGAACAAAAGTTACAGAAAATCGAATCAGAAGTCGCGAAAGTACGGAAGAATCGATTTCGACATATTGCATGCAAGCCATTATCTATGGAGGGTCTTCACGATTACTACAAACGTCTAAAATGATTGAGGGACCTCTGCAGAGGTTTGTAGTGAAAATATTTTCGTTTGTAGTTGAACAAAAGTTACAGAAAATCGAATCAGAAGCCGCGAAAGTACGAAAAAATCGATTTCCACATATTCAGTGCGAGCCATTATCTATGGAGGGTCTTCACGATTACTAAAAGCGTCTAAAATGATTGAGGGACCTCTGCAGAGGTTTGTAGTGAAATTATTTTCGTTTGTAGTTCAATAAAAGTTACAGAAAATCGAATCAGAAGCCGCGAAAATATAAAAAAAATCGATTTCAACATATTCAATGCGAGCCATTATCTATGGAGGGTCTTCACGATTACTACAAACGTCTAAAATTATTGAGGGACCTCTGCAGAGGTTTGTAGTGAAAATATTTTCGTTTGTAGTTCAACAAAAGTTACAGAAAATCGAATCAGAAGTCGCGAAAGTACGGAAGAATCGATTTCGACATATTGCATGCAAGCCATTATCTATGGAGGGTCTTCACGATTACTACGAACGTCTAAAATGATTGAGGGACCTCTGCAGATGTTTGTAGTGAAAATATTTTCGTTTGTAGTTGAACAAAAGTTACAGAAAATCGAATCAGAAGCCGCGAAAGTACGAAAAAATCGATTTCCACATATTCAGTGCGAGCCATTATCTATGGAGGGTCTTCACGATTACTACAAACGTCTAAAATGATTGAGGGACCTCTGCAGAGGTTTGTAGTGAAAATATTTTCGTTTGTAGTTCAACAAAAGTTACAGAAAATCGAATCAGAAGCCGCGAAAGTACGAAAGAATCGATTTCCACATATTGCATGCAAGCCATTATCTATAGAGGGTCTTCACGATCACTGAAAACGTCTTAAATGATTAAGGAACCTCTGCAGAGGTTTGTAGTGAAAATATTTTCGTTTGTAGTTCAACAAAAGTTACAGAAAATCGAATCAGAAGCCGCGAAAGTACGAAAAAATCGATTTCCACATATTGCATGCAAGCCATTATCTATGGAGGGTCTTCACGATTACTACAAACGTCTAAAATGATTGAGGGACCTCTGCCGAGGTTTGTAGTGAAAATATTTTCGTTTGTAGTTGAACAAAAGTTACAGAAAATCGAATCAGAAGCCGCGAAAGTACGAAGATATCTTTGCTAGTTTTTACTTAAAAACAACATTAAAAAGCTATTAGCCAAATAAAAGATGAATTATTAGTGAAAACTGGCAAAGTGAAATCTTTAGCTTAATTTAATATTTTCTGTAGAACTTGGCGCTCATTTAGATCTCAATACTTTTTTCGGCGAAGTCCACAAACAACATATTCTTATTATTGAACTTGGCTGTCATTTTTCACATTTATGTTTTTGGTGGGATTATTACTACATAATATAATAATAGGTATAAAACAAAGTCGCTTGACTTTGTTTTATACCCGCTTTCTGTCTGTCCCTATGTAACTATGCTTAGATCTTGAAAAGTACGTATCGTATTTTTATGCGATTTCTTTTAATAGATAAGAGTGATTCACGAGGAAGTTTTATTATATGTAATAATACATGCATAATATGGTAGAGAAACACTGATAGTTTTAGAGTTCTCTAATATGATGTCGTAAAAAAACCCATTTTTTGCGCTTACATTGCCAATGCTGGCTGAACCCTACGAGATAGATCAAAATAATGTACTACAGTACAGTCTGCAAAAAAGTCCGCGATGGTATATGTCTATCTCTTAGGGATAACCCACAATAACTATTTTTATCTTTTACTTTTTACGTGAAATAATGCCTTATTTACGAAGCGATCCAATTAAGTACCTTAAATATATTGTGCATTTAATGTAGATCAATATGGCCCTGTACAGCATGTAATTTAAATGAATATTTTCGAAGATATTACAGATTTAAAACTTCGCCCGATTCCATTTTAAAGCTTCGCCCACCACACCGACTTTGTCCTAAGCCGAGGTGCGATCTCGCTAGGAGACACCCTTATCTTAGGACGAACGGACATCCCGAGCCCTCCTAATGCCTCGTTTCCACTAGAAGTTTCCTAGTGAAGACGAGGCATTACCGCAACATGGGACAATTGTTCCGCGTCAGCCCCGTCTACACTAGGGGACATTTTGTCCCGCGACATGTTGGGGGACACGTCCACACACATGTTGCACAGTGTCCCACAACATGTCCCGCAACATGTCCCGCAGTATGTACGTTTTGAGGGACATGTTGCTTGTTCCCGCTTCGAGATCGAAAACATTTGTTCCGCGTCAATGTCGCATGGTAGGGCTGTTGATATTTTTTAAAACATCGGATTCTCGATATATCGATATTTTTAAATACATAATCAGTATCGGAGTTAGAGATATCGAAAAAAAAATCTAAATATCGATATTTTTTAACCGACTTCAAAAAAGGAGAAGATTACTCAATTCGATTTTAATGTATATTCGGGGATAACTTCGTCGTTTACGAACCGATTTTGATCATTCTTTTTTTTGTTGGAAAGGAGATATCCCAAGGGTGGTACCATGATAAGGAAACCAGGATCTGATGATGGAATCCCAGAAAAATCGAGGGGAACCTTCGAAAGTCGTAGTGACGACTAGTGCGTTACTAAATTTTTTTCGTCTACTTACGTTATATTATTTGTCGATGTAATTGATGTCGGTTTTTTTCGTTTGCTAGCAAACACAATTATTCAATTTTATTTCATCGCCTTTTTTTCAACCGATGTACAAACGGAGGAGGTTATGTATTCGACGCGTATATTTTTTATGTATGACCACGCATAACTTTTTACAGAGTTGTCCGATTTTGATAATTAAAAAAACAATCGTAAGTCGATTTAAAAAATAATTTACACAATTTATAATTCAGTATAATATTTGTTAAGCAAATTAAATTATCAGTGATTTATTAAAATGTATGGTTCTTAGTAATTATTGTTCAATTTTAATAAAACAATAATGCGTACCAATATTCAGTAACATTTTAAAAATATTCGTTGTTTTATATGTTCAGTTGTCAAACAACTATTACGATTATTAGGCACTAAAAGATTGATTATAGAAGCAATTCGTTAAGATGCTACAGAAGAAATCAAATATTTAACAGCTATTTCTGAGAGCACCTGAGTAATAATATTTCAATATTTACTATTAATCCAAAATTTTAGTGCGTTTAATGACCTTGAAATATTTGGTTGATCTAAATACTAATAATAAAATTTTAATTCAGCAGGTATTGTCACAAAAATTGTGCCAACAAGTTCATTGGCATTTGACGTATTTTTCATGAGCATATTATTAATTTAATTAAATAAATAAATAAATAAAAACAACTTCACAAATGATGCAGGTGTTTCTTTTTCTCTATGAGGAACATGTTGCTGCATTTGTCCCCTAGTGTGGCCTACACAATGTTCGCAACATCTGTCCCGCAACATCGTTGAGGGACAAATGTTCCTCATTTGTCCCCTAGTGGATACATGGCTTAAAGGGCTCTACTTTTTCCTTCACGGCTGGGTCTCAGTACCCGGCCACCCCAGGCCATTCCGAAATAAAAAACGCGCTTCGCCCTATAGCATTATGATTACTTGATTAGAAATAAATTAGGTTGGATAGGATTAGATTAAAACCATAAGTTATGAATAAATTGTGTTTCTTCTATTAAAATCTGAGTTTGAATTTAAAGTTTAGACAATTTAGTATTAGGGGCATTTTTATATATTTTTTATTAAGGCATTTATCGAAAATCGTAGTTTAAGGTTAGGTTATATCTATACTAATATAATAAAGCTGAAGAGTTTGTTTGTTTGATTGTTTGTTTGTTTGTTTGAACGCGCTAATCTCGGGATCTACTGGTCCGATTTTAAAAATTCTTTCAGTGTTCGATAGCCCATTTATCGAGGAAGGCTATAGACTATATATCATTACGCTAGGACTAATAGGAGCGGAGTCCACGCCGACGAAGTCGCGCGCTTAAGCTAGTTAAAGAAATAACTGAATAGAATCTATACTAATTCGTGTTATTTATATTTTTATTTTTATGTTACCCACACATAAGGAAATTCTAATTTTTTTTAAATCGTATCAAAAAAAAAAATTCCCGCTGGCGCTGGATCGAAAATTTTGATATGATAATAAAAAACATTTTCGAATTTCCTCATGTGTCGGAAACACAAAAATAAAAATAATACGAAATAAAAATAGCTTGAAGTCGTCTCTTGTCAAAGAATTAATTGTAATATGAAACTTTGAATAGTGAGTGCTGTAAAGGACTCGCTATAGATGGCACCACGGTTGCTTAAAACCGAATAAAAATCATATCAAGAATTTCGATTTGGCTGGACATAGATCCATAGCTTGCTAAAGCACCGGATACGGTATGTCGGGGGTGCGGGTTCGAATCCCGATGGATCAAAAATTTTGATATGGTAATAAAAACTATAACCTTTTTATGCTAAGCTTTGTTCTAAAATAATGCATAATATTAATTTGCTAAGGTGTTTTTATAAACATGATAATTATTAATCCTTATCCAAATAAATACGTTATTCATCACAAGTATTTAATTTAAAACAAAATTACCCCTTATATCGTTCGATTTCAATGAATATCTTAGGAGATATCGCAGTTTTAAAAAAAACATCACATCAAAAATATTATAAAGCTGAAAAGTTTGTTTGTTTAATCGCGCTAATTTCAGAATCTACTGGTTGGAAAATAAAAAATTTTTGTTTTGGATAGCCAATTTAACGAAGAAGGCTTTGGACTATTTTTTCCTTAAATTAACGCGTGTGAAACCGCGGGACACAGCTGGTCTACATCTACACTAATATTATAAAGAGGAAAGATTTTTTTGTTTGTTTGCTTGTATTGTATAGGCTCCAAAAGTCCAATGACCGATTTAATGATTTTTGCACTAATAGAAAGCTACATTATTACGAAGTAACATAGGCTATATACGTACGACTGAATTATAGGACTAAAAAATGGCTTGCATGCAATATGTCAAAATCGATTCTTTCGTACTTTCGCGGGTTCTGATTCGATTTTCTGTAACTTTTGTTCAACTACAAACGAAAATATTTTCACTACAAACCTCTGCAGAGGTCCCTCGAGCATTTTAGACGTTTGTAGTAATCGTGAAGACCCTCCATAGATAATGGCTCGCATTGAATAATTATGTTGAAATCGATTTTTTCGTACTTTCGCGGCTTCTGATTCGATTTTCTGTAACTTTTGTTCAACTACAAACGAAAATATTTTCACTACAAACCTCTGCAGAGGACCCTCGATCATTTTAGACGTTTGTAGTAATCGTGAAGACCCTCCATAGATAATGGCTCGCATTGAATAATTATGTTGAAATCGATTTTTTCGTACTTTCGCGGCTTCTGATTCGATTTTCTGTAACTTTTGTTCAACTACAAACGAAAATATTTTCACTACAAACCTCTGCAGAGGACCCTCAATCATTTTAGACGTTTGTAGTAATCGTGAAGACCATCCATAGGTAATGGCTTGCATCCAATATGTTGAAATCGATTTTTTCGTACTTTCGCGGCTTCTGATTCGATTTTCTGTAACTTTTGTTCAACTACAAACGAAAATATTTTCACTACAAACCTCTGCAGAGGTCCCTCGATCATTTTAGACGTTTGTAGTAATCGTGAAGACCCTCCATAGATAATGGCTCGCATTGAATATGTTGAAATCGATTTTTTCGTGCTTTCGTGGCTTCTGATTCGATTTTCTGTAACTTTTGTTCAACTACAAACGAAAATATTTTCACTACAAACCTCTGCAGAGGTCCCTCAATCATTTTAGACGTTTGTAGTAATCGTAAAGACCCTCCATAGATAATGGCTTGCATGCAATATGTCGAAATCGATTCTTCCGTACTTTCGCGGCTTCTGATTCGATTTTATGTAACTTTTGTTCAACTACAAACGAAAATATTTTCACTACAAACCTCTGCAGAGGTCCCTTAATCATTTTAGACGTTTGTAGTAATCGTGAAGACCATCCATAGATAATGGCTTGCATGCAATATGTCAAAATCGATTCTTTCGTACTTTCGCGGGTTCTGATTCGATTTTCTGTAACTTTTGTTCAACTACAAACGAAAATATTTTCACTACAAACCTCTGCAGAGGTCCCTCGATCATTTTAGACGTTTGTAGTAATCGTGAAGACCCTCCATAGATAATGGCTCGCATTGAATATGTTGAAATCGATTTTTTCGTACTTTCGCGGCTTCTGATTCGATTTTCTGTAACTTTTGTTCAACTACAAACGAAAATATTTTCACTACAAACCTCTGCAGAGGTCCCTCGATCATTTTAGACGTTTGTAGTAATCGTGAAGACCCTCCATAGATAATGGCTCGCATTGAATATGTTGAAATCGATTTTTTTTATATTTTCGCGGCTTCTGATTCGATTTTCTGTAACTTTTGTTCAACTACAAACGAAAATATTTTCACTACAAACCTCTGCAGAGGTCCCTCAATCATTTTAGACGTTTGTAGTAATCGTGAAGTCCCTCCATAGTTAATGTTTTACATGAAATATGTCGAAATCGATTTTTTCGTACTTTCGCGGCTTCTGATTCGATTTTCTGTAACTTTTGTTCAACTACAAACGAAAATATTTTAACTACAAACCTCTGCAGAGGTTCCTTAATCATTTAAGACGTTTTCAGTGATCGTGAAGACCCTCTATAGATAATGGCTTGCATGCAATATGTGGAAATCGATTCTTTCGTACTTTCGCGGCTTCTGATTCGATTTTCTGTAACTTTTGTTGAACTACAAACGAAAATATTTTCACTACAAACCTCTGCAGAGGTCCCTCGATCATTTTAGACGTTTGTAGTAATCGTGAAAACCCTCCATAGATAATGGCTCGCATTGAATATGTTGAAATCGATTTTTTCGTACTTTCGCGGCTTCTGATTCGATTTTCTGTAACTTTTGTTGAACTACAAACGAAAATATTTACACTACAAACCTCTGCAGAGGTCCCTCGATCATTTTAGACGTTTGTAGTAATCGTGAAGACCATCCATAGATAATGGCTTGCATGCAATATGTCAAAATCGATTCTTTCGTACTTTCGCGGGTTCTGATTCGATTTTCTGTAACTTTTGTTCAACTACAAACGAAAATATTTTCACTACAAACCTCTGCAGAGGTCCCTCAATCATTTTAGATGTTTGTAGTAATCGTGAAGACCCTCCATGGATAATAACTTGCATGCAATATGTGGAAATCGATTTCTTCGTACTTTCGCGGCTTCTGATTCGATTTTCTGTAACTTTTGTTCAACTACAAACGAAAATATTTTAACTACAAACCTCTGCAGAGGTTCCTTAATCATTTAAGACGTTTTCAGTGATCGTGAAGACCCTCTATAGATAATGGCTTGCATGCAATATGTGGAAATCGATTCTTTCGTACTTTCGCGGCTTCTGATTCGATTTTCTGTAACTTTTGTTCAACTACAAACGAAAATATTTTCACTACAAACCTCTGCAGAGGTCCCTCGATCATTTTAGACGTTTGTAGTAATCGTGAAAACCCTCCATAGATAATGGCTCGCATTGAATATGTTGAAATCGATTTTTTCGTACTTTCGCGGCTTCTGATTCGATTTTCTGTAACTTTTGTTGAACTACAAACGAAAACATTTTCACTACAAACCTCTGCAGAGGTCCCTTAATCATTTTAGACGTTTGTAGTAATCGTGAAGACCATCCATAGATAATGGCTTGCATGCAATATGTCAAAATCGATTCTTTCGTACTTTCGCGGGTTCTGATTCGATTTTCTGTAACTTTTGTTCAACTACAAACGAAAATATTTTCACTACAAACCTCTGCAGAGGTCCCTCGATCATTTTAGACGTTTGTAGTAATCGTGAAGACCCTCCATAGATAATGGCTCGCATTGAATATGTTGAAATCGATTTTTTCGTACTTTCGCGGCTTCTGATTCGATTTTCTGTAACTTTTGTTCAACTACAAACGAAAATATTTTCACTACAAACCTCTGCAGAGGTCCCTCAATCATTTTAGATGTTTGTAGTTATCGTGAAGACCCTCCATGGATAATAACTTGCATGCAATATGTGGAAATCGATTTCTTCGTACTTTCGCGGCTTCTGATTCGATTTTCTGTAACTTTTGTTCAACTACAAACGAAAATATTTTAACTACAAACCTCTGCAGAGGTTCCTTAATCATTTAAGACGTTTTCAGTGATCGTGAAGACCCTCTATAGATAATGGCTTGCATGCAATATGTGGAAATCGATTCTTTCGTACTTTCGCGGCTTCTGATTCGATTTTCTGTAACTTTTGTTGAACTACAAACGAAAATATTTTCACTACAAACCTCTGCAGAGGTCCCTCGATCATTTTAGACGTTTGTAGTAATCGTGAAAACCCTCCATAGATAATGGCTCGCATTGAATATGTTGAAATCGATTTTTTCGTACTTTTGCGGCTTCTGATTCGATTTTCTGTAACTTTTGTTGAACTACAAACGAAAATATTTTCACTACAAACCTCTGCAGAGGTCCCTTAATCATTTTAGACGTTTGTAGTAATCGTGAAGACCATCCATAGATAATGGCTTGCATGCAATATGTCAAAATCGATTCTTTCGTACTTTCGCGGGTTCTGATTCGATTTTCTGTAACTTTTGTTCAACTACAAACGAAAATATTTTCACTACAAACCTCTGCAGAGGTCCCTCGATCATTTTAGACGTTTGTAGTAATCGTGAAGACCCTCCATAGATAATGGCTCGCATTGAATATGTTGAAATCGATTTTTTCGTACTTTCGCGGCTTCTGATTCGATTTTCTGTAACTTTTGTTCAACTACAAACGAAAATATTTTCACTACAAACCTCTGCAGAGGTCCCTCGATCATTTTAGACGTTTGTAGTAATCGTGAAGACCCTCCATAGATAATAACTTGCATGCAATATGTGGAAATCGATTTCTTCGTACTTTCGCGGCTTCTGATTCGATTTTCTGTAACTTTTGTTCAACTACAAACGAAAATATTTTCACTACAAACCTCTGCAGAGGTCCCTCAATCATTTTAGACGTTTGTAGTAATCGTGAAGACCCTCCATAGATAATGGCTTGCATGCAATATGTGGAAATCGATTTCTTCGTACTTTCGCGGCTTCTGATTCGATTTTCTGTAACCTTTGTTCAACTACAAACGAAAATATTTTCACTACAAACCTCTGCAGAGGTCCCTCGATCATTTTAGACGTTTGTAGTAATCGTGAAAACCCTCCATAGATAATGGCTCGCATTGAATATGTTGAAATCGATTTTTTCGTACTTTCGCGGCTTCTGATTCGATTTTCTGTAACTTTTGTTGAACTACAAACGAAAATATTTTCACTACAAACCTCTGCAGAAGTCCCTCAATCATTTTAGACGTTTGTAGTAATCGTGAAGACCCTCCATAGATAATGGCTCGCATTGAATATGTTGAAATCGATTTTTTTTATATTTTCGCGGCTTCTGATTCGATTTTCTGTAACTTTTATTGAACTACAAACGAAAATAATTTCACTACAAACCTCTGCAGAGGTCCCTCGATCATTTTAGACGTTTGTAGTAATCGTGAAGACCCTCTATAGATAATGGCTTGCATGCAATATGTGGAAATCGATTCTTTCGTACTTTCGCGGCTTCTGATTCGATTTTCTGTAACTTTTGTTGAACTACAAACGAAAATATTTTCACTACAAACCTCTGCAGAGGTCCCTCGATCATTTTAGACGTTTGTAGTAATCGTGAAAACCCTCCATAGATAATGGCTCGCATTGAATATGTTGAAATCGATTTTTTCGTACTTTCGCGGCTTCTGATTCGATTTTCTGTAACTTTTGTTGAACTACAAACGAAAATATTTTCACTACAAACCTCTGCAGAGGTCCCTTAATCATTTTAGACGTTTGTAGTAATCGTGAAGACCATCCATAGATAATGGCTTGCATGCAATATGTCAAAATCGATTCTTTCGTACTTTCGCGGGTTCTGATTCGATTTTCTGTATTTTTTGTTCAACTACAAACGAAAATATTTTTACTACAAACCTCTGCAGAGGTCCCTCGATCATTTTAGACGTTTGTAGTAATCGTGAAGACCCTCCATAGATAATGGCTCGCATTGAATATGTTGAAATCGATTTTTTCGTACTTTCGCGGCTTCTGATTCGATTTTCTGTAACTTTTGTTCAACTACAAACGAAAATATTTTCACTACAAACCTCTGCAGAGGACCCTCAATCATTTTAGACGTTTGTAGTAATCGTGAAGACCATCCATAGGTAATGGCTTGCATCCAATATGTTGAAATCGATTTTTTCGTACTTTCGCGGCTTCTGATTCGATTTTCTGTAACTTTTGTTCAACTACAAACGAAAATATTTTCACTACAAACCTCTGCAGAGGTCCCTCGATCATTTTAGACGTTTGTAGTAATCGTGAAGACCCTCCATAGATAATGGCTCGCATTGAATATGTTGAAATCGATTTTTTCGTGCTTTCGTGGCTTCTGATTCGATTTTCTGTAACTTTTGTTCAACTACAAACGAAAATATTTTCACTACAAACCTCTGCAGAGGTCCCTCGATCATTTTAGACGTTTGTAGTAATCGTGAAGACCCTCTATAGATAATGGCTTGCATGCAATATGTGGAAATCGATTCTTTCGTACTTTCGCGGCTTCTGATTCGATTTTCTGTAACTTTTGTTGAACTACAAACGAAAATATTTTCACTACAAACCTCTGCAGAGGTCCCTCGATCATTTTAGACGTTTGTAGTAATCGTGAAAACCCTCCATAGATAATGGCTCGCATTGAATATGTTGAAATCGATTTTTTCGTACTTTCGCGGCTTCTGATTCGATTTTCTGTAACTTTTGTTGAACTACAAACGAAAATATTTTCACTACAAACCTCTGCAGAGGTCCCTTAATCATTTTAGACGTTTGTAGTAATCGTGAAGACCATCCATAGATAATGGCTTGCATGCAATATGTCAAAATCGATTCTTTCGTACTTTCGCGGGTTCTGATTCGATTTTCTGTATTTTTTGTTCAACTACAAACGAAAATATTTTTACTACAAACCTCTGCAGAGGTCCCTCGATCATTTTAGACGTTTGTAGTAATCGTGAAGACCCTCCATAGATAATGGCTCGCATTGAATATGTTGAAATCGATTTTTTCGTACTTTCGCGGCTTCTGATTCGATTTTCTGTAACTTTTGTTCAACTACAAACGAAAATATTTTCACTACAAACCTCTGCAGAGGACCCTCAATCATTTTAGACGTTTGTAGTAATCGTGAAGACCATCCATAGGTAATGGCTTGCATCCAATATGTTGAAATCGATTTTTTCGTACTTTCGCGGCTTCTGATTCGATTTTCTGTAACTTTTGTTCAACTACAAACGAAAATATTTTCACTACAAACCTCTGCAGAGGTCCCTCGATCATTTTAGACGTTTGTAGTAATCGTGAAGACCCTCCATAGATAATGGCTCGCATTGAATATGTTGAAATCGATTTTTTCGTGCTTTCGTGGCTTCTGATTCGATTTTCTGTAACTTTTGTTCAACTACAAACGAAAATATTTTCACTACAAACCTCTGCAGAGGTCCCTCAATCATTTTAGACGTTTGTAGTAATCGTAAAGACCCTCCATAGATAATGGCTTGCATGCAATATGTCGAAATCGATTCTTCCGTACTTTCGCGGCTTCTGATTCGATTTTATGTAACTTTTGTTCAACTACAAACGAAAATATTTTCACTACAAACCTCTGCAGAGGTCCCTTAATCATTTTAGACGTTTGTAGTAATCGTGAAGACCATCCATAGATAATGGCTTGCATGCAATATGTCAAAATCGATTCTTTCGTACTTTCGCGGGTTCTGATTCGATTTTCTGTAACTTTTGTTCAACTACAAACGAAAATATTTTCACTACAAACCTCTGCAGAGGTCCCTCGATCATTTTAGACGTTTGTAGTAATCGTGAAGACCCTCCATAGATAATGGCTCGCATTGAATATGTTGAAATCGATTTTTTCGTACTTTCGCGGCTTCTGATTCGATTTTCTGTAACTTTTGTTCAACTACAACCGAAAATATTTTCACTACAAACCTCTGCAGAGGTCCCTCGATCATTTTAGACGTTTGTAGTAATCGTGAAGACCCTCCATAGATAATGGCTCGCATTGAATATGTTGAAATCGATTTTTTTTATATTTTCGCGGCTTCTGATTCGATTTTCTGTAACTTTTGTTCAACTACAAACGAAAATATTTTCACTACAAACCTCTGCAGAGGTCCCTCAATCATTTTAGACGTTTGTAGTAATCGTGAAGTCCCTCCATAGTTAATGTTTTACATGAAATATGTCGAAATCGATTTTTTCGTACTTTCGCGGCTTCTGATTCGATTTTCTGTAACTTTTGTTCAACTACAAACGAAAATATTTTAACTACAAACCTCTGCAGAGGTTCCTTAATCATTTAAGACGTTTTCAGTGATCGTGAAGACCCTCTATAGATAATGGCTTGCATGCAATATGTGGAAATCGATTCTTTCGTACTTTCGCGGCTTCTGATTCGATTTTCTGTAACTTTTGTTGAACTACAAACGAAAATATTTTCACTACAAACCTCTGCAGAGGTCCCTCGATCATTTTAGACGTTTGTAGTAATCGTGAAAACCCTCCATAGATAATGGCTCGCATTGAATATGTTGAAATCGATTTTTTCGTACTTTCGCGGCTTCTGATTCGATTTTCTGTAACTTTTGTTGAACTACAAACGAAAATATTTACACTACAAACCTCTGCAGAGGTCCCTCGATCATTTTAGACGTTTGTAGTAATCGTGAAGACCATCCATAGATAATGGCTTGCATGCAATATGTCAAAATCGATTCTTTCGTACTTTCGCGGGTTCTGATTCGATTTTCTGTAACTTTTGTTCAACTACAAACGAAAATATTTTCACTACAAACCTCTGCAGAGGTCCCTCAATCATTTTAGATGTTTGTAGTAATCGTGAAGACCCTCCATGGATAATAACTTGCATGCAATATGTGGAAATCGATTTCTTCGTACTTTCGCGGCTTCTGATTCGATTTTCTGTAACTTTTGTTCAACTACAAACGAAAATATTTTAACTACAAACCTCTGCAGAGGTTCCTTAATCATTTAAGACGTTTTCAGTGATCGTGAAGACCCTCTATAGATAATGGCTTGCATGCAATATGTGGAAATCGATTCTTTCGTACTTTCGCGGCTTCTGATTCGATTTTCTGTAACTTTTGTTCAACTACAAACGAAAATATTTTCACTACAAACCTCTGCAGAGGTCCCTCGATCATTTTAGACGTTTGTAGTAATCGTGAAAACCCTCCATAGATAATGGCTCGCATTGAATATGTTGAAATCGATTTTTTCGTACTTTCGCGGCTTCTGATTCGATTTTCTGTAACTTTTGTTGAACTACAAACGAAAACATTTTCACTACAAACCTCTGCAGAGGTCCCTTAATCATTTTAGACGTTTGTAGTAATCGTGAAGACCATCCATAGATAATGGCTTGCATGCAATATGTCAAAATCGATTCTTTCGTACTTTCGCGGGTTCTGATTCGATTTTCTGTAACTTTTGTTCAACTACAAACGAAAATATTTTCACTACAAACCTCTGCAGAGGTCCCTCGATCATTTTAGACGTTTGTAGTAATCGTGAAGACCCTCCATAGATAATGGCTCGCATTGAATATGTTGAAATCGATTTTTTCGTACTTTCGCGGCTTCTGATTCGATTTTCTGTAACTTTTGTTCAACTACAAACGAAAATATTTTCACTACAAACCTCTGCAGAGGTCCCTCAATCATTTTAGATGTTTGTAGTAATCGTGAAGACCCTCCATGGATAATAACTTGCATGCAATATGTGGAAATCGATTTCTTCGTACTTTCGCGGCTTCTGATTCGATTTTCTGTAACTTTTGTTCAACTACAAACGAAAATATTTTAACTACAAACCTCTGCAGAGGTTCCTTAATCATTTAAGACGTTTTCAGTGATCGTGAAGACCCTCTATAGATAATGGCTTGCATGCAATATGTGGAAATCGATTCTTTCGTACTTTCGCGGCTTCTGATTCGATTTTCTGTAACTTTTGTTGAACTACAAACGAAAATATTTTCACTACAAACCTCTGCAGAGGTCCCTCGATCATTTTAGACGTTTGTAGTAATCGTGAAAACCCTCCATAGATAATGGCTCGCATTGAATATGTTGAAATCGATTTTTTCGTACTTTTGCGGCTTCTGATTCGATTTTCTGTAACTTTTGTTGAACTACAAACGAAAATATTTTCACTACAAACCTCTGCAGAGGTCCCTTAATCATTTTAGACGTTTGTAGTAATCGTGAAGACCATCCATAGATAATGGCTTGCATGCAATATGTCAAAATCGATTCTTTCGTACTTTCGCGGGTTCTGATTCGATTTTCTGTAACTTTTGTTCAACTACAAACGAAAATATTTTCACTACAAACCTCTGCAGAGGTCCCTCGATCATTTTAGACGTTTGTAGTAATCGTGAAGACCCTCCATAGATAATGGCTCGCATTGAATATGTTGAAATCGATTTTTTCGTACTTTCGCGGCTTCTGATTCGATTTTCTGTAACTTTTGTTCAACTACAAACGAAAATATTTTCACTACAAACCTCTGCAGAGGTCCCTCGATCATTTTAGACGTTTGTAGTAATCGTGAAGACCCTCCATAGATAATAACTTGCATGCAATATGTGGAAATCGATTTCTTCGTACTTTCGCGGCTTCTGATTCGATTTTCTGTAACTTTTGTTCAACTACAAACGAAAATATTTTCACTACAAACCTCTGCAGAGGTCCCTCAATCATTTTAGACGTTTGTAGTAATCGTGAAGACCCTCCATAGATAATGGCTTGCATGCAATATGTGGAAATCGATTTCTTCGTACTTTCGCGGCTTCTGATTCGATTTTCTGTAACCTTTGTTCAACTACAAACGAAAATATTTTCACTACAAACCTCTGCAGAGGTCCCTCGATCATTTTAGACGTTTGTAGTAATCGTGAAAACCCTCCATAGATAATGGCTCGCATTGAATATGTTGAAATCGATTTTTTCGTACTTTCGCGGCTTCTGATTCGATTTTCTGTAACTTTTGTTGAACTACAAACGAAAATATTTTCACTACAAACCTCTGCAGAAGTCCCTCAATCATTTTAGACGTTTGTAGTAATCGTGAAGACCCTCCATAGATAATGGCTCGCATTGAATATGTTGAAATCGATTTTTTTTATATTTTCGCGGCTTCTGATTCGATTTTCTGTAACTTTTATTGAACTACAAACGAAAATAATTTCACTACAAACCTCTGCAGAGGTCCCTCGATCATTTTAGACGTTTGTAGTAATCGTGAAGACCCTCTATAGATAATGGCTTGCATGCAATATGTGGAAATCGATTCTTTCGTACTTTCGCGGCTTCTGATTCGATTTTCTGTAACTTTTGTTGAACTACAAACGAAAATATTTTCACTACAAACCTCTGCAGAGGTCCCTCGATCATTTTAGACGTTTGTAGTAATCGTGAAAACCCTCCATAGATAATGGCTCGCATTGAATATGTTGAAATCGATTTTTTCGTACTTTCGCGGCTTCTGATTCGATTTTCTGTAACTTTTGTTGAACTACAAACGAAAATATTTTCACTACAAACCTCTGCAGAGGTCCCTTAATCATTTTAGACGTTTGTAGTAATCGTGAAGACCATCCATAGATAATGGCTTGCATGCAATATGTCAAAATCGATTCTTTCGTACTTTCGCGGGTTCTGATTCGATTTTCTGTATTTTTTGTTCAACTACAAACGAAAATATTTTTACTACAAACCTCTGCAGAGGTCCCTCGATCATTTTAGACGTTTGTAGTAATCGTGAAGACCCTCCATAGATAATGGCTCGCATTGAATATGTTGAAATCGATTTTTTCGTACTTTCTCGGCTTCTGATTCGATTTTCTGTAACTTTTGTTCAACTACAAACGAAAATATTTTCACTACAAACCTCTGCAGAGGTCCCTTAATCATTTTAGACGTTTGTAGTAATCGTGAAGACCATCCATAGATAATGGCTTGCATGCAATATGTCAAAATCGATTCTTTCGTACATTCGCGGGTTCTGATTCGATTTTCTGTAACTTTTGTTCAACTACAAACGAAAATATTTTCACTACAAACCTCTATAGGGGTTCCTTAATCATTTTAGATGGTTTTAGTACCTGTGAATAGTTTAAAACGCTAATAATTTGACCGAAACCCGACAAAGTCAAGTTTTCCTTACTTGCACGGCATCTGATACTGTTATACGTCACATTAATTCTACCACTAACAAAAAAATGTTTAATACAAATCGCTACGGAGAGTATCGTTCAATTTAGCTTTAATTGTAAATATTTAGGCTTTCAAATTGATTTTATAGAGGGAAAATTCATGACGATAAATGTCCGAAATTTTTATTTTTTTAAAATTTTATTATTATTTTTTCTAACTTACTACAAACAAAACAAAATGTACTACAATCATCTACTAACGTTCCTCTATAAGAATCGAAGGAAAAAAGTTTTTATTTTAAATGTGGGGGGATGCGATTTTTTTTGGTGCAGTAAAAAATTTTTTTTGCACAACTACAAAAAAAATTATTCTCACTACTATCAACTACTAACCAATATCTATTAAACGAATCCAAAAAATTTCATTTTTTACAAAGTCGGGTGCCAAGTTCACACAGCCATGGTACCTAATTTGGGATATCTCCTTTCCAACAAAAAAAGAGTTATTAAAATCGGTTCATAGACGACGAAGTTATCCCCGAACATACATAAATAAATAAAATTAAAAAAAAAACCTCCTCCATTTTTGAAGTCGGTTAAAAGAAAATATTACGGTCGAATTGAGTAACCTCTTCCTTTTTAGAAGTCGGTTAAAAAAGGATTTCAAAGATCTAGAAATTTCGAATAAAACTGCAGTGTGCTCACACAAAACATACACACATGAATGAGTTTTGTGTATGTAATAGTAATTCGTCTTCAAATTTCATACACACAAATCATCCACAAATTCCATAATCAAATAGTTCTAAATGTTCACTCTTTGTTTACTAAACGGACAAAGAATTATCCTTGCTCTGTACGCCTTACAAGTACTTATTATCCCATATTTTATATGATTCCAGAAATAAATGCAACGTTCTTATCACTTCACTTTAGTACTTCCCTTGGTCCATGCCAAGAAACCAAGCAAAACATATGCTGCTCTAAATTCGTTACAAGGTTCGTGAAAAGTGAAACAACATATACGAATATGTCATATTTTCAAACATATTATATCTATACTAATATTATAAAGAGGTAAAGTTTCTAACTTTGTTTGTTTGTAGGGGGTAATCTTCGCAAATACTGATCCAATTGTGAAAATCCTTTCACTAACAGAAAGCTACAGTATTCAGGAGTGACATAGGTTATATTTTATTGTTATTGAACAAAAAATTAAGTGAAAAATGATAGTATATGTAAATCAAGTCGGAGAAATACGAGCGAGATGAAAACTTTACTATAACAAAAATAATAATTAACGCCCAACGAAGTGGGCAGGGGTCGGCCAGTTTACAGATAAATAAGGTTTAATTACGGCAAGAAAAATTGCCAATATTTATTTGCAAAGTCAAGTTATATTTTCTTTATTTAGAGGATTTCCGCCAAAAACTTTTCCTACAAAATCGAATAGGAAAATTGAAAATAAGAACGCAAACGCAAATTATAAGTACTTTGATATGATATTTTTTTTTAGTTTTTATTATCTGTTTCTTACAAAGTTTAGATTAGCCAATAGGCGGAAATGGCAGTGGGCATATTGGCGCAGTTTATACAATCATTTCTGTTCCGGGGGTCACAGTTTTGATTCCCATCTTAAGTCTAGGTATAATATAATTATATTTTATTTATTATGTACAGTTACTACACAAAAAATGTATCTGTCTTCCGGCCGTTACCTAAAACGGGCATAAAGTTAGATACCTAAGGAAGAGACGACCGTGCGTCTATGTACCTATTTGTTAAAATAATACCGTAAAGTTTTCATCATGTGATCAAAACATGAAATCACCTTGAAGGATGAAAATATCTAGCACAGAAATACTAGACAAGTTTCGCGGTTTCACGCACGTTGTATTTCGTTACTCGTTTAACCGTATATATAATCTTTAAGGTCATTGTCACTTATGCGTCTTATCAATATGGGTATAAATTGTCGATCAATGACTCAATTGAAAAAAAACATCAAAAATAATTTGACTTTCGTTTGAAAAGTGTTTTACTGTTATATTTTTATATGCTAAAAGCCTAGAATAAGGAAATTTTTGGAGTTTAACTCCTTAAATATAAGGTATTAGCTTCTGCTCGCGACTTCGTTCGCGTGGACTCCGCTCCTATTCGTCTCAGCGTGATGATGTATACCCTATAGCAGTGTTCCGCAAAGGGTGTACCGCGGCACACTGGTGTGCCGTGGTCGTTTATTGGTGTGCCTCGGAAAAATAAAGTTTACGTTTATTGATTAATAATAAATATTGTTTCGGTGATTAATAAATAAATGTTGGTTAATTTTACTTAAAAAATGGTTTTTTATTTGTGGTGTACCTCCAAAATATTTTCCTATTCCTAGGTGTACCTTGAACACGAAAAGTTTGCGGAACACTGCCCTATAGCCTTCCTCGATAAATGGGCTATCTAACACTGAAATAATTTTTCAAATCGGACCAGTGGTTTCTGAGATTAGCGCGTTCAAGCGAACAAACTCTTCAGCTTTATAATATTAAGTATAGATAAGTAAATGGGGAGTGAATTCGTGAGGAACCACGCTGAGAGTACTTCCCAGTAGAGTCGCTCCACATTTGAGAAAGATATTTTATGCCAATATCCTACATTAGTTACAATTGAGATTACGCATCAATACCTTTTATATATATTTTAACTGCGGTAGGGCACAGCAAGAAATTTCCTGCTCAAAATATCGAGCAGCCCGACTGTGGTAGTACCTCGACCTTACAGAAGACCACAGTTAAATAATACTGTTTTCAAGCAGTGTGTTCCTGTTGGTGAGTAAGGTTACCAGAGCTCCTGGGGGGAATAGGGTCGGCAACGCGCTTGCGATGCTTCTGGTGTTGCAGGCGTCTAAATAAGCTACGGCAATCGCTTACCATCAGGTGAGCCGTACGCTTGTTTGCCGACCCAGTTATATAAACAAAAAATAATTGCGTGCGTACAAAGTACACATGTCAGAAGTGATACTTCTTTGGCAAACTACGTAATTTAAAAAAAGTAGGTAATTAAAAAAAAACGAATTGAAAATACAAAAAAAGTAATCACGTCACCAACGTCACGCGGTGTTCCCAGGCGGTCAACCATCCAAGTACTGACTGCGTGACGGTCGCTCTATTTTACCCCTCATGTCCCTAAAGAAGAGTCACTTCAAAAAAAAAAACCTAAATAACCTTAGTCTAAACTTGTCTTTATATCGACCAGTATGTAACAAAACATTGCAAATCGTAAACACATTGTTTACTCGTTCGAATGACTTATGGTCCAAGATCACGGCCCACGTAGGGCGATGATCGCTTCACCTACGCTAATATTTAATTAGCGCTTAGTCAAATTGCGTATTAAAGGTGTATTTTCTTTTATCCGAACGATAACAGAGGGTTATGCTTTTCGACCGTATGTATGTTTTCAAAAACAACTAGTTGACTAACAAACAGCTACTACAACAACAAGCTACAAACAGACATACTCGACATTTTTGAAGTGAAACTTCTTTAGGCGCATGAGGGTTAAAATTTGAAAAAAAATTTCAACTAGTTTTTTTTTGTATTTTAAATTCGTTTTTTTTCATTACTTTTTTTTAAGTAGTTTTTTTTTTAAATTAGTTTGCCAAAGAAGTTTCATTTCTGACATGTGTACTTTGTACGCACGCAATTTTTGTAAGTTTTATAACACTTAGCAAAAAGTTACCGTAGCCAATGGACGTCTGCGACACCAAGACCTACCCCTATATCACGATTCAGCCTGTAATATCCCACTGTTGGGCATAGGCCTCTTCACCATGTAGGAGAAAGATCGGAGCTTAATCCACCACGCTGCTCAAATGCGGGTTGGCGAATATATTCCCTATTATGAATAACGATCGCTATCAGGTGTACATGATAACCGGGACCGACGGCTTAACGTGCTCTCCGAGCCACGGTGGGGAGACCCACAAGGACTGCACAAACACCCAGACCACAGCAAACATCTGTATGTCCAATACAAATGCTGTCGTGTGCGGGGATCGAACCCGCAACCGCCCGCGCAACTGCCAATCGCAATCCAGTGCTGTGACCGCTGCGCCAACGCGGCGTCACCCCTATATATAGCTCCTTGTAAATATGTAATACACTTATCTATATATTAAATACGTGAAACAAAAACTTTGCACCCCTTTTTAAAATTGCGCGGACGGCGGAGTATGAAATTTCGCACACTAATAAAAAAAAAACATTACACACACTACCATATATTTGACACACACAACCATATATTTGACACACACAAACACGCAAATTATACTCTTTTGTTGATTGTCAAAGTCTGTAGTCATACTGTCAAATTGAAAAATGTATTAATTTTATGAATAACTAGCTGACCCCGCAAACGTTGTTTTGCCATATAGGTACTTATGTTATTAACCCCCGCAAACCCATTCTTGTTGGTGGAGTTTTGTGAAATCCGTTCTTAGCTAACCTCTACTTGGCGAAAGGAATATTCCTACCAAATTTCAAGTCTCTACGCCTTATGGTTCCAGATATATCGTGATGACTCAATATATGTACGTGGAAATCTCTTTTATAGACATATATAATATATAGATTTATGGTTGAATTTCGACCACTGGGCGACCACTAGTTCTATATAATTATGTAAATATATTTTATTTACAGATATACCTTGAAAAAAAAATTAATATGATTTTTTTTTTATTTGTAACTAAGATATTTTCGGATAAAGCTCAGTAACAATTAAGTTAAATATAAAATGAATCTAAAACCAAGTCAAGTGTTGACTTAACCGGTAAAAATTTTACTTACGTTTTAGTTAAATTTGAAGCTGACATAACTGTTTTGTTAACCGGTCATTGACATCGCGAATCAGGAGTCACGTGGTCGAGCAAGCGAGTGAGACTAGTTCTATCTCCTGTCTTCACAGGAAATTGGCATAACATTAAAAAATATCTCAAAAGGATATTTTATGTTTTAAAGTGAAACTTTTTTTAAATCTTCATTTATTACGGATTTAATTTAATTTCGTTAAGGGGGCGTTCAAGTATTACTTAACGCTAATTGGGGGGGAGGGGGGGTCTTGCTAAACGTTACGACGCGTTACAAGGGTGGGAGGGGGGGTTCGAGCAACGCGTTACGTAAAATTGTTTTTTGTTTAGTTAAAAAAAATAGGGTATTAAAATCTATCGATTTATTTATTACTACCACAAACGCGATTAAAAAAAACAATAACAAAAGTAATGGGCATGACGAAAGATTTTCAAAACCTCTTCCGTAATGTGGCTACACATTTACTATTTACGAAAATACCTATATTTCGGTAATAAACTTAAGTTTAAGGAAGATTAAAACTATTTTTCTAATATGTTTTCAATGAGAGCGGCAAAACGGCTGCAGGTGTCATGGCGTCGGCTCTGACGTCACAAAATAATCTGGGCCTTACTTTTTACTTTACTCTTTGGAGCGCGCCTGACGTATTATGTTATGTTGTGACGTCTGCGCTGTAATTTGTGTTTCATTCAAAATGGCCGATTGCAGTATTTTAACGTTTTATTTTATTGAAAATCACAATAATCTTATTATTTTACATAAAACTAAATCAGTATTTTGAATTTTTTTTAATATGAGTGTTCCCCTGAAATCATTAAATTGACGATTTTTTGATACTGTCGTCATGCCCATTTAGCGACTTTCCGGTTAGTTTGCGCAAAAAAGTTGTGACATTTGGGTAAAAATGTGGTACAAATGGTCAGTTGGGTGTTACGTAACGTTTATTGGGTACGGGGGGGGGGGGTCTAAAATCTTCAAAATTTGCGTTACGTTATACTTGAACGCCCCCTAAGGATGTTTAACAAGACTTGGTGTCTATTTTTAAGTATTATCATGAGCTATTAAACCTATAAGTGTAATTAAAATTGCTTTAGTAATGCAACGATTTCGGACATTATAAAATAAAAAAAATATTAGTATTGTAGCAATTAAAAAATATGACATAAGTTACAAGAGAGTTTGAAAATGAAATCGTGATAAAGAGAATATAATTCGTGTTGAAAGCACTAGCTGTTCCCCGCGGTTTCACACGCGTTATTTTGAAGGAAAATAGCCTATAGCCATCCTCGGTAAATGAGCTATTCAACAAACATTTTTTTAATTCTGACCGGTAGTTCCTGAAATTGGCGCGTTTAAACAAACAAACAATCTTTTTCGCTTTTTTAATATTAGTATAGCTATAGATGTATATTTTTTTATCAAGGCTTAAAACAATACTAAGTAACTGAGTAATAATCATCATGACTTCCAAAAATTATTTATATTTACATCATAATGACAAACTGATTGATATCAAATCGATCAACCGCGATTCGAACCCCCTAACTATTCCGTAACGGAACCCTATATTTTTTACTAGCTTCTGCGCGCGACTTCGTCCCCGTGGAATAGGACCAATTCTGTCATATACGATTTGTGCGAAACTAACCGTTTACGCAGCGGAAGCTCTCAAAAGGAAAAAAACCCAGATTTTGAAACATTCTTCATTGGTGCTACGCTCCTATTGGTCTTAGCGTGATAATACATAGCCTATAGCCTTCGTCGATAAATGGGCTATCTAACACTGAAAGAATTTTTCAAATCGGACCAGTCGATCCTGAGATTAGCGCGTTCAAACAAACAAACAATCAAACAAACAATTCAGCTTTATTATATAGACTAGCTTCTGCGTGCGACTTCGTCGGCCTGGACTCCACTCCTATTGGTCTTAGCGTGATGATATATAGCCTATAGCCTTCCTCGATAAATGGGCTATCTAACAGTGAAAGAATTTTTCAAATCAGCCCAGTAGTTCCAGAGATTACCGCGTTTAAACAAACAAACAACCAAACGAACAAACTCTTCAGCTTTATATATTAGTATAGATACGATTATGATGGCATACAAACGTACGGCCGTGATGGTAAGCGTTTACCATAGCCTAGACATCTGGAAAACCGACGCAACCGACCGACCGTACGAGTACCCCAAGAGCATAGCTGACCTTACCTCAGACTCTGCCCAGGAATTCTTTACCTTCTCACCACAGGAACATGACAAAACATTAGAGAGCAGAATAATTTAGCTGTGATCTTATGTAATATCGGATTGATCCGAATTTTGAGCCATATTCTTTTTTAACCGACTTCCGAAAAAGGAGGAGGTTCTCAATTCGATTGTATTTTTTTTAATATATGAGTGGACCGATATCGATGAATTTTGTTTTAATTGAAAGGTGTTGCGTGTCATTTGTTCCCATTTAAATTTCATTGAGATCTGACAAGTACTTTTAGAGTTATATCTAATAACGCGTATTTACTTGACTATTTTTTTCGTCTACCTATTGTGTTACTTGTCGATGTAATTGAAGTCGGCTTCGTTTGCGAGCAAACACAATTATATACATCGAGGGATTACTTTAGTTCTAGTAATAAAACGTTAAAAAAATTTCTTATAGGAAAAATAGAACGAAAATAAATCCGCACTGCGTTTCAACCTTCAAACAGTGCAACAGTTTTCTCACTCATCGTAAAGATATAAATAAAAATCGGTTGATGAACTTTCGTCCGGAGGCAAGGACGTTTAAAAACAAAACACGTTTTTAATAGTGATAGACAATATGCGTCGATTTTCTTTTTTCTTTTTATGTGTTTTACGCCATAATACTATTCAGGCTCATGAGGATCATCTGATTGTATAAATAGTATAAGGTTACGATGGGACTGACATGTACTTGTGCTGTGTGGCTACGGGTGCTGTGTGGCTACGGCACTAAAGAATGTAGCCACCCCCTCTCTTCCCGTGGGTGTCGTAAGAGGCGACTAAGGGATAACACAGTTCCACTACCAACTTGGAACTTAAAAAGCCGACGGATGGCGGGATAACCATCCATGCTGGCTTTAAAATACACAGGCCAAAGACGGGCAGCAGTGTCTTCGGTGCGACAAAGCCAGCCCTGCGGTCACCAACCCGCCTGCCCAGCGTGGTGACTATGGGCAACACACATGAGTTTGCGTCATAATGTCCGGCGCGAACTTGTGGAGGCCTATGTCCAACAGTGGACTGTGATAGGCTGTAGTGTGTGACATGTACTTGTGTACATAAGTTCCTAAATCTATACTAATAAATAAAATTGTTGTCTGTTCTTAATATTAAAATAACCGCTTTTTACTAAATGCATATGGAAATGGATGTAAACACGGTACATAAACGTGTCTGTCTATCTGTTAGCCCCAGCTAATCTAGAATTTAATTTAGAAATTTTAAATAACTTTTTTGTTAAATTCCACGCGGACGAAGCCGCGGCCACAGACAGCTAGCAAAAAATAAAAATAAAAGAAGATTTAACTTGATGATAACCTACTACGATAATACTCATCAAAATTTTATACAATCTATAAGAAATTATTCGTCATATCGTGATTTTTTACAGCCTATGACGTTCGACTTCAAACATGTCTATTAGCTACGTAAATAATAATCATTAAAATCGGTATCTAAAAATTATTCAGGTCATATCGTGTTTTTATATAGCCTATGAAGTTCGAAGACAAATACGCCTATTACGATAATAATTATCAACATCGGTTTTTAACAACAAACTATTAGTAGAAAATATAATACTTTATAAAAAAAAGTTAAGGATTTAATTTTAATGGTTCGTGACGTCAATCTTACGTCACACTAAGGAGGACACATTAGGGGGGTGACATCCTCAACAAAGGGAGGGGTGAGTCACGGCTTTAGGATTTTCTTATTGGAAATTAGAGCATTACTGAAATCCTAAACCTACTATATAATTAAACTAGGTAGTCGCACCTAGCAGTTCCATTCGCGTATTTTCCAATTCCATAAAAATGTCGAAAATATATAAGTCAAAATTAGTGTAAATTTATTAAGAAACTAGCTGCTGTTCCCGCGACTTCGTCTGCGTGGAATTTAACAATAAAAGTTATTGTTTAGTTTGCAGTTATAAAAAAAAAAATTCTAAAATAAAAGTAGCCTAAGTTGCACCTTATTACATCAGGTATCTGCCAGTGAAAGTCCCGTCAAAATCGGTCCAGCCGTTTCAGAGATTAGCCGGAACAAACAGACAGACAGACAAACAAACAATTGTAAAAAATGTTATTTTATGCATATACGCATTTAGTAAAAATCGGTTATTTTAATATTACAAACAGACACTATCCAATTTTATTTATTAGTATAGATAAAAGTTGGAGTAGTGTGGTGGATTAAGCTCCAATCGTTCTCCTAGCTAAGCCGTCAGTCCCGGTTGTTATCATGTACACCTGATAGCCATCGTTACTCATAGTAGGGAATATATCCGCCAACCCGCATTAGATCAGCATGGATTGACTATAAAGTTTTAAATTTGTTTGAACTAAATATATGGTATTATAACATTAACATAATTATATTAAACTAGCTGACCCGACAGACGTTGTCCTGTCTTAACTTTTGTATGGGAATATAGAAAAGTGTTGTTTTTAGACTTTTTCAGGGATTTTTTTAAATTTATCTCTCCGTAAGAACTATACTTGTACTTCAAGGAATATTATAAAAAAAGAATTAGCGAAATCGGTTCACCTGCTCTTGTGATTTGCGCTTAGCAACACATTCAGCGATTCATTTTTATATATATTATAGAGATTTAAATTGCTTTGAGGACGTATTTTATAAATGTACCTAATTAAATTGAAAAAAGCAGTGAAATAAGTTTACTGTGATACCATCATTGTAAGTATATAATTGATTATACGAATAATATTGTTAATAATTTAAAGTTAAGTAGGTTACAAGTCAAATTAAACCTGATTAGAAGCAAGTCAAGTACATATATAGTATATACTAGCTGACCCTGCAAACGTTGTATTGCCATATATGTTATTAATCCCCGCAACCCCCTCTTGTGGGTGGAATTTCGTAAAATCCGTTCTTAGCTGACCTCTCGGCGGAAGGAATATTCCTACCAAATTTCAAGTCTCTATGCCCTATGGTTTCAGAGATATCGTGATGAGTCAATATATGGGTAGAAATCTCTTTTATATATATATAGATTATGTTATACTATGATTTTCAAAAGGGTTACCCATACATCCATACAATATCCTTCATTCTCTACCATGACACTAACGTTATCTGTCCAATCTATGTATTATTGAAAGCCATAAAACTAAAATATAATATATATAAAGATAGTAAGTTGCCTACCTTAGTAACAGACAGGAACAATAATTTGTTTATATTGAATTATTAAAAGTGTTATAAATTAGTATGAGTATTTAAAATGAAGTTCATGAAGTTTAAAATTGTTATCTAATTAGTTTTTATTTTTGCGTTCAATAAGACATTACATTTTTTATGTAATTTTTTTTTCAAGATTCCTCAATTTTATGGAACAGACAAACAATAATTTTCAATTGTTAATTTTCTTGTTGAATGAATGTATTAGAAAATTGGGAATTTGTTTAAAAAAAATTCTTCGTTTAGGAGTCTTAAAAGATTTTTAAAAGTTTAATGTTCATGAGAAAATATCATAATTAAGTGGCCATGGTTATGCAAACATTGTGAAAATAATTTAAAGTACTTTGTAACATAAAGTTTTAGTACAAGGATTTTTCAAGTATAAAAGTTCCTCATTATATTTTTATTGTTAGTAGGAAGCAATGAAAATTTTACTTTGTTTTATGGCTTAATTTTTTATGATATTTTTTACACAGTAATAGAAAACCAAATGGCAGCTAATTAATGTCATTATAATTCATGTTAGTTTAGTCATATAAAACACAATTAGATGAGAAAAGTAAACAAGATTCTGATAAGAAATGATTAGATAAAAAAAAACTTTTATATAATAGACATGAAAAATATATAATATGTATCAAAACATGGGAAAACATTTTTAAGTGTTTATCGATGTTACTTTGAGGTTATTAAAATGTTTGTTCAAGACGGTTGTATAATTAACTCGTGCTACGCTCCGGTACCTTCAGTAACGCAAGATATCCACAAAAAGAGGTAAAACCGATGGAAAAACAGCGAATTACACGTTCATTTGTTTCACAGGTCACTTTACACACACGAATCTAACAACACTTCGAATACACCTTCCTATTAATACGCACTAGATTTAGTTTATATCACTATACGAACGGTTTCGTAGCCACAATAGCACTATTTCACAATAATTTTAGGTTCTTATTATCACAAATAAAATGAAACAAGATTACACTATAGTAAATACTGTTTGCAGTGTCTCCATATGTAAATTGAGAATTACCGTGTTGCAAGGGTAAAAATACGGTGTTTTGAGACAATATTACGGTAGATCGACTATAAGTTTACCGTGTAAATTACCGTGTAATTTTTGAAAGGAAAATAACAACGATGTGAATTCAAATATATTTGCTTTTTTAATAATTAACAACAAATGATAAAAAAAAAAATTATTTTAACATAATAATTTACTATGTATCATTCGGAATCTGACTTTCCTAGCAAAACAATATATTTTTCGTAAATTGATTTATTCATTTTAGCAATATAATATCGTTGGTAGTAGTAAATGCACTTTGTATCGTAGGTGAGTAGAAGAAATGTCTACAGATAATTTCAGATAATACCAGCGACCAAGAACAGTGTTGCTGTTACAAAATAATTATGTTAAGTTGGCCAAGATTCGTTTTAAGCAGTGTACTGGTATGTGGAAATATTTTATTAAAATTTAAAATACGGTGATGTACGACACGGTCACGGTAATGCCTTAATACCTTGACGGTAGATTAGGACCACATTACGGTGCATCTACGGTAATTACCGTGTATATGGAGACACTGACTGTTTGTGACTGACTTCAGTTCGGAAACGGCGGACACGTCACTCTGACAATCGTGCGAGATTGTGCGATGTGTATGAAAGAATGACTAATGACTATTTATTGTAACGAATAATACACGGATGTTATTTTAATACGAAATTTTATAAATCGTAGTAATATTACATCATTTTTAGATAATAATTTGCCACCGTCATATATAAGACACATATGCATTTTGCTTAACAGCGCCACCTATCGCACAATAGCTGAATTTCTAGTGAATGGTTTTTAAGTAATTTGGCTATTAACCACTAGATGACATAAGGCGTCTCAAATAGGTACCTAGGTACTTTCTATAAATTAATTTAAAAAGTTCATCTAAAAATTTATATTTTGTAATCATTGGAGTAGTTCTTTATCAAAACTTTGGTTAAGCAGGAAATACATCAATATTCAATATACCTTTTTACTTCAAAATGGAAAAGTTAGAATTTGTATACACAAGAATGACGCAAGAAGTAGGCGTGCCTAAGTTATCATTAATATGAATCAATTTATCCCCCCATTAAAGATGCCTTGATCAAAAGTATTCCAAAGTAATCTTGTAAATTTCTTAAGGATTGTAAGCTACTACTAAAGATCAGAGTCCTGGTACTTCCAACACATGCCATACATCAATAAATAGGTATAATTTTGAACTGTTTCTGCGTCAGTGGAAACAACATGATGGTCCTAGAAGGCTAGAAACAACATGATAGTTAGGTACTTACCTACTTAGCGATGTATCTGTTTAGGTATACGAGAATATTATCCAAAATACAACTTACTTGATATACATATAAACAAATAAGTTGAAATAAGATATTTTTTTTTATAATTGATCTAGTATATTATACTGTATTAGCTCTAAGTTGTGCCATTTTAAAGTAATTTGTTTAAGTTTGGTAAAATTAAATAGTGAAATGAGTGCTCGAGTAGAATCATGTTATTATATCGTTTAACTGATAGCGCCGATATAATAATGTCTCTGTTGTTTATAAGAATCACTAGGGTTCCGTAATTTAACTTACCGGTATATACTTTTTGTTGATAGTAGCGACATCTACCGGATCAGGACTCAAGCTGACCATTGTTGGTAGGACTTCTTCGAGCATTTTTAGTTTCTTTTTTCTTAAATGAGATTACTGTAAAAAAGAGAAAAAAATAACCTTTTATTAAATAATTATTGTAAGTGTTGTTAGTATTTTTATTATCAACAATATTTGCACGTATGTTTTACGTGCGCTAGCTAGTACGAATCTCGTGAGGAATACAAAATTGGAACTTATGACTAACCTCTTGCATTCATGTTCTGTTTCGGAGTTTTAATCAGTCCTATTGCATAAGGTATAGCTTTTTCGTGTAAGAGTAAGAGTAACTTTTATTCATCGCAAAAAAAAACTTAATTCATAATTATAAGGCCTGTGTAATAATAATATTGTATGTGTACTGTACAATGAAACTGTACATCTTTATTGAGACAATAACTCGGTGAAACGCAAATTCAAATTAATTAATGGACAGAGTTCCGATAAGCCCGTACCGTTTTTTTTCTTGAAATTTCGTATACTTATGTATTTTGACTCACTGATCACGAATATGATAGTTGAAATTGGCGCAAATGTCATTTTCAAGGACAAAACTCGGAAAAATTGCCAAAAAATTATTTATTAAATATTCATTTTGAAACGCTATACACCAGCAACTAAACGACACATCCTTCAAAAAACAAAAAAGTAAAAAAATAATACAAAAAACAAAAAATTAAAGAAAAGGAAATAAATTAAAGTTTAAAAAACTAAAAAAACACGCTTTAATAGCAATCGAACTAAAAAGTAGAAAATAAAGTGAAAAAGCGTGGGGTGCTTGGTATCGAATGTGAGGATCATTTTATTATTTACTGTTTGCAATATTATAATTATTATAATAATATGATTAAGCACCCCACGTGTTTTTTTTTTTGTTTTTTTAAACTATAATTTATTTTCTGAATTTTTAGTGTCAAGACGACAATAAAAAAAAGCGTGTTATATTGTATTGTCATCGGCCCCTGTGCAAATTTTCAAGTTAATCAGACTCTTAGATGTAGGTGAAAATGAAGTTCAAAGATTCCGTTACGTACGTACGTACATACATACATACATACATACATACATACATACATGTCAAGCTAATAAAAGCGTGTTAAAAAAAGAACACAACCTAACCTAACCTAAAAAAAAACAATAAATAAAAGTAAGTAACATAAATGCACTTTGAAGCTCGCTTTGAAGACTCCAACCTTCCCGCGGTGACGACCGTTTTCCCATTTTTCTCGAAGAAAAAGATGTTTTAGACAAAAAATGTATAAGACATAAAACGTGCATTTTTTGATAATCTACAACTTTTATGGGTAACATTTTTCTCTAAGATAAATGTTATTTTTGAGATAGCGTAGAAAAACCTGTGGAAAATGAGGTTTTTATGAATTTTTCCGAGTTTTGACCTTGAAAATAAAATTTGCGCCAATTTTAACTATCATATTCGTGATCAACTAGTCAAAATACATTAGTATACGAAATTTCAAGAAAAAAAGTGGTACGGGCTAATCGGAACTTCACCTTATTTTAATATATATATTTTTTTATAATAAATATCTACACAATACACACACGGTCGTCTGTTCCTAAAGTAAGCAACTTAATGCTTGTGTTATAGGTAACAGCCGACTGATTTTAGATACTTTTTTTTTCGATAAACATACTTATAAATAACACATATATAAATATATATAAATGAATATGTATATTACACCCAGACTCGGGGTAGGAATCGAACCCTCAACCCCCGGAGCAGAAAGCAGGGTCACTACAAACTGCGCCAACGGGCTAGTCAATTTCAAATCAGTCAAAATTTTTAAAATGACGATTCGAAAGTTTGAAGAGAAATTAAATATATGTATAAGTAACATACACATTTGACACAAAATTATGATATCATTCTACCTACTCGTAATATCAAAATTCGGTATCTGAGGTTTGATAAAAAAGGAAAACTTTAATCTTCTCTTTGTCTTGATTAGATTATAAGTAGATTAAAATCTTGCAGAGCTGACTTCCTTACTGCGTTTTTAAATAAATTTACTTTAACGAATCACAGATTATTTTGAGCACAGCTAGAGCCGGCGTGTGTCGGTTGATTCGCCACATGTATGTAATTCCTAGAAAGATTATGAAACAAAAATTAAAATGAGTAGTAAAGAATGTTAGGTATATTCCTTCGTATTTGTAAATTAAAGATATTAATTTCTTTGTAACGAATAATATAGTGAAATAAACTGATTTTCATTTATAATTCAATAATAATGATGACAATTAATTATAAGTTAATGGTATCAGCGCCATCTATCGGCGAATAGATTGAACTGCACACACGTGGTGGAATAATAAAACGCAAAAAAGATAAGTACATTTACACGTTTATATAATAAATACATAACATAATGATAATTATCATTTAATATAAATGCAACAATATTGTATTTTATTCAACTTAATAATATTTTAATTATTTTAAATTAGCATGTCTAAGTAAGTGTTGATATTGACCGATTGAATATTGATTTTTGTTTCAAGCAATGTTTTTATAATACTTATAATATAACTAGCGGACCCGGCAGACGTTGTCCTGCCTGGAAAACAGCTCCCAAATTCCCAAATATGATTGCTTACATACCTATAGCAGCGCCACCTACCGAGTCCAATTGAGATAAAAACTACCCTAACTCCCAAGTTGGACCAAATTACGGATGCTTACAAAATTTGATAAAAATTGGTTCAGTAGTTTCGGAGTTACATACCAATAGCAGTGCCACCTACCAGGTCCAATTGAGATAAAAACTACCCTGTCTTTCAAGTTGGACCAAATTACAGATGCTTACAAAATTTAATAATAATCAGTTAATTAGTTTTGGAGTTTATTGGCAACATACATCGTGACACGAGATTTATATATTATATATATATATATATATATATATATATATATATATATATATATATATATATATATATTATATATACTATATATATACTAGCTGCTGTGCCCGCGACTTCGTCCGCGTGGAATTTAACAAAAAAGTTATTGTTCAGTTTGCAGTTATAAAAAAAATCGAAATTAAAAGTAGCCTAAGTTACTCCTTATTACATCAGCTATCTGCCAGTGAAAGTCCCGTCAAAATCGGTCCAGCCGTTTCAGAGATTAGCTGGAACACACAGACAGACAAAAATTGTAAAAAAATGTTATTTTGGTATATGTTCCGTGTATAGATCCCAGCATTTAGTAAAAAGTGGTTATTTTACTATTAAAAACAGACACTCCAATTTTATTTATTAGTATAGACTATATAGATTATAAGATATTGAACACTTTTTCTTTCATTTATTTATGAAAGTTAAATATTATTTACGCGCAATGGAACGGGCTATGCTTGGGGTTTCTCTCAAAGATAGAGTTAGAAACGAGACTATCCGCGAGAGAACGAAAGTAACCGACATAGCCCACAGAATTAGCAAGTTGAAGTGGCAGTGGGCTGGTCATCTATGTCGCAGGACCGATGGCCGTTGGAGCAGACGTGTCCTGGAGTGGAGACCGCGTCTTGGCAAACGCAGTGTGGGACGTCCTCCGGCCCGTTGGACTGACGATCTTCGTAAGATTGCCGGTGTAGGCTGGATGAGGATTGCGGAAAACCGGGATGTCTGGCGCGAACTTGGGGAGGCCTATGTCCAGCAGTGGACTGCAATAGGCTGAACTGACTGACTGACTGACTGAAATATTATTTTATTTGATAGTATTATTTAGCCGTGATCTTCGGTAAGGTTGAGATAATTTACCAGACGGGCGGGGTACTCAAGATTTTGGGCAAGAAGATGAAACACCCGTGCGTGTCACCGGGCTACCTTTTTTTTGTAAATAAACATAAATTTTTTTTTTTTTTTTGAAGTTATACTTCTTTTGGCGCGTTAGAGAAAAACGATGAGAGTAAATTTTTACAATGCGCGTGTGAATACGAAGTAGTTCAAGCACGCATGAATAGATGCCGCTAGTTTTGCAGACAAGAAAGTAGTCTTTATCATTTCTAAGAGATGGCGTTGTGGACTTATTCAGTTATTCTCTAATGATTAAGTGGTAGGTTTTTTTGGAAGTATTTTAATACTCTAGCTTGAAGTATAACTTCTTACGTGCGTACATAAGTACACACACGCTTTTTTTTATTCGTATTATTTGAATTTTTTTTGTAAAAGCTTTATCTTGACAGTAAACGTACACAAGAAGTAGGCACTCGTATTATCCAGCTTGATTCAGGCTTTCGGAAGTTTTAGGGCGCGTACCTTGTCGTGACGATTAATTATCGTTTTACGACTGTCGTCTAGCTGTTCCCACTATAACGATTGTTTGTCGTCAATTTTTTTTATCTTTTAGCGACTGTCGTGCTAGCCGTTCCCACTGTCACGACAATCTGTCGTCACTGCAAAAGTGTCGTAGACGACCGTAAATCGCGTCGTATCTATACTAATACTAATACTAATATATTATAAAGCTGAAGAGTTTGTTTGTTTGGTTGTTTGTTTGTTTGATTGTTTGTTTGTTTGTTTGTTTGAACGCGCTAATCTCAGGATCTACTGGTCCGATTTGAAAAATTCTTTCAGTGTTAGTTAGCCCATTTATCGAGGAAGGCTATAGGCTATGTATCATCACGCTAAGACCAATAGGAGCGGAGTCCACGCCGACGAAGTCGCGCGCAGAAGCTAGTGTACTATATGTGAACACCTCCATTTAAACATATGAGCCACGACACTTAAAACTACACGATTATCTCTCGTCACGACAAGGTGGGAACACGCCCTTACGCGTACATACATACATTTCGACGATTACTTTTCATTTACATAGATTTCCAATTTTGTATTACGAAATAAATTACTAAAATTAGTGTTCGTAAAAAAAAGTGACGTCACTTTAAATTTAATATGGCGACCTTATAAAGATAAACTGCATCTGACTTATATCTCCCTCTCACCTTCCGTTCGTCTCAACCGATCATACTTTTTAACCCCCTTCCAAAAAAGAAGGAGGTTCTCAATTAGACCGTTTTTTTTAGCTCAGAACTTTTGACTGGGTGGACCGATTTCGATCAATTTTGGTTTAATTGAAAGGTGTTGCGTGTCATGTGGTCCCATTTCAATTTAATTGAGATCTGAAAAGTACTTTTAGAGTTATATCTAATAATGCGTATTTACTCGACTACGTTTTCGTCGACCTACGTTGTATTATACCGCATAACTTTTTACTCGGTGTACCGATTTTGATGATTCTTACTTTAATCGAAAGCTAATACTTGTCATGTAGTCTTGTTTAAATTAGATCGAGATTTGATTACAACTTTTTGAGTAATCTTTAATAGTGCGTATTTACTTGACTATTTTTTCGTCTTATTACGTTGTAGTACCTGGGTGACCGAGCCCAGCTCGGTATTTTTATTTTATTTTTTGTTTTTTTTTCGGTATTTTTATATTTTAATTTTATTTAAATAATAAATCACGAGTGAAATTAAAAAAAAAAAGAAAAAAAAAGTAATCTGGAGACTGAGATTCGAACCCGGGTCAAAACGATTTGAAATCCGTCGCTTTCCTAATTACGCTGTTAAAGCTATATTAATAATGGTGAAATTAAGCTTCGTATTCTAATGATATTTTTTCATTGCCTAAAAACAGGGATAAAACGACATTTTTTTTAAATGAATCCTAGCTAGATCAATTTTTCACCCCCGAAATCCCCTGCATACTAAATTTCACGAAAATCGTTGGAGCCGATTCCGAGATTCAGAAAATATATATATATATACAAGAATTGCTCGTTTAATAGTATAAGATTACTTGTCGATGTAATTGAAGTCGGTTTTTTTTCGTTTGCGAGCAAACACAATTATCGTAACGCTCTCGTCAAGCATTCACCAGCTTACTATCCAAGTCAAGCGCACGTAACGAAGTTTTACTTCAAAAACACAATCGAATTGAGCACCTGCTTCTTTTTTGGAAGTCGGTTAATGTGTATGGGTCATGAAATGTTACCTGAAGAGGATAGTTAACTCTTAGATTGACATATTAGTCCGGGATCCCTAGTACATTTTTTTCACCTGATTAGTATCAAGCTAATTTTCCGGGAGTAGCTTCATTTTGATGAGACGAACAAAAAAATTCCTCTACGTAAACTCTCGATTGTGGTAGGTAATAGAGTTAGCAGGAGATAAAGCAGCAGTGAGCGTACGTAGGACCGGGATAACGTACCACGCAATTTGTAGGACAATATTACTATTAAATTATATAAATATTAACGATATTTAATAGGAATTTTTTAGGATTTTTTTGTTCGTCTCATAGAAATGAAGCTACTCCCGGAAAATTATCTTGATACTAATCAGGTGAAAAAAATGTACTAGGGATCCGTACCTATATAACCACAGATTAGTAAACAGTACTAAAATATGACACTAAACAATCCCTGTGGAAAAATTCGGATACAAAATGTAAAGTTCCATTGGAGATCCGGATATAGGTACCTATCTATGTAGATCGAAAAATGCCCAGGTAAAAATTGTGTTTTAACGTATGAAAACTTTAATAAAGTATTTGGAATCCCTGTTTCAAACACAAAATAGTTTACAATAACTTCCAAACAAACATCGTTTTTTTTTATGTAACTAGGTTGGCAAACAAGCGTACGGCTCACCTGATGGTAAGACCGTAGCCTATAGACGCCTGCAACACCAGAAGCATCGCAAGCGCGTTGCCGACCCTATCCCCAATCCCCCCCCCAGGAGCTCTGGTCACCTTACTCACCAACAGGAACACAGTACTGCTTGAAAACAGTATTATTTAGCTGTGGTCTTCTGTAAGGTCGAGGTACTACCCCAGTCGGGCTACTCCATATTTTGAGCAGGAAATTTCCTCCTGTGCTAGGGCACAGTTTTTTATTTGGAACTTTCAGCAGAGATATTAGAACAGTAGAGAAACTTCACTACATACATACATAAAATCATAGAACCGTAGTTCAGCGCTCAACAACTGAGGCAGGGCACAGCAGGAGATTTCCTGCTGTGCCCTACCTCAGTTTTTTATTTGGAACTTTCAGCAGAGATATTAGAACAGTAGAGAAACTTCACTACATACATACATAAAATCATAGAACCGTAGTTCAGCGCTCAACAACTGAGCACAGGCACAGCAGGAAATCTCCTGCTGTGCCCTAGCACAGGAGGAAATTTCCTGCTCAAAATATGGAGTAGCCCGACTGGGGTAGTACCTCAGTTTTTTATTTGGAACTTTCAGCAGAGATATTAGAACAGTAGAGAAACTTCACTACATACATACATAAAATCATAGAACCGTAGTTCAGCGCTCAACAACTGAGGCAGGGCCCAGCAGGAAATTTCCTGCTCAAAATATGGAGCAGCCCGACTGGGGTAGTACCTCGACCTTACAGAAGACCACAGCTAAATAATACTGTTTTCAAGCAGTATTGTGTTCCTGTTGGTGAGTAAGGTGACCAGAGCTCCTGGGGGGATTGGGGATAGGGTCGGCAACGGGCTTGCGATGCTTCAGGTGTTGCAGGCGTCTATAGGCTACGGTAGTCACTTACCATCAGGTGAGCCCTACGCTTGTTTGTCGACTAAGTAACATTAAAAAAAAAAAAAAAAAACACCCGTGCCGATAAATTCCTAAAAGCAAACGAATAAGCGGGATTTGTCTAGTCTCAAATTAATCGACGGTTGTAATAATCACAGCGACTACGTCATACGTTCTCGCGTGTCTTATTAACTGTCGGCGGCCTTGGCTTTGCCATTCAAAGGTTCAACAAGTCGGTACGTACTACTGTTTTAACCGACTTTAAAAAAGGAAGAGGTTTTTAATTCGATTGTATTTTTTTTTTATAAATTACTCCTTATTACATGAGCTATAGCCAGTGAAAGTCACGTCAAAATCGGTCCAGCCGTTTCAGAGATTAGGCAGAACAAACAGACAGGCAGAAATTGTAAAAAATGTTATTTAGGTATATGTAACGTGTTTACAACCATATTATGCATTTAGTAAAAAGCGGTTATTTTATTATTACAAACAGACACTCCAATTTTGTTTATTTGTATAGATTGAAGAAAAAATACTTACGCGTTTTTATTTCCGTACTCCATACGTATATGTTTACTAGCTGACCCGGCAAACGTTGTTTTGCCGTATATGTTATTAACCCCCTTAATCCCCCCCCTATAACTTAGGGGTATGAAAAATAGATGTTGGCCGATTCTCAGACCTACCCGATATGCACACAAAATTTCATAAAAATCGGTCCAGCCGTTTCGGAGGAGTATGGCAACGAAAACTGTGACACGAGAATTTTATATATTAGAAGATGTATGTCTTTTTATTGACACGGCTTTTTAGCGCTCTACGATAGAGCGGGGATCGCTTTGGGCAGAATTCGCAAATTCATTTTACATACACATTACACATTGATATAACCAGGTCGTCATCCATAAATTACATCAATGAATTTCGTGATGTTTGACTCCAGCCGCGTCAGTTGGTTACATAATACATTTCACCCTACCTAGTTCTTCAAACCCTATTTTACAACTATTGCACTTATACTGCTTTTGGCGCGTTAGGGAAAAATGATGAGAGTAAATTTTTAAGATGCGCGCGCACACCGTCACAAAAAACCGACGCCCTGAAGTTAATTCGTTTTTAACCGACTTCCAAAAAAGGAGGAGGTTATCAATTCGACACGTATGTTTTTTTTTTTATTTTTTTTTTTGTGTTACTCACACATGAGGAAATTATAAAGATTTTAAATCATATCAAAAAATTTTCGACCCAGCGGGATTTGAACCTGCGCCCTCTGACGTTCCGTGTCAGCGCTCTGCCAACTGAGCTATGGGTCCTCATCTAGCTACGTCGAAATTCTTGATATGATGATTTTAGGTTTTTAAGCAAAGCCCTGAAGTTAGCTAGTTAACGAAGAAGAAGTTAGCAACGTGAAGTTAGCTAGCCAATGAAGTATAACTTCTTACGTGCGTACATAATTACACACACACTGTTTTTATTAAATCAAAACATCGGTTTCGACATTGCTTTTACTTCCCTTGAAATTATTGTATCTTTCAATATAATTTATTATTTTCTATACATATAATAAAATGGTAGAAAAGTCAAAACTGTACATTGAATATTTTTTAAAAAGAATACTTGGGGTGTGATCTACAATCGATACCGAAGCCAAAAATATAGTTTTTAGAATTTTTGTCTGTTTGTCTGTTTGTCTGTATGTATGTCCGGGATAAACTCAAAAAGTACTGCATGGATTTACTTCAAATTTGGCACGAATATTGTTAAGAAGTCGGGTCAGAACATAGGCTATATATTATCACGCTATCACCTACGGGGAACGAGCAGTGAACCTTTATTTCTTCAAATGTATGTCCAGGATAAACTCAAAAAGTACTGCATGGATTTACTTCAAATTTGGCACGAATATTATCAAGAAGTCGGGTCAGAACATAGGCTACATATTATCACGCTATCACCTACGGGGAACGAGCAAAACAAACAAACTCTTCAGCTTTATATATTAGTATAGATTATTTACCAGTGTCAATTCGTCAGCGTCAACTATTTAAACTTTAGTTTTAAAGTTAATCGTTAACAGGTATGTAGCTCTTATGTTTTAATATTAACAAATGTGATGTCACAAATTTTCGGACCCCTCCCTTGTCACACAGTGTGACACATCATAATCCCCCCCTCCCTCCCTCGTAATATTATATGGATGGTCATTTATACCGCGAACAGCTACTGGTATTGTAAGCAAACAATGTTTAAGTACCTATACATTTCCGCGTCAAAGTCAAACAATATAATTGAATACAGCGAACATTTTCCTGTTATCGATGCTATATCTTGGGTTTGTCTGTCCATACTTTATACATATATTTATATATATATGTATATATTAATTATTACATCTGTACATCTGTACATCATTACATAATATAAAATAAAGTCGCTTCCCGCTGTCTGTATGCTTAGATCTTTAAAACTACGCAATTTGATAAGTAGATTAGAGTAGACTTTAATAAGTAGAGTGATTCCAGAGGAAGGTTTATTTACATAAAATTACAATACATGCATAGTATAGTATAATTGTGTTTGCTCGCAAACGAAAAAAAACCGACTTCAATTACATCGACAAGTAATACAACGTAATAAGACGAAAAAATAGTCAAGTAAATACGCGCTATTAAAGATTACTCAAAAAGTTGTAATCAGTTTTCGATCTAATTTAAACAAGACTACAAGACAAGTATTAGCTTTCGATTAAGGTAAGAATCATCGAAATCGGTACACTGAGTAAAAAGTTACGCGGTATAATATAACGTAGGTCGACGAAAAAGTAGTCACGTAAATACGCATTATTAGATATAACTCTAAAAGTACTTGTCAGATCTCAATTAAATTAAAATGGGACCACATGACACGCAACACCTTTCAATTAAAACATAATTGATCGAAATCGGTCCACCCAGTCAAAAGTTCTGAGCTAACATACATAAAAAAAAAAAAACATACGTGTCGAATTGAGAACCTCCTCCTTTTTTGGAAGTCGGTTAAAAAGAACACGGATAGTTTTAGAGGTTTCTAATGTGATGTCGTAAATCAACGCTTTTTTTGCACATATTTATTAGGGTTCCGTACCTCAAATGGAAAAAACGGAACCCTTATAGGATCACTTTTTGTCCGTCTGTCTGTCAAGACGCAAGGGAATCAAAACCTACAGGGTACTTCCCGTGAACTTAGAATCTTGAAACGTACGAAGCAACGTCATAAAGCAAATAGCACAGGTAAAGGAAAAATTGCGAAAAGCATAAATTTTTAGTTACATCATTATAGTAAAAATATTTTTAATAAGTAATTTTTGTACGGATCCCTCGGTGCGCGAGTCCGACTCGCACTTGGCCGTTTTTTTATATTTTATATTTAGTATCAGCATTGCACCCGTGCAGAGCCGGGGCGGCTAGCTAATACACGTGAAACCTCACAGAGACTGTGTTCTTAAAATAATTATCCAATACAAAATTTGATATTCCTTTTTTTGTCAGTCTTACGAAAGCGATGCGCGTATATTCATTTCAGAGTAGGTAATTTTTATTTACCTATACTAATATTATAAAATAAAGAGGTAAAGTTTTTAACTTTGTTTGTTTGTAGGGGGTAATCTTCGCAAAAAGTAATCCGATTATGAAATTTTTTTTACGAACAGAAAGCTGCACTATTCAAGAGTGATATAGGCTATATATTGTTGTTATTAAACAAAAAATTCAGTGAAAAATAATAATACATGTATATGTAAATCAAGTCAGAGATGTGCGAGCAAGATGTAAACTTCACTATAATAATAGGTTCTATAGGTATAGGTAAAATCCCTAAAAATAAAAATTAAATCAATTTTTGATGACCTTACGAGGTCATCAAGTTGATGACTTCATAAGGTCATCAAAAATTATTACTAATCAGCTGATTTTTTTTGTTAGTTAATATTTATATAATGTAAAAAAAAAACGGTAAAAACGGGACCCTATCACTAAGACTTCGCTGTCCGTCCGTCCGTCCGTCCGTCCGTCTGTCACCAGGCTGTATCTCAAGAACGGCGATAGCTAGACAGTTGAAATTTTCACAAATTATGTATAATTTCTGTTGCCGCTATAACAACAAATACTAAAAACAAAGTAAAATAAATATTTAACGCGACGCAATTTAATTCCAATGCCATAATCTATCCAGAAAGGCAGAAACCAAGGAAACGTCGTCGATAGACTAATATAATAGCTTTCCAATAGCGGCATGGATCGATAGATAGATGGCGTATTTGATTAGTTTATTTTCCATTTTTATATGGTATTAATCGTTTTCTTATTTACTAAGTATTTTGTTTAATAACAATAAAAATAATATTAGCCTTTAGTTTAGTCAATGGTACGGAACCCTTAGTGTGCGAGTCCGACTCGCACTTGGCCGATTTTTTGATATTGTGAGCGACTGAGCGTAGGTACGATGTCTAACTCTAATGCCGATGTGTGGATAAATCAACAATAATTTTTGTCACACCGTTGAATACTAATGTTTATAGTTAAGATTCTTTGTATTTTAAATAAATAAAATAATAATCACAAATAAATCACCGAGTTCATTGAACCATATGTTGGTCACTCGCTAAGTTCGATGATAATTAATTAACTAAATTTTTATCCTCGTTAGCTAGCTAATTTCAGATTGTCGGTCTTAGAATAATAACGCATAGAAACCTAGTACGAGCGCAAAAAGTGGGAAACTGAAACTTAGTTATAAATGGCTAGAGTCTCTCGGCGAGCCGTCAGTACTCAATTAGTACGCAATTTGTAGGACAATATTACCATCAAATTATATAAATATTAACTAACAAAAAAAAAATCAGTCTTATCACTGATAGTGACTTGATACAGACAGACGTTACTTTTTAGTTTTTATGTTTGGGACCACTTTATTATTGACTAGCTTCTGCCCGCGACTTCGTCCGCGTGGAATAGTTACTTTGGGGCTAACTTTAATCATTTGCGAAATTAACTGTTTACGCAGCGCAAGCAGCGGAAGGTCTCAAAAGGAATAAACCTTGATTTTGAAACATTCATCATTGGTGCTCCGCTCCTATTGGTCTTAGCGTGATGATATATAGCCTATAACCTTTCTCGATAAATGGAATATCTAACACTAAAAGAATTTTTCAAATAGGACCAGTAGTTCCTGAGACTAGCACGTTCAAGCAAACAAACAAACAAACTCTTCAGAAGTATAATTAATATTATAATTCATTCAGCTTTATCTATACCTACTAATATTATAAAGCTATTGCGTTTTTTATTGCGCGAGTTTGTTTGCTTGTTTGTTTGTTTTTTGAACGGGCTAATCGCAGGGACCAGCAGTGTTTCGATTTCAAAAATTATTTTACTCACTACTAGCTTCTGCGCGCGACTTCGTCGGCGTGGACTCCGCTCCTATTGGTCTTAGCGTGATGACACATAGCCTATAGCCTTCCTCGATAAATGGGCTATCTAACACTGAAAGAATTTTTCAAATCGGCCCAATAGTTCCAGAGTTTACCGCGTTCAAACAAACAAACAAACAAACAAACTCTTCAGCTTTATATATTAAGTATAGATTTGATAGACCAATTATCGAGGAAGGCTATAGGCTATAATATATCATCACGCTAAGACCAATAGGAGCGTAGCACTAATGAAGAATGTTTCAAAATCGTGGTATTTTTTCTTTTTGAGAGTTTCCGCTGCTTAAAGAGTTAAAATTTCGAAAGAATCATAATTATAATATGTCAGAATTGTTCCTATTCCACGCGGACGAAATCGCGCGCAGAAGCTAGTATAAGTATATATAGTATATACACAATTTTTTTATTAAATCAAAACATCGGTTACGACATTGCGTTTATTTCCCTATTGTAGGTATTTTTCAATATAATCAACTTCAATCAAACGTAGGTATAATTAATACATATTATAACAATTCATTCAGCTTTATAATTAACTAGCCGTCCCGTGCCCACTTCGTTGAGCGTTATTTATTTTTGTGATGTACTACTTATATCCCTGGGTTTTTTGTCTTCATCTTGCATTAATTTGCTTTAATCGAAGCACGTCCAAAATGAAATGACAGAAATGAACGACATAACAAGATGATTGTACTGTCAACACTGAAAAAAGTTTCAATTTGACAGCAAAATCCCCATTAACAAAATGAATCTCCTTTGTTACAAAAAATGTGATAAATGAAGAACCGCTCGACCGATTTTGCGCAAACTTTACATAAACCATCTACTAAATAGTCCGAACAACGCCTAAATATTTGGTTTGGATATGTGAGCCCGTTCTTGAGTTATAAAATTACAACGAAAAGTGGCATTGATTTTTATATATATAGAAGATAGATTATTTCTTCGCTCGTTTCTTATCTATTTAGTAGTTGTGATACGCACAATAAATCTTTATCATTTTCGTTTACATAACATAAAGAAGATGACGGAACAGAATATCAAAAACATTTTTTATATTTGTTTAAACTTCTTTATTATCAATTACTTATTTTTTCTTATCTTATTCTTTACATGACCATGAAAAGCATGCTGTGTGGTTATGCCAATAAATAATATAACCCCCTCTCTTTCCGTGGGTGTCGTAAGAGGCGACTTAGGGATAACACAGTTCCATTACCACCTTAGAACTTATAAAGCAACTACTGGCTTTGAAATACACAGGCCGAAGACGGGCAGCAGTTCCTGTGGTGAATAAGGTGACCAGAGCTACTGTTGAATGGGTTGGATTGGGGGTAGGGGGGGCAATGCACTTGCGATGCTTGTAGTGTTGCAAGTTTGCAACTTGCAGGCGTCTATAAGCTACGGTAATCGCTTACCATCAGGTGAGCCCACAGAGTACATTGTAATAGTATGGGTGAGCCGTACGCTTGTTTGTCGACCTAGTTGTATAAAAAAAAATTGCGTGCGTACAAAGTACCTACACGTCATAAGTGAAACTTCTTTTTCAAAATAATTAAAAAAACTATTTCAAAAAACTGATTAAATAAAAAAAAAGAATTTAATATACAACTATAAAAAAAAACTAATTGAAAAGAAAACAAAAAGCCAACGTCACGCGGTGTTCCCAGGCGGTCACCCATCCAAGTATTAACCGTCCCTGACGCTGCCGCGTTACTGGTCGCTCAAACTTTACCCCTCATGCACCTAAAGAAATTTAACTTAAAAAAATGGTTTTAAAGCTTACTTCAATAAAATAATTTTTGATTTTGTTTTTTTTAGTTCAATTGAATTCAGAACATTAATTTGAAATCGAGAAAGATATCGCATAAAGTGTAGACAAAATACGCTATTATTTAAGTTGGTAAACTACTCGTCTGACGTAATTAAAGATACAGAAAACACAGGAAACACAAATAAAAATAATCTTTATAAATGTAGATATAGAGCTCAAATTGGAATGCGTGTTATACTTATCTCAAAGATAAACTATCTAAAATAGTTATATAACTGATAACTTTATAGACATGAAGACAATTACCCACCCCCCGCGCCTTTTCCTACACCTCTATGCCTGATGATCATGATTCAGCCTGTAATGTCCCACTGCTGGGCATAGACCTCTTTTTCCATGTAGGATGATCGCTTAGTCCACCACGCTACTCCAATGCGGGTTGGCGGATATATTCCCTACTATGAGTAACGATCGCTATCAGGTGTACATGATAACAACCGGGATTGACGGCTTGATCTGCTGTGTGCTCTCTCGTGTGTATTCTATTTTAAATTGCAATGTTTACTTTTAGTCCGGTCAAATTAGACGAAATAATAGGGTTAAGGTTACAATAATTCACACTTGGCTGAAAATTGGTAGGATTGTTCAAAAAACTATTCTAAATTAAATGTGAAAAGTCCTCATCGATCCGACACCTGGAAAAAATTTTATTCAGGTTCAAAGGTCACAAAAACTGGTTCTACGCGATTTTCAACAAAACGGTAAGTTTTATCATAAAATTAGTTCAGACAAAAATTTTAGATCAGATAATTATCTATAAAAAATGTCTAAATACTTTTTTTCCTAAGAGCCACCGTTTTTGAGATATAACGATTCAAAAAGTTGAAAGAGTCGAAATCGTCATAATATGCAGACGTTAGAAAAAAAGGGAGTTTGCTGCCTAAGTAAAAGAAATTATAATTGTTTGCTCGCAAACGAAAAAAAAACCGACTTCAATTACATCGACAAGTAATACAACATACTCGTAAGTAGACGAAAAAACAGTCAAGGAAATACGCGTTATCAAAGATTACTCAAAAAATACTAATCGCATCTCGATCAAATTTAAATGAAACTACACGACAAGCTTTCGATTAAAGTAAGAATCATTAAAATCGGTAAACTCAGTAAAAAGTTATACGGTTTAATACAACGTCAAGTAAATGTTAGATATCTATACTAATATATAAAGCTGAAGAGTTTGTTTGTTTGTTTGGTTGTTTGTTTGTTTGTTTGTTTGTTTGTTTGTTTGTTTGTTTGTTTGTTTGTTTGTTTGTTTGAACGCGGTAATCTCTGGAACTACTGGGCCGATTTGAAAAATTCTTTCAGTGTTAGATAGCCCATTTATCGAGGAAGGCTATAGGCTATGTATCATCACGCTAAGACCAATAGGAGCGGAGTCCACGCCGACGAAGTCGCGCGCAGAAGCTAGTTATTAGATACTAGCTTGTGCGCGCGACTTCGTCCCCGTGGAATAGGACCACCCGATTTTGAAACATTCTTCATTAGTGTTACGCTCCTATTGGTCTTAGCGTGATCATATATAGCCTATAGCCTTCCTCGATAAATGGGCTATCTAACACTGAAAGAATTTTTCAAATCGGTCCAGTAGATCCTGAGATTAGCGCGTTCAAACAAACAAACAAACAAACAAACAAACAAACAATCAAACAAACTCTTCAGCTTTATTATATTAGTATAGATAAGTCAAAAATTACTTGTCAGATCTCAATCAAATTTAAATAGCATCAAATGACACGCAACACCTTTCGATTTAAAAAAAAAATCATCGAAATCGGTCCAACCAGTGAAAAGTTCTAAAGTAACATACATGTGAGTGTGCATTTTATGACGATTACAACTCTTTCAACTTTTTGAATCGTTATATCTCAAAAACGGTGGCTCTTAGGGAAAAAAGTATTTACACATTTTTTATAGATAATTATCTGATCTAAAAATTTTATCTAGGCTAATTTTGTAATAAAACTTACCGTTTTGCTGAAAATCGCGAAAAACCCGTATTTGTGACCTTTGAACCCGAATAAATTTTTTTCCAGTTGTCGGATCGATGAGGACTTTTCACATTTCATTTTTAATAGTGTTTTGAACAATCCTACCAATTTTCAGTCAAGTGTGAATTATTGTAACCTTGGATGTCTATATTGACCGGACTATTTCTGTGTTTTATGAAGTTATACTTCTTTTGGCGCCTTAGGAAAAAATGTTGAGAATAAATTTTTACGATTCGCGAGCACACCGTCACGAAAAATCGACAATTTGAAATTAGCTAGCTAACGAGGATAAAAATTTAGTGAATTATCATCGAACTTAGCGAGTGACCAACATATGGTTCAATGAACTCGGTGATTTATTTGTGAGTATTATTTTATTTATACGTCTATAAGCTGTTTTCGAGGGTCGTTACGTATCGTCTCGATATTAGTATTTATATATATTGCATGTAAGTATAGGCCAGTAAATTAGGCCGTTTTTTGGTCAACCTCGCACTAAATTTCCGATCCAATTTTAATTTTTTTTTTTAGGTTAAAGGTCACTTACTGAGCATAAAAACACAAAATGCTGACAGATCCAGGTGGAGCTTCGATCACAATCTTAAAGAAAAGTTTTTGGCCATTATCTCGGAAACTATCCACTTTAAGGCAAAAGTTATTTTGACGTTTTTTGTAGAGAATAAAATTTCGCATCTTTTATTTCCTGTAAACTTTTTTGTAAAACTTAACGTTTACGATTTATGGCCCATTTTATTTGTCCAGCAGTAGCGCCACTTGAGCTAGCCGCACTCCTCGCGCACTCGGTGAAAAAGCACGTAAACGTAACTCTTAGACTAGTAAGCCTTTTTTGTGTCTATTTAGACAGTCGATCTGAAGAAGTAAACTCCAGTCGTGCGTCGGAGCTGACACACACACTTTTTTTTTGTATTTTTAATTCGTTTTTTTAGGGTTCCGTACCCAAAGGGTAAAAACGGGACCCTATTACTAAGGCGCAACGCAAACAGAAGGCGGCGTACGGCGTAGATACGGCGGCGGGGTGACGGGGGGCGAGGAGCGGCATGCCTGCGCCGTCCGCTTGTCGCCTTCAGTCACGAACAGATAAGTTTTGCAATACTAATCTTGCCGTATCGTCCCCGCGTCAGATATCACGCCTGCGCCGTATCTGCGCCGTATCCGCACCTTACCTTCGCCTTCTTCTGTTTGCGTTGGGCCTTAAACTTTGCTGTCCGTCCGTCCGTCTGTCCGTCTGTCGCCAGGCTGTATCTCAAGAACGGCTATAGCTAGACAGTTGAAATTTTCATAAATTATGTACTTCTGTTGCCGCTATAACAACAAATACTAAAAACAAAAAAAGGGGGGCTGCCATACAACAAACGCGATTTTCTTGCCCTTTTTTGCTCGATATCAATAATAGCAACAGGTAGGCACTTGAAATATTCACAGAATACTCAGTTGTATATTTACTTTACTTATAAATAAAAAAATTAAAAAAAAATTTAGGGGGCTCATACAAAAAAGTGACTTTTTAACCGACTTCCAAAAAAGGAGGAGGTTCTCAATTCGACACGTATGTTTTTTTTTTATGTATGTTAGCTCAGAACTTTTGACTGGGTGGACCGATTTCGATCAATTTTGTTTTGATTGAAAGGTGTTGCGTGTCATGTGGGCCCATTTTAATTTAATTGAGATCTGACAAGTACTTTTAGAGTTATATCTAATAATGCGTATTTCCGTGACTACTTTTTCGTCGACCTACGTTATATTATACCGCATAACTTTTTACTCGGTGTACCGATTTCGATGATTCTTACTTTAATAGCTAAGCTAATACTTGTCTTGTAGTCTTGTTTAAATTAGATCGAAAACTGATTACAACTTTTTGAGTAATCTTTAATAGCGCGTATTTACTTGACTATTTTTTCGTCTTATTATTACGTTGTATTACTTGTCGATGTAATTGAAGTCGGTTTTTTTTCGTTTGCGAGCAAACACAATTATTTGCCGCTTTTTTGCCCGATATTAAAATCAATGTACCTACCTACTGTTGTTTACCTAGTCAATGGTACGGAACCCTTCGTGCGCAAGTGCGACTCGTACTTGGCCGATTTTTAAATTTTTTTTTTAATTTGTTTTTTCGAATTAGTTTGCGAAAGAAGTTTCAGTTTAGACATATATACTTTGTACGCACGCAATTTTTTCTAGAAGGACCCCGGTTTAATAATACGTTTTATATCAAAACTAGCTTCTGCGCGCGACTTCGTCGGCGTGGACTCCGCTCCTATTGGTCTTAGCGTGATGACACATAGCCTATAGCCTTCCTCGATAAATATGCTATCTAACACTGAATTTTTCAAATCGGCCCAGTAGTTCCAGAGATTACCGCGTTCAAACAAACAAACAAACAAACAAACAAACTCTTCAGCTTTATATATTAGTATAGATATTACTCCCAGCCTGGAGAACCTTACCACCCCTAACGATAGTGTCTCACAAGAGTCGTTACGTGGTAAGATGTCACTTCCATGGCAAGTTACATCACTGTGTCACACAATTTCCACTTTCATATATCACTAGTTGTGTCCCGCGGTTTCGAATTGATTTGATTACATTGCCTTTCTCGGTATATGTACTGTCTAACACAAAAATAATTTTAAAGTAAAACTTCTTTACACACACTTGGAAAGTAAGCTGGTGAATGCTTGCGGAGAGCGTTACGAAAAGTGTGATCGGGCGAGGCGAATGAAATACGAGTGGGAGATTAAGTTAGATGGAGCTAAAGAAGTTTTACTTCAGTCGTGTGGCCTAAAGCAGTGTTCCGCAAAGGGTGTACCGCGGCACAGTGGTGTGCCGTGGTCGTTTATTAGTGTGCCTCGGAAAAATAAACTTTACGTTTATTGATTAATAATAAATATTGTTTCGGTGATTAATAATAAATAAATGTTGGTTAATTTTACTTAAAAAATGATTTTTCATTTGTGGTGTACCTCCAAAATATTTTCCTATTCCTAGGTGTACCTTGAACACAAAAAGTTTGCGGAACACTGCTCTAAAGCACGCACATTTTTTTTTTAATTTCAATTCGAACCAAGTAGTTCGTGAATCGTGAAATTAGCGCGCTCACACAAACAAACTTATCAGGTTTTCAATATTAGATACCACGGGTCTTACCTCGTTTCTCCAAACAATTTTAAAACGCGACTTAAAAACATATTAAAAGTTGATTCATGTATCAATCAGTCTAATTGTCGTGAATGTATGACATTCTAATTTATTTTTAATTGCTTGATATCACTTTAATTAATGTCCAAGAAATTTTGTTACAAAATAATATGGATGACACGTGCGTGGGTGCCTTATACAATCTTTTTATAAATAAACTAGCTTCTGCGCGCGACTTCGTCGGCGTGGACTCCACTCCTATTGGTCTTAGCGTGATGATATATAGCCTATAGCCTTCCTCGATAAATGGGCTATCTAACACTGAAAGAATTTTTCAAATCGGTCCAGTAGATCCTGAGATTAGCGCGTTCAAACAAACAAACAAACAAACAAACAATCAAACAAACTCTTCAGCTTTATTATATTAGTATAGATATATTATATCTATCGCTATATTATGCGTTGCTAAACGTAAAATTCGTGAACAACTAGACAAATTTTAGTCAAATTCTTTTCAATGTTTTTAACGTTTTCCAAAAAAAGGAGGAGGTTCTCAATTGGATTGTATTTTGTTAATGTATATTAACTCAGAACTCTTGACCCGAGTTCTTTGGACCGATTTCGATGATTCTTACTTTGATCAAAAGCAAATACTTGTCACGTGGTCTCGTTTTATTTTGATCGAGATCTGATATCTACTTTTTGAAGAATCTTTGATAACGCGTATTACTTGACTTTTTGTTGGTGTCTCTACGTTGTAGGTATTACTTGTCGATGTAATTGAAGTCGATTTTTAGGGTCCCTTACTCAAAGGGTAAAAACGGGTCCCTATTACTAAGACTTTGCTGTCTGTCCGTCCGTCCGTCTGTCTTTCACCAGGCTGTATCTCAAGAACCGAGATAGCTAGACAGTTGAAATTTTCACAAATTATGTATTTCTGTTGTCGCTATAACAATAAATACTAAAAACTCATCACAAGAACACAACACTACTTTAGGCAGTTATATTATTCTGCGACATTCTGTAAAGTTGGGGTAGGTACTATCTTGAGCAGAATATTTCCTTGTGAGCCCTTCCTCAATAAAAGGATAAGAATTCAATATGACGTCAACATTTTTCGTCAAAAAAGTCCGTAAAGAATGCCAGCAGCATTTTTGTTGAACTTTAGTTCTATGGACATAATATTTAACAGTTTTCATGTCAATTCAACCCTTTTAGGGTTCCGTAGCCAAATGGCAAAAAACGGAACCCATATAGAATCGACATGTCTGTCTATCTGTCCGTCCGTATGTCACAGCCACTTTTTTCCGAAACTATAAGTTATACTGTTGAAACTTGGTATGTACCTAGATGTATTCTGTGAAACGCATTAAGATTTTCACACAAAAATATAAAAAAAAAACAATAAATTTTGGGGGTTCCCCATACTTAAAAATGAATCTCAAAAAAAAATTTCATCAAACCCATACGTGTGGGGTATTTATTTATTTATTTATTTATTTTTTATGGATAGGTCTCCAAAAATGATATATATCGAGGTTTCTAACATCATTTTTTCTAAACTGAATAGTTTGCGCGAGAGACACTTCCAAAGTGGTAAAATGTGTCCCCCTTTAGCTTCTATAAAGATCTATGATCAGTGAAGAGAACGTTAATAAGTTATTACATAGCTTATGTCCTGATTTTACTTGCCGAAAGTCACCAAATTTTACTTCATATAATCACGATTTGGAACGTGAAATTTCGTTACATGAATTAGAAGCATGTATAAAAACTAATGATACTGCACCAGGGTTCGACAATATTTCATTTTCTATGATTAAGTGCTTGCCAGTAATAGCTAAAACTATATTACTTGATCTTTATAACAAAATTTTTGTATCAAATGTTTTGCCCTATCAGTGGCGTGATATTTCAATTGTTCCTATTCCTAAACAAGGTTCTTATTCAGGTACTTTTCGACCAATTTCTTTAATTTCGTGTTTATGTAAAATTTTTCATTCTATTATTAATAAAAGATTGGAATGGTTTGTTGAAAGAAACGGCCTTTTCTCTCCAGACAACGTAGGATTTAGAAAATCGCGGTCTACAGTTGATAGCCTTAGTGCACTTGTGTCTAGAATTCAAAAGGGTTTTTGTAATAATTATGTAACTGTTGCCTGCTTCATGGATATTGACAATGCCTATAATAATATTGATATTTATTCATTACTGCGCATTTTAGATAATTTGGGTGTAGGCACAAAGTTTTGTCGTTATTTATGGAACTTTTTGTCTGAAAGATTTCTTAAAATAAGAACTAACAACGTGACGATTTTTCGTAAGACTAGCCAGGGTATAGCTCAAGGAGATCCAATATCCCCATTACTTTTCAATATTGCAACAAGAAATATATGTAAAGTAATAAATAATTATGTTCATATCTCTCAATATGCTGACGATTTTGTTTTATATGTTACTAGTCAAAGTGTTGGTGAGGCTGAGAGAGAACTTCAAGCAGCAGTTGATAAATTTGTCTATATGGTAGGTAATTTAGGGTTAAGTATTTCGTCGTTGAAAAGTAAAGTTTGTGTGTTCAGAAAGGGCTTTAATAGATATCCAGTAAACATTATTGTCAACGGTTCCACATTATCCGTAGTACAGCATGCAAAGTATTTGGGAGTATGGTTGGATAGATCTCTACGGTGGGGCAAACATATTAATGAATTATGTAACAAGATTTCTAATTTTCTTAACATTTTTAAAGTTTTGGCTGGCTATGGATGGGGTGTTCATCCAAAACATTTGAGACGCTTATATTTGTCTGTTATAAGAAGCCGAATAGATTATGCCTGTTTCGTTTATAACGATAGTAGTGTAGCTCATTTGATTAAATTAGATAGGATGCAAAACAGGGCTTTGCGAGTAATTGGTGGATACATTAGGAGTACACCGTCTCACGTAATGGAATCAGATTTGTGTATACAACCTCTTTGTTTTAGAAGATTTTATTTAGCGGGTAAATTTTTACTGAAATCGATATCTATGACAAATAGCTCACTCATACAAATATTAGACGAAGTTATATCTTCAAATTTAGTTACTTTGTGGAAAAGAAAGCGTAAGCCGTTGTTAATAGAAGTCTACGATATTTTAAAAAATGTTGAGGTCAATAAAAATAACTCTTTGGATTTGTTCTCACTTCACACGTGGTCGAGCAATATTCAAATAGCAAATTTAATTAAATTAGATATAATTAATATTAATAAATCTAAAAGAAACTATAGTACATCATATTTAAATAAGCACTGTAAGAACTTTATTAACGAACAGTATAATGGATTTTACAAAATTTTTACTGACGGTTTTAAGGATGGCCTACACATAGGAGCAGCATTTTTTGATGCCGAATCTTTAACTTCTATTTACTTTAAAATTAGTAGTAATATTTCTATTATGCACGCTGAGTTATTGGCTGTTTCTGAAGCTTTATCATACGTATCCTCCATTGACTACGATAAATTTGTTATTTTCTCAGACTCTAAGTGCGCTCTTCAACATGTAGCTCGATGTACATCTAACGCTAGAAGTACTCCCGTAGCATATACAATTGTAAAACAAATTTGTAGTTTGAGGGAACAGTCTAAAACAGTTGTTTTGCAGTGGATTCCATCTCATATTGATCTATTAGGTAATGATATGGCGGATACTCTAGCTAAGTATGGAGCTTGTGATGGTATAGAAATGTTTGTTAAGCCTATTTTTTCCGAATGTTTGCATATAGTTAAAAATAAATGTATTGACTTGTGGAGGGAATATTTTGATAAAAGGTCGAAAGACAAAGGCATCTGGTACCGGACCATACAACCTCAACCGCCTAATGTACCTTGGATAGAAACAGTGTTATTGAACAGAAAAGACGTTGTCACAGCTTTACGGTTACGGTCTGGACATATTCCATTCAATAAATTTGGATATTTGATGGGTAGGACTCCACACCCTAATTGTTCAGTTTGTGGAGTAGTAGAGGATGTCTACCATATTTTAATGGAATGTGTTAAGAACGAAACCAAAAGATGCCAATTTTTTCCTAATAAATTATTTTATACCAATGTTGGAGAATGTAATAGTATTTTGACAAAACCAGAATCTATTTCGGCTAAGAAATTGTATAAATTAGTTGATGAAGTTGTATCAATAGTGTCTTAAGGTTCTTATTATGTAACTTTATTAACATATGTGTATAATAACAGAGCGACATAGTCGCAGTAGCGGCAAAGCTCTCAAATAAAGAAAAAAAAAAAAAAAAAATAAGAGAATGATAAATCTAAAAAAAATATATGATGTAAATTACCATGCAAACTTTCACCGAAAATTGGTTTGAACGAGATCTAGTAAGTAGTTTTTTTTAATACGTCCCCACTTCAGCCTATCACAGTCCACTGTTGGACATAGGCCTCCACAAGTTCGCGCCCGACATTATGACGCGAACTCATGTGTTTTGCCCATAGTCACCACGCTGGGCAGGCGGGTTGGTGACCGCAGGGCTGGCTTTGTCGCACCGAAGACGCTGCTGCCCGTCTTTGGCCTGTGTATTTCAAAGCCAGCATGGATGGTTATCCCGCCATCCGTCGGCGTTTTAAGTTCCAAGGTGGTAGTGGAACTGTGTTATCCCTTAGTCGCCTCTTACGACACCCACGGGAAGAGAGGGGGTGGCTACATTCTTTAGTGCCGTAACCACACAGCACTATTTAATACGTCATACATCGAAAACCGCAATTTTCCTTTCATTCTATCAACTCAAATATTAAAACATCTATTAAAGTTACAAAGAACAACAAGCACTTTTATACTATGTTACTTGCTGAACCCTTCATGGGCGAGTTCGACTCGCACTTGGCCACTTTTTTCGTTTGCTAACAAACACAATTATTACAATAAATACTTTTTAACCAACTTCAAAAAAAGAGGGAGGTTTCTCTATTCGACCGTATATTTTATTTGCGCGTTCGCGGATAACTTCGTCGTTTATGAACCGATTTTGCTGATTCTTTTTTTGTTGGAAATGAGATATCCCTAGGGTAGTACCATGATAAGGAAACCAGGATCTGATGATGTCATCCCCGAGAAATCGAGGGGAACCTTCGAAACTCGTAGTGGCGACTAGTGCGTTTTGTTAATTTTTTTCGTCTACTTACGTTGTATACCTTGTCGATGTAATTGAAGTCGGTTTTTTTTCGTTTGCTAGCTTAGGCTTTGTTATTAAGTTTTCCGCTTCATCGAAGACGAACGTCATTAGTATTGCGTCAGCTTTATTTTGGTTTCTCTCAAGTTAAGGATACGTTAGTTATTTTATTTACTGTATGAGGATTTAAGGAAATAATATAACAATAGCTTACTAGTTTTCTTACTTGGAGTTACTTGGTCTGAAGTTAAAATTTATGAGGTAAACCACAACAACTACCTACCTTGGTTTTAATCGGGATTAGCTCGGCTAGGTAGGTTCTTAAATCTTAAAATAACGCTTCAGTCTGTAATATCCCCCTACTGGGCATAGGCCTCATTCCCCATGTAGGAAAAGGATCAGAGCTTATCCACCACGCTGCTCCAATGTGGGTTGGCGGATACATTTCCTACTATGAGTAACGATCGCTATCAGGTGTATATGATAACAACCGGGACCGACGGCTTAAAGTGCTCTCCGAGGCACGGTGGGGAGACCCACAAGGACATCTGCAATAAGGAATCTTACAATATATCAAAGCAAACTGGTAGTACTCTGAAGTAGTGTTGTGTCCCTGTGGTGAGGGTTGCCAGAGTTCCGGGAGGTGCGTTGTGTTGATAGCGGGAGTAGGATTGGCGCACTTGTGATGGTCTTTACTAAGTGTCCGTATTCTACGGTAAACGATTACCATCAAGCTTATTGTAAACTAGCTTCTGCGCGCGACTTCGTCGGCGTGGACTCCGCTCCTATTGGTCTTAGCGTGATGACACATAGCCTATAGCCTTCCTCGATAAATGGGCTATCTAACACCGAAAGAATTTTTCAAATCGGTCCAGTAGATCCTGAGATTAGCGCGTTCAAACAAACAAACAATAATCAAACAAACAAACTCTTCAGCTTTATTATTTTAGTATAGATAATAGTTACATAGCTTTTTATATAACTAACTCGACAAACAAGCGTCACGGCTCACATAAGCGATTACCAGAAGCATTGCAAGCGCGTTGCCGACCCTACCCCCAGTTCTCCCCAGGAGCTCTGGTCACCTTACTCACCATAGGAACACAACACTGCTTGAAAACAGTATTATTTAGCTGTAATTTTCTGTAAGGTTGAGGTACTACCCCAGACGGGCAACTCCATTTTTGAAAGGAAATTTCCTGCTGTGCCGTACCTCATAATTCAGAGTTTTTTTATTGCTTGAAACTAACAAGAATAACAGTTCCCCACTTCGTACCCTTTTTTTATTTTTTTTTTATTTTTATTTTAACGTGTTGATATTCTTTATGCATTTCCGGCCGCTGGGGAAGCGACCGGGGTATGTGGGACTCCCGCCAACTTCCTGGCAGGTTACCCACTAAAACCACACAGTGTCCACCTTCATCGCCTGTTCCGGGGTCACAGGGATCCGTATTCTTCTACAAATCCTAGTTCGTACCCTCCCCTTATTAGGGGCTGTCTCCACGAGCGAGCGTATCGCCGGCGATAGTATCGTCGTGCCACCTATTTCTACACACTCTCTATGGAGCTGTGGCTCGTGGAGACCGCCCCTAAGTCAAAAGTCTCAGTAACATTATGAACAAATCCATTATTGCAGACGCCTTATCAAGTATTTTTTTTAACAAATCCATTATTGCAGACGCCTTATCAAGTATTTTTTTTAATTTTTTTTTCAAAGATTGTACAACATACATGTACAAAATTTAAAATTGAACAATATATAATAACAAAGTACCTGATATGCATGTGACTTACATGTACATAACGCTTTGGAATACAATGATTAAAAGCACAAAAGATCACAAATAATTAAAACTAGCCGACCCGTGCCCACTTCGTTAGGCGTTATAATCAATTTCACATAAGAAGGGTACGGTGAAATTTGATATGTTCCAATAGAGTGAGAGTGTCACTAGGTATTTTCAGCAAATCAGATAAATATAAATGTTTTAAAATCACTAATTAATTTCTAAGGCAAATAATAATGCTTGATTAGATTGAATTGTTGACACGGCACGTCAGAGGGCGCAGGTTCAAATCCTGCTGATTTAAAATCTTTATATATTTTTATCTTTTTCCTTTTATCTTGTCACTCCTGAATAGTGTAGCTTTCTGTTAGGGAAAGAATTTTCATGATCGGATCAGTATTTGCGAAGATTACCCCCGATATACAAACAAAGTTATAAACTTTACCTCTTTATAATATTAGTATAGATATATTAACTTTAATTATTGACTTAGAAAGTGACTTGGTGACACCCCCATTATCATCACAATCAAAATAATTTTGTATATTTATATTTAAGTCTGTTAATTTAGTGATAGCTTAACATTGTTGATTAAAGCAACGGTATCATTATAATCTGAGTGATTGATTGATCTTTTTTATACGACTAAGTCGGCAAACAAGCGTACGGCTCACCTGATGGTAAGCAAATACCGTAGCTTATAGATGTTTGCCTTTGCAATACCAATACCATCAGTATACCCAATGAAAAATTATGCGGTATATAATACAAAGTAGGTCGACGAAAAAATAGTCAAGTAAATACGCATTATTAGATATAACTTGAAAAATGAAAAGTACGTATGTACTAGTTATATTTCAATTAAATTTAAATGGGACCACATGACATAGTTTTCAGGTAACATAGGTACATAAAAAAATATACTCGAATTGAGAACCTACTCCTTTTATCGAAGTCTGTTAATAATCTTTTCTTTAAATATTTCTATTAATTTTCTTTTATTTAAATAAATTTTATACGTTAATAAATTAATTTAGATACGCGTCTAGACGTTAAACGTTAGCTAAACCTAGACTTATAGATAGTGCTGCCAGTTTTTATACATAGTTTTTTTTCAATTCTACACTAATAACTTATTATAAAGGTGAAAAGTTTGTTTGTTTGTTTGAACGCGCTAATCTCAGGAACTACTGGTTTGAAATCAATAATTATTTTGTGTTGAATAGTCCATTTGAAGGCTATAGGCTAGGAACTCGGCTAATTTTTTTTGTATGTTCCTTAAATCTCACGGAAGGTTTTTATACATAAAAAAAAAACCTAACAGACAGAACGAAGTCTGTCCGGGGAGCTAGTTTAGGATAGAAACTAATTGGAAACTAATTATAGAGAACATTGAGCAATAGAAGACAAAACAATTATTTTTATAATATTTGTCTATTTGTTTGTTCCTGCGTCACGAAACAATATCTACTTAAGTGGTCCAAAAATATAACAATAGTTTATTAAACATTATACATATTTACAAGTCACAACTTACTAAATATTTACAGATTGTTTTGATACAATCATACAAATCATGTCCGCGTGGAATTGTGCCAAGAATGCTGGCAGCATTTCCCCGTTGAATCGCTATGCCGATTCTCTGGGCAATAAATGCACCAGCCCTCTTGTCACCAGTGTGGAGGCAATAAGGCGAGGAGTTATCTAATTTAAGAATTTTTTAGCACTGCTACTCGAAGGTCCAAGTGTTTCGACTGCACGGCACATAGATGTAATTTGGAATTAGTGACGAATATTTGTGCCGTTTAGTTAGTTTAGCTGACCAAATGATTATTGTCTATAATCTATACTAATATATAAAGCTGAAGAGTTTGTTTGATTGTTTGTTTGTTTGTTTGTTTGTTTGAACGCGGTAATCTCTGGAACTACTGGGCCGATTTGAAAAATTCTTTCAGTGTTAGATAGCCCATTTATCGAGGAAGGCTATGTATCATCACGCTAAGACCAATAGAAGCGGAGTAAACGCCGACGAAGTCGCGCGCAGAAGCTAGTTAGAGATATATATTTAAATTGTCCTTAATAAAGGTATTATTTAAACGTAAACTAATTAATAGGTACATAACTGTGTTTTATTCTACATTAAATCGACTTTAAATCCTTAATAAATGCGAAACAAACTCTGTCTGTCTGTCGCACTTTCACGCCAAAAATTGATTTAATGAACCTATTTAAATGATATTTGGTACACAGATAGTCTAGAGTCTGAAAAAGGACACAGGCTACTTTATAATGCGTAAAAAGTGGTGTAAGGGGTTGAAAGGTGGGGATCAGGGCCGTCTTTACCCGGGGGTTCAAGGGGTGCAGCGCACCCGGGCGCGGGGTCCTAGAGGGCGCCGAATACTACAAATTGTAAATTTTATTGACCTCTAAACTCATTTTTTACACCAGAAGGGGCGCGGGCTGATTACCCGCACCCCGGCGCGGAATATGCTTAAGACTGCCCTGGTGGGGATGAAAAGTTGTATGGGAGTATCGTCATTTTTAGAGCGCTAGAAGCACAGACCACAGAAAAGCTTGTAACTTATTTTTTAGGCTGTTGATTCGATATAAATAAATGTGACATTCAAAGTTTGTAAAAGTTTTACTCTCAAGGGTTTAAAATAACAATAGGGAATAGAGGATGAAAATTTGTATCGAAATATGTAAGGTTTATGTGAATATTTAAAAATTTAAATATTTATTTTATTTTGTTTTTAGTATTTGTTGTTATAGCGGCAACAGAAATACATAATTTGTGAAAATTTCAACTCTCTAGCTATAGCCGTTCTTGAGATACAGCCTGGTGACAGACACACGGACGGACGGACGGACGGACGGACGGGCTCCCATACAAAAAAACGTCATTTTTGCCTATTTTTGCTCTCATACAACAAAAGTGATTTTTTTAGCCGCTTTTTGCCCGATATTAAAATCAATGTACCTAGTCAATGGTACGGAACCCTTCGTGCGCGAGTCCGACTCGCACTTGGCCGATTTTTCTTTATTCATATTTTATGAAAGTGAAATATTATCTCATAGTTGGTTTCGTAATAACATCAAATAATTGTATTTTTATAGGTAAAATTATTGTAGTAAGTATAATATTCCTAGTACAATAAATAATTTTGTATCTTATCGTCTTGTGTAGTATAAATTGACGCTTTCGCATGTATTAAATCAAGACAGTGTTTTGACTATTACGCAATGTAAGCCAAACACAAAAATTATATCGTCTTAAATGTCAAAAGTTATATTGATTGATATAATATTATAATTGATATTCTAGTATGTATTACATCATGTTTATTTCTACTTACGGATTATGTAAAGAAAATCCAATCAACAAGCACAACACTAAACAATACACAGGCACAAAGATTTTCAAATAAAAAAAAAGTTTTTTTACCAACAATAGGGAATAAAAATACTGCGCGCCAAAACGGATACGCGGTCAAGTTTAAGAGTTATGTAAATTGTCAATATTACTTCGAAATGAACTACGTTTTTAATCGCGTCTGGTTATACTGACAAGAGGCGTAGTAGCAATATGGCGGACATGAGACGACTAAAAAGTTATTCATGTTTACAACATGGCGCCTCTATTGACACATGATAACAGTGATAAGAAAAAAAAAAGATAAGTTTGTTTTAAGACAATTTTTATACTTCTCGACATTATTATTTATCAAATATGTAATATGTATAACTTTATCTAGGGTTTTTTTTTTTTGTATTAACTCAAATTGCGAACTGACTGCATAATTATGTGTAATTTCAAGGTTACTTAATACCGTACTAAATGTATGCTGTTCAAAGGACAATTTGTATTACTGTAGTTAGTAATCAATTGTAATTTGCCACAATATTATGTTAGACCGACATACAAAAATTTGTAACATTAAAAATGTAAATTGTAGGTAATATATATACATTGTGACATGAAAAATAGTTGTTTAGGTAAGTACGCTTTCTAACCGCCTTCAAAAAAGAAGGATATTCTCAAATCTCACGATTCAGCCTGTGATATCCCACTGTTGGGCATAGGCTTCTTCCCTATGTAGGGGAAGGATCGGAGCTTAATCCACCACGCTGCTCCAATGCGGGTTGGCGAATGGCGGATATATTCCCTACTATGAGTAACGATCGCTATCAGGTGTACCTACATGATAACAACCGGGACCGACGGCTCTGTAGTCTTGTATTTAACGACTGTAGTCTTTAATCTAACTAGAAACAACTAGAAATAGTATCTAAAAAAAGGTGTGTGTGCGATTCACACACGATAGAAGTGAAACTTCTTTGGCAAACTACGAGTAATTAAAAAAAAAAACTAGGTAATTTAAAATTAGCGGCGTGCAGCGCGGCCCGGGCGCGACCTTCCCTGTCGTTGCCTTCCGGTTTGAAATCACAACGATTCTAAAGAAGTTTCACTTCAAAAACGAGTGTGCTTTAGACCACACGACGAGTAAAATTTCTTTAGCAATAGGCCTGCACTGTGTCGTAGATATACGAAAGTCGAAACGTAACTGGCTATGAGAGAGAGATACAAAGAAAATGTGTGCTCGCATATCTCTCTTGCTGCGTTCGCCTCACTCGATCACACTTTTCGTAACGGTCTCGTCACGCATTCACCAGCTTAGGTACTCCCCAAGTCAAGCGTGCGTAAAGAAGTTTTACTTCAAAAAACTAATCGCTGAAACGTGTGTACGCACATAACTTTTGAACGACTGTATAAAACTTTATTATTTTGTGTTCGTTGCTGTTTTAACAAGGTTTGCGTAATAATTTATTAACTTATTTCTAAAGTTTTCGATTATAAATGAGATTATATGGATAAGTGTGTGTGTGTCAGCTCCGACACACGACTGGAGTTTACTCACAGATTACTTTAGATAGAGTTTATTACTCTTTCAGATCGACTGTCTAAATAGACACAAAAAACCTCTGTGTGGTTTTATGAAACCACGGTAATAGTGAAACTTTTGCACGCCATCTATGTTTTAATAGGTAACCCTACATCAGCTGTATGTTGTCATTAGTGTCTTAGTTCTAGGAAATGATAAGAGATGGCCGACCGTCATTAGACATGCAATACGCACACGAAAAAGTTTGAGACGATGTAATAAAAGTTTAACTTTTACTAGTCTAAGAAAAAGATAAGTACCATATCAAATGGTAAACGAATCAAATAACGCCATCTATCGACGTTATTAGAAAATGTCGTAATGCCAATAGGGTTCCGATAGATGGCGTTACAAAAATATTACGAGGTCCTTCGTTCAGTAGATTTTACTCCTCATATTTCTTCACATCGGGGGCCTTATATGAAATCGATTCTTAAGAAGTAAACTCCAATATACTCCAAAAATGTTTAAATCTTTAATTTCGATTAGCTAGTAGTACATTTTATATAACAATCGATCTGGTGCATTGGTGCTTGTGCCATTTACTCACCTAACTAAAAATGATTTAACTGCTGAGGTAGGGCACAGCAGGAAATTTCCTGCTCAAAATATGGAGCAGCCCGACTGGGGTAGTATCTCGACCTTACAGAAGACCACAGCTAAATAATACTGTTTTTAAGCAGTGTTGTGTTCCTGTTGGTGAGTAAGGTGACCAGAGCTCCTGGGGGGGATTGGGGATAGGGTCGGCAACGCGCTTGCGATGCTTCTGGTGTTGCAGGCGTCTATAGGCTACGGTCTTACCATCAGGTGAGCCGTACGCTTGTTTGCCAACCTAGTTACATAAAAAAAAAAAAACTAAAAATGAGCGGTTTGCGAGTTCTAATATTTCTTTCTGCTTTAGATATCTGTCCTTGTAGGTCTCCCCACCGAACCTTGGAGAGTAGGTACTTTAAGCTGTCGGTTCCAAACGTATGCTAGCTAATCGCTACTCATAGTAGGGAATGTATCTGTTAACCCGCAGTGGAGTGGCGTGAACTCTGAGGTATGAAGAGGCTTATGCCCAGCAGCGGGATGTTAGAGGCTGAATCATGATCGTGACGTTTTACGTACTATATGAAAAGTACCTACTATTAATATTATCATTTAATCATAAGCAGCAAGTATGATAGAAAGTAATGTTGTTATGATAGAAAATTTAAAAAAGTTGGTTGTCTGTAAAGTTCATTTATGGACGATAGTTTAACGTGACAACGTCATAACAAAACATCTGCTCGGACGCATAGGAAAATAGAGTGGAAAAGAGATAGCTGCGGAGTAAGCGTACAATGAGCGTAACGGTACAATTAGCGTGACGCTACAATGAGTCATGAGTCATCCTTTTTCGTGCATGTCGCCGGCGTTCATCGATTTATTAGACCAAAAACACTTACATAATTAAGCTTGTATTGTCACGTTCACGGCACATGTAATAAAGTCATTCTAATCACCTATAGGCTATATCTAATCATTTTATTATGATGTCTCCAAACTGCTATCAATACCTACGTAAAATTTTCATAATGCCACGTTTTTTGAATCAAAATTAAAAAGTATGTTTATTCAAGTCGGCTTAAAACAACACCTGTATAATACCGTCAAACCTGGCAACTTTGCCCTAAAACTCAAAATATTTTTGCATTAGTTGAGATATTTTGGAAAACGTAAATGTATCCTATATTATGTTTGTACCACACAAAACTATATGTTTATGTCTCGATATTTATTACTTAAAATATGCTGAAAAATGTATGCGTGTTCGTAAAAAATACAATTATATGTGTTGGGCAAAAAATCATAGGTTCTTGGCAACTTTGCCAACTTGATATATCTCTGAAATTATAAACCGTATCATTATTTTTAAAATGGCTAAATAAAAATACAGGGCAATGTAGTAAAGTATCAAATTATGAGATTAATAAACATATTTGTAGTCTTTCAAAATTGAGTGGGCAATGTCAAAAAGCCGCCTAGAACATTTTTTGTATCATAATGATCAATTTCCAAGGGCTGTCACCATTGAATAAATGCTACATTTAAATACTTAATGATAAACTTTTTAATGTGGAATATTTTATTGATGAAAATGTAACATTAATAAGTAATATAGGTAAGTATTGAAAAAATTATTAATTAAAAATAATTCTAAGTAATTAAAAACGAGCATTTTCAAGTCCAACTTAGTCATTGGACAGTCATATTCACTAGCAGCCACCAAAACATTTACAAGTTTTTCTTCTTCAGTGTCCGTTAGTTTATTTTGTCCCCTTAACGGCTTCGTATGTACTCAGTACTTCTTTTGCCTTATTCAATATGGTTCCCCGTGGTACGCAAATTGTTTTCCGGCTTGTCTACTAGAATTTTTTTTTTACCAGATCTACAGCTACATCCAACATTTCTAAAGAGTAGTTTTTGTAATTTCTGGATCCTAGTTTCTTTTTGTTTCTCTTCGTTGTACAAACATTCGATTGATTATTATTTTTCATCTTATAAGTACAAAAATTAAAAAATGTAAATACAAAAAATGTATAAGTTATAAAATGCGGCATCATATTGTAACATGCGTACAATACAGAACGTCGAAGAGTTACCATATTAATCTTTAGGCCATCCTAACCTCAAATCTTTAACCATGGATATCTCCATAACCATGTGGTTTCGCATGGTGGGAGTGGTACCAGAGAGTAAACCCCTCCTACTTCCCACTAAACTCCATAAATCGATTTCCAATGATCTAAAGAATAACCTGAGCTTAACATAATAAATTTAAAAATTACAGGAGCCAACCCTACGGAAAAAAATTTGGTGGAGAATGTTGTCAACAATGCTTAAAAAACATGCATGTGACTTTGCCCACCAACGTATTTTTACGATTATATAAGATTTATTGCGTATACTTTTAGTGTATATTAATCATTTTATATATATTAACGGTGGCAAAAAAATTATATGCCTACTGTAGCTGCAACTATCACTTTTTGAAAAAGTTTTTGTACTGGTTTTTGCCCGCGAAAAAACACTACCAATTTCTACAAGTTCTGACAGGCACCTGAAGTAAAATGGGTGATATTATATCACTTAATGTTGCCAGAAAAATAATGAAGTTTCTACCACAGAGATAAAAATACTTCTAACTACAGTAAAATATGCTCTGTGTCGAGTTTATCAAAAAATACCCGACTGGGCAAAGTCAAAGCTCAAGGGCAAAGTTGCCAGGTTTGACGGTATGTATATAGAGTAGAGTACAATAATGTGAAAAGTTTCGTTTAAAAATTTTGATATAGATAATATTGATTTATGCACCATGAAATGGAAAATAAATTGACTGTTTCTTTTTTCCTTTAATTAAAATGATTTTATTTACATAAAATTAAGTACTTTATTTACGTTTTATGAAACCAGGAAGTAAATATCTATATCTACATAATTACATATAATAAAATGGTATTAAAGTCAAAACTGTACATTGAATATTTTTTTAACCGACTTCCAAAAAAGGAGGAGGTTCTCAATTCGACACGTATGTTTTTTTTAAATGTATTTTAGCTCAGAACTTTTGACTGGGTGGACTGATTTCGATCAATTTTGTTTTAATTGAAAGGTGTTGCGTGTCATGTGGTCCCATTTTAATTTAACTGAGATCTGACAAGTACTTTTAGAGTTATATCTAATAATGCGTATTTACTTGACTACTTTTTCGTCGACCTACGTCAGCGGTCGGCAACGCACGGCCCGCGGGCCGCGTGCGGCCCGCGCAGGTCTTACTTGCGGCCCGCGAATGTTTTGTAAAGAAATTATAAATATCAACATAAATGCATGAACGAACCGCGATCGCGTAACACGTAGAATTAAAACGAAACTGGCAGATATATGATGTGACATTTTTCATTCAGCGACAGATTTGATGAGTTTGAAAAGTTTCAAGCAAAGAAGATTTTTGCAAACCCTTTTTCCTGTGATATTCAGGAAGTACCGAGTCATTTACAAATGAACATGATTGAATCACAACATGCGTCTAGAAAGACCTGTGTAAACAATCCAAATAGATTTTGTTACATTTGTGGCAAATATACATTCAAAAAATTCTGTTTAAATGTGTCAGACTTCGTTAAAAATGCTTACATGGAGTACTATCAACGGCCATTGGTAAAAAACAACAAGCACTGGATACCCAATATAGTGTCTAAAACGTGTGAAATTTTTTTCTGAATAAAGTTTGAACGTGGTTTGAACAAAATTTCACAGAGCTTAATGTTTGCAAATTTCAAGTTTTATTGTTAAAAATTTTCGGCATTGAGGCAGAAATAATAGTAATTATTAACATATTCCTTGTGCATAGCGTTTTTAGAAACCAATGAGAAAAAAATATCAAAAAATCTTGTGCAGTAAGGTCCGGCAAATTCGTGAATTGCGGTGGGCCAATACTTTTGCACACTGTTGAAAGTCATTTACCGTTGTACAATATTATATTTTATATAATTATTAACGTTATAATCTTTATTATGGTCCTCTCAAACAACTCAACAACAAGTTATATTGTGTAGTTCTTGTGGGTCTCCCCACCGTGCCTCGGAGAGCACGTCGAGCACGACGTCGGACCCGGTTGTTATCATGTACACCTGATAGCGATCGTTACTCATAGTAGGGAATATATCCGCCAACCCGCATTGGAGCAGCGTGGTGGATTCAATGATGAAAAGGCATGGGATTGAATAAAGCTCGACCAGGCTATGTCTATGACCCGCTGTAAATAGATAGTTACATATATTGTGAGCAGGTGGCATGTTGTGGTCTCGGCACGCACGATTGGCTGTCTCGTGTTTGTCCTGATTATTTCATGGTACACTACTGCGTTTTTATCTTGTATCTGATTTTGCATTTTTTTAAAAGAGTACCGAGAGTTTTTTTTCCTCCGGCTTTTTTTCTCTCGGCCTACATTAGGGAAATTGTTTTTTATTGTAATATTTAATAAAGCCGAGGATAAAGTAGGTAGGTAATGTCTACCGAGACATTATAACTTAATATTTTGACTAAGTTAAGACTGCTTATAACACTGGGTACATTACGTAAGCTTGTAATGTACCTAATGTTAAGATATAAATTTTTATTTTTTATTTTATTGTTTGATTGTTTGCTGCCTTAACTTTCTTTTGTATTGTTTAGTTTGTTTCTTTTTGACTTTCGCTAAGTGTGTAATACCACCTTATAACGAAATAAATATTTTGATTTTGATTTTTTTTGATTTTGGATTCTCCTACATGGAGAAGAGGCCTATGCCCAACAGTGGGTTATTACAGGCTGAATCGTCGTGATCGTCAGTTATATGGAAAAAACAGGGTGGCCCAAAACTTTTTCACGCCACTGTATATCCAGATCGTTTCCAAAATTGAGTGCTGAGAATTTAAAAACTGGAATTTTCGAAGGACCACAAATTAGAAAATGTAAATTTTACTGAAAGTATGACAACTGCCGAAAAATACCTGGAATTACATTTTTTGGCTTGTAAAAAACTTTTCGGGAAATAAGAAGTCCGTCGACTTTCCTGACCACGTCAAGCAGTTACCATTATACGTTCAGCACCTTGGATACAACATGAGCATTAAGATGCATTTCATTTATAGCCACCTTGATCGATTTTCTGTAAATCTTGGACATTTAAGCGAGAAGCAGGGAGAACGCTTTCATAAGGATATTCGCTTCATGGAGGAGCGCTACCAGGGCTATTGGAGTGAAAGTATGATGGCTGACTACTGTTGGATTATCCAGAATAGTAGTAAAACTCCAACTTATTCAAGAAAGTTACATAAAAGAAAATGTTGTTTAAATAAATTGTTATATGACGTGAAACCATGTTTTTTGACAAAAATAGCTACCCTTCATATCTCAAAATGTAGAGCTGCTAGCAAAAATCTGAGTACAAATTTAGAATTAGGGTAGAAAATGCAGCTAGATCCATAAAAAAAAATCCATACAACAAAAATGCTGTTGTGCTGTATAATGTAAGTATTACGTGTACGTATTAACACTTTCATGCGAACAACGTATATATACGTCATATATTGGTAGATGTGATATGGCACAACGTACTATTACGTTCAACAAAAACTCGATTTATTGAGCACAACGTAATGGTACGGTGTCTGGCCATACTAATGTTTAAAAGTTCGGTTGCTGTGCCACAACATATCGAATTCTAAAAATTGTAGTGCTACGCTGCACCGATTTTATTTTGCCTTCTTTGATGGCGTTCTGTCCTGATACTTAGGACCTACTAGTAGCGCACAACGTCACTATACGTCGTTTCTCCTAAGAAGTTTTATTACATTAATCGACTTGTGCCGCGTCGCGTAGGTGTGCGTGCGCCGATTCTGTGTTCACGTGGAATATTGACATAAAACGTAAGTATTTTTATTATCTTACTACCTTATATATGTTATATCAATTTATTTTAATTTATTGAAATAAGTCTGAATGTGTTCAAATACATATTTTGTATTTTTTGTTTGTTTTAGATATGTAAATTGGACCAAAAAAGAAGGAATCTTCTATGAAAATCTTTGAGCTTTCGTCATCAAGAGAAACCACGCCAGACCCTTTTGTTGATGATGGAGGGTTTGGATCGGATGCTGATTACGACCCAGTTGGTGAAAATGACAACGACAGCTCCTGTATATCACAGGAGCTGTCGTTTGTCGTTGTCGACCTTTCGCAGTTTGAGCCCGGCAAACAGCGTGACGCTGAATCTACGTCGGATTCGGCATCAGAAAATTTTTATAGCACCACAGAGGATCCAAAGTATTCTAGTGCTGAAAGCATTTTTGACTCTCATAAACGAAAATGTAGGACAAGAAAGCAGTCTACAAGTAAAAAATCCAAGCTATTTCTTTGCAAACAACCAATAGCATAGACCTAGACAGCACCGCAAATGTGTCAATAGACTCTGAAGTATTGCGAAGAAATGTAGGAGATGGCCTTTTGGAGGACGCGTTTCTGCTTAATGGTCTTAGAGACTTAGAAGACCAGTCGCACTTACTCTTGCAGAACCCCTCTACTGAGGGCTAATCACTTCTTGTTCAGCCGTCATTCACTTTACCAAATCTTAAAGGTGCATAATGACAACCCGACATCTCATGCGCAGTCGTTGTCACTTCCACCGGACCCTGACTGTGCAAAAGATAACTCAACAATTAATGCGCAACCGCATTTACCTTCCCCAAACCCGACGTTATTACATATTATACGTCGTTCGCTATAGAACATTTTTTTAAATACATATATTGTTGCACAGCGTATATGGACGTCGACGTTATGAAACGTTGTTCGCTACTGCACAGATTTTTATAAATCGTTTGTAGCATAGCGTATCTTAACGTCGACGTCTTAGTACGTCAGAGCAATATATTTAAATACTAATGTCATCAGCTATTTGCACAACGTCATTAGACGCCGCTTGAATTTCTATGAAAAAATGATGTGCAATATCGCATAGACCTAAAATATTGGTATGTTCGCGTGAAAGTGTTAAATTCCATATGTTTTAAAAATTTTAATAGCATTTTCATTTTTTCTATGGGATATGACCAATTATATGTAGGTATCAGGTAGAGTCTAGGGTTTAAATCATAAGTGCGGCCCGCCATTAGTTTATTTGGCCACCTCGTGGCCCTTGCCTACCAAAAGGTTGCCGACCACTGACCTACGTTATATTATACCGCATAACTTTTTACTCGGTGTACCGATTTCGATGAGTTTTACTTTAATCCAGTGGTCGGCAACCTTTTGGTAGGCAAGGGCCACGAGGTGGCCAAATAAACTAATGGCGGGCCGCACTTATGATTTAAACCCTAGACTCTACCTGATACCTACATATAATTGGTCATATCCCATAGAAAAAATGAAAATGCTATTAAAATTTTTAAAACATATGGAATTTAATACGTACACGTAATACTTACATTATACAGCACAACAGCATTTTTGTTGTATGGATTTTTTTTTATGGATCTAGCTGCATTTTCTACCCTAATTCTAAATTTGTACTCAGATTTTTGCTAGCAGCTCTACATTTTGAGATATGAAGGGTAGCTATTTTTGTCAAAAAACATGGTTTCACGTCATATAACAATTTATTTAAACAACATTTTCTTTTATGTAACTTTCTTGAATAAGTTGGAGTTTTACTACTATTCTGGATAATCCAACAGTAGTCAGCCATCATACTTTCACTCCAATAGCCCTGGTAGCGCTCCTCCATGAAGCGAATATCCTTATGAAAGCGTTCTCCCTGCTTCTCGCTTAAATGTCCAAGATTTACAGAAAATCGATCAAGGTGGCTATAAATGAAATGCATCTTAATGCTCATGTTGTATCCAAGGTGCTGAACGTATAATGGTAACTGCTTGACGTGGTCAGGAAAGTCGACGGACTTCTTATTTCCCGAAAAGTTTTTTACAAGCCAAAAAATGTAATTCCAGGTATTTTTCGGCAGTTGTCATACTTTCAGTAAAATTTACATTTTCTAATTTGTGGTCCTTCGAAAATTCCAGTTTTTAAATTCTCAGCACTCAATTTTGGAAACGATCTGGATATACAGTGGCGTGAAAAAGTTTTGGGCCACCCTGTTTTTTCCATATAACTGACGATCACGACGATTCAGCCTGTAATAACCCACTGTTGGGCATAGGCCTCTTCTCCATGTAGGAGAATCCAAAATCAAAAAAAATCAAAATCAAAATATTTATTTCGTTATAAGGTGGTATTACACACTTAGCGAAAGTCAAAAAGAAACAAACTAAACAATACAAAAGAAAGTTAAGGCAGCAAACAATCAAACAATAAAATAAAAAATAAAAATTTATATCTTAACATTAGGTACATTACAAGCTTACGTAATGTACCCAGTGTTATAAGCAGTCTTAACTTAGTCAAAATATTAAGTTATAATGTCTCGGTAGACATTACCTACCTACTTTATCCTCGGCTTTATTAAATATTACAATAAAAAACAATTTCCCTAATGTAGGCCGAGAGAAAAAAAGCCGGAGGAAAAAAAACTCTCGGTACTCTTTTAAAAAAATGCAAAATCAGATACAAGATAAAAACGCAGTAGTGTACCATGAAATAATCAGGACAAACACGAGACAGCCAATCGTGCGTGCCGAGACCACAACATGCCACCTGCTCACAATATATGTAACTATCTATTTACAGCGGGTCATAGACATAGCCTGGTCGAGCTTTATTCAATCCCATGCCTTTTCATCATTGAATCCACCACGCTGCTCCAATGCGGGTTGGCGGATATATTCCCTACTATGAGTAACGATCGCTATCAGGTGTACATGATAACAACCGGGTCCGACGTCGTGCTCGACGTGCTCTCCGAGGCACGGTGGGGAGACCCACAAGAACTACACAATATAACTTGTTGTTGAGTTGTTTGAGAGGACCATAATAAAGATTATAACGTTAATAATTATATAAAATATAATATTGTACAACGGTAAATGACTTTCAACAGTGTGCAAAAGTATTGGCCCACCGCAATTCACGAATTTGCCGGACCTTACTGCACAAGATTTTTTGATATTTTTTTCTCATTGGTTTCTAAAAACGCTATGCACAAGGAATATGTTAATAATTACTATTATTTCTGCCTCAATGCCGAAAATTTTTAACAATAAAACTTGAAATTTGCAAACATTAAGCTCTGTGAAATTTTGTTCAAACCACGTTCAAACTTTATTCAGAAAAAAATTTCACACGTTTTAGACACTATATTGGGTATCCAGTGCTTGTTGTTTTTTACCAATGGCCGTTGATAGTACTCCATGTAAGCATTTTTAACGAAGTCTGACACATTTAAACAGAATTTTTTGAATGTATATTTGCCACAAATGTAACAAAATCTATTTGGATTGTTTACACAGGTCTTTCTAGACGCATGTTGTGATTCAATCATGTTCATTTGTAAATGACTCGGTACTTCCTGAATATCACAGGAAAAAGGGTTTGCAAAAATCTTCTTTGCTTGAAACTTTTCAAACTCATCAAATCTGTCGCTGAATGAAAAATGTCACATCATATATCTGCCAGTTTCGTTTTAATTCTACGTGTTACGCGATCGCGGTTCGTTCATGCATTTATGTTGATATTTATAATTTCTTTACAAAACATTCGCGGGCCGCAAGTAAGACCTGCGCGGGCCGCACGCGGCCCGCGGGCCGTGCGTTGCCGACCGCTGCTTTAATCGAAAGCTAATACGTCTTCGTCGTAGTCTTGTTTAAATTAGATGGTAAACTGATTACAACTTTTTGAGTAATCTTTAATAGTGCGTATTTACTTGACTATTTTTTCGTCTTATTACGTTCTATTACTTGTCGATGTAATTGAAGTCGGTTTTTTTCGTTTGCGAGCAAACACAATAATTATTATAAAGAATAATAGACATAGAAAGAACTTGGGGTGTGATCTACAATCGATAGCGAAGCCAAAAATATAGTTTTTAGAATTTTTGTCTGTTTGTCTGTTTTTGAGTTATAAACTCAAAAAGTACTGCGTGGATTTATTTCAAAGGCACTAATATTATTAAGAAGTCGGGTCAACATATAGGCTAAGTAGTAGCTACATATTATCTATCACCTACGGGGAACGAGCAGCGTTCACGCAGACGACGTCGCGGGCAGCAGCTAGTCAATATCTACAATCATTAAAGATAAGAGCTTAATGTAGGACAATTTCAGAATTGATAACATTTTGTTAGTCTAACGTAATAGGCAGATACGTTTTTGTAATCCGTCAATACAAATAAGAATGAATCACTGAAAAGTATGCACGCGCATAGCATCTAAGGGGCCGTTCAAGTATTACGTTACGTAACGCAATTAGGCGGGGAGGAGGGGTCTTGTCAAACGTTACGATGCGTTACAGGGGGGAGAGGGGGGGTCTCGAACAACGCGTTACGTAACGTTGTTTTTTATTTAAATAAAAAAAAACTAGTGTACTAAAATCCCCCAAATTGGCAACCCTTTTCGTTTATATCCCTTTTTGTATATATATATTTATACTTACCGCAAACGCGATTTTTTTAAGCGACTTTTCGGTAGTTTTCGCAACAAAGTTGTGACATTTGGGTAAAAATGATCAGTTGGGGTGTTACGTAACGTTTATGGGCTGGGGGGGGGGACAGGAAAACGGCGCGGCGACCCGGTCAAATGCCTTCGATACATCAAGTGAGACGGCTAGCGCCTCTCGGTGCTTATCCAAGGCTTCGCCCCAGATGTGCGAGGCATACACTAAAAGATCCCCCGTGGACCTGTTACGGCGGAAGCCGTATTGCTGGTCCGACAGGAGGTCGTTCACCTCAAGATATGCTAGGAGCTTATCATTCAGTACACGCTCCAAACTTTTTTCCAAACTTTTTATTATATGAGACCAAAAATAGGCAAAAATCACGTTTGTTGTATGGGAGCCCCCCTTAAATATTTACTTACCCCCGACCCTTCCATGAAGTTGTCCTTATTCACAGGAACATAAGACTGCTTGAAAGCAGTATTATTTGGCTGGGATCTTCTTAAGGCCGAGGCTCTTCCCCAGTTGGACTGCTCTAGATTTAGTGCAGGATACTTCCTGCTACCTCCTCCTTCATCCTCCTCATCCTTCTTCCTACCTCACTTTAAGTTGTCATCATCATCACATCAGCCTATTGAAGTCCACTGCTGGACATAGAGCTCCCCAATCTATACATATTACAATAAAATGATAGGAAAGTCAAAACTGTACATTGAATATTTTTTTAAAATAATACTCATTACTCTTGGTGTGATCTACAATCGATACCGAAGTCAAAAATATGTATATAGTTTTTAGAATTTCTGTCTGTTTGTCTGTATATACATACAGATATCCGGGATAAACTTAAAAAGTACTGCATAGATTTACTTCAGGCACGAATATTATTAAGAAGTCGGGTCAGAATATAGGCTACATACAAGATCGTTCAATAAGTCCCGAGACTAACCTAGAAATGGCGCATATATTAAAAACTCTTTTGATTTTTAAAAAGTACTGGCTATCAATACAAGAATATGTGTCAAATTTTTAAAAATGGAACAATAAAATTATTGATTTTGAAACATTTAAGTGACGCTACGGTTGTAATTTCGATACAATGGAAAAAAACGAGTTTCGCGTGTTGATAAAACATTGTTTTTTAATGGGAAAAAATACCTTTGAAGCACAGCAATGGCTTATAAAATGTTATGCAGGATCAGCTCCCTCTAAAGCAACCATTTGTCGGTGGTATGCCGACTTCAAACGCGGTCGCATGGACACCAATGATGGGGAAAGCTCAGGTCGTCCAAATGAAGCAGTGACTCAACAATATTAACCAAGTCCTCAAAATCGTATTGGAAGATCGGAAGGTAAAAGTGCGAGAGATAGCCGAGATAGTGAAGATTTCAGCTGGTAGTGTTTTTACTATTGTACATAAAAAAATGTCCATGAAAAAGCTATTTTCTAAGTGAGTGCCGCGTTTGCTTACAACTGATCAAAAGGAACAACGTATCAATGATTCAGAGCGATGTTTGGCGCTGATGAATCATAATAAAAAGGATTTTTTACATCGGTATGTAACAATGGATGAAACCTGGATATACCATTTCACTCCAGAATCCAATCGGCAGGCAGCGGAGTGGAGAGCGGCTGGTGAAAGCCGCCCGAAGCGTCCAAAGACTCAGAAATCGGCCGGTAAGGTTATGGCGTCTATATTTTGGGATGCGCATGGAATACTTTTCATCGACTACCTTGAAAAGGGGCAAAATATAAATAGTGACTATTACATGTGCTTATTGGAGCGATTGAAGTACGAAATTGCGGATAAACGGCCTCACATGAACAAAAAGAAAGTAGTGTTTCACCAGGACAACGCGCCTTGTCACAAGTCCGTGAGAACGATGGCCAAAATTAACGAATTGGGCTTCGAATTCCTACCTCATCCCCCTTATTCGCCAGACTTGGCCCCCAGCGATTACTGGCTGTTTGCAGACCTCAAAAAATGCTTCAGGGTAAGAAATTTGACTCAAATAGTGAAGTTATCGCAGCAACGGAGGCTTATTTTGAAGCCAAAGACAAATCGTTCTACACACATGGGATAGAAAAGTTAGAAAAGCGTTGGAGGGACTGTATCGCTCTTGGAGGAGACTATGTTGATGAATAAAAATTAATTTTATAAAAAAGACCTTTTTTTAGTACTTAGTCTCGGGACTTATTGAACCACGTGTTATTATCACGCTTTCACCTACGGGGAACGAGCAGTGAACCTTTATTTGCTGTATAGCGTTCACACAGACGACGTCGCGGACAGCAGCTAGTTTAAAATATAAAAAAGTAAAGTTGTAGAATATAAAAAATATAAAGCTCAATGTTCTCGAGTGTTTTAAATTTAAATCATAGCCACTTTTTTATTTTTTTCTGTTTTATTTACTTTTAAAATAATCATATTTCATTCTTTACCAATTCTCTATCGACCACCCGTATTGTAGTGGCCAGGATCTGAAAAAAAAATATGTAGGTTAGGGAGAGCTAAGTTTGTAGGATTCACTAGAAAGGTTTGTTAAAGGGAGATTTGCACGCCTCCAAGAAGGTTGTGTTTTACTCTCACAAAATGAAAAATACGGGAATCGCTTACTCTTAAACCTGATGATAAAATAACGCGAGAAATGCGAAATAAGCTATTTTTTTATTATGTCAAGAAACTATTAACTATGTTTTTTGTTATGTTAGTAAGTCGACAAACAAGCGTACGGCTCACCTGATGGTAAGTGACTACCGTAGCCTATAGACGCCTGCAACACCTGAAGCATCGCAAGCGCGTTGCCAACCCTATCCCCAATCTCCCCCCCCCCCCCAGGAGCTCTGGTCACCTTACTAACCAACAGGAACACAATACTGCTTGAAAACAGTATTATTTAGCTGTGGCCTTCTGTAAGGTTGAGGTACTACCCCAGTCGGGCTGCTCCATATTTTGAGCAGGAAATTTCTTGCTGTGCTCTACCTCAGTTAAAATTCTAGGAAGCCTAAACTAGGAAGGAAACTAGGAAGCCTAATAAATATATGAAGAGTGAAAAATTCTTCAAAATATTTTTAAATATTTTTAGTTTCTACCATAATAAAATATCATGTGGCGTGAATGAATTAGAGTCATCTGTGATTATCTTCAAGAACCAAATTAACTAATCGAACTTATTTACATGGTCGATCATCACATAAGCTACTAGAGCTCGCTGCTACGTAAAAGCTATAATTAGTAAACAATAATTATAAAGGAGTGCGTGGAGGCGTGCTTTGTCGGATTTCACAAATTTATTTTTAAATTTCGATGTCTTTTGTCACTATAAAATATCAAAAATAAGATACCCCAACCCCAAGAGTGTGTTTTTTATAGTCTTTAATCTATAGGTATCTACAAGTCTTAAATACGAATATAATAATGTTTTGGTTATTCCCATAAGGTGGTAAACAAGCTTACGGTCTACTGGCAGTAACTACTCTCTCAAGTAGTGTTGTGTTCCTGTGTGAGTAAGGTGGCCAGGACTCCGGATGCGTTATGTTAACAGCTGGAGTAGGGTCAGTAACCTTTGCCGGGGCCTGGATGTTTAGACGTCCGGGCCTACCGCCAGGGCGAGGTGGCGACTGCTAGCGCGAACCCATCTCGCCCCACCCAGGCGGACGACTGCTCACACGTGGGGGTTTTTAGTCAGTAGGAGTCTGACATAACCCTCTGGCGCCCGCGCAACGGAGGGTATCCATGATGGAATTTTCCCACGTAAAAGAAATGGGTCAGCCTCAGCAACAGGCTTATATTGCTCCTGTTGTTGCAGGTCTGCATAGGGTATGGTGACCACTTACCATGAGGTCCTAACGCTTGTTTATAAAAACACCCTAGCCTAGTGATATAAAAATATTTTAACGAACACAAATGCGTTTATTACCTGGTCTTATCAGTCTTTTTCTTTCTTTGCGTAGTCATTCCAAACTTATGCATTTGCTTTAAGTACTTCTTTCTCTCTTTTTCTCTCTTCTTCTCCTCTTGTCTCTGTTTTTTGAGCCATTTCTCGTAGGCTAATTCGCTTTGGATGACAGAGCTCATATTTGCTTTATTCTCACCTTTGGGAAGATGGGTCTTATTTATTCATAATATCTACAAGCTGGGAACAAACTTGGAAAGGGTAACTAAATTAATTGTGAAGTGTCCTGATTCTAGAAGTATTCAGGTGGTGCTCAGATTGACAAAGAAACCCGAATTTCTATCATCATCATCACTTCAGCCTATCACAGTCCATTACTGGACATAGGACTCCCCAAGTTCGCGCCAAAAACAGCGTGAACTCATGTGTGTTGCCCATAGTCACAACGCTGGGCAGGCGGGTTATTGACCGCAGGGCTGGCTTTGTCGCACCGAGGACGCTGCTGCCCGTCTTCGGCTTATGTATTTCAAAGCCAGCAGTTGGATGGTTATCCCGCCATCGGACGGCTTTTTGACTTTCTATTTTTATTTAAATTTCTATGACAAAGATTTAATTATTTTAGCAGTGTTTCAAGTAATCACCTTATTTCACTCAAGTATGTATTCCGATTTGTGAGGTTTTTCGATTGAAGAAAGAAGGCGACGTCTGCTTAGAGTTAGTATAATTATAGAAAAAAATGAGTGTGCTTTAGGTTTAGACCACACGACTGAAGTAAAACTTCTTTAGTTGCCCCTACAGTAATATATGAAACGTAGCTCTCTCTCTCTTTCTATCTTCACTAAATTATATCTCCCTCTCAACAACCATTCGCCTCGGTGATTACACTATTTGTAACGCTCAAGCTTACTCTCCAAGTCAAGCGTCCGTAAAGAAGTTTTACTTCAAAAAACCCGATGCAGACTACTTATTTCTTGTAACCGGCAACTGCTACGAGTTACACAAAGAGTTACGAAATTTAGGACCTCTCAAACCAAACATGCGAGGTCCTAGCAACAAGAGTAAAATTTAAAACACAAACATGTTATACCAACATACCTACTTAGGACGTAAATCCAATAATAAGGGATAATAAATTTACTGCATTTAACCTTGCTCTTCGCTTCAGCCTGTAATATCCCACTGCTGGGCCTAAGCCTTTCCCCATGTAGGAGAAGGATCAGAGCTTAATCCACCACGCTGCTCCAATGCGGCTGCGGATATATTCCCTACTATGAGTAACGATCGCTATCTGGTGTACATGATAACAACCGGGACCGGCGGCTATACGTGCTCTCCGAGGCACGGTGGGGAGACCCACAAGGACTGCACAAACACCCAGATCATGGCAAACATCTGTATGACCAATACATGTGTTTGCAACCGCCAGCGCAACAGCCACAAACCAGTGCTGTGACCGCTGCGCCAACGCGTCGTCAACCTCGCTCTCCAGACATTTAAAATATATATATATATTTACACAAGGCAATAAGGTCGATTTACATCAGACGAGCGAATGCTCATTCTATCCCCACTATATCAAATTCTTATCAAATTCTTTTAGTGTAAACAGGCGTAGAGCATTCTTTCGTTGTTATATATATGAATACGAGTGTTCGAAGATCAAGAAAGAATGCTCTTGTTCTAGCTCTAGCTCTTTGTTCGTTTGGTCTAAATCCACCCTTAGTGATACTTACGATGTTCGCCGTAGTCATCAAAAGCGCCTTTCTTCTGCCCTCTGTACTTCTGCTCAATCTCATGCAGCATATGACAGAAATGTATGATATCCTTCGACTGAATTAATATATTCGTGTATATGTAAAACATATAGCTAACTGGTGCATAATTCTTGTTTTGGAAATTGACGAATCTTCTTTCAACCATCTGATATAGCTCTAATACCAGCTGGTAACGGTAAATGATTTCGTGACACAAATACCCGACTTCGAACTCCAAGGTATTCGTGTATAGATACCGCAGATTGAAGTACCTCCGGAGGTCCCACATTCTGGAAAAAAGGTATTCTCAAGGGCAATGGGTGAACGTTGACTAATTTACTAAGGAGTCGTCTATTAGTCACGTCGGTAAAATGTCTCGAGATATTACAAGGGGGGGGGGGGGGGGGGCTACATTGAGATATCACTTGTATTTATTTAACGTTGAACGTGTAATTTCTAAGTGAAAAAAAAAAACAACAAACAAACTAACACTATTCAACTTGGATAGCTGTCGAGAAACGATGCTTAATTATCAAAATCAGTAATATGTACGGTATACTTAATATTATAAGAGGAAAGATTTGTATTTTTGTGTGTATGTTTGTAATGAATAAACTCAAAAACTACCGAACCGATTTAAAAAAAATTTTCACCATTTGGAAGCTTAGTTATCCTTGTGTAACATGGGCTACTTGTTATCCCGGAAAAATAACAGGTTCCTACGGGAAATTGTTTGCGCACACGGGTGAAAGCCGTTGAGAACAGTTAGTTCAAATATATATAATATTCTATAAGTAATAATTACAATTTACTTTGCATAAAAATATATAAAAAAGTGTGTGTGATTTTTATGCCTATGTCGATGAAGCAATTTTAAAATTCATCAACATCGGAGAACTAATTTAATAACAGGATACTTTATTGAGATAAATTTTATTGAATAATAAATATTTTCTATTTAATATATATGGCCAATACAAATGTTGTCGTGTGCGGGAATCGAACCCGCAACCGCCCGCGCAACAGCCAATCGCAATCCAGTGCTGTGACCGCTGCGCCAACGTGGCGTCATCAACATCTATTATTTAACTTACGCAGATTTATATGTGACGGCCATCATATAGCATGCAATAATTTTCTCGTCTTTTTCTCCATAATGTTTTTCGAAGTATTTTTTATGGGCCATATAATATCTTCTAGTAGCGTCCATCATATCTTCAACACTTTTGGGTTTCTCTTCTGTAATAAAATCTTTATCATTATTTATGATCTAACAAAGCGTTTTCTCTCTACCTAAATATTTTGTGCCCCAGCGGGGCCCACGTTTGTCTTTTGTATTATATAAGTATAATGTAAACTATGGGTGTGGAATAAAGAAATAAATGATGATAGCTTTGGTGTAGTGATGAAAGTTCCATTAATGCTGACGGTTAGGGGTTCGACTGCCTTTCCTTTGTATAATGTGGATTGGAGAAAAAACCTAAGCTCAATAGTGGGATGCTTTGATGAATTTTTGTACAGGTGCGTCAACATACTGTTCTTCAAAGGTGTCTTCTCTAGGTGTAAAATAGAACAAGATGGAAGGTTATATGCAGTAAATGCAAGCAGAATAACTATAATTGAGGCGAAGTAGGGAATGACTTTTATTTTTTGCGGTTCGTGAATTAAGCCACGTACTACAGAAACCAAAATGTGCTGTGTGGTTACGGCAGTAAAGAATATAGCCACCCCCTCTCTTCCCGTGGGTGTCGTAAGAGGCGACTAAGGGATAACACAGTTCCACTACCACCTTGCAACTTAAAAAGCCGACCAATGGCGGGATACATATCCAACTGCTCGCTTTGAAATGCACAGACCGAAGACGGGCAGCAGCGTCTTCGGTGCGACAAAGCCAGCCCTGCGGTCACCAATCCACCTAGTGACTATCGGTAAAACACACGAGTTCGCGCCATAATATTTGGCGCGAACTTGGGGAGGCCCATGTCCAGCGAACTGCGATAGGGTGAAGTAATGATGATGATGACAGAAACCAACCAAACGTAGAGTGTAGCTTTAAAAATAGAGATCTTAAACAGAAATAATAGAAAGAGATATAAAGATGACATTTGATTAATAGATAACCTTTTGTTTCATTATCGAACGTAACGTACAGATTCGTAGTTATTTCTTTCAAGAACGGTGTCATATCCGGATCCTCTGACAACGTTGTCTCCATCAAAGATGATGTAGTAAAACTGAAAAAAAAAACACTTGATTTAAAAATAAAATTACTAAAGGACGAATTTTTATGTCTCACTAGCTTCTGCGCGCCACTTCGTTCGCGTGGAATAGGAATAATTCTGTCATACATGATTTTTGCGAAACTTTAACTGTTTACGCAGCGCACGCAGCGGAAGCTCTCAAAAGGAAAAAGAAAAACCCGATTTTAAATCATTCTTCGTTGGTGCTCTGCACCTATTTGTCTTAGTGTGATGATATATAGCCTATAGCCTTTCTCGATAAATGGGCTATCTAACATTAAAATAATTTTTCAAATCGGACCAGTAGTTTCTGAGATCAAGGGCGGATCCAGCTTTGGCGCCAGGGGGGGGTCACAGTCATGGTCAAGGCGCCAGGGGGGGGGGGTCACAAAGTCGTGGTGAAGTAAAAAGAAGTTATAATTTAAATTTTTTAATGATAGATACAGGTAAAAAGTAGGTATTTTATTAATCTATGTAGGTAATGTACTTAAAAATACCTATATTGTGACAAAAATCTTGTTTAACAATTTTAATTAGTGGTCCACCTAGGTCCTGGACACAGCCCAGGGGGGGGTCATGACCCCCGAGACCCCCCCCCCCCTGGATCCGCCAGTGTCTGAGATTAGCACGTTCAAACAAACAAACAAACTCTTGAGCTTTACAATATTAGTATAGATTATCCTAGCTGATGCGACAGTAGGTAGGTAGGACCTAGTAGTAGGTTTTAGTGGGTAGTTTGACCGCACTGGGAGCCCCACACTCCTGTCGCCTCCGGGTGGCGGGGCTAGTGCGTAAATGCTTTTCCAAGCTTTAAGAAAAGGTAGGTAGGACCTGACACTCGTGAAATAACCTAAATTTCAGGGGAAAGCGCCATCTACTTTGAATCAACTGTCAGATCAGGTAGACCTGCCCCCTTAGCCAAGTTGACAATCTACAATCGATAACGCTATTAGAAAACTAACCAAATGTATGGGAATGACACTAGCTTATTCGATATATCGTAAGCTAGTGTCATTCCCATACATTGAGAATTCTATTCTATTCGTTTAGCTTTTCTATCAAGTATAGTTTTGTCAGTTGTGTTCCTGTGCTGAGTAAAGTAGCCAAGCTCCGGAAAGCGTGCTGTGCTCATGTTGTCGGCGTCCATATGCTACGTTATTTCCATATATAAGCCGAACAGAGATTGACTAGTAATGATTAGTACCAGAAAACATGTTAAATTTGTATGAAGACGTAAGGCGCTAAAACCCGAAAAAGATTAATTTTGAGATTATCTTTATCTTTGTAATCTATTTATACCATTATTTATATATCTACAATGATACAATGAGTTGCGTTTTCATATGTGATTCTATATGCGTGTAGTGTGTACTATGTGTGTAATGACTCGAGTAAATTTGTAAATCATTTTAGTAGGAAATACGAAGTAGATACGAACTTCACCTATCTGATTGATCGATGAAAATTATTTTATATTTATTTTAGTACTAGCTGTGCCCGCGACTTCGTCCGCATCGAATTTAACAAAATATTTAGATATTGGTCAGTTCGCGGCGAGCATCTCAAGGAAAGAACGCTGGCTCCCCGAGCTTTAAATGTTTTGCTTTCGCTACTAATTACTTCTAACGACGATATCTCAAAAACTATTCATCTCATTGTTATGGTGTAAAGGCCAATTTTAATCTGCATTAAATGCCTAAGATAACTAACATATTCATTTGGATAACAATTAATACTGAACTAAAGAAAATAGCTTTGAAAATAACGTAATGTTTTTAATTAAAAATTTGAACAAAAAAGTGGTTATTGTAAGTCAACCTTAAGAGATAGAGATATGCTATCGCGGACTTTTTTGTAGTATTTTTATAGATTTTGAATTCGCTAGTTGTTGGCGAGATTTATTGCGACCTTTTCAACATTTATCTCCGTATTTCAGCTAATTTACATAAAAACATAATAAATTATATACCTAACCCTTCCTCAAGGATCACTCTTTCTATTGTTGAAAACTGTATAAAAATCCGTTCGGTGGTTTTCGAATTTATCGCGTTCAGACAGACAGGAGAACAGAAAGACGCGGCCGGGGGACTTATTTTTATAATATGTATAGATATTAGAAAAATAATCGCTAAAATGTTGACGAAAAATTCCTGGCCATTTAAAAATGAACCTACGAATTTAAATTAATTTACATAATTATAATATCTGTGCCCAAACTTAGTGACTACGAAAACTCTTTAGGTACTTCAAATATGTGAAATCGTGTTGATTGACTGATAGTCTGACAGAGATATGATAAGTTGTGATAAAAGTTGTATGAAATTTATGTGTAAATGTTATTTTTAATGCGCAAATGCGAAATAAATGAAATCTCAAGACTCATGGTCAGGAAGATCACATCTTAACCCCCGACGTGAAGAATGTGTTGTAAGTCTGACGTCAATCTGTCTGTCTGTTGGACAATCTGTTGGACAGATTGCCGCGCAGTTTGTAACCGACTTCCAGAAAGGTAGTATTAGCTTTCGATCAAAGTAAGAATCATCAAAATCGATACACCGAGTAAAAAGTTATGCGGTATAATTCAACGTAGGTCGACGAAAAACTAGTCAAGTAAATATGCATTATTAGATATAACTCTAAAAGTACTTGTCAGATCTCAATTAAATTTAAATGGGACCACATGACACGCAGCACCTTTCAATTAAAACAAAAATGATCGAAATCGGTCCACCCAGTCAAAAGTTCTGAGTTAACATACATAAAAAAAATACAGTCGAATTGAGAACCTCCTCCTTTTTTGGAAGTCGGTTAATAAAGAAAGAAACACGTAAATGTAGGAGAGAATGAGATAAGAATACATTTAACAGTATTTTATATTCTCAGTGATAAAAATCGATCGTGGGCTCCTTTTCAGAAGTTTCAGTGTCAGAAGTCTAAGTGTTATAATTATATAATTGTAGTTGTAATTGTAAACTATTCGTAAAGAAGGACACACACACAGTACACAGTCACACACACAGTCACAGTAGGAAATATACTGCACAAAATTTGAAGCAGCTTGACTGGGGAAGAAAAAATGAGACTATATTTATATCTATACTCCGTGATATCTATCTATCAGGCAACTGACATCAGTGACGTACTCGTCCTATGGTTTGGTTGAAAACCGGTGTCAGGTACCATTTTATGGTAATCTGACTAATGCCGAACCGAACCAATTTGACGCATTCCTGAGGCACACGTTAGTTTAATAAGTGTAAGAGTATTATGTGTATGTTGCTTTCATAGTCAACTTAAACTATTTGTTGTTGTCTCTTGTATGTGTTCAAATAAATGTTTTTTCTTTCTTTCTTTCTATCAAGAGAACGAAAATAACCTTGAATTGGGTTGACTGGAAGAAATGGCTAAATAGCCATAAGTCCGCCCATTGTACTTCACTGCCTGGAACTGTATTTAAATGTGTTTTATGTATAAAATGTAGTTGTGGTGTACAATAAAGTATAAATAAATAAATAAAAATAAAATAACTGACATAGCCCACGGAATTAGCAAGTTGAAGTGGCAGTGGGCTGGTCATCTGTGTCGCAGGACCGTGGCCGTTGGAGCAGACGTGTCCAGGAGTGGAGACCGCGTTTTGGCAAGCGCAGAATGGGCTCCTGTCCGCTGGAGCGACGATCTACGTAAGATTGTCGGTGTAGGGTGGATGAGGATTGCGGAAAACCGGGATGTCTAGCGAGAACTTCGGCAGGCCTATATCCAGCAGTGGACTGCAATAGGCTGAACTGACTGACTGACTGACTGGGGACGTACGGCCCACCTGATGCTAAGCGATTACGAGAAGCATCGCAAGCACGTTGTCGACACTACACCCCCAAACCTGTCCAGCAGCTCTCCTTACTCACTACAGTGACAAAACACTGCTTAAGTGCATAGTTATTTTGTCTGTAATCTTCTGTAAGGCTTAGGTACTTTCATTGTTAAGCGGTTCTAATTTTAAGCAAAATATTTCTTTCCGTCTGTAAGGACTTATTTGCTTAATACTTACATAAAAATATATAAATTTGTTGAAAATTTCATTTCCATTTGTCACATTTTAATTTTGTTGACCAATAATGAAAACAATATTGTAAAACAGTATTAGCGATAACGTATGTAATTAAACAACGATTTAATAATTAGTTTTTTCCATGTTTTCGCGTTAGATTTTTTCTTAATCGAAATATTATTGTTACTTATTTTTTTAAAATATTTATTAAATTCTCAAGAAATGAAGACAGGTGCTTTTGTAGGATGCAGCATTTGTCTAAAGACTCTAGAGTCTAGACTTTGAGTTAGACATTAACTAGGTACTACGCCCTATCTCAATAAATGACATACCTACTCGTATTAGTAATCCTAAATCACAAGTCAAAACCATGTAAAGCATGACCGCTAACGCGGCAACGTGTCACGAGGTCAGAACTTGGATGGGTGACCGCCTGAGAACACTGCGTGACGTTGGCTTTTTTTTTCAATTAGTTATTTTTTTTTGTATTTTTAATTAGTTTTTTTTTTAAATTAGTTTAGGTACCAAAGAAGTTTCACTCATGATATGTGTACTTTGTACCTACGCACGCAATCTTCTATTGATATCGGTTTGCTTGCACCACCTTACTTTGGGTATTTGACTGTAGTCAGGGTGTTGATATTTATTATTTGTAATCGAAAATGTAACATGTAAGAATAACATTTGTAAAAAAAAGAAAATAAATCGGTCCAGAAACATATGAGTTATAAAACTTTAAAGTTTCCTGTTAGACAGAGAGAGCGTGAGAGAATTGTGATGTCACAATTCACCAGTTCCATACAAGCTACATAATAAATTTCGTTTTAGAAAGAGACAGATATAGTCACCGTAAAATAGCTTATAATTCTGAGATTAGTTAAGATATTTAAAAACGATAAATGGCGTTGTGTTTTAATATTTAAAAACATTATTTTAAATAAATAAAAAAATACCAGTCAAATACCCAAATTATTAATTTGTTGTTTTACAATTTATCCCCAATAGGGAAAGGCAAAGAACTTTAATAGTCCATACAGCCTGGTTTGAATTTTTATATTTCAATCCGATGTAATAAACGGCCGAAGCCACGTCTGAAGTATGTTTATCTTATGTAAAACGCAGGGAGACTTGAGTTCCAATATCATGAAAGCCGCCAATAGCCCTTTTTAACCGATTTCCAAAACTGGGGGAGGTTCTCAATTCGATTGTATTTTTTAAGTATGGGTGGACCGATTTCAATCATTGTTTTAAATCTAAAGGTGGTGCGTGTCATGCGACCCCATTTAAATGTATTTTGCGGTGTAACAACTACTTTTCGAGTTATATATAATAATGCGTATTTACTTGACTATGTTTTCGTCGACCCACGTTGTATTATACCGCATAAGTTCTCACTTAGTATACCGATTTTATTGATTCTTGTTTTATTCGAAAGTTGTTACTTGTCTTGTATTCCAAATTAAATTTTATCGAGATCTGATCACAAATTTTTGAGTAATCTTAGATAACGCTTATTTACTTGACTATTTTTTCGGCTACTTATGTTGTATTACTTGTCGATGTGACTGAAGTCGGTTTTTTTTCGTTTGCGAGCAAACACAATTACCTACTGTAAAATAATAAAGCCTCAACTCTTATTATCTGTAGGATTACCCCACAGTAACATACCGTACAAGACATAACATTATGGAATGGGACAGAAGGAAATATCCAGCTCAAAATCTGGAATAGCCCAACTGGGGAGGTACCTCTACCTTAAAGAACATCACAGCTTATTAATACTAATTTCAATCAGTGTTGTGTTGCGTTCCTGTGGTGAGTAAGGTGACCAGTCCTGGGGAGGGTTGGCAACGCGTTTACGATGCTTCTTGTGGTGCAGGCGTCTATAGGCTATAGTAGTCACTTATCATCAGATAAGCTGTGTTGTGGGGTGTTAATCAGTTAAGTAGTAGTCATGACAGGTAAAATAAACACGTCCGTTATATTCGAGTTTCCCCACTTTATTAATATGAAAACGGCCAATGCTCAATACATCGATTTAATGCTGAATAAGGACTTAACATAATATACTTACATACTACACACACTACATCATCCCCCAAAGGGTAAAAAAAAAAAATTATCATATACATTTTTTTTTTATATATACTTATAGTTACCTACTTAATCAAACTAAATAGTTTATCTTATAAGAATACAAATTAAAATTAAAAACTATTTATTCCTTATACAGTTTTGTTCTATTTTTATGAACAGTTACAGTTTTTCCATTCATATTTATTTTTACATTAGGACGCAAATCTTCAATTACAACATACGGTCCTAAGTACAAAGTATCTAATTTACTGCCGGTTTCATTTTTCAATAGCAAGAAATCACCTGGCTTGTAAACAATTGGATTAATTGACTTATCGTAATTATTTTTTTCTAGTCTCTTTACTTTTAATTAAATTATTTCTCGCATCATTTTGAGCTTTTTGCAATCGATACTTAAATTCAGATACATAATTATCGAAATTATACAATGGTTCTACTTTTTGACATAAGTTACTTGGTATTCTACATAAATGTCCAAAAACTAACTCGTATGGAGTATATTTCGTTTCGCAATGAACAGTAGTATTATATGAAAAACTCCAATATGGTAACCATGAACTCCAAGACGATGGGTGATTATTTGTTTGTATTCGTAAATAAGAACCTAGTACTTTATGTGTACTCTCTAAAGCTCCGATACTTTGATGATGATAGGCTGATGCTATTGTTTGTTTTATATTCAAAAGGTTACACAACTCTGAAATTACTTTAGAAACAAATTCCGTACCTCTATCACTAGCTATTTCTGTTGGAATTCCGTACCGTAAAATAAAATTGTCAGCAAAAATTTTAGCTACTTCTGTAGTTGTTTTGGTTTTTAAAGGGTAAGCTTCGACATATTTACTCAACTCGCATTGTAGTGTTAAGATATAGCAAAAACCACTATCGTCCCTATCAATAGGACCAACTATATCCAAAAAAAGTTTTTCAAATGATGATGATGCTGTTGTTGTGATAGACAATGGTTCTTTATGAATTTTTGTGTATTTCTCTTTTTGACACTGAGTACATTTACCTACATAAATCTTTACGTCTTTTTCTAATGAAGGCCAGTAATAATATTATTTAGCATTCTTCTCACACCTACATGACCACTACTAGGTAATAAATGAAAATCATTCATTATCACTTTCTTTTCGTCATCTGTAAATATTCTTTGTACGTCTTTTACAATACATATTCTAGGTAAATTCTTTTCTTTATTTCTAGCAATATATTTAGCTAACCATTCAATAAATTCTTTATTTTTACGCGTTTTCATTAATATTATTTCTTTTATTTCTAAGTCCTTGCACAAAATTGCCAGTTCTTTCAATAAATCGTCTCGCGAGTATACTGATAAAGAAGATTGGCTTGCAAATATAGTATTCTTACTCTTACAATAACATAAATTTCTTTTACTTGAAATAAGCATGCTTTCATCTCGATTTTTTAATATACTGCGCAGTTTCTGGTCAGGTAAAATAATAAACTCTACATCTGAATCGCATTTCTTAAGTACTTCAGCAATTTTAGGTTGATCAGTCCTACAATCACTAGAAGTAGAAGAATTACTAATCTTGGTCTCATTCTTTCTCGCTTGCGCTCGAGTTAACACACACACCATCTTACTATTCATTTGTTTTAACTCATCTGATGTTATAATTATCCTAGACAAGGCATCTGCCACCACATTATCTCTACCCCTAACATACTCTACTTTAAAGTCATACTCCTCTAATAAAAGTCTAAACTTTGTCAAACGACTCGATGGATTAGTCATATTAAATAAATATAACAACGGTTTATGATCTGTTCTAATAACAAACCTTTTGCCATACAAATAAGGTCTAAAATATTTAATCGACCATACAATGGCTAATAGCTCCTTTTCAATTGTCGCATAATTCAATTCAGCTTTATTCAAACCTCGACTCGCGAATGCAATCGGTTTCTCGTTACCATTACATAGTACGCTCCCTATAGCAAAACCTGAACTATCAGTTTGTAAAATAAACTCGTTTTTTGATGAAAAATCTGGATAATCCAATACGGGTGGATTAGAAAGTAATTTTTTAAGGCGCTCAAACGCGTTGTTACATTCCGGTGTCCATTCGAATTTAACATTTTTTCGACATAATTTATTCAATGGTAAAACTATTTCACCAAAGTTACGAATAAATTTACGGTAATAATTACTAAATGCAACAAAGCGCTTGACGTCATCCGCACATTCCGGTGTCGGGTAGCGTTCAATTACGCGAATCTTTTCAGGGTCCGGTAACATGCCTTCCGCGGATATCACATGTCCTAAGTAAAGTATTTGTCTTTTTAAGAATTCACATTTTAATGGATTTAATTTTAAATTTACTTTTCGTAATCTTGAAAATACGGTCATTAAGTTTTTATTATGTTCGATTAGATTTCTACCGAAAATTATTAAATCGTCCATATAAACAATACATTTTTCATAGTTAAGGCCTGACATTGCTATAGTCATTAATCTACTGAAAGCTGAAGGGCTGATTTTTAATCCCATAGGTAACCTACACATTTGAAACTGTCCCATGCCGGTAGTGAAAGCTGTGTATTTTCTTGACTCATCTTTTAAACTACATTGATAATAACTTTGGCTTAAATCGCAATGGCTAAAATAAAAAGCTCCCGATAAGGAATCTAATATATCTGTTATATTAGGCAGTGGAAACTTATCATCCTGTATCCTTTCATTTAATTGCCTATAATCGACTACTACTCTCCACTGACGTTTCCCGTTTTTATCTTCCTTTTTAGGCACTAACAACAACGGACTGGACCACTCACTACTCGTTTTTTCTATTATCTCATTTTCTAACATCTCATTTATTTGTTTATTAAGTTCGTCTTTTTGTGAAAATGGTATTCTATATTGTTTTTTATAAACAGGCGTTACATTATCCTTTAAATGTATAGATTGCTCATAAATATTTGTTACTGTCAGTTTGTCACCTGGTAAATGAAAAATATCAGAATATTTCGCACATATCTGTTCAATTGACATTTGTTCGTCTTTTCCGAGGTATGAATGTAAATTAAGCATAGAAAATAACTTTCGCACTCGTTCCACACTTACATTCGGTCTTTCAAACTTACAAAAGTCGTAGTTTTGTAATGAATCTATTTCTAGCTCATTTATACTCAATGTTACTTCCTCATCCGTCGTATTCAAAAGTCTTATGGGTATTTTACCGTTTCTTGGCCTAGCTATTACACTTGCTAGAAAAATTCCTTGCCTTATCTCTTTTGGATATATGACACAATCATAATTAACGTGTGTAGGTAAATATTTTATTACCTCACATCGCGGTCCGATTGTTAAATTATGATTATAGTAATGCATTGGTAAGGATACCTTATTCCGACCTACTCTTAAAGATAGTACATCTGTAGAGGAAAGTAACCAAATATGGAATACCATTTTGATTTTTAGGCAATATTTGCACAAATGTTACAAATAAAAAACTTTTTGTAGTAATTATTAACAATCATTTATTTGTCATTAAGTTTGTAACAATTTTAGGTTATATTAATTAGTTTGAGCTAAGAAAAAAATCAAAAACTAAATAACGATAAAGGTACCTATATATGGAATAGGTACCCCAAATATGGAATACTGAAAACACTATCAAAAATTAACCTTATCTTGTTAGAGACTCTTTGGAAACTTTAGTATAATATAGAAAAGAACACAAATTATTTACAAAAATCGCAAATCCAGGTTTCAAACTCTGGCCCAGCGCAATCATTATGTGCTCAGAGCCCACACATGAGGCACTTGATCCATGTTTCCCCATGAGTTTCATTCGAAAACAGCATACCACAGAAAATACACTCCGAATCTTCAGAGTCTGGAGCTGTATGTCCTATCAAAGCATCAGGTTCACTGTCTGTATCAAACAGCATCACCTCCTCATCATCTGAATCTGATTTAGTCTTCTTTTTTGGTTTTTTCCCTTTTGATTTTTTCTAATTCTGTTTTTTATTCTTGTTTTTTTTTGGCTATTTATTTTCTTTTTCTTCTTTTTTCTTGCTTCTGACTATAAGGTCATTCTTGCACGGTGATGACGTGATGTCTGCTGCAACAGATGCCTTTCTTCCTCTATTAGAAGATTTCCGTTTTTTGTTTGGTACTGGACTGATGTCATATGGAGACACTAAACCAAGATCACCGCCTGTCATTCTGATAATTGATAAAATATGAAAAACAAATATATAATAAACAAAATCATCAAGTCAGCTGATACATCATACTTCAGAGAACCAAATATGGAATAGTCCATAATTGGATACTGTGATCTGTCCATATTTGGATTTTCCAACGATTTCGAACTAACATTCATATTTTGAAATTGAAGAAAGTAATACAGTCTAATACCGCTAAAACATACAAATGAACATCTAAACGGTATCTAAAAGTTATAAAAACAATACTGTCTACACTTTCTGTACGAAAAATACTTATTCTTTACATACCTTAGAAAGTTATGCGGTAGTGATAAAACAAAAAACTGTCACAACGACGAAAGGGCTCGCTCGACTGAGATGCTACAACTTGTACGCTTGAATGGGGGTAGAAAGAGATAGGAAATCACTGTTTACTGCGTGTGTGAGTTTGCATTTGGGAGATATGGGGGTATTCCATATTAGGAATACTATTCCATATTTGGTTACTTTCCTCTATAAATGGCGTAGGTGGTAGTTTGAAATCCGAAGGTTTTGTCTATTTGACATTAGAGTGGGAAGGATTTAATTTTAGTCATAAGTTCTACGTATTTAGGAATTTACCATGTAAAGCTATAGGTATATTAGGTCAAGATTTTTTAAAAATAAATAAAGGTGTCATAGATTATAATAGAGGAAAGTAACCAAATATGGAATAGTATTCCTAATATGGAATACCCCCATATCTCCCAAATGCAAACTCACACACGCAGTAAACAGTGATTTCCTATCTCTTTCTACCCCCATTCAAGCGTACAAGTTGTAGCATCTCAGTCGAGCGAGCCCTTTCGTCGTTGTGACAGTTTTTTGTTTTATCACTACCGCATAACTTTCTAAGGTATGTAAAGAATAAGTATTTTTCGTACAGAAAGTGTAGACAGTATTGTTTTTATAACTTTTAGATACCGTTTAGATGTTCATTTGTATGTTTTAGCGGTATTAGACTGTATTACTTTCTTCAATTTCAAAATATGAATGTTAGTTCGAAATCGTTGGAAAATCCAAATATGGACAGATCACAGTATCCAATTATGGACTATTCCATATTTGGTTCTCTGAAGTATGATGTATCAGCTGACTTGATGATTTTGTTTATTATATATTTGTTTTTCATATTTTATCAATTATCAGAATGACAGGCGGTGATCTTGGTTTAGTGTCTCCATATGACATCAGTCCAGTACCAAACAAAAAACGGAAATCTTCTAATAGAGGAAGAAAGGCATCTGTTGCAGCAGACATCACGTCATCACCGTGCAAGAATGACCTTATAGTCAGAAGCAAGAAAAAAGAAGAAAAAGAAAATAAATAGCCAAAAAAAAACAAGAATAAAAAACAGAATTAGAAAAAATCAAAAGGGAAAAAACCAAAAAAGAAGACTAAATCAGATTCAGATGATGAGGAGGTGATGCTGTTTGATACAGACAGTGAACCTGATGCTTTGATAGGACATACAGCTCCAGACTCTGAAGATTCGGAGTGTATTTTCTGTGGTATGCTGTTTTCGAATGAAACTCATGGGGAAACATGGATCAAGTGCCTCATGTGTGGGCTCTGAGCACATAATGATTGCGCTGGGCCAGAGTTTGAAACCTGGATTTGCGATTTTTGTAAATAATTTGTGTTCTTTTCTATATTATACTAAAGTTTCCAAAGAGTCTCTAACAAGATAAGGTTAATTTTTGATAGTGTTTTCAGTATTCCATATTTGGGGTACCTATTCCATATATAGGTACCTTTATCGTTATTTAGTTTTTGATTTTTTTCTTAGCTCAAACTAATTAATATAACCTAAAATTGTTACAAACTTAATGACAAATAAATGATTGTTAATAATTACTACAAAAAGTTTTTTATTTGTAACATTTGTGCAAATATTGCCTAAAAATCAAAATGGTATTCCATATTTGGTTACTTTCCTCTACTTAATTCACCCTTATGTAAAGTTACGTTAGTTAAGCTTAATAATAATTCATATTTAATCGCTGATAAAGAGGCCCCTGTATCTACTAATAATTCTAATTCTAAATTATTTATTTTAAAATTAACCCAATTAATGCTGTCACAGGCTAAAATCTGATTAGGCACGAAAAAACTGACTTAAATTATCGTTATCCTCACCTTGGTCATTCGAAGTAAAATGATTTAAAGTTCTACCATTAGAATTATTCACATTATTATTACGTTTGCCGCGATAATTATTATGGACATACCTCGATGCACCGCGATTTGCAGAGTAAGCGCGTCCCGCTGCACCGTAACTCGACGCTCCGCGTGAACCGCTTCCGCGCCACGTGCTTTGCTGTCGGTATTGCGACATCGGTCGATTTGAATAATATGTCGAAAAATTTCGACCACGATATCCACGATAGCTGTAGTTAAAATTATTACTACGCCTATTCCTACGATTATTATTATACGAGAAAATCTGATCCTTATGGTTCAAAGATGAGCCACACTCATCCTCCGCGACTCTGATGGCATCTTTTAAAGAAGTTAAATTACGCGACGCAATTATGGTACTTACTCGTTGGCTTCTTAATCCATCCGAAAAACACTTTTTCTCATTTAGAGGCTGCAACACCTTATAGGGTAGGGTCACCTAAGATTGCGCGGGAGGTAAGACTGCGCAATGCTAATATTTCAAAACATAAACGACATCTGTGCCTAACTTCAGTCGTATTTTGATGCGTACATATGAGTGGTTTTGCTGCGAAAAAAAAATTGAAAACAGTGGGATATCGGATCTGCTAGGTAAGTTTGAAGATAATTCTCGTAACTGATGTTAATTTTAGTCATTTTGAAACTGTGGTCATGTCTGATTAAGCTATATTCCAATAAATCTAGTTATCGTTTTTAAAAACGAATTCCACCTACAACTCTGCCCGGTTGCATATTTTACGCATCTTCTCAAGAGATGGCATGGATAGTAATGTATTTGCATATTAAACGATTCCCTAAGACTGCGCAGAGCCAGGGTCCTTAAAACTGCGCGCGCAGACTTATCTCCCCCTAATTTAAACTTCATTTTTGATGACTATAGCTCTTTGACGCAGTTTGTAGTAGCCCTGCCTTCTAGTATATATATTGTTGGAAATAACACCAGAAGTTATTTTATTAAAAACAATATTTATTTCTACCCTCAATAATACCTCAATAATTACCGTTAGGAACAGACGACCGTGTGTATGTTATAAGATATTTATTTGTTTATTTATGTGTTTTTCTTTGTTTTTATTAATTATCACAATGAAATTTATTTAATTACAGGATGCCTAATCAAAAAAATAGGTACTATATCGATTACAGAAGATTGGATTGGTTGTTCTGTATGTTCTGAATGGTGGCGTCAGTAGCATGAAAAATGCACAGCGGACATTGGTATTGGACACTTCAAGTTTGACTTTTGTACCTAAAATGGGTTAATTTAGTATTAATAGGGCTTAAGTTAATTTAGTATTACCTTAAAAGCTTCTGTTCTCCATGCGCAGTCTTAGCGATCCTATTGCGCAGTCTTACCCACCCAGAGTCCTAAGACTGCGCATTTACCATTTTTCATATATTGCTCAATTATTCCGAAAAATTTTACCAAATATTTGATTAAGTTGTTTGTTAACAAAGAATATTAATGTATGTTTGAAAATAAATAAAGATGATTATGCTAAATCATTTTATTTTTGACTTACAGCAAGTCAAATGTTAAGTGCGCAATCTTAGGTGACCCTACCCTACGCAGTTTGATCCCCGTTAGCCTGGGAAATTGTTAAATCCACAAACAACTTTTCTACTTCATCTCCATATTCCTGAACAGACTTATCACCCTGCTTTACTTTTTGTAACTTCGATTGCAAGGCTGTATCCGATTTTCGAGTGAGCAAATGTGTACGCATATCTTTTAAAAGTAAATTAACAGAACTATAAGAACTTTCTAAACGCATTTTTGCTCCGCTGGATAATTTACTTTTTAAAACAAAATTTATTAACAGCTTTTTATCCTCATCTACGAGCATCGAATCATACAACTCTATTGAGTCAATAAGATCATTCGTTATTTGTTCGTCATCGGTCATTTTAGGCAAGAGGCTAACTGCCGTTTTTAAACTAAACTTTTCTCCAGACATGTTTTCTATTTCTGATTGACCACTACTACACGAATCAAATTTGATATTATTTTATAATAAGTCTCGTCAATAGAAGCGCATAATAAAATGCATTTCTTAGAAACATCGGTTGGTAAGCACTTCAATATATCTTTAAATTTTTTATAAATTGTCTTTGCCTCAGAAACCTTTTTTTCAAAATTACTACCTACTCTCCTACTAGGACCTAATTTAATTATATTTTCCTTAAGATATTTCAACTGTTCAAATATAGTAGTTAACTCTAATTCTATTGACATAATCAGAAAAACTTAGTGATTAAAAGCTAATGACAATATTTTAAAGAAATTAATTTTAAAGAATTACCAAATTTAAAGAAAACTTATGTTATTTTTAAAGTCCATAATAGTTTTATATTGTCAATAACATACCGTATAACTACGCACTCACGCACTTTAGGACTATAACACTTTATACTTGCGGCTCGATGTCGTCGCAGCGGTCACGGGCATCTCGGGCACGGCGGCGGTAGCTTACGCGCGACAGGATACGCTCCAAGGCCGCACTCCTCAGCTCCTTCTGGATCCACTGTTTATGGCACCTCTTGTATAAATAGTAGGCTCCAATCAGCACTCCCACAATAATGAAACCGCAGATAATTGATAGAAGAATATTGTTAGACTTCATGTGCGCCAGGGTTGCTTCTCCGTGATTGTCGCCACCAGACGATGTTTGCGCGATGATAACTTGTTCCTTAACATCCTCTTTACTTTGACCTTTCCCCATGTTCAAATAAGGGTATCGAATGAAGAGAGATATTGAAGAAAAAAAAAATGATGATTCCGCCAGTTCTATGGAAGGGTCGCCATGTGTTGTGGGGTGTTAATCAGTTAAGTAGTAGTCATGACAGGTAAAATAAACACGTCCGTTATATTCGAGTTTCCCCACTTTATTAATATGAAAACGGCCAATGCTCAATACATCGATTTAATGCTGAATAAGGACTTAACATAATATACTTACATACTACACACACTACAAAGCCGTTCGCTTGTTGGTCGACTTAGTTGCATAAATAAAAACTAGCGAAACTTCAACTAAATATTTCAATTTATTTATTAATGAGACCACAGAGTACAGTTAAAATTAAACAAATATATACAAAATGCTATTTATTATCATATCAAAATTTCGATCCAGCGGGATTCGAACCCGCACCCTCGACATACCGTGTCGCCGGTGCTCTAGCCAACTAAGCTGTGGAACGATGTCCAGCCGAATCAAAATTTTGATATGATTTTATTCGGTTTTAAGCAACCGTGGAGTCCGTTTGATGTGATAATAAATAAAATTTTATAATTTCCTCGTGTGGGAAACACAAAAATAAAAATATATACAAGTTAGTAATAAGTGTTTTAAATTATACTCCACAAATATATTGCGTACAAATTAAAACTAGGTAAATCTGAAGATTTGACAAGTTTTCAAAAAACAGAATACCATAATAATTTTTTTAGTTACTTCACAAATTATTTTTATGAATAAAAATTGATGGCTGTCCAACTACATTGGCAATTTCTTTTGGGTTATTTTCTATTACTTTGTAGAAGGTACTTATAGAATGAAAAACTAAGAAAAGTGTTAAGAAAACGCTATGATTATTTAAAATTCACGAATCAGAAAGTTCAGAAGATAGAGTAAAATCCGTCGGGTGGGTATCATCATAATAATAATAATGTTACACGTATATTATACTATTATTATTTTATTTATGTATGGATATTCGTATGTAATTAAATTTATGTGTATGTACTTTGCTGTGCTGTGTGGTTACGGCACTAAAGAATGTAGCCACCCCCTCTCTTACTGTGGGTTTCGTAAGAGGCGACTAAGGGATAACACAGTTCCACTACCACCTTGGATCTTAAAAAGCCGACGGATGGCGGGATAACCATCCAACTGCTGGCTTTGAAATACACAGCTAGACGGGCAGCAGCGTCTTCCGTGCGACAAAGCCAGCCCTGCGGTCACCAACCCGCCTGCCCAGCGTGGTGACTATGGGTAAAACACATGACTTCTCGTCATAATGTCGGGCGCGAACTTGTGGAGGCCTATGTCCAACAGTGGATTGTGATAGGCTGAAGTGGTGGTGGGGGAGTATGTACTTTATTATTGAATCTATTAAACACTATTATCATTCATCCTTAGAATCTTCATATTGTACACTTCCTATCCGTATATCCTATATCGTGTCCTGTGCCCTAGGGTTCTTTGGAAGAAATCGCTCTTCAGCGATAAGATCGCCCCTGTACATCTGTTTTTTACTTACTACTCTGTTTGTGTGTATTTTGGTGTACAATAAAGTATATTATTATTAATGTTAGTGACCAGGAAAGCTTCTTGAAACTTCTGTTCCCCTAGTACAGGGGTCACCAAGTAGTTTCGCTCGGGGTCCGTTTGGAGAAATTAAATGACCGTGGCGGTCCGCATATCATTTTATAGAAAAAAAAAAACATTTATTAAACAAACGAAATATCAAAGTATTTTTTTACTCATTAATGAGGAAAATGACATTTTTTTTTATTGCGAATTATCTGTCTGAAGTTTGAAGTTGCGTGGGATATATTTTTATTAAATTATGTACTATCTGTAGTGTAAGTTCCTGTGTTCTCGCGGTCCGCACAAAATGGGTCGGCGGTCCGGATGCGGACCGCGGTCTGCCAGTTGACGGCCCCTGCCCTAGTACATATCTCTGTTCACAGACCACTTCATCTGCTTCCTTCCCAAAGATTTTGGTTCTTTTGGAGTAGTATGTTTCTTCATTTGGTTGGTTGGTAACCTGTTCTTCGGAGGGTGTGTGCTTTCATGTTTTTTTACTATATCATGAAAGAGGCTTTTTTCTAAACGTATTTCGTTGTAATCACCTTCTAAAATGAAAAGACAAAAAAAATAAATAAGAACTGAGAAATAAAAATGGAGCAGCCCGACTGGGGTAGTACCTCGACCTTATAGAAGATCACAGCTAAATAATACTGCTTTCAAGCAGTTTTGTGTTCCTGTTGGTGAGTAAGGTGACCAGAGCTGCTGGGAGGGGGGGGGGAATCGGGGATAGGGTCGGCATCGCACTTGCGATGCTTCTGGTGTTGCAGGCGTCTAAAGGCTACGGTAGTCACTTACCATCAGGTGAGCCGTACGCTTGTTTGCCGACTTAGTGATATATTGAAAAAATAGGAAATACTTAGGTAAAAAAATTAAGGTATTTTCGATTGAATTGTACAAAATCCAGCAAAGTTTTAACAAATGACATGTTATGTATAGAACTCACCCGATACGACTGGACCGATTTACGAAATTGATGATTGAGATTGATTGATGGACGGACTGGATTTACGAAACGAAAAGATTTTTATTAAAGTTTTTGGGTATATTTGGTAAGTCTGAGAACAGTTCGTAGTTTGTTATACTCCTAGGTGATAATGTTGTCTCTATCCGTATGGCTGTCTGCTGTGTGGTTACGGCAGTAAAGAATATAGCCACCCCTTCTCTTCTCGTGGGTTTCGCAAGTGGCGACTAAGGGATAACACAGTTCCACTACCACCCTGGAACTTAAAAAGCCGACCGACGCGCGACGGTGGGATAACTATCCGACTGCTGGCTTTGAAATACACAGGCCGAAGACGAGCAGCAGCATCTTCGGTGCGACAAAGCCAGCCCTGCGGTCACCAACCCGCCTGCCCAGCGTGGTAACTATGGGCAACACACGTGAGTTCACGCCATTTTTGGCGCGAACTTGTGTAGGCCTATTTCCAGCAGTGGACTGCGATAGGCTGAAGTGATGATTCGTATGGCAGAACAACGTTTGCCGATTCAGCTAGTATATAGGTAGGGATCCCTAGTACAAATTTTTCATCTGATTAGTATCAAGCTAATTTTCCGGTAGTAGCTTCCCAGATAACAAAATAAACTTGTTTCAGACTTGCAACAAGTTTGATACATCAAAAATGAAGGCTTGCTTCAAGTTTGCCATGGCAACTTTATAAACTTGCAGCAAGTTCAAATCAAACTTGCTAGTTTCACGGTGACAAACTTGCATGAAGTTTGTTTTTTCAAAGGAAATTCAAACTTGATAAAAAAGCGTTTATCGCTTACAAGTACTTTCTATTACTTATTATCACTAGTAGTTATTATTATCAGTGATCAATGAACGTGCGCAATTTAGAACAACCCTCCGCGATGATTGCAGCTCCACTGTGTAGAAACGTACTCCCTACTAGACTCTCCTGATAACTGTATATATACTAAGTGAGCTTAAAAACATTGATAGCGTGATTCAGGATTCTCTAGATTGAAACTTGAAACATCATCTTTGTCATAACAATATTCCTGCAATATTGTCACAAACTTGAAACATCATCTTTGTCATAACAATATTCCAGCAATATTGTCACAAACTTGAAACATCATCTTTGTCATAACAATATTCCAGCAATATTGTCGCAAACTTGAAACATCATCTTTGTCATAACAATATTCCAGCAATATTGTCGCAAACTTGCCTCGTCATATTTGACGCAGCAATTTAAAATCAAAGAATATCAAACTTGCCTCAAGTTTACATGCTATCTGGGTTCATTTTGATGAGACGAACAAAAAGTTCCTCTTCGAAAATTCTCGATTGTGGTAGATAATAGAGTTAGCAGGAGATAGAGCAGCAGTGAGCGTAGGGCCGGGATAACGTACCACGCAATTTGGAGGACAATATTGCCATCAAATTATATAAATATTAATTAACTAAAAGAAAAAAAATCAGCTGGTTAGTAATAATTTTTGATGACTTACGAGGTCATCAACTTGATGACCTCGAAAGTCATCAATCACAATCGAGAGTTTTCGAAGAGGAACTTTTTGTTCGTCTCATCAAAATGAAGCTACTTCCGGAAAATTAGCTTGATACTAATCAGATGAAAAATTTGTACTAGGGATCCCTACCTATATATATATATATATATACTTACGCATAATATGGTAGGCATTCATGATTTCAGGTACAGTATATGTTGATTTTTCGAAATCTTCTATGTTTGCATACTTCTTGTACAATTTGAGCATCCTCTGAAACCTCTCCTGTATACCAGCGGCTATGGAACCCAACTCGTAGGTGATGCTGTGACTGTGCATATCCTTTATTTTCTCAGCGTGTCGCAGTTTATATGTGGTGTCTGAAAAAAAATATTTTGCAAAAAATTACTTCAAAACCCTAAAACATCTTCCTTTATAGAGAAACTTCTCTTTCGTGCGGATAGATTCTTGCCCAAGTTAAGTATAGGCCACAACGAATTAACATTTCAAGCGAATTTGTGGAGAATAATACTGGTCAAAGTCGAACAACCAGACCAGAAATGACGCTTCAGCCTGTAATATCCCACTGCTGGGCATAGGCCTCTTTCCCCGTGTAGTAGAAGGATCGGAGCTTAATCCACCACGCTGCTCCAATGCGGGTTGGCGGATATATTTCCTACTATGAGTAACGATCGCTAGCAGGTCTACATGATAACAACCGGGACCGACGGCTTAACGTGCTCTCCGAGGCACGGTGGGGAGACTCAGAAAGACTGCACAAATACTCAGACCACGGTAAACATCTGTATGGCCAATACAAAATATGTTTTTCATGTGCGGAGATTGAACCCGCAACCGCCAGAGCAACAGCCACAAACCAGTGCTGTGACCGTTGCGCCAACGCGTCGTCACTCTAAGGGCCTATGCAAACCACGTTTTTTAAACGCGCCGTCGACGCGCGTTTTAAAAGCGCGCGTCGACGGCGCGTTTTTATCCTACAGAGCAGTTTGTTGGCGTTTGTATCGATACACACGCGCGTTTGCATCGCGTTTGTATCGCGTTTGCATCGCGTGACACGCGCGTTTGCATCGCGTCTGTATCAGTACATTCGGCACATACGCGCGTTAACGGCGCGTTTTAAAAACGCGCGTCGACGGCGCGCTTTTATTATACAGGTGTGCAAAGGTCTACAGGCTGCGTCTAACTCGCGTCTGTATCGCGTTTGTATCGCTACAAACGCGCGTCGACGGCGCGTTTAAAAAACGTGGTTTGCATAGGCTCTAAGATTTAATTGTCCATCTATTCTCACCTTTAATCAATTCTGCCGTCATTCTAATAAGATGCATATACATTAACCTATCCGGCCACTCATACCAGGGTAGTTTTCTAGGAGGTTGTTGAGCAAGCACAGCAGATATTCCACTACCTGGGTAGGTAAAAAAGTAATATTTTTAGTACTTATTCTAATTAATAATATGGCGGATCGTAGATATTTTTTTTATAAGCTAGGTCGGCAAAGAAGCGTATACAGCTTATTTGATGGTAATCGATTGCTTATAGACGCTTGCAACACCAGAAGCAACTGAGGTAGGGGACAGCAGGAAATTTCCTGCTCAAAATATGGAGCAGCCCGACTGGGGTAGTACCTCGACTTTACAGAAGATCACAGCTAAATAATACTGTTTTCAAGCAGTGTTGTATCCCTGTCGGTGAGTAAGGTGACCAGAGCTCCTGGGGGGAACTGGCGATGGGGTGTAATCAGGTGAGCCTTACGCTTGTTTGCCGATCTAGTTACATAAAAAAGCAGCAACGTCATTAATTTATGTTAGTTCGTGTTAGTTCGTATTTATGTGTGTCGTGACTCGTGATTCAAGTTAAAGCAGTGAGCACTAGATAGATTAATTTATTATTTCATTTTGATAGTTACATATTCATTTTCACATTAAATTATTAAAATACTAGCTGACCCCGCAAACGTTGTTTTGCCATATATGTTATTAACCCCCGCAACCCCCTCAAGTGGGTAGAATTTTGTGAAATCCATTCTTAGCTGACCTCTACTCGGCGAAAGGAATATTCCTAACAAAGAAGTCTTTACGCCTTATGGTTCCAGAGATATCGTGATGAGTATTAGATATGGGTGGAAATTTCTTTTATACCTATGTTAAAATATTACTAGGTATATAAATTAGTGTCGCTGTATTTCATGCAAGATATTACTAATTTTGTTCTAAAACACATCTATCTATCTATACTTATTATAAAAATAAGTCCCCCGGCCGCGTCTTTCTGTCCTCCTGTCTGTCTGTCTGTCTGAACGCGATAAACTCGAAAACTACGCAACGGATTTTTATACGGTTTTCAACAATAGAAAGAGTGATTCTTGAGGAAGGTTTAGGTATATAATTTATTATGCTTTTATGTAAATTAGCTGAAATACGGCGATAAATGTTGAAGAGGTCGCAAAAAATCTCGCCAACTGGGAACTTTCCACGCGAACGCCGCGTAAACTAGAAAAGATACAGTTAAGTAATGTACTAGAGAATTCAAAATCTATAAAATTGCTACAAAAAAGTCCGCGATAGCATATCTCTATCTCTTACGGTTGACCTACAATAACCACTTTTATGTTCAAATTTTTAATTAAAAACATTACGTTATTTTCAAAGCTATTTTCTTTAGTTCGGTATTAATCCTTATCAAAATGAATATGTTAGTTAGCTTAGTCATTTAATGCAGATTAAAATTGCTCTTTACACTATATTAATCAGATAAATAGTTTTTGAGATATCGTCGTTAGAAGTAAGTAGCAGCGAAACATTTAATGCTCGGCGAGCCAGCGTTGAGCGTTCTTTCCTTGAGATGCCTATAACGGCGCGGGCGAGTCCATCTCCTCTGCGGTCTGCCCCGCATCGCTCGACCGCCTGCGGCCTGCTCATGCTATTAAAGGAAATCAAAGATCATTTTATCGAACTTTTTTTTTAACTTTTTTGTTAAATTCCACGCGGACGAAGTCGCGGGTACAGCTAGTTTAATATAATTATTATTTTCAAAAGAGTAACTGCGGAATTTCATGCCGATTCTTTTCAGCAGAATCTAAATTCCGAATCAGTGGAAGCTTCGCTTTTAATAAATAAACAAACCGGTCAAGCTAAATAAAACCGTTTAAAAATAATAATCACTTTAAAAATTTAATTTATAAAGTGACGATTCGAAGGTGTTTTTAAACCCTGTTTGAATAAAGTTGTTTTATATAATTTGGTGCGAGTGGCTGTTGTGCGGACGGTTGCGGGTTCGATCCCCGCACACGACAACATTTGTATTGGCCATACAGATGTTTGCCGTGGTCTGGGAGTTTGTGCAGTCCTTGTGGGTCTCCCCACCGTGCCTCGGAGAGCACGTTAAGCTGTCGGTCCCGGTTGTTATCATGTACACCTGATAGCGATCGTTACTCATAGTAGGGAATATATCCGCCAACCCGCATTGGAGCAGCGTGGTGGATTAAGCTCCGATCCTTCTTCTAGAAGGGGAAGAGGCCTATGCCCAACAGAGGGATATTACAGGCTGAATCGTGATCGATATAATTTTAGCTTTGATAGTATAAAAATTATATCTACTATATATTTATCTATCTCAATATACCAAAAGTAAACTTACAAAAAATAACAACAACTGTGAATGATGACATTTCTTTTAAATTTATCTTTTATTTTCATTTATTTCTATTAAAAATCCCATAAACATTACAAAAACGATTTTACTGCGTTTAATAGAAGAATGTAATTAGATTCATTTATGGTTTTGATAACGGTTAAACATAAAACATTAAAATGTTGTACTTAAGTTCACAGAATCTAAAATTATTAATATTTTTAATAATATTATGTGAGTATTAGATATATTTTTTTACATTATGCTTTTAATTGAGTCCTTCCATATAAAGTTGACCTTTTTTATAGAAAGAGTGATACAAAAAATGAAATATAAATTGACATTTTGTAATAATTGCTTCAAAACTTTTATTTTGCACTGTATTTAAGATTACAAATTAGAATAAAAGTCATAGAACAATAGCTAAACTAATAAAATGAGAAAAAACATTTAAAGGATAAAAAATACCTACTGTCGAATCGAGAAAATTCTTCTTTTGAAGTCGGTTAAAATCCCATCAAAATATTTATTTCATTTTACACATAATCAAATTAATATTTTTCGCGCGTACGCTATTTAATATTTCTAAAACGTAGGTACCTATCAATGATTTTTTTATTCATACAAGTCCGCCATTCTTAAGTTCTGCACATTAAAAATCTATACTAATATAATAAAGCTGAAGAGTTTGTTTGTTTGTTTGTTTGTTTGTTTGTTTGAACGCGCTAATCTCAGGATCTACTGGTCCGATTTGAAAAATTCTTTCAGTGTTAGATAGCCCATTTATCGAGGAAGGCTATAGGCTATATATCATCACGCTAAGACCAATAGGAGCGGACTCCACGCCGACGAAGTCGCGCGCAGAAGCTAATATTATCTATAATTTTATACTAATATATAAAGCTGAAGTTTGTTTGTTTGTTTGTTCGAACGCGGTAATCTCTGGAACTACTGGGCCGATTTGAAAAATTCTTTCAGTGTTAGATAGCCCATTTATCTAGGAAGGCTATAGGCTATGTGTCATCACGCTAAAACCAATAGGAGCGGAGTCCACGCCGACGAAGTCGCGCGCAGAAGCTAGTGTACCTACTAATAAGTACATTCTAAATATTTAAAACTAAAATCCACATAACTAACATTAACAAAGGCCATTCGCTACGAACTCCGGGGATTCACCGATTCAAAAGCTTCGATCTCGGAACTTTTGGGTTATATTATATAATTGTGTTTGCTCGCAAACGAAATAACGCAACGAAAAAAAAATTAATTAATTTTTTTTAACGGTTTTATTACAATAAAAATGATGTAGTTAGGTTAGGTTAGGCTAAAAGCTAAAAAATAATTCGGTAAGCCCTAGCTACCAGATCGCACCAATCTTCTCATCAATCTGGGGTATTGATCAGACAAATATAAAATCGTTGGGTACGTAAAATTTCTATCATAATGTTTACTCTGGATACGCTATACGCCCAAATGTCCACAGACTGATATAGCTGTAAAACTTGTAACACTCTTCTTTCTTCGTCGGGAGTTAAAACAGAAAAATTTTGCAGATGTAAAGGAATCAACAAATCAAGGCCCATTCAAGTACACAATAAAAGGCGCCGATTTACAATCAGCTAGTACTATACTAAACATAACAGCCGACATTATAAAAGACACCACGTATAAGATTGACAACCTACTGACTATAAAGAAGAGATCGTCCGAGAACGCACCTTTCGAAATCGGTTACCTAACGTACACCATACAGGAAAAGTTTAGACGCATGGTCGACAAATACAACACAAGTCACTACATGAGGCAGAGACTGTATCTTATGGAATTAGTACTTTATTTGGAAGAGATAGAACACCATTATTGGGAAGTTGATCACTTAACAAAAATGCTGCATGAGGTTGAAAGAAAATACTTTATAGAGAGCGAGTTAAATGAGGAATACGTGGAGCCGGTAACAGACATCAGTGGAGCGAGTGTACCACCTCAATACGCGTTCGGTTCGTCGAGAAAAACGACGAAAAGGAAAAAGATAAAAATGGATAAATACATTGAAAATATGTTAAAGTCTTCGACTACGAAAAAGAAGAGAACGAACCGGTGGTGGCCGATAGATTACGGCTGGGAAATTGATTACTATTGGTAAAAGTACATGTTGGTTCAAGCAGAGGTAACGAAATTTCCAGAAATAAAGTAAATTTGTTTTGTAAGTAAGCTACTTAAAGTAGCTAATTTCGCGCCATCATATTTCTGTTTCGTGAATTATCGTGAATCTATGTATATTACTTGTTTTAAATTGATTTTTATAAAGTGATAGTGAAATTGATAATTATACTGCTAGAATAATAATTTCTACCATATAGAAGATCTAGCAAGACAAGATTTTGGAAAAGTATAAACTTTCAAGTTATAAATAGTAAATTATTTAGTGCTGCTTTCAAGAAGACGGTTATAAATATAGTTATACATTACTAGCTGTGCCCGCGACTTCGTCCGAGTCTGTGTGTCAGCTCCGACGCACGACTGGAGTTTCCTTCTTCAGATCGACTGTCTAAATAGGCACAAAAAGGCTTACAAGTCTAAGAAAAAGATTAATACCATATCAAATGGTAAATAAACGAATCAAGTAACGCCATCTATCGATCGAACGATGCAGTAATTAGAAAAGAAAACAATCAGAAACAAAGAAAGCGTCGTCGATAGACGACGACGTTTTCTTTGTTTCCGATAGATAGCGTTGAAGCAACATAAAAAACATAGCGAGGTCATTCGTTCAATAGATTTTACACCTCATATTTTTTTCATACCGGGGCCTTACATTAAAATCGATTCTTAAGGAGTAAACTTCAAAAATATTGTTCAGTTCGGAGAGTTACAAAATAAATAAATCTCTAAAATAAAAGTAAGCCTAAGTTACGCCTTATTCCATCAGCTATCTGGCAGTGGAAATCCCGTCAAAGTCGGTCCAGCCGTTTCAGAGATAATCGAAAATTGTAAAAAATGTTATTATCCATTTGCATTAAGTAGGTAAAACGCGGTTATTTTAATATTACAAACAGTCGCTCCAATTTTATTTATTTGTATAGATTGATAAACAGAATACAAACATTGTATGTTTATTAATGATTAATAAATATTTAAAAACTAAACAGTGTGGTTACTGAAAAAATAATATAATTAATTAATAAGCGGTGTTAGCTTATAAGTGGTTGTTGCATTTATGTGTAATATATTATTTCTTTAAACTTTTAGGTATATATCGATGTAAACAACTGTTAGCTGACCTAATAAATAAATAAATAAATAAATAAAACATAATAAACGCTTCACACTCAACGGCCCCCACTAGGATTTTCTCCTGTGTCCGGGGTCGCGAAATTTATTCAGAAAACAAACAACTATTACAACACTCTTTCAATAAAATATATGTATGTATAAGAAAAACATAAATTACTCAAGTTTTCAAATACAATTAACACACATAGGTACAAATTAACACAAATAAATTAATATCAACACAGAGGTATCCTATGGGTGTTTAAACCACTTTACGACTAAGTAAATGTTTTAATTTCATTTAATTTTATCCGAATACTAAAATTACATAATAAACAATCTTTTAAAGTACATATTATATACCAGCTAAAACCAAATAATATTCCAGATGAAGGCCGAATACATTCAAAATACGCATCAAACGAAATAAACATAATGAATGAACTATCATGGGGCACGAAAATAAAATTACTAAAAGACGATAAACCTAATAACAATCGACGCGTTGGCATATCAATGTTACAAATGCCTGACACGACAGAAGTTAAGAAAACAGAGACTAGAACAGAAGATGATAGTATGAAAATGAAACTATTCAGACTTATGTATGAAACGGTTAGAGATAGTGATACTAAAGTGAAAAGGGCGGAACTAATAAAAGCGCATTATACAAATTACACGACATTTGAATTTGGTTTCATTGTCGGTGATCTATTGGACAAGTTTAATGTGATGTCCGATATAGCAGTTACGATGAAAAGGCTCTACAAAGATTGGAAACCCATGGAACATATAAATGCGTATGAGCAAATAGCTAACAAAGCCATAGAAATTAATCACTTAATTGATATGATAAAAGTTATCAATAAGAAAGGAGTGCTGTCAAATTCCAAATGATATTATATCCAATGATATTATGTCTGTTATATATTATATTATTTAATGTTAATGTTATTTTAAATATTATTTTGAATGTAATAATTAAAAAATAACGGGTTTTAAGGAAGCCAAAATTTTTTTTTAATTTTGTGTTTTTGTCCATTTGCTTATTCCAGTATCACGCAAAATCTGCTAAACGTAATTAGATACAGTTTTTAACCGACTTTAAAAAAGAAGGAAGTGCCTCAATTCGGCCGTATATATATTTTTTATGTGTTCGCGGATAACTTCATCGCTTATGAACCGATTTTGCTAATTCTTTTTTTTTTGTTGGAAAGGAGATATCTCAAGAGTGGTACCATAATAAGGAAACCAGGATCTGATGATGGCATCCCAGATAAATCGAGGGGAACCTTCGAAAATCGTAGTGACGAATAGTGCGTTTGTTAATTTTTTTTTTCGTCTACTTACTTTGTATTATTACTTGTCGATAAAATTGAAGTCGGTTTTTTTCGTTTGCTAGCAAACACAATTATTACAGCTACGATTCTGAAGGTCTAACTTAAAACCTGGGGTACATTTCACCTCGACACACTGCCTAGAAGTGTAGTTGTTGCTCTGTAAACTGAAAAATTCGTTTGTTTGTTTGTGCTAATTTCAGGAACTACTGGTACCTAGCTATTGAAAAATTCTATTTGTATTGGATAGCCTATTTATCGAGGAAGGCTATAGACTATTTTTGTCCTCAAATTAACGCTTGTGAAACCATGGGGCACAACAAGTTATGGTATATTGAATTACCTATAATCGATTTTATAGATTGTCAATTGAATATTTGGCAAAAGTTAACTATTATGTTTGTTATATTATGAGTCATATAGAAGCAAATATAGCAATATCCACTTTTTTGCCAAACAGACCTAACAATAGCGCCACCATCTACGTAAAATTTCAAACGTTTTTTTTAAATAATAGCGCTCCTAAAACAGCAATATCCTATACAAAAACTAATTTTGTTTTTAGTGTTCGTTGCAAAAATAGCAAAATCCAAGACTATCAAAACCAATGACAGCAATATCCCAACTAGCCAATCACAGGCCGTTATTTAGTATGGCGAAAACGGTTGAACGGAGAAAATACATGCTCTAATTTTTATGATTATTCTTAGATTTAAACAAGTTTTGAAGTGATCGAGTTATTATATCGTTACGATGGATTATTTTTCTGTCCCTGTAAATAATAATAATGCAACTCCGAAACTTGGAGACGGAATGTCGCTAAATTTCAGACTTCAGAGGTTAATATTATATATTTTATAGAGTAGGTTACTTCGTTCATCTTGATACTTTTTGGTAACCGATTTTTTTGTATATCAACTAGTAATGTTAATAATGTGAAAGTTTGTAAGGAAAAAAGCACAGTTGAGGTTTCAAGCACAATTTATATAAAATGAAAAATGAATAAAAAATGAATAAAATTATAAATGACTCTGAGTCTCTGTCATGTATGACCTCATTAAAGTATCAACTGTCATACGTCGTACTATACATACCTTTTAAATATGGCGTCGTTAGGTGTAATGACAGCAATGTCCCAAACTAGAAAATTCAAATACAGCAATATCCTACTGTCAAGAACAATAACAGCCATATCCTGTCATTTTTCCAATATTTTACCATTATCGTTTATTATTTTTATCATTTAAAGGCTAGCATATATGCATTATAACATCCCTGTTGTAATAAAATAGACTTGGTTCAAAAAAACATAGGTTTAATTACAGAAAAATGTTTTATTTAAATTTCTTAAAACCACCCCTATTGGAGATTGCTATATTTGCTTCTATATGGTTCGTATGTTGTTTGACATTTTCTATAAAAGGGGTCCACTGGCTAGCAATGTTCTCCTTTGTTAAATACTTGTTAAATATTGATTTAGTTGAGTCTCTTATGATGTATTGTTTTTCGATGCATTAAAGTTCTTTAATAAATACAAGTCAGTACAGTTGCGCTCACACAATACGGAGTCTCTTCACCTGTATGAGCGCAACCGCAATATGTTTATACGCGAGCGACAAAGACAAAAGATGAAAGGTCGATGTACGAATTTCTTTCTATTCCGTGACCGGACTTTAGCTTACTTCAGCGTGTCGTTTTTTTTCGTGACGGTTGTAAACATTTACTCTTATAATTTTTCCAAAACGCGCCATAAGAAGTATAACTTCAAAAAAAAATTCAATAGTTACACAAAGGCAGTAGGCAGCGAAGTAAATCGAAACAATATCATACATTTTGTACTGTAGATACACTTAAAAATATCAATACGGTTGTCCTTCGAAATTTTATGCAACATCGTACATAACATGCAGTCGGAGTCATGCACAAAGAGAGAATGATTTGACTTATCCTTCAATTAGGTACATGCCTATCCCGTATTTATTTATTTTTCAATAACTACAATGGCTTGGCACAACCGCCATGTTTGATTTTTTTTAACGTCACCTATCTAAGAACATTTGGGCTGCTAAGTCGAATCTAAAGATACCTCAATTATGTCAATCCGTTCAGCAGTTTTGGATATATAAACTCATATCTTTAGAAGATACTTCTTTCAGTACTGCAATCAGTAACAGCGCAACAGCAGTATCGTTACGTTTTCGACCAACTGGGGATAACTGATAAGGACAAGATAAGGAACCTTACTCACGAGCAGCTCGTCGACGCCAAGTACAAGATACATCAAACTGATGGGATACGGGACGAATGCTCCAGAGACACCGGGTTCCAAGTTGGAATGGTCATCGGTACATTCTTAGTGATAGTAAATTTGTCCTCCTACCAGATTATAGCCAGACTAGCTCGTTGGCGCAGATTGTGGTGGCCCTGCTTTCTGTTCCGCGGGTTGCGGGCTCGATTCCCGCCTGAGTCTGGGTGTTATATTTATATGTTTATATGTATATTTATCAAAAAAATATATTTATAGTTATAACAGTCGGCTATTACCTGTAACACAACCTTTAAGTTGCTTACCATAGGAACAGACGACCGTGTATGTTATATGATATTTATATTTATTTATATATTTATTATGCTACCAGCTATCGTACATTGAAGTAAAGAATAGCAAGGAATATCCTGCTTGAAATCTGGAGAAGCCCGACTTGAGTTGTACCTCGACCTTGCAGAAAATCGCATCTACGTAATACCTACTCCCAAGTATAGTGTTGTGTTCCTGTGATGAGTAAAGTAGCTAGAGTTCCTAGGAAAAGGCGGTGGTAGGGTCGACAATACGCTTGCGATGCTTCTGGTGTTGCAGGTGCTCATAGGCTATGGTAACTTACTATTACCTAAATAGGCCGTATTCTTGTTTGTCACCCTAATCGTAAAATAAATAAAATTACATAGCAGTAGTTTCTTAGATTAGCTAATTCAATCAAATAACTATTCTTCTTTTGACTAGCGCGTTGGTGTAGTTTGTGAGCGTTTAAATAATTATGTATGATTATCAAAATAATAAATAGCTATTATACAGTCGGCTGTTACCTATAACACTAGCATTAAGTTGCTTACCGTAGACACAACAGACGACAGTGTCTGTAAGATATAACACGTGGTTCAATAAGTCCCGAGACTAAGTACTAAAAAAAGGTCTTTTTTATAAAATTAATTTTTATTCATCAACATAGTCTCCTCCAAGAGCGATACAGTCCCTCCAACGCTTTTCTAACTTTTCTATCCCATGTGTGTAGAACGATTTGTCTTTGGCTTCAAAATAAGCCTCCGTTGCTGCGATAACTTCACTATTTGAGTCAAATTTCTTACCCTGAAGCATTTTTTTGAGGTCTGCAAACAGCCAGTAATCGCTGGGGGCCAAGTCTGGTGAATAAGGGGGATGAGGAAGCAATTCGAAGCCCAATTCGTTAATTTTGGCCATCGTTCTCACGGACTTGTGACAAGGCGCGTTGTCCTGGTGAAACACCACTTTCTTTTTGTTCTTGTGAGGCCGTTTATCCGTAATTTCGTACTTCAATCGCTCCAATAAGCACATGTAATAGTCACTATTTATATTTTGCCCCTTTTCAAGGTAGTCGATGAAAAGTATTCCATGCGCATCCCAAAATATAGACGCCATAACCTTACCGGCCGATTTCTGAGTCTTTGGACGCTTCGGGCGGCTTTCACCAGCCGCTCTCCACTCCGCTGCCTGCCGATTGGATTCCGGAGTGAAATGGTATATCCAGGTTTCATCCATTGTTACATACCGACGTAAAAAATCCTTTTTATTATGATTCATCAGCGCCAAACATCGCTCTGAATCATTGATACGTTGTTCCTTTTGATCAGTTGTAAGCAAACGCGGCACCCACTTAGAAAAAAGCTTTTTCATGGCCAAATTTTTATGTAAAATAGTGAAAACACTACCAGCTGAAATCTTCACTATCTCGGCTATCTCTCGCACTTTTACCTTCCGATCTTCCAATACGATTTTGAGGACTTGGTTAATATTTTGTTGAGTCACTGCTTCATTTGGACGACCTGAGCGTTCCCCATCATTGGTGTCCATGCGACCGCGTTTGAAGTCGGCATACCAATGGGTACCGACAAATGGTTGCTTTAGAGGGAGCTGATCCTGCATAACATTTTATAAGCCATTGCTGTGCTTCAACGGTATTTTTTCCCATTAAAAAACAATGTTTTATCAACTCGCCAAACTCGTTTTTTCCATTGTATCGAAATTACAACCGTAGCGTCACTTAAATGTTTCAAAATCAATAATTTTATTGTTCCATTTTTAAAAATTTGACACATATTCTTGTATTGATAGCCAGTACTTTTTAAAAATCAAAAGAGTTTTTAATATATGCGCCATTTCCAGGTTAGTCTCGGGACTTATTGAACGATCTAGTAAGACACTTATTTATTTATTTTATTGAAGGACTGTACAAACACCCAGACCACGGAAAACATCTGTATGGATAATACAAATATTTGTCATGTGCGGGGATCGAACCCGCAACCGCCCGCGCAACAGGCACAAAACAGTGCTGTGACCGGTGCGTACCAACTCGGTGTTACCATGACCATGGTTGCTGTAAAGTATTCGAAACGTCAAGCATGTAAAAAACCTAATAAACCGCGATAATATCTGAAAAAGTTGTTTCATAATAGTGACATATTTTAGAAAACGAAAAGTAAATAAATAAATAAATATTACCTCTGCAAATCTAAATGAGCGAATCTTACCTACCTCTGTAAGATTCACTCATTTAAATTGCTTTCGCACACGCTACATAGTTATAAAATCTTTATTGTAAAAGGAACTCCTATCTTATCCGCTTATCACCACTTTATTCGAAAGCAAAGTCCTTGATATTTCGTTGACCATGATTTAAGGTCAAATTCGCGAAAAATACAAATCGATGTTGGAGATATATCGACAAACAAAGAACAAGCACTATGGAAAGTCGAAATTGTATATGCCTAGAAGGGAAACGTACAGACCGATTCATTATTTCGTCAGGTATGTTGCATGATACATTACACTTTTTGAAGTGAAACTTCTTTAGAATCGTTGTGATTTCAAACCGGATGCAACGGAAAAAAACGACAGGGAAGGTCGCACCGCGCTGTGGCCGCGCCGCGCTGCACGCCGCGCTACTTTGTAAATCTATGTAAATAATTTTATGTAAATAAATCTATGTAAATAATTTTAAATTAGTTTGCCAAAGAAGTAAGATAATTATGATTAGATTGAATAGAAGAAGTAAAATAATTATGATTTTCTGGAATTTACTTCTAAAGAATCGATTTTTATATAAGGCCCCCAGTATGAAAAAAATATGAGGAGTAAAATCTACTAAACGAATGTTCTCGTTACGTTTCTCGTAACGCCATATATCGAAAATTAATAGGGTTCCAATAGATGGCGTTATTTGATTCGTTTATTTACCCTATGATATCGTGTTAATCTTTTTCTTAGACTAGTAAGCCTTTTTTGCGCCTATTTAGACAGTCGATCTGAAGGAGTAAACTTCAGTCGCGCGTCGGAGCTGACACACACACACACTTTTACTTAGGTTTGTTAAGTAATTTCGTAGATAGGAGGAAATATCTAGCTTAATATCTGAAGTAGCCAGAATGGGGAAGTTCTTCAACTTAACACAAGATAACAACTAAGTAACATTGCTCTCATGTAGTGTGTCCTTGTGGTGAGGAAGGTAACCAGAACTCCTGCAGGATGCATTGTGTTGAGTGTTGACAGAGGGGTACCGGGTAGGGTGGATTACATAGTGCTATGATATGGGGATTGTCTACACTGCATTTCATTCAATTTATATTCACTAAATAAAAGTGTAAATGCAGCAATGGCGTAATGTTCCCACACATTTACTTACTTTTAATTATTATTTTGTAAAAGCGATCATTCCATATTCCCACTTCGAAGTGAAATCATCGTTTATAGGGATAAATTGTTACAATTAAAATATTAATAAAGCTAGTTTTAAAATAATTTCGATCTTTTTTTCGATCTTCTGTCTGTTGCAAACGTAATTTGTGTGTTTTTGCGGGTATCCATAAATTACGGCAATAGCTTATCTCGCACAACAACTATATGATACCACCGTACTGGTATAAAAAGGCTTAAATATATATTTTATTTCAGATTGGAGATGCTAATTGCTTTGGAAACGGATATAGACCGACTGGTTCATGTTTTGGAAACAATACCATCATATAGATTAAGACCACATCGCAAGCCATAAAGATACATACAAAGACTCGTCTTTATAAATATCGAGATAAAAAAAAAAATCTGCAATATACTTGCTTGCTGTTTTTGTTTTGTGTAATTTTAGATAAAATTCATTAAAACACTTTTGATGCTGAGGAGGCTCCCCTAAAGAGCTCGCTTATCGGTCGAGCAGCTTTCGCTAATTTTCTGTCTGTTAAGGGTATACCTACCCTTATTATTATTATGCCTTATTAAAATGAATACTAAATTAATATATTTTTTTATTTATATGTTTCGTAAATTGTTACATCTGATACCATTAGTTATTTGTGGTAGGTAGGTACATTATTCGTACCAACCCTTTAATCCGAGAAAGAAGTTTTGGCCCGCCACCCCAGTTTTTACGTTATTTTATAATTCAATTCACATTTCACAACTAATATGTTGCAATAAAAAATGTTTTGGAACATATTCACAAGCTGCTATTTATTATCGAAAGACATTATGGATAGGTTTATAAACAGGATATCACTTTATAAGTGTTTACATTGAAAAAAAAACCGAATTGGAAACCTTTTCTTTTTTAGGAGTTACACGCAATGATAAGAATTGAATAAAACACTTTTATAATCTGTACCTGTATTAGTCATAAATACATTTGTCAACTTATTGTAAAAAAATAAAACCTCCCAAAATTGATTTTGGTTAAAAATTAATGACACGCTACTTATAATTGATTAATTTAATGCATCATTGGGAATTCCTTATTAGCATAAAATGATATGTACTTAGGAAATTCGTTATTTGTTGTTTATCTTGGTAAATAAAAGACTTTTTAAGATTTATTATATTTATTTTATTACCAATAATAATCAATCTCCCATCCATAGTCTATCGGCCACCACTTATTCTGCGGTTTCTTTGCTATTGGCTTCATCTCCTTAATCTCTCCTTTCATGTACAACTCTCTCTCCTTTCTCATTTCCTTCAATTTCTTCCTCTTCTCTTTCTCTCGTCTTTTCTGACTCTCCTCAAGTTTGTTCTGAGCTTCTATAATCATACTCGTGTCCAGGGTATCGTGGTGGGTAAACTCCGGCATGTGACTGTACTTCCTCGGTATTTCGTTCACCATGTTCACTAGGTGGTATATTTCTAGGAATAGTTTCTGTATTAGTTCAGTCTGCTTAATTGCATCGAACAGAACGTCTGACGTGTAATCGATTGGTTTTTTGACGTGTCCCACCATTTTTCTATAGCTGGAAATTTCGAATTCACGATCGATCACGATTCAGCCTGCAATATCCCACTGTTGGGCATAGGCCTCTTCCCCATGTAGGAGAAGGAGCTTAATCCACCACGCTGCGCTGCTCCAATGCGGGTTGGCGGATATATCTATACTAATATATAAAGCTGAAGAGTTTGTTTCTTTGGTTGCTTGTTTGTTTGTTTGTTTGAACGCGGTAATCTCAGGAACTACTGGGCCGATTTAAAAAATTCTTTCAGTGTTAGATAACCCATTTATCGAGGAAGGCTATGTATCATCACGCTAAGACCAATAGGAGCAGAGTCCACGCCGACGAAGTCGCGCGCAGAAGCTAGTTCCCTACTATGAGTAACGATCACTATCAGGTGTACATGATAACAACCGGGACCGACGGCTTAACGTGCTCTCCGAGGCACGGTGGGGAGACCCACAAGAACTGCACAAACACCCAGACCACGGCAAACATCTGTATGGCCAATACAAATGTTGTCGTGTGCGGGGATCGAACCCGCAACCGCTCGCGCAACAGCCAATCGCAATCCATTGCTGTGACCGCTGCGCCAACGCGTATAGATACAATTGCCCTTAATAATTTCAAATTTTATTAAGGGCAATTATTAAGGTTATAGAATCTAAGAGTTTACAAGCGACGAATTTGGATTATAGTTTTTACTAGCTTCTGCGCGCGACTTCGTCGGCGTGGACTCCGCTCCTATTGGTCTTAGCGTGATGATACATAGCCTATAGCCTTCCTCGATAAATGGGCTATCTAACACTGAAAGAATTTTTCAAATCGGCCCAGTAGAACCAGAGATTACCGCGTTCAAACAAACAAACAAACAATCAAACAAACAAACTCTTCAGCTTTATATATTAGTATAGATTATTTAATTAACACCAACAAGATAGACATTGACAATAGAAGACTGAAGATGCCAGCTTACCGTTCTAATATCTCAAAAACAACGTAGCCCAGTTCGAAATGGGGTGAAATTTCATACTTCGCTCTGATATTCGTTATTTCAGTTATCCTCTTAACGCATCGGTCGTTGTAGTTGACCATCAATTGGTGTATCCGCTTCGGGAGCAGAGCAGCACTCTTTTTCTCACGGGAGCTTAAGGGTTTCAGGTTATTACTTAAGATTATGGGTAAAATGCCTGTAGTGGATTTGAAATTGAAAATTTTATTAAGTAGGTACGGTTTCGATTTTATAATTGCGAGAAAATCACTTCAGCCTATCGCAGTCTACTGCTGGATATAGCCCTCCACAAGTTCGCGCCAAAAATGTCGTGAACTCATGTTTTGCCCATAGTGACCACGCTGGGCAGGCGGGTTGGTGACCGCAGGCCTGACGCCGTCGCACCGAAGACGCTGCTGCCCGTCTACGGCCTGTGTATTTCAAAGCCAGCAGTTGGATGGTTATCCCGCACTCGGTCGGCTTTTTAATTTCCAAGATGGTAGTGGGACTGTGTTATACCTATATATTTTTCTATTTTTTTTAATTATTTGTTTGAATATATTGAATGTATTTTGATAAAACTGTACACCTAGACCATCTACATATATTTATACCATTTCCTCTGCCCAGAGGTTGTCTGGAAGAGATCGATCATTAGCGATAAGGCCGCCTTTTGTACTTATCTCCTTTTTTATTTTTGTGATTTTGCTCATTTTCTTTGGCGTACCATAAAGAGTTTTTATTATTTATTTTTTTATTTATTTATACTTTATTGTACACCAGAAAAAATATTACAAACAAATTACAAGGATAATTACAGACCTGGAAGTACTATGGGCGGACTTATGGCTAATAGCCATTTCTTCCAGACAACGAAGATTTATTATTATTATTACTATACCTATAAATACTTTTTTGTAATTTTGTAAAGTGATAATTATTACACTTATGTACTTAGTGCGAATTATTTACATGGGTATAGGTAGTCAAAATATGTTAGTGGTACTAATCTACTACCTTAACAGGATTACTCGTATATAAGCAGAATGATGATCTAGTTCTAGTCTATTGTTACTTCGTGATATTTTTGACCCGTTATAACTGTCATAGGCCGCGCATAAAAATGTTACCTATTGTTATGAAACTAAGAACCAAATGAATTTTAATACTACTTAGTTACTTACATAGAAAAACTATTAATTTTCCTTTTAATGCCATATCTTGTTCTTGAAACGATTATTGGTTATGATAAGAAATGTGTATTTTTGATGCCATTTTAATTACCTACCTGTTTATTAGTTTTTAACAGACTTCAAAAAAGGAGGAAGTTCTCTCAATTTAAGTATACTAATATTATAAAGAGGTAAAGTTTCTAACTTTGTTTGTTTGTAGGGGGTAATCTTCGCAAATACTGATCCGATCATGAAAATTCTTTCACTAACAGAAAGCTACACTATACAGGAGTAATATAGGCTATATTTTATTGTTTTTGAACAAAAAATTCATTGAAAAATAATAATATATGTAAATCAACTCGAAGATGTGCGAGCGAGATGAAAACTTTACTATATATTTGCATCACAAAAATAAATAATTAACGCCCAACGAAATGGGCACGGGTCGGCTAGTTATCAATAACCTTATTCACTCGACTTCGCTATTATTCTTCTACAAACATACAGATGCATAGACAAAAATTCTAAATTTTTAGGTCTTCTGTTGTTCATGGTTGTTCTCAAGACCTACTAAACACCCCTACAGTTAGTTTTATATAAGAATACATCTTATCTATAGATACTGACCGATAACAATTTTATTTTTTACTAGCTTCTGCGCGCGACTTCGTCGGCGTGGACTCCGCTCCTATTGGACTTAGCGTGATGATATATAGCCTATAGCCTTCCTCGATAAATAGGCTATCTAACACTGAAAGACTTTTTCAAATCGGACCAGTAGATCCTGAGATTAGCGCGTTCAAACAAACAAACAATCAAACAAACAAACAAACTCTTCAGCTTTATTATATTAGTATAGATTAGTTGTGACCGCGACTTTGTCCGTGTGGAATTAAAAAAAATATATTGTGCAGTTCGCAGTTACAAAAAAAAACTGAAATACAAGTAGCCTAAGTTACTCCTTATTACATCAGCTATCTGCCTGTAAGTCCCGTCAAAATTGGTCCAGCCGTTTCAGAGATTAGTCGGAACAAACAGACAGACAAACAAAAATTGTAAAAAATTCCATTTTTGGTATACGTGCCGTGTATACATCCATATGCATTTAGTAAAAAGCTGTTATTTTAATATTACAAACAGACACTCCAATTTTATTTATTTGTATAGACTAGCTGGGTCCACGACTTCGTCCGCGTGCAATAGTGACTTTGGACAGCATTTTTTTTTGATTTATCTTATCTTTTTAAAATAAACATTTTGTATTATAAACACCGTCGTTTGGGTATTTACATGTTCAACGTGATTCTTTAAATTTGCATAACTTTTTATTTATGAACCGATTGACATGAAACAAACACTAAATGTTAAGTGAAGCTTACCACAATATATTAGTGAAAATCGGATTAAATCGAATAAGCAGTTTCTAAGATTAGCGTGTACAAACGCACAGATAAACAGACAAAAATTCTAACAACTATTGTTTTGGGTGCTTTTTGCGTTGATGAAGGTCCCAATAGTATTTTTTCTCATATATATTCCATGTACACTATGATGAATAGGAAAAATAAAAAATAATTCTTGTAAGTACATATTTTATTTGTCTATTTAAATAAAACTGTGACAGTTAATGAGAATTTGTCTGAAACATACTATTTCAATTCTACATTTTTTATTATATAATTACAACGTGTTTTTTTTTTCATTAATTCCAAGAGAATAAATTTCGATACATCAATTTGATATATCGACTATCGATAAATATAACGAGTTACATCATTAAAGCCGCGAATCAAAGATGGCGACGATATATAATATATTAATTTTTTCATTCGCAAAGCCAAATCTTTCCTACCGACGATATTTGAATTTCGAAAATATAAACCGACATATTTGTAAAAAATTCGAATCGTATCCTATAAATTTAAAAAACCGTTACACAATTTCAAATTTCGAATTATCGAACGTTGTTCAAATACCCTCGACGGTGAAAGCGCGCGAAACACTTTTTTTTTCAGTGATATAAAATTTCTGAACCGACATAATACATCTGTACAAATATACAATAATAAATATTCGACCGCAATATGTTATAATACTAGAAATGAACTTTTTATTCATATTTATACCACCAAGCTATACCCGTAAGCGACAAAAATGTCGCAGTAGTGTCGCAAGTTTGTTCATCTGTTCTGTCGTTTCTCGCAGTCCTCCATACATCTACAATCTTCTGATATCGAGTCTAGGGACATGAGACTCTCTTGGGACGTTCTCAAACAAGCTTTGCATCTTGAATCGAAGGAAGTCCCGCTTTGAGAGTTAGCGTCCTCGGAAACTGATTCCAAGGACCTTAGACTCTCAAGCGATGTTAGTTTGTACGATCTTCTAAATTCCGCTATCTCTTCTTCGCTCATATTCAATGCTAGAAGGGAATCTCTCGCCATTTTGCCCAGTGAGGACACTTTCTTCTTCTTTTTGCTCAAAATTGTGTCCATTTTTGTGAGTGGACAAGGTTTATTTAAGCTTTCCGGTAAAGATTTAGGGCTTGAGCCGCTCCGACTTCGTAATTTCGATTTTCTCACTGGTATGTCTCTTGGTGTAGTACTCTCTGGTACTTTGAAGGCTATACTTTTCAATTTGGGACTGTCCTTTTCTTCTAAAACGAGCCGTTTCGTTAAATCTTCCAACGAATTCGACTTTTTAAGTTTAGCCCTTTCTGGTATGATAGGCGAACTCCGTCTACCTTTATTTTCGCCTGTAAATATCTCCGGTATTTCGACCGCTTCGTCAATCACCAGTTCCGGTGATAAATCCAACATTTCCTTTATTTCCGCATCTCTTAATTCCTGCGCAAGGGATCCTTGTGGCGATTTTTCCGCTTGCGTCGTTTCAAATTCTTGATTTTCGAACATTAGGTAGGATAAGGCGTCCTTTCCTAAATCAACATTACACAAGTCCTGTTTCTCTGCGTCTATTTTTTTCCCGATATCCACAACTCTCTCGTCAACTTTAGCGTCATCGATGTACGCTAACTGTATTAGATCGTCAGCAGCTATGTCGCTAGTTTCGTCAATCGTTGCTATTGGAGCTAAATCGCTTTGGACTTTAATATCTTCAACTTTTGGTTCAGTCTTGTCTATCAATGGGATCGCTACTGCCTTGCTCTTCTCTTGCCGATCTGCGATTTCCATTGCTAAAGCTGTAGTTATGCTTGACGTTAAAGTATTCTCAGGACTTATGTTTTCCTTGATACCTCGTATTATTTTACTGGGCAGTTTATCTACCGGATGTCCGGCTTCCGGACTGGTCTGTTTTTCTAAAGAATTCTCCGAGCCGGACGATTTCAGTACCGACGCGAAGGTTCGCGGCCTAGCGTCTGGTTTATCGTCGTCTAACTTAACTAACGTAGCTACACTACACGCCGTTTCCGGCCCAGACCGGTTATCGTATACGTTTTTCAAGTCGTTGGGCTCATTGAGATCTATATTATCACACGGCTGGTCATCACCTGCGTCTAAATTATCGCTTAAAGCTAAACATTTTTGTACTAAATTGTCATCGGTGGTTTCGGTAACTCTGGTCTCCCCCGTCGGGAAAGTCTGGAACTCGCTTAACGTGTTATCTGTGTCTGTGGATGGCGTTTTACTGTCGAGCTTTCTAGAAAACGACTCGTCGACGAACGATACTTGGACCCTTTCTGACAGAGTTGAATCTGTCGCCTCTGATAGACTATCTGTATCATCTTTGTCGTTTTTATCCGTAACGCTGCCCCAAGACCAAAAAGAACTGGTCAAAGATGAATCTTTCCTAGGCGGAGTGCTCGATGTCGACTTTTTCTCGTCGTCACTGTTTCTAGAAAACAGACTGCTCGGGTGCTGGAAGAGACTCAGCAATTTTTCTAAATTGCTCGGTAGTTTGTACTCGATCCTCTCCTCCGGTTTCGGTAAATGGAAACTGGCTGACGGCGCCACCCACGAGATCTTTCTCATCTTCTCTAAGCCTTTAGACTTCAAAGCTGGGACGTCTAACAGACTCGACGTCCTCTTGGGAGATGTCAAAGTCTCCTGTGCATCTTTTTTAACAGACTCCTTCAAACTCGAGCTACAAGTTAATGTGCCTTCGTTCGACGAATTATCCTCCTTAATATCTGACGGATTCTGCAAGGAATACTCTATCCCCGAATCAGCAGACGTCACCATGAGTTTCTCAGTCCGCGCTGAGTCCACTGAACTGACACTGGCCTCCAGACTCGACAGTGACCCGTGAATTTTTTTTGTATTAAAAATAATCGGAGAGACGCTTTCATTCGAACTTATTGATATATTTAAATTAACTGGTGTCACTTCGCTGGTCGACTCGACACTGCTTTCCGTCGATATTGTCCGCATACAATCGCTCGGTTTCGCGCGACTGTCGATAATAAGACTCTCGACCGAGCTTCCAGATATTTCAAGCGACGAACTACTGTCGCAAAAGGCACTGACCGGCTTCCTCATCAGTCTAGAAACTTCTAGATCAGGACTATCTAAGCTAGATTCGCTCTTATTCTTCTTTAAAACTACGCTATCCCTATCTAGAGCAGGTACATTGTTGTCTATAACTAAATCAGTATTTCTATTCTTAGCTGACAGATCATTCATTTCCTGTAGTATGTTATCTAAATCGTGAGTTATTGCTGCTATTTGATTTATTGCTTTACCCTTATCATCTAATTTATTTACATTTTGGTCGCGATGTACTTTGGTTACACTATTTTCATTAACTGCAACAGTTGTTTCATTTTGAACGTTATCACTGATATCTATACTACTTTTAACTATTTTCGTTTCACTTTTTATTACTTTATCGTCACCAATAAAGTCTACGGTCTCAGTATGAGACAATTCTTCGCACTTGTCGTGTATATCACTTATGCCACTGTTTATTTCACTAGAAACTACAAGTTTTTCACTATCGCTAAGATCACCAATGTCTTTTAAAACTTTTTCGTTGTTCAACGAATTTTTACTAATAACGTTCGCATCACTATGATGTTTCACATCACTTAGAACTGCGTCACTACCGGAAACGGCTTCTATTCGTTCCGGTATAATAACTTTAGGTACAGTATTTTCAGCAGTTTCGGGACCTAGATTAAGTTTATCACTTAGATCAGGTTCAATTATCACAGATATCGACGTATTTACACATTGTTTCTCGTTTTCTTTGCTTTTGGTTTGATCAGTATTACTGACCACACTTTGAATCTTGACTTTGTCACTATTATCATCTTTAGGTTCATCTTTCCTGAATTCAGTTTCCAAATCAGCTTCGATGTTAAATTTTGTCACAGCTACATCTGTTTGTGTTACAACATTCCGTATTTCTGTTCTCGGAACAACAACTGTTTTACTGACAACAAATTCTTGTTTTACATCTTTAAATGTATCAACACTATCTATCTTTTTGATTTCATCATCTTTATCTACAATTTTATCTTTTGGTGTTAATGGATCGTCAACTTTTATTGGATCTTTAATGACTTTCTCAATTAAATCACTCGGTTTTTTATCATCATCGCTCGATGATAGTCGATCACTTTTATCACCCGGTAGTTCTGGTGCGGGTGATGAAGACGGCGATGGCGATGGGGACGGTGAAGGGGACGTCGGTGGTAAAGTTGGATTGTAGATGGAATCGTAATTCCTCGTAACGGAAAATCTCGATGGAGACTTCCTTGCTGGCTGTGTTACTCGTATTTGTGGAGGTTCTGCTACCTGTAAAAGAATCAAAAAATCTATATAAATAAATATGAATCGCCAAAATTTTTTAACACGCATATCTTAAAAATGAATTGGAGTATTATACTTCTTTTTGTATGTGTGTGTATGATATCGGTCCACCCTCTCAATTACCTGAGGTAACATTCATAGTTCATAGTGAGCCCTATTCTACCAATCAAGCCCTTTCATTCGATACCCATATTGAGATATTTGTGGAAAATATGTAATCCGCCATTTTGTGGCGGCGGCCATCTTGGATTTTTCATAGTGAGCCCTATTCTACCAATCAAGCCCTTTCATTTGATACCCATATTGAGTTATTTGTGGAAAATATGTAATCCGCCATTTTGTGGCGGCGGCCATCTTGGATTTTTCATAGTGAGCTGTATTCTACCAATCAAGCTCTTTCATTTGATACCAATATTGAGGTTGTTGTGAAGTTATATGTAATCCACCATTTTATATTGGCAGCCATATTGGATTTACAACCATAAAAAATATATTATGTTGTATTGTCATCAAGATTAAGAGTGTGTGCCAAATATCAGATCAATCTGTCATCAGGAAGGGGGTAAAATTCCAATTACTAAATTTGACCCAAACACACAAATAAACAAATAAATAAATAAACAAACTGGTCAAGCTAAATAAAACCGTTTAAAAAATTAAATAATTGTAAGGTGCAGCGTTAACGATTAGTTTTCGTTTGCCAAAGAAGATTCACTTCAAAAATTCAACCTCCTCCATTTTTGTAAGTCGGGTAAAAATTGTGCTGTCACTGTCATCAAATACATTCGCATTTCGCATCGCATTCAGAAGAATAACATTCGCGTAACCATTTGATAAAATACAATCAATATTTTATTGCATTTCGTCATCAGTGAAAGTTCATTTCTCTTATTTACTATTAAGAGGGCGTATAAAGCGAGCAAAAAATCAGATTTCACCCGCGCGCCCGTGACTAATTGATGAAACAAAATATACACAAAGCCTCGTGTCAGAGTGCGATAGACGATATAGTTTTGAGCGCATTGCGAATGTAAAAAACGACAAATGTTTCATTTTAATAACTCGTAAAATACAGTTTTTTTTTTATAAAATCGCTAATGTGATATATTACTAATATTAATTGGAGTCATAATGCTAAATACTGGCTATGTATTATGTAATAAAATGAAAATAAATTGAAAATAGTAGAAAACTAGGCGTGATTTCGTGATTTTTTTTTATCGATAAAATTTTATTCTTTTATGTTTTTACTTAATCTGGTTCTTTGAAAATATGATGTAATATTTATTGGTTTTTTTTTTCGGTTAGTTGAATCATGATCTACTACTGTAGAAACCAAATCTACAACTGACATTTTCAGTTTATACCCGCTCTTAATTATAACACCTTTCGTACGAACATTCTAGCACCGTTATTTATGATTGTTATAAAAATACAAAACACATCAAAGTAATAAAAAACTTTTTGAAGTTATACTTCTTTTGGCGCGTCAGGGAAAAATGATGAGTGTAAATTTTACGATGCGCGCGCACACCGTCACAAAAAACCGACACCCTGAAGTTAGCTAGTCAACGAAAAAGAAGTTAGCAACGTGAAGTTAGCTAGACAATGAAGTATAACTTCTTACGTGCGTACATAAGTACACACACTTTTTTTGTTGAAGTAGTAGCCCCGGCTTCGCACGGTTGCAAAAACTATCAGTGTTCCTCTACTATATTATGCATGTATTATACATATAAACCTTCCTCTGGAATCAATCTATTAACTAAAGAAAACCGCATCAAAATCCGTTGCGTAGTTTTAAAATTTTAAGCATACGGACAGCGGGAAGCTACTTTGTTTTATACTATGTAATGATGAGAATATTATAACACTAGCTGCTGCCCGCGACGTCGTCTGCGTGCGTTCACTGTTCGTTCCCCGTAGGTGATAGCGTGATAATATGTAGCCTATGTTCTGACCCGACTTCTTAATAATATTCGTGCCAAATTTGAAGTAAATCCATGCAGTACTTTCTGAGTTTATCCCGGACATACAAACAGACAAACAGACAAAAATTCTAAAAACTATATTTTTGGCTTCGGTATCGATTGTAGATCACACCCCAAGTATTCTTTAAAAAAAATATTCAATGTACAGTTTTGACTTTCCTACCATTTTATTATATGTATAGATTACCTGTACAACTTTAAAACGAGACGGAGTGGGGCAGTAGCTGGCTTTGACGGTCGTGTTCGGACTGGGGCTCTGGGGCTGCTTGTCTGCCGTTACTGGTATCACCTGGAAAATACAATAAATATAATCACTACATAATATAAACAAAGTCGCTTCCCGCTGTCTGTCTGTCTGTCTGTCTGTATGCTTAAATTTTTAAAACTACGCAACGGACTTTGATGCGGTTTACTTTAGTAGATAGAGTGATTCAAGAGGAAGGTTTATATGTATAATACATGCATAATATAGTAGAGGAGCACTGACAGTTTTTGCAACCGTGCGAAGCCGGTGCGGGTCGCTAGTGTATAATATATTAAAAAAAATTCAATTATAATTTCAGTAGTCAAAAATTTAATTCATGAGGAAATTATCAAAACTGGTCTTTAGTTAATAATCTAAGGTTATTGTTGATCGATACGATTTGTTATTTATTATTATTATTATTATTGTAATCGGTAAATTGAATGGTTTTCACACTCTCTGTAATCTCACTAATGTATTCGAGTTTGCTTGGTTTCGCATGACGCATCTACTCCTGTACTTATTATGTGTTAAAAATCTTTGGAAACTGTATGTGCTATTTGTAAAAAAAATATTATATACTGTTTGTTTCTGTTAAAAAAAAATGTCCAAATTTCAAGTTTTTGAACGAAAATTTTTCATACGCTTATAAGTATTACAACAAATTCCTTTTAAACTAAGTCTAGTATAATGAAAACACAATTTAGTATAATTCCTTGAATTCTTTCTCCCTATTTTTTAAAATAGCTTTAAGCAAATACTTTTGATTGTCGTTTTAGAATGAATTGAGCAAAAAGTACTTGACTAGTTTTAAAAATTGTCTTTTGTACTTTTATCTATATATTAATTTTTTTTTTTTTATGTTACGAGTCCGGCAAACAAGCGTACGGCTCACCTGATGGTAAGACCGTAGCCTATAGACGTCTGCAACACCAGAAGCGTCGTAAGCGCGTTGCCGACCCTATCCCCAATCCCCCCCAGGAGCTCTGGTCACCTCACTCATCAACAGTAACACACCACTGCTTGAAAACAGTATTATTTAGCTGTGGTCTTCTGTAAGGTCGAGGTACTTCCCCAGTCGGGCTGCTCCATATTTTGAGCAGGAAATTTCCTGCTGTGCCCTACCATTTTCTTCTTTATTATTATTCATTCATTCATTTCATTCTTGTTTATTATTATAGAAGTATAGTCTTTGACAACAGAACCTTAATAATGTTCAAACTTATAATTTAAACTTTCTTCTGCTCGCGAGGAATACCAACAATTCTGTCATAAATTTTTAACTGTTTACGCAACGCACGCAGCGGAAGCTCTCAAAAGGAAAAAGAAAACCCCGATTTTGAAACATTCTTCATTGGTGCTCCGCTTCTATTGGTTTTAGCGTGATGATATATAGCCTATAGCGTTCGTCGATAAATGGGCTATCTAACACTGAAAGAAATTTTTCAAATCGGACCAGTAGTTCCTGAGATTAGCGCGTTCAAACAAACAAACAAACTCTTCAGCTTTGTAATATTAGTATAGATTAATTATGGTCGAATTTCGACCAGTGGGCGATCACTAGTTATCTTAATGGTCTAAGATCCCATCGTAAATTAGTGCATGCATCGAGGTTTTGCTAAAAACCAACTTTTTATGTTTATGATTAGGAGAATATCCATATATCGACCAGGCTGCCTATCAAAATGTGGCCGCTGGTATTTTTAATTAAATTTAGTTAATTGATTTTGTTAATTTTGAATTACCACTGCCCTCTAGTCGATTATACAGGTAGCTCACATGCATGCACTATTTTACGATGGGTTCTCAGTCTATAAAGGGTATAGTGAATGTAGCTAAGGGGCCATCCATAAATTATGTCACACGTTAAGAGGGTGGTAGGTGGTCGACGAAGTTTGACAATGTGTGACAAAGGGGAGGGAGGGGTCAAAATTTTGTGACGTCACATTTCCAAATATAATAATATCAAAACGTAAGTACAAAAACATGATATTTCAAGTACCTATCAATAACTAACTTCAAAATTTAAAGTTTTGTTTTTTTTTTTATAGGCGAATTGACTTTTTTATTTATATATTAAAATGAAAATAAAAATAACGTCGAAACTGTCATCAGTTTGCTCATGCAAAATTGCAAAATATGTGACGTCACACTAGGGGGGTCTCATAAATGTGACCATCTGTGACACGGACGGGGGAGGGGTCGAAAAATCGAGAAATTCGTGTGAAGTGTGTAATTTATGGATGGCCGCTAAGGTTATATAATGTGTGTGTACTGACGGCGAAGCGCGAGTGCGGCGCGGGTACGGGCGAGCCGGCGGGCGAAGGGGAAGGCGACGGCGCCGGCGAGCGGAGACGCGCCCGTCCGCTGTCCTCCGACACCGGCCACTGCAACACACCGCGTGCGATTATATTATCTGACTTAACTGAGGTAGGGCACAGCAGGAAATTTCCTGCTCAAAATATGGAGCAGCCCGACTGGGGCAGTACCTCGACCTTACAGAAGACCACAGATAAATAATACTGTTTTCAAGCAGTATTGTGTTCCTGTTGGTATGTAAGGTGACCAGAGCTCCTGGGGGGGATTGGGGATAGGGTCGGCAACGCGTTTGCTAATATGCTTTTGGTGTTGCAGGCGTCTATAGGCTACGGTCTTACCATCAGGTGAGCCGTACGCTTGTTTGCCAACCTAGTAACATAAAAAAAAAAATCACTAGCCGACTGATGCAGGGGCTGTCCGCTGCAGAAGAAACGGATCCCACGTGATCCTGGAATGCGAGGGAGTGGCCACACACCGGGCTATGGTTATGGTATGATTAACACGGGCTGGTGTCCGCAATTCGACGACTCAGCGCCTATTTTGCGTGTGTGGAAATATGTTTGTTCACTCTTGCCACCCAAGCTCCTCCAGAAACTTCAGAAGTCTTTTTGGCTTCTTGAAGATCTCCGGAAGTGTGCACACTGGGCTACCATACTTAAAGATATAAGGATGCTCCGAGAAGCCTGTGAACGGCCCAGGAAGCTTCTGAGCTTCTGGAAGGAGCTTACTTTTTAGCTTACTTTTACTTTTACACGCATAATGGACCAATTTTGAGTCTAAATGCGGAAAATCGAGCCCACAACTAACTAGCTAACTAGCTGACCTAGCCAGGCGTTTCTGTGGCTCAGTTACTATAATAGATTCAATTATATTATAAGCATGAAAATACATATTAATTCTATATTCAAAAGCGCCATCTATATATCTAGAAATAGAAATACGGCGAAATCTACCGGATATCTGTGCAACTTAGATGCCAAAACACCATCTATTAGGATTTTATAGAACTAATCGATACCGTGCCTCGGAGAGCACGTTAAGCCGTCGGTCCCGATTGTTATCTTGTACACCTGATAGCGATCGTTACTCATAGTAGGGAATATATCCGCCAACCCGCATTGGAGCAGCGTGGTGGATTAAGCTCCGATCCTTCTCCTACATGGGGAAGAGGCCTATGCCCAACAGTGGGATATTACAGGCTGAATCGCGATCGTGAATCGATAAATACACACTAAACTCGTATAATAAGAATTTAATTTACATAATAAATATTGAGATTAATAAAATTGAGATAAAAACTACCGCATCCAGTTGGATCAAATTATAGATGCTTATAAAGTTTGATAAAAATTGGTTCAGTAGTTTCGAAGTTTGTCGCGAACATACATTGTGACCGGAAATTTTTAAATATAATATATAAGACTAGCTTCTGCGCGCGACTTCGTACCCGTGAAATAGGACCAATTCTGTCATACATGATTTGTGCGAAACTTTAACCGTTTACGCAGCGGAAGCTCTCAAAAGAAAAAAAACCCGATTTTAAAACATCCTTTCGTCTTAGCGTGATGATATATAGCCTATGGCCTTCCCCGATAAATGGGCTATCTAACACTGAAAGAATTTTTCAAATCGGACTAGTAGATCCTGAGATTAGCGAGATCAAACAAACAAACTCTTCAGCTTTATTATATTAGTATAGATTTCATAAAACAATACCAAAATTTATGTAATTAGAAATGTTTAAACAAAGTATCCCACGCTTACACTTCAGCCTATATTTAATATGCCACAGCTAGGCATAGGCCTCTTTCCCCAACCAACCAATCGATCATAGATATATATCTCACTAGCTTCTGCGCGCGACTTCGTCGGCGTGGACTCCGCTCCTATTGGTCTTAGCGTGATGATATATAGCCTATAGCCTTCCTCGATAAATGGGCTATCTAATACTGAAAGAATTTTTCAAATCGGACCAGTAGATCCTGAGATTAGCGCGTTCAAACAAACAAACAAACAAACAAACAAACAATCAAACAAACTCTTCAGCTTTATTATATTAGTATAGATTACCTTAGGCGCGGGCGCGGTATGGCACGTTAAACTAATCTTCCGGAGCAGTCTGTCGGGCGCCGTCGCCGAGGCCGACTCGTTCCTGCGACATATCGCTCTTATGTCGCTGAGCAGTCGCGCCATTGTCGCCGCTTCGGTGCACGATTGCGCGTTCACTGACGAATCGTTTGTTTCCTGTAAAAATAATGTATTATTAAAATTTTAATGAATTAGTGACGCAAGTGTTGTTGCAATTAAGTTTTGATATTTTTAGAGAAAATAGGCATGACGAAAGATTTTGAAAACCTCTTCTGTAATGTGGGTACACATTTACTATTTACGAAAAAAAAAAAAACCTATATTTTGGGTAATAAACTTAAGTTGAAGGAAATTTAAAATTATTTTTCTAATACTTTTTCAAATAGTGCGCCAAAACGGCTTGCAGGTGTCATGGCGTCGGCTCTGACGTTACGCTTAGGTAAACATGAATGTGTCAAAGAACAAAACACAGTGAATTGAGAGTATTGACAGCGGTATTTACCTAAGCTTGGCGTCATGCGCTGTGATTCCGTGTTACAATCAAAATGGCCGATTGCAGTGTTTTAATGTTTTATTTTATTGAAAATCATAATAATCTGATTTTTTTAAATAAAACGAAGTCAGTATTTTTATTTTTTTAATATGAGTGTTCCACTAAAATCATTAAATTGACGATTTTTTGATACTGTCGTCATGACTATACTTTAATTAGAGTAGAAAAGAAGTACAGAATATCTTCCTTAAATCTGGAGTGGCCCGACTGGGGAAGTTCCTCAACCTTACAGAAGATAACAGAGAAATAACATTGCTCTTAAACAATGTTGTGTTTCTGTGGTGAGTAAAGTAGCCAAGCTTCAAAGAACGTGCTTGCACCACACCAGGAGCATTCCAGGTATTGTGGGCATCTTTGCTATTACTGCTATCCAGTAGTGTTGTGTTCCTGCGGTGAGTAAGGTAGAGTTTCTGGGTAGGGTCTAGAGCAGAGGTTCTCAACCTTTTTTCTAAGTCATAACTGTGCCCCCCAATTTGCAAAAAGTCCCCCCTCAATTTTTTTTTGCCAAAAAAATATAAGTAAATAGACCCACTTTAAACCTCACTATTTAATCATCAAAATGGAATTTATTTTTACCAAAAATTTCAAATTTGCCCTCCTGAAAATTTAAATTGTCTCCCCTAGGTACGTCCCACTTTGGGTTTTTAGGAACCTATGTTGGGGAGTATTGTCCATTGGTTACAGTAAACGCTTTCTATCATGGCGATTTGAATTTTACACTAATAATGTAGAAATATTTTCCCTATATGAGTAGCAAAGCCGTTGTACAATGTTGTTGTAATTTAACTCACAGGCGGATCGTCCAGGTCGATCTGTGTCAACGTCGTGTTCTCCTTCATAGCACTCAATATCGCTTGCAAGCCAGACACGCCGAACTTATTCTCTCGGAGATCTAGCCTCTGGAAATAGAAACGCGTTGAGTTATTATCCATAGAAGCAATATTTCATAAATACTTAAACGTAAATGGACACATTGTAAAGTATCGTTAGGAGCAAAGATTATTCAAATATTTTATATGACTGAGGTGAGTAGGTTATTTAACTGAGGTAGGGCACAGGAGGAAATTTCCTGCTCAAAATATGGAGCAGCCCGACTGGGGTAGTACCTCGACCTTACAGAAGACCACAGCTAAATTATACTGTTTTCAAGCAGTATTGTGTTCCTGTTGGTGAGTAAGGTGACCAGAGCTCCTGACAGACAGCTCCTGGAGGAGATTGGGGATAGGGTCGGCAACGCGCTTGCGATGCTTCTGGTGTTACAGGAGTATTGACTCCTGGCTACGGTCTTACCATCAGGTCAGCCGTACGCTTGTTTGCCAACCTAGTAATATAAAAAAAAAAAATGAAGTCCTATTTTCTTCGATCACGATATCACAGATAAACGACTATCGATTTTATTTCACTTTTTTTTTGTTTTTTCTTGGTAAAAATGTTTACAGTAAGTGCGCCGCCTGCAGGCCCAGCGACACGAGCGCGCCGATATGTCGCTATGTCGACATGTGCGTGTGACATGCGACGTGTCCCCGCTCACCTGCAGGCCCGTGTGCTCGCGGATGAGCGCGGCCAGCGCGCGCGCGTCGTGCGCCAGGCGCGCCGCCTGCAGGCCCAGCGACACGAGCGCGCCGATATGTCGCTATGTCGACATGTGCGTGTGACATGCGACGTGTCCCCGCTCACCTGCAGGCCCGTGTGCTCGCGGATGAGCGCGGCCAGCGCGCGCGCGTCGTGCGCCAGGCGCGCCGCCTGCAGGCCCAGCGACACGAGCGCGCCGATATGTCGCTATGTCGACATGTGCGTGTGACATGCGACGTGTCCCCGCTCACCTGCAGGCCCGTGTGCTCGCGGATGAGCGCGGCCAGCGCGCGCGCGTCGTGCGCCAGGCGCGCCGCCTGCAGGCCCAGCGACACGAGCGCGCCGATATGTCGCTATGTCGACATGTGCGTGTGACATGCGACGTGTCCCCGCTCACCTGCAGGCCCGTGTGCTCGCGGATGAGCGCGGCCAGCGCGCGCGCGTCGTGCGCCAGGCGCGCCGCCTGCAGGCCCAGCGACACGAGCGCGCCGATATGTCGCTATGTCGACATGTGCGTGTGACATGCGACGTGTCCCCGCTCACCTGCAGGCCCGTGTGCTCGCGGATGAGCGCGGCCAGCGCGCGCGCGTCGTGCGCCAGGCGCGCCGCCTGCAGGCCCAGCGACACGAGCGCGCCGATATGTCGCTATGTCGACATGTGCGTGTGACATGCGACGTGTCCCCGCTCACCTGCAGGCCCGTGTGCTCGCGGATGAGCGCGGCCAGCGCGCGCGCGTCGTGCGCCAGGCGCGCCGCCTGCAGGCCCAGCGACACGAGCGCGCCGATATGTCGCTATGTCGACATGTGCGTGTGACATGCGACGTGTCCCCGCTCACCTGCAGGCCCGTGTGCTCGCGGATGAGCGCGGCCAGCGCGCGCGCGTCGTGCGCCAGGCGCGCCGCCTGCAGGCCCAGCGACACGAGCGCGCCGATATGTCGCTATGTCGACATGTGCGTGTGACATGCGACGTGTCCCCGCTCACCTGCAGGCCCGTGTGCTCGCGGATGAGCGCGGCCAGCGCGCGCGCGTCGTGCGCCAGGCGCGCCGCCTGCAGGCCCAGCGACACGAGCGCGCCGATATGTCGCTATGTCGACATGTGCGTGTGACATGCGACGTGTCCCCGCTCACCTGCAGGCCCGTGTGCTCGCGGATGAGCGCGGCCAGCGCGCGCGCGTCGTGCGCCAGGCGCGCCGCCTGCAGGCCCAGCGACACGAGCGCGCCGATATGTCGCTATGTCGACATGTGCGTGTGACATGCGACGTGTCCCCGCTCACCTGCAGGCCCGTGTGCTCGCGGATGAGCGCGGCCAGCGCGCGCGCGTCGTGCGCCAGGCGCGCCGCCTGCAGGCCCAGCGACACGAGCGCGCCGATATGTCGCTATGTCGACATGTGCGTGTGACATGCGACGTGTCCCCGCTCACCTGCAGGCCCGTGTGCTCGCGGATGAGCGCGGCCAGCGCGCGCGCGTCGTGCGCCAGGCGCGCCGCCTGCAGGCCCAGCGACACGAGCGCGCCGATATGTCGCTATGTCGACATGTGCGTGTGACATGCGACGTGTCCCCGCTCACCTGCAGGCCCGTGTGCTCGCGGATGAGCGCGGCCAGCGCGCGCGCGTCGTGCGCCAGGCGCGCCGCCTGCAGGCCCAGCGACACGAGCGCGCCGATATGTCGCTATGTCGACATGTGCGTGTGACATGCGACGTGTCCCCGCTCACCTGCAGGCCCGTGTGCTCGCGGATGAGCGCGGCCAGCGCGCGCGCGTCGTGCGCCAGGCGCGCCGCCTGCAGGCCCAGCGACACGAGCGCGCCGATATGTCGCTATGTCGACATGTGCGTGTGACATGCGACGTGTCCCCGCTCACCTGCAGGCCCGTGTGCTCGCGGATGAGCGCGGCCAGCGCGCGCGCGTCGTGCGCCAGGCGCGCCGCCTGCAGGCCCAGCGACACGAGCGCGCCGATATGTCGCTATGTCGACATGTGCGTGTGACATGCGGCGTGTCCCCCGCTCACCTGCAGGCCCGTGTGCTCGCGGATGAGCGCGGCCAGCGCGCGTGCGTCGTGCGCCAGGCGCGCCGCCTGCAGGCCCAGCGACACGAGCGCGCCGATATGTCGCTATGTCGACATGTGCGTGTGACATGCGACGTGTCCCCGCTCACCTGCAGGCCCGTGTGCTCGCGGATGAGCGCGGCCAGCGCGCGCGCGTCGTGCGCCAGGCGCGCCGCCTGCAGGCCCAGCGACACGAGCGCGCCGATATGTCGCTATGTCGACATGTGCGTGTGACATGCGACGTGTCCCCGCTCACCTGCAGGCCCGTGTGCTCGCGGATGAGCGCGGCCAGCGCGCGCGCGTCGTGCGCCAGGCGCGCCGCCTGCAGGCCCAGCGACACGAGCGCGCCGATATGTCGCTATGTCGACATGTGCGTGTGACATGCGACGTGTCCCCGCTCACCTGCAGGCCCGTGTGCTCGCGGATGAGCGCGGCCAGCGCGCGCGCGTCGTGCGCCAGGCGCGCCGCCTGCAGGCCCAGCGACACGAGCGCGCCGATATGTCGCTATGTCGACATGTGCGTGTGACATGCGACGTGTCCCCGCTCACCTGCAGGCCCGTGTGCTCGCGGATGAGCGCGGCCAGCGCGCGCGCGTCGTGCGCCAGGCGCGCCGCCTGCAGGCCCAGCGACACGAGCGCGCCGATATGTCGCTATGTCGACATGTGCGTGTGACATGCGACGTGTCCCCGCTCACCTGCAGGCCCGTGTGCTCGCGGATGAGCGCGGCCAGCGCGCGTGCGTCGTGCGCCAGGCGCGCCGCCTGCAGGCCCAGCGACACGAGCGCGCCGATATGTCGCTATGTCGACATGTGCGTGTGACATGCGACGTGTCCCCGCTCACCTGCAGGCCCGTGTGCTCGCGGATGAGCGCGGCCAGCGCGCGCGCGTCGTGCGCCAGGCGCGCCGCCTGCAGGCCCAGCGACACGAGCGCGCCGATATGTCGCTATGTCGACATGTGCGTGTGACATGCGACGTGTCCCCGCTCACCTGCAGGCCCGTGTGCTCGCGGATGAGCGCGGCCAGCGCGCGCGCGTCGTGCGCCAGGCGCGCCGCCTGCAGGCCCAGCGACACGAGCGCGCCGATATGTCGCTATGTCGACATGTGCGTGTGACATGCGACGTGTCCCCGCTCACCTGCAGGCCCGTGTGCTCGCGGATGAGCGCGGCCAGCGCGCGCGCGTCGTGCGCCAGGCGCGCCGCCTGCAGGCCCAGCGACACGAGCGCGCCGATATGTCGCTATGTCGACATGTGCGTGTGACATGCGACGTGTCCCCGCTCACCTGCAGGCCCGTGTGCTCGCGGATGAGCGCGGCCAGCGCGCGCGCGTCGTGCGCCAGGCGCGCCGCCTGCAGGCCCAGCGACACGAGCGCGCCGATATGTCGCTATGTCGACATGTGCGTGTGACATGCGACGTGTCCCCGCTCACCTGCAGGCCCGTGTGCTCGCGGATGAGCGCGGCCAGCGCGCGCGCGTCGTGCGCCAGGCGCGCCGCCTGCAGGCCCAGCGACACGAGCGCGCCGATATGTCGCTATGTCGACATGTGCGTGTGACATGCGACGTGTCCCCGCTCACCTGCAGGCCCGTGTGCTCGCGGATGAGCGCGGCCAGCGCGCGCGCGTCGTGCGCCAGGCGCGCCGCCTGCAGGCCCAGCGACACGAGCGCGCCGATATGTCGCTATGTCGACATGTGCGTGTGACATGCGACGTGTCCCCGCTCACCTGCAGGCCCGTGTGCTCGCGGATGAGCGCGGCCAGCGCGCGCGCGTCGTGCGCCAGGCGCGCCGCCTGCAGGCCCAGCGACACGAGCGCGCCGATATGTCGCTATGTCGACATGTGCGTGTGACATGCGACGTGTCCCCGCTCACCTGCAGGCCCGTGTGCTCGCGGATGAGCGCGGCCAGCGCGCGCGCGTCGTGCGCCAGGCGCGCCGCCTGCAGGCCCAGCGACACGAGCGCGCCGATATGTCGCTATGTCGACATGTGCGTGTGACATGCGACGTGTCCCCGCTCACCTGCAGGCCCGTGTGCTCGCGGATGAGCGCGGCCAGCGCGCGCGCGTCGTGCGCCAGGCGCGCCGCCTGCAGGCCCAGCGACACGAGCGCGCCGCGCTCCGCCAGCGCGCGCACGCCCTCCGCGCCGAGCGCGTTGCGGCCCACGTTCAGCACGCACAGCGACGGGCACGAGCGCTGCAACAGGCATCACATGTGTCATCTTTATATCACAGTAGCATTATGAACTATTTGTAATCACACACTGTCAAATTGTAAACCGTCGACTTGGTCAACAACGCTCAATCTCTTGCGCAAATGCACTCATGCAAGACCCCCGCACGACGGTCAAAAGACACATGCACGAAGAACGAACGACAAACGTAAGACGCCATCAAAATACACGCAACAGGCACGCAAAACGCCGACACGACACACGCAAGAGGCACGCAAAACGCACAGACAATACATGCAACTCACGTTCGACACACACACACACACACACACACACACACACGCACGCGCGACATCCGCACGACGCACACGAGACGCACGCAGGACGTACGCAAAACATACTCAGGACGGACGAACAACAAACATATGCACACCCGCACGACGAACGCGCACGCAAGACCCACGCACAGACACACAGTCCACATATGTAAATACAACCCCACAAAGGCACAAATAAATCTAATCTCAACTGAACTTACCAATAATTTAGATAGATGATGTGCGCAGTTCCTCGTCAGCTGGTTATTCCAGAGTACTAGAAACGCCAGACCGCGCGAATCATAACCTAAAAAAAATTTATAAAATGTTTTACAGGACAGATTTTTACTGACGCAAAACTAAAAACTTGTTTGTGCCTAAAGTACTACTTCTATTATGCAATTTGACTGTTTTTTTTTGAAGTGTAACTTCTTTAAGCAAATTTGAGCAACCGGTAACGTGGCAGCGTTAGGGACGGTCACTACTTGGATGGGTGACCGCCTGGGAACACCGCAAGACGTAGGCTTTTTGTTATTTGGTTTTTTTTTAATGTTTTTTTTAATAGTTTTTTTTTTATGATGTTTGCCAAAGAAGTTTCACTTCTGAAATGTGTACTTTGTACACGCAATTATTATTTTTTTTGTATAAATAAGCGTCTGATGCATCTAGTTGGAATTAACAATAATAGCATTATTTTATTGAGTAAAAAGACACAAAATAATAAATTCAATCTCTAATCAATTTCTAATATATGGCGTGATATGTGGACTGGTATATCGATGCACGAGTTGGTTACTAAAATTGTGTTACAATGGAAAGTAAGTTATTAATTATAGACATACATACATGTATTATTAGTACAATAAATGTGTCATCATGACTACTACACAGCAGACTAATGAGTTTGGTGGATAAATCGATGTGTGTATGTATGTATGTGTGTGTGTGTGTGAATGTATGTATGTATGTATGTATGTATTCGTGTGTGTATGTGTGCTTTTATGTATTTACAATTACATTTATATCTATTAACTTTTGCACTTTCCCGCACTTTGTTACTAATAATCTCCTTTTACCTGGGGTTGTCTGGAAGAGATTGCTTTAAAGTTTAAGCAATAAGACCGCCTTTGCATGTTGTCAGTGTAACTACAATACCTTTTGTTTAATTTTATTTTTGTACTGCTGTTTCTTTTATTTTCTTTTACTATGTAAAATTGTTGACTAGATGAAATAAAGTTATAATAAATAAATAAATAAATATCATATTGGAATAGTGTACTGTCGTAATAGTACTAGTATGTACTTGTGGGATTGTTAAGTAATTTATAGTGGGCTAGTGGACTCATGGAATAATGTACTAGATGAATAGAATGCTGGTTGATTGATTTACTAGTGGACTAGTGTGCTGGTGGAATGATATACTAGTGGTTCTCCACTAGTACATTCTTCTGAAAGCGGTTGTTTAGTATACCGGTGGAAAAGTGTGCTGGTTGATTGGTGTACTGTCGGGCTAGTTGACTGGTGGAATGATGTACTAGTGGACTAGTGTTCTTGTGAAATAATGTACTAGTGGACTAGTGTACTCACCGCAGCTGAAGAACGGAGAGTTCATTGGTGGCGAGGGTGGTGAGTGAGCCGTCTCTAATACAAGTACAATAGCGTTTTAATTGTGAGGTACTTACCAAGCAATAAAAAGCAGTGTGGCTTTACTTTAATTAGTATACAGGGTGTGGCGTAAATAGTGGTCCACCGTTAAGGATTCGATAAACCAGATATGCTATAACATATTACAATTTTATCCATTTCTACCCAAAGGTTCCGGAAATATTTTTTTTTTTTTTACGATATTTGTACCTCTTGTTACAAATTTGGTTGTAGTTTTAACAAATACCATTATTTTTTTATTTTGATTACTAGTAATTACTGCTGAATACTAGAGCTATCGTTAAATAACATGTTTTTAATGTAAATTTAAAGCTTTTGAAGAGAAAAATACGTTTTACTTTACTTTTAACCCAAATTTTTAACATATCATGCTAATTCAAGAGCGATTTTTGTAAAAAAAAATGTACTAAGCTGTCAGTGCCCATTCATTTAAAAATATGCCTACTTAATACCAATTTCAAAACGGTATCACAATAGCAGATCCTTTTGTTTAACAGAAAGATATCCAATTTTAATTGAAGAAAAGAAGATTTTCATTAAAATATATTTGAAAATTTAATTGGGTGAATATTATTACAAAACGTATTAAATTCTATAAAATGGATAAAATGTGACTTTTTACTTTTGAAATATGATTTTAGTCTGACAAAACTGGTTTTAAGAGCACAAAGATGTCGCAGGTAAAAAAATCCCGACCCATTTTTTACCAAAAAAATTGTTTGTAAACAAAACATCTGTTGAAGCTCTCGCCAATTGAGTAACGCACGATACGAGTGATAAGGAAAAGATATGGTTAATGAATGCTATCCCTTTCATTCCTAACGTTGTAATCTCCAGAAATCTCGAAATAATTTAGTACGATCTCGTCACTCGTGCGTCGTATGCGTTTTGTTTTTATTCTATGTGTTTACCTTTAATTTGCTTACTGATTGGATTAGTTGGACTTATTGGCTTGCTCAAAGAATGTCTCGGTTCACACCGCGCGAATATGCTGACATGTATTTTATTTACGGTGAATGCAGAGGGGTCGGTAGAGAAGCAGCTCGACTTTATCGGGAGAGATATCCCGATCGAAGACATCCAGATCATCGAGTTTTTGGGAGAGTGCATAACGCATACAGCGAGGGGAGGATACCTGGCACAGGAGTAGGCGGTGCAAGTGAAGGACGACCGCAAGTACACACTGGTGAGAAGTAATGAATTTAGTTACTGAAGATCCTTCAACATCGGTCCGTGTCTTAAGTCGCAGAACTGGCATATCCAGTAGATCTGTACATCGCATACTCAAAAGACATGAACTGTACCCATACCACTTTCAAAGGGTACAGTCATTACTGCCAAGAGATTATCCCTTAAGAGTAAGATTTTGTAGAGACATGCTACGCAGAATAAGGGAAGACCCGCAATTTTTTAAAATTGCAATAATTTTTTTATTAATGTGATGGCAAATCGTTTTAAAATCTGTGTTTAGTAGGAATATTTTAAAATGAACAGGCACTGACAGTGTAGTTACTTTTTTTACAAAAATCATAAGTTCACGCAACTAAATTTTAAAATGTATTTTAATGAAAATCTTCTTTTCTTCAATTAAAATTGGATATCTTTCTGTTAAACAAAAGGATCTGTTATTGTGATACCGTTTTGAAATTGGTATTAAGTAGGCATATTTTTAAATGAATGGGCACTGACAGCTTAGTACATTTTTTTTACAAAAATCGCTCTTGAATTAGCATGATATGTTAAAAATTTGGGTTAAAAGTAAAGTAAAACGTATTTTTTTTTTCAAAAGCTTTAAATTTACATTAAAAACATGTTATTTAACGATAGCTCTAGTATTCAGCAGTAATTACCAGTAATCAAAATAAAAAAATAATGGTATTTGTTAAAACTACAACCAAATTTGTAACAAGAGGTACAAATATCGTAAAAAAAATAAAAAAAAATAATATTTCCGGAACCTTTGGGTAGAAATGGATAAAATTGTAATATGTTATAGAAAATTATCTGGTTTATCGAATCCTTAACGGTGGACCACTATTTACGCCACACCCTGTATATGTATAACATTTAAGAAGTTAAAAGATATATAATTGTGTTTGCTTGCAAAGGAAAAACAAAACAGACTTCAATTACATCGACACGTAATACAAGTTAGGAATCGAACAACCTATATATTTGGCCTAAAATTTGTAATTAAATTCTAGTTAACTACAGAAACGATTTTTTTTAACATATTTATAAATTTTATAATTAGAATAATAATGTTTAAAAAAATTAAACTAAAAACTTCATTTTACAGCACATGTTTAAGTTTATATGGGAATATTCATTTTTCAAATTTTTATAACTGAATCTACCTATTTAAGACTAGCATACCGCCCCGGCTTCACACGGGTATTAAACAAAATTTTCAAAATAATTTTTTTTCACTATTTTTTTTGAAAATATAATATAGCCTATGTCACCCGCGGATAGTGTAAGCTTCCCAACAGTGAAAGAATTTTTCAAATTGGTTCAGTAGTTTCGGAGCCTATTCAATGCAAACAAACAAACGATCAAATATGTCCTCTTTATAATATTAGTATAGATAATTCATACCACACTGATTTCCACAGCCTGAAATGTTGGTAACATTGTGTCAGTAACTCAGTATTGTATATACTGGATTAGTGATTCGAACAAGTATAACTTACTTGTAGCTTTGTATACGGTGGCAGTTTTGTGTTGTTAATAGATAAATGTAAAGGAATATGAGAAATTAATAATAATTATTAGAAAATGTTTTTTATTATCATATCAAAATTTTCGATCCAGCGGGATTCGAACCCGCACCTCCCGACAATCCGTGTCCAGGGCTCTAGCCGTTAAGCTATGGATCTATACCCAGCGGAATCGAAATTATTTATATGATTTTATTCAGTTTTAAGCAACCGTGGTGCCATCTATAGCGAGTCCTTTACAGTACTTCACTATTCAAAGTTTCATATTACAATGAAATTCTTTTGACAAGAGAGGACACTAAGCTATTTCGAATCCCGCTGGATCGAAAATTTTGATATGATAATAAAAAACATTTTCGAATTTCGTCATGTGTGGGTAACACAAAAATAAAAATAATACGAATAATTATTAGGTAAATGTTGTATTTACTTTCAATATCCGAAATCGGAGGCCAGCCATAGATTGCGTCACACGTTGTTGAGGAAATGTGACTTTATATGGCAAGGTGTGGTTGTCAAGAAATCGTGAAATTCGTTTGACGCAATTTATGGATGGTTTTATTTTCATTGAAGTGAAACTTCTTTAGGCACACGAGGGGTCAAATTTGAGCGACCGGTAACGCGGCATCGCATCATGCAGTCAGTACTTGGATGGGTGACCGCCTGGGAACACCGCGTGACGTTGGCTTTTTGTTTTTTTTATGTATTTTAAATACTTTTTTTTTATTACTTTGCCAAAGAAGTTTCACTTCTGACATGTGTACTTTGACTATGGGCAAAACACATGAGTTCGCGTCATAATATTGGGCGCGAACTTGTGGAGGCCTATGTCCAACAGTGGACTGTGATAGGCTGAAGTGGTGGTAGTAGCAGTGGACTAGAGGAATGTACTAATAGGATTTTGTGTTAGTGTTCTAGTGGAATGTTGTTTAAGTGTACTGTAATACTAACCGCGACTCGACAGCGGGGAGACAGTTGAAGGCGATGGAGGAGAGTGGGCCGATTGGCTAACTAGTGCATCTGCTATAAATCCTAAACCTGAATCCTGGAACAATAAAAGAAGGCATATTTATTTACAAACTATTGCTAGTAGCTTATTTTTTTTTTTCTTTTTTTTTATCTTTGTTGACTGGGGTCTAGAATTCCAGATGGTGGTTACGTCAGCATTATCTTAATATATATAAATCTCGTGTCACAATGTTTGTCCTCAATGGACTCCTAAACTACTTAACCGATTTTAATCAAATTTGCACACCGTGTGCAGTTTGATCCAACTTGAAAGATAGGCTATATATTTTGGTATATGTAATTATTATATTTAAGAAAAAAAAAGGCGGTACGAAGTTCGCCAGGTCAGCTAGTTTTATTTTATAATAATTATTATAACAACTGTCCGACGTTGGGCGCTACTTAACGCAACGAACAGATCACATGTTCAGGACGACGACGCGATTACCACTGATCCTGCGCCTGCACACGCCCGCATTAAATACCCGCGGTTCCGCGCCTCGCGCCCCTAACAACCGCGCTCGCCGCTCGGGCGGCCTAGCGACAACGCGTGACCGTCGCGCTGTTGCCAGGTTCGCGGGTTGCTGTGCGACTGTCTCTAACTGCCGCGCGGTCGGCCGCGTAGCAACTAGGCTCGACCGACGCCGTTGCCAGGTCCGCGCGTTACATCCTCCCCCTCTAACCCAGACGTTACGCCCTCGAAGTCGGGTTAGCCTTTCGCGGTCTTCCCCTCCTACGCTTTTCCTGAACTGGAGCTTGGATGCGACCAACGAACGGGGTTAACAAGGAGACGTGATACTTTCCCAAGGAAACACCATCGCTAATGCGCTCTAACACAAAAGTCGTGGCACTTACGACCTCCCGGACACGGTACGGCCCATCACGACGGGATATAAACTTAGGCGTCTGTCCTCTATTAGCGTCGTTGGAGCCTTGGGTCTTCAAAAGTACGTAATCACCAACCTTATAATCTGGCGCGGGCCGGCGGTTTTCATCGGCGTACCTTTTCTGCATTGCCTGGGCCTTCTCATGGACGTCTCTCGCGTCCATCGACACGACGGGCAACTTCTTACTTTTAGCACACGCGGGGCGCGATGAGGTATCTGCAATCACATTAGACTTACCTGGAGTGTACTCTATCTTCAAGTTGTACTCTTGGAGACTCAGAGCCCACCTGGCTAGTCGACCACTCGGCGACTTCAAACTCATGAGCCACCTAAGCGGTTGGTGATCGGACCTAACTACTACTTCTGCCCCATCAATATACTTACGGAACTTGGATACAGCCCACACGATGGCTAGGGCTTCGCGTTCAGTCGTGCTGTACTTCCGTTCCACTGCTGTGAGGAGGCGACTCGCGTATCCCACGGGTCGTTCGTCGACGCCCTCCCCCTCGAGTAAAGCTGCTCCGAGAGCATAACTACTGCTGTCAGTCCTGAGAACGAACCGCTTCGACTCATCAGCCTGACGCAGTGTCGGCGCTGACACTAGAAGAGACTCAATAGTCTCAAAGGCGCTTCGCTGCTCGGGGCTCCGCGTGGCAGTGGCGTTATTCAAAACAAAAGATTGAACAAATGGGAACACAACATCGGGATTGTCCGAAAAATACCACGACTCTTGGGCTAAGTCTAGTACTAAGCCAGCCTCACTAATAAAACTCCGGCCTAAAAGAGTTCGGGTGTTTTCGCCGGGGAACACCACAAACTCAGTTGCTACTTCTTTACTCTCTAACTTTACGGGCACCGTAGCGGTCAACACTACCTTTAGCTGTCGAGAGCCGTCCGCAAGCCCAATGGTGCGCTCTGACTCACGAAATTGTACCCCACTCGAACGTAAAATATCGTGTAACATGGGACTAGCGATACTGCATGTAGCCCCCGTGTCGACTATCGCTACGCCTTCCCTATTCGCGATGACAACTGACACCATTGGATGTGACCACTTAGTCGTACTGCACAGCGCGCGGTCTACATCGGCGTCGGTAGCGGTGCCGTCGACGATATTAAAATCCGAAGACTTCGTAGGTACATTTTTATTAAGGCATGTCTCACATCTAGATCTCACTACGCCCGGTTGGCCGCATCCATAGCAACGTATCGGATTATTATTATTGCTACCTACACTAATATTCGAACTTACATTATTCGGTTTACTTGTTTTATTTTGTAAATTACGACAATCAGTAACAATATGACCGTAAAATTTACAATACGAACAACGAACGCGCTTATCGCGTTTAGAATTCTCTTTCGAGTTGGGAGTGAGTTGCGCTCCGGTAGTAATGCTCGGACCGGTGGTAAGGGTAACGCCGCGATCGATAGAACGATTCGACTTCGGTTCGAGATTTGGCGCGCTCGCGCCAGAGACGGAGTAGGTACTATTCGACAATACTTGGGACTCCGCTACCGTGTCCTCAACACTCCTAACCTTATCTATAAATAAATCTACAGTTTCACCAGTATCGTCTCTATGTAAACGTTTTCTTACACGTCGATGCAATAGTCCGTATATTATATCTATCTGCATACGCACAGGCACTACGTAAGGCAACTTTGCTAATAACGACCGCACTTTACACATAAACACTTCAGCTCGTTCGGAGTCTTTTTGTTCCTCGGCGAAGATTTCACGTAAAATCTTGTAAGCCGGCTGCGGTGTCCCGTACATGGAACGCAGGCGCGCCACGGCGTCCGTCCAGGAGATGGCGCCGGTGCGAGCTCCGCGCCACCACACGGCGGCGTCGCCCACCAGCAGCATCGGGAGGCCGCGCAGCGCGTGCTCGTCGCTCACGTTGTTGCACTCCTTGTAGATAGATACGGCGTCTAAAAACGCTTCCAGCACTTCTGCGTCACGTGAACTTCCATCAAACCTCGCCGTACACTTGCCGAAGTTGCCGCATCCGGCGGCGGCGGCGACAGGCGGGAGGTTGTTTGATGGGGAAGCCGCAGGGTTCCAGGGGCTATTGCAGGACAATGACCTCAGGGTTTCAGCCAGAGTCCTGTTCGTTTCTGCTTGCATTCTGGCGAAGGACTGCATGACATTCGTCAAGAGCCTCTCGGTGTCCACACTCGTAGATGCGCCGGGAGCGCCAGGGGCAGCGGGGGCGGGGGCGCCTCGGGCGCGCGGCTCCGCCGTGGTGTCGTCGTAGACATCAGGGTCGCTTGCGTCGTCGCTCAGCAGGTCGCCAGCATGCCGATGCTCATCGGCAGCGCGCGTGGACCTCGTTTTTGGCATGGCGGCAAGTGAGTAGGTATTAACCGCTTTTGTTCGTCGCGTTTATTAGACACTTTTGTTCGTCGCGTGTTTTCGCGGCAAAACACAAGTAGGTATAAATACTAAATAACAGTTTGAGTTCGACCACTTTAGTTCATCGCGTGTTTTCGCGGCAAAACACTAGTAGGTAAATATTACTTAACCGTTAGAGTTCGAGGCCCCACGTTGGGCGCCAGAATATAACAACTGTCCGACGTTGGGCGCTACTTAACGCAACGAACAGATCACATGTTCAGGACGACGACGCGATTACCACTGATCCTGCGCCTGCACACGCCCGCATTAAATACCCGCGGTTCCGCGCCTCGCGCCCCTAACAACCGCGCTCGCCGCTCGGGCGGCCTAGCGACAACGCGTGACCGTCGCGCTGTTGCCAGGTTCGCGGGTTGCTGTGCGACTGTCTCTAACTGCCGCGCGGTCGGCCGCGTAGCAACTAGGCTCGACCGACGCCGTTGCCAGGTCCGCGCGTTACATTATTTTCTTTTGCAAAATTTGGTAGGTTTTAACCCAACTAAATATGGCTACCCTAGTTGTCTATATTAGAATATTTAATAAAGAAATCTGCATAGATTTAAAAGTAAGTACCAATGTTTACGTAAGCAAAGGGGGGGGGGGGGGGAAGGTTTTTTGCGACTTCGCTGACGAGAGGGAGGAGGGGGTTAAAAATTGCTAAAATTATGCTTACGTAATACTTGAATGACCCATATACGTAGGTTAACTTTAGGTTAACTTGCAAGTACGTACGTTGGTTATCAATATTTAAAAAATAATTACTTTCATAGCACTACCATTTTTCCCTTTCTAAAGTAAACTAATCACTAAGACCGAGTATATATTTACCTGTATTTGATTATTGGACAAGTCCAAGAGCTGTATCCTCGTGTTGTACCGCAGCAGGGTCGCTACCTGCGCCGCGTCTGCGGGCGACAGGCCGTTGTCGCCCAGCCTCAGCTCCCTGACCGACGAGTTCGTCTTCAGAGCTATCACTGTAAGAGAAACGTAAAGTTATGAATCATAATGTGATAAACATTTTAAAAATCATATCTAAATTTTTCGATCCAGCGGGATTATTTATTATTATTATTTTTTTATTTTTTTAATAAAAGATATATCCACGGACTTATAGTGCCCGTGCTTTTGTTATTCCAATTTTTAGTATGTTAAAACATGCATTGGTACTGTACTGCAACTTAAGAAAACCTAATTACTAGACTTATCAACGTGAGTCCACTGACCAAAACTATTCTATAATATAATTTTGTTATATATTTACACTTACTTGCTAACTACAACACACGGACAACAACAACACACACACAACAACACACAGCGGGATTATTATCGTCTACTACTACTAGCGCGGTCTGTAAAGAACTCGCTATAGACGGCGCCAAGGTTTGCTTAAAAACCAAAATCATCATATCGAGAATTTCGACCCGGCTAGATGTGGATCCATAGCTCAGTTGGCAGAGCGCTGACACGGCACGTCAGAAGGCGCTGGTTAAAATCCCGCTGGATCAAAAAATTTTGATATGATTTTAAAAATGTTTATAATTTCCTCATGTGTGGGTAACACAAAAATAAAAAATTAAACGAATCATAATGTGATGTTTTATAGACTACTAGCTTCTGCGCGCGACTTCGTCAGAGTGAAATAGAATCGATTCTGTCATACATAATTTGTGTGACATTTTAACCGTTTACGCAGCGGAATCTCTCAAAAGGAAATAAAACTCCGATTTTGAACATTCTTCATTGGTGCTACGCTACTATATTGATCTTAGCGTGATGATATATAGCTTAGAGCCTTCTTCTTTATTTGTGTGTGTGTGTGTGTGTGTGCGCGTGTGTCTCAACTCACCGAGGCACAGCAAGGGCTCGCCGGCCAGCTCGGCGCGCTGTAAGGCGAGCGCTCGTAAGCGACAGGAGGCGGGCCTCAGCGCTCGCGCCAGCACCGGCGCGTGGGACGCCTCGAGCGGCCCGCCAGATATCTCCAACTCGGACAGAGACGAGCTCTGGGAAAAAACAACGGTTTACTTTACTCTTATTGACGTTAAACTTAGATAATGCAGTGACACGAACGTTCCACAATACATTACACAGCTCACACCAAATCGTCAACCAATTCGCAGTGAAGTGGAGGACAGTTCGTAACGAAAGAAAAAAATGCGTGCCTACAAAGTACACATGTCAGAAGTGAAACTTCTTCGGCAAACTAATTTTAAAAAAAAAAACGAATTGAAAAAAAGCCAACGTCTCGCGGTGTTCCCAGGCAGTCCAAGTACTGACCGTCATGACGCTGCCGCGTTACCGGTCGCTCAAATTTTACCCCTCATGCGCCTAAAGAAGTTTCACTTCAAAAATATATTTGTAAAACCAAAGCGAAAATAGTAACCAGGAAAAACTTAAGTAAACATATGATAATCAATAATTTTTGAAGGGAAAAATAAAACAAAAATGGTCATTTCACTAATCCACGGAAGAACAGCAGATTAAGGTCGAACCCACCATGGTTTTTGCACAGCTCGTTTGCTACTAGAGTAAAAACTTACAAATAAAAATAAGTATGGGCTAAATTCGAATGTATTTTTTTTGTGACCATATTTTTACTGCACGTACCGATTTTGATTCTTTTTAATAGAAATCTGGTGTTTATTATGTGGTCCCATTTTAATTTGTACGGGATTTTTTAATTTTTTTTTATTGATTTAAGTCACTGTTCAGAAATAATGGCAATTGAGCTCAGAGTTTGCCTGTTTGTCTCTGCTCATGATGAGTGTGAATGCGTTTTGGGTGTTTCTGGACATAGGATAGGGGCTCATTCTCTTTTGGTTTGTTGGGCGTGAGGCACTTTTTAATCTTCTATTTAATTATAAGTGTACCTTCTTTATCATTCTGGATGCAGCCTGCCAGCCTCGTACACCAAACTGTCTCGGGCCGACGATACACAACGCCGTCGCACTTTCATAATATTCGATCATATCAAATAACGCTTCCTGAAAATATATGCATTACAAAAATTAGGAATTGAGTCTCAATTTGATGCCAATTTTAGTAACGCTTGGGTATCTTAGAATAAAAAGTTTGTTTTGTAATGGAAATAGACAAACAAAGCCCATACACATACATTTTCATGAAAAAAATTAAAAAACAAAACCATCTACTTAATGCTTACTATCTTATAAATTTCAAGTCGCAGTCTCATGGTGGACATTCTTGGCATTCAGGATGAATCTTCAAAAAATGGAAGGTCCGTAGCTAAAAACCTATAAGTATCAGCATTGCACCCATGCGAAGCCGGGGCTGGTAACTAGTATACAAACATATATGTATATTTCACCCAGACTCGGGGGCGTGAATCGAACCCAAACCCCCAGAGCAGAAAGCGGAGTCATTACAAACTGCTTGAATGGGCTAGTCATAGCAGTATACTCACAGCTCCCTCATCATCAATGTCTGTGTGGTCCAGTTCCACCTTCCTGAACTGAACCTTCCTCATCAGAGCCTCGAGAGCGTCAGTCGGAGCCGTTCCGAGGAGTGAGCAGTCGGAGAGCAACAGCCGAGGCGCCCTTGTCGTACCACCGATTGTGTTTTCCGGGAGTTCCTGGAAATATCGATGGAAAAGCTATTAGTAAGAAAACGTTTTATAAAGTTTTTATCCAGCAGTACTTTATATCTGGGACTGTTACCTGTTACACAGGTTAGTGATAAGGTTTATCTTGAACATAAGTTCATCATTTCATTTTCTGATGAGAACTGGTGGTAGGGAAATTAGGCGCCAGTTATGGAATTGTGTTTAATCTCCAAGCTTTGTCCATTATAGAGGTCCTCGTCTTCAATGCTGAGTAAGGGTAAAGGCCAAAGGGCAATGGTAACATTAAATGCAATATATAATACCGTTGGTCCCAGTTGTAACTTAGGATCGTTACTCATGATAAGAAAATTATCCGACTACCCGCAGTAGACCAGCACAGCCGATTAAACTTCTACCTTTATCTACACGGATATCTCTGCAATTGCCATAGAATGTTTACAGGCAAGTTTAGTTCCGTGATAAAGCAACGTAGGAGATAAAGCTTCCACCGTTCCTCGATAGGGAGAGAAAGGTTTTGGCTAACAGTTGGATGTTTACAGGCTATGTCAGTGGTTAGAAGATATTACCCGTATCTGTTGAAGCACAGAGTCGATAGGCGGTGTACCATTCGTTCGACAGTACTCGAGGTACTCCGCTGCGAGCTGCGCACGCGTCGTTGTGGGCACTGGAACAGAAATAATAATTTTTATTAAGTTTTTAAGGAAGTATAATTAAATATTATCATTAATCATTTGCTTCTTTATACACACACGGTCGTCTATGCCTAAGATAAGCTACTTAATGTTTGTGTTATAGGTAATAAGATATTAAACTCCAGATGTACCAGTTATTGCCCAACTGGGATGGGACCTCCTTTAGTTTCACTTCAATTATAGAATACTTATAATAAATACGTTTTTTTATAATTATATATAATAGCAATATCTTTTTTTATTAAATAGTATTATAAATAGAAAAGGTTTGATTTTGATTTAATTTTTAAAAAAAAAAACACCAATATTAAGCTACGCTGTCACTGAGTGAGGTTGGCTATATTTTAAGGGGTTACACCTAATGGTAGAAAACGGAACATGCAAATTCGTTAGTCCAAGCAGGTATATATTAATGATAATATATTATTATGATAATATTTTTATTCACAGACCAACTAATCTCTATATATATAAAAATGAATCGCTGAATGTGTTGCTAAGCGCAAATCTCGAGGATGGCTGAACCGATTTCGCTAATTCTTTTTTTATAATATTCCTTGAAGTACGAGGATGGTTCTTACGGAGAGAAAATTTTAAAAAATTGCCTGAAAAAGTCTAAAAACAACACTTTTCTATATATTCCCATACAAAAGATTCGTAATAATACTTAAAAGTCAATTTGAACTTTAATACCATACCATAAAGTTTAAGTGTTGGTCTTGGTGGAGGGGTTTCGGGAAGGATAAGTATTAAAAAATAATAATTAAAGAATCGACTGTTAGGCGGTACGAAGTACGCCGGGTCAGCTAGTAGATTATATAATAATACACTTGATTTGACATGCATAACTTAAATATTGACAATTTATTTTATAACTTTTAAAACTAAAACATGATCGATTTAAGAATTCTTTCACCAGTGGTACTCTACTATGTACGTATGCTGTGTGGCTACGGCAGTAAAGAATATAGCCACTCCCTCTCTTCCTATGGGGGTCGAAAGAGGCGACTGAGGGATAACACAGTTCCACCACGACCTTGGAACTTAGAAAGCCGACCGATGGCTGGATAACCACCCAACTGCTGGCTTTGAAATACACAGGCCGTAGACGGGCAGTTTTGTCTTCGATGCGACAAAGCCAGCCCTGCGGTCGCAACCCGCCTGCCCAGCGTGGTGACAAAATGGGCAAAACACACGAGTTCACGCCATTTTTGGCGCCAACTTGTGGAGGCCTATGTCCAGCAGCGGACTGCGATAGGCTGGTGTGTGTGTGTGTGTGTGTGTGGTACTCTACGTTATTACATGCGATATTTTAATAGAGGTAAAACGTAACGCGGGCGAAGCCGCGGGCGGAAAGCTAGTTCAATAACAAAGTGAAAATGAAGTCACGACACAATTTTGACACAGTTCGGTAAATATAATATATTATAACTTTATATGATGTATCCGTGAGTCATTCATGGAAATTTAAAACTTTTAACATTTTTCGAGATGGTGACTAACTTCTGACGTAATGTGATCTAGACTGAAACTTCTGAACCTATTGTCAAACCAACCCACTTCGGTTGACAGTTCTTTTTAACAGACTTGAGAAAAGGAGGATATTTTTTATGTGTGTTCCCGGATAACTTCCTCGTTTATAAACCGATTTTCCTGTTTTTTTTTTTTGTTGGAAAGGAGATATCCCTAGGGTGTTACCGTAATAAGGAAGGAGGAGGAGGAGGAGGAGGAGGATTTGATGATGGCATTCCAGAGAAATCGAGGGGAATCTTCGAAAATCGTAGTGGCAGTCGCCAGTGCGTTTGTTAATTTTTTTCGTCTACCTACGTTGTATCACTTCCTCGAGTGGAAGGAGATAGATGCGGCGCAAGCGTACAACGAGCGTAACGGGACAATAAGTCATCCTTTTTCGTGCATGTAGCCGGCGTTCATCGATTTATTAGACGTTGTCACGTCAAAAAAATATTTTGAAATTCTTGTTAAATACCCGAGCGAAGCCGGGGAGGGATGCTAGTACAATATATAAAATGCGGTAAACTACACGATATTACGTAACAAATCCACATACACATACAAACAATATTCCCAATAAAACACACAACCTCCACCCCTCCTTCGAAGTCGGTCAAAAAGCCATTAGTAGAGTAACAGCTAAGTGGGTCATGACATGATGTCACCCGTTCGATGAAATGCATTTATTGTTCCGACTGACCTCATGTACGAATAACTTGAATATAGTATTTGGCGCCTCACGCCTGTGATGCCTCGCGTAGGGATGCCCAAAAAAAGTTTTTGAAGTGAAACTTCTTTAGGCGCATGAGGGTAAAATTTTAACGGATGAAACGCGGGACGGTGACGTTTTTATACCAAGTTGAATTCAACGGTTCTCGTCCGATTTTACTCTAACCGAAGTTAAGCAACGTCGGGCGCGGTCAGTACTTGGATGGGTGACCGCCTGATGTAGGCGATGTAGCTTATTGTTTTTTTTTCTAGTTTTCAATTTGTTTTTTTAAATTAGTTAGGAAAAGAAGTTTCACTTCTGACATGTGTACTTGGTATTTTTATCGATATATCGTATTGTAATTTATCGTATGCGTTTGTATCGATACACGATATCGTCCAATTGTTTGTATCGATAGTAGGTATATTTCTATCATAACGAAATGATAAATATAAATTTGAAGCTTTTTAGTCTACTCTCTTAGGGATTTGCTTAGTGATCATATAGACACATAATCACAGTTTAAAATAAATCGGCCAAGTGCGAGTCGGACTCGCGCACGAAGGGTTCCGTACCATTGACTAGGTAAACAACAGTAGGTACATTGACTTTAATATCAGACAAAAAGCGGCTAATAAATCACTTTTGTTGCATGGGAGCAAAAATAGGCAAAAATGACGTTTTTTTGTATGGGAGCCCCCCTTAAATATTTATTTTATTTTAATTTTATTATTTATTATTAAAGTACAAGTACAAATGAGTATTTTGTGAATATTTCAAGTGCCTACCTGTTGCCATTATTGATATCGAGCAAAAAAGGGCAAGAAAATCGCGTTTGTTGTATGGGAGCCCCCCTTAAATATTTATTTTATTTTGTTTTTAGTATTTGTTGTTATAGCGGCAACAGAAATACATAATTCGTGAAAATTTCAACTGTCTAGCTATCGCCGTTCTTGAGATACAGCCTGGTGACAGACGGACGGACGGACGGACGGACGGACGGACGGACGGACGGACGGACGGACGGACGGACGGACAGCGAAGTCTTAGTAATAGGGTCCCGTTTTTACCCTTTGGGTACGGAACCCTAAAAAGGAATATCACTTCTATTTTTTTTGAAGTGTAGAGTATTGTTGGCCCTATCGGCCTTGACAGCCTCGCCGGGTGGGTGGCCGGATACTGAGACCCAGCCGTGAACGAAAAAGGGGAGCCCTTTAGGAGGGCTCGGAATGTCCGTTCGTCCCAAGGGTGTCTCCTAGCAAGACCTGGGTTTAGGACGAAGTCGGTGTGGAGGAATTAAGCGCTGTGCGGAGCGGAAGAAGCGCTGTGCGGAGCGCTGTAAGTATTAATTTCTATAAACAATATATAAAATATTTCCTAAGACCTGAGTGTTAGACCATAAAGTTTTGTCAACCTAAAAGGCGCTCAGAAACAGTGGAGATCGGTCTTCCCTTTGTGCAAGCCAATGAGCATCGATAGCACGTACTCAACCTTACTCCCGCTGTTGACATAGCGTATCCCTAGGAACTCTAGTTATAAGAATTATGTAAAATTAGGTCCGCAAACAAGCGTACGGTTCACCTGATGGTAAGCGATTACCATAGGTTATAAACGAATGCAACACCAGAAGCATGGCAAGCGCGTAAGCATGGCAGTCTATAAGTTTAGAAATAGTTTCATATAAACCAACTCCTATCACTATCAGAAATGCGGAAAACTGTATGACCTCATAGGTTCAACCTTCACACATATATAAGGATGGCATTTAATAAATAGCTGTATTATATTATATTATGACGCCGCGTTGGCGCAGCGGTCCCAGCACTGGATTGCGATTGGCTATTGCGCGGGCGGTTGCGGGTTCGAACCCCGCACACGACAACATTTGTATTGGCCATACAGATGTTTGCCGTGGTCTGGGTGTTTGTGCAGTTCTTGTGGGTCTCCCCACCGTGCCTCGGAGAACACGTTAAGCCGTCGGTCCCGGTTGTTACCATGTACACCTGATAGCAGTGGGATATTAGGGGCTGCAGCGATGAGCGATGTACTGGATCATTATCATTAAACACTTGAGGGTAATAATAATACTTAACTTATTCTTTATTGTACCAATAAAAAGAAGTTTACAATTTATAAAATAATACAAAAAAAGAAATGTACAACAGGCGGTCTTATCGCTGTACAGCGATCTCTTCCAGACAACCAGCAGCGTGGAGGAGAAAATGTGAAAAAAGCGGAAAGGGTGTACAGAGACAGGGGTACATATTTTTTTTAAAGTCGGATCTCGTACTAAACAGTTACTGTAATCAGGTAAACTTCATAAATCTTATTTAAAAAGGTTAGTCAGTCTTTTAAAATTAAACTATAACATTTTTTTGCTAAATGGCAATTCAAAAGTTCTTATCGACACTCCAGCCTATCGCAGTCCACTGCTGGACATAGGCCTCCACAAGTTGCGCCCAAAATGGTGCGAAATCATGTGTGTTGCCCATAGTCACCACGCTGGGCAGGCGGGTTGGTGACTAACTCGAATAATCTTAAATATAATAAGCCACGTGCGTCGAGACAAGCGGTAAACATCTGTTAAAGCGTTGTGTATAAAATAATAATACTGTCTCAATAAGACATGCTCCAAGAGCGATGGCTGAACGCCAAAATACGGTTTACTGACTCAAAAACTTTGCTGAAACTTCACACGTAGGGCGTTGACACGACGGAAAAAAACTGGCAGATATCGTCCAAATAATATTTTGGTAATAGAATTTCTTTTTAAACTTTGATTATAATTGTGTTTGCTCGCAAACGAAAAAAAAACCGACTTCAATTACATCGACAAGTAATACAACGTAATAAGACGAAAAAATAGTCAAGTAATTACGCGCTATTAAAGATTACTCAAAAAGTTGTAATCAGTTTTCGATCTAATTTAAACAAGACTACAAGACAAGTATTAGCTTTTGATTAAAGTAAGAATCATCGAAATCGGTACACCGAGTAAAAAGTTATGCGGTATAATATAACGTAGGTCGACGAAAAAGTAGTCACGTAAATACGCATTATTATTATTAGATATAACTCTAAAAGTACTTGTCAGATCTCAATTAAATTAAAATGGGACCACATGACACGCAACACCTTTCAATTAAAACAAAATTGATCGAAATCGGTCCACCCAGTCAAAAGTTCTGAGCTAACATACATTAAAAAAAAAACACGTGTCGAATTGAGAACCTCCTCCTTTTTTGGAAGTCGGTTAAAAAATACAGTCGAATTGAGAATTTCTTCCTTCTTTGGAAGTCGGTTAAAAAAATTGCGTGCGTACAAAGTACACGTCACGTCAGAAGTGAAACTTTTTTGGCAAACTAATGCAAAAAATCGAATAAAAAAAATAATAAAAAAAAACGAAATAAAAACAAAAAAATCGCGCACGAAGGGTTCCGTACCATTGACTAAACTATGCCATTGACTAAACAACGCCGTCTATGCCGCTATTAGAAAACTATTATTAGTCTATTGACGAAGTTTTCCTAATTTCTGATATATGGCGTTTTAGACTAATAAAAAAACAAAAATAATTATCGCCCCCCTTAAATATTTATTTTATTTTGTTTTTAGTATTTGTTGTTATAGCGGCAACAGAAATACATAATTTATGAAAATTTCAACTGTCTAGCTATCGCCGTTCTTGAAATACAGCCTGGTGACAGACAGACGGACAGACGGACGGACGGACGGACGGACGGACGGACGGACGGACGGACGGACGGACGGACGGACAGCGAAGTCTTAGTAATAGGGTCCCGTTTTTACCCTTTGGGTACGGAACCCTAAAAACTACCTAATTGAAAAAAAACAAGAAGCTAACGTCACGCGGTGTTCCCAGGCGCTCAAATTTAACCCCTCATGCGCCTAAAGAAGTTTCACTTCAAAAAATTGACAAAATTCAAAATAATACTCATTTTAAAGGGATAAAGACCTTGACCTGAATTGAACCTCGACCTACAACCGGATTATGTTTTCATCCGCTGGACCGTTGATAGGTATGAACCGAGCGGATTTTAAACTGTGGACTCGATTAGTAGTCATAACTAACAAAACGAGTTTGTTTGTTATCACTTATCTCAGGAACTAGCGATATCAATTTGAAATTATTTTTAAGTACACTCTATAGCATTACAAGTTCGTTTAAAATTTATCAAAATTAAGCTTATTAGATTATCCACCAACCCGCATTGGAGCAGCGTGGTGGATTAAGCTCCGTTTCTTCTCCTATGTGAGGAAAGATTCCTATGCCCAGCAGTGGGATATTAAAGGCTGAAGCGTAAGCTTTTTAGAATAATTCAAGCTATATATAACATCAAAATATGACACATGTAACGTTTAGCGTCAAAACGTTTTTGACGCAACTTCGCCGCGTGGGCGCCTGTTTGTCTTAATTTACAAATAATGAAATTTTAACTTAAAACAAAATATCGACCAAACCGTGCCAAGTGCGAGATGAACGAACAATTATAGAATCGTTACTCATAGTGGGGTAAGCTGCAACCTTTCGCATTTATGAAAAAGAGATCTTTGCGCGGCAGTGGGATCCAGAAAGAAAAAAGGTGAACTATATTATTTTGATCCAACGAGCGCTCGGAGAGAAAGTATATTTATTTATACTTCTAGATCGGCAAACAACCGTACGGCTTACATGGTGGTCAGTCAGTTCAGCTTATTGCAGTCCACTACTGGACATAGGCCTCCCCGAGTATGCGCCAGACATCCCGGTTTACCGCAATCCTCATCCAGACTACACCGGGATCTTAGCCGGGAACAGTTCGGCTGGCGGGAACTGAGGGCCGAAACTTCTGCCGCGAGCTCATGGGGGTTTTGCCCCCTTGGTTTTGTTAGTCACCACGCTGGCGCTGGGCAGGCGGGTTGGTGACCGCAGGGCTGGCTTTGTCGCACCGAAGACGCTACTGCTCGTCTTCGGCCTGTGTATTTAAAAAGCCAGCTGTAGGATGGCTTTCCCGCCATCGGTCGGCTTCAATAGTTCCATGATGGTAGTGGAACTGTGTGATCCCTTAGTCGACTCTTACGACACCCACGGGAATCGAGTGGGTGGCTAAATTCTAGACTGCCATAGCCACAAGTCACATAAAAAGTTGAAAGTCAACGCTCAATATCCGCGCCGATAACTATATAACTGTGTTTGCTAGCAAACGAAAAAAAACCGACTTCAATTACATCGACAAGTAATACAACATAAGTAGACGAAAAAAAATTTACAAACACACTAGTTGTCTCTACGATTTTCGAGGGTTTCCTTCGATTTCTCTGGGATTCCATCATCAGATCCTGGTTTCCTTATCATGGTACCTACTACCTAAGTTGGTACTTTCCAACAAAAAAAGAATTATCAAAATCGGTTCATAAACGAAGAAGTTATCCCCGAACATACATAAAAAAATAAATAGAAAAAAAAACAAAAAAAAATTATATACTGTCGAATTGAGTAACCTCCTCCTTTTTTGAAGTCGGTTAAAAACCGTGACACTCAGATACAATCTATTTTCACCTGAGCGTCTTTGACAATCACTTCAGTGTTATAAATATACGAAGCTATTTATGTATTTAGTTATTTACTTTATTTACCGTCGTTCGTGTGAGTGAATGACTCATGTGTACTTTGAAAGCTGAAACACAATCAATTGCCGTTTTAACACTTATATTTTATCGCTTTAGTGAAAATAGAATATATTATATAATATAATAAATAAATAAACAAACGTTTCACTCAACGGCCCCCACTAGGATTTACTAATGTGTCGGCGGTCAGGAACACACACAATACACAGACACAAACGCCCTGAACACGTTTAATATCAGTCTGTATGGCAAAATACGAGTAAGCTAGTGTGGTGACGCTGAAATGTATTTAAGGGCAAAAGTTCCAATATAAAAGAAAATTTTAAAAAAGTCATATTTCCGACACAAAAAAATATATAGGTACATATATTCGCCGAGTTAGCTAGTAGGTATGCAATATTTTAAAGGTTACACTTAAGTCCGATTCCTATATTCAAAAATCTATTCGTTTTGCCTTAGAGGACCATATTTCAGCACCAAACTGTAAACGAACTATTCGAAGAATTAAGATTTTCGGTATTGAAATCTAAGGAAATAATACTACCCAGTCAAAATAGAATTAGCAAGAATTTAGAAAGCAGAAAGGATATAATTACGCTTTTGTTCGAACCTCTTTCCACCAATACAGGTTTGACCAAGCAAACATAAAAATATCGCAGTTCCCCCCAGGAGCTCTGGTCACCTCACTCAGCAACAGGAACACAACACTGCTTGAAAACAGTATTATTTAGCTGTGGTCTTCTGTAAGGTCGAGGTACTACCCCAGTCGGGCTGCTCCATACTTTGAGCAGGAAATGGGCATGACGGCAGTATCAAAAAATCGTCAATTTAATGATTTCAGGGAACACTCATATTAAAAAAATTCAAAATACTGAATCTGTTGCGTAGTTTTAAAGATCTAAAGGATACAGACAGCGGGAAGTAACTTTATTATGTATACGATTCAAAAGTGATTTAAGAATGAATAATTTTTTATTATTTTTTGTCGTTTAGCAGTTATAACACTGAAATTATAGAAACTTGAAGACTGAGTTTCAATGTAAACATTTAGCACATTTCAAATAAGTACATAATCTTGTCTTATGAGACTCATTTAAAGATTATTCTTGAGATAAAAATGATTGACTGGTATGATGTCACTGACGTTACATCATCAAATTGTCATCTATACTTATGACAAAACTATAACAGGACTTATTACAGACAAAACTATAACAGGACTTATTACAATGAAGACATTTAAAAAAAACTATATTTAACTGAGGTAGGGCAGAGCAGCAAATTTCCTGCTCAAAATATGGAGCAGCCCGACTGGGTAGTACCTCGACCTTACAGAAGTTCACAGCTAAATAACACTGCTTTCATGCAGTGTTGTGTTCCTGTTGGTGAGTAAGATGACCAGAGCTCCTGGGGGGGATTGGGGATGGGGTCGGCAACGCGCTTGCGATGCTTCTGGTGTTGCAGGCGTCTATAAGCTACGGTAACACCTACCATCTGGTGAGCCCGTACGCTTGTTTGCTGAACAACTTATATAAACAAAATCTCCAAAACGTACTATGTACGCGCATATGTTCTGAACGACTGCAAGAAAAACAAATTGGATAATTATTTTTGAAGTATAACTTTTTTTACGCAAGCTTGACTTGAGGAGTAAGCTGGTGAATGCGCGACGAGAGCGTTGCGAAAAGTGTAATCGGGCGAAGCGAACCGAGCAAGAGAGAGAGATGCGAGCACACATTTTCTTTCTCTCATAGCCAGTTACCTTTCGTATATCTAAGACACAGTGCAGGCCTATTGTTTACTTCAGTCGTGTGGTCTAAACCTAAAGCACGCTCCTTTTCTTATGTTCATTATTGGCGGAACAAGGTTTTTATACAAGAGAAAATTTAAAAAAAAAATCTGGTTCGACGAAGTTCGGGAGTCAAGTAGTTTTAATTGAAAGAGTCTCTGTTCACAACACCCAATGCGTATTTTTTTTTTCATTTATGTCAGTACAAAATTACTAAATGGTTATTGAATGAAACTTAGTATGATAGGAATTTATTAGATCACAAGAGCCGGGGAGGGCTAGACTTTCGTCATCATCATCTCTCTGCCCTTATCCCACTTATGTAGGGTCGGCACAACATGTTCTCCTCTTCCATTCCTCTCCTGGTCTAAGATCCGGAATATAACAAAATATTCCCTCATCTGTTAATTAGATGAAACAATTTTTTATAGGCTGATTTCAATACATATTGTGAATTTATAAAAACAACCTCTGCCACCATAAGCCTACTGCAAATATTTTTTTTTATCTTTTCCCTCTCATGTTAATTACATGTAGTAAGCTAAAACCGTTAATATTTTACATTATATACCTGACTGTAGTAAGCAGCCATCTCTATGATTGCTACACTTACCTGCAGCCAGGTCAGTAACCTCAGTCAGCAGTAACCTAATCTATCTAATCTAATTAACAGATGAGGGAATATTTTGTTATATTCCGGATCTTAGACCATCTATTATTCATCAATTCAACGCTTACTCCTTTCTTTCTCGTGTCCTCACTCACACAATCCATCCATCGCTTTTTTGGCCTGCCGATCGCTCTTCGTCCTTCGACATTCATCCCTAACATTCTTTTACCAATATAGCGTTCTTTCGTAATTTCATAAAAGCTGAAAATTTCTCACCGCATGGTACCAACACAGGTAGAAGTAATGGATAAATATGAAGTTTAACTCATTGTGGCTTTGGCAGGCAGCAAAGGCGTATAAAGTGCCAACTATTGTAACTACCGTCGTTTCATAAAGCGTATTTTTTTAATATTCGAAATAATATTAGAAATTACGTCAATTATTACCTCATCCTTTTTAGCCCAGTCGAATTTAGATTTACAAAATTGGAAGCAGCAATTTTCCTTCGGAATTCGTTGGAGGGGGTCACTGGTAGTCTCAAATTCAAAAAGAAGGGGTACCAGACTTGTTTCATCCGCCATCTTGATTTAAAGGGTTATTTTTTGTCTCTTGAGTAACTCTTAGTATTTAATAACTTATATTTTTGAATTAATTACCTAGTGACATTTTATTATTACCAATACATATTATAAAACAAAGTCGCTTCCCGCTGTCTGTCTGTCCCTATGTATGTTTAGATCTTTAAAACTACGCAACAGATTTTGATGCGGTTTTTTTTAATAGATGGAGTGATTCACAAGGAAGGTTTATATGTATAATACATGCATAATATAGTAGAGGAACACTGATAGGTTTAGCAACCGTGCGAAGCCGGGGCGGGTCGCTAGTAAAATATAATAATTGACTCCTATTGTAAATATTCCATTTTTCATAGAAGCCTTACCATCTTGGTGTGAAAGTGGTGGTGGTGGTAGTGGTTACCATCTTGATTGCTTTACCATCAATTTTTGTTTTGAATTTTGAACAATCAAATTTGCGCGAGAAAAATTTAATTTTTGTAACCGACTTCCAAAAAAGGAGGAGGTTCTCAATTCGACTGTGGTTCGCTCAGAACTTTTGACTGGGTTGACCGATTTCGATCAATTTTGTTTTATTTGAAAGGTTTTGCGTGTCATGTGGTCCCACATTAATTTAATTGAGATCTGACAAGTACTTTTAGAGTTATACCTAATAATGCGTATTTACTTGACTAGGTACTTTTTCGTCGACCTACGTTGTATTATACCGCATAACTTTTTACTCGGTGTACCAATTTTGATGATTCTTATTTTAATCGAAAGCTAATACTTGTCACGTAGTCTTGTTTAAATTATATCGAGATCTGATCACAACTTTTTGAGTAATCTTTAATAGCGCGTATTTACCTGACTATTTTTTCGTCTTATTACGTCGTTGTATTACTTGTCGATGTCATTGAAGTCGGTTTTTTTTTCGTTTGCGAGCAAACACAATTATTTATACTACTAGTGTCAAACAGGCGCATTATTCTTCTAACGGTAAACGGTTACCGCAGCTAACGAACTGTTATAACTGAACTGAACACTGAAACCTAAATTGCTGATACCTTTATTTCCCGCTAAGTCAGCATTCTCAGAATAGAAGCTAGAGACGACAGTACAGAAAGACTTAGAGAAAGTCCTGCCGGGCTAGCATGCGTACAACGAGATAATCTCTTGACGAGAGAGATAGATAATGTCTACATCGAGTATTTTCTCGATTACCTTAGCATGCGCAATACGATGCTCTTCCGAAGACAAAACGGAACGGAAACGCCATGGTATACAAAAGATATTATAATAATATTTATAATTTTAATATATTTCGTTTATCGTAGTCTTTCTAATATTGACAACGAGTAGTTTATCTTCTTAAAACGTCAAAATCACGTCAAAATTCGACAAAACTACGATAACTAAAATTTCTTGTTATCTCTTCAATTGTCGTGACGAGAAGAGTATCACGTGCGCGCATGTTAGCTACTGTAGACATAAAGAGATAATACGAGAAAAGGGGTAGACAAACTTTTGTCGTGGCGCGCATGCTAGCCCGGCAGATTTCATTAACATTATAATTAATTTGAGTTAGAGTTTTAAATAAGTGTTAAAATTATATTTCCTTTTATTAGGGTTCCGTACCTCAAAAGGACAAATAGAAGATAAGGATTATAGGATCACTTTGTTGTCCGCCTGTCTCTCAAGACGCAAGGGAATCAAAACCTACCGGTTACTCCCGTGAACTTAGAATCTTGAAAGGTACGAAGCAACGTCTTCAACGTCTTATAGCACAGATAAAGGAAAAATTGGAAAATGCATAAATTTTTAGTTACATCATATACATACTTAGTGAAAATATTTTTTATAATTTTTGTACGGAACTCTCGGTGCGCGAGTCCGACTCGCACTTGGCCGGTTTTTTTTAAAACCTATGCACATATTCAATTCTAACACAACACAGCAACACCAGGACTCAACCGACCTTACCAATGTAAGGTAGAGCTGCTCGTGATTTGGTGCAAGATTTTTGCAGTTAATGATTTATTTATTTGATATTATAACAATTTTAGGGTTCTAAGGGTCAACGAGTCAAATTTTAATGAGTCTGTTATACAATTAAGGTTTTGTAACTTTTGTCTGCATGTGTGTGTGTGTGTGTGTGTTGCATCAAGATATTGAATCATAAAATGCCGCGCCAATTTTCACAGACTGCTGGTCTGATGATTTCTTGGAACCATGGTAATAAATAACCAAGCGGGTGTGAATGTTTGATCAAATGTTGGCACATGTTGGAGGCGTTTGATGAGCAATTAAGTACTAACTATGCGCAGCGGTCATAGTAGATTTTATCATACAGATTTGTTGGACACTGCTCTGGTATGCTACCAGTGAGTTTACCGTGTGGACATCTAAACACCAGCAGTTACTGGTTAGATTCCCATTCGGTATGAATATTTGTATTAGTACAAATATTTCTTTCCGGTCTGACTGTCTGTCTTTGTGAGTGTCTCGTAGAGCACGTTAAGCTGTCGGTACCGATCGCTATAAGATAAACTTGAAAACGTTTGTTAGTCATAGTGTATCCGCCAACACGCCAGTGGAGCAGCGAACTATTAAGCTGTGACCCTTCTCCTACACCAGGGATGGCGAACCAATGGCACGCGTGCCACAAGTGGCACGTTTGAAAATTTTGATGGCACGCACAAAAATTTTTTTTAAATATGTTATCTTTTTTGATAGAAATGTGTTCGTGAATAAATTAATAGGATGTAAGACAAATATTAAATGTACAGTCGTACATATTTCTAGATTTCTTTACAATAATTTGATAAGTTGGAGGTGTTCACTACGTAAGGTTCAATATCGTATAGCAGAACGGTTTGTTTGTTTTTTCGAATAAAAGACGTGCTCACTCCTTGATAATTTATTTTATACTGACTTTGTGACTTTAGTACATATTAGATGCGTTTTTAAACATTTTGCGTGAAATAGTGTTGGACATACCGCCCACCAAAAACAATTGTTTTTAAATAAAGTCTTACTACATTAACATCATTTAGCTGAAACTATGTAACTTTATCTTGAATACAAATTACAATTGTATTATTACAAACATTATACACAATTCATTTGTAATCTGTGATCTGTCCATAAAACATAATTTTGTAAATATTTTGTTTCACATAACATAAATTACTGCAATACATTTAAGTCTCTGAACTATGAACTTCAAAACACATGATAATACAAAATAAACTCTAAATACTTCGAAAACTCAACTATTTATCAATTACCCTTAATTCATATTTTGTTAAAGTTTACACTTAATCACAGCACTTTTATAACACAACCATATACACACATTCATGTACACTTTTTTTTGTAGATACATGTACTTTTCTCATATATATAACCGCCCACCATGACTTAATTGTAATCTTTGTCTTTGGGTAATAATATTAACTTCGATAATGGTCTCTTAAGTTCATGGTTGCCCGGTGTCTGCACTGTAATACTCTCACTAAATCATGTGTTCCAGGGTGTAGATGCTTGACATTGGCCAATCTATAATACAAACTTTGCAGTTGCGTATACAGTTTCTTACAGCTGATTTTAGCCCAATAATCCAGTATTTTGTTCTCAGATAAGTCATCATTTGCTGAATCCCGCCGTGCAGTGTTCGTATATGTGCTTCATTAATTAAAAGTTTGTTATATGTTGATTAGCTGGAATTATTATAGGATGTTTAACCGTTTCAGGTATCGAAGCATTTTGTAATCAACCGCCTACTCTTATCAAACCCCTTTTATCTAAAAAGGGTGAAAGTGTGATTAAGAAACTTCTATATTTAACTATTCCCTTCTTTTTGAGGTCATCAAATTCTTCTTCATAAATTAAATTTTGGTAATATCTTATGCTATCTTCTAATACCCTTTCCAATTCATTTACTGTCAAATAACCTTGTCTTTCTTCCATCTTACTTTTCCTTAAAAATCTTCTACAATAAGCTAATACTCTTTTCATCCTAGATAAACTCGAAAATCGTTCCCAGATGGGTTTTTCTCCACCTTCTATCTTTGTATGTAAACATCCCTTCATTTCTAGTTCTGTTTGTGGAATGTCATCTCTCCTTTCCATGTATGTTTTATTTTCTTTAAGCCATTCCGGTCCAGACCACCAAAGGTTGTAATCCTCAAGATCGTATGCTCTTAGACCTCTAGTTGCAATATCAGCTGGGTTATCAATAGACTTAATGTGTCTCCAACGATCATTGTCTAGCACTCTTAATATATCTGATACTCTGTTTGCAACAAATGTTCGCCAACGACTAGGTTGGGCTTGTAACCACGATAATACGACCATAGAATCCGTCCAGGCAAAGATGTTATCTTTATTTATTTTTAGTAACTCTGCAAGATCATGCATGAGTTCAGCCAATAAAGCCGCAGCACACAATTCCAGTCTAGGTACTGACAGCTGCTTTAATGGTGCAACCTTAGTACGAGACGCGAGAATCATTGTATGGACTTCATCACCGTCCACAATTTTAAGGTAAGTGACAGCAGCATATGCTTGAGTAGATGCATCTGCAAAACCATGCAATTCTACTGTATTAAAATTATTTTTAGTTGTTTTTAACCATCGTGGTATTTGTATGTTTTGCAAATGTGTCAGCTCCTCTCTATACCTTATCCACTCTTCACGCATATGTGCCGGTAGCTCGTCATCCCATCCTAAGTTACAGAGCCACAATTTTTGAATCCAAATTTTAGCAGTTATGACAACTGGCGATAACCATTCAAACGGATCAAATAATCTGGCGACATCTGATAGAATGGATCTCTTCGTCACAGGATGTATCATCTCGGGTAAGTTCACAGTAATTTTAAATATATCTTCTTTCCTATCCCATGTTAATCCAAGAATTTTAATAACTTTGTCTAGTTTTATCTCCACTGTATCCTTTATTGTTTCCTCTCCTCCTTGTAAATATCTTAAAACTTCCTCAGAATTACTACACCACTTTTGCATAATAAATCCTCCTTTCCGTAATATCATTCTAATTTCTTCACATTGTTTCTTAGTTTTTTTTTTCACTATCACTTCCAGTCATTAAATCATCCATGAAAAATGATCTTTTGATTACAGGTGCAGAGTGTGGATATTCCTCAGCTTCATCATCAGCTAGTTGATGTAACGTTCGGACAGCTAAATATGGAGCTGCTGAAGTTCCAAAAGTGACAGTTGTTAGATTATAGCTTTCAGGTTCTTTGTCAGGGCTGTCTCTCCAAACGATTCGTTGTAAATTTGTATGTGCTTCTGTCATATTTATCATTCTATACATCTTCACTATATCTCCTACTACACAAATTTTGTATGTACGCCAAGTGGTTATCAGACTTCGAAGATCAGGTTGTAATACAGGACCTACCATCATGGCATCGTTTAAGGATTTGCAATTAGAGCCACTTGCTGATGCATCGTATACTACTCTTACCTTAGTAGTGTCTTTGTCTTCGCGGATTACAGCGTGATGAGGTAAGTATATACAATTTTTGTCTGTTGTTTCTGATCTTTTCATATGACCCATTTCTATATATTCTCTTATAACCTTTACGTATTCTTCTTTTAATTTCTCATTCCTTTGAAATTTCCTTTCTAATTGTTTGAATCTATTTATAGCTCCTTGTTTTGTATCTCCACATAACTGGACTGTATCTTCTATGCTTTGTTTCAGTGGCAAATGTACTATATATCTTCCGTATTCATCTCTTTTAGTTGTATTTTTGTAAATCTCTTCACACTTCTCTTCCTCATTTGTAAGTATCTTCTTCTTCTTGTATAATTCATTATCTATTTCCCAGAACTTCTTCAATATATTATTATCTTCTGTAACCATGCTTCTTATATGTAATGTGATTACATTGTGTTGATTCTTCATAAACTTTTCTTCTCTTTGTCCCGATAATATCCATCCTAAACACGTTTTCTGAGCTACTATTCCATCAGGCATTTTAATTAAACCATCTTCTATAATTTTACTAAAGACTTCAGCGCCCAGTAAAATGTCTATACTTCCTGGTTTATAGTAGTTCGGATCAGCCAAATTTATTTTTTGCAACTCTTGCCAGTTCATCAAGATGTTCTTCGAAGGTAATCTCGTCGATATGGCTTTCAGCACATACGCCTTCACTGTTATGACTTCACTACTGTTAAATCGCGATGCAACTGATAGGTAAGTTAAGTGTTTTATAGGTATTCGAGTTTCTTCTCCTACTCCAGAAACTTCACCGTTGATACTAATCCTTTTCAGGCCTAGTAGTTCAATGACTCTCGCAGATACGAATGAAGCTTCTGAGCCTTGGTCAATCAAAGCACGAAGCAAGTGTGTATCACCATCTTTTGACTTGACTTCTACTTGTGCTGTTGCCAATAACACCTCATGACCAGGTTGTTGTTTAGAGAAGTGAGCGGTTGTAATTATCTGTTCTGGTTGGATATCTTGTTCTTCGTTTGTCTCTTTTACTCGGTGTAATAAGGAGTGATGTCTTCTTCTGCAGATTCGGCACGTCGTTTTGTGTTTACAATTGTATACGTTGTGATTTGGTATAAGGCAGTTAAAACAAAGATGATTCTTCTTTACAATTTCAAATCGTTGTTCAATTGGTTGCTTCGCAAATTCTTTGCAACTATAAATGTAATGACCCCCTTTGCAATAGGAACATGAAGGTTGTAAATGAGTATTAGGGTGCTGGGTTTGATGAATTTCATTATCTCTGTTTGTGACATGAAATGGCTTAGAAGTTTGTGGTTTTTCCCTTACAGTTGAAATCGGAGCAATTAGTTCGAGTGTACGGAATTTAGACTCGAGAAAACTCTTAAAATCCTCCCACGAAGGCATTTCATCGCTGTTCTTCTTATAAGAATATTCTTCCCATTCTTTTAATGACTCTAAGTCCAATTTCTGTCCGACTATAAATATCAAAATAGGATCCCATGTATCTGTACAAATATTTAAATTCTTCAAACTACTAACACATTCCGTAGTTGTGTCTAGAAGATTCTTAATTTGATAAGCTGACTGATGCGAAACTTTCTTCTGGCCAAATAACCTTTTTAAAATTGAAAAAACAATCATTTTCTTATTTCCGAAACGCCCTTTAAGTAATTCCCATGCGCCTGTATAATTGTCTTGTGTAATTTTAATGTGTCGTAATAACATCTCTGCTTCTCCAGTCACACTAGTTTTTAAGTAGTGAAGCTTTTGCACATCACTAATTGTTGTATTATGTACAAGCGCTAAAAACAAGTCTTGATATGTGGGCCAGTCTTCATATTTACCAGAAAACGTTGGTAACTGAATCCTCGGTAATTTAGCAAATGATGACTGCGCATTTTGTAATAAATTTGACGAATTAGAATCTTCGAGAATTTTCGGTTTGGAATCCATATTCGATAGTAAATCTGTTAAATCACCCTTCAAACAAACATACAAGTCCTCGTACAAGTAATATTCTTCATTAAGAAAGTAAGGTAATACTCCCCTTTGTTCACGTGGCGTACACTTCAATAGATTTTTATGTGCGTCTTTGAACGTGTCCCAATACTCATCAATAGTTTTTAGTCTAGTTTTTAAATATCCTACGGTTAATCTTTGCTTCGGACACTTTTTTATATTTGTTTGAGCCTTCTGTATCATACTCGCCACATCTTCTAAAGTAGATAATAATTTGTTTTGTTCCACAGTAGGAGAAGCCATTGTAATAAATAAATGTAACTTTTCAAATAACTAGTTAAAACTTCATACAAAAAAAGTTGTTTACTTCGATGCGATGCAATTCCTTTGTATTTACGCGGCCGACACCTGCACTGACCGTTCGCTTCAATAATTCGGCTCGTTGGACCATATGTTCACTACGTAAGGTTCAATATCGTATAGCAGAACGGTTTGTTTGTTTTTTCGAATAAAAGACGTGCTCACTCCTTGATAATTTATTTTATACTGACTTTGTGACTTTAGTACATATTAGATGCGTTTTTAAACATTTTGCGTGAAATAGTGTTGGACAGGAGGAAATAAGATTATTTCTAAATAATGAGAACATTATTGACTAATACAATCAATTATTGGATGTAGAATAGCTAGATAGCAAAATTATATTTTTTCTCTTATTTGTAATGCTAAAATTTCCAATTGTGGCACGTTACCTATTTAAAAAAGAATTTTTATGACTTTGTGGCACGGACATCAAAAAAGGTTCGCCATCCCTGTCCTACACGGTTAAAGAATATATGCCCAACAGTGGGATATTAAAGGCTGAATCAATATAAATGTTTGCTGTGATCTAACAAACTAAGCGTCTGTTTTGTGCGGTATGTTTTAGGGCCGGCACAGAAGTAAATCATACATAGTAATAGCGATTTTGAGTGTAAGGCGTTTGAGAAATTTTGTTTTTAATGGTGTACAATAAAGAATGTTATTATTATTATTATATCTAACTAGATGGCCCGGTGAACTTCGTATCACCTACACAAAACACTTTCTGAACGTTTCAACCAATCGACAATGTTTTTGACAACAGACATTAAATTTCCCCGCTAGGAACATTTTGTATTGGAAAATTAAATTGTCGTTTTTAGTATTTTCCGTTACTTATTATTATGTTTCTCAGTGTTTAAACCTTCCCTGATCTTCCACAAACATTTCAAGATCAAAATTAGCCAAATCGATCAAGCCATTCGCGAGTTTTAGCGAGACTAACGAACAGCAATTGATTTTTATATGTATATAGATAAGATAACGCGTATTTACTTGACTAATTTTTTTCGTCTACTTATGTTGTATTACTTGTCGATGTAATTGCAGTCATCAATGATGATGAAGAAATAGGGATTCATTTTCATTATATTTTATATAAAAAATACTTTTGCATAACATAAAACAGTGTAAAAAAAATTCATTTGCTCCAAATAAATACCTAGATCAATCTTGAAAGATTTAAAGATAAATTCAAGTAGGTACCTAATTGATTCAATTTCATTTTGTTGTATTTCATATAAAACATGATATAAGTTATTCACTTATCGAAGCAATATTTATACTAATATTACAAAGAGGATAGAATTGAGAAACTGAGGTATGGCACAGCAGGAAATATCCTGCTGAAAATCTGGAGCAGCCAGACTGGGGAGGTACCTAGACCTTACAGAAGATCACAGCTAAATAATACTGTTTTCAAGCAGTGGTGTGGGTGTTAGGGATTGCAATCCGGTGTCATTTTCAATCCGGCCGGATCCGATCGAATTTTTATCAATCCGGCCGGATCCGGCCGGATTGATCAAACCATAATAACCTAACTTTTCTTTTTAATTCAAACGTATGTTGACCGGTAATGAAGTGAAAAAATTGTACATTTTAATTAAATATATTTTTTTAAATTAAATCTCAGTTTCAAAACAAATTATATAATCTATCAAATGAAAAGATAAAAATGTTTAAATCCGTGGGAGTTATTTCTCAGTATTCATATAATATGTCGAATTTATTGATACAAATTGATCTAAGCCAAATTCCAATTTCGACCACGTCGTATTAACACGTGGTGAGACGAATCAAAGAGCTAGATTTGTAATTTTAATTAGTCTTTAATTATATTAGCATTTAATTATATTATATTTTTTAGTGATTGTGGATCTTTGTCTCTACTTTTCCTTTCACAAATTTCACGCTATCTATCAGGGTATTACTTGGTTAAGGCTTCGGTTACGGATATATATAGGTACGAATATTTATTGATATGATATGGTTCCAAATATAAGATTTAGCCCGTAACAGTTCACTGCTGGGCATAGGCCTCTTTCTCCATGTAGGAGAAGGATTGTAGCTTAATCAGCGAATATGTTCCCTACTATAAGTAACGATAGCTATCAGGTATTTATGATAACAATCGGGACCGACAGCTTAACGTGATCTCCGAGGCACGGAGGGGCGGACCCACAAGGACAGACATCCACCCTGGAGAGAAATATTTGTACAAATACAAATATCCATCCCAAGCGGGAATCCAACCAGCAAACCGTCGATGTTATGATATTATGGTTACAAATATTAAATTTGTTCCGATTATCCTTTAGTTTCGGTTACAGATATTAGATTTTAGAGGAAATGCCACAATACTTTATTTTACTTCCTAACGTATATTGTATTAGTTACTGTTACAAATTCTGAGTACTCTGTTAAACAGCGATGACTCCCACGATGATTTGGTTGCAAAATTAACTGACTTTATGATAATGTTATTTGACCAGAAAAATGTAAAACATAGCAAAAAATTTAGTATTTAAATTACCCTTTGATTGATCTATGCTAAATCATCCGAAACTTTAATATCGGTTTATGGTACGGTTACAGATACATTTTTATTACGTTTATCCAATAGTTTGGTTACGATAAAATAACATCCCTAGTTTGAATATTAATATTTCTAGGTATTCTGCAAGTAACGGCAATGTGAAGTTATTTAATATTCGCACAATAAGTCAAGCAACTTCAGTGTTTTTTCAGCTGTAAATAGAGTTGAATACCTTCACTATAATGCATCTTTAGCTAATTTAAATGGCAAAAAACTATCAATCAAGTCTTTAGTCTTAGCGTCAAAGGACTCGTGTATTTAAGAATCACGCTCTTTCTTTTAAAAAGAGGTCATTTTCTCAATAAATGCCAACACCGGATCCGGTCACCGGATCCGGCATTTTTTACCGGATCCGGTAACTGTAAAATGATGCCGGATCCGCCGGATTACCGGATCCGGTTTTCCGGATTGCAATCCCTAGTGGGTGTGTTCCTGTGGTTAGTAAGGTGACCAGAGCTCCTAGAGAGAATAAGAGGTAGGATTGGTAACGATGCTTCTAGTACGCAGGCTTCTCTAAGAATCATGTGAGCTATACGCTTATTTGCCGACCTAGTTGTATAAAAATCAAGCATCTTACAATTGATTTAATTAATTTTAGTATTTTATTGATTAAGTTATCAATATTTTTTCTACAGATAGCTGTTGTCTGTACTGTAAGAGATCACTACTAGTGATTAAACCGTCTTTGGAATTTTTTTAAGATAGAATATTTTTATTTTACTCAATTTAATAATAATAATAATAATAATATTATAAAGAGGTAAAGTTTATAACTTTGTTTGTATATACGGGGTAATCTTCGCAAATACTGATCCGATCATGAAAATTCTTTCGCTAACAGAAAGCTACACTATTCAGGAGTGACAAGATAAAAGGAAAAAGATAAAAATTATCAAAATTTTCGACCCAGCAGGATTTGAACCTGCGCCCTCTGATGTGCCGTGTCAACAATTCGATCTAATCAAGCATTATTATTTGCCTTAGAAATTAATTGGTGATTTTAAAACATTTATATTTATCTGATTTGCTAAAAATAGTGAGAGTGTATTGGAACATATCAAATTTCACCGTACCCTTCTTATGTGAAATGGATTATAACGCCCAACGAAGTGGGCACGGGTCGGCTAGTGTAATAATAAATGCATATCTATACATAATATAATAAAATGGTAGGAGAGTCAAAACTGTACATTGAATATTTTTTTAAAATAATACTTGGGGTGTGATCTACAATCGATACTGAAGCGAAAAATATAGTTTTTAGAATTTTTGTCTGTTTGTCTGTATGTGTGTCCGCGATAAACTCAAAGAGTACTGCATGAATTTACTTCTGGCACAAATATTATTAAGAAGTTGGTTAAACATATAGGCTACATATTATCACGCTATCACCTACAGAGAACGAGCAGTGAACCTTCGCAGGCGACGTCGCCGGTAGCAGCTAGTCGATAAATAAATTCAAAACATAATGGACCAATTTAAAGAAAAATAGTTAAATTGTGTAGTTCATGAGCAAAGCTGCGTGGGAATGCTAGTCTATACTAATATATAAAGCTGAAGAGTTTGTTTGTTTGTTTGTTTGTTTGTTTGAACGCGGTAATCTCTGGAACTACTGGGCCGATTTGAAAAATTCTTTCGCTGTTAGATAGCCCATTTATCGAAGAAGGCTATAGGCTATGTATCATCACGCTAAGACCAATAGGAGCGGAGTCCACGCCGACGAAGTCGCGCGCAGAAGCTAGTTCTTAATAATAATACTGTTTTGATCAGGCCGGATTTAGAGATCTGGAGGCCTTGGGGCAACAAAGGAGTTAAGGCCACTTGGCCCCAAATTATTTTCCAAATAAAATGGTAAATTTTTTAAAAGATAAAACATGAAGAAATATATGAAAGGAAAAGTTGTGTAAATTTACTAGTCTGAATTTGAATTTTTTTCCAGTCTATTATGGGGGCCCTTCTTTTGCGGAGGCCCCGGGCTGTAGCCCCTGTTGCTTTCCCCTAAATTCAGCCCTGGTTTTGATATTATTTTTTATCTATTATTATTTGTTAAGTTTGTAGTTATGTAAGATCCCTATTGAAAAATTCCAATAGGATCCCATCAAAAGCGATAAAAGCCACATAGACACCAATATTATATATTTTTTATTATATTGATAATTTGTTTTGTTAAATTGTGTTTGTATATTTTATTTTATATTTTGAAGCTTTTAAATATTGTCATACTTATTACATATTTTTAATATGTAGGTATAACATTTAATATTTTTGTGTTATAAGCGTTTATGTAATTTTTGTTTATCAAAATTGTAGACGTAATTTTCATGTCAAATAAAAGGTAATTTAGGTAAAAGTACCAGGGTATCATAAACAATGGCAGTAAACTCGGTTTAAGATTTTTGATATGTTGCCAAAGGCATTCGTAGACTCACCATCGCGCCAAGGGTTGGCAGGCGCAAAGTACTGCGTGACCAGTTTTTCATCTTCAGGAAAACACACTTTTCGAACAAGTTTTTTATCTTTTTTCTCACTAATATCTTTATTGCCTGATATATTTGATTGTACGGTCACAGCATCACTTCTTTCACACGCGCCCGGGCATGTAACTTTATCATTGGTAGACATATCTAGCACAAAAATCAAGATTACATATCACTGCTGCACGATCACACATTAGCAAAAAATATCACAGTATAAAATACACTGAAATAACATAATTTTTGACACAAAACGGACGACGATAGAACACAAAAAGTATCATCAGCACAACATCGTCGTAATCACACCGGCCATTGCATATTTTATTAAGGTTTTCACGGTTTTTTGAGATTTTTATTTCTCGTTTCGATTCAAAACATTCTACACCTTTCATACACCGTTTACCGCCATATTGGATTGAAAAAGACAAAAGGATTGTTTTGAGTTTGGAACGCTAGGGGTCGCTGTACACTACAAAGTTGCCAAGTAAAAAATATCTTAAAGATAACATTTTTGTTACATATCTATAAATAGTTTTTTTATTTTACTAAAAAAATACTGTGACTATTTTGTTTTCAAATTTTAATTGATATGCGTACACATATTAATATATCTTACTTTAACAACTGTATCTATTTACTTCGTAGTTACACTATTCGACACTAGATGGTGTTGTAATCCACATTTACAGAATAATCATTTTTTTTTATCTATCGCGCGAAAAATAAACCGAGGTGACTAAGCGTTAAAAAAAATTAGTTTGTCAGCACCATGGACTTTAGGTATTAAGTCTATGGTCAACACTGAATTACTTACGGAAAATAGGAACTACTTAACAGAGAAAAAAAAACGATTTGAAAACACAATTAACTTTGTCTTTGTTTTCATTGTTTGTTAAACCAACAATATGTAGCAAATCAAATGATAAATTAAAGTATTTAAAATTACTCGCCAAAATTTATTTCCGGGCATAACTTTTGAACGACTGCTCAAAATTGAATTCTTTTAATTTTTTGTGTTTGTTATTCTTATTCTCAGGAAAAGGTTCGAGTTACAAAGTTCGCTGGGTCAGCTAGTATATAATATTATACTTAACACAGGGCCGAGCCGCCCCTGTGTGCGATGTGTGCGGCGCACACAGGCGCCAAGACAATAGGGGCGCCGCCATCGAAATTATTTTTGTTACACTTACTCAACAACATATTTTTTTTTTCAACAATAAATATTTTTCAATAATACTTGATTGCTCTCCTGCGTTTCACACGTAGAGCAAATTAGTATTATAAAGTTGACCTAGCTTATCGATACAACTGGCGCTGGATTAACGTCCTTTATAATAGAAAAACTAGACAAAATTAATATGGACAGGGCCATGTTAATGCTTAATGGATCAAATATGCGCGGTAAGAATAATGGTTTTCAAAAAAGATTGCTGGATCTAAAACCTCCCGCTTACTATGTACCATGCGCTAGCTATAGTTTAAATTTAATAGTAAACGACGCTGCCACTCTCAATCATCATACGACTGGGTTTTTTAGTAATGTATCACGATTCAGCCTGTAATATCCCACTGTTGGGCATAGGCCTCTTCCCCATGTAGGAGAAGGATCGGAGCTTAATCCACCACGCTGCTCCAATGCGGGTTGGCGGATATATTCCCTACTATGAGTAACGATCGCTATCAGGTGTAGGTACATGATAAGGCACGATGGGGAGACCCACAAGGACTGCACAAACACCTAGACCACGTCAAACATCTGTATGGCCAATACAAATGTTGCCGTGTGCGGGGATCGAACCCGCAACCGCCCGCGCAACAGCCAATCGCAATCCAGTGCTGTGACCGCTGCGCCTACGCGGCGTCGTGTTTTAGTAATGTTAAAGAATTACATAAATATTTTTCGTTCTCTACCAAAAGATGGGATTTATTAAAAAATATGTCATAAATCTGACCTTAAAACCATTGTCTGAAATAAGATGGTCAAGCAGAATAGATGCTATCATATTCATATCGCTGTCTACGCTATTGCTGTTTACAAATTTACTAGAAATTTCTGATGCCTTATATGAATTATCAAATGGTATAATCATATTATGATCAGAAGCCAAAATATGACGCTAAATGTCTAGCAGAAAAAATAAGCTCCTTTTCATTCATTTGTTCACTAAATCTTATACTATTAAACGAGCAATTCTTGTATATATATATATATATTTTCTGAATCTCGGAATCGGCTCCAACGATTTTCGTGAAATTTAGTATGCAGGGGATTTCGGGGGCGAAAAATTGATCTAGCTAGGATTCATTTAAAAAAAATGTCGTTTTATCCCTGTTTTTAGGCAATGAAAAAATATCATTAGAATGCGAAGCTTAATTTCACCATTATTATTATAGCCGTTACAGCGTAATTAGGAAAGCGACGGATTTCAAATCGTTTTGACCCGGGTTCGAATCTCAGTCTCCAGATTACTTTTTTTTTCTTTTTTTTTTTTAATTTCACTCGTGATTTATTATTTAAATAAAATTAAAATATAAAAATACCGAGAAAAAAAAAGCAAAAAATAAAATGAAAATACCGAGCAGGGCTCGGTCACCCAGGTACTGTATGTCAAATGATATTAACAAAAGTAAATTTTGTGAGCAATATTCTGCAGTTCATTGATATAAATATGCATATGCAAAGTTGCTTTACATGATCAACGCAATTATAGAAGTTTTTAATAAAAATTAGAACCCACGCAAATTTTGAGGAAATTGTAAATGACATTGCTATGAAAATTCCTGAAAAATTTGATGTCGTGTCTGAATTTGAAACTTCGAAATCCAGACCCCTAAGACGTCGTAAGACTCCAAAGAGTTTTGATTATAAACGCGAAGACTACGGAAGCGAACTGGTTTTTCCTATTTAGGAAAATATTATCTAAGTACGAGTATATAAAATTGGATAACATTTATTTCGGTCAAAATTAACAAATAATAAAAAAATGGAAAAATAATTAGGTACTGTGTAATTACGGCAGTAAAGAATATAGCCACCCCCTCTCTTCCCGTGGACGCCGTAAGAGGCGACTGAGGGCAGTCTGCGCAGACTGCGACACAGTTCCACTACCACCTTGGAACTTAAAAAGCCGACTGATGGCGGACCATCCAACTACTGGCTTTGAAATACACAGGCCGATGACAAACCAACCACCTACCCGCCTGCCCAGTGTGGTGACTATGAGCAAAAAACATGAGTTCATGCCGTTTTTGGCATGAAATTGGGGAGGCCTATGTCTAGCAGTGGACTGCGATGGGCTGAAGTGAAAAAAAAAAGTTGAAACGAAGATTCGTAAAAAGAGGCGCTTCATAGGTTTCGCACACAGGCGCTGTGGAGGGTCGGCGCGGCCCTGACTTAACATATCAATATAATTATATAAAAGAGATTTCCACCCATATAATGACTCATCACGATATCTCTGGGACCAAAAGGCGTAGAGACTCGAAATTTGGTAGGAATATTCTCTTTGCCGAGTAGAGGACAGCTAAGAACGGATTTTACGAAATTCCACCCACAACACGGGGTTGCGGGGGTTAATAACATATATGACAAAAAAACTTTTGCGGGGTCAGCTAGTACCTATAATATATTGCCGTCTGTTCGTAGGTCTATGATTGAGTTTGGTTTAAACCCGGTCTCTCTACAGAAAGTGCCATCTTCTGTCATTATGCAGTACTATAAACAAATATTTCGTCGAGCTGTCAAATGGTTAGCATCTGTGTGTATTAACTCCAATTCAAATTACAGTTTAATTAAAGAATTTTACGTGAATATTTCTGGAATTGTGAAGCAGTAACAATTGTGCATCCTAAAAGTAAAGTGCGATAGGAATTGTCATACCAAACAGTTTTTAAGAGGCGCAAATCATGAAAGTTTTTAAGAAAGGAGCAGTTAAAATTTAAAATCTTAGCTGATCGACTGGCGGTGAGTGAAAATAACTTCCTATGCACCGTGCATGCGACTTGCACGGTTGTGTGATGCGCATAAGTGTCATTACGGCTTGCAACTGAGCTCAGTGACGCATGGTGTTTCTTCACTGGTGATTAAGTAACGCAGACGTCGTGAATTTATTGCCTACGGCGTTCTACCTCTGAGAGGACAATACATATATTTATTAGTTTACGATACGCTATAGTACTTTCTTATCATGTCCAGTGACGAAATGTCATCTGTTCGTAAGGCATCCACGAGTAGGAGAAATAAAAAACCAGCCACGGGTCCTCCATCGCCTACACCAACTATGTGTGATCGAGATGAGATGTACAGCATTGTAAAGGAAATAGTTCAGGCCGAATTCGGTGAGATCCTAAACCAATTCAATGTAAGTATTACCAGTACTATTAACAAAGAACTCGAACCAATCAAAAGAGAAATGCGAGAAATTTTGGAATCAATATCTTTCATGAATAATAAATTCGAAGAATTGGAGAAAAAACAACACTCTGTAGATGAATTAATAAAAAAAATGGAAGCCGAAAATATATCTCTAAAAAATACTGTTGGGGATCTACAAATACGAATAGATAACTTGGAGCAGCAGTCGAGGTCTAATAACATCGAAATTCAATGTCTACCTGAAAACAGAAATGAGAATCTTTACAGTGCTGTCACCAAACTCGGACAAACGGTAAACTGTGAAGTGAAGGAGGTGGATATACTACACTGTACCCGAATCGCGAAGGTCAATCGTACTAGCACTCGTCCCCGTTCTATTGTTGTCCAACTTGCTTCACCAAGGCTCCGAGATCAACTTCTGGCGTCGATTATCAAATATAATCAAAACAATCCCGATGAAAAGCTGAACTCTTCTCATTTCGGCTTCGCTGGACGCGGAACTCCGGTTTTTGTTGCCGAGCATCTTTCGCCTACCAATAAGGCTCTTCATGCAGCGGCTAGGATTAAAGCTAAGGAAAAGAACTATAAATACGTATGGGTTAGAAATGGCAGAATTTTTGTGAGAAAGTCGGATGGTGCTGAATATATATTAATTAAGAACATGAATAGTCTAAATAGAATCGTTTAACAATTTTTATTCGGTATTTATTTACTTTTATACATCTCTTGTTACAGTGCATGTTTGAGTCGTAATTGTATTGTCAAAATTCAATAATTTAATAATATATTACCAAAACTGTAGAGGCCTGCGTACCAAAACTAATACTTTTTACTGTAACTTATGCTGTATGAATTATGATGTAGTAGTTTTGACGGAAACTTGGCTGAACAGTAATATACTTTCCAGTGAGCTTTTTGACGATAGATATGAAGTGTACAGACGGGATAGGGTAACGACGGGTTTCCATAACAATAAAGACGGTGGTGGAGTGCTTATTGCAGTTTCTAAAAAATTTAATTCAAAGTGTATTGATTCTTGGCAAAGTAATTGTGAAGATATGTGGGTTACGGTTGACTGTTCTACATCGCATTCATCGCATCAAGTAGCTTTTTGTGCTGTTTACCTACCGCCACCTGTGTGTCTCAGAGTGTTTGAACAATTTATTGAACATTGCAATGCGGTTTTAGATTCAACTAATATTCCAATATGTATAATGGGGGACTTTAACTTAGGAATCATAAATTGGGATGACTTGGGAAACGTAAATGTTCCCATGCCAAGTGTGTGTCAGAGACTCATAGAATTTATCGATACGAATAAACTCATTCAACACAATAACATAAAAAACTGTTCTGGGCGCATGTTAGATCTTATTTTGTCAACTGACTTACATTTAGGAGTAACTGAATCATGCTATCCTTTGGTTAATATCGACAAACTCCATCCTCCGCTTGATTTATTACTATCTTTTGTTAAGGCAAATAATCTCCCGTACAACAAACTTAATATCCGGCCAAATTTTTACAGGGCTGACTATGACCAAATAACGGAAACCCTAAATAAGCATAACTGGTGTGACCTTTTTAGGGGTAAGGATGTGAACGAGATGTTGGTGGTTTTTTATGACGTATTGAACGGAATAATAAATGATCACATACCTAAGTACAAAACACCAAACAGTAAATATCCACCTTGGTTTAACAAAACTTTTGTTCGATTATTAAAAGAGAAGAATAAGCTAAGATTGCGCTACAGGAAATACGGAAACCCTCTCGATGAGATAGAATTGAGGCTTCTTGCAAAAAGATCGCAAGTTTTGGCCAAGGAATTATATAATGGTTATATAAAAGATTTAGAAGCAAATATAAAAGAGAATCCTAAGTTGTTTTGGTCATATGTTAAAACTAAACGGGGTGGCTCAAGCTCATACCCATTAACTATGACTGATGGTCAGACAATTAAAACATCTAACGGACCAACTATTTGTGATCTTTTTGCAAATTATTTTTCTTCTTCGTACACTGCTGACAACGGCGCTGGGGGCGGAAGTGATTCGGAGTTCTTGCAGTCACTTTTTAGCAATGGTCTGTGTCTGGAAAGCCCAGTTGTAACACGCGATTGCTTGTTGAAAAAATTTAAAAGCGTTAAATATCACCAAGGGGGCGGGTCCGGATGGGATACCACCTATTTTTATATCGGCTTGTGCGTCGGCTCTAGTGTGGCCGCTGCAGATCATATATAACACATCCTTGACTTCAGGTATTTTCCCGGTGCAGTGGAAATTGGCGAAGGTGGTGCCGGTGTACAAGTCGAATAAAAAAGACATTGTCAGTAATTACAGACCCATTTCGATTCTGTCAACATTTGCGAAGATCTTTGAGTCCATAATATGTCCATACATCCAAGATCACCTGAGGCTTTATATTAGTGATTACCAACACGGATTTGTTGCAATGAGGTCTACAGCAACAAACTTGTTGACCTTTACAGAATCCGTAACTTGTGCTTTAGATAAAAATACACAATTTGACGTTATTTACACTGACTTTAGTAAAGCTCTCGACAGAATTTCTCATTCCGTTCTAATACATAAACTTTCAGCGTATGGTGTCACAGGTACATTGCTTGAGTGGCTAAAATCATATTTAACTGGACGTCAATTCTATGTTGTAGTTAATGGCTTTGAGTCAGAAAAACATTGCATTACCTCTGGCGTACCTCAAGGCTCTCATCTGGCTCCGATATTATTTAACCTGTTTATTAATGACCTTCCGAGCTGCTTCCGCTTTTCAGAGTGCTATTTGTATGCTGACGATCTAAAGATTGCTCGAAAGGTCGAGTCTTTGTGTGATGCAGAACTCCTACAGGATGACCTGAATAGGCTGCATCTCTGGTGCAACAGCAATGGATTGCAATTAAATATTATGAAATGTCACCACATAAAGTTTACCCGTAAAACGAACTCATGTGTGCGTACTGATTATTTTATAGACTCGCATAAAGTACAAGAAGTGGATGAATTGAGAGATTTGGGAGTTATTTTTGATAAGAAGGTAACTTTTGTATCGCATGTTGACAACGTTGTTGGTAGGGCGTCTAAAATGCTGGGATTTGTTCTGAGAAACACAAAAGGATTTAAAAACAGTGCAACTAAGGTGATACTGTATAATAGTCTTGTGCGAAGTGTATTGGAGTACTGTAGTGTGGTATGGCGACCCCATTACGCGACACATTCATTGCGCCTGGAAAGAGTACAAAAACGTTTCTTGTGGCATCTTGCTTTTAGCACAGGGAAGGCAAAGCAATTGCCCTCCTACATAACTCGACTGCGGTACTTCGATATGCTCTCATTGGCAACGCGTAGAGATATTGCAGACTCCACATTTATCTACAAGCTCTTAACAAATAAAGTAGACTGCCCACAGCTACTAAGTCTTATTAGGTTTAATGCTCCTTCAAGATATCCGAAAAGGGCTATCACGCCACTCTGTCCACCTCTTCGAAGAACAGTACTTGGTGCCAACTCACCCATTTCCAGATTATGCAAGATTCTTAACAGTTATAGTGATTTGGTAGACATACAGGTGGACAGTAAACAAAAATTCCTAAGCACTGTTGTTGATTTTCTTAAAAGTAAATATTGATTAGTGGATATAATTTTTGATGAATAAGTGATGTTTGGGTGCAGAACATATTATTATATGTATTTATATATATTTTTGATTATATTTTGCCATAGCTCTAGTTTATGTTTATGTCAGTATTGCAATTTTTTTTTAATTTTTTTTAAATATTTATACATATGTATTGTACAGTGTAATTGTAACATGTTTCATGTCGTGCCGTATCGTATATGTCGTCGTATCTTATCGCTTTCAATGCATGTCATATCTGCGACTTGCACTCCATCACTATTGTTTTACTTCTACCCACCTTGTCTGTGTTACTTTGTTAATAGTAATAGAAGTAGCTACTCTTGTGTGTAATAATATATTGGTACACGTTGTTTTTGTTAATTATGTGGTATAAATTGTCTACGAATTAAAGTTTAATTAATCATGTGAAACCAATTTTGTAAATCATATTTTCTAGAAAGGTATGTATTTTTGTTGTGAATTGCTGTTTTCCTGCGTCACTTTTCTATCAACTTTTGCGTGCACTAATTTGCTTCAATTTGCTTCAATTGTAACTGTTTATTGTAGTTATGATGGCGTTTTGAATTGTGAATTATGTTCGTTTATTCTGGGATAATTTAATTTGATTTTATTTAATTCCTAAATTTAGCACGATTTAATTTAATTTAATTTATTAATTAATTATTATTAGTTATTAATTGTATTATGTGGTGTAGCCAGGGTATTTGTAAGTGGAGGCTTACTAGTTGTTGTTACATTTATAGGCGATTTTTATATTTATCAACAATTTTAATATGCATTTTTATATTTTTGAGCTATATGTTGTCCTTTTTTTTTAATAACAATTACTCTTACTTAGGAACATTGTATTTCAATAGTCATTTGTTAATAATATTACTATGATTTAATGAATAGTAATTTTAGTGTAGTATGGATTGTTCATTGGTAATTTATTCATTATTATCACTGAGTGCAACCATAATTTGTGTATGTGGTGTTAGCCTGTAAGTGGTTGTTACATTTAAATATGATTTTTTTCTCATTTGAATATGTTAATGAATTAATGTAAACAATCGTAGGTTAACCTAATAAATAAATAAATAAAATAAAAAATACTACAAAAACCGCACCAGGATAACCGTCAGTGCTGATAAATCAACCCGAAATTTTTATTGTATTCTTTTTGAAGTTATACCTACTTCTTTTGGCGCGTTAGAGAAAAATGATAAGAGTAAATTTTTACAATGCGCGTGTGGATACGACGTGGTTCAAGCATGCATGAATAGATGCCGCTAAATTTGCAGACAAGAAAGTAGTCTTTATCATTTCTAAGAGATGGCGTTGTGGACTTATTGTCTAATTATTAAGACTCTAGCTTGAAGTATAACTTCTTACGTGCGTCCATAAGTATACACACACTTTTTATTTAAACGGCGTACGGCTAGCTTATATTAACGTTCAATAAATTGTTACAATTTATCGTAGCGTGTAAAGCCTCGGCGTGCTCTACTCTTTCGATTTGTTGGAGCGATAAATCGTTCAATAAATTGTTACAATTTATCGTTGCGTGTCACCCGGGCTTAATGACGCGTGTGCCGTGCAACACCGACGGTCTTAAATTCGATTCCCGCTCAGAGTGGATTTTTGTGTTTGTACAAATATTTATTTCCGATCATGTTGTCATAAGGGTCTCCCCTCGGAGAGCACGATAAGCCGTCGGTCCCAGTTGTTATCATGTACACCTGATAGCGATTGTTACTCATAGTAGTCGCAGTGAATTAAGCTCTGATCCTTCTCCATTTCTCCTACATGGAGAAAGAGGCCTTGTCCAGCAGTGGGATATTACAGACTTATTTTAAAAATAATATATATGGCAAAACGTTTGTCGGGTCAGCTAGTTTTTAATCAAATTGATGGTGCGCCTAAAAGACCGACGATTAGCGAGTTCGATTCTCGCTCGGGATGGATGCTTTCCAGTTTCGATGTGTAGTCTGTGGGTCTAGTGGTGTGTGTACCGTGTCTACCCGTCCGGTTTTCTGTCTGTGGACCTCGGAGAGCACGTTAAGCCGTCGGTCACGGCTATTATCATAAACTAGCTTCTGCGCGCGACTTCGTCGGCGTTGACTCCGCTCCTATTGGTCTTAGCGTGATGACACATAGCCTATAGCCTTCCTCGATAAATGGGCTATCTAACACTGAAAGAATTTTTCAAATCGGCCCAGTAGTTCCAGAGATTACCGCGTTCAAACAAACAAACAAACAACCAAACAAACAAACTCTTCAGCTTTATATATTATTAGTATAGATATATGATAGCGATCGTTACTCATAGTAGGGAATATATCCGCCAACCCACAGTTGAGCAGCGTGGTGGATTAAGCTCCGAGCTTCTCCTACATGGAGAAAGAGGCCCATACCCAGCAGTGGGATATTACAGGCCGAATCGTTCTTTATCGTTTTTAAATTTCACTTTGTCTTAATATACGAGCTACTTTAGCAAACCTTCCAATACTATTTTTCTTAGCCTTAAAAACGTCGATAAATTGAAATATTAATACTTACTGCCGCATACAACTAAAGAAAGGCATAAAGGATCGAATTCTTTTTCTCGTGTAATGTTTTTCACAGTAAATTATAGCCGTGCTTACGAAAGCACGAAAGGTATCATGCAGAACGAAAATGAGCTAGGTTTTTTTTTTCACTTAATCTATAGGAGTCAAACACAAAGTATATACCTTAGTCTTTACAAATTATAAAAATTATAAATGATACCAAACTTTATTTTCGTATATAAAAAATATGTATTTAAAACTCATGTATACATCTAACAAACATTGTATATTTTTAATATTAACACATTTTTATTCTGTATACAATATGGTCCATACACCTTTATAAATATATAATCTGTGGAGCACAGATAAAAAATACTCAAATAATCATTTATTAAATACTAGAAAAAAAGGCGTATTTAATTTTTTTTTTTTTTGTAATTAACATGTATGTTGCGAATAACCTAAAATAGTGACTAAACGTAGTTATTTAGTATTTATAAGCACTAATCTTAAACATTTGGCTCGGATTGGGGATCGCTTTGCGTATTGTACAGGGGTCGCAAACATTTTTTTTATAAATTGCACTGAAAAAAAATTCCCTACGAACTAAAACCATTCTTTTAGATTACACAGAGCCACAGAGCAATTCAAACAATTGAACAGACCCGGAACAGTACAGATGAAGAATATGATTATTTACGGTTTTTGAAGTGAAACTTCTTTAGGCGCGTGAGGGGTAAAATTTGAGCGATCGGCAACGCGGCAGCGTCATGACGATCAGTACTTCGATGGGTGACCGCTTGGGAATACTGCGTGACGTTGGAGCCCTGCGGTCACCAACCCGCTTGCCCAGCGTGGTGACTATGGGCAACACACATGAGTTCACGTCATTTTTAACGCGAACTTGTGGAGGCCTATGTCCAGCAGTGGACTGCGATAGGCTGAAGTGAATTCGGGGCAGACGTTTGGAATTTATATGCGTACATACGTAACGGCAGTTCATTTTTATTTATATGTAATTGATAGATATAACATTCTCCCAATTTTTTTGCTACTTAAAGCCTTTTTTTATTTCTAGTGTTAAAATCTTAAAGAATTGATTTTTTTTCTACAACAACACTACAGACTAAAAATACCTACTTTTTTTAGTAATTTTTTATCTGTGCAACTTTTAAACTTTTTTTGGTCTACTAATAATGGCTATTTATACAATTAATAATTTTTACATGTCACTGATTTTCTTTCTTAATTTTTAGGTCAAGGACACCATCTGAAAAAATAAAAACATAAAATTAGAAAATTAAATATTATTATATTTTAACCGACTTTTCACACACGTAAGTTTTTCAATTCAATTGTATTTTTTTTATGTATCTTCCTTCTTAACTTTTTACTGGGTGAACCGATTTCGATGATGCTTTTTTTAATCGAAAGCTGGCTTGTCATGTGGTCCCATTTAAATTTAATAGAGATCTGATGATGTTCTTTTTGAAACACTGTACAATGCGTATTTTGAAGTCGTTTCGTTTGTTTTAGAACAAACAAAATTATTATAATTTTATTTTCAATCCTATATAATCGCTATCTTATATATAAAATTCTCGTGTCACAATATCAGTTACAATACTCCTCCGAAACGGCTAGACCGATTTTTATGAAATTTTGTGTACATATTGGGTAGGTCTGAGAATCGGCCAACATCTATTCTTCATAACCCTATAAGGTGGGATTAAGGGGGCTAATAACATATTATATGGCAAAACAACGTTTGCAGGATCAGCTAGTATTATTATAAAAATTGATAATTTATAATGTATCAACTGCGTTATATGGTTGTGAGCCGTTTACAAATAATATGTTCAAGAAATCTGACGGTCTGGAATCACGGACAAGACAAGCACAAACGACCAGACCGCGACATACGTGGTGGAATAAGCTCCAATCCTTCTCCTACATCGAGAAAGAGGCTTATGCCCAGCAGTGGGATATAATAGGCTGAATTAACCAATTAGTGGGACGTACCATTACTATCTTCGGAATACGTTATCCGTCTCGGCGCCGACTGCTTCCTACCATGAGTTCTCCTCTTCTCCTTAGTACACAAATTGAGAACCCCATCGTTTTCGTTCAAGGCTTTTTTCCCTTCTATAAAAATCGTCTTCGCATAAACGCGTTTCTCTTTTTCCTTGTAAATATGGTTAACGCTTTGTTGAATTAATTTGTCTAATTCGAATATTTCTCTGTCTACCTCTGTGTTTTCTCGAAAACTTTCTACTGTATCGATTTTGATAGGGTTTACTTTTCGAGATTCCCTCTCTAGTTCAATGTCCGGTACTTCTGTGGGATCGGAACGTTGTTTTAGTATCTGTAAGAGATTCGGTGATATTTAAAACTAGTTGATAAGCGCGACTTCATCTGTTATGCCTATTATAGAGTCAATAAGAAATAGTTATATTTGTTTTGATTATTTACATAATAACTTTTACCTTTAAACTAAAGTTACCCTCTTTTCAACAACTGTTGTTATTACTTTTTTATGACTACCCTCTTTTGTGATACGTTTCATTAAACAGTGTCAATTTCGGATGTCTAAGTTGGTGTTACTACTAAGCTTATGCCACATATTTCAATAGACTAAATTTCGTATTCTAAGCGGAATTATTTTGACGTGACAACGTCTTATAAATTGGTTTGCCGGGTGACACTTCAAGAAACTGCGTTACGCTCCGCTCACGTTATGCGCTCACAATGAGAGCGAGTGAGAGGCACGCGTCCCTTCCACTCGGGCATGGTTAGCCCGCCTAAGAGCGAGAGAGACAGACATAAAAAGTGAAAGGCACGCGTCCCTTCCACTCGAGCACAGTTCACATTAAAATTATTTTACCACTCAAAGTCGTTGTCACGTAAAACTTTCGCCCGTATACCGACTTTACAGGCAACCAATTTTTTTATTTACTTTTTATGCCTATATACTTTGACTATTGTATATTATATTGACATAGTATTCGATGACTGAAGAAAATATTAAAAAGGCTTAAGGTAAATATATACTTATTTAGTGTTTTTTTTGTGTATTAATATAAAACATACTCTGCTTGCGTCTAACTGCATGAAACCGTCCAACAGTATCATATAAAAATAAATGATCTCTATAAAACTAGTATACCTTTAAAACATGAGTCCGCAGTGCTGTAAAACTCCTTCTCAACTCCGTCCTAGTATGCATAAGGGCTCGTCTTTCGCTTAGGGCGTCATCCCTGCAAGCCCTAACGGCCCTTAGTTCCCTGGTCAGACGCCGTAGATGCTCCATACTTCGTCGTCGACTGTTCTGTGAGGCTAGCTGACGAAAAAATATATAAAAAAAAATTACGTGCGTACAAAGTACACATGTCAGAAGTGAAACTTCTTAGGCTAACTAATTTAAAAAAAAAACGAATTTAAAATACAAAAAAAAAAAACTAATTAAAAAAAGAAAAACAAAAAGCCAACGTCACGCAGTTTTCACAGGCGGTCACCCATCCAAGTACTGAACGTCATGACGCTACCGCGTTACCGCGTTATTACATTTTTTAGATGCCCGACGTTTCGGATACTTTACAGCAACCATGGTCACGGAAGGACTAGGGGTGGAGGGGAGGAGGGGGATGGCATCTAAACAAACTCAATAGACCGCGATAAAATTGGAAAAAGTTTTTTCATTATAATGAGTGAAATTCGCGTAAGCATTAGAACAAACCTCATAACTTTTTACTGGGTGTACCGATTTTGATAATTCTTTTTTTTTTTTAGTTCCGAAACTGCTTTTGTCATGTGGTCCTACTTTTGAGAGATCTGACGAAAAGCTTAAAATTTATCTCTAATGCGATTTTATATAATAAAGGCGTACAAAAAGGCAAACAAGCGTACGGCTCACCTGATGGTAAGCGATTACCGTAGCTATACTTGCAACACCAGAAGCATCGCGAGCGCGTTGCCGACCCTACCCCCATCCCAGGAGCTCTGGTCACCTCACTCACCAACAGGAACACAACACTGCTTGAAAGCAGTATTATTTAGCTGTGGTCTTCTGTAAGGTCGAGGTACTACCCCAGTCGGGCTGCTCCATATTTTGAGCAGGAAATTTCCTGCTGTGCCCTACCTCAGTACCGTATTGCTTGTCAATGTAAATTTAAGTCAGCTTTTTTGTTTAAAACAAACATAATTATTTGTAACCAGCATCCCGCCCCGGCTTCGCACGGGTATAATTTAACAAAAATTTCAAAATATATTTTCCCATTTTTTTTTTAAATACAATATAGCCTATGTCACCCGCGGATAGTGTAGCTTGCCGACAGTGAAAGAATTTTTCAAATCGGTTCAGTAGTTTCGGAGCCTATTCAATGCAAACAAACAAACAAATCTTTGCTCTTTATAATATTAGTATAGATTATCACGCAATCGGAAATTACACGGATAAAAATAGGTAGGTCTTGATACAGCGAAGTACTTTCACACCGCACCGCAAACGCATTAAATGTGTTAAGAATGTATGTCTTAAACCACATTTACTTCGGTCAGCCACGTAATACTATATGCATCAATTGGAATTCAATCTTAATGGAAATATCTACTGTTACATTTATCAAAAGTATTTTCGAAGTAGAACTTCTTTACGCACGCTTGTCTTGGGGAGTAAGCTGGTGAATGAGTAACGAGGGCGTTACGAAAAGTATGATTTGACGAGGCGAACGGAAGTTGAGAGGGAGATATAAAATTAGATGGAGCTAAAGAAGTTTCACTTCAGTCGTGTGGTTTAAGCATACTCGTATTTTGAAGTGGAAACTTCTTCAGCCGCGTTAGGCACTTTCTGGTAGGGGAGAATCTTATGGGTTCGCGTCACCGACATGCTCATGACTCATTTTTTTTTATGTTACTAAGTCGACAAACAAGCGTACGGCTCACCTGATGGTAAGTGACTACCGTAGCCTATAGACGCCTGCAACACCAGAAGCATCGCAAGCGCGTTGCCGACCCTATCTCCAATCCCCCCCAGGAGCTCTGGTCACCTTACTCACCAACAGGAAGTCAGGAATACAATACTGCTTGAAAACAGTATTTTAAGGAGAAACAAACTTATTTATTAAAAAAAAGACAAAACCGAACACTTAACCTCTATTTATTGACAATTTTTACAAGTAGAACAATTATTACGAAATTAATATTAACCACTAACTGAATCAAAAACAATCACTTACAATTACAATTTAAATTAACCAACCAAACAACCGTTAATCTGAATATAAAAATGATCAACGCACTCGTCATGAAACAACGACCTATCGTTCCAAAAGCCGAGAAGCAAAAGGGCTCTGAGCGGGTAGGGAGCTATTTTTATTAACGTTGTTGCATGACATCACAAAACGTATTAAAAGATCTCTATGCGGGTAGGATGCTATTTTTCGCTACTGCGTATTAAAATAATTGAGGGTATGCTGATAGTATGCTGATACGGCCTCTCCTGACCGTGCGCCGTCCCCGGTGCACATTTTCACCATGGGCGTTAGTCGGTGGATGCTGATGAGACCTCGACCTCTCAGTCTCCAGGGGGAACTCCTGGGGAAGCAATAGCGGGAGCCGTCTAAGGCCCAAGATGACCATCGTCACATTCATCGTCTGCACCAGACTCTGTTCACGAGAAATACATGACGAAATATGAGTTTAATAAACATTTGACAAAGTACTGCCTATTCTTTCATACTTCTCGCTTTCAAGGCCCTCATTCAATTATTCACACATGTTAAAAGTTTTATGAAAACCTTTCGAACAATTAGAACTTCACCAATCGTTCAATCGTCTTCATTCATCTTCTATCAACCCAAAAAAGGCGAACGCGCGTTACATGCACCCTACAGACACGCTATGTTCAATAACGTGTCCGTCGGTCCAAGGTCTGCACGCATAACCACTTTGCGTCTGCCGGACATGTGCCGTGTACGTACATAAAGATACGCTCTAATCAGACCAGGGACCGTGCACATAAATGTGCCAACCGGACAGAGTCCGTGAATGTTTAACAAGGCCTCGGGCCCAAACCAGACTACAGTCTGCACACATTATAAAATGTGAAAGCTGAACCAAGGTCTGCACGCATAACCACTTTGCGTCTGCCGGACATTTGCCGTGTACGTTCATAAAGAAACGCTCTAATCAGACCAGGGTCCGCTAGGACATTGGAGATATACACACCAGACATCAGACATACGTAAGGCATTGCCCATAGTACATCACAGACTCAAACGAGCCCCACTGCGCAGCAGATCCACGAGACGCCTTTTGCGTCTCGGTGAGTGACGTCGGCGTCGCTCGCGCCAGTACATCAGTTGCGTAAGCACTCTAAAAACACAAGAGACACAACCATAACAAAAGTCGGAGAGTAATACTATCAAAGTAATGTGAATTTAAAATTCGCGATATCATTGCTGCCGGCGCAAGCGTGCACTCAAGCGTCCTTAAGCAACGATTTTTACATTTCAACTAAACGAGATTCGTTATTAAATGTTCAAAGAAATGAAATTTAATCGTTTAAAAAAATGAAATGCGATTGATAAGATTCCGGACTCTCATCACTCGCTATACAAAATAATGTGAAATGAAATAAACTGTATGAAAGGTACCGTAGTATTATGCATATTTTTACGCTGGTTTACAAATGTACGACGCCACTCATACGTGGAAAAACATTACAGCTCTGCTGAAAAACATCACAGCAGAGGCGCCTCTTTCGTATGCTGATTCATAGCAGATAATAATATAGCAGAGGCCCACGTTCGTTTGCTAACGAACGTACAACACTAAGAACGTGTCATAGTTTGCAGGGTAGAGACTTACATTTTGGCAGAAGCTCCACGTTTTCTTACCGTACTGCTACCATGGTGGTCTATGCTAGGTATCTGTGATGCGGGAGCACGCCGAGCACCCTGTAAGGGCCGCTCATGGCAGAGTCCAGGTTCCCGGTGCTTTGCGAGGAAAACTTCACATGATCAAAAGTTTACAAAGATGAGGTCCCTCACAGCAAAGGGTTCGCCTTTTCTTAATAATTTGGCAATACAAGCAGTTTTGGTTGAATAAGACGAAAAATGGCGGAAATAGCCCGTAAGACTTAGAAATTGGCGAACCTGTCGTGTGGTGGTAGGTTTCGATGACCGAATAAGTGCCTCAGTTTTACTAGGGCTCGGCCTCACCTGACATTCTGATATTCTGCCTCTGTGTCTAAAAAGGTACACTTCTAGTGATTAACCCAAACACCGGCTTTCTTAAGTTTGGTTAAAACCTCTCGTAAATATTGTAAACCCTCATCTATCGTGTTAGATAAAATTAAAACATCATCAGTATACGCAAGAACCCTCCCAAAATCTATCGACTTAAGTATCTTAATTATAATTCTCCGATACACTATTAGAGCATTAGCCAGAGCATAGGGCATTTTTAAATATTCATAATGTCCCTCTGGTGTGACGAACGCGGTTTTGCTAATAGAATCATTGCCTGCCCGTATTGGAACTTGATGAAAGCCAGTTGCCATATCTGAACTGGTGAAGTATTTAAAGTTACCGAGTTTGTCAATGTGGTCATCGATAAGCAGCATAAGGGAAACTTTTCTTTAACGATGATAGCGTTAAGCGCACGGTAACCGACGTATATCCTGTCATTCATGTCTTTCTTTTTGCCCAGAACAACAGGACTAGCGTATGCGGGTTTTGACTCGCGAATTAAGGGGTACTGAGCAAATCGTTAACAATATTGCGTACCCTACACTTCTCGTCTACAGATAACTCATAAGGTCGATAATACACCGGCGTAGGAGAAGTTAATTTAATTTCCACACTACCCATATTACTTGAATTTTTTTTTTAATGTAAGTAAGTCGGCAAACAAGCATACGAATCACGTGATGGTAAGCAAATACCGTAGCCTATAAACGTCTGCGACACCAGAAGCATTGCAAGCGCGTTGCCGATCCTATCCCCAATTCCCCCTCAGGAGCTCTGGTCACCTTAATCACCAACAGGAACACAACACTGCTTGAAAGCAGTATCATTTGGCTGTGGTCTTCTGTAAGGTCGAGGCACTACCCCAGTCGGGCTGCTCCACTTTTGAGCAGGAAATTTCCCGCTGTGCCCTACTTTAGTTAAAAAGATTTAGCAATACCCGAAATAAATATGACAGAAAACCGCTGAATACGATTTATAAGACGTATCTTATCATCGCCCATCAATGGCGTCCTAATGTTCTCAAATTCGTCTGTCCTTACATGACATACTGACAACGGACTACTAGACCTAGTTAGCATTTGTTCACCGTCAGTTAGAGAGTATTTTACCCTCTTGCAATTAAGTACGTCGGTGCCAATTAAGATTGAAGCTTACACTCTGGACAAACAACGTACAAATCCACCCTAGTCGTTACACAATTATGATGTCGACTCGATATCCTGTCTTCCCATTCCACGCAACAAACGACATGTAGGTACTCTATTAAAATTCAAATTTTTAACAACAGATTGAGATACGAGAGAGATATCGTACCCACCCATCAATCAAAACATCTACTTTTTCACCTTGAACTAGATCTTTGCAAAAATTTACCTCACTAGTATTATTTTTCGATTACGTAAAAGCGAATGTTTCTTTGAAAAGCATGCGTCAATTAAATGACCGTTATGTAGTCAAAATGTACAAAATATTGTGGATCGCCTATCTGTAGAAATCGAAGGGTATGACTGCATTTTAGTGAGACACGCGGAATTAGAAACCTTAACCTTCTTGTGACAATGTCACTTTTTATGACCCTCTTAACCACAAATAGAATATGTTGTTTGTGGGCTTCGCCAAAAAAAGTATTGAGATATAAATGAGCGCGAAGTTCCACAGAAAATATCAAATTAAGCTAAAGATTTCACTTGGCCAGTTTTCACTTAAAATAACGCACGTATTGGTATTACTACCTACATTTGAATTATTAAAACGCTTTCGCGACGACGAATAATTATGCAGACGAGCGAAGCTATTAAAGTTACGCAATTCGGTCTTAGGTTTAACGTACGCGGTAAGATACTCGACTAAATTATTGGGTCATAATTTCGCATTGATGATCGCTGCCTTAACTTAAGAATCGACTATGCCACGCACAATAATCGACTTTAATTCGTCTGGCAAATCGTTTCTAATATTAAGACGTAGAAGTGACCTATGAGACTATTCAGCATAAGTTGAGTACTCATTAGAGTCGGTACGCATAGTGTCGAATAAAACGGCAGCTGAGTCTATGTAACGGGGATATAATGACTTAAACTCGACTTTAAAACTGCCCCAGGTTCTATCCTGCGTCACTCAATCGTTTAACCACGGCGACGCTTCACCCCGTAAACAACTACCTACACGACTTAAGCATTCACGATCACCGCAATTATTAATTTAAGCTACGGACACGATCAACTTCCGCGCACCAATCGTCAAAATCTTGAATATTTGGATCGAATCGCGAAATATAAAAACTATGAGTGTTTACTCTTAAAAACTCGGATAGTACGCAACGACTCCGTTCGATACGCTTTGCCTTTTGTCCGCGATATCGTTTTGCGACCTACCCTCCGTCACTGCCTCGACAACGAAAGTATTCAGTCCAACGCACTATCATGTTCGTGAGAACAATCGTGTCTCCTTCTAGAACTATCGCGATAACGACAAAAATAACTCTAACGCTATCGATGTCTACGTGTTATAGGAGGCGTACCGTTACTACGCAACGTGTTTATGCCTCTTTAGGTCTACAGCTAGAACGCGCTGTAAGCTCGCACTACGATTACGCTCACAATCTGACATTGTAACTGAATCGAAACAAAAACAGAATCGCGAAATTTATTAGCAAAATCAATCACTACACAACTACCTACGTATCACGTATCAAAACAAAACTAAATTCAACAAATAAACGGTAAATCGAGTTACGTAATCGAACACTGAACAAAACCACTTTTACACCGATAAGAATACAACAGAATGACCGAAAATAACTAAAATACTTAAATCGAACTACTACCACTGCGCGAACGAGATCTACCCGAAACTAACGAATGCTCACTGTTACTGCGTGATAGCCGTTCGAGATTTTCCGAACACAGTCTGCGCAGTCGCGGGGAAGGTTAATTAATTTGACGCGATGCGCGCTCGCGACGATTGCGCACACGTTTGTTGCGACGCGATCTGTTACGAGATCGTCTCGCACTAAAGGGAGAAGCACTCACCTACTACGCGAACGAGATAATCTTTCATCGTAAAATTCACTTCGCGATCTATAAAGACGGCGATTCGCCCGTGACGGCCTATTGCGCGTTTGTTCGTTCCTTATCGATTTACCGCGGGACTGCCTATCGACACGGCTAGGAGTCCTACCCGATCGACTATGTGAACGCGAACGGCACGATAGCGAACGCGGCATGACGATTTCAAATTAACAGTTGTTTGGTTACGAAGTGGTGTCGTAAGGAGCTATCCCACTTCTGATTTAAGGAGAAACAAACTTATTTATTAAAAAAAAGACAAAACCGAACACTTAACCTCTATTTATTGACAATTTTTACAAGTAGAACAATTATTACGAAATTAATATTAACCACTAACTGAATCAAAAACAATCACTTACAATTACAATTTAAATTAACCAACCAAACAACCGTTAATCTATACTTCTATACTAATATATAAAGCTGAAGAGTTTGTTTGTTTGTTTGTTTGTTTGTTTGTTTGTTTGTTTGTTTGAACGCGGTAATCTCTGGAATTACTGGACCGATTTGAAAAATTCTTTCAGTTTTAGATAGCCCATTTATCGAGGAAGGCTATAGGCTATGTATCATCACGCTAAGACCAATAGGAGTGGAGTCCACGCCGACGAAGTCGCGCGCAGAAGCTAGTCTGAATATAAAAATGATCAACGCACTCGTCATGAAACAACGACCTATCGTTCCAAAAGCCGAGAAGCAAAAGGGCTCTGAGCGGGTAGGGAGCTATTTTTATTAACGTTGTTGCATGACATCACAAAACGTATTAAAAGATCTCTATGCGGGTAGGATGCTATTTTTCGCTACTGCGTATTAAAATAATTGAGGGTATGCTGATAGTATGCTGATAGTATTATTTATCTGTGGTCTTCTGTAAGGTCGAGGTACTAACCCAGTCGGGCTGCTCCATATTTTGAGCAGGAAATTGCCTGCTGTGCCCTAACCTCAGTTAAAATGCGCAGCGGCCGTGTGCTGTACGCGTTAAACGCTTTTTCTCTGGGTGATATCTCGTTCCCGTTACCGACATGATTGACGTTGATAATTTTAATTCAATACTAAAAGTTCTAAGTTTTCACTTCTATCGGCAGTCTCTATAGCTGCCAATTTTATCTCTATATATATAAAAATGAATCGCTGAATTTGTTGCTAAGCGCAAATCTCGAGATCAGCTGAACCGATTTCACGAATTCTTTTTTTATAATATTCTTTGAAGTACGAGGATGGTTGTTACGGTGAGAAAATTTTAAAAAATTGCCTGAAAAGTCTAAAAACAACACTTTTCTATATTCCCATACAAAAGATTCGTAATAATACTTAAAAGTCAATTTGAACTTTAATACCAATCGACTGTTAGGCGGTACGAAGTTCGCCGGGTCAGCTAGTTAATAATAAAAATGCGTGTGTTTATTGGCTCTGTATTTCATAAAAGATATGACTAATATTAAATGAAGACAGTTGCTTTTTAAAGCATTACTAAAGAGTTTCTTGTCGAATCTTCTCTGCAGAATCTACATTCCGTATCGGTGGTAGCTTCATATCATTACATCACATAAAAAAATAACTTTACTTAAATAGGCTTAAAAAAACGCATTCGAATCGTCATTTTAGAAATTAGAATTTAAGTTATCATTGAAAGTGAAGCTGAATTCGGAATGTGGATTCTGCAGAGACAAACTGGCAAGAAACTTTGCTCTTTAAAGAAAAAAGTGTGTGTGTCAGCTCCGATTCACGACTGGAGTTTACTTCTTCAGATCGACTGTCTAAATATACACAAAAAATGCTTACTAGTCTTAGTAATCAAATAACGCCATCTATCGATCGATCGATGCCGTTATTAGAAAACGTCTGTCGACGACGTTTTCTCAGTTTCTGATAGAAGGCGTTGGAGCAACATAATATTCACGCCTGAAAAGTGATAGGCAAAAAAACGTAACGAGGTCATTCGTTCAATAGATTTTACACATCATATTTATTTTATACCGGGGGCCTTATATGAAAATCGATTCTTAAGGAGTAAACTCCAAAAAACTGTGTTTCAATATTAAATTAGTAATATCTTACAGGAAACTCACTCTATTCTTAATCCTCCGTCGAAGACCCTTCAAGAACACCAGGTCATCTTCACTCAGCTTCAGGCTATGTACCCTTTCAGTATATTTACATGTCGGCAGACCAGCCACCTCCTCGACAGTCATGTGGATACCCCGAGCTAGAATATTGGAAAAAAAATATCAAGGATATGATAAATTGGTACCCATCTTTTTTAAAAGCTTTCGTTTAACTTGCAAGATTATCATAATTATGTAGTTCAAGTAAATTAACTCGATCTGATCGATTTTTAACCGACTTCCAAAAAGGGAGGAGGTTCTCAATTCGACTGTATTTTTTTTAATGTATGTTACTTTTGACTGGGTGGACCGATAAATTTAAGTCTTCGATAATTTTTTCTTTGATCGAAAGAATTTTATCTATGTCGATTTTTCACATCCTCATTACAACGCCGTTATAAAGGTATATACAAAAAATCAGCTCACCATGACCTCTGATGCTTACCATGTTGTCACATTTAAATTTCATCGAGATCTGATTACAACTTTTTGAGTAATCTTTGATAACGCGTATTTACTTGACTACTTTTTTGTCTACCTACGTTGTACTACTAGTCGATGTAATTGAAGTCGGTTTTTTTCATTTGCAAGCACAATTATTTTACATATTTTTGGTCAAACCAAATATTTCAGCATTATATTTACTTAAATATATAATGTAAATTAAGGTATGATATTTATGATGAAAAATGTTTAAAAGTATGTACAGTTTTAGTCTCTTGTGTATATGAAACCATGAATTGATAACTTTATTTCATTTTTAACACGTTGATAGCAAATGAGGTAGGGCACAGCAGGAACTGAGGTAGGGCACAGCAGGAAATTTCCTGCTCAAAATATGGAGCAGCCCGACTGGGGCAGACCGACCTCGACCTTACAGAAGACCACAGCTAAAAAATACTGTTTTCAAACAGTATTGTGTTCCTGTTGGTGAGTAAGGTGACCAGAGCTCCTGGGGGGGATTGGGGATGGGGTCGGCAACGCGCTTGCGATGCTTCTGGTGTTGCAGGCGTCTATAGGCTACGGTCTTACCATCAGGTGAGCCGTACGCTTGTTTGCCAACCTAGTTACATAAAAAAAAAAAATAGAATTTTGCCCAGAATGTACGAATGAGCCACATTATTGCTTCATCATCATCATCATTTCAGCCTATCGCAGTCCACTGCTGGACATAGGCCTCCACAAGTTCGCGCCAATAATTGCGTGAACTCATGTGTTTTACCCATAGTCACCACGCTGGGCAGGCGGGTTGGTGACCGCAGGGCTGGCTTTGTCGCACCGAAGACGCTGCTGCCCGTCTTCGGCCTGTGTACTTCAAACCCAGCATTTGGATGGTTATCCCGCCATCGGTCGGCTTTTTAAGTTCCAAGGTGGTAGTGAAACTATGTTATCCCTTAGTCGCCTCTTACGACACCCACGGAAACAGAGGGGGAGGCTAAATTCTATGCCGTAGCCACACAGCGACATTATTGCTTAAATTGTTTTAATAAAATACATATTTAATAATTTTTTTGTGCATGTTTTTTATTGTTAATTTCTCTTTCATAATATTTTCATATGCACGTTGTTTTTATTTTTGCTTGTAATTATTTTAATTTTTGCTTGTGATAAAAAAGTATTATTTAAAAAAAAATTCACTCATATGACCATAAATCTTTTGATGCTATGAACAAAATCTAAGGCCAAACTGTAAGCATATGGAGAAAGGCCACGTCGGCCACGTATAATAGCAATTTACATGCAGTTCGTGGCCGACGGCCCAAAAATTCAAATCAAAGTTAGGTATACAGTGTCAGCCTCTGGTGGCTGACACGCACACGGCCCAATTGGGATGTATCAGTCAGGCGATCAACTTGTAAATATTCCATTAAATAGGGTGTTTAAAATGCTTTAAAAAATTTTTTTAAAGGAAAACTAAAATAAATTCAACTTTAAATAAAATCGAAAAGTAACACGCTAAAATGACAAATTTATGCACTGGGAAAACTGTAAAAATAAAGATAATATTATTGTTACTTTTACACAACAATCAAAATTGTCAACATACTTAAATATGAATAATAAATACTTTTTTCCACTCCAAGCAAATAGTTCCAAATTTAAAAATATGTCACCTAAAAAATCAAAACGATGTATACGAATATAAACTAAAAAGTTAAAGTATTTTGCGTCATTTGATTCGAGAAAGGGTCTCATATTTCATTTAACACGTAACAGTACTCACCGTCGAGTATTTCCTGATCCAAGTGGTATGATGATGCGTGTTTCCCGAAATCATCCATTCTTCATATTTGTAAATAGTTTATGATAACTTTTAAAACAAATACTTGTTGCTACTAGGACGTAGGAATAGGCAATTAGGCAAAATAGGTTATACATTTCAACATTTGGCTGTCACTGTCAGTTAATGAGCTGTCATATAAAAAAAAAGTAGATACACCTAGCGTTGTACGCATTACTTTTACATTAAAATCGATTTTAATGTTATGGAAAGAAATATGATAAAACAAAACAATAATATTTCATTATTTCTTTATTATATTTATATTTAGGGCGCCTTCAAATTAGAGGCATGCAGTGGCGCTTCTAAAGAAAAGCGCTTCAGTGGCGCGACTGTGGCGCAGTGACGACGACGTGCGTCTAAATCAGAATATTTAGGTGTATTTCTATATAAATTTTCATTTTTATCAAACTTTATAATTTATTTTTCACTACGGAAAGTACCCTATTGTGTTTGCTCGCAAGCGAAAAAAAAAAACGACTTCAATTACATCGACAAGTAATACAACGTAGGTAGACGAAAAAAATAATCAAGTAAATACGCGTTATTAAAGATTATTCAAAAAGTTGTAATCAGATCTCGATGAAATTTAAATATGACTACATGGTAAACATCAGCTTTCAATTAAATTAAAAATCCTCAAAACCGGTACACCCAGTAAAATGTTATGCGGTATAATATTACAACGTAGGTCGACGAAAAAATAGTCAAGTAAAAACGCATTATTAGATATAACTCTAAAAGTACTTGTGACACACCTCACCTTTAGATTAAAGAAAAATTATCAAAATCGGTCCACCTAGTCAAAAGTTTTGAAGTAACATACATAAAAAAATACAATCGAATTGAGAACCTCCTCCTTCTTTGGAAGTTGGTTAAAAAGGTTTTTAAATACATTTAATTTATGTTCACTGATATTATAAAGAGGAGAGATTTTTTGTTTTTTTGTTTGTTTGTATTGAATAGGCTCCAAAAGTACTGAACCGATTTTAATAATTTTTTTCACTAACAGAAAGCTACATTACTAGGAAGTAACATAGGCTATATTTTATTTCTTAAAAACTTAGAAATGTACAAAAAAAACGGGTTATGTTCACCAAGGTGTAAAAAATCGTCTCAAACATTATTTTCTTTGCTTCGCGTGCGCTATAAGACAAAATGATGTAGGATTGAATTATATGACTAAAAAAGATATACAAAAAAGTTCGCGAGGGTGTTTATCTATCTATAACAGAGTAAAAAGCGTTTTAATATTTTAAAATTTAATAAATGGGTGTTTGTGTTTTTATAATAGGGGATCGGACAGTAATTAGATTAAAATCTATAATTTACTTGATAAAATAAATATACTGTTTTATGATTATTTATCGAATTATAATTTAATATAATTCATTTAAATATTTTTAAATAAAGAAATAAAATGTTGTTATTTACAGTATTATTAATCTGTACTAAAACACTAACTAGAAGAGATCTAGAGTGCTTGACGTCATTTGGCGGTACAAGCCACAGAGTACTTTAGGAAAGAGCAAGCATTGACTGCACGGGTTATTCTATCCGTATATTGAACGTACTCTGTGCTTTATATACTCTTTGTTTATTACCTCCAGATGACGTCACGCGCTGTCAGATGTCATAACGTGGCGTTTAGGCGGGATTTTTAAACAAACAATATTAAAACATGATTTTGAGTAACTAAAAGGCTGTAAATTAATAACATTTTATTTTTTATGGGTATAAGTATCCATAAAGATTAATTTAAAACGCTTTTTGAAAATTTGTACGATCCCCTATTCCTTTACCCGAGCGAAGCCGGGGCGAGCTGCTAGTTAGGTACTAAAGACGTAATATAACGTTCCGAAACTGAAAAAAATTTATAATCTAGTTTTAATAATTTTTATTTCAATAAATATTATAATTTATAAAAACATGTTTATGATTAAAATTAGTGTATATTCATATTTAAATTTTAAAATAACATAACTCAATTAAAATACAAACTTATTGTTTTTGAATATGCTACAAATTTCTTATCAAAAAATTGTGCTGTCAAAGTGTCAAATTGACATTTGACATTTGACAATAATATTTTGAATTTTGATGTTTCTAACCTACAATAATGTTTTTATTATGATTTTCATTATCTAAAAAGTTGCTAAAAAGTAACAGAAAAAAACGTAATAACTACGTACAAAAGAATATAATTATGTGTGAGATAAATAACAGAATTGAGTTTGAAATAAAATTATGAAGTATTTGCAAGTATTATTCACATTATTGATATTTTTAACGGCATATATTGGCGATTATGTCATTTTTAAGTCGAAATATTCAAGTTCACAGCTGTTTCGAGCGGTTGCAGATAACACGGTACACGCTACAATAGGATCACTATCAGCGTTACTCTTTTTTAGCAGTGTGAAAGTTACAAATGAAGCATGTTTCTACAACACAGTAATTTGTACTATCGTGTCATCTTTAATTGACGTTGATCACTTTTTAATGGCTAAATCTTTTTACCTTAAGGTAGGTCATGTATGTAATAATTGTGTTTGCTAGCAAACAAAAAAAACCGACTTCAATTGCATCGGCAAGTAATAAATAGTAAATTAATTAACAAACGCACTAGTCGTCACTACGATTTTCGAGGGTTTCCGTCGATTTCTCTGGGATCCCATCATCAGATCCTGGTTTCCTTATCATGATACCTAAAGTTGGGATATCCCCTTTCCAACAAAAAAAGAATTATCAAAATCGGTTCATAAACGACAAAGTTATCCCCGAACATACATAAAAAAAAAATAATAAAAAAACATACGGTCGAATTGAGTAACCTCTTCCTTTTTTAAAGTCGGTTAAAAATAAAAAAAATTTTATTGTTACTAGGTCTGCAAACGAGTGTACGGTTCACCTAATGGTAAGCGATTATTGTAGATTATAGACATCATAATTTGATTGTAACATAAAACTCCTTAGATGTTCAAGTGAAAGCTTCTTTAGGCGCACCGCACACACATTTTGTCGTAGATAGTAAGTTAGGCTGATCCTTCACGCTCTGAGGTGGAAGGCTCGATTGGGTGAACTCAGCACTAATTGCGTTATTGCTTGATTGCGATTGCCAATGAAGTTTTTTACGTCTGCCGTGCGGTCTTAACACACACACTAAGTTTTTTTTTTTGTTTTAGGACGTAGCGAAATTGAAACAAAGAGGGATACTACATTGTACAACCTTATGGATGGTGATAACATTGCTCCTTGCAGCATATTCTCACATTAATCGTAAACATAACGTCTACGTCATAACGTATATGATACTTATTGCATTTTCCAGTCATCACATAAGAGACGGTGAAAGACGGGGCTTGTGGCTTTATCCGTATGGACACACACGTCCTATTAATAAGTCGATATATCTTATATCAGTTTGTCTACTTCCTTCTTTGTTAAGTTACATATTTAATTGCACTAAACCGTTGTATAAAACGAATGTTTTTCACTATACCAATGTAAATATTGTTTAATCTATTATAGAGATGTTTAAAATGTGGTATTTTATTTATTTTTTTAACTGACAAATCGCTTTCAAACGATTTTTTGAAGTAAAACTTTTTTATGCACGCTTGACTTGGAGAGTAAGCTGGTGAATGCGTGACGAGAGCGTTACAAAAAGTGTGATCGAGCGAGGCGAACGAAGCAAGAGAGGGAGGGGTGCGAGCACACATTTTCTTTCTCTCTTTCTCTCATAGCCAGTTACGTTTCGTATATCCAAGACACAGTGCAGGCCTATTGTTCAGAAGTTTTACTTCAGTCGTGTGGTCTAAAGCATTTTTGAAGTAAAACTTCTTTACGCACGCTTGACTTGTGGAGTAAGCTGGTGAATGCGTGACGAGAGCGTTACGAAAAGTGTGATGGGGCGAGGCGACAGGGAGATATAAGTTAGTAAAGATAGAAAGAGAGAGAGAGAGTTACGTTATGTATAATACTGTAGGGCAGCGATACTCAACCTGTTTTTTATAGTTTCCACAAACACGTTTTAATCATGGTGTCGTGGGCCGCAAGCAAAAATTATTTAGGCTTTAATTAAAACGTAATTCTAAGTTAACAATATAGCTACTTTTTTAATGAAAAAAATAAGTTTTGACAAAGATATACATATATATTATGCCGCGCGTGTGCGCGTTTGGCCCGCGGGCCGCAGATTGAGTATAGGGGCTGTAGGGGAACTAAAGAAGTTTTACTTCAGTTGTGTGGTCTAAAGCACGCTCGTTTTTAGGGTTCCGTACCCAAAGGGTAAAAACGGGACCCTATTACTAAGACTTCGCTGTCCGTCCGTCCGTCCGTCCGTCTGTCACCAGGCTGTATCTCAAGAACGGCGATAGCTAGACAGGTGAAATTTTCACAAATTATGTATTTCTGTTGCCGCTATAACAACAAATACTAAAAAAGTAAAAACAAAATAAAATAAATATTTAAGGGGGGCGATAATTATTTAATTATTTATTACTCTCCAACGCCATCTATTAGAAATTTGGAAAACTTCGTCGATAGACTAATAAGTTTTCCAATAGCGGCATAGATGGCGTTACAATTAAATAAATGTTTTACAGAAAATTTACTTATATTTAGTTTAGTCAATGGTACGGAACCCTTCGTGCGCGAGTCCGACTCGCACTTGGCCGATTTTATTTTATAAATATACCTCATAAACACGCGAACAACCCCTCCATCTCCGTATATATCTATACTAATATAATAAAGCTGAAGAGTTTGTTTGTTTGTTTGTTTGTTTGTTTGAACGCGCTAATCTCAGGATCTACTGGTCCGATTTGAAAAATTCTTTCAGTGTTATGTAGCCCTATATATCATCACGCTAAGACCAACAGGAGCGGAGTCCACGCCGACGAAGTCGCGCGCAGAAGCTAGTTCGTAATATATGTAGTCGATAGATTATAATCGAATCTGTAACCATGATTGTGGTGGACATTTATCACTTCTAGTTTTTCATTAATAAATAAATACTTGGCGCAACGGTCACTGCACTGGTTTGTACCTGTCGCGCTGGCGGTTGCGGGTTCGATCCCCGCATATAACAAAAATTTGCATTGGCCATACAGGTGTTTGCCGTGGCCTGGGTGTTTGTGCAGTCCTTGTGGGTCTCCCCACCGTGCCTCGGAGAGCACTTTAAACCGTCGTCGGTCCCGGTTGTTATCATGTACACCTGATAGCGATCGTTACTCTTAGTAGGGAATATATCCACCAACCCGCGTTGGCGCAGCGTGGTGGACTAAGCTCTGATCCTTCTCCTACATGGGGAAAGAGGCATATGCCCAGCAGTGGGATATTACAGGCTAAAGCTAAGTAATTGCCAACCTTATATTTTTAATGAAATAATAAATCATTGTGTCTAGATATATTGTTTTATTTTTATTTATAAACAAAGGTCTTGTTGAAAAACTTGTGTCTTCGTAGTCAAGGATTGCCAAATAGGGCATTGCTAAGATAATTTTGGTAGGAACTTGTAGAATAGATTCAAGATGCTGTAGGAAGCTCAGAGCATTGGAGTCATTAATGAATCGTTGATAGCGATCATTAAACCTGATAATCAAATTATCCATCTACCCTCAGTGTCCACTGCACGGGTGCCACCGTGGTGCAGTGGCACGTGGTGGAGGGCTAACCCGGCAGTGGCGGCCTTAGGGGGTGGCGAACGGGGCAATCGCCCGGGGCCTCGCGCTTGCAGGGGCCTCGCGCAACAACCCAAGCAAATTTAAAATAATATAGATTTTTAACTGTATTTTTTTTATTAAAATTGTTATCAATCTAATTTGAAAAAAAAAACATTACATAGGAAAAAAAATGATAGTCCCGCTGAGTTTCTTCCGCCAGTTCTTCTCAGGTCAGAGGCTTCTTTTTTCCGAACTGGTAGTAGACTCATGACGTTCAGTAAGAAATTGTTATAATTTTATGCTGAATAAAATATTTAAGGGGAAAAACGGTTTATCTCAATTACCGGCGAAACTACAAGTCCTATGGAAAAAGCCTCAATGGCAAAGTTGTAGGTAGTAAGAAGATCTACAACTTTTGTATTTACACTTTTTTCACATAACGATTTTTGAAAAATTCAAAAAACACAAGTTTTTGGTTTTTTATTTTTATCTTTTACAAAATTCTTTTTTTTTTTACAAAATTTGGTGAAAACTTACCTTTTTATTTTACAAACACATTGTAATTTTTTTGATTTAAAATATTAATTTTTCACCTCATTTTGTCCTTAATATCGAAAAAGTACCCTCATTTTCAATCGAAATTTCTCACGTCAAAATATCAGCTTTTTAAAAAAGTCGGTGGGATTATTGTTCGTTAAAATCTCTATTTTCTGATGGTGTAAAAACATCATGCAAATGTATACATTACTATGGTAAATGTTCTCAGAAAATGCAAAAAAATAACAGGTAGGAAGACCCAGACTCTCCTAGCCCCTTCCCCTCTTCTCTATGAAATTCTCAAAATATTGAGGATGTCTTATTAAATATTCTTTTCATTTTCTAAACGTTTATTTTTTGCAGATAAGTTGTAGATCTTTTTATTACCTACAACTTTGCCATTTGACTTTTTTCCACAGGACTTGTAGTTTACCCGCAATCGGGATAAACCGTTTTTTACCCTTAAACCCTCTTCCCTACCACTTCCCGACCTCAGATCGATTCAGCCTGTAATATCCCACTGTTGGGCATAGGCCTCTTCCCCATGTAGGAGAAGGATCGGAGCTTAATCCACCACGCTGCTCCAATGCGGGTTGGCGGATATATTCCCTACTATGAGTAGGTAACGATCGTTATCAGGTGTACATGATAGCAACCGGGATCGACGGCTTAACGTGCTCTCCGAGGCACGGTGGGGAGACCCACAAGGACTGCACAAACACTCAGACCACGTCAAACATCTGTATGGCCAATACAAATGTTGTCGTGTGCGGGGATCGAACCCGCAACCGCGAGCTCAACAGCCAATCGCAATCCAGTGCTGTGACCGCTGCGCCAACGCGGTGTCACAGCACTGGATTGCGACCTCAGATCGCCCGTAATTTATTTTTCCTTTCATTTTCATTGTATTCTCTTCCTTTTTCAATGGGTTTCATTCTACTATAATTCTTTTCACTTTTTACCATTTCAAAGGCTAAAAGCACTGGTCTAGTATTGGTCATTCGTTAGATTTTGTGCTTTAATTAAAGATTTTAGTCGTAGCAAAAGCCGCAAACATCAATTTTAAAATTTATCATCTCTATATTTGTTAATTTTGTAAATTTTTCAATATAAAATACTTTTAAAACTCAAATTCTAGTTATTTTTATAACTTTAGAATTTCACGAAGGACAAAGGGCCTCGCAAAGACTTTCCGCCCGGGGCCTCGCAATGGGTAAGGCCGCCTCTGGGCCTAACCGTTGTCATATATGGAACAAGATAATCATATTAATCTTTGGAACTACCGAAACAATAAAAATAATCCTAAAAACAAATTTAAATTAGGTACACTATAAATTGTTGACTGCATAAAAAAATAAAGTATACTTTATTTTTTTTAATAGGTAATAAGTTTTTGCTAGAAAATTTTACCTGCATTTAAGTATGTATTATTACCTACCATTATACATTTTTACCTGCATTTAAGTATATTTTAAATGCATTTTAATATCCCGTTTTCGAAAAATTTTCGTAACTATATAATAATACACAATGATACTAGATGGCAGTATGTACCTACCTATAGGTACTCTTGTCGAGATTCGAAGGAATTCCCCGACCTGAATCTTATGTGATTGACACTCATACTTTTATGCACTAGGAAATGATGTACAAAATTTGTACAAAATTAAAATTCTCCAAAACGTATTTTTCGGATATTTCAAAATATATCAAACATTCACAAAATAATGTAATTTTGTTTGAATTTTGTGAATTGGTGAAGAAACTTTTGTGCTTACCACATAGCAGCGCCACCGTGGAAAGATTATTTTCAGGACAGTACATAATATGCAGTCGGAGACATGCACAAAGAGAGAATGATTTGACTTATCTTTCAATTTCATGTCTCCGACTGCATATTATGTACGATGTTGCATAAAGTTTTGAAGGACTACCGATAGAAGGCATCTCATGAATCACAGCATCATACACACAGACTCGATGCCATACATATGTATCTACATACTGCAACAAAGGTTTCTATCACAAGAACAGTCAACGCCGACACATACGTCGTAAGCACACTGGACTGGTCTGGTCTGTGGTCTTGCCAACAATACAAACGAAAATTTATAAATTGGTTGAACTATAATAAACATATGAAGACAAGCCACGGTATAAATAAGGCGAAAAAGAAATGTACCCGTAAATGTGTATATTATCCTATAGATCCGGTGAACAGTGAAATGATATCATAATAATTGTGTTTGCTCGCAAACGAAAAAAAACCGACTTCAATTACATCGACAAGTAATACAACGTAATAAGACGAAAAAATAGTCAAGTAAATACGCGCTATTAAAGATTACTCAAAAAGTTGTAATCAGTTTTCGATCTAATTTAAACAAGACTACAAGACAAGTATTAGCTTTTGATTAAAGTAAGAATCATCGAAATCGGTACACCGAGTAAAAAGTTATGCGGTATAATATAACGTAGGTCGACAAAAAAGTAGTCACATAAATACGCATTATTAGATATAACTCTAAAAGTACTTGTCAAATCTCGATTAAATTAAAATGGGATCACATGATACGCAACACCTTTCAATTAAAATAAAATTGATCGAAATCGGTCCACCCAGTCAAAAGCTCTGAGCTAACATACATTAAAAAAAATACAGTCGAATTGAGAACCTCCACCTTTTTTGGAAGTCGGCTAAAAATAAAGAAATGAAAAAAGTCTAGAGAGCCGGGTCGGCTGAGGTTAAAATTAAAATGGCCAATGATGTCGAAGAATATGTTATAATAAAATTTATACAAATGAAGATGTGTTTAAAATTTTTATTAAATACCAGCTTCTGCGCGCGACTTCGTCCGCGTGGAATGAGACTTTAACCGTTTACGTAGCGGAAGCTCTCAAAAGGGAAAAAAATCCCGATTTTAAAATATTCTTCGTTGGTGCTACGTTCCTATTGGTCTTAGCAGTTAGCGTGATGATAATATATAGCCTTCCTCGCTAAATGGGCTATCTAACACTGAAAGAATTTTTCAAATCGGACCAGTAGATTCTGAGATGTACCTACTCTGTGATTCTGAGATTAGAGCTTTCAAAGAAACAAACTAACTCTTCACCTTTATTGTATTAGAATAGATCTTATTTTTGTTAGCACCCTAGTGACTTTAGTAAAAACAAATGATTATACTAGGTACTGTTAAAATTTTGTTTTTATCCCCGTTTTTTTTTTAAAGCTGTGACTAACCTATCTTTTCTTAATATTGATTGGAAACCAAAGTCTGAATAGAAATAAATGTTGCTTATCTCTATCTCTATATACATATATAAAAATGAATAGCTGAATATGTTGCTAAGCGCAAACCTCGAGATCAGCAGAACCGATTTCGCTAATTATTTTTTATAATATTCCTTGAAGTACGAGTATGGTTGTTACGGTGAGAAAAATTTAAAAAAAAATGCCTGAAAAGTCTAAAAACAACACTTTTCTATATTCCCATACAAAAAATTCGTAATAATACTTAAAAGTTAATTTGAACTTTATATAATAAAGTTTAAGAGTTAGTAGAGGGGTTCCGGGAAGGCAATTGAGTGACTTTAGTATCGTATAAATATTAATGTCAATATTTGTCAATATTTTTAATATATATTTTTAATTTTTATAGCTAACCAGTAGCCCGGTATCACGAATAGCAGAAATAAGTATTAAAAAAATTAAAAATTAAAGAATCGACTGTTAGGCGGTACGAAGTTCACAGGGTCAGCTAGTTATTAATATTATATTTGTTTTATTCGCACTCCAATCTATTTTCACAGTTGTTGTTCAGTATGTATTTCAATACCAACCGCTTTAAAAGTTACCATCGCAGCCCAATTTATTACGTTCCTTCTTTCCATCCTCTTTTCATTAACTACTATTCAATAATGAATTAATGAGAATTCCGTTATCATTTTCTCCGTAACTAAACAAGTTGAAAGCTTCGAGTTTTTAACCGACTTCCAAAAAAGGAGGAGGTTCTTAATTCGACTGTATTTTTTTTAATGTGTGTTACTTCAGAACTTTTAACAGGGTGGACTGGGCGGATATTACAATGCGTATTCACTTGACTATTTTTTTGTCTTATTACGTTGTATTACTTGTCGATCTAATTGAAGTCGGTTTTTTTTCGTTTGCGAGCAAACACAATTATTTTTAAGTCGATTATTAATAGCCAATATTTTTATTAAAACAAAAACGTAAATATATAAAAATATTTATGCAAATATCGCGACGTAATGGTGCTCTTAATATATTCTGTTTTAGGATCATCTTAGGATGGTCACACGTGTCGCGTTTTGTCGGCTGAGAAACGGTCGTCTTATAAACGACCTAAACTTTGATAAGAACTACACAGCTAACGAAAAAATATTTAAAGTTTTTTTGAAGTAAAACTTCTGGTGTAAGCTGGTGAATTCGCGACAAGAGCGTTACGAAAAGAGTGATCGGGCGAGGTGAACGGAGCAAGAGAGAGAGAGGTGCGAGCCGCCATTTTCTTTTACTCTTCGTTACGTTACATTACCCAGTTACGTTTCGTATATCTGAGACAAAGTGGATCGAGGCCTATTGTGCAGAAGTTTTACTTCAGTCGTGTGACCTAATGCACACTCGGTTTTTAAATTTCTTAATTTCATTAATATTTATCAAATTTCATTTCAAAAATTTATTGTCTTAATTACTACATAGTATAAAACAAAGTCGCTTTCTCTTTCCCTATGTCCCTTTGTACGCTTAAATCTTTAAAACTACGCAACGGATTTTAATGCGGTTTTTTTTAATAGCTAGAGTGATTCTTGAGGAAGGTTTATGTATATAATTTAGTATACTTTTATGTAAATTAGCAGAAATACGGCGATAAATGTTGAAGAAGTCGCAAAAAATCGCACCAACTGGGAGCTTTCCACGCAAACGCCGCGTAAACTAGCAAAGATACAGTGGAGTAATGTACGAGTGAATTCTAAATCTATAAAAATGCTACAAAAAAGTCCGCGATAGCATATCTCTATCTCTTACGGTTGACTTACAATAACCACTTTTATGTTCAAATTTTTAATTAAAAACATTACTTTATTTTCCAAGCTATTTTCTTTAGTTCAGCATTAATCCTTATTCAAACAAATATTTTAGTTAGCTTAGGAATTTAATGCAGATTCAAATTGCCCTTCACACTATATCAATCAGATGAATAGGTTTACAGATATCGTCGTTAGAAGTAATTAACAGCAAAACATTTAAAGTTCGGCGCCTACTATTCCTGCACATGCACATCTTTATCTTTATACATAGTAATTAGTACCTATAAAATTAAGTTACTTCCCGCCGTCTGTATGCTTAGATCTTTAAAACTACGCAACGAATTTTGATGCAGTTTTTTTTTAAATAGATAGAGTGATTCAAGAGGCAGGTTTATATGTATAATACATGCATAATATGGTAGAAAAACACTGATAATTTTAGACTAGAGGTTTCTAACTATCTTTTATTGTTGAAAGTATTAATTAGTATCATCATTGCACCCGTGCGAAGCCGAGGCGGGTCGCTAGTTATTTTATATTTTACTAGATGGCCCGGTGAACTTCGTATCACCTACGTATATTTGTGAAAAATATACACAAAACACTTTCTGAACGCACCTATAAATATTTGACAACCAATTGACTACGTTTTTGACAATAACATTAAATTTCCCAGGAACATTTTGTATTGGAAAATTAAATTGTCGTTTTTAGTATTTTCATTCATTATTTCATATTATTTATGTTTCTCACCGTTTAACCTTCCCTGAACTTCCACAAACATTTTAATATGAAAATTAGCCAAATAGGCCCAGCCATTCTCGAGTTTTAGCGAGACTAACGAACAGCAATTGATTTTTATACCTATATATAGATTTAAATTTTTTATCGTATAAGTCGCTTTGCGCCGCGACTTCAGCGGGGAATTAATAATTTTTTACTGTTCCATTCTCTCACGTCAAAATATAGTCTACGTCGCTCAGTGATAAATTCGTGCTCTCCTGCTGAAAGAATTATTAAAATCGGTCAAGTAGTGTTTGAGTTTATCATTACAAAGAATCGAATATTTTCTTTTTATAACAAAACTAGCTGACCCCGCAAACATTGTTTTGCCCCCTTATAACTTAAGGGTATGAAAAATAGATGTTGACCGATTCTCATAATTACCCGATATGAACACAATTTCATCAAAATCGGTCCAGCCGTTTCGGAGGAGTATTGTAACACACTGTGACACGAGAATTTTATGTGTATAAGATTATGGACGTATATATAATCACGCCTCTTTCCCGTAGGGTAGGCAGAGACCACTTCTTTCCACTTGCTACGATCCTTACATACTTGTTTCGCTTCGTCCACTTTCATTATTTCTTTCATACATGCTCTTCGGTTTAGGGTACTCTTGACCTGGCCTTTTTTCAAGAATAATTATGGACGTAATGAAAACAATTTTAATTTGTCAATAAATGATTTTATTTTATTAATTTTAATTTTTTATTTGTGTGTTCGCATACAATGTTATTTTATAACTAGCTGTGGCCGTGACTTCGTCCGCGTGGAATGTAACAAAAAAGTTATTGTTCAGTTCTCAGAGTTATAAAATAAATACTAAATTAAAAGTAGCCTAAGTTATTCCTTATTACATCAGCTATCTGCCAGTGAATGTCCCATCAAAATCTGTCTAGACGTTTCAGAGATAAGTCAGAACAAACAGACAGACAGACAGACAAAAATAGTAAAAAAAAAGTGTGTGTGTCAGCTCCGACGCACGACTGGAGTTTACTTCTTCAGATCGACTGTCTAAATATGCACAAAAAAGGTTTTATAGTCTAAGAAAAAGATTAATACCATATCAAATGTTAAATGAATCAAATAACGCCATCCATCGATGGCATTATTAAGGTCATCGCTCATTAGACCCACCCGGCACCCGACCAGCACTGCCTCGCGTCGAGCGGTTAGTATTCTTTCTATGGACTTGTATGGTATATGCGCTCACTACATCAACTCCGTATCGTCACCGGATCGCCTCGCACGCAAGCTGACGATTGGACGCCGAGCGACGAGGTGTTCCGGTGGGGGTGTAGTGAGCTATGACCTTTAGAAAACGTCGTAACCGATACCGTCGTAAACGTCGTAGGCCGTAGCCGCTACTGTCGTAAACGTCGTAGCAGATAGATGGCGCACAAAAACGTAACGAGGTCATTCGTTCGGTAGATTTTACTCCTCATATTTTTTTCATACCGGGGGCCTTATATGAAAATCGATTCTTACGGAGTAAACTCCAAAAATGTTACTTTGGTATATGTACCGTGTATAGGTACCGTGTACGTGTATGTTTGTGCTTGTGTATTGTGTGTGTTTCCGGACCCCGATACAGGAGAAAATCCTACTGGGGGCCGTTGAGTGTGAGGCGTTTTTTATTTGTTTACTATTTTATTTTGTGGATTCGTTTTTTAATATTAAAATTTATGATTTTAATTAGCATTAAAGAAATCAATAAAATAAACTGTGTTTTTAATTTCTGAAACTATCCCCGGGATGATTATCTAGCCTTTACCTCAATTCGTGGCGTTTTCTCAGCGTTTTATAAACGTTTTCTGAGCGTTTCCTCTCGCCGTCTATCGCCACCCTTAGTCTGAGGAAAACGCTCGTGCGACACAAACCGGTCTCAAACAATCGTCGTTCACAGTCGTGCTTAGGGTTTTTATAAATAACATTTAAGTTAAATAATATTATTGTGTCTGTGTGCTGATAAAGTGATAACTGATATACGGTAAGTCCTTTTATTTTTATTTATTTTATTTATTTATGGACAACCAGTAGCTAATACACTAAATCTTATATCTAACTAGCAGACCCGGCAGACGTTGTCCTGCCCGGAAAACAGCTACCTTTGATTACTTACATACCGATAGCAGCGCCACCTACCGAATCCAACTGGGATAAAAACTACCCTATCTCCTAAGTTGGACCAAATTACAGATGCTTACAAATTTTGATAAAAATTGGTTCAGTAGTTTAGGAGTCCATTGAGGACAAACATTGTGACACGAGATTTATATATGTATAATAAGATATTATTACTAAATAACAAGTAAGGTAACTGTACAGCCTATGAAGGTGTCACAGCATGCTTAAATCTATGAAATTAAATTAAATTAAATTTTTAAATATAAACTAAATCAAAATCAGAATTTTTACAGTAAGATTCCGATCTTTCTAGATTTTTATTGATTCAAAGTTAGCGATTCTTACATCGTTCTTTCATTTTGGTATTCAATTTTTCATTTTTCATTATAAATAAAAAAATGTAGTTCGTAATCGTCTTCAAAACAAGGACCAATTCTACTTTTGTGTGTGTGTTACCTCATAAATTTTCACTGATTGTGCTGATTTTGATCATTCATTTTGTATTAATGGTCTAAGATCCGGGATATAACAAAATATTCCCTCATCTGTTAATTAAATGAAACAATTTTTTATAGGCTGATTTCAATATTGTGAATTTATAAAAACAACTTCTGCCACCATAAGCCTGCTGCAATTTTTTTTTTCTTTGATCTTTTCCCTCTCATGTTAATAAGTTAATTACATGTAAAAGCAATAAGCTAAAACCGTTAATATTTTACATTATATACCTGACTGTAGTAGGCACCCATCTCTATGATTGCTATACTTACCTGCAGCCAGGTTACTGCTGACTGAGGTTACTGACCTATCGGGAATATTTAGCTATCTCGGATCTTAGACCATAAATAATTGTGTTTGCTCACAAACGAAAATAAAACCTAGGCCAATTACATCGTCCAGTAATATTATGTAAGTAGACGAAAATAATAAATAAAATAAAATAAAAACTAAAAAACACAATTTTATAAATAAGTAAACTAATATTGTGTTTGCTCGCAAACGAAAAAAACTGACTTCAATTACATCGACAAGTAATACAACGTAAGTAGACGAAAAAATAGTCAAGTAAATACGCGTTATCAAAGATTACTCAAAAAGTTGTAATCAAATCTCGATGAAATTGTGATTGTGACCACATGATAAACAACAGCTTTCGATTTAATTAAAAAAAGACGTGTGGCACTCGGGGACTGCCGCGTTAAAGCTATTGCATAGCATTTTGTATCAACTTATGCAATAATTATATCTAAAGCCTGTTTTACGCCGAGGCGACAATGTGCGTCATTGTGGCATGCGGCATTGACGCATGAAAAATGTCGCACGTTGTGGCAAGAACCTTGCGGCACGGCAACACCTTGCGTCATGTGGCAGAGTGTCGCAGCTTGTATCCGATCAGCTATGTCCACACTGTGCCTTTTTTCGTTCATCAAGGGCATGCGTCACAGCGCAGTCAACAGCGCACGTGAGGCATGCCCTTGACGCATGCGTTTTTGACAGTTGAAAGCATAGCGCGCGCTACGAAACGTGTTACCCGCGACTAGTGGATTTCTGTGCAACAAAGCGTTCAACATCAAGATGGCGGACGAAGAAAAAAATATTACTTTGAGATTTTTAAAGGATTACAGAAGCTTCGATTATTATAATAGCTTCGTATCCAAAACTTTCGCTTTGTTCTTTTTTTTCTTGATTTTCTTATGACTAAGTAAGCCGCACATATTCCACCAAGCAAAATGTTCTCGTCGCTCATGTTTTGAACACTGACAGAATCGAAATGACTACGTTAGCGTCGCGTTCGTTGACGCATTCAATATTGAATGTGTCAACGAAAGTTGAATAGAAAGGTGACGACGAAAGTTGAAGATGAAAAGGCACAGTGTGGACATAGCTATCACGATGGATTCCGTGCGACAATTTTTGATGCGTCAAGCCAGTTTCTAGGTTATGTTTTGATTGTACTTATTTATTTTATTTACAAAATGAGATAAATCGGACATGGAGTGGTGTAAGGATAATTATATTTGTTAGCAAACGAAAAATACCGACTTAGATCACATTGACAAGTAATACAATGTACCTACGTAGACGAAAAAAATTAACAAAGTCACTAATCGTCTGGTATCTCTAGAAATTGTACCCTTACTACAGAAAATCTAAAAAAGAAATATATAAAATCTACTTGTTTTGTTTTTTTGTCTGAAGAAATTCTAACCTATCTCTATCAATCAAGTAGGCAGACTAAAATTTGACAGCACGACGCTTAAAAACTGTTGCCTTGGCATAAAATACGCTGTCGCATGCCACATATGCCGCAATTTGTCGCATGCCACAAGATGGCGCACGCCACAATATGTCGCATGCGACAATGCCGCACGTTGTTGCCTTGGTGTAAATCAGGCTTCATATTTATTTATTTTATTTATGCAGTATTTCATTTTCTTTGATATTAATTCAAGTTACACTTTTTGAGCATGGTAACCGATAAGAAAACAAATTTTTTTCTTTTATTAAAAAAAAAAAATGCCAAATTTTATCCGGAAATAGTAACATTATAGGCAATATCATATTTGCATCAATGAGTAATACGCTCAACTAGATAATAGTACTAACGCCGGTGCTATCCCATTCATGTAGGTCATATTTTTTATTTCATCACGCATTCATTGATAAATGCCGGCAAACTCGCGTCGAAGCTCGACGTCAAGCGCACCGCCTAGCCGCGCCGACCTAGACGTCTAATCGCACCCCGTCAGGGTAATAATTAATGTGTTCTGTGAATCGCACGCACACAACGCCGTGTCGAAGACTGCCGAACTGAAACGACGTTAGACGATGCACGGCCTTCAAGCCACACCTCCGTGCCCGTCGGAGTGGGGAGCGTGAGGTTTTTTCGTTACTGATATTCTCAAAATTGTCCCCGCGCTCAAGGCCCGCGAAAGAAGCTATGCAATAGCTTAAAAACATCAAAATCGGTACACCCAGTAAAAAGTTATGCGGTATAATAGAATGTAGGTCGACGAAAAAACAGTCAAGTAAAAACGCATTATTAGATATAACTCGAAAAGTACTTGTTAGATCTCAAATCAATTTAAATGGGACCAAATAATATGCACCACCTTTCGATTAAATTTTTTTTTAATTGAAATCGGTCCACCCACTCAAAAGTTATGAAGAAACATACATATACTTGTCGATGTAAGCTGAAGACGGATTTTATTTGTTTGCGAACAAAAAAAAAACATATTAAAATGCTTTATTGTCCAATTAATTCAAAACCAAAAACTTCTTTATTGCGACTTTTTATAGAACAGCCATTATGTAACGCGTAATTTTAAATTAATCCTAATATATAGATATATATATAAAAATTACGCGTCACGTTTTTTGTCCGCAATCCTAAACTACTTAACCGATTTTAATCAAATTTGCACACCATGTGCAGTTTGATCCAGCTTGAAAGATAGTCTATATTTTATTTTGATATAATTATGTAATTATTAAAAGCAAAGTAAAACTGTGTGGCTACGGCTAGGGCCGGATCTACCATATGGCTTTTTGGGCTTCAGCCCAGGGCCCCGTGGATTCAGGGGGCCCCCAGCTAAGTCAATTCAAAGTCAAAAATAGACGACAATGCGAAAGAATCAATAACTTTATTAAACCCTTTATTCTTTATTCTTATATTACTTCGAACTGACAATTAAAATGTTCGGCTGCCATTACACATTCCCTTCAATTGTGGTCAAATTTGGTGGGCCCCTAATTAGTATTAGTCCAGGGCCTCTAATTAGGTTTAGCCCAGGGCTCTCTGACCTCATGGTCCGGCCCTGGCTACGGCAGTAAAGAACATAGCCACCCCCTCTCTTCCCCGTGGGTGTCGTAAGAGGCGACTAAGGGATAACACAGTTCCACTACCACCTTAGAACTAAAAAACAACTGCTGGCTTTGAAATACACAGGCCAAAGAGTCACCAACCCGCCTGCCCGGCGTGGTGACTATGGGCAACACACATGAGTTCACGCCATTTTTGGCGCGAACTATGTCCAGTAGTGGACTGCTATAGGCTGAAATGATGAATGATGATGTAATTATTATATTTAAGAAAAAAAAATAAGGCGATACGAAGTTCGCCACGTCAGCAGCAGAGCGAGAAACTACGCAGTTACTCTTAAAAAACTCTTAAATATTATAAATTTAACATTATCTTGTATGTATTAAGCACAGCGACACTAAACATGTAGAGCCATGCTTAGGTCAGTATTTGGTAAAAAACTGACTTCGATTAGATCGACAAGTAATACAACGTAGTAGACGAAAAAATTGCCAAGTAAATACGCGTTATCAAAGATTACTCAAAAATTAGTCATCAGGTTTCAATCAAATTTAAATGGGACCGCATTTTCAAATAAAACAAAAATAAAAAATAATGTGATATATATATTTATGCTGTGTGGTTATGGTAGTAAAGAATATAGCCCCGCCCCTCTTTTTCCGTGGGTGTCGTAAGAGGTGAGGGATAAAATAGTTCCACTACCACCTTGGAACTTAAAAAGCCGACCGATGGAGGGATAACCATCCAACTGCTGGCTTTGAAATACACAGGCCGAAGACGGGCAGCAGCGTCTTCGGTGCAACAAAGCCAGCCCTGCGGTCACCAACCCGCCTGCCCAGCGTGGTGACTATGGTCAAACCACAAGAGTTCACGCCATTTTTGACGCGAACTTGTGGAGGCCTATGTCCAGCAGTGGACTGTGATAAGCTGAAGTGATGAATACAACGTATGTAGACGAAAAAAAAACTAATTAAAATCGGTAAATAAATAAACACATGTATGTACGTTTGTACGCCCAGAGCTTGCGACCGGTCACCGCATTGGATTAAGATTCTTTTGTGTTCGTTTTTGAGACAGGGAATGTACCAAAGAAAATTTATAAAGAAAATCGATACATTATATGTATAATATTCTATACTAGGTTTACCTATGTCAAAAAATAATTTGGAAAAAACTAAATATACGAAATGAAAAAAATGTGGCGATACTACGATCACGATTCAGCCTGTAATATCCCACTGTTGGGCATAGGCCTCTTCCCTATGTAGGAGAAGGATCGGAGCTTAATCCACCACGCTGCTCCAATGCGGGTTGGCGGATATATTCTTACTATGAGTAACGATCGCTATCAGTACCTACATGATAACAACCGGGACCGACGCGCGACGGCTTAAAGTGCTCTCCGAGGCACGGTGGGGAGACCCACACAAGGACTGCACAAACACCCAGACCACGGCAAACACCTGTATGGCCAATACAAATGTTGTCGTGTGCGGGGATCAAACCCGCAACCGCCCGCGCAACAGCCAATCGCAATCCAGTGCTGTGACCGCTGCGCCAACGCGATAGGTACTAAGATGGCGGTAATTTTTTGAAGTGGAACTTCTTTAGAATCGTGATTTCAAACCGGAAGGCAACGGCAAAACGACAAGGAAGGACGCACCGAGTGCGGTCGGGCCGCGCTGCAAGCCGCTAATAATTTTAAATTAGTTTTTTTTTTAAATTAGTTTGCCATAGAAGTTTCACTTCTATCGTGTGTGAATCGCACACACACACACACCTTTTTTTTTAATTGTCAATTCAAAAGAGACCTAACATTTTAACGACTTTTATTATAAATTCCGAATAACTTGTTATTTAAAATCTGATAAGGTATCCTCGTTCTTATACCGGCGCATTATTATTATTTAAATAAAAATTATTATGAAAATCAAAGATATTAAAAATAGGATAAACTTGTTTTATTACACATACATTTAAAATGCAAATCTCAGACACGGATGAGGGAAATATAATTATTATGCAATATTTTTTGTTTAGCTAAGCTTTAACGTGTGCGATAAACTAAACACTAGACCAAAGGTTTGGTTACTAAGTAAATTAAAACTGCATGTAACTTATGATCACCTGGTACGACTAAACATAATAGTTTTGTTTTGATTCGTTCGTTCTTGGGCTCATCCAGGCTGACCTAGGTCAGTACGGGCCTTTAGACTCTCGCCTCTCTCTACCCGGACTATTCCTCACTGGGGGACTTCGCCCCCAGGATCTTGATTTTTGTCCCGGTGGGCCAGGGCCATACCTACCGAGGTAGGCTATGGCCTAAACAATTTATTTCGTTTCGTTTTGTTTTGAAAAAACAATAACAATAACCTTTTTTTTATATATAACCAGGTTGGCAAACAAGCGTACGGCTCACATGATGGTAAGACCGTAGCCTATAGACGCCTGCAACACCAGAAGCATCGCAAGCGCGTTGCCAACCCTATCCCCAATCCCCCCCAGGAGCTCTGGTCACCTTACTCACCAACAGGAACACAATACTGCTTGAAAACAGTATTATTTAGCTGTGGTCTTCTGTAAGGTCGAGGTACTACCCCAGACGGGCTGCTCCATATTTTGAGCAGGAAATTTTCTGCTGTGCCCTACCTCAGTTAAACCTCCTTTTCCTAAATCGTTTAAAAAGTAGAAGATCCTCAATTCGAATTTACTTCTATCTCATAGATTTTTACTGGGTGTATAGATTTTGATGGTTCTTTTCTTATTCGATAGCTTATGCTTCTCGTGCGGTTCTGTTTGTACCCAGATAACAATATAAACTTGTTTCAGACTTGCAACAAGTTTGATACATCAAATATGAAAGCTTGCTGCAAGTTTGCCATGGCAACTTTGTAAACTTGCAGCAAGTTTAAATCAAACTTGCTAGTTTCACAGTGACAAACTTGCATGAAGTTTGTTTTTTCAAAGAATATGCAAACTTGATATAACAAACTTGCTTGAGGTTTGTCAAAACAAACCTTAAGCAAGTTTGTCATATCAAAACATACTATAATTTGCCCTATACCTTTGTTATGGGGGTAAAAAAAAATTCAATACAATTTTTAATCATAATATGACTATTTATTTATTAATCACATAATTTAAAATCATTGTCTAAAATGATTCATTAGAACCCAGATTATATCCGCTAGATTCCGATGCTTTATTTTGTCTATCAGCTCTGAAACAAATAAAAGAAATTGTTATAAACTCTTGAAAGAAATTGTTATAAACTCTTATTGTATGAACAAAATTAAACTATTCTATTAAAAGGGGTAAAAAGATGTTAAAGTAACAATCTTGCAATAAAACCTAAAACTATGTTGTCATGTACACACATGGTGCATGGACATGGAAAGTCATAGAAAGCAATTTGATATATGATTCAAATTAAAAAATCAATGCCTACATAGAATAATATAAAATATTATGTTTATTATATTTCAAAACCTTACCTCCGTCTTATTCTAACTTTTGCTTGATTCAGCCACTCACTAGTAATTTCCTTAAGATGTTCATCCGTTACATCATTAAAAATTGTATTGAAAACTGCTTGCTCAGAATACAGCCTGTAATAAAAAGCAAGTTACGTCTGAATGGCCCATGTAAAAGAAAATGTTTTTATTAGTTAAAATCTTTACCAGATGGACAATTTATTGTACAATTTGGACCAGTATTGGTGCTATTTGTTAAATCTGAAATTTCAATAACATCTTCAACATCTCCAGTAAATAAGGTGTTGTTTCTTGTAAAAGTATATTCAGGAGCTGCGTTTGTTAAATTTGGCTGAGATTCGCTTTGAATACGACCTGTAATAAGAAAAAAAAACTAAGACCCGTATTATAGAACGATACTCAAGTCGAGATCTCTTCTCAAGTACAGTTAAAAAGGGGATATTAAGTATTATTATAAAGAACTTTACCAGGTGTAAGATTTTCTACATTATTTTGAACCATATCGACTGCTGTTTGTCGCAGTCACTTCTGTAAATTTTTCAGTACACTCATTTTTTATTGTTCCTGTTAACAGACGTTTAGGAGGAATGAGGTACGTAACACCTGGCTGGATTTTTTTCTTTTACATAGTGGGATAAACATCTGGAGAATCTGAATCTTCAGGCGAGAGTATACTCTCTTGATCCTTTCTTTTTCATATGGTTACTTCATCATCCGAGTTTAAATTAGAGATTTCTTCAGCATTTTTCAAGTGGAGATGTGCCTCATTATAAGTTTCTGAAATTATAATGCATGTTTTTTTAACTAGTTTAAAAAATTAAATTAAGTTTGAAAGAAGACGTAATGAAACCCACAAGTTTATATAATTCTTAAATAGCTTATATAGAAAAATAAAAGATATACTCTTTTTAATTGTCCTTGTTTGGACATTAGTAAAAAGAGTTTTCGAGACATCTTTACTCCTTCCTGAAGAAAATAAATTAAAAACATAAGTAAATATTGTTAAAAACTGACGCCATTACATGACTGCATTCAGAGTATTTCAGAGTTGTTAGAAAATTAATAATAACATTATCATTCTTTGTTTTGGCTTACTTAGCGCTATATAGCGTAAATCGTTTTTAATAAAATATGAAGAAAAGACAGAGTGGCAGTAATTGAATTGAATTTTTGACTGTGTACAATATCACTGTGACAGCAAATTGTTGAGGTTATGCAACAACGAATAACATTAAACATGGACTTTATGTAAATACAGCTAGAAGCTACAAAAAATATAAAAGAGACTTACCTACTTCAATTTCACCAAAACAAAATCAATACCTAATAATCGAATGTGATCGCTTGGCTAGTCTCGCGCGCGCGTTAGTGAAATTGATATTTGATACAGATAACAGAGTATAAAATTATACGTGAGTGGTAGCGGTAAGGTTGCAGCAAAGTTGCCACAAACTTGACGCATCATACTTGTCACAACAATATTCGAGCAATATTGTCGCAAACTTGAAACTTCATATTTGACTTAACAATATTGCAGCAATATTGTCACAAACTTGCCTCGTCATATTTGACGCAGCAATTTAGAATCAAAGAAAAATCAAACTTGCCCCAAGTTTGCATGCTATCTGGGTATTTGAGTGTGATCTTTCGAGTAGTTTTTGAGTTATCTCTAATCATGTGTTCCTACTGTACTATTTTTGTTGATATAATTTATAGTAATTTTTTTTTTAATTTTAAATTTAATTTCCATACAAACTTTCATTATCTATTCCCTAATGTTATTTTACACCCTTGAGGGTAAAACTATTACAAACCTTGAATGTCATATGAACAGCCTAAAACTAAATTTCAAGCTTCTAACTCTAAAAATGACTTTTCACCCCCACCTTTCAACGCCTTACACCCCTTTTTAACCGACTTCCAAAAAAGGAGGAGGTTCTCAATTCGACTGTATTTTTATTTTTTTTAATGTATGTATGTTAGCTCAGAACTTTTGACTGGGTGTACCGATTTCGATCAATTTTATTTTAATTGAAAGGTTTGCGTGTCATGTGGTACCATTTAAATTTAATTGAGATCTGACAAGTACCTACTTTTAGAGTTACATCATAATACGTATTTACTTGACTACTTTTTCGTCGACCTACGTTGTATTATACCGCATAACTTTTTACTCGGTGTACCGATTTTGATGATTCTTACTTTAATCGAAAGCTAATACTTGTCATGTAGTCTTGTTTAAATTAGATCGAGATCTGATTACAACTTTTTGAGTAATCTTTAATAGCGCGTACCTATTTACTTGACATTTTTTCGTCTTATTACGTTTTATTACTTGTCGATGTCACTGAAGTCGGTTTTTTTTTCGTTTGCGAGCAAACACAATTATTTATTGTTATGAACAAAAAAATCAGTGAAAAATAATATAGTATATGTAAATCAAGTTGGAGAAATACGAGCGAGATGAAAACTACTATGTATTTATTTGCAGCACAAAAATAATTAATTAACGCCCAACGAAGTGGGCACGCGGCGGCTAGTAAATAATATATTTATTTCCAGTCGCGTGTCCGATCTGATACTTATGCGGGCTTTGATAAATTGTAACAATTTATTGAACGATTTATCGCTCCAACAAATCGAAAGAGCACTGTTCACTCCAACTCCAATCCCAATAAATCGCTAAAATCTCCCGTTTACACGCAACGATAAATTGTAACAATCTGGGTCGTTACGATAAATTGATACAATTTATCGTTGCGTGTAAAGCCCGCTTTACAGTTCATTCTTCTTTTTCAGATTTTTAAATTAATCATGCTACTAGCGGCGGGCTTGGTTTTTCTCTTGAGCTGTCAAACTGGATCTTCTCTGAACTGTAAGTAGTTAGGGCCTATGCAAACCATGTTTTTTAATCGCACTTTTATCCTACAGAGCAATTTGTTGTCGTTTGTATCGATACAAACGCGCGGCACCGGCGCGTCTGTATCGATACACACGCGCGTTTGCATCGCGTCTGTATCGCTACACACGTACGTCAACGGCGCGTTTTAAAAACGCGCGTCGACGGCGCGCTTTTATGGCAAAGGTCTACAGGCTGCGTCTGACTCGCGTGTGTATCGCGTCTGTATCGCTACAAACGCGCGACGACGGCGCGTTTAAAAAACGTGGTTTGCATAGGCCCTTACTTAGTTTTGCTAACTATCTCCTGGGTATAGTTCGCACTAATCTCGCTTTTCTCTCTGGAGCTATGGGTCTAATTCCTGCCTAGAATCTATATTAATGCTACAGCCTTCTACCCAATCACATTTTTTTTTCTTATAACATACACACACGGTCGTCTGTTTTTATGGTAAGCAACTTAATGCTTGTATTAGGTAACAGCCAACTAATATAGCTAAAAACTTTTTATATATATATATATATACATAGAAATATTACACCAAGACTCAGGCGGGAATCGAACCCGCAACCCGCGGAGCAGAAAGCAGGGCTACTACAAACTGTGCCAACGAGCTAGTCAAACATTACCACTAATGAAGGCCTAATATGTTTAATGCGTATTATTAATGACGCTTCCAATGTCTGCTTTAACTGGGGTAGAGCACAGCAGTATAAAACCTGCTCAAAATTTGTAGCAGCCGACTGGGGAAGTATGTTGACCTTACAGAAGATCACAGCTAAATAATACTGCTTTCAAGCAGTTTTGTGTTCCGAAGGCGACCAGAGCTCCTGGGGGGATTGGTGGTAGGATCGGCAACGCGCTTAGGATGCTTTTGGTGTTGCAGACGTCTATACTCGTATACAGGACTACAGGTGTCGCAAAAATCAACGTCAAGCCGAAAACTGGAGGTAGGGTAAGTAGTGAAAGTAACCAGAAAAATGTAAAAAAAAATTTAAGTCCTGTACTTTTCATGTTATATATAAGCCTACAAAAAAAAATCTAAATAACTGACAACCTGTGATGAACTTTTAAGTACTGCGACTATAATACTTTATTTTTCTTAGTTTTTTTTTAGGATTGTAATTCTGAATAATTGCTGTGTGGCTACGGCATAGAATGTAGCCTCCCCCTCTCTTCCCGTGGGTGTCGTAAGAGGCGACTAAGGGATAACATAGTTTCACTACCACCTTGGAACTTAAAAAGCCGACCGATGGCGGGATAACCATCCAACTGCTGGCTTTGAAGTACACAGGCCGAAGACGGGCAGCAGCGTCTTCGGTGCGACAAAGCCAGCCCTGCGGTCACCAACCCGCCTGCCCAGCGTGGTGACTATGGGTAAAACACATGAGTTCACGCCATTATTTGCGCGAACTTGTGGAGGCCTATGTCCAGCAGTGGACTGCGATAGGCTGAAATGATGATGATGAATGATGAATTCTGAATAATTCTTTTGTAAATTACAAACTAAAATTTAATCATAACTGAGTCCATTTTAAATAAAATGTAACTTTTATGCTCTATCATGCACTCAAAATTATTACGTAATCCAACATTAACTGACTGTACTGAAAAAAAAAATGTATTACGCTATTACGGCAAGTTATTTAAAAAGTTGGCGCATTTACTCTAGAATCCAAAATGGTAACGGTGATCCCACTACTGGGCATAGGCCTCTTTCCCCATGTAGGAGAAGGATCAGAGCTTAGTCCACTATGCTGCTCAAATGCGGGTTGGCGGATATATTCCCTACTATGAGTAACGATCGCTATCAGGTGTACATGATAACAACGGTGACCGACGGCTTAACGTGCTCTCTGAGGCACGGTGGGGAGACCCACAAGGACTGCACAAACACCCAGGCCATGGCAAACATCTGTATGGCCAATACAAATGCTGTCGTGTGCGGGGATCGAACCCGTAACCGCCCGCGCAACAGCCAATCGCAATCCAGTGCCGTGACCGATGCGCAAACGCGGCATATAGATAGATTATTAGAATAGGACAGTAAATTTCGCCACCATCTATTAAGTTATAATAGCTCAGGTAACGGCAGTCATAAACGGGCGGTCACGAAACTACATGACACCGGTTCAAATCCACGCGTCACCAGATCGATTATCTCTTGCTCTTTTTTTCTAATTGCATTCGTGTTTTTTTTATCTAAATAAATAGTTCATTTTTTTATTATTATTATTTCGGTAAGATCGAAAAATATTATTGATATTTCATCAGAATGTAATTCGTATTTAAATAAAATTTCCAAAAAACACGATAAAAAACCGAGCTAAGCTCGGTCATCCAGATACTTAGTCATAAACGGGAAATTCCCACAAGTATAGATATTGCCAGTCGCTACAAAATAATATCATTCAAAGAAAAGGGATTCCCCGACTTCGCCACAAAATAATAATGAAAAATTCCGTGCTCCTTTCAATCAGTCCGAATGTGTAGTTGCGATAAAAATATTATAAAATAGTTCAAAATTTACAAAATATTTTTATTATTTAATCATTGTTAAATTTTGCCGCCCCCTAAAAAGTGCCGCCCGGGGCGGGCCGTCCCTGCCGCCCCCCCTACGCTACGCCACTGAGTGGGATATTAGAGGTTGAAGCGATATATTATTATTATTATTATTATTATTGAAGTAATATGTGTGTTTTCCCTAGAATGCAAAGGGTTCATTTAGTTATTTTTTACAGTGGGTGATCACTGTGTGATGCAAGACACAAATCTACCTGGACTCTGCACGCAAGCTTTTAAATGTGACTCCGCTAGAGCAGCTTACCAGTGAGTGCATCAAATCTTAAAGCTTATTAAAGTGAAACTTTTATTACATCGTCTCAAACTTTTTCAAAAACGCATGACGGTCGGCCATCTCTTATCATTTCCTAGAACTAAGACACTAATGACAACATACAGCCATGGACTTAATACCTTACTTAGCTGATATTATAAGCTACCAATTAAAACATAGATGGCGTGCAAAAGTTTCACTTTTACCGTGGTTTCATAAAACCACACATAGGTTTTTTGAAAATACCGAGTAACGTAGTTAAGGTGAGGTAATTGATGTATTCCTGCAAAACACGTTTCTATGAATTCAGTTTTGAAATAGTAAACAGTGAAATTTTTATCTAATAAATTTAATTGATATTGTTGAGGGTATATTCTAGTTCAGGCTTTTGTCGGAAACATGATTTGATAAATTTGGCTCGATAGAATAAATTCACAAAGTTACCTCTTTTCGGGTCATTTTATTTACTATGATTGGGTTTTATTCTTAAAATAACTGATTTGATATTATAAATAAATTACCAAAATAAAGTTCATATATAACTGGAATAATTTGATCAAGTGTTTTTTTTTTAAATTCCATAATTTTTTTTTAATCGATTATTCAAGTGATTTTCGACCGCTTTTTTGCTCTAGCGGCACTGTGCAGTGTCCTGTCGGACGTCATAGACGCTGGACGTGTGAAAAATTTTTCGATTTTTCCCGCGCAACATTTCGTATTCCGTATTTTTTAAATATTAGTATGCATTCAATATTCGTACCTACTGAAATTTGAATTCGCTATTTATAAATTTAAATTAATATATTTTGTTGCTGTTTTTGTAAAAAATACCTATTTATCTACATAAAATAAAATTGGAGTGTCTGTTTGTAATATTACGGTTTTTAACTAAATTCATATTATGTAGGTATGTATAATATACATGTATATATACCAAAATAACATTTTTGAAGTGAAACTTCTTTAGGCGCATGAGGGGTAAAATTTGGTAGGTGGCGCTGCTATCGGTATGTAACTCCGAAACTACTGAACCAATTTGTATCAAAATTTGTAAGCATCTGTAATTTGGTCCAACTTGGGAGATAGGGTACTTTTTTCTCAATTAGACCCGGTAGGTGGCGCTGCTATCGGTATGTAACTCCGAAACTACTGAACCAATTTGTATCAAATTTTGTAAGCTTCTGTAATTTGGTCTAACTTGCGAGATAGGGTAGTTTTTATCTCAATTGGACCCGGTAGGTGGCGCTGCTATCGCTATGTAACTCCGAAAGTACTGAACCAATTTTTATCACATTTCGTAAGCATCTGTAATTTGGTCCAACTCGAGAGATAGGGAATTTTTTATCTCAATTTGACCCGATAGGTGGCGCTGCTATCGGTATGTAAGCAATCAAATTTGGTAGCTGTTTTCCGGGCAGGACAACGTCTGCCGGGTCCGCTAGTTTAATATAATTATTTTGTTGCTGTTTAAGTTTTTGTAAACACTATTTATCTATATAAAAATTAATAAAAATGGAGTGTCTGTTTGTAATATTACGTCTTTTAACTAAATTCGGCCAGTCTTTAGACAATAGTATTTCGATTTATGGGGTTTTTTGAAAAAGTGGGGGGAGGGGGTGTGGTGGATTATCCTCTGGTGCCTCCCCCATTCCTAGAAATCTCATGATTATAACGATATCACGGCAAAAAATTTTAAGGTAAAAATTATTTAAATAGTTACCGAATACCTAATTTTAATTATGCGTATTTTAGCTCCGATGCTGCAAGAAGTGCATTCATACTCCGTTCCGTAGCTTTTAAAACACTTACACATTATAATAATACACGTATGTACGTAGAAACTATTTGTAACACTTTTATACATAATATTATTCGTATTTGCGTTAAAACTATCTCTTGATTGACAAGAGTAATATACGATACGAAGAACAGATTAATATGAACTGACATATCGATGTAGATGTTTTCGTTCTATCTATCAAACAGGCAAAAGTCTAAGACCATACAGCCTATTCAGTCGGGATTCTTTTCAATACATTTTTTTATATGAAGGCAAAACCTATTTAATCGTAAATCTTTTTAATTTTGAGCTTAGATAAATTAGATTATCGACATAATTTCGTTATAAAAAATAAATAAATAACCCTAACCTATCTAACTCATAGTTTTTATATATTAAATTAAATTAATACTTGTGCATTGTAGGACAAATTAGAACGACATAATATTCTAATAAAATTAGTAAAATTGTGTGTTAGAATATATATACAGAAATCCGAAAAATACCCAGAACCCAATCCGAGCACTCCACTATCCACGTGGTCTTGGTCTGTCTTACCCCTAGAGTGTTCTGTTGAGAGCCCGGAGCGGATAAGGCTGGTCGCCGAAGGTGACCAGCCTCATCCGCTCCCTACGCATTCGTTCATGCGCTTTCGCACAGCGGGAGAGGTCTGTCCTCCTTTCGCGCCGGAGCCGTGTTATACTAATTTCAATGGTGGTAGGTTAAATTTTGGCTGTTCATTAGATGTGTGGAATGAATTTATGGGGTTTTAAGGGGGAAAAGGGGGGAGGAGGGTGGGTGGATTACCCTCTGGTACTACTCCCACGATGCGAAAATCCATTAAAACGAAGATATTTATAACTAAAATTTTTATGTTAAAATCGTGTAGAAACATACCGAATATAATTATGTGTGGAATGAATTTATGGGGTTTTAGGGGGGAAAGGGGGGGGGAAGGTGGGTGAATTGCTCTCTGGTACCACTCCCACGGTTTGAAAATCCATTAAAACGAAGTTGCTATACTATATGCTAACTATATGTTATTTTTTTTGTTTCTGTGACAAAAATATGCCGGTAAACAGTCTAATATTGAAATTAGATAGGTAAGGGTTATTTTTTTTTATTGTTTCTGTGACAAAAATATGCCGGTAAACAGTATAATATTGAAATTAGATAGGTTAGGGTTATTTTTTTTTGTTTCTGTGACAAAAATATGCCGGTAAATAGTATAATATTGAAATTAGATAGGTTAGGGTTATTTTTTTTTGTTTCTGTGACAAAAATATGCCGGTAAACAGTCTAATATTGAAATTAGATAGGTAAGGGTTATTTTTTTATTGTTTCTGTGACAAAAATATGCCGGTAAACAGTATAATATTGAAATTAGATAGGTTAGGGTTATTTTTTTTTGTTTCTGTGACAAAAATATGCCGGTAAACAGTCTAATATTGAAATTAGATAGGTTAGGGTTATTTTTTTTGTTTCTGTGACAAAAATATGCCGGTAAATAGTCTAATATTGAAATTAGATAGATTAGGGTTATTTTTTTTTTGTTTCTGTGACAAAAATATGCCGGTAAACAGTCTAATATTGAAATTAGATAGGTTAGGGTTATTTTTTTTGTTTCTGTGACAAAAATATGCCGGTAAACAGTTTAATATTGAAATTAGATAGGTTAGGGTTATTTTTTTTGTTTCTGTGACAAAAATATGCCGGTAAACAGTTTAATATTGAAATTAGATAGGTTAGGGTTATTTTTTTTGTTTCTGTGACAAAAATATGCCGGTAAACAGTTTAATATTGAAATTAGATAGGTTAGGGTTATTTTTTTTTGTTTCTGTGACAAAAATATGCCGGTAAACAGTTTAATATGGAAATTAGATAGGTTAGGGTTATTTTTTTTGTTTCTGTGACAAAAATATGCCGGTAAACAGTTTAATATTGAAATTGGATAGGTTTTTTTGATTTGACTTCATTATGCAATTTAGTAGTATAATTTTAAATTTTCAAACCGTGAGAGTGGTACCAGAGGGTAATTCACCCACCCTCCCCCCTAAAACCCCATAAATTCATTCCACACATATATTCCGTAACTTTCTACACTATTTTAACATAAAAATTTTAGTTATAGATATCTTCGTTTTAATGGATTTTCGCACCGTGGGAGTGGTACCAGAGGATAACCCCCCTACCCCCCCTCCCTCCCCTCCTCCCCCTCCCCCCTAAATTCATTCCACACATCTAATGAATAACCTAAAAAAATGTATTGAAAAGAATCCCGACTGAATAGGCTGTATGGTCTTAGACTTTTGCCTGTTTGATAGATAGAACGAAAACATCTACATCGATATGTCAGTTCATAACTTCATATTAATCTGTTCTTCGTGTCGTATATTACTCTTGTCAATCAAGAGATAGTTTTAACGTAAATACGAATAATATTATGTATAAAAGTGTTACAAATAGTTTCTACGTACATACGTGTATTATTATAATGTGTAAGTGTTTTAAAAGCTACGGAACTGAGTATGAATGCACTTCTTGCAGCATCGGAGCTAAAATACGCACAATTAAAATTAGGTATTCGGTAACTATTTAAATAATTTTTACCTTAAAATTTTTTGCCGTGATATCGTTATAATCATGAGATTTCTAGGGATGGGAGAGGCACCAGATGATAATCCACCACACCCCCTCCCCCACTTTTTCAAAAAACCCCATAAATCGAAATACTATTGTCTAAAGGCTTACCCTAAATTCATATGTATGTATAAATACACGGTACATATTACACCAAATTAACATTTTTGAAGTGAAACTTCTTTAGGCGCATGAGGGGTAAAATCTGAGCGACCGGTAACGCGTCAGTGTCACGACGAGTACTTGGATGGGTGACCTCTTTTTTTTTCAATTAGATTTTTGAAGTGAAACTTCTTTAGAATCGTTGTGATTTCAAACCAGATGCAACGGAAAACGACAGGGAAGGGCGCGCGGCGCAGCGACTTGCATGAAAAAGGATGACACATTGTAGCGTTACGCTCATTGTAGCGTTACGCTATTTATATCGTTACGCTCATTGTAGCGTTACGATATTTGTAGTTACGCTATTTGTAGCGTTACGCTCATTGTAGCGTCAGTACTTGGATGGGTGACCGCTTTCTTTTTCAACTAGTTTTTTTTTAAGTGAAACTTCTTTAGGCGCACTTAACTTGGAGAGTAAGCAGGCGTGACGAGAGCGTTACGAAAAGTGTGATTGGTCGAGGCGAACGGAAGTTGAGAGGGAGATATTTTGGTTAAGATAAAATTTGATCGACCGGAAACGCGGCAGCGTCACGACGGTCAGTTCTTGGATGGGTCACCGCTTTTTTTTCAAATAGTTTTTTTGAAGTTTAACTTCTATAGGCGCGCTTAACTTGGGGAGTAAGCAGGTGCGTTACGAGAGTGTTAAGAAAAGTGTGATCGGTTGAGCCGAACGGAATTTGAGAGTGAGATATGTTAGTAAAGATAAAATTTAACTGACCAGAAACGCGGCAGCGTCACGACGGTCAGTACTTGGATGGGTGACCGCTTTTTTTTCAACTAGTTTTTTTGAAGTGAAACTTCTTAAGGCGCATTTCATCACATGAGGTACATTTGAGCGACCGGTAACGCGGCAGCATCAGGTACTTGGATGGGTGACCACTTGGGAACACCACGTGACGTTGCCATTTTTTTTCTTTGTTATAATATATTATATTTAATTAATATTAAAATAAGAATTATTAAATATAAAAACCTACTGTGGAATTTTTAAGGAACATACAAAAATAAATTAGCCGAATCGGTCGAGCCATTCTCGAGTTATGCGCTTAGCAACATTCTTTTTTATTATATAGATTATAATAATAATACATAACAACAAAATAGAGTTTTCAAAATAGAGGTAACCCATTTTTAATATAATATTATCTAATATATATACTAAATTTATTACAAAGTATGTTTCATTATATTATCAGCTCGGTGAAGATCGATTTAGATTCGGATCTTAGACCACTAGTACTAAGCAGCGCTTCATGACAAACTTTACATTCGTATGTTACACAGCTCAAAATGAATAATTTAAATTATATTTTTATTTCGAGTTAATACAATTAGGTACAAAATTCAAAAGTATAAGTGTGTCTGTTACATTTTTACGCCTATGGCGATGTAGCAAATTAGCAATTTTAAAATTCATCAACATCGGAGAGCTAATACTGCCTACTGTACCTATACAGATAAATTTTATTTAATAATTATTATTTTAAATTTAATATGTAATTTGTTTCATTTAATAGCTCTTATTCCATTTATGTCCAACAGTATTTATACTAAATAACCCTGAAATCCTTTACTTATTTTATTTATTTACGAAAGTATTATTATTTTATCACTACTATAAAAAATGATCATTATAAATGCATTTCTATTTTAAAGCCAAATAAAATTTCATGACGGTCAGTACTGAGATGGGTGACCGCTTTTTTTTTCAACTAGTTTTTTTGAAGTGAAACTTTTTTAGGCGCATGAGGGGTAAAATTTGAGCGACCGGTAACGCGGGACCGTCACGACGGTCAGTACTTGGATGCGTGACGCTTTTTTTTTCAACTAGTTTTTTTGAAGTGAAACTTCTTTAGGCGCGCTTAAATTGGGTAGTAAGCAGGTTAATGCGTGACGAGAGCGTTACGAAAAGTGTGATCGGTCGAGGAGAACGGAAGTTGAGGGAGATATAAGTTACTTAAGATAAAATTTGAGCGACCGGTAACGCGGCAGCGTCACGACGGTCAGTACTTGGATGGGTGACCGCTTTTTTTTCCAACTAGTTTTTTTAAATATTGTAATTGTATTGTGGAATTTATTGAGATACGTTTTATTGAATAATAATTATTTTAAACTACCTATGCCCGCGACTTCGTCCGCGTGGAATTTAACAAAATAATTACTGTTCAGTTCGCAGTTATAAAATAATAATAAAAAATCTAAAATAAAAGTAGCCTACGTTACTCCTTATTACATCAGCAACTATCTGCCAATGAAAGTCCTGTCAAAAACGATCCAGCCGTTTCAGAGATTAGCCGGAACAGACAGACAGACAAATTATAAAAAATGTTATTTTGGTATTTGCACCATGTATATTATATAATATGTAATTTAGTTAAAAGCGGGTATTACAATATTACAAACAGACACTTCAATTTTATTTATTTGTATAGATTTAATATGTAATTTGTTTTATTTTATATAGCTTATTCTATTTATGTCCAACAGTCTTTATAATAAATAACCCTGAAATCATTTACTTATTTCATTTATTTACGAAAGTATTACATATTTATCACTACTTTAAAAAATGATCATAATAAATGCATTTCTATTTTAAAGTCAAATCAAATTAGTTCGCTTTACAGCCACTGACGCTTTCAGGTCACGGACTGAGTTCAACAGCAACGAGTTCGCGCGACGTGTGTCCAAGGGGGACGGGGTAGACGTTAAATGCCTACTTTTGTCATGCGACGGAGCCTTAATTAAGATATTACATATTTTTGAAGTGAAACTTCTTTAGGCGCATGAGGGGTAAAATTTGAGCGACCACTAACGCGGCAACGCGTCACGTGGTCAGTACTTGGAAGGGTGACCGTGACCGTGTGATTTTCAATTTTTTTTTAAATTAGTATTTTTGAATTAGTTTACCAAAGAAGTTTCACTTCTGACATGTGTACGCACGCAATTTTTCAATTACACGAAACAATAGTCAAATAAATACGCGTTATCAAAGATTACTCAAATAGTAGTCATCAGATCTCAATGAAATTTAAACAATTAGTGCGAGTCGGACTCGCGCACGAAGGGTTCCGTACCATTGACTAGGTACATTGATTTTAATATCGGGCAAAAAGCGGCTAAAAAATCACTTTTGTTGTATGAGAGCAAAATATAGGCAAAAATGACGTTTTTTGTATGGGAGCCCCCCTTAAATATTAATTTTATTTTAATTTTATTATTTTTTTTAAAAGTAAAAATACAACTGAGTATTTTGTGAATATTTCAAGTGCCCACCTGTTGCCATTATTGATATCGAGCAAAAAAGGGCAAGAAAATCACGTTTCTTGTATGGGAGCCCCCATTAAATATTTATTTTATTTTGTTTTTAGTATTTGTTGTTATAGCGGCAACAGAAATACATAATTTGTGAAAATTTCAACTGTCTAGCTATCGCCGTTCTTGAGATACAGCCTGGTGACAGACGGACGGACGGACGGACGGACAGCGAAGTCTTAGTAATAGGGTCCCGTTTTTACCCTTTGGGTACGGAACCCTAAAAACCACGTCTAACACGCCAAACTCGCGCACCGAGGGTTTCGTACAAACAAAATTATTAAAAATATTTTTATTATATGTATGTCAATTTTTACTTTATCTGTGCTCTGTGTAGGTTTTGATTCCTTTGCGAGTGTCGAAAATTTGCATCATAAACGGCTGTATCTTTTTATTGCGTTGGCTTAGAAGTTTGATTTTTTCACAGCTCCAAGGGACAGTAGACTTGAGTATTTGATATAAATTTCAGCTTGATACCTCCACGCGTTCCTGAGGAAAGGGGTCTTGACAGACAGGCAGACAACAAAGTGATTCTATAAGGGTTTCGTTTTTTTCTTTTAAGGTACGGAACCCTAAAAAACTACAAAACAAGCATCAGCTTTCGATAAAAAAAAAAAATCAAAATCGGTGCACCCGATAAATAATTATGCGGTATAATACAACGTAGGTCGACGAAAAAATAATCAAGCAAATACGCATTGTTAGATAATATAATATGTATAACTCTAAAAGTACATACTTATTAGATCTCAATTAAATTTAAATGGGACCACATGACACGCACCACCTTTCGATAAAAAAAAATCGTCGAAACTGGTCCACCTAGAAAAAAATTATGAGGTACCTAACAGTAAAAAAATACAATCGAATTGTCCACCTCCTCCTTTTTTTAACCGACTTCCAAAAAAGGAGGAGGTTACTCAATTCGACTGTATATATATATTTTTTCTTATGTATGTTCGGGCATAACTTCGTCGTTTATGAACCGATTTTGATAATTCTTTTTTTGTTGGAAAGGAGATATCCCAACTTAGGTACCATGATAAGGAAACCAGGATCTGATTATGAGAGAAATCGAAGGGAACGCTCAAAAATCGTAGTGACAACTAGTGCCTTTGTTAATTTTTTTCGTCGGCTTACGTATTAGGTACTTGTCGATGTAATTGAAGTCGGTTTTTTTTCCTTTGCGAGCAAACACAATTATTTTGGAATCGTTTAAAAAATTATGTATGTAACCCACATGGGACTGGGATTTACTCTGTAATTATTGTAATAAATAGGTACCGAGATATAAGATAATTATTTCTCTGAAAGGTTGCGAGGTAAAACATCACTCTGAAGCCAGCCCCTTAGCCAAATTGACAATCTACAATCGATAACGCTATTAGAAAACTAACCAAATGTATGGGAATGACACTAGCTTATTCGATATAATTATGTCGAAAGCTAGCATTCCCATATATTGAGAACTAGCTTCTGCGCGCGACTTCGTCAGCGTGGACTCCGCTCCTATTGGACTTAGCGTGATGATATATAGCCTATAGCCTTCCTCGATAAATGGGCTATCTAACACTGAAAGAATTTTTCAAATCGGACCAGTGGATCCTGAGATTAGCGCGTTCAAACAAACAGACAAACAAACAAACAAACAAACAAACAAATTCTTCAGCTTTATTATATTAGTATAGATTCTACTATATTCTATTCGTTTAGCTCTTATGCAACTTGGCTAAGGGGGCAGGTCACAGCATCGCCGTACAGCGTTAGTATTCCACGCGTTTTCACTCGACTAAACTTGAAAAATGTAAATTAAATATTTGTAGTTTTGATTGGAGTGAGGCCTCATTTACGAAGACGCGGTTCGATGCGCGTCGCGTGTGGCGTGGCGTCGCGCGTGTGTCAAAATGTATGAAAATGTACGCGTGTAAAATCGCTTCTCCGTTAACGCACTCATCCAATGTAGGGCACATTTGAATTTAGTGCGTTCCGCCACGCCACACGCCACGCACGACGCCCTCCGTAAATGAGGCCTAACTGCTCCTCGCGCTTTCACTCGACTAACTTCAAAAATGTAAATTCAATATTTGTAGTTTTGATTGGAGTGAAACAGGGTTAAGGATACAAGGACAGTTAGTCTGGGACTTTTCTGTTTTTTAGATAACTAAAATAAAATTTAATTCGTTGATTTTTAGTAACAACGGTATCAAGCCGACCTTCTGTTCACTGGACTTGAAAACGCCCCTGGTCTGCTGCAGCGATGGCGTTTCAATCATGGCTACTCCGAAACCTGTGGAGTGAGTATGAACAAGGTTTAAAAGGAAAAAAAAAAAGTCTGTGCGACGCACAACTGGAACTTACTTTTTCAGATCGACTGTCTAAATAGACACAAAAAAGGTTTATAGTCAACCAGAAAAAAATTAATACCATATCAAATGGTAAATAAACTAATCAAATAACGCCATCTATCGATCGATCGATGCCGTTATTAGAAAACGTCGTCGTAGATAGATGGCGTTGGAGCAACTTAATATTCACGCCTGAAAATTAGTGAAAGGCAAAATAACGTAATGAGGTCATTCGTTCAATAGATTTTACACATCATATTTTTTCATACCAGGGACCTTATATGAAAATCGATACATAAATAGTAAATTCCAAAAATATTTAAAAAGTGTGTGTGTGCAATTTACACACGAAGAAGTGAAGTCGTAGGCAGACGGTCTCGTGAAAAAGTTCGTACACGCGATGCAAAACACTTAAGGGCGCGTTCCCACTCTGTCGAGACGATTAATTATCGTTTTACGACTGTCGTCTCTAGCTGTTCCCATTATAACGATTGTTTGTCGTCAAAAATTTTTTTCCTTTAGCAACTATCGTATCTAGCCGTCCTACTGTCACGACAATCTGTCGTCACTGCAAAGTGTCGTAGACGACAGTTAGTCGTGTCGTTTTATATGTGAACACCTCCATTTAAACATATGAGCCACGACACTTAAAACTACACGATTATCGGTCGTCACGACAGAGTGGAAACGCGCCCTTACACGTTTCGAGCAGTAGTGTGTTGTATGACATGCTCTCACACACGTTTATGTCTTTCTTTCATTTCATTATCGCATTTTCGTTTCATCGAGTTTCAAATAACAACGGTTCTAAAGAAGTTTCACTTCAAGAACTCACTCATAATTATCTAATTAGGTGTTGCGTTCAAGATAAATAAAAACATTCGTTCGTCGAGCTGCTTTAGACTCAAATTAACAAATGAGAAATTACATTACAACGACTTATTTTCTCCTTCCAGCCGAAGAAAGCCCTGGAAGCCGTTAGCCGGCGAAGGGGATCGTACCAAACGTATCAGCGAGAAAAGTAAGTGGTGTGCAATTAGTAACTAATTAAATTCCTAGTCTTATTACCTCCACTGGTGACAAGAGGGCTGGTCCATTTTTTGCCCACAGAATCGGCATAGCGATTCAACGGGAAAATGCTGCCAGCGTTCTTGGCACCACTCCATGGGGACACGATTTTTACCATAAAAACCTGTGTGGTTTTATGAAACCACGATAAAAGTGAAACATTTTTTCACATTATAGACATTTAACTAAAATTTTTTGAAATAGTATTCCATTAGGGTATAAAAATCGCTTTATCAATCTTACCGCGCGGCCGACCGTGACGCGACATGCAACATACAGACGAAAAAGTTTGAGAAGATGTAATAAAAGTTTCACTTTAATATCTGTAAATATTAATTCTGAATTGTAAATATTGTAGAACACGACTGAGAATACGAAATCAAACACTTATTTCTCTCTTCAAATCTATAGTTATTCATTCAAAATATTCACTTTTAACTAAATTTAATACGTTATCACACTAAACACTTATACCTACCTATACGCCACTTATTGAGTAGCAATGTTAGCCGCATAATAATTAAACAATAACTGCTACTTCACTTATTATCATATGTATAAGACTACAATCCCGCCAATACATGTCAAAGATGGTGACTGACCAATTAGAAAATTCATCATCATCATCATCACTTCAGGGATAGCCTAGTGCAAATCCACCGCTTGATATAGGGCTCCACAAGTTCGCACCAAAAATGGCGTGAACTCATGTGTGTTGCCCATAGTCACCACGCTGAGCAGGCGGGTTGCTGACCGCAGGGCTGGCTTTGTCGCACCGAAGACGCTACTTCCCGTCTTTGGCCTGTGTATTTGCTGTATCCAGCAGTTGGATGGTTATCCCGCCATCAGTTGGCTTTTTATTTTCTAAGGTGGTAGTGGAACTGAGTTACCCCTTAGTCGCCTCTTACGACCAGACCTCTTACCAACGGGAAGAAAGGGGGAGGCTATTTTCTTTCCTTCGGTAACCATACTGTAGAAATCAGAATTAACTAAATATTCGGAACATGGTGTCTTCATCTTTATGCTCTTCCAGTACTTCAACAAATAATATAATCTCAGTAAGAACAGTACAATCTTATAAAATTATTAGAAGCATAAATTTAAATGATAACAGTATTTATTGTGTAACTACCCTGCAAAACAGATAACAAAGATAGCGACTGACTAATCGTAAATGAATATTAACCACTGTCACCAAATTGTAACGATCTGTGTAATGTTCCGGTATTAAACGAATAAGAGTACCTAATATCGACAGGAAATGCAATATTTTAATAACTATCCGAATTGCAAATTTAAATACAAACAATATGTATAATATTTTATAAGGCTTATAAATGAGTTTTTGTAAAAAGAGTGTGTGTGTCAGCTCCGACGCACATTTTTTGTGCGAATTTTGTTTATTTTACTTATTTCTACTGTTTAATGATCTTCTGTCACGTTCCAGAATGTGATGAATACAGCCGCGGTGTGACAGAGAGCGTCGCCTTCATTCCGTTAGTGACAGACCCTGAGACCATATCCATATCGGCTCCCAAGTGTAACTACGAGAGAATCGAGCTGATAGTTGGTGGGGAGGATGCGAACCAAGGAGAGTTCCCACACATGGTGAGTTAATGTGTCGCAATGTGCAATTGTGCATGACGAAAGATTTTGAAAACCTCTTCCACAATGTGGGTACACATTTATCTACTATTTACGAAAATACATAGGTATTTCGGTAATAAACTTAAGTTTAAGGAAGTTTAAATCCATTTTTCTACTATGTTTTTAATGAGTGCGACAAGACGGCTGCAGGTGTCATGGCGTCGGCTCTGTGCATTGGGCGCGTTCCGTCTAAGGCCCACAACGCTTTTAATTTTGACGTATATATTATATAGTGTGACGTCATGCGCTGTAGTTTGTGTTTCAATCAAAATGGCCGATTGTAGTATTTTAATATTTTATTTTAATGAATATCACAATAACCTTATTATATTACGTAAAACTAAACCAGTATTTTGAAATTTTTTAATATGATTGTTCCCCTAAAATCATTAAATTGACGATTTTTTGATACTGTCATCATGCCCATTGTAACTTTTACCAATAATTGCACCGACTGGACCGAATTGGACCGACGACCTACGTAAGATTGTCGGTGGTGGCTGGATGAGGATTGCGAAAAACTGGGATGTCTGGCGCAACCTTGGGGAGGCTTAATTATGTCCAGCAGTGGAATGCAGTAGGCTGAAGTGAAGTAATTGAAATAGCCAATTATCGACTAAATCTGATTGGGTAATTCTTAAGATTAAAGGAAATCGATTTATAGGGTTTATGGGGGAGAGGGGGGCGAGGGAACCCCATGGATATGGAGATATACATGGTTAAAGTTTTGAGGTTGGATGGTCTAAAGACTTCATCGGGCGTCGATTTATAGAGTTTTGGGGGAAGAGGTGGGAGGGGGGTTGGCTTACCCTCTGGTATTACTCCCACCCCCAGCAACCCCATGGTTTATGGAGATAAGAGATATTTTGATTTTGATTCAGAAAGCAATTATATTCCATTTTATTCATTACAGGCGGCCATTGGCTGGGTGAATAATGAAGGGAAATACGCCTTTCACTGTGGAGGCAGTCTGATCAGCTCCCGGTTCGTGCTGAGTGCTGGTCACTGCACCAGGAACCCTCAGATGAGGGAGAAAAAACCTGTAATCGTCAGACTTGGTGACCAGAACCTCGATCCATCAGTTAGCGACGGAGCTAACCCTCTTGATGTTTGTATTACTTAATATACCTATACTTTATTATAAAGGTCAAATGGGTGGTCGCAGCGAATAATTTTCATTGAGGTAGAGTAGGGAATAACTCTGTTAATACTTATAAAGGCATTAATTAGGTACTAACATGGCTACGGTAGGTTTATATTTAGTGATTTATTCTTTTTTGACTTGTTGACATTTTTATTAAAAATCTCCTATCAATAAATAATAGCAAAATAAAATTCAACATAATTAATTGCTCTTTAAAAATTGCAGGCGCTTTGACAATGTAAACGTAAAGCAAGCATTTTGTTGTGTAGGCCACAGTAGGAAATACTGCTTAAAATCTAGATAAGCTCGACTTTGGAGGCTCCTTAAAGAAGATCAAAAAGTAAATAAAACAGCTCTGAAGTATTGTTGTGTTCCTGTGGCCAGTCCGGAAGCCAGAGCTTATATTTAAAGAGAGAGTTAGAGATTAATGGTTTAAGAAACTTTATTCTCATAATGAATTAAGTGGTCTGGGTGTTTGTGCAGGAATATTATGTGTTTTCGGACCTCAGACGCAGGAGTGAATTCAACTGGAGACGGTTGAGAGTGAAGTGTTTATTTATTTATTTATTTATTGAAGTTATACTTCTTTTGGCGAGTTAGAGAAAAATTATGAGAGTTTACAATGCGCGTGTGGATACGAAGTAGTTCAAGCATGCATGAATAGATGCCGCTAGTTTTGCAGACAAAAAAGTAGTCTTTATCATTTCTAAGAGATGGCGTTGTGGACTTATTATTTAGTGTTTTATTATTTAGTGGTAGGTTTTTTTGTAAGTATTTTAATACTCTAGCTTGAAGTATAACTTCTTACGTGCGTACATAAGTACACACACACTTTTTTAAACTTAAAACAGGTACTAATAAAGACAGTCCACAAGCACCCTCAATACAAGCCACCCAGCAAGTATAACGACATCGCCCTCTTCGAGCTGAACAGTGACGTGGATTTTGAACCCGCCATCCGCCCAGCCTGCCTCTGGACCAAGCCCGACTTCCCCGGACACACCAAGGCGATAGCGACAGGCTGGGGAGTCACCACCTCAAGTAAGTCCACTTCGACCAAAAATTGTCATACATTTTTGAGGGCACAGAATATATCTTTGTAAATTCCGGAGCAGCTTGGCTGAGGGAGTACCTCAAACTTATACAAGATCATAGACACTTACTGCTCTTGACAGAAGATAACTTTTTTTTTTAATTTTTTTTTAATAATGCGCCAACAAGGTAGACACCAACAAATGCACAAAAATCAACAGCACAGGGTACAAACAATTAAGTGTTACCTCAATTACAGGCACATACAGCTTACTTAAGAGTGTTTCATTATAAAAACACGTAAAATTGATGCATATAAATTTCTCTAAAATTACCAAGTAGTGTTGTATTCCTGTGGTGAGTAATATAGGCGGTTCGGTTGCCAAGGAGGGTTGATGTCAGGCAGGCGGCCGGTCGTAAAAAATAACATGCCAAATCACTTACAACATGAGTCTGAGGAAGAGGAGAACATGTTGTGCCGACCCTATGTAAATAGGATAAGGGCAGGGAGATGATGGTGAGTAAGGTAACCAGAGCTCCTCGGGATGCATTGTGCGGACAGTGGGGGTGGGGTTCAAGTGTTCCAAGAAAGAATTGGTAAGGATTTACTGAGTAAATTATGATGTACCCTAAATTTAGTGTAGTTAAAAATATATAATAACCGGTCTGCTGTGGTGATAGGTGGCAAATTACTAGGGTTTTGGGTTCGATCTCCGCTTGGGATTTATTGGTACATACTGGTGTTCGGTTATGGTGGACGTCTGTCCTCGTGGGCATCCCCACCGTGCCTCGGAAAGCACTTTAAGCTGTTGGTCCGAGCTATTTTAATTTTCGTACATATTTATGAGAGAACATGAAATTTGACTTGTTAATTTCTATCTTCCTAACTACAGTTTCTGCTTCGTGTCCTATACTATACCCAAAGGGCATATGCAAACCACGTTTTTTAAACGCACCGTCGACGCGCATTTTAAAAACGCGCGTCAACGGCGCGCTTTTATCCTACAGAGCAGTTTGTTGTCGTTTGTATTGATACAAACGCGCGGCACCGGCGCGTCTGTATCGGTACACACGCGCGTCAACGGCGCGTTTTAAAAACGCGCGTCGACGGCGCGCTTTTATTATACAGGTGTGCAAAGGTCTATAGGCTGCGTCAGACTCGCGTGTGTATCGCGTCTGTATCGCTACAAACGCGCGTCGACGACGCGTTTAAAAAACGTGGTTTGCATAGGCCCAAAGGTTGTCTGGAAGAGATCGCTCTTTCAGCGATAAGACCGCCTTTATACATCTTTCATTTTATGTTATTATTTTCTTAATGGTGTACAATAAATAGTATTATTACTATTATTATTAAGGAGGTTCCGTGGGCTCCAATGAGCTTCAGAAGGTGTCCCTCAGGCTCTTAAAGAATGATTTCTGCGACGCCCTGCTCGGCGACATAGAGATCAGACACTGGAACGGTTTCATCCCCTCCCAGATGTGCGCTGGCGAGCTTCAAGGTGGAAAGGATACTTGTCAAGTAAGATAAATTTATTTTAAACTAGCTTCTGCTTGCGACTTCGTCCGCGTGGAATAGGAACAATTCTGTCATACATGATTTTTTCGAAACAGCAGCGCACGCAGCGGAAGCTCTCAAGAGGAAAAAATACCCCGATTTTGAAACATTATTCATTGGTGCTCCGCTCCTATTGGTCTCGGCGTGATGATATATAGCCTATAGCCTTCCTCGATAAATGGGCTATCTAACACTGAAAGAATTTTTGAAATCCAACCAGTAGTTCCTGAGATTAGCGTGTTCAAACAAACAAACTCTTCAGCTTTGTAATATTAGTATAGATTGACCTCAGAATGGGCATGACGACAGTATCAAAAAATCGTCAATTTAATGATTTTAGGGGAACACTCATATTTAAAAAATTCAAAATACTGGTTTAGTTTTATCTATATACTAATATATAAAGCTGAAGAGTTTGTTTCTTTGGTTGTTTGTTTGTTTGTTTGTTTGTTTGTTTGTTTGTTTGAACGCGGTAATCTCAGGAACTACTGGGCCGATTTGAAAAATTCTTTCAGTGTTAGATAGCCCATTTATCGAGGAAGGCTATAGGCTATGTATCATCACGCTAAGACCAATAGGAGCGGAGTCCACGCCGAAGAAGTCGCGCACAGAAGCTAGTGTAAAATAATAAGATTATTGTGATTTTCAATAAAATAAAACAGTAAAATACTGCAATCGGCCATTTTGATTGAAACACAAATTACAGCGCACGACGTCACAACATAACATAATACGTCAGGCGCGCTTCAAAGAGTAAAGTAATAATTGTGTTTGCTCGCAAACGAAAAAAAAGCGACTTCAATTACATCGACAAGTAATACAACGTAATAAGACGAAAAAATAGTCAAGTAAATACGCGCTATTAAAGATTACTCAAAAAGTTGTAATCAGTTTTCGATCTAATTTAAACAAGACTACAAGACAAGTATTAGCTTTCGACTAAAGTAAGAATCATCGAAATCGGTACACCGAGTAAAAAGTTATGCGGTATAATATAACGTAGGTCGACGAAAAAGTAGTCACGTAAATACGCATTATTAGATATAACTCTAAAAGTATTTGTCAGATCTCAATTAAATTAAAATAGGACCACATGACACGCAACACCTTTCAATTAAAATAAAATTGATCGAAATCGGTCCACCCAGTCAAAAGTTCTGAGCTAACATACATAAAAAAAAAAACATACGTGTCGAATTGAGAACCTCCTCCTTTTTTGGAAGTCGCTTAAAAAGTAAGGCCTACATTATTCTGTGACGTCAAGCCGACGCCATGACACCTGCAGCCGTTTTGCCGCTCTCATTGAAAACATATTAGAAAAATGGTTTTAAAATTCCTTAAACTTAAGTTTATTACCGAAACATAGGTATTTTTGTAAATAGTAAATGTGTACCCACATTAAGGAAGAGGTTTTCAAAATCTTTCGTCATGCCCATTGTGTTAGCGCGCAAATGAAAAAAAACCGACTTTAACAAAGATTAGTCAAAAAGTGTTCATCAGATCTCAATTGGATTTAAATGGATCCGCGTGACAAGCACCAGGTTTTGATTAAAAATAGAATCATTGAAATCGGTCTCTTCAGCCTGTAAAGGGCCCCGTAGACGATCAAATATTTGATCAAACTTCATATTAACTGTTTGACAAAAGTGTTTGTCAAATTATTTGATCGTGTGCGGTGCTGCGGGCTTTTTTGATATGTTTGTTATATGAAAACATGAAGTTTGATCAAACATGTTTGATCGTTTACGGGGCCCATTATATCCGACTGCTGGGCCTCTTTCTCCATGGAGGAGAAGGAACAGAGCTTAATCCACCACGCTGCTCCAGAGCGGGTTGGCGGATATATTGCCTACTATGAGTAACGATCGCTATCAGGTGTACATGATAACAAACGGGACCGACGGCTTAACGTGCTCTCCGAGGCACGGCGGAGAGACCCACAAGAATACAACAACATTGGGATATTGCAGTGTTGTGAGTAAGTTGACCAGAGCTCCGGCTAGGTTTTGGGGATGGGGTCGGCAACGTGCTTGCGATGCTTCTGGTGTTGCAGGCGTCTATAAACTACGGTAATCGCTTACCATCAGGTGAGCTGTACGCTTGTTTGTCGACCTAGTTGTATAAAAAAAGCCAATGGTCGAAGAAATAAGGTGGTTATAAATTAATTATTTATTTCTTAAATAAATTCCAGGGCGATTCCGGCTCCCCGCTTCAAGTTGCCTCCCTAAACAACAAGTGCGTCTTCCACATAGTAGGGATTACTTCGTTCGGACATAACTGCGCTGAGGCAGGCAAACCCGCGGTATACACCAGAGTGTCTGAGTACTTGGATTGGATAGAAGCCATTGTGTGGCCGGGAGAGTAATAAACATGTTACCAATTAAAATGTTGTTTTATTTAGATTGCTTACAACATTCCGTTTGCTCGCAAATGAAATAAACCGACTGCAATTACATCGACAAGTAATACAACGTAGGTAGTCGAGAAATAGTCAAGTAAATACGCGTTATTAGGCCGACGCCTCGAAATTTAGCGGGCAGCGGGGCGGGAGCGGCGCGGGCAACGCCGACCGTTCTCGAAACCAGCGGCAGATCGCGTGGCTAGCTATAGTACGGCCGCACCGGCCCCTCATCTTTTGTCTTTGTCGCTCGCGTATAAACATATTGCCGTTGCGCTCACACAACGACACTGCAATACTGACGCGCGGGCGGTCACCGCTTGACTGGAGTCACCGCTCGTTGCCTGCCACCGCGCCGCTGGCCCGCCGCTGTTTTCGAGGGTCGGTCCATTTGATTGTACGCATACGATCCGGCCGCTTCCGCGCTGCCGCCGCTGCTGCCGTCTGCCCGCAAATTTCGAGGCTTCACACTTACAGACTAGCCGACCTGTTCCCACTTCGTTGGGCGTTACAAGATTTTTACAGTAATTTAATATGTTTCAAGTTTTTATATTTAACGCGTACAGAATAATAACGAATTTTTAAATGAATTGAACTTTATATATACCTACTCTGGTGAACGTCGTGAACACCGTCGCTGCTTGGGCGCGCTGTCCGATGCTACTTTACATCGATGTTTAATTGGTACTGTTCGTCAAGAGATGGCGCGACTCGTAACACCTACTATTATTTTCACTAAATTTTATGTTCAATTACAATAAAATATAGCCTATGTCACTCCTGAATAGTGTAGATTTCTGATAGTGAAAGAATTTTCATGATCGGATCAGTATTTGCGAAGATTACCCCCTACAAACAAAGTTATAAACTTTATCTCTTTATAATATTATACCTAGTATAGATATATAACTTAAAAAGCAGTCGTCAAATCTCGATGAAACTTAAACGGGACCACATTATCAACACCAAAAGAATCAGATAAATCGGTAGATCCACTAAAAAGTTATACGATTACACACAAAAAAATACATTCAACATAGAGTAGACACTGTATAGATTATCACACTCATACATTAGACACTAAATAGACTATACATAAAAATCTTGCACTTTTTTTACGTTACGGGCGTTTTTTACCGGCTGGTGGCTAGGGTACCCCTACGCAACGCACCATAAGGAACTTTGTTTAAAAAAAATACAGTTGTGTTGAGAATGGTTAAAAATATTAAAAATATTTAATAGCCCTAAGCTTTAAAATATCTGGTATAGGCTAGCAGACGCCGAATGTTTTTTTCAGTAATTAATAACAGGCTGAATCTTGGTGACTCAAAATAGGGTTAAATATTGCGATGCTATAAAACATGTTGAATCTATAGGGCTGTCAAAATTGTCTGGAATATTGAGACAATGGGATATTTATTATCCTACTAAAAATAATTGTCGTACAAAATAGATGGGGTCCTACAAGTACAAAGATGACGCGAAAACCAACAAGAACAGACATCCAAACTGAAAAAAAATATACGCACCGGCACAATTAGCGGAACAGAAAAAAAAGTGAGACTGAGATAATAACGCATATATTTGACGAAAATGTAATTAGACACAAAATAACAAATTGATTAACATCTTTTAACAACGACTTTGAAAAGTCTTCGTTATTTTTAGGGTTCCGTACCCAAAGGGTGAAAACGGGAACCTATTACTAAGACTTCGCTGTCCATCCGTCCGTCCGTCCGTCCGTCCGTCCGTCCGTCCGTCCGTCACCAGGCTGTATCTCAAGAACGGCGATAGCTAGACAGTTGAAATTTTCACAAATTATGTATTTCTGTTGCCGCTATAACAACAAATACTAAAAATAAAATAAAATAAATATTTTAGGGGGGCTCCCATACAACAAACGCGATTTTCTTGCCCTTTTTTGCTCGATATCAATAATGGCAACAGGTAGGCACTTGAAATATTTACAAAATACTCATTTGTATTTTTACTTTAATAATAAATAATAAAATTAAAATAAAATTAATATTTAAGGGGGGCTCCCATACAAAAAACGTCATTTTTGCCTATTTTTGCTCTCATACAACAAAACTGATTTTTTAGCCGCTTTTTGCCCGATATTAAAATCAATGTACCTAGTCAATGGTACAGAACCCTTCGTGCGTGAGTCCGACTCACACTTGACCGATTTTTTATTGAAAAATAAAGAAATTTGAAATAAGTGAAATTTTTAGATGATTATGAACCATCACAAAAAATAAAAAAAAGTAAGCATTAAATGATTTAACAATAAAATTAAAGCAAAATTAATAACGAGTGTTTCCCCCTCTTGCTCTGATTACGGTTTCCATTCGTCTGGGCATGCTACAGATTATGTTATCGATGATTTCTTGAGGCAACCGCTCCCACTCCTCAAGTAATGCGTTTCCAAGTTCATTCAGATTGTTGGGGGGTGGCATTCTGGATTTAACCCTTCTTTTTAGTAAGTCCCAGACATGCTCTATCGGATTCATATCGGGGGAATTTGCTGGCCACTGCATCACCGGTATACCTACGTGGCTCAGATATGCCTGTACCGATTGTGCACTATGAGCACGACCATTATCTTGCATTAGAATAAAGTCGTCACCAATAAATGGGGCAAATGGTACAACATGTCCTTCTAAAATGTCTCTGATGTATCGATCTGCTGTCATGGTCCCTCCTGTAACTATCACTAACTCCGTGCGAGCTCCCAAACATATCCCTCCCCAAACCATAATCGAGCCGCCACCATAAGCCACTGTGTGTTCAAAATTAGACTGTATGTGGCGTTCTCCTTTGCGTCTCCATATTCGCTGTCTCCCATCGATCTGTTTTAAAAGAACTCTGCACTCATCAGTAAAAAGAACCTGCTGCCATTCGTTCAAATCCCAATGACGATGTTCTCGCGCATAGCTTAATCGGTTTACGCGGTGACGTCTCTCAAGTTTTGGGCCTTTGGCAGGTATATACGACCCTAAACCAACTTCTTCAAATCTCCTGCGAACTGTACGCTCACTTACTCGTACTCCTCGAACGTCTTCCAGTTCATTTCGAGCTTGTACAGCCGTTAATCGCGTATTCCTACGAACCCCAAGTTGTAAAAAACTGTCATCTCGCCTCGATGTATATCTTTTTCTACCTGGACCCCTCCGCCTCACAAGAGAATTAGACAATCTGTACCGCTGGATGCTGCGATGAATCGTTAATACTGGTCGACGAAGCCTTGAGGCAATCGATCTGTAGGTATGGCCATTTCTTCTCATTTCATCAACCCTAATGATTTCCAGTGATGTTAAGTCACGCATAATAAAGAGCTTTTAATAAACAAAATTGCCTATAGAATAACAAATTTATAAAAAAACCATTAAGTGCAATTTTTCAAAAAAATTACAATTACGTAGTTATTACTCGAACAAGTTGACAAAACGTATTGTTCGGGAAAATAAAACAAATGAATGAAACAAGTGTAGGTATGTCATCTAATTTTCTATTTTCAAATTTGACAATAAATTAAAAAAATATCATAACTGGCCGTGGCCAGTTCCTCAAGTAAAAGATTTTAAAATCCTGCTTTTTTTTGTGTTCCGCTAATTGTGCCGGTGTGTATATTTACACAAATACGAATATCGACCGAAATCAAAACGACCACTGCTTTTGTTTAGACGCCTACATGTACAGTCAGTTTTATTGTCGAAGCTTAGTGATTTGATGCCCCCTTTTCATTTTGTCATAAAAATACTCATTAGTCATTCATTATTTATTCAATTCGTAGTTTTACGAACTAACGTATGTAACTTCAAATTGATATATCTATACTATTGCTATACTAGCTATTCGTGCAATTTATAGTTTAGGCCCTAGAGTATCATCTATACATATAATAAAATGGTAGAAAAGTCAAAACTGTACATTGAATATTTTTTTAAAAGAATACTTGGGGTGTGATCTACAATCGATACCGAAGCCAAAAATATAGTTTTTAGAATTTTTGTCTGTTTGTCTGTTTGTCTGTTTGTCTGTTTGTCTGTATGTATGTCCGGGATAAACTCAAAAAGTACTGCATGGATTTACTTCAAATTTGGCACGAATATTGTTAAGAAGTCTGGTCAGAACATAGGCTATATAATACATATAATAAAATGGTAGAAAAGTCAAAACTGTACATTGAATATTTTTTTAAAAGAATACTTGGGGTGTGATCTACAATCGATACCGAAGCCAAAAATATAGTTTTTAGAATTTTTGTCTGTTTGTCTGTTTGTCTGTTTGTCTGTATGTATGTCCGGGATAAACTCAAAAAGTACTGCATGGATTTACTTCAAATTTGGCACGAATATTGTTAAGAAGTCTGGTCAGAACATAGGCTATATATTATCACGCTATCACCTACGGGGAACGAGCAGTGAACCTTTATTTCTTCAAATGTATGTCCGGGATAAACTCAAAAAGTACTGCATGGATTTACTTCAAATTTGGCACGAATATTATTAAGAAGTTGGGTCAGAACATAGGCTACATATTATCACGCTATCACCTACGGGGAACGAGCAGTGAACGCACGCAGACGACGTCGCGGGCAGCAGCTAGTTAAGAGATAAGTTTAAAGAAATAAAAATATTGACTGTTGCTTCTCAATATGTGTACGAAAATGTTATGTATGTTCATAAAAATATACACGAATTTCGCAGGAATTGCGACATGCATAGCATTAATACTAGGAACAAACACAAACTTGTAATGCCTGTAACTCGCTTACGCCGAGTCAGTAATTCTTTCTATGGACAATGTATACGCTTATACAACAGGCTCCCAGAAAACGTTCAAAAAGCTTCTATTGCGAAATTTAAAAAAATTGTAAAAGAACGTTTGTGTACTAAAGGATATTATTCGATTAACGATTTTATAGAAGACAGTACGCCTTGGGAATGATGTGATCGCCTCCAGGCTATTTCAACCGTCTATGAAATTATTGTAAACTAGCTGCTGCCCGCGACGTCGTCTGCGTGCGTTCACTGCTCGTTCCCCATAGGTGATAGCGTGATAATATGTAGCCTATATTCTGACCCGACTTCTTAATAATATTCGTGCCAAATTTGAAGTAAATCCATACAGTACTTTTTGAGTTTATCCCGGACATACATTGACTTTCCTATCATTTTATTATATGTAATATTTCAATCTTCTTTGGAAAAAAAAACATGATTAAAAAAATGATATTAGTCCCGCTGAGTTTCTTTCGCCAGTTCTTCTCAGGTCAGAGGCTTTTTCTTTCCGAACTGGTAGTAGACTCATGACGTTCAGTAAGAAATTGTAATAATTTTATGCTGAATAAAATATTTTGAATTTTGAATTTTGAATTTTGAATAATATCATAAAGACTTAAAGAGGAAAGATTTGATAGTTATTTGATTGCATTAAATAGGCTCCGAAACCACTGAACCGATTTGAAAATTTCTTTCACTGTTGTGAAGCTACACTATCCGCGGGTGACATAGGCTATAATTATGTATTATATATATATTTTTTTTTTAAATAGGAGATAAAAAAGTATTTTGAATTTTTTTTTAAATAACCGTACGAAGCCGGGGCGCGATGCTAGTAATAAATAAAAAGACACTACACACATTATATATCTACAGACATATTTTATTTCAAAAGTTCAAACGCATCGCGGCCCCCTGAATTCCTCCCCGGTGGGCGTGCCACCCTAGTTAGCAACTGATTCAGAATATTCCAGTAAATTCGCAGCCTCCCACATGATCTCCCGGTACAGCCCTGCCCGTTATCCGGGATCAATACAGTTACCTAGGTACCGCCGGAGCCCTGGAGACCTGTCTATCGATGTAGGTTCACTGCCTGTGGCTAGCGTTCGTTAGACGCAGTTCGAAGCTCGCTGTACGCGAACGCGCCTTTTAATTGATTCCAAAATTAAAAAAGTAACTGCGTAGTTTCTTGCTGATTTTTCTCAGATGATTAAAAAAAAAATTTAAAAATTTAACAGCTAAATTATAAATATGTGTGGATTTAGTGACACTATTTCATGTAAGATGTGACCTTTATTATCACAGTTTTTTAAAAGAGTAACACAACATTCATGTTGCGGTGATTTTGAAAAACACATACAATTTTTATTTGTAAAATGACATTACGAAAGTGCTTTTGAAGACTATTTAAACAAAGTTACTTTTGTTTTTGATTGATTTGTAAAATGTACTGACGTTAATATAGTTTGTCTGTTGCGTTGTTTATATATATCAGTTGTATCTGCGTTTGGTTGATCTGCATTTGTATTGTGCTGGTGAGTTTTTTTTTTATAGTAATATATTTAGGTATATTTATTTAGGCGACTACTCGATATATTTTTATTTTATTGGAGTTTACTCCTTAAGAATCGATTTTCATATATGGCCCCCGGTTTGAAAAAAAATAACGAGGAGTAAAATCTACTGAACGAATGACCTCGTAACGTTTCCCGTAACGCCATCTAGATTCTAGACGACGACGTAGATTAATAAGCCTTTATTGTGCCTGTTTAGACAGTCAATCTGAAGGAGTAAACTCCAGTCGTGCGTCGGAGCTGACACACACTTTTTTATATAATTATAACTAGGTCGGCAAACAAGCGTATGGCTCACCTGATGATAAGCGATTACCGTATCTTATAGACGTCTACAACACCAGAAGCATAGCAAGGGCGTTGCCAACCCTATCCCCGATTCCCCCCCAGGAGAAAATATTATAAAAGCGAAATTTTCTGAGGATGAATGGTTGAATGTTTGTTACTCATTCCCTCAAAGACTTTCAAATCATTGTAATGAAATTTTCAAAAAATCCGCTCTGGTATAGTGGTGCGTGCATTCGTCTAAAACACCAACGGTTTGCGAGTTCGATTCCCGCTCGTGGATATTTGTATATGTACAAATATTTCTTTCCGGTTTGGATGTCTGTCCTTGTGGGTCCCTCCACCGTGCCTCGGAGACCACGTTAAGCCGTCGGTTCCGGTTATTATCATCAATATCTGATAGCGATCGTTACTAATAGTATGGAACATATCCGCCAACCCGCAGTGGAGCAGCGTGGTGGATTAAGATCCGGTCCTTCTCCTACATGGGGAAAGAGGCCTATGCCCAGCAGTGGGATGTTACAGGCTGAATCGTAATGAAATGTGTTTTTCAAATTCAAATTCAAAATATTTTATTCAGCATAAAATTATAACAATTTCTTACTGAACGTCATGATTCTACTACCAGTTCGGAAAGAAAAAGCCTCTGACCTGAGAAGAACTGGCGAAAGAAACTCAGCGGGACTATCATTTTTGTTCTATCGTAATGTTTTTTTTTTCAAATCAGTAGGTGTTACGTAGGTAGCAACTTTTTAATCGACTTCAAAATAAGGCGGAGGTTGTCAATTGGACCGCTTTTTTATTTTTCTACCCACATAATTTTGACGTGACAACGTCTTATAAATTGGTTTGCCGGGTGACACTTCAAGAAACTGCGTTACGCTCCGCTCACGTTATGCGCTCACAATGAGAGCGAGTGAGAGGCACGCGTCCCTTCCACTCGGGCATGGTTAGCCCGCCTAAGAGCGAGAGAGACAGACATAAAAAGTATTGTATAAATTAATGTTTTAAATATAATTCTTTGTATAAATAAATGTTTTAAATTGTTACTATTATTTCATCCTTCTTCCTACTATACGAATGAATATTCACATTAAAATTATTTTACCACTCAAAGTCGTTGTCACGTAAAACTTTCGCCCGTATACCGACTTTACAGGCAACCAACATTTTTTTTTTACTGGATGTACGATTTTGACGATTATTTTTTTATTTGTAAGTTGGTGGTTATCGGAACACGCAATATTAAACCATACGAATTCAAATTCTAGGGAGATCTGGCGAGTACTTTTTGAAATTCGCAGTCAGTCGCAAAAAGCATTATTGGTCTAATCAATAGTTATCATAGCAACTTTAACTGAGGTAGGGCACAGCAGGAAATTTCCTGCTCAAAACATGGAGCAGCCCGACTGGGGTAGTACCTCGAGCTTACAGAAGACCACAGCTAAATAATACTGTTTTCAAGCAGTATCGTGTTCCTGTTGGTGAGTAAGGTGACCAGAGCTCCTGGGCAGAGCTCACTGGGGATAGGGTTGGCAACGCGCTTGCGATGCTTCTGGTGTTGCAGGCGTCTATAGGCTACGGTATTACCATCAGGTGAGCCGTACGCTTGTTTGCCAAACTAGTTACATTAAAAAAAAAATGGACGTCTGCAACACTAAGACCCAACAGATACTTAATTATACCGTTATTTGTTTTAGGTTTCCTGTAAAGACAACAATGCCGCGAAATTGGAGAATTATACAGACTGGTACAACAACAAAAATTAAAATTAAAATAAATGGTACTTAAATTGCCGTATTAAAACAAGTGTTTTTCATAATTGTGGCAATTTAAAATTATCTAGATTAACACAAAGAAGTTTTAGTTATCATAAAAGGCGAGTGGGTACAACGTACGTGGCAGAGTGAGTGAATATATAAAGAATGAAAATGTAGGTCAGAATTAAGACTACTCGCGAGAGAAAGACAGTAACCGACATAGCCTGTAGAACCAGCAAGTTGAAGTGGCAGTGAGGTGGTCACCTATGTCGCAGAACTGATGGCTGGTGGAACAATCGCGTCCTGCAGTGGACACCACGTATTGGTAAACGCAGTGTAGGACGTCATCCAGCCCTCCATCTACTTAACATTGCCGGTGGAGGCTGTGTGGGAATTGCAGACGACTGGGATGTTTGGCGCAAGCTTGAGGAGGCCTAAGATAGGCTGAAGTGAGTTTGATACTCCAAACTAGGAATGAAAAGGGTAACGAAACTGTGTAATATTCAGGACGATGAAAGTTTTTAGGTAAATTTCCTGCTGTGTCCTAACTCAGTTAAAATCTCTGTTTACGAGTAATTTATCTTTATAAACAAATAACGCGATGCGCGCGCAATCAACTTGTCACTTGTAGATGGAGTTTCCACATTAGTAACAAAATTCAGGGTCTATCAATATCAAGTATCAAGCAACCCAAGCAAGGGCCTAGCAAATGTGATATTATCTATACTAATATTATAAAGAAGTAATGTTTCTAACTTTATGTTTGTTTGTAGGGGGTATACGTTAGGTTCGGGCAAATATGGATCCGAACAGAAAGCTACACTATTCAGGAGTGATATAGGCTATATTTTATTGTTATTGAACAAAAAATTAAGTGGAAGTTCACAGGAACCTGCTTCAGTATTTTGAGTTCTATTCCCTTATTTGTGTCTGGTTAAAATGTTAATTTATGTGTAGGTATGTCATTTTAAGTACATATTATAAAGTTTCGTATTTCTGTACCTATACTAAAAACGTATTGAGCATAACAAAATGGCTAGTTAACTAAATGGCAATTTTGAATTGCCAGATAGTTACGGATGTAACTAGCGTTTTCATGTCGTGCTTGATTTTTGTACATAATATGTAAATTTTCTTTACACTCGTATTAACTGATTATTTATAGATATCAGTTTTAAACTGGAAAGGTCACTCCGTACACTTTTATTTCTATGGGACTTACCAAAGCTGTCACGGATGGGTCACCCGACTCAATTTCGAGAGATTCAAAATGATAGTCGTGGTAAGTCTAGATCAGGGTTTCTTAACCTGTGGTCCATGGACCCCTAAGGGGTCCATGTTATGAAAGCTGGGGGTCCGTGGCAAGCCTACTTATGTGGCGAGTAAATATTTTCACTTTGCGCGTAATCAAAAACAACTAGTCAATTTGATATTCTAATCCAGCATAAGCAGCAGCAACCGTCACACTAGTTATTTATATGTAAAGTTTGATCTCAAACAATAAAAGGTGATTGAAGTAAAGCATCGTTGTGTTTTTTTTTCTTTTTTTTTTGGAAAGGGTCCGTGGACTCTTTGAAATTTTTAAAGGGGTCCATCACTAGAAAAAGGTTAAGAAACCCTGGTCTAGATTAAAAACTATGATTACCCATAAGCTGAATATTTAAATATATTTTATGTTTTAAGGTCCAGTAATTAGTACCAAATTTAGTCTGTAAGAAATTTTTGTTATATATACATAATGTAAAAAGCATGACTGTGGTGTTTGTTCCTGTAATTGATTGTGTGAATGTGTAATTAGCGCAAATAATTTAAGTTTTATTCAGTAGATGTAAGTAACATTGTAAAATTCGTTGGTATACCAAATGATAAATAAGTAAGTCCCGTAAAAGGTAAAGTTTTTATTCAGTTATTCACAGATAGTTGATAATCATAATATAATAAATCATGACCGCGTGAAATGGAGCCAAGAACGCTGGTGGTCTGTCCCCATTGAATCGCAATATACCTATTGCGATTCAATGGGGAATCTGGTCAAAAATTGCACGAGCCCTCATGTCACCAGTGAAGGCAAAGAGACGTGAACTCTATTCATTAAAAAAATGTTTGCACTGTTACTAACTAATATGTAATTTGACCAAAATGCTTAAGATGGTATTTTAAAAATATTATTTCATATCTTCTTGTCAAGAATTTGTTTATGAATAATTATGTTTTATGTTGCAGCGTTAGTGCTGGATATTTGTTCTTCCTCGTCATCCTGTGATGTGATACAGGAATTGCTTCTCATTAAAGTGTTGTGACATTCCGTGCTTCTCCACTCCGGGTTGTCAGCCGCTCGAATTGACTTATTCCTTGATTCCGAGCAGGTGATATTTCCCGACACTTTTTCGGCTGTGTCGCGGGATCGATGGCCGTTAGAGCAGACGTGTCTTGGAGTGGAGACCGTGTGTTGGCAAATGCAGTGGGGAACGTGCTCCGACGTGCTACTTGCACAAAACTGGGATGTCTGGCCCAAACTTGAGGAGACCTAGTATGTCCAGCAGTGGACTACAATAGACTGAACTGACTGACTGACTGACATGTCTTTACTAAATGACGGTTTCAAACTAGTAGCAAACGCGAGTTCAATATTAATTGAGTTGGATATAGAAACCTATCGATTTGTCGTGTGGAGACTTTAATTTCCAGATTTTTTTTCAATGTTTACACTTTTCCTGTAGCAATTATGACATGTTAATAATATGCAAATGTTTGCAAATCTTTGCAAAGTACTCTACCATTTTTAACCGTTGAATACCTCACTTATAAAACTATCGAATCGACTTGACAATCGTCTGGGTAACTTACAATATTCGCAGCTTCGGCGAAGTTCGGTAAAGTTGTGTTTACGATAAGTCTTGTTTAGCTATTTAGACTTATTAACAAAACCGTTGCATTATCATGCTCCATATTTTGTAGTCGTTTCAAATCTACTGAGATGAGAAGCTGGGACGAGTCATTGTTAGTGTATTGCTGTTGATTCGATTAAATTTTTTATTAATTTGTGGAAGTGTGTTATTCTTCTTAATCACTTCGTCGTGTAACAGATTTAGACACGAGCTCGTGGATGTTGTGTTAACTTGAACTGAGGTAGGGCACAGCAGGAAATGTCCTGCTCAAAATATGGAGCAGCCCGACTGGGGTAGTACCTCGACCTTACAGAAGACCACAGCTAAATAATACTGTTTTCAAGCAGTATTGTGTTCCTGTTGGTGAGTAAGGTGACCAGAGCTCCTGGGGGGGATTGGGGATAGGGTCGGCAACGCGCTTGCGACGCTTCTGGTGTTGCAGGCGTCTATAGGCTACGGTAGTCATTTACCATCAGGTGAGCCGTACGCTTGTTTGTCGACTTAGTAACATAAAAAAAAAAAAAAAAAAAAACAACAAATTAGAACTAAAAAAAAATTATTGCTTTTAAAATTGAGTGATAAAATCTATTAATCTCATCATTGCTATTTTTTAAAACTACGACTAGCCATGACTAACAAAGTTTCTGGCTTATCAGCATTATGATTTCAATTCAATTAAACTTGAAGACGTTTAAATCGTTACTTTTATTTTGGTGCATTTACATTCCAAGTAAACATAACTATATTTGCGACTTTAAAGTATTTCTTTGAGAATAAATGAAGTGATTTGACATTTAACAAGTTAGTTTTTAAATTTCGTACCAAGACTGTGGTGTGTTGGTGGAACGGTTTCAGTCAGTTTTATTTAATTTTATTGGGAATTACATTTTTAATGTTGTTGATGATTGTTATCTACTGTTGAATACCTGATCTCTTTAATGTATGAATATAATACGTACTGAATATGAATACGAAATACTTGTTTTAAGAGTGTGCATAATGCAAAATTACCATCTTCTATTTGTTTTGACATGAAAAGTTCCAGACCAAATCTTAAAATAAAAATATATGACAAACTACATGATATTTGCAAGGGTTGACCCATATCAAAAACATAAAATAAGGAAATTTCCTCGATAAAATATAATCACGAAGTAACCTCTAATTTTTATATTTTTTCTATTTATACTCGATATGGTTATGACCATTAAGACAAAAATTTGATAATTAATTACATTTAAATATAAGTAAAGGCTATGCCAAGGCATTTAATGTTATTACTTTTAGTTTCGGAATTATATACAAAATAACATATTTGTCGTTTTTTACATTCGTAATGCGCTCAAAACTATATCGTCTATCGCACTCTGACACGAGGCTTTGTGTATATTTTGTTTCATCGGGCGCGCGGGTGAAATCTGATTTTTTGCTCGCCTTATGCACGCTCTTAAATCAAGTGTGAAAGCTATCTGGTCAAGGTGAACAGATTGTGTAGCCGAAAAGAAATGTATCTTTCGATTCACTAAAATCTAAAAACCTCGCGTTTTTAAATGGTTTTTCATGGTTTTGAACTAACAAGTATTTAATACTTTTAAGTACTTTCTTTAAAAAAAAGCTATGGTTCAATCTCTTACTTGACACTACATCAAGCCTGTATATTGTATGTAGACTTAGCACTTCAGAAGCATGTACTGCATGTAGTTTTTCTCCAAAGCAAGTCACTTGCGAGTTATTTAAGACTTTACACTACGATGACTACGACATAATCGTTGAATATCTGATATATATTTATTTTATTTGATCATGTTTGCTTTTCAGCTTGTAATCCTTTCTTGTTTCCAGGTTTTGGCTTCGATTCCCACCCGAGTCTGGGTATAATATACACATTTTTATTTATATATGTATTATTTATAAGGGGCCGTCCATATATTACGTCATTCTAAATTAGGGGGGGGGGGTTGGTCTGCGGATGACGGCAAATGATAGATGGGGGGGGGGTGTTTCAAAATTGACGTCATTCTTATTTATTTATAGTTTATTGTTCACGTACAAAAAGATTATTTCTAAAAAGAAATTTCTTCCAGCACACCTAGTAAGTGAGACTGCAAATGTGAGAGGCGGCTAAGGCGCGTACAGTACTAAAATAACTGATAATAAACATACATAATGCAACATAGATGTACACAAATACAGTAATAACTACAGATAAAATACTCTAACAATAATATTACATATAATACTAGCTGCCCGCCCCGGCTTCGCCCGTGGTACTTACATCTATACTAATATATAAAGCTGAAGAGTTTGTTTGTTTGTTTGTTTGTTTGTTTGTTTGTTTGTTTGAACGCGGTAATCTCTGGAACTACTGGGCCGATTTGAAAAATTCTTTCAGTGTTAGATAGCCCATTTATCGAGGAAGGCTATAGGCTATGTATCATCACGCTAAGACCAATAGAAACGGAGTAAACGCCGACGAAGTCGCGCGCAGAAGCTAGTGTATTATACATATAAACCTTCCTTAAGAATCACTCTATCTATTAAAAAAAAACCGCATCAAAATCCGTTGCGTAGTTTTAAAGATCTAAGCATACATAGGGACAGACAGCAAAAGCGACTTAATTTGTTTTATACTATGTATTGATCTACTTGTATAATATTATTATTCCCTATTTTTTACTTTTATATTATATTATACCAATGATTATTGCCAAAGTAAAAATAATAAAAGGTGATTCTATAATCAAGTGTTTTAATCATTAATACCCTATTTTTCTCAAATCTGCAATGTTTTAATTTTGTCAAACTGGTAATGACGTCAATTTTGGGAGAAGGGGGGGGGGGTCATTAAGAAATGACGATAGGATGATTGTAGGGGGGGGGGGGTCTAAAATCTGAAAAAATCGATGACGTAATTTATGGACGGCCCCTAAGTATGTTTATGGAAAAAAATATATGTAGCTATACCAGTCGGCACACAAGCATTAAGTTGCTTACTTTAGCAACAGACGACCATGTGTGTAATGTGTAGATATTTATATGTAGTTTATATATAGTTTTTGACTAGCCCGTTGACGCAGTATGTAGTGACCCCTGCTTTCTGCTCTGCAGGTTGCGGCTTCGATTTCCACCCCGAGTCTGGGTGTAATATTTGTATTTATAAGTAGGTATTATTGCCATTTATATTTATAAAAAAAATATTAAGCTATATCAGCCGGCTGTTACCTATAAAACAAGCATTAATTTGCTTATCATAGGAACAGACGACTATGTGAATGTTATAAGATATTTACCTTTTCAATGCATATTTTCCTATTTCTTAAGGTTGTCTGGAAGATCGCTGCTAAGCGATAAGACCGCCTTTATACCGCATTTGTTTCTCAATTGTCATTTAACGAAAGTTTTCGATATGACTGTTGTGTGAAATGCATTTTTTTCATTGTCGTTGTTTTTGTTCGGTTGACGACAAGCATTTTGTACTCGTATTTCTCTGCGTTTGAACAATAGTGAAATCAACAATATTCTCTATTGGTGAGTCATTTCTGTTCTTGAACTATAAATTATACTTTTTAAACATTTTAGAGTCTATGGTGATATAGAAAAACATTCCATCTGTGTTACTGAATTATTAAATAAATAATTCAATGATTTCTTTCAATTAAGAGCATGTATTTTTCGCTTTTGAATCGATGTTCTAATTACATTTCTTCAAAACCGTTGGATATCTGATATATTTGATTTGTTGTTCTTTCTTTCTTACCACAGAAACACAATACTTTTTGAAAACAGTATTATTTAGCTGTGCTTTTCTGTAAGCCGAGAGCACGTTTGGTGAGCGCTGGTAAAAAAAAAATTAAATGTTTTTGCCTCATTGGATATTTAAAAAAAATTCAAAACTGTTGAATATCTGACCTACAACGTTGACCAAATAACTGTCTGACCAAAGCTTTGAATATTTTGGCGTGAAAATGTACTTTAGATAATATTCGTCTAACGAATCGAATCATCATCTATACAAATAGCACATATAAAATAATGCCTCTCACACTAATTACAAGCACGTTGAATGTCTCTCTCGACAGATATTGTATTTTAACTTATTGTTGTAGCTTCTTTTAGGTATTCATATTAATGTTTTTTCTTTCTTTCTTATTTGTTAATAAATTAAAATCAAATAATCAATATAAAAAGAGAAAATTGGACTTAGGCCAATTTCTATCTTTGTTCTCTGACTTTTCTGTACGTGGGGGCCGCGCGGACCCCAACATGTGCATTCCTGGGTCCCAGTAAGTGATACAGCGCTGAACGTCCGGCACCCGTGACCCGCCACGAATAGCGACGTAATGACAATACTTAAAATCATCATTTGTTGTAGGTACATTAATTCCCGTCACTTTGCATTTATTATTTACATCCTGCTCCTCACAGCGTCATGGTAAGAACTCAAGATGATATTGAGTTGGTCATAGGTTTGATTCGTCGTGTGGAGACATTTTTTCTTTGTTGCACACTTGCCAATTTCTGCAAATCTCTGAAAAGTACTCCACCATCTTTAAAACTGTTGAATATCTTACTTACTTGACATTTGTCTGGCAACCTTCGATATTTGCTGCTTCGGTAAAGTTGTGCCATTAAGAGCAAAAGCTTGTATAACTATTTAAACTTATTTACAAAACCGTTGAATTCCTGACTTCTCAATGGAGCAGTTGTTACAATTAAACCAATTATATCACAGTTTGCGTAACTTCCCTCATTCGCTACTTCGGTAAAATATTGCCCACCAATATTTCATTAGTGGTTTTATAATTTTTTGTGATTTAAAAACATAATATTAATGATGTTTCTTTACATTGTTACACCATAATTAATAATTTTTGTACTTGGGGGCCGCGCGGACCCCAACACGTGCATACCTGGGTCCCAGTAAGTGATACAGCGCTGAACGTCCGGCACCCGCCACGCATAGCGACGTAATGACAATACTTAAAATCATCATTTCTTGTACATTAATTCCCCTTACTTTGCATTTTTTTTTATTATTTACCTCCTGCTCCTCACAGCGTCATGGTAAGATTGATATTTAGTTGGTCATAGGTTTGATTCGTCGTGTGGAGACATTTTTTCTTTGTTGCACACTTGCCAATTTCTGCAAATCTCTGAAAAGTACCCCACCATCTTTAAAACTGTTGAATATCTTACTTACTTGACATTTGTCTGGCAACCTTCGATATTTGCTGCTTCGGTAAAGTTGTGCCATTAAGAGCAAAAGCTTGTATAACTATTTAAACTTATTTACAAAACCGTCGAATTCCTGACTTCTCAATGGAGCAGTTGTTACAATTAAACCAATTATATCACAGTTTGCGTAACTTCCCTCATTCGCTACTTCGGTAAAATATTGCCCACCAATATTTCATTAGTGGTTTTTATAATTTTTTGTGATTTGAAAACATAATATTAACGATTTTTCTTTACATTCTTACACCATAATTATTAATTTTTGTACACCTATTATTTTGTACAAGTGTAACAGTAACTTTTGCACAGTTTATGTTGCATCTTAAGAAAACAATCTCTAAATTACAGATACGTCATGCTACCGTTGAATATCTGATTTTTTATGTTTTTTATTATTATATCAAAATTTTCGATCCAGCGGGATTCGAACCCGCACCTCTCGACAATCCGTGTCCGGTGCTCTAGCCGTCAAGCTATGGATCTATACCCAGCGGAATCGAAATTCTTGATATGATTTTATTCGGTTTTAAGCAACCGTGGCGCCATCTATAGCGAGTCCTATACAGCACTTCACTCCCGCTGGATCGAAATTTTTGATATGATAATAAAAAACATTTTCGAATTTCCTCATGTGTGGGTAACACAAAAATAAAAATAATACTTACTTATTTTTTATGTTATTGACTGCATAATGAATTACTTATAGTTTGTCGTAAGTTATGCTAAAATAAATTACCTGACCGGCCATACTTGACCGACGACGTTCAATTAATTGCTAGGCACATTTTTTTTTAAATGTAACTAGGTCTGCAAACAAGCGTACGGCTCACCTGATGGTAAGACCGTAGCCTATAGACGCCTGCAACACCAGAAGCATCGCACGCGCATTGCCGACCCTATACCCAATCCCCCCAGGAGCTCTGGTCACCTTACTCACCAACAGGAACACAATTCTGCTTGAAAACAGTATTATTTAGCTGTCGTCTTCTGTAAGGTCGAGGTACTACCCCAGTCGGGCTGCTCCGTATTTTGAGCAGGAAATTTCCTGCTGTGCCCTACCTCAGTTTTTATATATATGTATTTGAAAAATTTCTAAATCAAACTTAGTAATATTTCCACGACCGTTGAATATCTTTTTAGCCGACTTCCAAAAAAGGAGGAGGTTCTCAATTCGATTGTATTTTTTCTATGTATGTTACTTAGGAACTTTTGAATTGGTGGACCGATTTTGATGATTTTTGTTTTAATTGAAAGTTGGTGCGTGTCATTTGATCCCATTTACACTTGTTTGAGATTTAACAAGTACTTTTCGAGTTATATCTAATAATGCGTTTTTACTAGACTATTTTTTCGTCGACCTACGTTGTATTATTATACTGCATAACTTTTTACTGGGTGTACCGATTTTGGTAATAAATTTTAATTTAATCGAAAGCAGATGTTTATCATGTGGTATCATTTAAATTACATTGAGATCTGACAACAACTTTTTGAGTAATCTTTAATTGAGTATTATTGAGTTTTTTTGAGTAATTTTTAATTTCATTTATTATGAAACACCGTTAACGGTTTTTTAAAGACCTATGTGTCTTTGGCTAATATATTGTCTAGAATTTCCAATCCTTGTGTGCTCGTAAAAAAAAATATTGCCCTCTAAAATATTTTTTTATGATAATAATATAAAGGTAAACAGTTTATTTTGAAGTGATTTTGTATAGAAACAACTCAACGTCTTATTGACTCCACTGGTGACAAGAGAGATATTTTAGCCCAGAAAATAGACAGAGATTAGTTATTGCAGTTCAAAGGGAATTTCCTCATTGAATCACAATTAGGTACTAATATCTGGTTTGCTGCCAGTTTTCTTGGCACCCTTCTACGCGGACATGATTTGTACCGCAAGTATCTGTAAATATTTAGTTCTTAAGTTGTGCATTGTAAATATGTATAACTAGCTTCTACGCGCGCGACTTCGTCCCCGTGGAATAGGACCAATTCTGTCATACATGATTTGTGCGAAACTTTAACCGTTTACGCAGCGGAAGCTCTCAAAAGGAAAAACTCCGATTTTGAAAAATTCTTCATTAGTGCTACGCTCCTATTGGTCTTAGCGTGATGATATATAGCCTATAGCCTTCCTCGATAAATGGGCTATCTAACACTGAAAGAATTTTTCAAATCGGACCAGTAGATCCTGAGATTAGCGCGTTCAAACAAACAAACAAACAAACTCTTCAGCTTTATTATATTAGTTTAAATGTATAATAATTAATAAACTATTTTTAAAGTTCTTAAGTTGACAATTATGTTCCTGTTTCACTCTGTACTTAGTTCTGAGTTCGCTAGCAATAATAGTAAATACATATAATTCGTTTTTATATACATTCTCTAGAATTAAGGAAACAACTGATCTCTGTATGAACGCATAACAACGCATAATTAATTTGTGATTGTGTAAAAATAAGCTGACAACCTTATAAAGGTGTATGGCTTTATAAATAAAGAATTAAATAAAAAAAAATTGATAGTTAATTGTAAATATGTACCTATATATTATAAATAAATAATGTTTTAGTAAATGTATCTACCAATAAAAAAATGAATTATTAATTGTGGTATTACTACTATCTATTTTCAATAAGTATTAGAATGAAAACATTTGTTCCTACCTAATATACCTACATACAGGTAAGTTTATTACATAACTTCACCCGCAACCCGGACTCCACATTTAGTAAGTTTTACTTTTTGTGTTTGGGTTGTTTGGAAGAAATACATTAATAAGTCCGTAAATTGTTATAGGGAATCTGTCAATTTAGTCTGTAACATCCAAAGTGTGGAATAACTTGCATGAGTGTCTTTTGGAAACGAATTTTACATAAATGTTTCATTTTATGTTGCTTTTACACACAATTTCATTTTTAAATTTATTATTCTTAAACACTAAGTTGATAGTGCAGATTTGCCTTTTGTACATTTCAAAAGTATAGCTTAGGCCGCGTTTCCACCTGCAAGATAACTTCCGCGAGAAATGTCCGACAGTCTGTCTGACAGCAGCTTGCAAGTGTAAACCCCGTAGCAAGTGCTGTCGCGACAGTTTGTTAAGCGCTTCCTGCGAGTACTTGCGAAAGTATGTCTAAACATGTACGCGTCGACTCGCGACAGATCTCGCTGCTTATCGGTCTAGTTTCGTATATCTCGCAGCAAGTATCGCCCGCACGGCTTGATTTTTCTTATGAGAAGAATGAGTCAACGACAAAGTCGTGAATGGTCGCGTGAAGAAACTATACAGTTAATAGCGCTTCTAAATCGTCTGCGGTCATACGAATAAAATTGAAATACTGCTGTCCATCTTCCAGTTGTTTTTCTAGAAATCCATTCTCGAACCCAAATTGATCTATTTTTCTTTTTCAACAACAAAATAGTTAATGCAGCTGCTACACGTATGCGTCTTGACGTCATGATCTCAGAGTATTGGTATAGAATAGAAAATATTGCGATAGTTCTGATAGCGACACACGTAAGCTTTTGTGTGTAAATACCTGCACGATAAGTTGCGACAGTATGAACCGCGAGCTTCTCGCACGACAGTGATTGCAGAAATAAATTGCAGGAACATGTAGGTAAACGATACAGCAAGGAACTTCTGCAAGACTTTCACGAGTTTGCTTGCAGGTGGAAACGCGGCCTTAGTCTGTGATCCAGTGTTGCCGACTTTGGGGATTTTCCCCTAAATTTAGGCATATTTTCAAGTAACGGGAAAGTTTTAGGCGATACATTTTTTAGGGTATTTTTTTGGGAATTTTAATTCGTCAGAACGTAATATATTTTAATCAGTGGCGTAGCTACTAAGGAGCAAGGTGGGGCGGCGCCCCGGGGCCCTCAAGCTCAGGGGGCCCCTCGGACTCTGACTTACAAACTATAAATTTAACAAATGAAAATTTCTCCCACCTTCGGGATATAACTAAACCAGATTCCATGAACGCGAAATTAATAATGGTAACTTATATGAAAAATTACACAGGAATTCCCAACAAGTCTCGAACATCTTTGTTTGAAACTTGGAGGTAACTCCCCTGTCCCCAGCGTGTTTCAAAAGCACGCGCTTGATGCAAGGCGGGGCCTATTCGATTCGAAAAGTGATACTTGTCTTGTATACAATTACAATTAAATTTTATTATTAAATTACAATTAAAATATATTACATTACATACAATTTAAATTTTATTGGAACGAACACGCATTTACTTTACTATTTTTTTTGTCTACTTACGTTGTATTACTTGTCGATGTAATTGAAGGGGTTTTGCTGTGTGGCTACGGCAGTCTAGAATTTAGCTACCCCCCTCTACCCGTGGGTGTCGTAAGAGGCAACTAAGGAATAACAAAGTTCCACTACCATCTTGGAACTATTGAAGCCGACCGATGTCGGAATAGCCTTCCTACAGCTGGCTTTTGACGATGAAGTATAAACTTTGTATGAAGATATTACAAGGGCCATACATGGCACTACTTCGGCCTTCTACAACGTTGTTATGGGAAACTTCAACGCTAAAGTAGGAGTAAAAGTCCGCGACGAATCGAGAATCGGACCACACGAATTGGGGCACAGGAATCGCATGGGGTAGATGCTCGTCAACATCCTCGAAGCGGGGGAGGGGGGAAGCGCTCTTCTTGATGAATTCATTTTCGAGAAGAAGCCCCAAAGGCACTGAATATGGCAAAGCCTCAATACTGTGACGAGGAACGAGATCGATTTTATCATAGCAGATAAAAGGCTTATATTCAAAAATGTCTCAGTAGTTAATAGGTTTAACACCGGCAGCGACCACCGACTATTGCTTGGCACTCTGAATATATGTCTCCGAAATGAGTGGACCCGCTTGATGTAATCTACTCTCCGAGCTACGCTGCCCCAAATACTATGTGGCTTCGAGTAATTCCAACTGGAACTCCAAAACCGATTCGATTCGCTGGAAACTACTAGCGACGTGGACGAGATGACCGACAACGTGGTGAAGACGGTGTGTATACTGGATCGCAGACATTTTCTGACGACGAAGTCAACGAAGCAGTAGAAACTTTCTTCCAAAGCCTTGGATCTGATCCGGCGAAGGTGCGAGTTGTCCGCTGCTCAAGCAGCTTCACCAGAACAGAAGGCTCTCTCCAAGAGAATGCGGAAACTTGTACGGCGAGACTTCCGCTACTCAAATACGAGAGAGATTACTACTCGTATTGAGCAGAATATGGGGAGTTTTCTAAAGACCATTGGGGTGAAGCCTTTTTGCGAAGTTTAATACAGCGGATGCCAGGACCGTTTGCTCTCGTCCTAAGATCCGAGAAGAGGTCGAGAAATTTTATGGACAGCTGTACTCGTCGAGTGCACGCACGCCTGAGACTTGGGACACTGAAGATTCGGAAGACATCCCGGACATTGAAGCATATGAGATTAGTGCGGCTCGGCTAGAAGGGCTCCAGGGGATGACGGAGTTAGGACTGAGCTCCTTGAAGCCGCAGGGTGACCTGCCCTAAAAGCCTTGGTGAGACTCTTTTACGCCGTCATCCACCGATAGGTACCACGCCGGAGGTGTGGTCCATGAGTGTGGTGGTACTGTTCTTTAAGAGAGATGATAAGTACCTATCTTTTAAAGAATTACAGACCGATCTCACTTCTGAGCCGCGTCTATAATAAGCTGTTTTCGAGGGTTGTTACGAATCGTCTCGCCAGAAGACTTGACGAATTCCAACCACCGGAGCAGGCTGGTTTTCGAAATAGCTACAGTACCGTAAACCACATCCATACTGTTCGGCAGATTATACAAAAGACAGAAGAATATAATCAGCCGCTGTGTATAGCGAAACCTGGGCTGTCGTGGGCTCTCTGCAGATATTTCATATCGACTGGCGATATATCGAGGTACTGAGATGTATGTACGATGCGGTGAAGATAACCGTTCATATTCAAGACCAGAGAACAAGACTCTATTTTCCTCCGACGTGGTGTAAGACAGGGAGATATAATATCACCGAAACTGTTTACCAATGCGCTGGAGGATGTCTTTAAGACCTTGGATTGGGAGGAACGAGGCATGAACGTTAACGGCGAATACATCTCTCACCTTCGTTATGCAGACGATATCGTCATCTTTGCGGAGACGTTGGATGAGCTAGGCCAAATTCTGGCCGGCCTAAACGAGTCCTCCCGACGAGTCGGTCTCGGTATGAACTTGGACAAAACGAAAATTATGTTTAGCAATCAAGTCATACCGAGACCGGTATCGGTTGACGGTATCCTTCTCGAAGTTGTTCAGGATTATGTCTACCTAGGCCACACCATTTAACTAGGCCGAAACAACTTCGAGAAGGAAGCTGATAGAAGGATTCGGTTGGGCTGGGTGGCATTTGGCAGGCTTCGTCGAGTCTTCACTTCGAAGATTCCGCAATCCTTGAAGACAAAGGTTTTCGAGCAATGCGTCCTGCCTGTATTGACATACGGAGCCGAGACATAGACACTGACGAAGGGACTGGTCCACAAGTTTAAAGTCGCTCAACGCGCAATGGAACGGGCTATGCTTGGGGTTTCTCTCAAAGATAGGATTCGAAATCAGACTATCCGTAAGAGAACGAAAGTAACCGACATAGCCCACAGAATTAGCAAGTTGAAGTGGCAGTGGGCTGGTCATCTGTGTCGCAAGACCGATGGCCGTTGGATCAGACGTGTCCTGGAGTGGAGACCGCGTCTTGGCAAACGCAGTGTGGGACGTCCTCCGGCTCGTTGGATTTTCGTAAGAATGCCGGTGTACGCTGGATGAGGATTGCGGAAAACCGGGATGTCTGGCACGAACTTAGGGAGGCCTATGTCCAGCAGTGGACTGCAATAGGCTGAACTGACTGACTGAATGACTGCATTTGGTTTGAAAGTTTATTACGAAGTCGACTGTATTACGAAAAATTTGGAGTGTGTCGAATTCGGAACAGGACGAATACAGAACAAACGATTTTAAATAGTTTAGTTGGGGCCCTCGTTTATATTTTGCCCCAGGGCCTTCGGTTACCTAGCTACGCCACTGATTTTAATATAAAAAACTATTAAAAACAATAATTCCTCAATTATCAAGTTTTAAAATAACATGTTTAATACTAAAGCACAAAAAAGTAATCAAAAAAATGTGACTTATTTTTAAATAATTTCAATTTTTAGGTTTAGGGGATTTTGTTTTTAATTTAGGGGCTTTTGTTAAAAGATTTAGGGAAAAGTTTTTTCAAGAGTTGGCAGCACTGCTGTGATCTGTGATACCTACAGATTCTGTCAAAGTGTCAAATTCTACGTTACAAAATTTCATAACAAACATGACTGAAATTTAAAAGTGAAAACGTTTCATAGCCATTAAGAAAACCATCAGCTGTTCTGCAAGTGAAATGGAAATGTTATAGTTTATAGTTCACCAGTGTACCTTGCTGCAATAAACTAAACACATTTTCATAAATAAACTCACAAAATGACCGAGGGTATGGAAAAGTCACCTACCGAGATTTTGTTTTATATTTTTACTTTCCTGACACCCAAACAGCTTGCCAAGTGTCGTCAAGTCTGCTGGAGATGGAAGCATGTTGTTGACAATATTTCAAGCAAAGATAGTTTATGGATACAGCATTGCAAAAAGGACTTTCCGAACACATACATGTGGGCGTATTACAAACGCCTTCCTGGTTTAAACTGGTGTAATATTTACAGATCGTTAGCGATGTGGCCTAAACTACATCTAGCAGAAGAATCGAGGGACGAATTCGCGTCAGCAGCTTGTTACAATGACGAAATACGGAGCTTTAACGTTTTGAGACACGGAATAGTAGGCGTTCACACTCGCGGTGCGATTTCCTATTACGACTTGGAAACTTTGAAACCTTCCAGTCGGACATCCATATCAGGTAACTATATACGTTACATGGAAAACGATGAGATGATTATAGTACAAGGTTACAATCTCAACTTATTCATTGTAAGGAAACTTGTAACAAATGTACACGCTCAAACAGATATAACATTTGGGAATGTTAAAACATTTATGTTGGCCAATCGCGAACTATTCTTCATAACATTAAACGACGAAGTGTGTTTGTGTAATCTAAATGATGAGAAGCTGCCAGCCGTTGTACTTAACCGAGCACAAAACACTATTATGTCCGTCGGGTATTCTAACGGACAATTAAATTTACTCACGTTCGATAGAAACATCTATACACTCGTTGGTAATGAACTGGTGTATCAACAAACATTGGGTTCCTCTGCTAATTTGCTTCATGAGTTAAAAAAATACAATTTTCTCGAGGGCTTAGATTGGCGAGTATACTTTCAATGGATGTATGTCTTGAGACATTCGATACCACAAGGTCCTCTGCGTCATATCATCATCATAAAGACCTACGGAGAAGCCGTCTTTGTCGGATCCAACTGGGGCGTGTTCCGTATCTACTATGCTCCTTACCAGAATGATGAATTTGATATATTTAACACTGACCCAGTGAAGCAATATAATTTTGTTGAACGCTTTGACTGTCCGGTGCTATCGATGTGTCCAATATTACAAATAGACGTGGTCGAATGCGATGATGGACATATGATCTTAGTTGCTATGCCTAAGAAAGTAGCTGTTTTAAAATACAAACATAATTTTAAAAATTTAACCCCGAGTGCATTGGTACCATACACAGATGTTGATGTAAGATTATTGAATATGTCATAATAAAAAACTAGATGTGCTCAAACCACACTGTAAATAATTTCAGAAACTAGAATATCTGATATTCAATTTTTTTTACTGTAAGCTATGGCGCCAAAGTTTGGCTATATTCATACTAAGAAACCTTGTTCACACTAGAAAAATCAAGATAGTGGGGAATAGCTTATGTACATTGATCTAGAAGAACAGGAAGTGAACAGAATAACAATGGAATTTTTTGTTGGTATTTTTGTGTATCTTTAAATGACTTTGGTAGCTATGGCTTAGCACAAGAAATATCTGAAAAAAAAATCCTTAGCTAATTATATTATATTGTTAAATTTAGGAATTTTAAGTCGAAAAAGTGTAGAACATAAACAAATTTAACACTAATAATATATTTAGATTTTAAGAAATTCTGAAAATTATTGTTAAATATACAAAAATTGACGTAAATTAAATTGAATATTAAATATATAGTCACGCATACCTAAGTAAGTTTGTGGTTAGTTTTGAATTTTAAAAATGTAAACTAGCCGCATGTGTATGAAGAAATCCATAGTAGGGTAGCATAGCAGACTTTCCATATACACTTGATACTGTCTTGTTTGCTTAAATAAAAGTTAGATAAGTATAAAAAGTGAAATCTAAGAAAATTTTGTTAATATTTCCAATGTTTGAAGTAATAAAATGGATAATATTATAGTTTTACAATTATAATCATAAAATAAAATATAATGGCATCAAAGTATTATAAAAACAGCACACCAGAATAGGCATATCTTTGCTCAGAAATGTGTTATCACATGCACATTTAAGCTTTTTCTTATTTCTTCAAAAATAAATATTAAATTATGCGTCACAATGTTTGTCCACGATGGACTCCTAAACTACTTAACCGATTTTAATAAAATTTTGCACACCGTGTGCAGTTTGATCCAACTCGAAATTAGAATAGGCTATATTTTATTTCGATACATATAATTATTATATTCAAGAAAAAAAATAAGGCGGTACGAAGTTCGCCAGGTCGACTAGTATTTATTTAAAAATTGATTTGTAGTGAATGTATTCCTTCTAATTTCTATACATGGATTGTGTCATATAAAGAATAAATTTTGTACCTCTTTGTATGACTGTAAACCTCTTTGAAGAAAAAGGGAGTCACTTTTTCTTTCAAATCATTAAATAATTCATGGGTAAAGACAGACATTATTCCTATTGTAGTATTGTATACAATTATAATCGAGGCCAAATATCAATATTTGTAAAGCTAATTAATATAACTAAAATTTGTAATTTTAATCTTTTCAATGAACATTTTTCACTTTTATATGAAATTTTTAATGGTTATATATTATACTTAGAGCAGCTTGACATTTAAAAACTTTACATTTAATAGTCAAATGTTAAATATTATTAATATTAAAGTCCTTAAATACTGACAATCAGTAAAAAATTTGTGCATATGTATCCTATAAGGCCTTCCTCTGTTCACACTGCTGACATGGCTATGGTCCGCATATAATCATAGCATGATCTTATATAGTCTATTGATCGCTAAGGAAACAAATAATTTCCTAGCTTCTGCCTTATTGCATAGAAATCTATTACTCTGTGGTATTACTAGAGAAAGTTAAGATTAATTTTTTTTTTGTGATTTTGTTAACTATTATTAATACACTGTTCAGTGATAATTCCTTATCTTTAAAAGATATACGGAATGTGAGATCTCAAATAAAATTCAGTACAAATATTAAATATAATTTATTTCTAATAATGACAAATAACATAGAATTTTATTTTATTTACCTATTAAGATGCAAAAAAATACAGCTATTAGCGTATTAAAAATGTATATACATATTATTAATAACAAAAATTTGTGTCTAAATTGAAAGCCCTAGTTTATTTCAAATCGAGTATTTAAAAAAAAATTGTAAATTTGAATTACAACAAAAGTTCTTATATAAAATTTATCATATATTAAGAATCTTGTTTGAATATAAATATTGCTATGTTATATATATATAAATAAATTTAAACTGAAACCAACTCTGAAAAATGTTTAACATTGAAAATATTTGTATTTGAAAATTATTTTTTTTTTTTGCGGAATCTTTAGCAAATGCGCTTTGGCTATCAAATAGCACATTAAATTTATAATTTAGACAAAAGTTATGTAATGTTTAATGCTTTACAAGCTCGAAATAAACATTTTTTCTATATTTCCCTGTTTGTTTTATTTCTTGTATATATATTTATTTATTTACAGATTAAAATTTTGAATAAATATCGTAGATTTCGCTACTTTGGTTGCAAGTATTTCAATGATAGTATAAGTTAGTACCTACTATTACAATGTACTCTGTGGTTAGTACTTAGATACTTTAAATTTGAAGTATTTAAATTTCAAGAGGCCTAGCTTGTGATTAAATATATTGATTTTCATTCACTCTTCCAAACCGGTGAATTTACTATTTTTAACCGACTTCAATACCTAATTGTGTTTGCTCGCAAACGAAAAAAAACTGACTTCAATTAGGTACATCGACAAGTAATACAACGTAGGTAGACGAAAAAGTAGTCAAGTAAATACGCGTTATCAATGATTACTCAAAAAGTTGTAATCGACGTAAAAAATCGGCCAAGTGCGAGTCGGACTCGCGCACGAAGGGTTCCGTACCATTGACATTTGACTAGGTAAACAACAGTAGGTACATTGATTTTAATATCGGGTTATCGGGTAATAAGCGGCAAAAAAGTCACTTTTGTTGTATGAACCCCCTAAACATTTATTTTATTTTAATTTAATTACTTATTTATTTTTAAAGTAAAAATACAACTGAGTATTTTGTGAACATTTTATGTGTCTACCACCTGTTGCCATTATTGATATGATGATATCGAGCGAAAAAGGGTAAAAAAAATCACGTTTGTTGTATGGGAGCCCCACTTAAATATTTATTTTATTTGGTTTTTAGTACCTATTTGTTGTTATAGCGGCAACAGAAATACATAATTTGTGAAAGTTTCAAGTGTCTAGCTATCGCCGTTCTTTAGATACAGCTTAGTGACAGATGGACGGACGGACAGCGAAGTCTTAGTAATAGGGTTCCGTTTTTACCCTTTGGGTACGGAACCCTGAAACCTAGAAAAAATTACCGCAGACGAAAATGGTAATTTGTCTTTAAAATAACTCATTTGGTGTTCTTCTGTTTTTTAACTATAATTAGCTTTCATTATGAATAAACAGATTACAGAAACTTTTATGTGTTCATCTACGAAAGATTTCATGACAATTTTTAAATACAATTATTATTGTTAGTTGTATTACTATTGTCGATTTATTTGAATTCGGTTTTTTTTCGTTTGTTAGCAAATAATTATAATCCACATAAATTATTTTCCTTAAAAAATAAGTAAGCTAGCAAAATAATTGTTGGCATAAGCGCCATCTATTGACAAATAGTGTAACTACATTCTATAAGCAGCAATGAATGATGACCATTTGTAGGTATAATTTTATTTTATTTCTTAATTAAAATATATTCTCATTTCTAATTTTGAATACAACATATATAATTAATAAATAGAAATGCTTCATATAATGGTACAACAATATGTAAATTGTATTCTTCTTCTTGTTAATGGCTTTCAATAGTGCCAAATGAGCACAGATGATTTTGCCAATGTCACGTAGAATGGAGAATAAATGTAAATTGTAAACTAATGTAAACTTTAAAAATTTAATAAGTAAAAATGCTAAAGGACAAATCTCTTGTCATTTGACTAAATAGTTTATGACACAAATCATAGAGGGCGCTGTAAACAAATTTCATTTTCAGACAAATTCATATTTCATTCATATTTTTACTTTATTTTTTTTTATTTTCATTATATTTATGCATTTAGATATACATATGTATGTATAATATAAAAGTGTTAATCCAGTTTTATAGTTTTTATGTAAGTAATCTTATATCTGCATTTTATTTCAGCGACTATATTTTTTGGTATTGCATTACTAATCATTTACATTTACTAGTAACATACTAAAATGCAAGAGTTAGTGGTTTGCTTAGTACATTAATTAATTAGATAAAACAAAATGAATAGGTAGCTAGAAATTGTTATATACTACACAAGTGTCAGCCCTGGTGAATTTCTCTATTGACCCTATTTTCGTCCCTATTAACCCCTATTTCCGGATGAATAGGGAATGCATATATCTTAACGTTTTTTTTTTCATAAATTGAAATGATAATTGCATAATTTTATATTTTATGACCAAGATACCATAAAGACTCAATCATTTCGATCACCATACAGCAATATATCCGCAAAAAAATGCTATAATTTTGTTTAAGAAGTTCGGATTTGTCCCTATTCACCCCATTTTATGGTACCAGTTGAATGATGAACCATTTGTATAATTTAATTTCTTTAAATTGACATAATAATATTTACATTTAAAATTTTAAATACTACAAATATAATAAAAAAAAGAAATTTTTCATATGATGATACAAGAAATATGTAAACTGATGTAAACTTTAAGAATTTAATAAAAAAATGCCAACGGAAACAAATCTTATAGCAATTTTGTCATTTGACTAAATAGTTAATAGCACAAATTATAGAGGGCGCTGTAAAGAAACTTACATTTTTGCACAAATTCTTGTATAATTATTTTATTCCGATATGTCGTATAGGTATGTATTTACATATACATGTGTATATATAATACGTATGTATTAATCTGGTTTTTTAGTATTTATGTAAGGAATCTCAATTAAGTAGGTACGATTCAATTTAGAAACACTATAAACAGTTTTGTCACCACTTTTGAAATGAGCAGTAAGTAGGTACCACAGAGTACATTGTAATAGTAGGTAGGTACCGTAAAAATTAAAAGTTAGTTTTAAATAATAAATTTTATTAAAGTGAATCTCTTATTACACCGTCTAAAGCTTTTTCGTCTGTGTGTAGCGGTAAAATTGATAAAGCGTTTATTCCCTTAATGGAATATTATTCCAAAAATGTTTAGTTAAATGTTAAAAATTTAAATGTACCTATCTATAAAATCTATCATTTGACTAAATAGTTAATAGCACAAATTATAGAGGGCGCTGTAAACAAACTTACATTTTTGCACAAGGAATAAGATTTTTGAACAAATGTTTCTTTCATATTTTATTAACTAGCGACCCGCCCCGGCTTCGCACGGTTGCTAAACCTATCAGTGTTCTTCTACTATATTATGCATGTATTATACATAATATAAACCTTCCTTGTGAATCACTCCATCTATTAAAAAAACCGCATCAAAATCCGTTGCGTTGTTATAAAGATCTAAGCATACATAGGGACAGACAGACAGCGGGAAGCGACTTTGTTTTATAATATGTATTTTTTATTAATATAATAATAATAATAATAATAATAACGCCTTATTACATCAGCTATCTGTCTGTGAAAGTCGCGTCAAAATCGGTCCGGCCGTTTCAGAGATTAGCAGGAACAAACAGACAGACAGACAAAAATTGTTGTCATTCGTACCGTGTATATATATCCATATGCATTTAGTAAAAAGCGGTTATTTCAATCCAATTTTATTTATTTGTATAGTTCGCGCCACGTAAAAAGAAGGCTGGCCTTCAAGCTGCGCAAAGGCCATTTATCGGTCTATATGCTAGTATGAGGTTTATCTACTTATATTTTAATGTAGGTACATTACATATACGCAAACAGTTTCTTTCAGCGTTGAGCGTTCTTTTTACATGACGCGAGGTATATACATATATCTATAGACAAGTCGTTTAGAGTCGTCCAGTAAGCTCGTGATGATTTTAACAACTTTTTAACACGCATATCTCCTCCTGGTGATCTTTAGCGAGGTTTGATACCCCCCTACTCCATACCCAAAAGTCACGACCGTGTATTTTTAACCGACTTCCAAAAAAGGAGGAGGTTCTCAATTCGACTGTATTTTTTTAAAATGTACCTATGTTACTTCAAAACTTTTCAATGGACAGGTGGTGCTGGTGTGTGTCATTTGGTCCCATTTAAATTTATTTAAGATCTAACAAGTACTTATCGAGTTACTATATCTAATAATGCGTTTTTACTTGACTATTTTTTCGTCGACCTACGTTGTATTATACCGCATAACTTTTTACTCGGAGTACCGATTTTAATGATTCTTACTTTAATCAAAAGCTAATAATTGTCATGTAGTCTTGTTTAAATTTGATTGAGACGATCACTACTTTTTGACTGATCTACTTTGATAACGCGTATTTACTTAACTGTTTTTTGGTCTTATTACTTTGTATTAGGTACTTGTCGATATAATAGAAGTCGGTTTTTTTCGTTTGCGAGCAAACACAATTATTTTTCGTTACCAATGCATATTGCTGTGTCGCAATTTTTTTCAGCACTGCAAAACATTTGTATAAGTTGTCTCATTCAAATTAGCTTTCGATTAAAGTAAGAATCATCAAAATCGGTACAACGAGTAAAAATTTATGCAGTATAATACAATGTAGGTCGACGAAAAAGTAGTCAAGTAAATACGCATTATTAGATACAACCCTAAAAGTACCTACTTGTCAGATCTCAATTAAATTTAAATGGGACCACATGACACGCAACAACTTTCGATTAAAACAAAATTCATCGAAATCGGTCTACTCAGTCAAGTCCTGAGCTAACATACCTACATTTAAAAAAAACAGTCGAATTGAGAACCTCCTCCATTTTTGGAAGTCGGTTAAAAAAATTATAATCATCTCGAAAGGAATAGTACGACAAACGCAGTGGGTAAAATTTACATATTTGGTGACTTTAACCTGCCACAGACGGATTACTGTCCGTATGACAATAGTATTAGCCCAGTCAAATTAGTATTTTATAAATTTACAAAAATTGGAAGCAGCAATTTTCCTTCGGATTTCGTTGGAGGGGGTCACTGGTAGCTTAAATTCAAAAAGTAGGGAAACCAGGCTTGTTGCTTCATCCGCCATCTTGATTTAAAGGGTTATTTTTTGTATCTTGAATAACCCGTTTATTTTCAGTTTTAAACGAAAACTTGTTATAACAAAAGTTGTTTAAAATTAAATTTCCTACAATTTTGGTCATTATTATTTTTTTCGTACGATCGATATTTTTCGATTTATACCTGACAAGAGTTGGGGGTGGACCTAGGTATTCTATTATCGCGTTTATTATTGATGCTGTAAAATAAATAAAAAAATATATCGATCGTACGAAAAAATTTATAAGAATCAAAATTGTAGAAAAACAAGGGACTTTATTTTATTTATTGTAATCTATATATAAATAAAAATGAATGTTGCTAAGCGCATAACTCGAGAATGGCTCAACCAATTCAACAATTCAATAAACCTTTAACCGTCCGTTAAAGGTTTGTTTTAATTCTTATGAAACAGTCAAGTCAATTTTGCGTGCCAAAAACAAAGTAAGTACGGATTCTATTTCGATTTACTCGGATCAAACACCTCAGCAACGGAAATATTTACATAATCTTAAGGAAGAACTTAAAAAACAAATCGATACCGGCAAAAACAACCTCACAATCAAATTTATTAAAAATGTGCCTAAAATTGTCGAGATGTCACCAAAAAACTGAATTATGTCAATGAAAAAAATTCTGGCAGTCAAATTGTAAACCCAGATAATTATGATACTACTTATGAAATTGTCAATGATTACGAAAAACTAACTAAGTCAAAAAAATCACTGAAATTTTTCTATACAAATATACGAAGTATTGTTAAACGAGGAAAATTTGACGAATTAAAATGTATAGTACACAGCTCTGTTTTTGATTTTATCGTTCTAACCGAAACTTGGTTGAAATCTGAAGATGAAGCAGCACGTTTTCAAATAACTGGATATACACACTACTACAATTTCAGAAAAGCTACAAAAGGCGGTGGTGTATCGATTTTCGCTCACAATAAACTTAAACATAGCCAAATGGAAGAAGTATGTTTGAACGGCAACCACTACCTATGGATTTATATTGAAAGTTATTCCTTGAACATTGGTGTTATTTACAGAAAACCTGAATCTTCTAATTTTAATTCCTTTTTGGATTACTACTCTCAGCAACTACACAAAAGACGAAGGGCTATAGTTTTTGGGGACTTTAACATTAACCTCTTGAAATCAGATCGTCAAGCCGTTTTGTACAAACATATGCTACAAGAGGCTGGTTACATGGTTATAAATAATATAACTGAAAATTTCTGTACTCGAGAAACTCCTAAAGTGAAAACCATTATAGATCACGTATGTTCTAATTTGAAAGAAATGAAATTCCATTTTTCTCTCATAGATTCGTCCATGTCAGATCACAAACAAATTTATGTAGAAATTAAAAAACATTTGTCATCTAAACCGCAAAAAGTAAATTATAAAGCTATTGATTATAAGAAGTTACATAAAAGCATCACCGATAGCAATATCAGCAACGAATCAAACTTATTATACAGCTCATTCGAAAAAAAGCTGCTGAGTTGTATTCGTGACTGTACAGTATATAAAAGCAAAAAACTAAATCCACCGAGACAAGATTGGATAAACCAAACAATTATAGAAGATATTCGTAAGAGAAATCACCTTTGGACACAACATAAAAATAACCCCAACGATATAACTAAGAAAGAATTTAACAAAAAAAGAAATGAGGTATCTGAAAATATACAAAAATTAAAAAGTGCATACTATTTGAAATCCTTTACGGCCTGTGTGAAAAAACCAAAAAAGATGTGGGACCTAATAAACAACTTGTCAGTCAACAAAGTAAAAATTCACTCGTCGACGAGTACACTTTTAACTGAAAATGGACTTATAGCAGACTCTAAAAAGATTTGTGACTATTTTAATAACTTTTTCTGTAATATTGGATCTAATTTAGCAAAACAAATTCCATTAAGACATCATAACAATCATGTTTACTTAACGGATATACGCGCAACTGGTTCGAACAAACAAACACTAAACAAATTTGAATCTGCTGATATTAAAGAAGTTGCGAATATCATCAATAACTTAAAAAATAACGTAAGTGCAGGTCTTGATCGTGTCAATGTAAAATGTATAAAATGTATAAAATCTTTAATACTAGATGTACTTACTATCTGTATAAACAAATGCTTAGATGAAGGAACATTCCCCGAAACCCTAAAAATAGCTAAAGTTACTCCTATCTATAAATCTGGCAATAAGTCAGATCCAGGTAATTATCGTCCCATATCAGTACTCCCTGTTTTGTCCAAAGTTTTTGAAAGAATAATGTATACACGACTAGAGGCTTTTCTAAATTCACAAAATTTCTTTTATGATAAACAGTATGGGTTTAGACCAAGACGTAACACGTTATCAGCAACTATAGACGTTGTAACAAAAATTAAACTACATATTGATAGGAAGCAGGTAGTGTTAGGTATATTTATTGACCTGAAAAAGGCGTTTGATACTGTGAGCCACGAAATTCTTTTAAAAAAGCTACAATCTATTGGCATCGCGGGATCAGTATTTGAAATGATAAAATCCTATCTTACAAATAGATATCAGGTAGTTAAGATGGGGGAGACACAGAGTGATCCACGATTGATAACTTGCGGTGTTCCCCAGGGATCGATTTTGGGTCCTTTGCTCTTTCTTATATATATAAACAATATCCATACATTAAATCTTCGAGGTGATATCTCGTTATATGCAGATGATACCAGCTTATTTTACTATGGAAATAACTTAGAAACTATTGCAAAGGATGCTCAGAACGATTTGGATATCTTGAATATTTGGTTTCAATCTAACTTGCTTACAGTAAACATCTCAAAAACTAAATATATCGTATTTGCTGCAAAAAATAAAAAAATATCTCAAAATGTATCTTTAACAATAAATAACCAAAAAATAACAAAAGTTGACCAAGAAAGATATTTAGGATTAATATTGGATAGTAAATTGACATGGAAACCACATATCCATAAAATAAAATCTAAATTAACTTCTTTAATGGGAGCTATAAAAAGCATTGTCCGATGTTTGCCACATGATGTACGTTATATTATATATAATTCTCTTATTAAGCCACATATTGATTATTTGGTTGAAATCTGGGGCTCAGCGGCAAAAACAAACTTAGAACCTTTACAAGTAGCACAAAATAAATTAATAAAAATCTTATTTAAATATAATTTCTTCACATCCAATCAAAAAATTTACAAGGAAACTGGTCTTATGAATGTCCGTCAAACTTATGTCTATTATAATTGCTTATTGATACGTAAAATATTAAACAAGGATTTACACTCTAAAATAACTTTCACAAAAAAACAAGAGGTACAAAAAATGAAATTAAGATCTGCCAATGATATTATACTTCATAAACCACGTACTAACTATGGGAAGAGATGTGTAATGTTCGAAGGTAGCCAACTGTACAATAAACTGCCAAAAGACGTTAAGGAAGCTAAATCACTTTTTACTTTCAAGAAAGTACTCAGAAGCTATATAAAAAATCGAATAATATAATCATAATAATTTATAAACTAAGCACTAATTATTATAATTTCATAAAAATATCAAATTAAAAATTAAACTACCTTAATTTAATCAAATTAAAACTAAACTACGGGTTATGGAATTTGGCTAGGAAACAAGAATAATAATAACATAAAAAACATAAAAATATATATGTATATAATATATATGTAATAAATAAAATTTACTATAATTATATACATATAATAAAGCAAAACAATTCATACATTTTCACTTGAAAACTAATCAGAAATTAAAAAAATTGGAGTATAAATTTTTGTTACACAATGAAACATAAAATAACTCCTTATCAATGACACATCCAGTTGCGTGTATTTCTGTTAACTTGTGCATAGATGCTTTGGTCCTACCCTACATGATTTTGATTTCTTGTTCTAACTAAGAATTGTTTATGTGTTGTATTTGCGATGTACCCAACATAATTTTGTATTTAATTTTAGTCTTTGTATTTCTCATATAAGTGAATTTTATTCTTTTGAGAAATAAATTATCTTTATCTTTAACCTTAATTCGGCTAATTTTTTTAAACACTCAAAATAAAAATACCTTTATATAGCCAGTGTCTTGTAACAATTTCTAAAGTTGCAACATTGAAGCGAAACTTCTAGATACCAGGCCTTAAACTCCAAAAAAAAAGTACCTACCTACTTATTGACAAATGACAGCACTTGACCAATGTACTCTGTGCACTTGACAATGACAATGACACTTGTCATACGACAATCAAATTATATTAAAATTTAAAACTTTTAAATTTACTTTATAAATAGAAATATTAATTAAAGAAATAGTTAAACTTATAGATTAATTATGATACAAAGAAAAGGAAAAAGGTAAATATATAAGTACTAATAATTAACAAAGAACACAGACGAAATGAGTATAGATTAAGGTAAGTAATTGAAAGAAATTATTAAAATATTACGTTAGGAAATACTAATTCTTCCTTACTGGTTTTTTCGCCCTTGATGTAGCAGACGCAGTGGCCTTCTTTTCTTTCAAATCTTGTGCTGCTGGAGCCCCAAAGGCACTCTGAATTGGAATTGTATCGAGGTCTGTCAAGCTCATAACGCGACATTGTGAGCCATCCTATCGTAAGACGATAATACACCCCATCCTGCGTCCAGCAGTTGGATATAACGAAACTTCGCCGTGCCATCATAAAGATGTCTTGACGCCTTTTTGTGAGGAACTCTGATACTTTGATGCCTGCTTGTTTTAGGTGGATTTTGGCGCTCTATACCATGCTCCTCGACTTCAAATCACAAAACTTGATAAGAATTGGCCTGTATCTTGTTGTCTTAATGTTAAGTTGACCCAATCGATGGCACCATAAAACAAGAAGTGACGTTAAAGTTGGACAATTTTAAATGCTTAGTCACCATATTCCGTTGTGTGGCAGTGTCGATATTTATAACGATAGCGTCCAGAGCTTCAGGAAGAGTGTGCTAACCTTTTTAAAAGATTCCAATGAACATTAAGTTAAAACAGAAATTGTAAGTAAAACATACCTAGTTAATAAATTTCATAGATGCTGTGAGACCTTCATAGGCTGTACAGCAACCTTATTTGTTATTTAGTATTAGTATCATTATCATTACATAGTATAAAACAAAGTCGCTTCCCGCTGTCTGTCTGTCCCTATGTATGCTTAGATCTTTAAAACTACGTAACAAATTTTAATGCGGTTTCCTTTAGTAGATAGAGTGATTCCAGAGGAAGGTTTATATGTATAATAAATGCATAATATAGCCAGAGGAACACTGATAGATTTTACTGCTAGTTAGATATAAGATTTGCTGTATTAGCTACTGGCTGTCCATAGATAAATAAATAAATAAATATCTGACACAGCCTTGATGGGGTCCTTTTCTTCTTCAGACACACCATGAACAAGGAGGGATTTTCCTTCAATTTCTCATTTCCATCTGATCATACATGTCAGCAAGTGCTTCTACTTGTAGTTGTACAGACTTCATCGCAAATAAAATAAATTCCTTAAACGTGAAAAACAATGTGATAATATAATACGAATATAAAACCAAACTAAAAAATCATATTATATCCTCACTATAGCAAATAAGAAAGCCTTCTTCTATATCCAACGGCCCAGATGTTAAAACTGTCTTCTTGCAAATGTATAATAAATATCATTCTATCTCATTTTAAGTGAATGTTAAATTCTTATGAGAAATTAAGTCCTTTAACACGCTCAGCGCCATGTGTATCATTTCTGATACACATTGCTATAACATTGTGTATCATTTTTGATACACACGACTTGTTTCGGTAAAAGCGTTGTGTATCAGAAATGCACACGTTTTTCGTACATTTTATACCGGCAATGAATAGCCCTGGCCTGTGCGAATTTCTGTGTGTATTTGGGTTGGGGATCGGGTGAATAAAAATAGAATAATAAGTTAAAATAGTTTTTTCTTAATTTATTTTGAAAAGATCAACCAAATAAGCCATTTCTAACTGAACAATCAACGCTATTTCGACAAATAAAAATCACTAGATGATCATATAAAGTTACAAAAAAAATAAAAAACATAAGAAAGTGTCCATTTGGTAATAAGAAATTACCTAATGTGTAGCAATGAAACAATTTTGACATAAGAAAATTTCACAAATGGAACATTTTGTGAAAACTTGAGAGGCTCTTACTAGCTTTCCATCGATGGTTTTCCCTGTCCGTCCATATTTTTGGTAACAATGGTGGCATCGACCACGCACTTTTTTGTTGTTCACAACGTTTTTTATTAGGTGATGCTTAGTTTGTGAAGTTCGACGTGAGGATACAACTGTAGTGTTCCTTTCAAGCATCGCCGTGATGACGTGTTCTCTAAATTCCGTTATAGTCAACTTCTTATTTACGGTGTTTTCATTGTACATGAAATGGGCATTTACCAAACTTGTACCCCATATAATTTCGAATGGCAACTTTCTATACCATTTTGTGCATCGGCGTAATGCAGAGCCATATGTCGCCATCTGGTCGCTAATATCTACCGACACCTTGTCAATATTGTAATCTACCACACTCAATGGTTTTTGTATGGACGTGTTGTTCCTGCTTCTAGTTGAAACCGTTTTCTTGGCAGATGTTTTTGTGGAAATCATCCTGACATCCCGCTTGTCACGCTACTTTAGGACAACAATCCCATCGTTTGTTTGCCTTACTGCCAATTTCCCTCTCTTCAATTTGGCACCTATGACATCCTTTGGCAAGTGTTTGCGGTTCGCTCTCAATGTACCAACCAAGTGAGTTTTCCTCTGTCTCAAACGATACGCGAGTGGCACACTTGTATAATAGTTATCGGTATATAGTGTCCTGCCCTCATCTAGCAAACCCTCCGCCAAGGACATTACTGTTTTTTCTGAAACCTCGATTTCTTTGTCTCTGGATTTTCCGCAGTAAATCATAAGGTTCCACGTATATCCTTTATCAGTGCAGACTTTGAAAACCTTTATACCGTATTTAGCGGCTTTGCTCAGTATATATTGGCGAAACAACAAGAAGAAAGAAAATACAAAGTGTGTATCTTTTCTGATACACATGGCCTGGGAAATAGTTGACGTATAAATATTATTTCACAGGCCATGTGTATCAAAATGATACACAAGAAAAAAAAGGGGTAAGAAAAATGGGGGATAACATTTTTTATTTTTCTTTGTGTTAGGATAACTTTATAAAGATAAAAAAAAGCTAAAATAGAATTATCCCAAAATGGAAGAAATTTTTAAAATAGGCTTGGCGCTGAGCGTGTTAAACCTAAAAGCAAAAAATTCTATAGTCTGCTTCGTACTTGGACTTGCAGTTTCTGAAGCTGTTTGCTGAAGATCCAGTTGGAACGGAGCCATTTTGGTGTGAAAAACTTTTGACATATCAGCCATTGGCTGTTTAATCCATTGGTCTTCAGTCCTTGAGAAAGTGGTGGAATATTTCAAAACAGTTGTGTAAAGGTGAAAATTTTACATAATATTTTGTTCAGAATTCATTGATTTACCTACTTGTAAAATTATTTTAATTAATGAGCGAAAATTTTAAGTGTCTCCTTTTTAGGCCTGCCCACAAAAAAAATTTAACGTTTAATACTTTAGAAACGGGATAGGTACAAAATGATAATTTCAGTGCAAATTTTTCGATCTATTTTATTAACCGACTTCAAAAAAGGAGGAGGTTACTCAACTCGACCGTATAAATATTTGTTTTTTTTTTTGTTTTCTATGTTCGGGCATAACTTTGTCGTTTTTGAACCGATTTTGATAATTCTTTTTTTGTTGGAAAGAAAATATCCCAAATTTGGTACCATGATAAAGAAACCAGGATCCGATGATGGGATCCCAGAGACATCGAGGGGAACTCTCGAAAATCGTAGTGACAACTAGTGTGTTTGTTAATTTTTTTCGTCTACTTACGTTGTATTACTTGTCGATGTAGTTGAAGTCGGTTTTTTTTTCATTTGCTAGCAAACATAATTATTTACTTTTGCTAGTCAATATATGAGTTAACATCATGGTAGGTTTAGGTAAATTATAGAATGAACTTGTTTCGAAAATAGGAATTCATCAATCAATGGAATCTTTTTAAAAATATGGTAGGTAATAGCTTTGAATCATTTTTCAAGATCTGTTGACTAGTAAAAGTTTTGACAGTAATTTTTGTGACAAAACAATTTAATATAATATGTATATAGCGAACAAAGCTGTTACCCATACTATTTCGATAATTTTATTTTAATGTATGTTTTTCTTATTTCTTTATTTATTTTCACAGATGCCTCGAAAAACTGCCGCCGAAAGACAAAAACAGTACAGAGAAAAATTAAAAAATTTAAATCCTGAAAAATATAAAGAATTAAAACAGAAAACGGCCGCAAGAGCTCTCGAGTACTACAGAAAAAAACAGAGAGCCTTAACGGAAGAACAGAAAGAGGAACTACGACTACGCAGAAGAGAGAAAGATCAGAATGCAAAAAATGCACAAAGTGAGACACAGGAGAACGACTCGGACCACCTAATTCCAAAACCTTTTCAACGTGATCGCAGCGATACTAGGAATTCCCAACGCAGGAACGAACAAAATCGAAGAAAAGAGATTCGACAACTGCAGGATAGTGTAAGGGTAAGTTTTTTCCTTATATGACATAAAAGCGACATAATTTTTTTACGTCACAATAACATAAATGTTATGTAAAAACGTTATATACAATTCTAAAGCCTAGGCGCAATATTAAACAGATAGGTAAAATCAAACACGATATTTTTTATAATGCATTTAAAATGAGTTATTAGACTAACGCCGAGTTGCACGAAAAGAAATTAAAATTTAAGTAGTGATTAAACTAATTTAATCGCAAAAATTGTATGAAATTCTTGTGAATAAATTAGTTTAATCACTACTTACATTTTAATTTTGTTTCGTGCAACTCGGCGTAATACACAAAATCAAAATGCCACAATTAGAAAATTTGTAACAACAATTATTTTTAAACTAAGTAATATAATTTTTCTAATCATCACTACATATTATAAAAAAAAGTCTCTTCCCGCTGTCTGTCTGTATATCTGTAAGAAAAATCTGTAAGAAAATCAAAAGTTACTAAACAGAAAAAAATAAATCTAAATAGCAACGAATGCTCAAGAATTTATTCGCTACTAACCATTAAAAACCAAAAAAGACGTGTGGCACTCGGGGACTGCCGCGGTAAAGCTATTGCATAGCATTTTGTATCAACCTAAGCAATAATTATAATATTTATTTATTTTATTTATGCAGTATTTCTTTTTCTTTGATATTAATTCAAGTTACACTTTTTGAGCGTGGTGACCGATAAGAAAACAAATTATTTTCTTTTATTAAAAAAATTAAATGCCAAATTTTATCCGGAAATAGTAACATTATAGGCAATATCATATTTGCATCAATGAGTAATACGCTCAACTAGATAATATCATAATAGTACTAACGCCGGTGCTATCCCATTCATGTAGGTCATATTTTTATTTCATCACGCATTCATTGGTAATGCCGGCAAACTCGCGTCGAAGCTCAGACGTCAAGCGCACCGCCTAGCCGCGCCGACCTAGACGTCTAATCGCACGCACACAACGCCGTGTCGAAGACTGCCGAACTGAAACGACGTTAGACGATGCACGGCCTTCAAGCCACACCTCCGTGCCCGTCGGAGTGGGGAGCGTGAGGTTTTTTCGTTACTGAAATTCTTGAAACTGTCCCCGCGCTCAAGGCCCGCGAAAGAAGCTATGCAATAGCTTAAAAAACGACGCCGCGTTGGCGCAACGCTCACAGCACTGGTTTGTGTCTGTTGCGCTGGCGGTTGCGGGTTCGATCCCCGCACATGACAAACATTTGTATTGGCCATGCAGATGTTTGCCGTGGTCTGGGTGTTTGTGCAGTCCTTGTGGGTCTCCCCACCGTGCCTCGGAGAGCACGTTAAGCCGTCGGTCCCGGTTGTTATCATTTACACCTGATAGCGATCGTTACTCATATTAGGAAATATATCCGCCAACCCGCATTGGAGCAGCGTGGTGGATTAAGCTCTGATTATTCTCCTACATGGGGAAAGAGGCCTAGGCCCAACAGTGGGATATTACAGGCTGAAACGAAAAACATCTAAGAAATTTAACGAGTTTAGGAGTTTTGTTTTGTAATGGTAATTAATATTTTCAGAAGGACATTATGACAAATGATGGTGGAACATATGAACCGGTACTCAGCACTGTCGATGCTAAAATATTGTCAATAATGGGTGACCAGGAACCACTTTCAAATAGCTGTGATAGTGCATTTAAATTTTATAAAAATGGTATGTTTTCTATTCTGTGCATATAAGTTTTACATCAAACTTTAATTCCCTTGCCTTTTATTTACCACTAGCCGACCCGTGCCCACTTCGTTGGGCGCTAATTATTTTTGTGATGCAATTATATAGTAGTTTTCATCTCGCTCGCATTTCTCCGACTTGATTTACATATACTTACTATTATTTTTAAATGAATTTTTTGTTCAATAACAATAAAATATAATATATTCTATGCCTATGTCACTCCTGAATAGTGTAGCTTTTTGTTAGTGAAAGAATTTTCATGATCGGATCAGTATTTGCGAAGATTACCCCGTATATACAAACAAAGTTATAAACTTTACCTCTTTATAATATTAGTATAGATGTAACATGATAATTAAATATTATTTTATTTTTTAGTTGAAGATGTAATTATTTGTGATGTATCAAAACCTACGGAAACTGTTAGTTGTGATGTTACTAATACATCTGATGATACGAGTACATCTGATGATAATGATACACCCAATAACGCATCATATATATATCTAGGGAAGATACAAAAAAAGAAAATGGTTCCTAAAAACAAAATTATAGTTAAGAAAACATATTATGAAAAAAGGATGAAGAGTCCATCTTTAGAGGAAAAAATTAAATTATCAGAATATAGCCTGATTTTAAAAAAACATAAGTTATTAGATCTAGAAATAAAAATTAAAGAGAAGGAGTATGAGAATATGATAAAGTAATTATAATTTATTATAGTAAATTGTTTAAAATTCTAGTTACTAAGTAATTATAAGTAATTTTTGGAGTTTACTCCTTAAGAATCGATTTTCATAAAAGGGTATGAAAAAAATATGAGGAGTAAAATCTACTGAACAAATGACCTCGTTAAGTTATTCTTAAGAGGGCGTATAAAGCAAAATTATCAATCTGCTATTTGATTTTAGATGAAAAATTACGGACCAAATCTTAAAATAAAAATATATGACAAACTACGTGATATTTTCAAGACTACAGCCTAATCAAAAACATAAAATAATGAAATTTCCTCGATAAAATATAATCACGAAGTAACCTCTAATTTTTATATTTTTTCTTTTTATACTCGATATGGTTATGACCATTAAGACAAAAATTTGATAATTAATTACATTTAAATATGAGTAAAGCCTATGCCTAGGCATTTAATGTAATTACTTTTAGTTTCGGAATTATATACAAAATAACATATTTGTCGTTTTTTACATTCGTAATGCGCTCAAAACTATATCGTCTATCGCACTCTGACACGAGGCTTTGTGTATATTTTGTTTCATCAATTAGTCACGGGCGCGCGGGTGAAATCTGATTTTTTGCTCGCCTTATGCGCCCTCTTAACGCCATCCTTAAGAAAGAAAACTTTTATTAGAAAAGTTTATTGATGGCGTTATTAGAAAATGTCGTCGTCTATCGGATCGATATATATTTTCTAATAACGCCATCGATCGATGGGTAGATGGCGTTATTTGATTCGTTTATTTATCATTTATATATGGTATTAATCTTTTTCTTAGACTAATAAGCCTTTTTTGTGCCTATTTAGACAGTCGATCTGAAGAAGTAAACTCCAGTCGTGCGTGGAAGCTAACACACACACTATTTTTTAAATAGAGAGTTCCTATGAATGTATATATAGTCTTTATGATTGAAAATTAAATAAATTATTTTTTATGACCCTTTGTTTAAATTCCCTATTTACACAAACCCTATGTACCCTATTAAAATGTGTCAAAAATAGAGATGACAGCACAGAAGTGTTTTCATTTATTATTGAACTTGGGCCAGTATCTTGTTGGTGATCCAACTCCAGTGATGAAGTAGTCGCTTCCTCTATGTGGTCATAATGGTTTAAAGACTAATTGTGCAGAACACAGAACGTTACAATAATGTTCATACTTGTTGGAAGTTTGACTCGCAGGCCCATGGACAAATAGTCTTAGTTTAACTGAGGTAGGGCACAGCAGGAAATTTCCTGCTCAAAATATGGAGCAGCCCGACTGGGGTAGTACCTCGACCTTACAGAAGACCACAGCTAAATAATACTGTTTTGACCAGAGCTCCTGGGGGGGATTGGGGACAGGGTCGGCAACGCGCTTGCGATGCTTCTGGTGTTGCAGGCTAGTGGCTACGGTAGTCACCATCAGGTGAGCCGTACGCTTTTGTTTGTCGACTTACTAACATAAAAAAATAAAAATAATGCTTATGGGTCTCCCAAACGTGCCTCGGAAAGTAAATAAAGCCGTCGGCCCCGGTTGTTATAAATACCTAATAGCGATCGTTACTCATAGTAGGGAACATATCCGCCAATCCGCAGTGGAGCAGCGTGGTGGATTAAAAGCTTCAATCCTTCTCCTAAATGCGGAAAGATGCCTATGCCCTGCTGTAGGAAGGCTGAATGCGGGATTTGTTTTGATGTGTGAGTATTATTATTAATAATGCCGCGACCAAGAAAATCTAAATTACTTTCATAAAATCAAAGTTCAGCTAATCTGTAACATGACATTAATTGGCTGTTGGGCGGTATGAAGTTCGCCGGGTCAGTTAGTAAAACGAATTAATATTAGTTGCTATTTTTATTTCATTAAAGCTTCTTAACATCTTTTAAAGATTATATCATTTGGTTACAAGGAAATATTGTGTTCTCTAGTATTATTATTATTTTTTTTATAAATACTATATTTTGTTACGTTATTAATTATTATCTATACATATAATAAAATGGTAGAAAAGTCAAAACTGTACATTGAATATTTTTTTAAAAGAATACTTGGGGTGTGATCTACAATCGATACCGAAGCCAAAAATATAGTTTTTAGAATTTTTGTCTGTTTGTCTGTTTGTCTGTATGTATGTCCGGGATAAACTCAAAAAGTACTGCATGGATTTACTTCAAATTTGGCACGAATATTGTTAAGAAGTCTGGTCAGAACATAGGCTACATATTATCACGCTATCACCTACGGGGAACGAGCAGTGAACGCACGCAGACGACGTCGCGGGCAGCAGCTAGTTAATATATAAAATCGTATGTAGAACGGTCGGGAAATTTTAACAAAGTAGAATAGTCATAACTAGAATGCATGACAAAAGGAGAATGGGATTTAGCAGGAGAATCATTTTTAGTTTCATTCTCTTGATACTTATTCTTATATTGTATGCTTTTCGGAATTTCTGGTTCTTCGAAATTGTATTCATATACTTCAATCGAATGGTTTGACGGTATATAATGTGTTTTTTCTGGTTTCCTAAACTTAGTATTGTACTCTGAATATTTTTTGGTTATTTTCTCGCTATCAACTTTGCTATCTTTCTTCATTTTCATGTTAATTATTTTTCGCCTCTTTAATAAACATTCTGATTTCTTGAATTCGCCAGATGTCCTAATTTGTTTGGTTTTGTCGTGTTTAATCTTCTTATTCTTTGCCATTACCTTTAAAGCCTGGTATAATGTCAGAGGTTCTTCAAGATTAGGCTTAAGTTTCAATTCTTCTTTAAAAATATTTAATAAAACGTTCTTTCTTTTGTTTTTAAAGTATTTTCTTTTAACGTGACAGCTGTGCGTTTCTGGTATATCAGTTTTCTTTGGATGTACAAACGATTTAACGGAGATTCTTGGTCTAACACGTTTCAATGTTTTATGTTCAGACAATTTTATGTCAATTGGTTTTTCAAATAATTTTTCGTGTTCTTCTTTTCTTTCCTTCCTATTAATGCAAGTTAATTCAGTTGACGTTTTATTATCGATTCGAAGTTTTTTAGCGATGGATTCGTTTATCTCCAAAGCGGTGGTAGAATCACCCAGTTTATCCTCTTTAAGATCGTAAACATTGAAAGTACTTTCTAAAATATCAACAAATAAATTGTACAATTTCTTATCGCCTTCCTCCACCAGTTTGGACGCTAAGGTCTCTGGTTCATCTTTGATTCTTATTTTCTTCTCTTTTTTAATCGTTTCATCAAATACATCTCTTTTTGCATCTACAACTTCTGTTCTTAAATTATTACCGAGGATATCTCGTATAGACGGTTTTATTGGTCTTTCGTTTTGTGTATCATTTGCCTCTGAATAATTAGACGGTGTCTGGGCTATTTCTTTCATCGATTTTAAAACTATAAATTGATCATTTATATTATTGGTCTTTCTGTTTAAGACTCTTGATTTATATTTGCCTTGCTTATTTGCGATGTCCGCCTTAATATCCGCTTCGTGGTTATACCTAGATCGTGTACCGTTTTTAGTGTCTCTACGTTCTTGAACGTCTGGGTATTGCGTGCCGGTTGTCGATTTCGATAATATTGACAGTACCGATGTTAAGAACTTTTTTTGACCTGGTCTCGGTCTTGGCGGTGGTTTCCGTCTTAAGTTTGCTTCTGAAAATATTGTCTAATGCATTATGGTGTTTTACTTTATTATTATAGATTGAAAGTGTAATATAGTCACAACCTTTACATATTCAGCTGACTGAAATCTATACTAATATATAAAGCTGAAGAGTTTGTTTGTTTGTTTGTTTGAACGCGGTAATCTCTGGAACTACTGGGCCGATTTGAAAAATTCTTTCAGTGTTAGATAGCCCATTTATCGAGGAAGGCTATGGGCTATGTATCATCACGCTAAGACCAATAGGAGCGGAGTCCACGCCGATGAAGTCGCACGCAGAAGCTAGTATTTACATATACATAATGTCATTGTATAAATCAACTTTTAAAGTTATCTAAATTAGTTAAAAACAAAACGCGATATAAAGGGTTGTGATATAAATGCAGTGAGGAAATCTGTACCAATCAATACATCTACGCAATATAACATCGTGGCAGTATCCCTATCACCTTAACAAAATAAAAACTTCAATTGGCTCTTCCTATGGAAAAATCTTATTTAACATGGACGAATGCAGACCAAACTCTCATACCGACTTACATAGAATTGTATAAATCTCATAGCATCGAGAATGAGGCCGAGTTAGGACTCGATATGAGAATTCGATCTACATTTGTTCCTGTTTCTAACTGAGGTAGGGCACAGCAGGAAATTTCCTGCTCAAAATATGGAGCAGCCCGACTGGGGAAGTACCTCGAACTTACAGAAGACCACAGCTAAATAATACTGTTTTCAAGCATTATTGTGTTCCTGTTGGTGAGTAAGGTGACCAGAGCTCCTGGGGGGGATTAAGGATAGGGTCGGCAACGCGCTTGCGATGCTTCTGGTGTTGCAGGCGTCTATAGGCTACGGTCTTACCATCAGGTGAGCCGTACGCTTGTTTGCCGACCTATAGTTACCTACATTAAAAAAAATGTTTTTGTGAGGTTTATGAAATTTTATCCAAAGAGAAAAGATGACGACTCTGGTATAATGGTGACCGTGCTGTGTCGGCGGCGCCTAAACACCAATGGTAGCGGTTTCCATTCCCGCTCGGAGTGGATATTAGCGTTTATAAAAGTTTTTATTTCCGGTCTGGTTGTTAGTCCTTGTGGGTCTCCCCACCGTGCCTCGGAGAGCACGTCAAGCTGTTGATCCCGGTTGTTATCATATACATCTGATAGCGATCGTTACTCATAGTAGGGAATATATCCGCCAACCCGCTTTGGAGCAGCGTGGTGGATTAAGCTCTGATCCTTCTCCTACATGGGGGAAGAGGCCTATGCTCAGCAGTGGGATATTACAGGCTGAATCGTATCCAAAGAGCTCTTGTCTCAGCTTTAGATGTAGATATACCTAATACAGGAATTTAAAAACAGCCTTTATTATTATTTTAAGGCGAGAGATACAACTACGGTCTTAGGTACCTACCTAATCATTTACCATCAACATAAATAGCTTCTTTTCTATCATTTATACTTTATAATAATAATTTAAAGAGTGTATTTTAGACCATACGACTGAAGTAAAACTTCTTTAGCAGCTTGCATAATAGTCCTGCACTGTGTCTTAGGGTAGATTTAGACCAAACGAACAAAGAGCTAGAGCTTGAACAAGAGCATTCTTTCTTGATCTTCGAACACCCGTATTCATATAATTATATAACAACGAAAGAATGCTCTACGCCTGTTTACACTAAAAGAATTTGATAATAATTTGATGTAGTGGGGATAGAATGAGCATTCGCTCGTCTGATGTAAATCGACCATTAGATATACGAAACGTAACTGGCTATGAGAGAAAGAGAGAAAGAAAACGAGTGCTCGCACCTCTCTCTCTCTCTTGCTCTATTCGCCTCGACCGATCACGCTTTTCGTAACGCTCTCGTCACGCATTCACCAGCTTCTTCAAGTCAAGCGTGCGTAATGAAGTTTTACTTCAAAAATAACTTGAAAATAAAATAAATGAGAACAATACTGCACCTTGTGAACGAAGTGGTGTCTTGTTTATTCTTCTGTCAGAAGTTCCTCGCTTCCTCATCAAGTCGGGCGTGACGTCAACGTTGCTAAGAGTCTTCTTGTTCTTCTTTGTTTTATTTAAGGGTATCGCGTTATTTGACGATTTCGATTTGACCACAGCGTGCTTTCCTCGGTCCATTTTTTTATTGAAATAATTGGTTGATGGTCGTTAGTATTTTGAATATATTTAATTTCTATTAACAAGGATGAAATGAAATAGTATTTTTAATTTTATTTTTTATGTTGTCATGATTATTATAACTTGTGATTTTGACAGATTCTGTAAAACTTTAGGATGTAATAAGCGTAAAAATAAATCATTTGTCATTTGATTATTTTAATACTAGGTATAGGTAAATAGTAAGTAGAATATTTGAAAATTAGGAAAAATATTTATTTATTTAATTGAATGTTGCTTAAATAATTTAAATAAAATAAAACTAATATAACATAAATAATTTTTAATTATATTATTTCTTATAGGTACCTACCTACATTAAATAATGAAAACTTTTTAAATTTAACATATAAATCAAGAAGGTAATGACATAATCATTTTGACACAATTGTTTAGTAAAATTTTTCGTGTTTATACAATATTATTAAATTTTAAAGTATTTAAATTGACAATGGACAATTCACATACAGAATTTTTAAACAAAAACTATGGTGATAACGAAAGGAAAACTAATTACAGTATCAAAAAGATTAAAGAAAATAAATCTAAATTAGTACGTGACAGAGGAGACACAGGTCCAATAAAACATAGCAGAGAAAGGATTAATACTAAAAGTCTAGGAATAAGTGCTAATAAAACAAATTTAGTCAAATCCCTTATTAAAACAGATAAAAGAGACGCAAATATACATGATAACGAGAAGAAAAGAGATAAGCGATTTGAAAGTAATTATAAGTCTAAAAATAATGACGAAGCTAATAAAGGTAGATAGAATAAAAGTGTCATTAGAATTATTAGTAGTCTAAAATACTATCTATCTACAAATAAATAAAATTGGAGCGTGTTTGTAATATTATTATACATAATTATACCAAAAAAAACATTTTTTACAATTTTTGTCTGTCTGTCTGACTGTTTGTTCCGGCTAATCTTTGAAACGGCTGGACCGATTTTGAAGGGACTTTCACTGGCAGATAGCTGATATAATAAGGAGAAACTTAGGCTACTTTTATTTTAGAACTTTATTTATTTTGTAACTCTGCGAACTGAACAATATTTTTTTAATTCCACGCGGACGAAGTCGCGGACACAGCTAGTATAAAAATAAAAATGTATTAATAATTTAAAAATGTATTAATAGTTTAAACAAGTGTTTCCCACACATGAGGGAATTCTAAAATGTTTTTTATCATCATATCAAAACGAAGCGGGATTCCAGATTCGAACCCGCACCCCCGACATACCGTGTCGGTGCTCTAGCCATTAAGAATATATGGGACAATCTACCAGCCAAATCGAAATTTTTGATATGATTTTATTCGCTTTTTAAGCAAAGGAATGACGGGGGTGCGGGTTCGAATCCCGCTGGATCGACATTTTGATATGATAATAAAAAACATTTTAACGTAATAATAAAACAAATATCGGATATTTTTTAATAAATGGGTATTATAATATTTATTTATTCAATCTTGTCAAACTCAAAGTATTTAGTAGTTCTTAGAAATAAGAACCCTTTGGCCTTTACTTAATAATAAAAAAACATTTTCGTTAATAACTATAAAATTATCGACATAATAGCTTCTGCGCGCGACTTCGTCGGCGTGAAATAGGAACAATTCTGTCATACTCATACATGATTTGTGCGAAACTTTAACCGTTTACGCAGCAGAAGCTCTCAAAAGGAAACAAAACCCCGATTTTGAAGCATTCTTCATTGGTGCTATGCTTCTATTGGTCTTATAGCGTGATGATATATAGCCTATAGCCTTCCTCGATAAATGGGCTATCTAACACTGAAAGAAATTTTCAAATCGGACCAGTAGATCCTGAGATTAGCGCGTTCAAACAAACAAACAAACTCTCCAGCTTTATTATATTAGTATATAGATTAATGGTTAGTAGCGAATAAATTCTTGAGCATTCGTTGCTATTTAGACTTATATTTTTCTGTTAAGTAACTTTTGATTTTCTTACAGATTTTTCAGAGTCGCGTGTTATAGAAACTAAAGCTAACGACGACGCGAAGATGAATATAAATAGAGATAGAACTGCTAACAATATAAATAAGAAACCTTTAATAAAAACCGTCACAGACACAGGTGACGCTACAAAAAAATATAAAGCAGTAACATTCACAGAACGGAAGCCACAGAAATCGATTGAAATTAAATTACCCAATTTTGAAAACATTAAACGTACGAAAATACCGAAAATAGTCAATAAAAATAAAATAGACGAGAAAGTAAGTAATAAAAGGAATACAAAGTTCGATAAAAAGTTTAAAAGTAAAATCGAGTTAGCGTCGCCAACACGCAGTCAAGATGGCGGCTCACCGCCAACGGAAGTAGCAAAATGGTCGACGGATATTAGCGAACACACAAAACCGTATTACGAAGCGTGGATAAATTCAACTCTAGCTGCAATTTCTAACAAGAATGAGAGAATGTACCTTGAAAAGCGGAAAATTATAAAATCATTTAAGAAAGCCCTCGAGCAGAGATCGAAAAGTCCAGAACTGTTTTATGAAAACTTCGCCGACGAGCGATTTACTGGCAGAATTAAGATCAATACCAGGAAGTAGTAACGCCAGTTTGCAATTAAATAGTGCAATGTAACTAGTAAATGTAACCGACGAATTACTAGATTCGATCATTTTTGTACGTATAGAATTGTAGATTGTATGGTACTGTTTCAGTTATGGTTGAGTGAGAGATGACATATGTGAGGGAAGGTTATGAGGGAAACCAAACCCAATGAAAGTCGATCTAACACTGATTTATTTACAGTTGTTTTAGTACAGATAGATTTACAGTATAGGCAGAAGTACAGTCGTCAAACGCTTCAGACAAATATCTAACAATTTCATTAGAAATCTGCATCAGGCAAATACCTAATAATGTTGTAAGAAATAATATAAATTGAGTAGGTGATTAGTTTGCATCTGTATCAAGCAATAACAGTTTCGTAATAAATAAGCTAAATTAAGGAGGTTGCAAGACAATCATATTGCTCAATGTGTGATGACCCGTACATATTGTATATTTATTTGTACCTACTTACACTGATTTTAATAGTGTTCTCGTAATAATTATACAATGATTTTGAAAATACGTTGTTGGTTGAATATTTTCTGAAAAGTGTGTAACATATACTGTTGTATATGTAATCTATACTAATATTATAAAGCTGAAGAGTATGTTTGTTTGTTTGTTTTAATGCGCTAATCTCAGGAACTACTGGTCCGATTTGAAAAATTCTTTAACCGTTAGATAACTCATTTATTGAGGAAGGCTATATCATCACGCTAAGATCAATAGGAGCGAAGCACCAATGAAGAATGATTTAAAATCGGGGGGATTTTTTTCAAGTAACTATTCCACACGGACGAAGTAGCGAGCAGAAGCTAGTCAAGTATATTTAGAATCTGTTTTACCGGTAACTAGATAGGGAAACAAGCGTAGGTACGCTCACCTAATGAAAAGCGATCACCGTAGCTTATAGACGTCTGCAACACTAGAAGCATCGCAAGCGCGTTACCGACCACCTTACTCACCAAGTCACCAACAGGAACACAATACTGCTTGAAAACAGTGTTATTTAGCTGTGATCTTCTGTAAGGTCGTGAATCGTGATCAATAGCTTTGTGGGCCTTTCGTGGAACGTGGCCATTGTCTAAAGATTGATCTGTTTAATTTATTTCTAACATGTCGCCAAGTTCATTTTTAGGGTTCCGTACCCAAAGGGTAAAAACGGGACCCTATTACTAAGACTTCGCTGTCCGTCCGTGCGTCCGTCCGTCCGTCCGTCTGTCACCAGGCTGTATCTGAAGAACGGCTATAGCTAGAGAGTTGAAATTTTCACAAATTATGTATTTCTGTTGCCGCTATAACAACAAATACTAAAAACAAAATAAAATAAATATTTAAGGGGGGCTCCCATACAACAAACGCGATTTTCTTGCCCTTTTTTGCTCGATATTAATAATGGCAACAGGTAGGCACTTGAAATATTCACAAAATACTCAGTTGTATTTTTACTTTAATAATAAATAATAAAATTAAAATAAAATTAATATTTAAGGGGGGCTCCCATACAAAAAACGTCATTTTTGCCTATTTTTGCTCTCATACAATAAAAGTGATTTTAAGCCGCTTTTTGCCCGTTATTACCATCAATGTACCTAGTCAATGGTACGGAACCCTTCGTGCGCGAGTCCGACTCGCACTTGGCCGATTTATTTGTAAAAACTGACACCTTGAAGGTGTAACGCAGCAGCTTACGCAAACTATAATCTGACAAATTTTGAAGTGAGAGGAAATGACTGAAAAAAATTTTTTTTCTCGATGTTTGTTAGGCTGCCACTGCCCAACCCACCCACGGAGTGGCAGTAGCTGACAAAGACGAAAATTCATTAAAAAAAATCCCTTATTCATGTTACGAAGTTTCGTTTGAGAGGGTATTGGTCATGTCAACCTGTCACGAGCTCCCGGACTACAACGACATACCTTCACAACAGGATCATTTTCATTTTTAGCAGATCTTCAACATAACTTGGTGTTGATTGCTGTTACTGAAAACATATGTAGGTATATGTATGTTTGATTTATGTACATCAATGTAATACCTATTTGCATGTTAATTGTATAATTATGTTAAACTAGCTGACCCGGCGAACTTCGTACCGCCTAACAGTCGATTCTTTATCTCGGAACCTCTCCAATAACACTTAAACTTTATGGTATGGTATTAAAGTTCAAATTGACTTTTAAGTAGATATTATTACGAATCTTTTGTATGGGAATATAGAAAAGTGTTGTTTTTAAACTTTTTCGGGGATTTTTTTAAATTTTTGTCACCGTCAGAACCATCCTCGTACTTCTAGGAATATTATAAAAAAAACAATAAGCGAAATCGGTTCAGCCGTTCTCGAGATTTGCGCTTAGCAACACATTTAGCAATTCATTTTCTATACGAATATTATAAAGAGGTAAAGTTTATAACTTTGTTTGTATATACGGGGTAATCTTCGCTAATACTGATCCGATCATGAAAATTCTTTCACTCACAGAAAGCTACACTATTCAGGAGTGATATAGGCTATATTTTATTGTAATTGAACATAAAATTCAGTGAAAATAATAGTAGGTGTTACGAATCGCGCCACGTCTTGACGAACTGTAGGTACCAACTAAATAAACATCGATGTAAAATAGTAGCGGACGGCGCCGGTGGCGCGCCCAACGACTGTGTTCACGACGTTTACCAAAGTATACTTCATTTAAAAATTCGTTATTATTCTGTACGCGTTAAATTTAAAAAACTTGAAACATATCAAATTACTGTAAAAATCTTTTAACGCCCAACGAAGTGGGCACAGGTCGGCTAGTTATATATATAGAGATAAGAACATTAAGGCCGATCGTTGCGTCCGCAACGATCGCGAAGCCCATTCTATCGTTTCACCTACAGCCCGCGGTCGTCGGCCGTCGCGAGCGGATGTTCGACGTCATAGATGACGTCACTGTTCGCGACCGCATCTCGCTCGCTTCGCTCACAATATACGTGGGTCAAAGTTGGCTTTCATCAAAACGTGGCGGGAATTTAAAAAAAAACAACTGTCACTGTCAAATTGTGCATGTTATGGATATTATTTGGATACTAGCTGACCCGGCGAACTTCGTACCGCCAAACAGTCGAATCCTTAATTTTTTATTTTTTGAATACTTATCCTTGCCGTAACCCCTCCACTAACACTTAAACTTTATGTTATGGTATTAAAGTTCAAATTGACTTTTAAGTAATTATTATTACGAATCTTTTGTATGGGAATATAGAAAATTGTTGTTTTTAGACTTTTTCAGGGAACCTTTTAAATTCTTCTCTCCGTAACGTAAGAACTATCCTCGTATTTCAAGAAATATTATTAAAAAAAAACAATAAGCGAAATCGGTTCAGCCGTTCTCGAGATTTGCGCTTAGCAACACATTTAGCGATTCATTTTTAGGGTTCCGTACCCAAAGGGTAAAAACGGGACCCTATTACTAAGACTTCGCTGTCCGTCCGTCCGTCTGTCACCAGGCTGTATCTCAAGAACGGCTATAGCTAGAGTTGAAATTTTCACAAATTATGTATTTCTGTTGCCGCTATAACAACAAATACTGAAAACAAAATAAAATAAATATTTAAGGGGGGCTCCCATACAACAAACGCGATTTTCTTGCCCTTTTTTGCTCGATATCAATAATGGCAACAGGTAGGCACTTGGAATATTCACAAAATACTCAGTTGTATTTTTAATTTAATAATAAATAAAATTTAAAATAAAATTAATATTTAAGGGGGGGGGGGGCTCCCATACAAAAAACGTCATTTTTGCCTATTTTTGCTCTCATACAATAAAAGTGAATTTTTGGCCGCTTTTTGCCCGTTATTACAATCAATTTACCTAGTCAATGGTACGGAACCCTTCGTGCGCGAGTCCGACTCGCACTTGGCCGAATTTTATTATATAGGTATATATAGAGATTATCATGATATTATCACTAAATTCGATTCGGCAAAAACCACAGAGTACTTTGTATTGTATCTGTAGGAAATAGAGGCGTCACTCAAGGGCAAAAAGTGGAGATGCATCACTATAAGCCTTTAGATTTGAGATTTGGTACCAACGTCGTTGAATCTATATCTATTATACATACATACATATATATTATAAACGTAGGTACAGAACCTACATACATACATAATTATATAGATGTCATAATTATGTTTCATATTTATTTATCAACTTTGTACTAATTTATTAAATAAAACAACTTTATTTAAAATAATATTATTTATTTATTTATTTGAAAAGAACAACTTACATATCACAGACAATTAAAATATTTGAACTTTAAATACACATTTGTCGGGGAATCGGCGGGCGTGGCACGGTGCACTTGTGTATCCTACTAGTAGCTTAACCTCGACTCTTCTAATAGTTAGTTTGTGTACACGAATTATTAATTGTTACTTAATGGGCAACTCGACCAGTGAAGGCGAGGGCCAATGCGCATTGTAGGGCGCCCCTACAATGCGCATTGGCACTCGCCAGAGCCAAGACTGCCTTAGCTGCGGTTGCATCGGTCTTTTATGCACGAAGGAATGATTCGAATAATAGAACGAGTGAGGGTAGATGAATATCAATAACAACGCAGGTACCGACATTAATAACTATCTGTATCGATTCCCTGACACATTATATACACTTCAATATTTGTAAAATTAAAAAAAGCGACACAACCATAATAATCAAAATCAAAAATAGAGAACAATTATCATGATCAAAATAAATAAAAATTAGGAATAAGTTATTAAAATAAAATATACATTAACTAATACAATTTATATATAAATTAATAAAATTTAACAATTGCATAACTTCAAAAGAAAAAAAAACAACGAAAATAGCCATAAACAGAAATTAAGAACCATAAGCATCAAATTTTATTTGCTTTTAATTAAAAATGGTCGTTTACATCGTAAATTTTTATTTTAGCCGTCATTATTTTATTTATATTTTTACAATAATTACGAGTATAAATCATAAATCTTATTACTAGATTTATTATGAAATCAATATTTTTTTCTCGGTGTTCTGTACAATGGATGAATACATTAAAATCGGCTATGGTTAATACAGCGGTTTTTAAACATTCTTTAAGTAATTAGTTATAATTATTTAATATTATTTATATTAATATAATTTTAACCGAGGTAGGGCACAGCAGGAAATTTCCTGCTCAAAATATGGAGCAGCCCGACTGGGGTAGTACCTCGACCTTACAGAAGACCACAGCTAAATAATACTGTTTTCAAGCAGTGTTGTGTTCCTGTTGGTGAGTAAGGTGACCAGAGCTCCTGGGGGGGATTGGGGATGAGGTCGGCAACGCGTTTGCGACGCTTCTGGTGTTGCAGGCGTCTATAGGCTACGATCTTACCATCAGGTGAGCCGTACGCTTGTTTGCCAACCTAGTTCCATAAAAAAAAATCTTTTTTAGGATTTCATGAATAATATGTTTTATATCTATTAATAATTTATTAAAATCACTGCTGGTAGAGCAAAGCCAACGTCGACCTTTGGCCGCATCTATTTTCTTATGCAGCTCAATTTCAGCGTCTGTCGTAAATGTTTTAATTTCTTACTGACTTTTACGTCGACCATTTACTTTTTCGTTATTTTCCCGCCATTGCATATGCATCAGTATCTTGACTGTAGTTGAACAATTTTACAATTGTATTTCGAAATTCTGTTGTTGTGAATTTTTTAGCAGCTCTGTATGCCGCTAACTGCCTCATTGCTTCAGTTTTATATTTGCAAATCTGAACTTTGGCTGCATTTATTTTCTTATGCAGCTCAATTTCAGCATCTGTCATAAATAATTGTTTTGATTTCTTACTGACTTTTACTCGATTTTCTCTGGAAACTCTTTCATCTGCAACGTAAACAACGTAGGTGGTTTAATATTGAAATACTGACATAGTTATCTATTTTACATACAATTACACCAGTAATAAAGATTTTATTTTAGAACAACAATTACATATCGACCGTAAGCTGCCAATACCTTCTAACTAACATTTTTAATGAAATTGTTTTTTTTGCGCAATCTGTTAGCTTTATATCATAATGATAGAAGTGGCTATTTATTTTAACTGACAAAATACACTAAACATCCAAAAAGTCGTTACACAAATACCTACTATCTACAGCGAAATAGTGTTTGGGCGGCAATACCTCCTATCTATATATATAATACCTTCTAACTTACTTACAGAGGGCTGTAAGGACTACTAAATAAAACTACTGTAAAAATAATAAACTTGGATCTTGGGTTCATAAATACCATCCGTAATTTTGTTAATATTTAGTTTTTATAGTCTCCTGTAAAGTTGACCTCAAAGCATTTAGGAGGTATTGGCAGCTTACGGTCGATATTATACTTAAATATATTATTATTATAGTAATGTTTTGTGTGCTTATAAATCTGGCATGATATTATATCTACTTAAATTAACCTTACCATTTTTTCGGGAGTCAACTTTCTCAATGACCGAGCCACTTGAAGACAGTGTTTTGCTCTGAATGGATCTGGAATTATAAAAAATAATGTAATAAATAATAATGCTGTGTATTTGACTGTCAAGATAGATGTCCATCTACTTGAGCGAATTCTATTAGAACTTTATAACGTCTCAGTTAGCATATAAATGTCTTCTAACTCAGATATACATATGGCATATATAGGTTTCTTCCCCGTGTAGGAGAAGGATCAGAGCTTAATCCACAATGCTGCTCCAATGCGGGTTGGCGGATACATTCCCTACTATGAGTAACGATCGCTATCAGGTGTACATGATAACAACCGGGACCGACGGCTTAACGTGCTCTCCGAGGCACGGTGGGGAGACCCACAAGGACTGCACAAACACCCAGACCACGGCAAACATCTGTATGGCCAATACAAATGTTTGTCATGTACGGGGATCGAACCCGCAACCGGCAGCATCAAGCACCACATCAGCACCCACAACAGGCAAAATCCAGTGCTGTGACCGTTGCGCCAACGCGGCGGCGTCTCAGTTAGCATAATGTATTCTAACTTAGATATGCATCAATGTGCTAACCACTCATTATGGTAAAAAACCAACTGGTTGAGAAGTCCACAACGAAAAATAAAAATATCATTGAGGAGGCCAAGACCCACAAAGGGTTGCAGCGCCGCTGGAAGTAAGTAACAAGTAAGTAACTCAGATATACATATATTTTTTGGAGTCAATTACTAATACTTATCAATCATTTATCAAAAGAAATAAAAAAGATTTTTTATTTCCAATTTTTAAAAACTTAAAACATTAACAAGGTCTGTCACAAACATTTAAAACAACATTAGCTAAATTGGTCCAGCCGTTCTCAAGTGATGCAATTACCAGCAAACAGCATTTTATTTACACATCTATAAGTATACAGCGGCAGACGTTGTCCTGCCCGGAAAACAGCTACCAAATTTGATTGCTTACATACCGATAGCAGCGCCACCTACCGGGTCCAATTGAGACAAAAGTATCCTATGTCCGTTTCCTGGTTCTAAGCTACCTCCCCAGCAATTTTCAGCCAAATCGGTTCAGCCGTACTTGAGTTATAAATAGTGTAACTAACACGATTACACGACTTTCTTTTATATAATAATATATACAGATTATAAAGAAATGAATACAAACCAACAATATTTTCCTTTAGCAAGGTACCTATCTTCTAGCATGCACATTGTCGTATGTCTAGTAGACAAATGTTGACAATCTGGAAGAAACAAAAAATATACATAGTTTATTATTTACTTGATTAAAAAATTAATAAATAAATTATCTATCTCTTATCTAATTATCTCAATGTCTAAATTAGATTCAAACTCTTTTTTGCGTTCTAGAATTATTAAGCCTTAGTTGTCTTCATAAATTGGATGAATTTGCTTTGCAGACTAAAACCCTACAGTCTCAACCCCAAATAAAATTATGAGGTTCAGCAGTCCCCTTGTTAGAAGTTCTTAATAAGTTGGTCAGCAAACAAGCGTACGGCTCACCAGACGGTAAGCGATCACCGTAGCCTATAGACGCCTGCAACACCAGAAGCGTCGCAAACGCGTTGCCGACCCTATCCCCAATCCCCCCCAGGAGCTCTGGTCACCTTACTCACCAACAGGAACACACTACTGCTTGAGAGCAGTATTATTTAGCTGTGGTCTTCTGTAAGGTCGAGGTACTACTCCAGTCGGGCTGCTCCATATTTTGAGCAGGAAATTTCCTGTCGTGTCCTACCTCAGTTAATAATTACATTATAATTATATTCAACGGTACCTGTTACACTAATTGTAACCGCGACGCCGCGTTGGCGTAGCGGTCACAGCACTGGATTGCAATTGGCTGTTACGCGGGCGGTTGCGGGTTCGATTCCCGCACACGACAATATTTGTATTGGCCATACAGATGTTTGCCGTGGTCTGGGTGTTTGTGCAGTCCTTGTGGGTCTCCCCACCGTGCCTCGGAGAGCACGTTAAGCCGTCGGTCCCGGTTGTTATCATGTACACCTGATAGCGATCGTTACTCATAGTAGGGAATATATCCGCCAACCCGCATTGGAGCAGCGTGGTGGATTAAGCTCTGATCCTTCTCCTACATGGGGAAGAGGCCTATGCCCAACAGTGGGATATTACAGGCTGAATCATCATCAATCATGTTACACTAATTACTGGCACTTCTGGTATAATCTGAGGGTGCTTCTTGCACTGTTGTTAGACCTAGAATAAAATGAAAAATAAAAATGTCGATTACAATAACAATGTTATAGAAAATTTACATCTAAGTTAGCTAGCTAGTTTCTAGATTAATTTGATTGTAATTTTAAAGAAAATATAATGCAGTTACAAGAGCTTTGTATAATAATTGGATATCACATTTATTAAATTTACTAGCTTCTGCGCGCGACTTCGTCGGCGTGGACTCCGCTCCTATTGGTCTTAGCGTGATGATATATAGCCTATAGCCTTCCTCGATAAGTGGGCTATCTAACACTGAAAGAATTTTTCAAATCGGAGCAGTAGATCCTGAGATTAGCGCGTTCAAACAAACAAACAAACAAACAATCAAACAAACTCTTCAGCTTTATTATATTAGTATAGATTTACAAGAGCTGTGTATAATAATTTGATATCATTTATTAAATTTATTAATATTAAAATCTCAGCTCTCTTTCAATACATGGTAGAATATAATACCTCGTGATGTTGATGGTTCTACAATATTAACATCAAGTCTGGATGAGTCTCATTGGCTGTCTTTCACTTAATGAATACTTTCGGCAGGCTAAAGGGCAGACTCGGTTCTGAAATTCAAAAGAAACCGAAAGTTACTTAAATGCATGTTATTTACAACAATAATAATTTGTGAACCAAGAGGCCATAGTGTTAACTAGCTGATGCCAGCGACTTTGCATGCGTGGAGTAAGTTTGTTTAATTCCCATGGGAACTCTTTATTGTGCCAGTATAAAAAGTCACTACCCAGGTCCTCAACTATACCCATGCAAAAATCAGTACACATTCTAGGTTTCAAGTTATTTTGGAGGTCCATACGGTGTATAATGATCATTGGTTTGACTTTGATAATAGATTGATCCATTAAGCCTATATGATGAAGTGCCAATGCCAGCTTAAGATGAGCCATACATTCAAAGGTTCCTGTACATTCCAGGTTTCAAGTTAATTGGACTTATTACTGACATTGAAATTTTTACAGGTCAATCTTTAAAGTATATCTTCTAGTAATATTGTAAGTATATAGTAATACTAGCTTCTGCGCGCGACTTCGTCGGCGTAGACTCCGCTCCTATTGGTCTTAGCGTGATGATATATAGCCTATAGCCTTCCTCGATAAATGGGCTATCTAACACTGAAAGAATTTTTCAAATCGGTCCAGTAGATCCTGATATTAGCGCGTTCAAACAAACAAACAAACAAACAATCAAACAAACAAACTATTCAGCTTTATTATATTAGTATAGATTGGTGTGATGCGGGGTCAAAATACAGACAGACAGACAAAAATGAAAAAATTACAGTTTTGGCTTCAGAAACAATTAACAAGTTCCCTCCAAAAAAAATCTTTAAAAATATCTTCAATGTACAGAATTGGACCTGTTACAGTTTTATTATAAGTATATATATAGATGAGGTCATTGTCCAATCCAAGCTTTATGACGTCCCAGAAGTCAGCTGGGTTTAGGTTTGTGTAGATACAGTCAACTAAAACTTCCCCTTGATACCTAATATTGTATTTTGTGCATCAAAATGGATGACATTCTGAGAAGTTAAGTTTGAATCTGACTGTATACTAAAAGTGTTTATGCATTGTAACTGTACAACTAATATTAACAAACCTGGCATATTTAGTGTTGGTATAGCTATATTGCCAACTTTGTTGCTGCGGCATAGATACTTGTCTTCAAAGTGTCTACGGCACACACGTCGGTCGGTAGTATATATGTGCTCATTTTCTAGGCCAATGACATTGCCACCAACTGCATACAAACAATCGTTGAATCGCTTTCGTTCCTTTGCTGGATTTGAAAATTTATTTCAAATCGGCCCAGTAGTTCCAGAGATTACCGCGTACAAACAAACAAACAACCAAAAAACAAACTCTTCAGCTTTATATATTAGTATAGATTATCTAGACTTGTAAATTTGCGAAGTGCAAAACTAAAAACATTTTTACACAGTTCTATTATTTTTTATGAAGTAATTTATTAACTACAAAGTTACAGAAACCCATGTGTTAATAAACAAAAAAACCTCTTCTCCCCTGGTAGAATTTAAATTGCACAAAACCAGTATTAAATAGTAAAAATGCTTATTTCACTTTTAAATCTGATCACACTGAAGCTAATTACATTAATTTTAAAAGACTACAAACCACCAAGAATATATTATTAGAAATGAGAGAAGAACCAGTTGGATAAAACATTGCGAACTTGCGCCTATATCATATAATTTATAATATAATTAATTAATTATAATATTCCTGTACGTGTACCAGGCAATGATGGCGATTGGCATCCCAACAAAGTTCGTGCGCCTGACGGAGATGACCTGATGATGATGATAGAAACTCTCAGAGCGATGTTAGTCGAGATCAAACAAATGTATCAGAAGTAATCAGAACCATTCAGAACTACTGAGATTTTTATAATAAGCGTTGTTATCAAGAAGTACTGACACTGATCTATTAAATAAGAACACTTTTACCGCGTAATGTTTACTATATTATAAAGTTAACATTGATAATAGAAAATAGATCAGGCGAAGCTAATTTATTTTTATTACTTATTTAAATCTTTGAATAGTCCGTTCCGTTGTCATTCTGTCATTGTCAGTCAATGTCATTGTCATCTGCAGTGCTGCCATTAGTATTATTTTCATAACCGTAAAATAACATATTTTATTAATTAATCTTACAGCTTAACATATACGACAAACACAATTATTTAGTTATTTTATTATGTACCAATTTTAAAAAAGAATAAATAATATTACTATTTATAATTTTAAATAATTTATGAGAATATTTTTTAAATAAATACCTACTGCAATTTTTTGGTGGCAACTTTTATTAAAACATCATTAATTTGTAAAGACGGTTCGGATTCTCTTTTGGCGGGAAGAGAAACGCGCCTTCTTTAAAATCGTCCTAGAAATAAAATTTCATTGAATAGTATTTTTAATTAAATTTAATAGTAGTATAATAAAAATTCAAGTAGAAAGCGACGGAGATGAGGAGGAGAGATCTGTGAAGACAATATCCCGATAATAGCTCAAATGGGGACTTTATAGTTTATGTAGAACATAAAGACAAGGAAATAAAACTTGGTAATATGAATCCCTTGAACCTCTCCAAATATTTCAAAAATATTAAGGGGGCTCATGAACGAGCAAGAATTAATGCTAATAAAATTATAATGCTAATATAATTAACGCTACCACCGTTGCATAAAAGGTACACGTATCCACACATATACAAACTTTTTATATCAGAATAATAATGAAACCTCATTACATGAATTTTAAAAAAATATTCTTTGATAATTGTCAAGAATTCGTATTTTGAATTTTTCGTTATTATTTTGTTTTCCAATTAATTTATTCGATTATTGTTTTACGAGAAAGTTGTTTTCGATAATATTATTCTTTACGAAAATGTCGGTGGAGATAATTATAGAATATTTTGTCAATACTTCATACGTTAAATAGCTCATTCGGTAAATACGTAACACAAGCGAAAACCCGGTACACGTGGAGTAACGTCTTCTTCACTACGAGTCTGCTCTCATGGTAAGCCATTATATCAACATTATGGTGATTCTTAGCCACCGACAATTCCTCATATTTGCTCTAAAACCAATGCAAATTTATAAAATAAATATTTTGAAACAATATACGTTAATTGTTGCGTTGCAGACCAGCAGTCCAGTACTCCGGCGACGAGGAGGTTCAGAAGTTCGTCAGCAGCTTCAGTTCCGGCAGCAAGAAGCTGGTGCTTGAAGACTGCGCCGGTGGTGATGACCAGGTCTCTATAATTCACATACTTCCAATCGCTCTATTTTTCTTGCTCTTTAACAGACTTCCAAAAAAGGAGGTTCTCAATTCGACTGTATTTTTTTTTAATGTACTATGTTCACTCAGAACTTTTGACTGGGTGGACCGATTTCGATGAATTTTGTTGTAATTGAAAGGTGTTGCGTGTCACGTGGTCCCATTTAAATTTAATTGAGATCTGACAAGTACTTTTAGAGTTATATCTAATAGCGCGTATTTACTTGACTACTTTTTCGTCGACCTACGTTATATTATACCGCATAACTTTTTACTCGGTGTACCGATTTCGATGAGTCTTACTTTAATCGAAAGCTAATACTTGTCATGTAGTCTTGTTTAAATTAGATCGAGATCTGATTACAACTTTTTGAGTAATCTTTAATAGCGCGTATTTACTTGACTATTAATTTCTTCGTCTTATTACGTTGTATCACTTGTCGATGTAATTTGATGTCACACAAGATCACAGCTAAATAATACTGCTTTCAAGCAGTGTTGTGTTCCTGTGGTGAGTAAGGTGACCAGAGCTCCGGGGCGGGGGGGGGGGATATCATCTATAAGCATGTTAATAAATAAATAAAATAAATGTTGCAGGCATCTCTAAGCGTACGCTTGTTTGCCCACCAAGTTGTATAAGCAAGCTAGTTCCTATGTCATAAATAACCTCGACTGCATCACTTTATACAGGAAACCTACATCTTGGACACCGTCAGCGGAAGCATCTACGTGTGGGTCGGGAAGCAAGCCACGCAGAAGGTATGATAACGTTTACGTCATTACGTGATGTAATATAGCCTATATCATAAGACTAACTCTAATGCACTTGACTGGTTCTATCCGCCTTAGGGTGCGAGTTCGATTCCCGCGCCGAATCCGAGTGTAATATTTGTGAAACCAATATTGTTATCTTATAAATATGAACGTTTGTGAGGGTGGGTTTTCGTTATGTTTCATACCAATACTGCTGAACTAAAATGATGCTCAATACTCTGGCTCTAGTAAAGCTCTCGCTTCAGTCTGTAATAGCCCATTGCTGGGCATAGGCCTCTTTCCCCACGTAGGAGAAGGATCAGAGCTATATCCATCACTCTGCTCCAATGCGGATTGGCGGATAAACTTCGCTGATTAATATAGTTTTATCGGTTACAGGAGAAGACCGAAGCTATGGCGAAGGCTGAACAATATTTGAGGGCCAAGAACTATCCGTCCTGTGTGAGTGTTTCTCGATTGTTTGACGCGAGCCAGCGGTCGCGGGTTTGATTCCCGCTACGAAAAACACTTGTTGAGAGCTTCTTTTTCTAACCGACTTCAAAAAGGAGAAGGTTCTCAAGTGAACTGTATTGTTTTTATTTGTATTACCACTGGATGTGTTGATTTTGATGGTACTTTTTCAGATTCGAATGATGTTGCTTGCCGTGTGGTCCCATTTAAAATAGAGTAGTTTCAGAGTAACACCGAACTGTTCAAGCATCACGCTTGTTTACGACTAGCTGTGCCCGCGACTTCGTCTGCGTGGAATTAAAATATTGTTTAGTTCGCGGAGATACGAAATAAATAAATTTCTAAAATAAAACTAGCCTGTGACTCCTTATTACATCAGCTATCTACCAGTGAAAGTCCCATCAAAATCGGTCCTAGTAAAAAAAGTTATTTTGGTATATTTACATATGCATTTAGTAAAAAGCGGTTATTTTAATAATACAAAAGATTAATTTATTTGTGTAGATTTTTATGCAGTATTAATTAAGTTACAATTTTTTACAACTTGTATACATTTTTTTTCCGAGGTCCACGTAGCGAAGATCCCGCAAGGAACCGAACCCGCTATCTTCAAGCAGTACTTTAGCACTCGCGCGTCGTCAGGTCAACTCGTAAGTTTATATTCAACTAACGCGTACTTATCTATTTAATACGATCTTCGTAAGATTGCGGGAGTGGGCTGGATGAGGATTGCGGAAAACCGGGATGTCTGGCGCGAGCTTGGGGAGGCCTATGTCCAGCAGTGGACTGCAATAGGCTGATTTGATGATATGAAGTGACCAGACGCGGTCCTGTCTTGCGTATTAATTCAGCCTGTAACATCCCACGGCTGGGCTTAATCCACCACGCTTCTCCACAGCCGTTTGGCGGGTATATTACCCTTTTTATATACGTGGAGATAATCCATCATGGATACCCTACGGCGCGGGGGCACCAGAGGGTTATGTCAGACTCCTACTGACCAAAAACCATCCACGTGTGAGCAGACCTCCGCCTGAGTGGGGCGAGATGGGGTCGCGTTAGCAGTCTCCACCCCGCCCCGGCGGCTGACCCGAATGTAAACATCCGGGCCCCGGCACCCATAGGGGTGGCACCCACAAGACCACCCCTCCCGACGACGCGTGGGATCTCAAGCCAGCCGAGGATCCCCCGACCCCCAGCCGGCCACCCCATTACCCCTACACTATCCCTATACTATCCCTCCTTTTTTTTAAAATGTATAACTAGGTCGGCAAACAAGCGTACGGCTCACCTGAAGGTAAGTGACTACCGTAGCTTATAGACGCCTGCAACACCTGATCGCAAGCGCGTTGCCGACCCTATCCCCAATCCCCCCAGGAGCTCTGGTCACCTTACTCACCAACAGGAACACAACACTGCTTGAAAGCAGTTTTATTTAGCTGTGATCTTTTGTAAGGTCGAGGTACTACCCCAGTCGACTGCTCCATATTTTGAGCAAAAAATTTCCTGTCGTGTCCTACCTCAGTTAATACTATGAGTAACGATCGCTATCAGATGTACATGATAACAACCGCGACCGACGGCTTAACGTGCTCTGCGAGGCACGGTGGGGAAACCCACAAGGACTAACAACCAGACCGGAAATAAATATTTGTAAAAACACAAATATCCACTCCGAGCGGGAATCGAACCCGCAACCATCGGTGTTTAGGCGCCGCCGACAAGGCAGTAGGCACATTAATGTATTGGTGTGACACCCGAGCGGTCCCTAATAATGGAGAACTAAAAAAGGCCGAAAAATCTTACCGAAAGTAATCTAATTCTATACATACTCTGCTTTTAACCGACTTCCGAAAAAGGAGGAGGTTCTTAATTCGACTATTTTTTTTTTGTACTTTTCGAGTTATATCTAATAATGCGTATTTACTGGACTACTTTTTCGTCGACCGATTCGACCTACGTTGTATTATACCGCATAGCTTTTTACTGGGTGTACCGATTTTGATGATTCTTAATTTAATCGAAAGCTGACGTTTATCTTGTGGTTATATTTAAATTTCATCGAGAAATACAACTTTTTGAGTAATATTTGATATGTATTTACTTGACTATTTTTTCGTCTTATTACGTTGTATTACTTGTCGATGTAATTGAAGTCGGCTTTTTTTCGTTTGCGAGCAAACACAATTATACCTTTTCCCCTTAATTTTTGGGGCGGCAAATAAAACTAGGCCGCGACGCTGAATCCTACAATACGCCACTGTATAAACTGTAACAAACACATTAGTTCTCACAATGTATAATAATGGTCTAAGATCCGAGAAGCTAAATCTTCCCTCATCTGTTAATTAGATGAAACAATTTTTTATAGGCTGATTTTTTTTTATCTTTTCTCTCTCATGTTAATTACATGTAGTAAGCTAAATCCGTTAATATTTTACATTATATACCTGACTGTAGTAGGCAGCCATCTCTATGATTGCTATACTTACCTGCAGCCAGGTCAGTAACCTCAGTCAGCAGTAACCTGGCTGCAGATAAGTGTAGCAATCATAGAGATGGCTGCCTACTACAGTCAGGTATATAATGTAAAATATTAACGGTTTTAGCTTATTACATGTAATTAACGTGAGAGGGAAAAGATAAAAAAATTTTTTTTAAGTATTATTAATTGCAGCAGGCTTATGGTGGCAGAGGTTGTTTTTATAAATTCACAATATTGAAATTAGCCTATAAAAAATTGTTTCATCTAATTAACAGATGAGGGAAGATTTTGTTATATCCCGGATCTTAGACCATAAGTAACAATAAGCATTTACGACTCTTTCAGAAGTCGACGTGGACTCGGAGAAGCGACTGTACGAAGTGACCGCGGGCTCCGACAACGGCTTGAGAATAGAGGAAGTGGAGCACTTCAAGCAAGCCGTAACATAATTATATTATAGAATAGTTTTATTCAGTGGACTCACGTTGATTCTAAGTCTAGTTATTAGGTTTACTTGAGTTGCAGTACAGTACCGATTAGTGATGCAACGGAAGTGTCTTAACGGAACCAGAAACGGAAACAGATGTCAAAAGTAAATTTTAGCAGAAACGGAAACGGAAACGGATGCAGAAACGAAAGTGTAAATAATATGAAAAAAATTAATAAATTTACAAATATATTTCTTTATTAAGTATTAAATACACACCAAGCTTAGATAAGAAATAGATATATTAGAAATCTACAATAGAAAACAATATTACAACTTAAAATTATTTTAATCTTCAAAATTTAGTAGTGGTAAGTGAAACTTTCAACTCTCAACCGTCGTAAACTTCCGTTTACATCTCCGTTATAAAAGTTGCGGAACCAGAAGCAGAAACGAATGTTGTAAAGCGTGCGGAACTTCCGCACTTGCGGAAACAGAAACGGAGATCTGTTGCATCACTAGTACCGATGCATGTTTTAACATACTAAAATTTGGAATAACAAAAGCACGGGCACTACAAGTCCGTGGATATATCTTTTATTCAATAAAAAAACAAATCGTGAACTGTATTTAGTTAATATTGATAGGGTGCGTCCACATTGGGAGCCTAGCGCGGTGGCGACGACGGGCGCGAAATATCGAACATAACGGGCGTATTTGTAACGCTTGGAAAGATTTAAACCTAATCTATAATAAAATGGTACGAAAGTCAAAACTGTACATTGAATATTTTTTTAAAAGTATACTTGGGGTGTGATCTACAATCGATACCGAAGCCAAAAATATAGTTTTTAGAATTTTTGTCTGTTTGTCTGTTTGTCTGTATGTATGTCCGGGATAAACTCAAAAAGTACTGCATGAATTTACTTCAAATTTAGCACGAATATTATTAAGAAGTCTGGTCAACATATAGGCTACATAATTATTATCACGCTATCACCTACGGGGAACGAGCAGTGAACGCACGCAGACGACGTCGCGGGCAGCAGCTAGTAATATACTATTTATATACTATATAATGAATATAACCATTTATCTCAGAAACGTTTTTTTAAGAACATATTAGGACTTATGTATTTTGCGAACTCTCGTTGACCGCGAGACGGTGTGAGTGCGTGTGGGAGTTCGTTGACCTCGCGCCGGTCAGCTGACGGCGCGCACGAACTTGTGGTATTCAATGACATTGCCGATTTTATCGAAACACGATTATTAAGATTGGACTGTCTAGTATAAATAATAAATCCTCGTCCATAGTTTGCAACCCCTGATATACGTCAAATCGCGTCGCGCATTCAGTGTGGACGCACCCATACACTAGTCGCGCACTGCGATTTTACCCGCGTTGTTTTAAGGAGAAAACTTACTGAAGATATTTTGAACCACAACAGTGCAACTCGGTCGACTTGACGAGACGTTTCATTTGATTGTACATTATCTCCTAATTGTAATAGTAAACCTTGTTAACCGACTTCCAAAAAAGGAGGAGGTTCTCAATTCGACTGTATTTTTTATTTTATTTTTATGTACTACTGTACTATGTACTACTGTACTTTACTATTTTTTCGTCTTATTACGTTGTATTACTTGTCGGTGTAATTGAAGTCGGTTTTTTTTTTCGTTTTTTGTTATCATTGATTCGTTGCGGAATAATTTTAAGAGTATCATTTATATCAAATGCTGTCAAGGACTGTTTTGTAACAAATACCATTACTGTGGTAACTGTGGAGAGAGCTGTTGTATCTTGTAAATGATACGCTTGACCATCTATACTAATATTATAAAGAGGAAAGATTTGTATTTTTGTGTGTATGTTTGTAATTAATAAACTCAAACTACTGGACCGATTTAAAAAAAATTCTTTCACCATTTGAAAGCTTAGTTATCCCTGTGTAACATGGGCTGCTTTTTATGCCGGGAAAATAATAGGTTCCCACGGGAAATTGTTTGCGCACACGGGTGAAAGCCGTTGAGAACAGCTAGTATATTATAAAGACATCCATGAAGGTGACATATTTTTCGTGTAAAGAGGTCCATGTGGTATTGAATTTCGAAATTATTTTAGTGTCTAATACGTGAAGCAAAAACTTTGTACCCCTTTTTACGGAAATTGTGTGTACGTAGGAGTATGAAATTTCGCACACTTATAGTTTATGTAGAGAAGGAGTGCAGAATTCTAATATTGTCTTAAAATTATACATGAAAATATACATTAAATTAATAATAAAAAAGGCATTATACACACTACAGCACTCACACACGCATATTATACTATTTGTTGATTGTCAAAGTCTGTAGTCAAGTTTGAAATTGTTTAAAAAAGGTTCTTTATGTTCATAATTATTTGGTTTTCTTGAATTAAAATTTTTAATTATGGTCGAATTTCGACCTCTGGGCGACCACTAGTTCTCATTATTTTGCAATATGAGAATAGTCTCATTGTACTTGTGCCCATCGAGATGGTCTAAATTACCAGTACTAACACTTTTTATACATGATCCAAGGCTATATACAAGACCTATCTTATACTATTAAACGAGCAATTCTTGTATATATATATATATATATATATATATATATATTCTGAATCTCGGAATCGGCTCCAACGATTTTCGTGAAATTTAGTATGCAGGGGATTTCGGGAGCGAAAAATTGATCTAGCTAGGATTCATTTAAAAAAATGTCGTTTTATCCCGGATTTTAGGCAATGAAAAAATATCATTAGAATACGAAGCTTAATTTCACTGCTGACAACGTAGCTGTTACAGCGTAATTAGGAAATCGGCGGGTGTCAAATCGTGTTGACCCGGGTTCGAATCTCAGTCTCCAGATAAATTTTATCTTTTTTTTTAATTTCACTCGTGATTTATTATTTAAATAAAATTAAAATATAAAAATACCGAGAAAAAAAAAAACCAAAAAATAAAATGAAAATACCGAGCTAGGCTCGGTCACCCAGGTACTTAACTCTTATATAAGGATTTAACTTGACTTAATACCGTGTTGAGCTTGTTTGTAAGATAATCTGGTACTCGTAAAGAATGTAACTTTCATTGTTCATTCTAGTCTTAAATGTGTTGTCTCTCGTCACCTGTATTATCAGCAACAGCAGAATCCTGCAACAATTGGTTATTTATTTTTAACCGACTTCCAAAAAAGGAGGAGGTTCTCGATTCGACTGTATTTTTTTAAAATGTACGTTAGCTCAGAACTTTTGACTGGGTGACCGATTTCGATCAATTTTGTTTTCGTTGAAAGGTGTTGCGTGTTTTTTTTTTTCCTGAAAAAAGGCCAGGTCAAGAGTGCCCTAAACCGAAGAGCATGTATGAAAGGAATAATGAAAGTGGACGAAGCGAAACAAGTATGTAAGGATCGTAGCAAGTGGAAAGAAGTGGTCTCTGCCTACCCCTACGGGAAAGAGGCGTGATTTATATGTATGTATGTATGTGTTGCGTGTCATGTGATCCTACTTCCATTTTATTGAGATAAATTTTATTTTATCTAATAATGCGTTTTTACTTGACTACTTTTTCGTCGACCTGCGTTGTATTATACCGCATAACGTTTTACTCGGTGTACCGATTTTGATGATTCTTACTTTAAACGAAAGCTAATACTTGTCTTGTAGTCTTGTTTAAATTTCATCGAGATTTGATTACAACTTTTTGAGTAATATTTGATATGTATTTACTTGACACTTTTTTCGTCTTATTACGTTGTATTACTTGTCAATGTAATTTGAAGTCGGTTTTTTATTCGTTTGCGAGCAAACAACTATTAGTAACGCGTTCTAGACGCGATTTAGCTGCGGGGCCTCGCATTGTATATTATACACTTATTGTATGTTATACACTTCGAAAATGGGAGCAAAATCAACTAAGACTGTGTCTTAGTGTAGCGTGGTGCAGTTTTCTGACGAGAAGCAAAGGAATTTTTTAATGAAAACTTGTTGTCCTTGTTGTTGGCATATTCTACTTCTGGTTCGCGGAATTTATTTCTATTTTTAATTAAGACGGTTCTATTGCTCAGTGAAGATTAATTAATTTATTTATAAACGCATCTACATATTGTCGCAAAAGGTGTTTGGTAAAATCTATATCAAAGGGATCTCTAGGTTCAAAATGACTGTTCAATAAATCAAAAACTGTAAATTAATGTATGGCATTAATCTAACTATTGGTTCATCTTTGTTGTAACTTAGGATTTCTTGTGTTCTAATAGGGTTGACTGAAAAAAATATAAAAATGAATCGCTGAATGTGTTGCTAAGCGCAAATCTCGAGAGTGGCTGAAACGATTTTGTTAATTCTTTTTTTTATAATATTCCTTGAAGTACGAGGATGGTTTTTACGGTGAGAAAATTTTAAAAAATTGCCTGAAAAAGTCTAAAAACAACACTTACACATATACACACTATTCCCATACAAAAGATTCGTAATAATAGTTAAGTCAATTTGAACTTTAATACCATACCATAAGGTTTAAGTGTAAGTGGAGGGGTTTTTAAAAAAAAATTAAAAATTAAACAATCGACTTTTAGGCGGTACGAAATTCGCCGGGTCAGCTAGTCTTTAATAAAATCGCTTTTAAATAAGCATAGTTTTATTATTTCAATTTTTTCTTACCCACATACATATCAAAATATTCTTTTCCTAATTCTTAAATTTAAACTTTATCGCAAGACAGTATTCTCTGACACAATGCTACTGTTATCATTTGGGCTCTGAGGCAAGGTTATATGATGGATTATTTTGTGGAGAAGAATCATCATCATCTCCCTGCCCTTATCCTATTTATATAGGGTCGGCACAACATGTTGTCCTCTTCCTCAGACTCATGTTGTAAGTGATTTGGCATGTTATTTTTTATGTTATTATTTTGTGGAGACGAATAAAATCTGAAAAAAGCTGATGAGTAAATTCCATACCGTTATCGGTAATAGTGAAAGGTATTCCGTGGTGACAACTGAAAAGTAATAATGCTAGTAAGATGCTAACAGCGGTTCCATCTCGTAAACGATACGCTTGACCATACTTAGTAAAGACATCCATGAAGGTGACATTATTTTCGTTAACTCTAAAGAGGATATTAAATTCTTTGAGGTCTAATGGGATTTCTGTCGTACTTACTTTGAACAAAAATAGTATGTACATTCGTTGACGTATTTAGTAATCTAATTTTCATTTTCGGCCAATAATACTTCCCAGACAGCGCGAGGTAGCATTTGTTAATACTTTTGGTGTCTTATTGTTGAAGATAATCTTCAACATTTTCGAGTTCAGTCTTCCTTAATACGAGGTTATCGTCTAAGTGCTAGCAAAGTCTTCGAAAGTGAATTTCAGGCAGGCCAGTTTTTAGATATGTTATCTCTCTCACTTTCCCGGACATCTTACGATTGTCAAATTTAAATTTCATCGAGATCTGATTAAAACTTTTTGAGTAATCTTTGATAACGCGTTTAATTGACTACTTTTTTTGTCTACCCACGTTGTATTACTTGTCGATGTAATGGAAGTCGGTTTTTTTAACCGAATTCAAAAAAGGAAGAGGTTATGTATTCGACGCGTATATTTTTTTTATGTATAACTACGCATAACTTTTAACAGAGTAGTCCGATTTTGATAATTCTTATTTTATTGGAAAGAGTATACTCTGAGATTGGTCCAATTTAAATTTGAAAATGAAAATCCAACCCTAAGGGTAGGAAAACAGAAATTGATTGATTATTCAGTCACTGATTGTAAGGTATGACCACGCATAACTTTTTAGAGTAGTCCGACTTTGATAATTCTTTTTTTTTATTTCGTCTACCTACGTTGTATTACTTGTCGATGTAATTGAAGTCGGTTTTTTGCGTTTGCGAGCAAACACAATTATTTAAACATAATTTAAGGGGAAGGGGCATAGTGATACGTGCAAAGTCAGGGATGAATTTTCTGTAATAACCGAGAAGACCTGAAAATTGCTTTTATTTCTTTAGGCGACCTGGGTATAGGGTATATTTCAATAGCTAAGATTTTATCACTTGAAGTTTTAAAAATTCGGACTTGTCCATCTGTATTTTAAAGTTTGATTCTTTTAGTTGTTGGAAAACTATTCCCAAATTTTCCATATGATCCTGAAGGGATGTACCTACTGTAAAACATAATATCGTACAAATATACTAGACATGTTATTTAAATACCTTTTTTGCGATTAAACAATATTTTAGCTATTGACAATTAAATCTCTTGTTTCAAAAAATTACCTCTCATTATCAAAAGCTGCCAAGCTCCTCATGCATCAAAAGCTGCCTGATCTGTTTTTCCTTCGATGATGTTAAACGTTTAATCAGCTCGATCTTCAGCATTAAATATTTGTTAGTAAGGGGCTAATAATGTCTTTTACCTAAATTAAATTCATTGTCGAGCTGGCCAACTACATAATAAAACTTGGAAGCATCACTTGTGATTCCAGTTATGGTGAACTGGCCTTCGACTTGCGCGAACCGAAGCTCAGGTTCCTCCAACCTGAACGGGGGGGGGGGGGGGGGTACAGTACATAATGTTTGATATTGTTTCGATTTTTTTCGCTAGCTTTGTGTAATTATTGAATTTTTATCTTGTTACAACCTTTTCAGTTAATTTTCTATTAGTTGTTCTTCACGCAGACGGGTTTTTGTTTTCTTTTAATTATTGGAACGAAGGAAAAAATTAAGACCAAAAGTTGTAACGACCGACACTTTTTGCTATAGTTGTAAGCCGTGCGGCGTGCGCGTGTTTCTCTGCCTGTCTCTCTCTCATAGAAAGCAAGCCAGTTATTTTCGCTCCGTCTTTCTATTTCGCATTGAACAGTGTGGTGTCGCGACGATTATTATTTTTGTTGAGTACATACTGGTTTTTTGTACATAATAAATAATAATAAAAAAGCGTGTGTGTACTTATGTACGCACGTAAGAAGTTATGCTTCAAGCTAGAGTAGGTATTAAAATACTTCAAAAAAAAACCTACCACTTAATAATTAGACAATAGTCTACAACGCCATCTCTAAGAAATGATAAAGACTACTTTCTTGTTATCACTATAATGTTTACGAACGTTCTTCAATTAGTGGCATCTATGATGAATGATGATGCATGCTTGAACTACTTCGTGTTGTTTTTGTGACGCGCATCGTAAAAATTTACTCTCATCATTTTTCTCTAACTACTACAAACTAACCTTTAAAAAGGATACATACAGTATTTATTAGGATATATAGAAATACTGGCACCATAAGAAAGAGGCTTCCAGAATAAAATACTTATACCTAATAGAAATGAGATAGATACTTAAATAGCATTATACTCGTATAAACATTTAAAAGAAAAAAATATATATCACAGCTACAGAGAAAAAAAAACTAGTCTTGCTTTTGTACCTCCAATAAATACTGTTTGTATTGTCGCACATCAATATATGTTTCTTTATCTGAGCAGGTTTAGCCGGAGTTAGGGGTGGACGATATACATCGATGTATTAAAAACACTCGATGTTTTGAAACGATGCATCGAATCAAACCGATGTATTGTTAATATTTCAACATCGAGTATAAATCGATGTTTCTTTATTCGATGCATCGAAGAGGCAAACAAACCCGCTAAAATTATTCTTTAATGGATGGATTGTCTTTCTACGGTTCATAGGTAACATAGGTTCAAAGAAAAAAATAGTATTTTTCAAATTTTATGTTTTTATTGCTTTAAAACATATTTTTCTGTGCATTTAGCACACGCTGACAAATTTTTTGTTATCTTTAAATGTTTCAAAGCTTGTTTTACAATCAAAATTTAAATTCAAATAAATACACCATTAGTTTTTAACCCCCGACGCAAAAAGAGGGGTGTTATAAGTTTGACGTGTCTGTCTGTCTGTCTGTGGCTCCGTAGATCGCGAACGGATGAAGCGATTTCAATTTAGTTTTTTTTTTTTAAATGAAAGGTGAGTTACGGGCGAATGTTTTTAGACATGTTTGATGAAAATCGGTTGAGTCGTTTAAAAGTTGTGGGGGGTGAAAGTGGAGAAGAATAACCGAATGTCTGCAAATATAATTGAGTGGTGTCTCAAATGGAAGCGCATCACGTGCACATTACAAAATAATATGTTCAATGAAAATCGGTTGAGGCGTGAAAAAACTCAGGGGTAAAAGTGGAGAAAATACCCAATATCTGCAATTATAATTATGTGGTGGGGAGAAAATTAGGATGGAAATCCAATGTAATCTTTACCTTAAATATAAATTTGAAAATTTTCGACAAGAATCTATGTATTAAAAACTTAACAAAATCTACATTATAATAAATGTGTACCTATAAAAAGTATAAAATAAAAATTAAATAAAAAAAACTCGTGTGGTTTTAAGAAACCATTTTTTTTACATTAAGTATAGACATTTAACTAAAAATTTTTGGAATAATATTCAATTAAAGGTATAAAAATCGCTTTATCAATCTTACCGCGCGGCCGACCGTCACGCGACATGCAACACACACGAAAAAGTTTGAGACGATGACTGTAATAAAAGTTTCACTTTAAAAATCAAAAAAAAACCCCGACACTAATCTGAGTTCTGGATTTATAAATCGAAAAATATCGATCCTAGGCAAAAATTGATGGGAACCAAAATTGTAGGAAATTTAATTTTAAACATCTTTTGTTATATATTATATCTATTTTTCGTGTAAAAATAAAATCAAGATGGCGGACGAAGCAACAAGTCTGGTATCCCTACTTTTTGAATTTAGACTACCAGTGACCCCTCACAACGAATTTCGAAGGAAAATTGCTGCTTCCAATTTTTGTAAATCTCAGCCCGTTTTTGGGTTAATTCGACTGGGCTACACAGTAAAGATTGAAAATAAAGTATTTTTTACATACTTTATTTGTATGCAAAAATATAAGTATTGTATTACCAAAAATAAAGTAGGATACGTTATTATAATAAAGTATAGTTAGCAGCCCTATATACACGTGTAAGTTTTTTATATCTAAACCACATAAATATCTAACTTATAGAAAAACACTCGATGTATGGAAAACATCGATGTTTTTTTTGATATATCGATATTACATCGATGCCACTATGCGATGCATTGAATCGAAAAAAACATCGATGTATTTTTTCAGTGTCCATCACTAGCCGGAGTATATTTTGTTTGCATATTCTTAGCCGGAGTAAGTTTAAGGTCATAGCTCACTACACCCTCACCGGAACGCCTCTTCGCTCGGCGTCCTATCGTCAGCTTGCGTGCGAGGCGATCCGGTGACGATACAGAGCTGATGTAGTGAGCGCATATCCATACAAGTTCATAGAAAGAATACTAACCGCTCGAGCTGAGGCGGTGCTGGTCGGGTGCTTGGGGCAGGGCGGTGGGGTCTTTTAGGACCACTTTTCTTCTTCATTGTACTCTATTTACCTGGAAAATAAGCTATTATTAAGCATTAGCGGCACGCCCAGGGTTGCCATCAGGAAATTTTAAGTTGCCGTGTTTTGGGTATCTGGATTGCCGTGTTTTAGAATTAAAACTACAAAATTGCCGTGTGCATTAATATTTAATTAAAATTAATCAAATTAATTATATTAATATATAATTCACATTATTTACATTAATTATATTAGTTGTACAAATCAGAATAAAATATTAAGTTAAAAAAAAAAATTACATTAACAGGTATTATTAAACATGACATTAAAACAAATTATTCTTGACAATCGTCGTACAAATTTTTTATCGTTACTAAGATTTCTTCTTCGGCTGTGTTCAATTTATATTTATTTTTTTCCTTCATATTATTTATCATTTCTTTCGTTGGCTTGAAATTTACACAATTTCCTTGAGAACGGATAAATTGCTTAGCTAGTAATGTTCCATTTATTGTGGAAGTTATGATTTTATTTCTTGTTTTTGTTTTTATTAAATTCACTTCACTAAAAATTCTTTCACAGTCTGCATTCGCGTGTGGAAGAGATAATATGCTAAGGACAAAACCGGCTAAATTTTCGCAACCGAGTTCAGGTTGTGTAAAAACTTTTGACCAAAAGTCATCCGTCTTCATTTCAGACACTTCTAATTTCGAAAACTTATTTACCGACGGGAGCATTCGCCATTCGTCATCGATTTTCTGATGAAGATCTTCATCTCTTGTAATTATAAGCAGATTTTCAACTATAGGCATTAATGTGGGAAATGTTTCCCGTATTTTGTCACTGATTGCTTCTACTGGCATAAGATGCTTTAATAAACGTAATAAGGGATCAGAAAAATCGTATCTTTTTTGGATCTCCTTACAACCTGTAATTAAGAATTTCTTGACTCTGGTTTGGAATTCTTTCAAATGATCTGGTTTATTTATAATATCCGGTTTTTTAAGATCATTTAAAACTTTCACACCAAGATATAACGTAGGGATATGATTATCGCTGTTATCCGGATTGATTACTGCCAAATCTGTTTGATTGACATAGTCTCGTGAAAGAAAACAATATAAGAGTTCTTTGAATGTCTGTCTCATTCTTTCATCTAGTTCTACCAATTTCGGCTCACTACTCTGGAAATATTCATTAAATTTCACGAACTTTGGCAATACCCATTGCAAAAATAGAAAATACAATTTTACAAAAGGATCATTTAAGTCATGGTAAATTATTTCTGTAGCAAAAATACGCTCATCGAGCCATTTTTTCGAAAAAAATAATTGTAAACTGCCCCATTGCTCAAGTATTCGGTTAACAACTGTTAATAGTGACAACCACCGTGTTTGAGAGGGATGAAGAAATTTTTGTATCTTACTATTTGTAAAAATCTGAAATTCCGTGTATTCGGCCTGCCTCTTGGAGCTATTTTTAAAAAAGCTGTATATATTTCTAGCAAGATCCTCACAGCGCCGCGGTAATTCTTTACAAGCCGCACTGGCACATAGGTGCATGGAATGACAAATACATTTGAATATTTTAATGCCCGGAAAATTATTTTTTAATTTACTACTTACAGAATTGTGCGCACCCATCATAACATTACATCCATCTGATGCAAAACCAATAATATTTGTTAGAGGTACATCCCGATCAGAAAAACTTTTAATAATTGCTTCATATATTACATTTGCACTGCAGCCTTCTACATTTTTGTCAAAATCGCCATGTCTGAACAGTGGGACTAACTCCCATAAACAAGTTTCAATTTTTGAAGAAGTATTATCGTAAAATTTTACTACAATACACAGTTTTGCAGCAGGCAATATGTGTCGATTCGTCTATTATAATACTAAATCTTGTTTTTTGTAGCTTTAGTGCAAGGTTATCTTTTTGTTGTTTGCCTATAATATTTTTTATGGTAGCCGTACATTTTGTTCTTTTAAGTTTTATTTCCGCTGCTATTTTCGAGTCCGTAAAACAAGACTGCATGAGTTCGCTAAGGTGATCCATAGCGAGAAACGATATGTTATGCTCAGCAATGAAAGCGCATAATTTAATTTCTGCTTCTGTCACCATTGTATCAGAATCCTTAGAGGTTGAGGCCTCACCTTTAAAATATGATTGAATCGATTTAGATTTGCTAATACTTGATTTATGTTTTAGATGTTGTTGAATCGATTTAGATTTGCTAATACTTGATTTATGTTTTAGATGTTGTTTATTTTCGTTGTGTCGCTTTAAAGTTGATAATTCGCAGCTCAATTTTACATCACACAATTTACATTTCGCTTTGTATACATCGTTATCCACGGGTTTAATCCAATCCTTAAAATTATCGTCTTGCTCCCATTGTGATCGGTATTTTTGGGGTAAATGTGTTCGTTTCTTTCCCTTTTTTGGAGTAGACGGCCCTTCTACCTCACTATCCATTTTAATATTTTACTAACACACTACACTATTTATAGTAAAAAACAGCAGTAAGTATATCCTTTAATGTAACTTTGAATTTTTTAACTAATGGAATGAATACTCATAAACAATGAAGTACACGCGAATCTATGCGTAGGGATTTCCCCACCCATAGAGTCGTGACTACGTCTAGTGATGTGCACTACCATGACTTATCAAATATCGATAAAATTATTAGGAAAAAAAGTACACACCGGATTGCCGTGTTTTTGAACACGGCAATGAATGTACTGCCGTGTACCGTGTTTTATCACTGAATGGATCCAAATTGCCGTGTAACACGGCAATTTGGATCCATTCAAATTCTAACTATCGTTAAAATTACTATTCGTGTAAATGGCAACGCTGCCGCACGCCTCCGATAGCGTGTAGGTATCGATTGTTCGAGTTATTTCATTCGTTATCGCGAAACTAATTCTAGAACTTTTTCTAATAACCATATTCGTAATAGTCACGTTATACTTATTAAATAGTATTATCTATACTAATAAATAAAATTGGAGTGTCTGTTTGTAATATTAAAATAAACGCTTTTTACTAAATGCATATGGATGTATACACGGTACATATACCAAAATCACATTTTTTTACACTTTTTGTCTGTCTGTCTGTCTGTTTGTTCCGGCTAATTTCTAAAACGGCTGGACCGATTTTGACGGGACTTTCACTGGCAGATAGCTGATGTAATAAGGCGTAACTTAGGCTACCTACTTTTATTTTAGTTTTTTTATTTTATTTTGTTACAAGTCTGCGAACTGAACAATAACTTTTTTATTTAATTCCACGCGGACGAAGTCGCGGGCACAGCAGCTTGTACTGAAATAAAAATTGTAACTCAGACCGGTCTCGTAGCCTTTTTGCAGCTGGTTCTTTTTGGTGCTTTTTGTACGCCACATATATTTCTGGTAGTGTTGGCAAATTGTTGTCTCTGGGTTTCTGTAACAGGAGAAATGTTTTATATTTAAGAATGTTCAAATAACCACACTGAAATTGAGTAATGCCTGAAAACTCAGTAACAGCTTAAATTAAAGTATCTATACTTGATGGATACTGAAATAAAAATTGTAACTCATACCGGTCTCGTAGCCTTTTTGCAGCTGGTTTTATCTGGTGATTTTTTGTATGCTACATATATTTCTGGTAGTGTTGGTAAATTGTTGTCTCTGGGTTTCTGTAACAGGAGAAATGTTTTATATTTAAGAATGTTCAAATAACCACACTGAAATTGAGTAATGCCTGAAAACTCAGTAACAGCTTAAATTAAAGTATCTATAATTGATGGATACTGAAATAAAAATTGTAACTCATACCGATCTCGTAGCCTTTTTGCAGCTGGTTTTATCTGGTGATTTTTTGTATGCTACATATATTTCTGGTAGTGTTGGTAAATTGTTGTCTCTGGGTTTCTGTAACAGGAGAAATGTTTTATATTTAAGAATGTTCAAATAACCACACTGAAATTGAGTAATGCCTGAAAACTCAGTAACAGCTTAAATTAAAGTATCTATACTTGATGGATACTGAAATAAAAATTGTAACTCATACCGGTCTCGTAGCCTTTTTGCAGCTGGTTTTATCTGGTGATTTTTTGTATGCTACATATATTTCTGGTAGTGTTGGTAAATTGTTGTCTCTGGGTTTCTGTAACAGGAGAAATGTTTTATACGTTTAAGAATGTTCAAATAACCACACTGAAATTGAGTAATGCCTGAAAACTCAGTAACAGCTTAAATTAAAGTATCTATACTTGATGGATACTGAAATAAAAATTGTAACTCATACCGGTCTCGTAGCCTTTTTGCAGCTGGTTTTATCTGGTGATTTTTTGTATGCTACATATATTTCTGGTAGTGTTGGTAAATTGTTGTCTCTGGGTTTCTGTAACAGGAGAAATGTTTTATATTTAAGAATGTTCAAATAACCACACTGAAATTGAGTAATGCCTGAAAACTCAGTAACAGCTTAAATTAAAGTATCTATACTTGATGGATACTGAAATAAAAATTGTAACTCATACCGGTCTCGTAGCCTTTTTGCAGCTGGTTTTATCTGGTGATTTTTTGTATGCTACATATATTTCTGGTAGTGTTGGTAAATTGTTGTCTCTGGGTTTCTGTAACAGGAGAAATGTTTTATATTTAAGAATGTTCAAATAACCACACTGAAATTGAGTAATGCCTGAAAACTCAGTAACAGCTTAAATTAAAGTATCTATACTTGATGGATACTGAAATAAAAATTGTAACTCATACCGGTCTCGTAGCCTTTTTGCAGCTGGTTTTATCTGGTGATTTTTTGTATGCTACATATATTTCTGGTAGTGTTGGTAAATTGTTGTCTCTGGGTTTCTGTAACAGGAGAAATGTTTTATGTTTAAGAATGTTCAAATAACCACACTGAAATTGAGTAATGCCTGAAAACTCAGTAACAGCTTAAATTAAAGTATCTATACTTGATGGATACTGAAATAAAAATTGTAACTCATACCGGTCTCGTAGCCTTTTTGCAGCTGGTTTTATCTGGTGATTTTTTGTATGCTACATATATTTCTGGTAGTGTTGGTAAATTGTTGTCTCTGGGTTTCTGTAACAGGAGAAATGTTTTATATTTAAGAATGTTCAAATAACCACACTGAAATTGAGTAATGCCTGAAAACTCAGTAACAGCTTAAATTAAAGTATCTATACTTGATGGATACTGAAATAAAAATTGTAACTCATACCGGTCTCGTAGCCTTTTTGCAACTGGTTTTATCTGGTGATTTTTTGTATGCTACATATATTTCTGGTAGTGTTGGTAAATTGTTGTCTCTGGGTTTCTGTAACAGGAGAAATGTTTTATATTTAAGAATGTTCAAATAACCACACTGAAATTGAGTAATGCCTGAAAACTCAGTAACAGCTTAAATTAAAGTATCTATACTTGATGGATACTGAAATAAAAATTGTAACTCATACCGGTCTCGTAGCCTTTTTGCAGCTGGTTTTATCTGGTGATTTTTTGTATGCTACATATATTTCTGGTAGTGTTGGTAAATTGTTGTCTCTGGGTTTCTGTAACAGGAGAAATGTTTTATGTTTAAGAATGTTCAAATAACCACACTGAAATTGAGTAATGCCTGAAAACTCAGTAACAGCTTAAATTAAAGTATCTATACTTGATGGATACTGAAATAAAAATTGTAACTCATACCGGTCTCGTAGCCTTTTTGCAGCTGGTTTTATCTGGTGATTTTTTGTATGCTACATATATTTCTGGTAGTGTTGGTAAATTGTTGTCTCTGGGTTTCTGTAACAGGAGAAATGTTTTATATTTAAGAATGTTCAAATAACCACACTGAAATTGAGTAATGCCTGAAAACTCAGTAACAGCTTAAATTAAAGTATCTATACTTGATGGATACTGAAATAAAAATTGTAACTCATACCGGTCTCGTAGCCTTTTTGCAGCTGGTTTTATCTGGTGATTTTTTGTATGCTACATATATTTCTGGTAGTGTTGGTAAATTGTTGTCTCTGGGTTTCTGTAACAGGAGAAATGTTTTATGTTTAAGAATGTTCAAATAACCACACTGAAATTGAGTAATGCCTGAAAACTCAGTAACAGCTTAAATTAAATTATCTATACTTGATGGATGAGTGGATTCTCTTTTATTCTTCACTAGCGACCCGCTCCGGCTTCGCACGGGTGCAATGCTGATACTAAATATAAAATATAAAATAAATATTTGCAATCTAAGCGCAAAAAAGGTGTTTATTTACGATATCACATTAGAAAACTTTGAAACTATCAGTGTTCCTCTACTATATTATGCATGTATTATACATATAAACCTTCCTCTGGAATCACTCTATTTACTAAAGAAAACCGCATCGTAAATCCGTTGCGTAGTTTTAAAGATCTAAGCATATACAGGGTGTCCCGTAAAGAATGGATAATCCTGAACGTGCGTGTGTGGAGGGAAAGGTGGGTAAGAAAACCAAAAAAAAATTTTTTTTATCTCATACAGTTCGCGGTCTACGCCATTTTTTGTAAAATTTAGAAAAATCCCAGTTTTTCTCACATTTGTGGGCACCACGTCCGCTATTTGAGACCTAGATCGGATTTTTTTTCATTAAAGTGTTTCCTAATAATGCTGTTCCTTAATTATGTTTCAAAAAACTCAACTACTGTGAATAGTAGTTTACAAGAAGTCGCTAAACTTAAATTTTAATTTTGAAATTTACTTAACTGCAAAGTTTGAGCACCTGTGGTGTAAAAAAAATGTATCGGAGTTGTCGCGGCCAACTATTTAAAAAAATAGCCTACTTCATAAGGATTCTAAAACAGTACCATACTATCTACTTTATATCGTAAAATTATTGAGCTATAGCCATTAATATGTAAAAATAGGCATTTCATCAAAAAATTGCAAAATTATTTGCAGATATTTTTTTTGAGTTTTTATTAAGTAAATAGAGCTGTTGATCCTAAAAATTAGATTTTACCACTTACTCGGCTTATTCAGATGAATTCTAAACTATGTGAGAGAGGCAAACAGTGCTTGAGACATTTTTCTAAATAATTTTTGATCTTCGATTCTTCTTAACATTTCTCTGCAGAAAACCATTCGTGCTCGGCAGTTGCGTTGTTGCATCGTTTGTACATGTGTAACTTGATACGGATGAAGTCCAAATTTTTTGACAATGCGATGTGCTGTAGATATGGATATTGTACTGGATTCCCGATTTGTGCATTTTGATTGAATTTTGTTTATTTGGTGATAGTTGCGACGACTTGCCATTCTATTGAACATTTGTCTTGTGCTTATCATCAGGACTGTGTGATGTCACGAGAAATTTAAATACTTCCCAAGAGTAGGCTAACTTGCATTTTATTTACGGAAAATATGAAGGCAATGCAAGTGCTGATATCGGGAGAGATACCTGAACGCACGGCATCCCGATTATCACGTATTTACTAGAGTGAACCAAGCTTACTCAGAGGGCAGAAAACTTGGTACTGGCGTTGGTGGCTCAAGTAGCAGAGGAAGGCCCGAAAATCCTGTTTTTGAAGAAATCGTCCTTGACATGTTGGACGAAGATTCCAGTATTTCGATGCCAAATATCGAACGCCATACGAAAATATAATCATATTAGTGAATAGCATCGCATTGTAAAAAAATTTAGATTTCATCCGTATCACCTCACACGTGTACAAACGCTGCAACAACGCAACTGCCGAGCACGAATGGTTTTCTGCAGAGAAATGTTAATAAGAATCGAAGATCAAAAATTTTTCAGAAAAATGTCTCAAGCACTGTTTGCCTCTCTCACATAGTTTAGAATTCATCTGAATAAGCCGAGTAAGTGGTAAAATCTAATTTTTAGGGTCAACAGCTCTATTTACTTAATAAAAACTCAAAAAAAAATATCTGCAAATAATTTTGCAATTTTTTGATGAAATGCCTATTTTTACATATTAATGGCTATAGCTCAATAATTTTACGATATAAAGTAGATAGTATGGTACTGTTTTAGAATCCTTATGAAGTAGGCTATTTTTTTAAGTAGTTGGCCGCGACAACTCCGATACATTTTTTTTATACCACAGGTGCTCAAACTTTTCAGTTAAGTAAATTTCAAAATTAAAATTTAAGTTTAGCGACTTCTTGTAAACTACTATTTATAGTAGTTGAGTTTTTTGAAACATAATTAAGGAATAGCATTATTAGGAAACACTTTAATGAAAAAAATCCGATCTAGGTCTCAAATAGCGGACGTGGTGCCCACAAATGTGAGAAAAACTGGGATTTTTCTAAATTTTACAAAAAATGGCGTAGACCGCGAACTGTTTGAGATAAAAAAAATTTTTTTTTGCTTTTGTTACCCACCTTTCCCTCCACACACGCACGTTCAGGATTATCCATTCTTTACGGGACACCCTGTATACAGACAGACAGCGGAAAGAGACTTTGTTTTATAATATGTAGTGATATCAATGCGTATGTATTTAGCAAGCCGTGCGTGTTCTATAGGTTAGACGCTGTTGTGTTACGAAGTCGAGAGATTGTGAAAATTTTATTACAATTCCTTCACTAAGTACGCCTTGGGAATGATGTGATCGCCTCCAGGCTATTTCAACCTATAAAATTATTGTTAATTTCAATCTGATTTGGAAAAAAAACATTACACACAAAAAAAATTGTTAGTCCCGCTGAGTTTCTTTCGCCAGTTCTTCTCAGGTCAGAGGCTTCTTTTTTCCGACCTGGTAGTAGACTCAGACTCAAGAAATTGTTATAATTTTATGCTGAATAAAATATTTTTGATTTTGATTTGATTTTTGACTAGGTAATAATAATTAATCGAAAGGAACTTCGTTCCATCCGGGTGTCCCTTGACACCTCTCAAGTTTTTTTGAAAACCATATTGTTTATTGTTAACGATTGAATGTTGAGCTAAATATTTATTTATTTTATCCCCTAGGTACCTTTCTCACGTTTTCCCTTCTTATAAATCGGCCGTATTTCGCCAATTTTCAATATATCCGGGTAAATCGATGTACATAGCTATGCACTGGTTTATGAGGTGAGTAATGACTGGTACTAAAGAGGTATATTTTATATCGCTTGCCCTAATTCCGTCTTAACCCGGAATTTTTGTCACATACGCAAAATTATACGTTTGACATCCCCTTCAGTTGCTCGCTCTGATTGAAGTTTCTGGTATATTTTCATGAGAGGTAGAATTTAAAATTTTCAAATCACAATCGATATAACATTATTGTCAAATTCTATCGCAAAACTATTTGATAGACTAAGCGGATCCCGCTTAAAATGCTGAATAATTACATCATCAATACATTGAACAATTTTTCCGGTAAGATTAGTATCTATTTTCCAAATAACATAAGTAGATACATATTAATAGTACAAATATTAGAGTATGAATAATTTAATTTAACTGTTCTAGTTTACGAGTGAGCACGTGCAGCTGTTGTACAGAGTGAAAAGAAATGATTTTCTCATTTTCGTTTTTCTTTGCTAAGACAGTTCCATTCTTGCAGCATACATATTTAAAGCCATGACGTACCTTTAGTTCTGATTTTGTCTTCCACTGGAGGTATGCAGTGGCCGGTGTTAGAACCTCGCTTAGGTATAAGATTTTGTTCACCTTCCGCTCCTATATCACGAGCTGAGAACTTTACCTTCTTACTCGCTTCCAGCCAAGCACTACGCACACCGTTCCTCAGAATAACGCTAAATGGGTTTGGGCGGGGATTGAATCCTTTTCGATTCGGTACGCTTGTGGGCTGGTACCCTCTTCCTATATGCTTTGATGACGTCGGAGATGTCGGTGTTAATTTTAGATGACATTTTAGAAGCATCCACCAAACTATCCGCGCAAAACGCAAAACTGTCGTCAGAGGAATCCATTAAATACAATACAGAGAAGAGCATTAATTTTCTTTTTTAAGCTCAAGCTGCTACAGGTTTTTCAAGCTTTGCGAGTTTTTTTAGGTTTTTCATCCTCGCTGCTGATGACAGCATAGTGATGACACTATCATCTGATGATGATTCAACTGTCTTAGTTACATTATTAATAGGCTTTGCAGCAACTGATTGTGGTTTGTTAGCAACTTTTGGCTGAGGCCCACACGTGGTTCCGGATTAAATATGGTACCTACTTACCGCTTTAGTTTTCGTTGCAAAGTTTTCAGCTAAAGATCTATCAATTGTTGTAAGATAATGATGCACTAAAGAATTGACCTCGGCCCGTATTTCCGCCGAAAAACTCAGTTTTGTTTCTTTGCTTTTACAATTTACCGGCGACAAGCCCATACACGGGTGTTCGTTTGTCCGTCTCCTCCTCCTTAGTCGTTCACTCTTGACAGCGGCGGCACACACTGGTACCGGATTAACTGGTACTTACCGCTTAGTTTTCGCTGCAAAGTTTTCAGCTAAAGATCTATCCATAGTTGTAAGATATTGAAAGACTACCGAATTGATTTAGGTATATATATTGGTTAGGTTAATTGAGGTAGGGCACAGCAGGATATTTCCTGCTCAAAATATGGAGCAGCCCGACTGGGGTAGTACCTCGACCTTACAGAAGACCACAGCTAAATAATACTGTTTTCAAGCAGTATTGTGTTCCTGTTGGTGAGTAAGGTGACCAGAGCTCCTGGGGGGATTGGGGATAGGGTCGGCAACGCGCTTGCGATGCTTCTGGTGTTGCAGGCGTCTATAGGCTACGGTCTTACCATCAGGTGAGCCGTACGCTTGTTTGCCAACCTAGTTACATAAAAAAAAAAAAAAATTGACCTCGGCCCGTATTTCCGACTAAAAACTCATTTTTGTTTCTTTGCTTTTACAATTTACTGGCGATAAAGACACGGGTGTTCGTTTGTCCGTCTCCTCCACCTTAGTCGTTCACTCTTGACAGCGGCGGCACACACGTGGTACCGGATTAAATGGTACTTACCGCTTTAGCTTTTGCTGCAAAGTTTTTAGCTAAAGATCTATCAATCGTTGTAAGATATTGAAACACCAACGAATTGACCTCGGCCCGTATTTCCGATGAAAAACTCATTTTTGTTTCTTTGCTTTTACAATTTACCAATTCTTTTACGATTCTCTTTAGTTCGGGTCCTCTCGCCTGCCACTGCTTCAACTGCATTTTGTAAGAGATATGTAAAAGCAATTCAAAGGTCCGGATATACGAATGGAGGCAGGGTATGCCAAAATCATAGTAATCGTCATTACTCCATTTTTGAAACTTTTTCCAAATTGTTTAAGTCCTTGGGGTTTACCCCAAGCTTTAGCTTTTTTGGAGCTTTAGCTCCATATATGTATGTAACATCTTTGACTAGCCGCAGTACCAGTTAGTACATTTAAAATTTTTCCATCAAGCATTGTGCTTAATAGTATGTGCTGTACAAGTATTGTTCTTCCATTAATCGTTACTTCTGTTGGTGAAATATTATTGATTCAGATCAAAAGATCAGTCTTTGATTTCGTTGTAATGCTGTAAAATATTTTCTTTTGTTTCTTTCTCCAAAATGAATTTAATAGGTCTACACTAACGAGTGGTAGATGTTTAATTTTTCCAGTCAATTTCTTTATTATGTGAATTATTGTAGGGACTGATGACATCTTAAGTGGAAACAAGTTAGAAAAAACAATATTAGAGTCTGCATATAGAATGTTACAGAAATATAAGTCAAGTAACGAGAGAACGACACTAATTGTTTTATTTTACTAATTAATAAATCATTAATTATTATTTTTTAAATAAAATCAAACGATTAAGACGCCAGCCTTTATTTTCCCCATTAGTTCCCTAGTAGTTTCCCAGTAGTTTCCATTCCATTATTTATTTAATTATAATTTTTAAACTAAAAATATTTCATTAAATCGATTGAAAGTTCTTCTTAAATAAAATCGATTATTATTTCAAATCGAATTAATAACCTGTGAGGCAATCACTAATTTCGAAATGTCTGGAACTTACCGCTTCAGTTTTCGCTGCAAAGTTTTCAGCTAAAGATCTATCAATCGTCGTAAGATTCTGCAACACCATCTAATTGACCTCGGCCCGTATTTCCGACGAAAAAATCTTTTTTGTTTCTTTGCTTTTACAATTTACCGGCGACAAACCCATACACGGGTATTCGTTTGTCCGTCTCCTCCTCCTTAGTCGTTCACTCTTGACAGTGGCGGCGAACACGTGGTACCGGATTAAATGGTACTTACCGCTTTAGTTTTCGCTCCAAAGTTTTCTGCTAAAGATCTATCAATTGTTGTAAGATATTCATACACTAATGAATTGACCTCGGCCCGTATTTCCGCCGAAAAACTCAGTTTTGTTTCTTTGCTTTTACAATTTACCGGCGACAAGCCCATACACGGGTGTTCGTTTGTCCGTCTCCTCCTCCTTAGTCGTTCACTCTTGACAGCGGCGGCTCACACGTAGTACCGGATTAAGTGGTACTTACCGCTTTAGTTTTCGCTGCAAAGTTTTCAGCTAAAGATCTATCAATCGTTGTAAGATATTGAAACACCAACGAATTGACCTCGGCCCGTATTACCAACGAAAAACTCATTTTTGTTTCTTTTTGTTTCTTTATATTAAGAATAATTTTAGAAAAAATCGAGTGTGCTTTAGAGACAAGACCACACGACCGAAGTAAAATTTACGAAACTCGCTCTCTTTCTATCTTCACTAGCTTATATCTCCCTCTCAATTTCCGTTCGCCTCGTCCGATCACACTTTTCATAACACTCTCGTCACGCATTCACTAGCTTACTCTCCAAAACTTTATATTAATTGTAGATTGTGCAATTACCTTATAATATCATCCGGTATTGTATTGCTATTGCTGGTCCCCGGTACAGCGTGCACCGCAGCGCCCGTTCGTTTCTGGCAACGTAAAAACTAATATAGAAGCACTGCAGACGAAGACGGATTGCTTTTTATTTAACTACAAAATCTTGATGTTTTAAATATTCAAAATAATATACCTGTTTTGCTTTCCCTTTTCGTACTACTTTAGCCGGCAGCGGTTCATTCTCACTGCTTTTATTGCTAGTAGTGCTGGTGCTTGAAGGATCTATAATTAAAACAATAATTTAAAAAAAAAAATTGCGTGCGTAAAAAGTACACTTGTCAAATTGCGTGCGTAAAAAAAACGAATTTAAAATACAAAAAAACTAATCGAAAAAAAAACCAACTTTGCACGGTGTTCCCAGGCGGTCACCCGTCCAAGTAAAGACCGTGCCTGACGCTGCCGCGTTAGTGGTCGCTCAAATTTTACCCCTCATGCGCCTAAAGAAGTTTCACTTCAAAAAAAAAATAATAGTTTATTACTTCATCACAAATGACCATTACAAATTGAATTTTGAAGTTTTATTCTTATTGCAATTACAAGTGCAGTTATATTGCCGTACGAAATTATTTTTAGGACAGAACTTGGCAATGTGCTCCTTAGACCTACAATATGTAGGAAGAAGCACTCCCTCTCATTTGCTTTAAACACAGTATTAGCTGTATTGGATTTTTCTAACCTCTCTTCTTTGTAAAGCCTAGAGACAAGGTTCGCCACAGTTCTATTGTCGGGTGGAGTTGCGTCCCACGCTAATCTAAAAGCTTTGTATTCAGCTGGTAATATTGAAATAATTTTAGTTGTTATTTCTACATTCGATAATTTGTGACCTAATGAACTCAGTTTATTTATTATAAGCTCAATACGCCCGATAGCCGTCAGCATATCCTCCGAATTAAATGTAAAAGTGTAAAACTCATTAAGGAGTTCACTGATTTGCAGGTTTCTATTCGCTAGAAAAATCTCATCCAGTTTCTTCAACATAGAAAATGTCGTATCTAATGTAATCACGTAGTTCTCTAAATCCGGATCTATTGAGCTTAAAATTAATGACTTACCCCATGCCTCCATTTTATTAAAGGATAATAATTATTCCTCACTTGTCGTCGAGGTCGCATTCTGCTCATTATTTTTTAAAATATTTTCAAAACCAGCACCAGTTATTTTTAAAATAATCTTTTGTTTCCAGCTATGGTAGTTAGAATCTTTTCCTAACAATGGTTTGATGGGCTTGTCCATCTTTGCAAAAAAATTTCGCAGCTGTCACTTTTGCTCAAAAAACTGGAAAAACTCCAAGTTTATATATAAATATTTATAGGCCCATAACCTCTTGAACGGTAGATGTGGCTAATGTGAATACTTTGATACTGAAAAGACACTTTAAGACTGACTGGGAAACTATTTATTGGAAATTTAACATTTTGAATTTTTCTGATACCTACAATAGAGTCATTATAAAATTAACATATAAATACAAAAAAATATGTTTGATCAACTAAGACATGTTACTATTAAGAGAGCTTCTAACGGAATAATAAAATATGACATAATACAATTTTAACTAATAAAAACTAACATTCCAAACTTAAAATAATTCAAGCATAATAAACCAAAGAGATCACATAGTTGATATCAAAATAGTTTTATGTATAATCTGAGATTACCATTCAACATACTAACCGCTCGAGCTGAGGCGGTGCTGGTCGGGTGCTTGGGGCAGGGCGGTGGGGTCTTTTAGGACCACTTTTCTTCTTCATTGTACTCTATTTACCCGGAAAATAAGCTATTATTAAGCATCAACGGCACGCCTCCGATAGCGCGTAGGTATCGATTGTTCGAGTTATTTCGGTCGTTATCGCGAAACTAATTCTAGAACTTTTTCTAATAACCATATTCGTAATAGTCACGTTATACTTATTAAATTAAATAGTATTATCTATACTAATAAATAAAATTGGAGTGTCTGTTTTTTATATTAAAATAAACGCTTTTTAGTAAATGCATATGGATGTATACACGGTACATATACCAAAATAACATTTTTTTACACTTTTTGTCTGTCTGTCTGTTGTTCCGGCTAATTTCTGAAATGGCTGGACCGATTTTGACGGGACTTTCACTGGCAGATAGCTGATGTAATAAGGCGTAACTTAAGCTACCTACTTTTATTTTAGTTTTTTTTTATTTTGTTACAATTCTGCGAAGTCTGAACAATAACGTTTTTGTTTAATTCCACGCGGACGAAGTCGCGGGCACAGCAGCTTGTACTGAAATAAAAATTGTAACTCATACCGGTCTCCTTGCCTTTTTGCAGCTGGTTTTATCTGGTGATTTTTTGTATGCTACATATATTTCTAGTAGTGTTGGTAAATTGTTGTCTCTGGGTTTCTGTAACAGGAGAAATGTTTAATATTTAAGAATGTTCAAATAACCACACCGAAATTGAGTAATGCCTGAAAACTCAGTAACAGCTTAAATTAAAGTATCTATACTTGATGGATGAGTGGATTCTCTTTTATTCTTCACTAGCGACCCGCTCCGGCTTCGCACGGGTGCAATGCTGATACTAAATATAAAATATAAAATAAATATTTGCAATCTAAGCGCAAAAAAGGTGTTTATTTACGATATCACATTAGAAAACTTTGAAACTATCAGTGTTCCTCTACTATATTATGCATGTATTATACATATAAACCTTCCTCTGGAATCACTCTATTTACTAAAGAAAACCGCATCGTAAATCCGTTGCGTAGTTTTAAAGATCTAAGCATATATACAGACAGACAGCGGGAAGAGACTTTGTTTTATAATATGTAGTGATATCAATGCGTATGTATTTAGCAAGCCGTGCGTGTTCTATAGGTTGGTTAGACGCTGTTGTGTATACGAAGTCGAGAGATTGTGAAAATTTTATTACAATTACTTCACTAAGTACGCCTTGGGAATGATGTGATCGCCTCCAGGCTATTTCAACCTATAAAATTATTGTTAACTAGCTTCTGCGCGCGACTTCGTCGGCGTTTACTCCGCTTCTATTGGTCTTAGCGTGATGATACATAGCCTATAGCCTTCCTCGATAAATGGGCTATCTAACACTGAAAAATTTTTTCAAATCGGCCCAGTAGTTCCAGAGATTACCGCGTTCAAACAAACAAACAAACAAACAATCAAACAAACAAACAAACAAACAAACTCTTCAACTTTATATATTAGTATAGATTTCAATCTGATTTGGAAAAAAAACATACCATACAAAAAAAAATTGATAGTCCCGCTGAGTTTCTTTCGCCACTTCTTCTTAGGTCAGAGGCTTCTTTTTTCCGAACTGGTAGTAGACTCAGACTCAAGAAATTGTTATAATTTTATGCTGAATAAAATATTTTTGATTTTGATTTGATTTTTGACTAATAATAATTAATCGAAAGGAACTTCATTCCATCCGGGTGTGCCTTGAGACCTCTCAAGTTTTTCTGAAAACCATATTGTTTATTGTTAATGATTGAATGTTGAGCTAAATATTTATTTATTTTATCCCCTAGGTACCTTTCTCACGTTTTCCCTTCTTATAAATCGGCCGTATTTCGCCAATTTTCAATATATCCGGGTAAATCGATGTACATAGCTATGCACTGGTTTATGAGGTGAGTAATGACTGGTACTAAAGAGGTATATTTTATATCGCTTGCCCTAATTCCGTCATAACCCGGAATTTTTGTCACATACGCAAAATTATACGTTTGACATCCTCTTCAGTTGCTCGCTCTGATTGAAGTTACTGGTATATTTTCATAAGAGGTAGAATTTAAAATTTTCAAATCACAATCGATATAACATGTTGTCAAATTCTATCGCAAAATTATTTGATAGACTAAGCGGATCCCGCTTAAAATGCTGAATAATTACATCATCAATACATTGAACAATTTTTCCGGTAAGATTAGTATCTATTTTCCAAATAACATAAGTAGATACATATTAATAGTACCAAATATTAGAGTATAAATAATTTAATTTAACTGTTCTAGTTTACGAGTGAGCACGTGCAGCTGTTGTAAAGAGTGAAAAGAAATGATTTTCTCATTTTCGTTTTTCTTTGCTAAGACAGTTACATTCTTGCACCTCACATATTTAAAGCCATGACGTACCTTTAGTTCTGATTTTGTCTTCCACTGGAGGTATGCAGTGGCCGGTGTTAGAGCCTCGCTTAGGTATAAGATTTTGTTCACCTTCCGCTCTTATATCACGAGCTGAGAACTTTACCTTCTTACTCGCTTCCAGCCAAGCACTACGCACACCGTTCCTCAGAATAACGCTAAATGGGTTTGGGCGGGGATTGAATCCTTTTCGATTCGGTACGCTTGTGGGCTGGTACCCTCTTCCTATATGCTTTGATGACGTCGGAGATGTCGGTGTTAATTTTTAGATGACACTTTAGAAGCATCCACCAAACTATCCGCGCAAAACGCAAAACTGTCGTCAGAGGAATTCATTAAACACAATACAGTCAATATATTATGACACTATGATGATATGATGAGTTAAGTATTTAAAAATTAAATGAATACATACATATCGTCAGAATCACTATTTTCAGAAGAGCATTAATTTTTTTTTAAGCTCAAGCTGCTACAGGTTTTTCAAGCTTTGCGAGTTTTTTTAGGTTTTTCATCCTCGCTGCTGATGACAGCATAGTGATGACACTATCATCTGATGATGATTCAACTGTCTTAGTTACATTATATGCTTTGCAGCAACTGATTGTGGTTTGTTAGCAACTTTTGGCTGAGGCCAACACGTGGTTCCGGATTAAATATGGTACTTACCGCTTAAGTTTTCACTGCAAATTTTTCAGCAAGGGATTTATTAATCGTTTTTATGAAATCATACGCAATAATAATGGCGTCGTCCTCTATTTCTGGAGAAATACTCGTTTAGCGAATGAGCTATTTAACGGATGAAGTATTTATAAGATCTTCGCATTCTCCACCAACTTTTTATTAAAGAATAATAAAAATAACTTAAAACAATATTCATGTAGCAAAATATATAAATACAATTCCAGAACAACGTTCACGTAGTAAAATATAAAATAGAATTAATAAATTGTAATAAATTATAAAGAAGAATTCAAAATATAAATTCTTGACAACTATCAAAAAATATTTTTATAAACAAAATAAAAACAAGAAATGAGGTTTCATTATTATTTCCATATAAAAAGTCTATATTTGTGGACACGCCACATTCAGCCTCCCAGCCCTCCAGAGACCGTTCTACGGGCGACAATATTTGGTAGAGCTAGACTTGTGCGACGACACCTTGGCTGTGATGCGCTTGTTGCGCTCCTCCTGTTGAGATGCATGCGCTTGCCGCGGGGCAGCGCGATGTCTGCTTCATGTCCTTGCTGATGACGAACCGGTCCCAAAATGCTGTCTGGTTTTTTTTTTTGGCTGCATTGAGCTTGTTAGGACGAAAGGCCTGGGCATCGGTGTACTGACGTCGCAGTACATTTCAGCGTGACTACCAGGTGTCTTTCTCGTTATTTGCCGAAAAGAAGAGTCACTCTCCAGGTATGGTGGTAGCTCGGCATCGTTGTTTGTAGTTTGGCCACAGCGTCACTAGTGTGGTGGAGATATAATAATAATAAAGTTAGAATACTCGGGCGAATAATCGGGGTTACGAATTTAACGGTTAAATAATAATTAAGCTATTAACAATTAAGTCTCTTGTATCTCTTGTTTATTTGTACATTTAAAGGTTATTATTCTGCTAGTACTCCACAAATTCTAATAATTAAAAATAACTAAATAAATTTTACAACATTTCGTCTGACATCGTTTTATCTATCTGAATTTCAAATTAAATGACAGTCATCACCGAATTAAATTAAACTTTGCACAAATTTGTAATTTCGTCCAACTTAAAATATAGTCTATATTTTATTTCGGTTAATGACCCCTAAATTTTTTTCTAAATAATAAAAAAAATACGGCGGTCCGAAGTTGTCAGGTCAGTTTAAGTATATATATTTCAGTAATAATCGAGGTGGCAATCAAACCCACAAACCCCGAAGCAGAAAGCAGGTCTACTTTACACTGTGTTAGCGGGCTATTCGAAGGGGTAGTAATATGTAAAAGATAGGTATAGCTAGTCTCACCTGTACTCCACTGCTACGCTGCTCCATTATACTATGAGAGGCTAGCTTCCCCGGCTGGATGTGGTTGGTGCAAGTTCTTATTCTGAAACCTGCTCCGCAACGTTTTGCATTTGTTCTGTGACAATTTCAATGTTAACTTTTAATTTTTCACGTTGATCCTTGCGTGTTTTTTGGAATCGAACTTTCTTCTGAGGTTTAAATTGTTACTTCCGAACGGCTGAGTTTCGTTAAATTTTTTGGGTTCTTCATAACTACTGTCACTATCAGATGAAGATTTTGAGCGAATGAGCTACTTAACCAATGGAGTAATTATAAAATCTTCAATATCTTCACCGACTTTTTAAGGAATAATAGAATCTGAAGTCTGAGTCTGAAGATTCCTGTTTCTTTGTTTTCAATCGACCATTCGAAGTGCTTAGTGCAGACTTTTACCAGTGTTTCGAGTTGAAAACTTACTCCTAAAGAGGAATTCTGCTTCTTTTCTAGATGCTTAATTTTTTTCTCTAGCACTTGCATTCTAGTCTGAAAAAAATCTTCATCTGAAGATGACTTCTTTTGATACAGCAGGTTACACTAAATGTTTTGCTTGCTTAGGTGGTGTTTTTGTTAAAGCCGTACTTTTTTGAAAATTAAATGAATAAATACAAATCGTCAGAATCTTTAGAAGCATCCGACCACGCAAAACTGTCGTCAGAGGAATCCGTTAAACACAATAAAGTCAATATATTGTGACACTATGATGATATTATGAAGTATTTTAAAATTAAATGAATACATACATATCGTCAGAATTTTTAGAAGCATCCACCAAACTTTTCACTTAAAACGCAAAACTGCCGTCAGAGGAATCCATTAAACACAATACAGTCAATTTATTATGACACTATGATGATATGATGAGTTAAGTATTTAAAAATTAAATGAATACATACATATCGTCAGAATCTTTAGAAGCATCCACCAAACTATCCACGCAAAAAAGATCTATCAATCGTTGTAAGATATTGAAAGACTACCGAATTGAACTCGGCCCGTATTTCCGACGAAAAACTAATTTTTGTTTCTTTGCTTTTACAATTTACTGGCGACAAAGACACGGGTGTTCGTTTGTCCGTCTCCTACTCCTTAGTCGTTCACTCTTGACAGCGGCGACACACACGTGGTACCGGATTAAATGGTACTTACCGCTTTAGTTTTCGCTCCAAAGTTTTCAGCTAAAGATCTATCAATCGTTGTAAGATTCTGCAACACCAACGAATTGACCGCGGCCCGTATTTCCGACGAAAAATTCATTTTCGTTTGTTTGCTTTTACAATTTACCAGCGACAAACCCATACACGGGTGTTCGTTTGTCCGTCTCCTCTTCCTTAGTAGTTTACTTTTGACAGCGGCGGCACACACTGGTACCGGATTAAATGATACTTACCGCTTTAATTTTCGCTGCAAAGTTTTCTGCTAAAGATCTATCAATCGTTGTAAGATTCTGCAACACCAACGAATTGACCTCGGCCCGTATTTCCGACGAAACAATCATTTTTGTTTCTTTGCTTTTACAATTTACCGGCGACAAACCCATACACGGGTATTCGTTTGTCCGTCTCCTCCTCCTTAGTCGTTCACTCTTGACAGCGGCGGCACACACGTGGTACCGGATTAAATGGTACTTACCGCTTTAGTTTTCGCTCCAAAGTTTTCAGCTAAAGATCTATCAATCGTTGTAAGATTCTGCAACACCAACGAATTGACCCCGGCCCGTATTTCCGACGAAAAAATCATTTTTGTTTCTTTGCTTTTACAATTTACCGGCGACAAACCCATACACGGGTATTCGTTTGTCCGTCTCCTCCTCCTTAGTCGTTCACTCTTGACAGTGGCGGCACACACGTAGTACCGGATTAAATGGTACTTACCGCTTTAGTTTTCGCTGCAAAGTTTTCAGCTAAAGATCTATCCATAGTTGTAAGATATTGATAGACTACCGAATTGACCTCGGGCCGTATTTCCGACTAAAAACTCATTTTTGTTTGTTTGCTTTTACAATTTACCAGTGACAAACCCATACACGGGTGTTCGTTTGTCCGTCTCCTACTCCTTAGTCGTTCACTCTTGACAGCGGCGGCTCACACGTGGTACCGGATTAAATGGTACTTACCGCTTTAGTTTTCGCTGCAATGTTTTCAGCTAAAGATCTATCCATAGTTGTAAGATATTGATAGACTACCGAATTGACCTCGGGCCGTATTTCCGACTAAAAACTCATTTTTGTTTCTTTGCTTTTACAATTTACTGGCGACAAAGACAGGGGTGTTCGTTTGTCCGTCTCCTACTTCTTAGTCGTTCACTCTTGACAGTGGCGGCACACACGTGGTACCGGATTAAATGGTACTTACCGCTTTAGTTTTCGCTGCAAAGTTGTCAGCTAAAGATCTATCAATCGTTGTAAGATATTGAAACACCAACGAATTGACCTCGGCCCTTATTACCGACGAAAAACTCATTTTTGTTTCTTTGCTTTTACAATTTACTGGCGACAAGCCCATACACGGGTGTTCGTTTGTCCGTCTCCTCCACCTTAGTCGTTCACTCTTGACAGCGGCGGCACACACGTGGTACCTGATTAAATGGTACTTACCGCTTTAGTTTTCGCTACAAAGTTTTCTGCTAAATATCTATCAATTGTTGTAAGATATTCATACACAAATGAATTGACCTCGGCCCGTATTTCCGACTAAAAACTCATTTTTGTTTCTTTGCTTTTACAATTTACCGGCGACACACTCATACACGGGTGTTCGTTTGCCCGTTTCCTCCTCTTTAGTCGTTCACTCCTGACAGCGGCGGCACACACGTGGTACCGGATTAAATGGTACTTACCGCTTTAGTTTTCGCTGCAAAGTTGTCAGCTAAAGATCTATCAATCGTTGTAAGATATTGAAACACCAACGAATTGACCTCGGCCCGTATTACCGACGAAAAACTCATTTTTGTTTCTTTTTGTTTCTTTATATTAAGAATAATTTTAGAAAAAATCGAGTGTGCTTTAGAGACAAGACCACACGACCGAAGTAAAATTTACAAAACTCGCTCTCTTTCTATCTTCACTAGCTTATATCTCCCTCTCAATTTCCGTTCGCCTCGTCCGATCACACTTTTCATAACACTCTCGTCACGCATTCACCAGCTTACTCCCCAAAACTTTATATTTATAGATTGTGCAATTACCTATTAATATCATCCGGTATTGTATTGCTATTGCTGGTCCCCGGTACAGCGTGCACCGCAGCGCCCGTTCGTTTCTGGCAACGTAAAAACTAATATAGAAGCACTGCAGACGAAGACGGATTGCTTTTTATTTAACTACAAAATCTTGATGTTTTAAATATTCAAAATAATATACCTGTTTTGCTTTCCCTTTTCGTACTACTTTAGCCGGCGGCGGTTCATTCTCACTGCTTTTAGTGCTAGTAGTGCTGGTGCTTGAAGGATCTACAATTAAAACAATAATTTAAAAAAAAAAATTGCGTGCGTAAAAAGTACACTTGTCAAATTGCGTGCGTAAAAAAAACGAATTTAAAATACAAAAAAACTAATCGAAAAAAAAACCCAATTTTGCACGGTGTTCCCAGGCGGTCACCCGTCCAAGTAAAGACCGTGCCTGACGCTGCCGCGTTAGTGGTCGCTCAAATTTTACCCCTCATGCGCCTAAAGAAGTTTCACTTCAAAAAAAAAAATAGTTTATTACTTCATCACAAATGACCATTACAAATTGAATTTTGAAGTTTTATTCTTATTGCAATTACAAGTGCAGTTATATTGCCGTACGAAATTATTTTTAGGACAGAACTTGGCAATGTGCTCCTTAGACCTACATATGAAGCACTCCCTCTCATTTGCTTTAAACACAGTAGTAGCTGTATTGGATTTTTCTAACCTCTCTTCTTTGTAAAGCCTAGAGACAAGGTTCGCCACAGTTCTATTGTCGGGTGGAGTTGCGTCCCACGCTAATCTAAAAGCTTTGTATTCAGCTGGTAATATTGAAATAATTTTAGTTGTTATTTCTACATTCGATAATTTGTGACCTAATGAACTCAGTTTATTTATTATAAGCTCAATACGCCCGATAGCCGTCAGCATATCCTCCGAATTAAATGTAAAAGTGTAAAACTCATTAAGGAGTTCACTGATTTGCAGGTTTCTATTCGCTAGAAAAATCTCATCCAGTTTCTTCAACATAGAAAATGTCGTATCTAATGTAATCACGTAGTTCTCTAAATCCGGATCTATTGAGCTTAAAATTAATGACTTACCAAATGCCTCCATTTTATTAAAGGATAATAATTATTCCTCACTTGTCGTCGAGGTCATTATTTTTTAAAATATTTTCAAAACCAGCACCAGTTATTTTTAAAATAATCTTTTGTTTCCAGCTATGGTAGTTAGAATCTTTTCCTAACAATGGTTTGATGGGCTTGTCCATCTTTGCAAAAAAATTTCGCAGCTGTCACTTTTGCTCAAAAAACTGGAAAAACTCCAAGTTTATATATAAATATTTATAGGCCCATAACCTCTTGAACGGTAGATGTGGCTAATGTGAATACTTTGATACTGAAAAGACACTTTAAGACTGACTGGGAAACTATTTATTGGAAATTTAACATTTTGAATTTTTCTGATACCTACAATAGAGTCATTATAAAATTAATATATAAATACAAAAAAATATGTTTGATCAACTAAGACATGTTACTATTAAGAGAGCTTCTAACGGAATAATAAAATATGACATAATACAATTTTAACTAATAAAAACTAACATTCCAAACTTAAAATAATTCAAGCATAATAAACCAAAGAGATCACATAGTTGATATCAAAATAGTTTTTATGTATAATCTGAGATTACCATTCAACATACTAACCGCTCGAGCTGAGGCGGTGCTGGTCGGGTGCTTGGGGCAGGGCGGTGGGGTCTTTTAGGACCACTTTTCTTCTTCATTGTACTCTATTTACCCGGAAAATAAGCTATTATTAAGCATTAACGGCACGCCTCCGATAGCGCGTAGGTATCGATTGTTCGAGTTATTTCGGTCGTTATCGCGAAACTAATTCTAGAACTTTTTCTAATAACCATATTCGTAATAGTCACGTTATACTTATTAAATTAAATAGTATTATCTATACTAATAAATAAAATTGGAGTGTCTGTTTTTTAATATTAAAATAAACGCTTTTTAGTAAATGCATATGGATGTATACACGGTACATTACCAAAATAACATTTTTTTACAATTTTTGTCGGTCTGTCTGTTTGTTCCGGCTAATTTCTGAAACGGCTGGACCGATTTTGACGGGACTATCACTGGCAGATAGCTGATGTAATAAGGCGTAACTTAAGCTACCTACTTTTATTTTAGTTTTTTTTATATTTTGTTACAAGTCTGCGAACTGCACAATAACGTTTTTGTTTAATTCCACGCGGACGAAGTCGCGGGCACAGCAGCTTGTACTGAAATAAAAATTGTAACTCATACCGGTCTCCTTGCCTTTTTGCAGCTGATTTTATCTGGTGATTTTTTGTATGCTACATATATTTCTAGTAGTGTTGGTAAATTGTTGTCTCTGGGTTTCTGTAACAGGAGAAATGTTTTATATTTAAGAATGTTCAAATAACCACACTGAAATTGAGTAATGCCTGAAAACTCAGTAACAGCTTAAATTAAAGTATCTATACTTGATGGATGAGTGGATTCTCTTTTATTCTTTGACCCGATCTATTGACCCGCTCCGGCTTCGCACGGGTGCAATGCTGATACTAAATATAAAATATAAATTAAATATTTGCAATCTAAGCGCAAAAAATGTGTTTATTTACGATATCACATTAGTAAACTTTAAAACTATCAGGTTTTCTCTACTATATTATGCATGTATTATACATATAAACCTTCCTCTGGAATCACTCTATTGACTAAAGAAAACCGCATCGTAAATGCGTTGCGTAGTTTTAAAGATCTAAGCATATATACAGACAGACAGACAGCGGGAAAAGACTTTGTTTTATAATATGTAGTGATATCAATGCGTATGTATTTAGCAAGCCGTGCGTGTTCTATAGGTTAGACGCTATTGTGTATACGAAGTCGAGAAAGTATTAAAATTTTATTACAATTTCTTCACTAAGTACGCCTTGGGAATGATGTGATCGCCTCCAGGCTATTTCAACCTATAAAATTATTGTTAACTAGCTTCTGCGCGCGACTTCGTCGGCGTTTACTCCGCTTCTATTGGTCTTAGCGTGATGATAGATGATACATAGCCTATAGCCTTCCTCGATAAATGGGCTATCTAACACTGAAATAATTTTTCAAATCGGCCCAGTAGTTCCAGAGATTACCGCGTTCAAACAAACAAACAAACAAACAAACTCTTCAACTTTATATATTAGTATAGATTTCAATCTGATTTGGAAAAAAAAACATTACATACAAAAAAATTGGTGAGTTTCTTTCGCCACTTCTTCTCAGGTCAGAGGCTTCTTTTTTCCGAACTGGTAGTAGACTCAGACTCAAGAAATTGTTATAATTTTATGCTGAATAAAATATTTTTGATTTTGATTTGATTTTTGACTAATAAATAATTAATCGAAAGGAACTTCGTTCCATCCGGGTGTCCCTTGAGACCTCTCAAGTTTTTTTGAAAACCATATTGTTTATTGTTAACGATTGAATGTTGAGCTAAATATTTATTTATTTTATCCCCTAGGTACCTTTCTCACGTTTTCCCTTCTTATAAATCGGCCGAATTACGCCAATTTTCAATAAATCCGGGTAAATCGATGTACATTGCTATGCACTGGTTTATGAGGTGAGTAATGACTGGTACTAAAGAGGTATATTTTATATCGCTTGCCCTAATTCCGTCTTAACCCGGAATTTTTGTCACATACGCAAAATTATACGTTTGACATCCCCTTCAGTTGCTCGCTCTAGTCTGATTGAAGTTTCTGGTATATTTTCATAAGAGGTAGAATTTAACATTTTCAAATCACAATCGATATAACGTTATTGTCAAATTCTATCGCAAAACTATTTGATAGACTAAGCGGATCCCGCATAAAATACTGAATAATTACATCATCAATATTTTGAACAATTTTTCCGGTAAGATTGTTATCTATTTTCCAAATAACATAAGTAGATACATATTAATAGTACAAATATTAGAGTATAAATAATTTAATTTAACTGTTCTAGTTTACGAGTGAGCACGTGCAGCTGTTGTAAAGAGTGAAAAGAAATGATTTTCTCATTTTCGGTTTTCTTTGCTAAGACAGTTCCATTCTTGCACCTCACATATTTAAAGCCCTTGACGTACCTTTAGTCCTGATTTAGTCTTCCACTGGAGGTATGCAGTGGCCGGTGTTAGAGCCTCGCTTAGGTATAGATTTTGTTCACCTTCCGCTCTTATATCACGAGCTGAGAACTTTACCTTCTTACTCGCTTCCAGCCAAGCACTACGCACACCGTTCCTCAGAATAACGCTAAATGGGTTTGGGCGGGGATTCAATCCTTTTCGATTCGGTACGCTTGTGGGCTGGTACCCTCTTCCTATATGCTTTGATGACGTCGGAGATGTCGGTGTTAATTTTAGATGACACTTTAGAAGCATCCACCAAACTATCCGCGTAAAACGCAAAACTGTCGTCAGAGGAATCCATTAAACACAATACGGAGAAGAGCATTAATTTTCTTTTTTAAGCTCAAGCTGCTACAGGTTTTTCAAGCTTTGCGAGTTTTTTTAGGTTTTTCATCCTCGCTGCTGATGACAGCATAGTGATGACACTATCATCTGATGATGATTCAACTGTCTTAGTTACATTATTAATAGGCTTTGCAGCAACTGATTGTGGTTTGTTAGCAACTTTTGGCTGAGGCCCACACGTGGTTCCGGATTAAATATGGTACCTACTTACCGCTTTAGTTTTCGTTGCAAAGTTTTCAGCTAAAGATCTATCAATTGTTGTAAGATAATGATGCACTAAAGAATTGAACTCGGCCCGTATTTCCAACGAAAATTTCAGTTTTGATTCTTTAATTTTCACTTTCAATTTACCGACGACAAACCCGTACACTGGTGTTCGTCTGTCCGTCCCCTCCTCCTTAGTCGTTCACTCTTGACAGCGGCGGCACACACGTGGCACTGGATTAAATGGTACTTACCGCTTTAGTTTTCGCTGCAAAGTTTTCAGCTAAAGATCTATCAATCGTAAGATATTGAAACACCAACGAATGGACCTCGGCCCGTATATCCGCTGAAAAACTCAGTTTTGTTTCTTTGCTTTTACAATTTACCGGCGACAAGCCCATACACGGGTGTTCGTTTTTCCGTCTCCTCCTCCTTAGTCGTTCACTCTTGACAGCAGCGGCACACACGTGGTACCGGATTAAATGGTACTTACCGCTTTAGTTTTCGCTGCAAAGTTTTCAGCTAAAGATCTATCAATTGTTGTAAGATATTCATACACTAATGAATTGACCTCGGCCCGTATTTCCGCCGAAAAACTCAGTTTTGTTTTTTTGCTTTTACAATTTACCGGCGACAAGCCCATACACGGGTGTTCGTTTGTCCGTCTCCTCCTCCTTAGTCGTTCACTCTTGACAGCGGCGGCACACACGTGGTACCGGATTAAATGGTACTTACCGCTTTAGTTTTCGCTGCAAAGTTTTCAGCTAAAGATCTATCAATCGTTGTAAGATATTGAAACACCAACGAATTGACCTCGGCCCGTATTTCCGCCGAAAAACTCAGTTTTGTTTCTTTGCTTTTACAATTTACCGGCGACAAGCCCATACACGGGTGTTCGTTTGTCCGTCTCCTCCTCCTTAGTCGTTCACTCTTGACAGCGGCGGCTCACACGTGGTACCGGATTAAGTGGTACTTACCTCTTTAGTTTTCGCTGCAAAGTTTTCAGCTAAAGATCTATCAATCGTTGTAAGATATTGAAACACCAACGAATTGACCTCGGCCCGTATTACCAACGAAAAACTCATTTTTGTTTCTTTTTGTTTCTTTAGATTAAGAATAATTTTAGAAAAAATCGAGTGTGCTTTAGAGACAAGACCACACGACCGAAGTAAAATTTACAAAACTCGCTCTCTTTCTATCTTCACTAGCTTATATCTCCCTCTCAATTTCCGTTCGCCTCGTCCGATCACACTTTTCATAACACTCTCGTCACGCATTCACCAGCTTACTCCCCAAAACTTTATATTTATAGATTGTGCAATTACCTATTAATATCATCCGGTATTGTATTGCTATTGCTGGTCCCCGGTACAGCGTGCACCGCAGCGCCCGTTCGTTTCTGGCAACGTAAAAACTAATATAGAAGCACTGCAGACGAAGACGGATTGCTTTTTATTTAACTACAAAATCTTGATGTTTTAAATATTCAAAATAATATACCTGTTTTGCTTTCCCTTTTCGTACTACTTTAGCCGGCGGCGGTTCATTCTCACTGCTTTTAGTGCTAGTAGTGCTGGTGCTTGAAGGATCTACAATTAAAACAATAATTAAAAAAAAAAATTGCGTGCGTAAAAAGTACACTTGTCAAATTGCGTGCGTAAAAAAAACGAATTTAAAATACAAAAAAAACTAATCGAAAAAAACCCAACTTTGCACGGTGTTCCCAGGCGGTCACCCGTCCAAGTAAAGACCGTGCCTGACGCTGCCGCGTTAGTGGTCGCTTAAATTTTACCCCTCATGCGCCTAAAGAAGTTTCACTTCAAAAAAAAAATAATAGTTTATTACTTCATCACAAATGACCATTACAAATTGAATTTTGAAGTTTTATTCTTATTGCAATTACAAGTGCAGTTATATTGCCGTACGAAATTATTTTTAGGACAGAACTTGGCAATGTGCTCCTTAGACCTACAATATGTAGGAAGAAGCACTCCCTCTCATTTGCTTTAAACACAGTAGTAGCTGTATTGGATTTTTCTAACCTCTCTTCTTTGTAAAGCCTAGAGACAAGGTTCGCCACAGTTCTATTGTCGGGTGGAGTTGCGTCCCACGCTAATCTAAAAGCTTTGTATTCAGCTGGTAATATTGAAATAATTTTAGTTGTTATTTCTACATTCGATAATTTGTGACCTAATGAACTCAGTTTATTTATTATAAGCTCAATACGCCCGATAGCTGTCAGCATATCCTCCGAATTAAATGTAAAAGTGTAAAACTCATTAAGGAGTTCACTGATTTGCAGGTTTCTATTCGCTAGAAAAATCTCATCCAGTTTCTTCAACATAGAAAATGTCGTATCTAATGTAATCACGTAGTTCTCTAAATCCGGATCTATTGAGCTTAAAATTAATGACTTACCAAATGCCTCCATTTTATTAAAGGATAATAATTCCTCACTTGTCGTCGAGGTCGCATTCTGCTCATTATTTTTTAAAATATTTTCAAAACCAGCACCAGTTATATTTTTAAAATAATCTTTTGTTTCCAGCTATGGTAGTTAGAATCTTTTCCCAACAATGGTTTGATGGGCTTGTCCATCTTTGCAAAAAAAATTTCGCAGCTGTCACTTTTGCTCAAAAAACTGGAAAAACTCTAAGTTTATATATAAATATTTATAGGCCCATAACCTCTTGAACGGTAGATGTGGCTAATGTGAATACTTTGATACTGAAAAGACACTTTAAGACTGACTGGGAAACTATTTATTGGAAATTTAACATTTTGAATTTTTCTGATACCTACAATAGAGTCATTATAAAATTAATATATAAATACAAAAAAATATGTTTGATCAACTAAGACATGTTACTATTAAGAGAGCTTCTAACGGAATAATAAAATATGACATAATACAATTTTAACTAATAAAAACTAACATTTCAAACTTAAAATAATTCAAGCATAATAAACCAAAGAGATCACATAGTTGATATCAAAATAGTTTTATGTATAATCTGAGATTACCATTCAACATACTAACCGCTCGAGCTGAGGCGGTGCTGGTCGGGTGCTTGGGGCAGGGCGGTGGGGTCTTTTAGGACCACTTTTCTTCTTCATTGTACTCTATTTACCCGGAAAATAAGCTATTATTAAGCATTAACGGCACGCCTCCGATAGCGCGTAGGTATCGATTGTTCGAGTTATTTCGGTCGTTATCGCGAAACTAATTCTAGAACTTTTTCTAATGACCATATTCGTAATAGTCACGTTATACTGATTAAATTAAATAGTATTATCTATACTAATAAATAAAATTGGAGTGTCTGTTTTTAATATTAAAATAAACGCTTTTTACTAAATGCATATGGATGTATACATGGTACATTATACCAAAATAACATTTTTTTACAATTTTTTTCTGTCTGTCTGTCTGTTTGTTCCGGCTAATATCTGAAACGGCTGGACCGATTTTGACGGGACTTTCACTGGCAGATAGCTGATGTAATAAGGCGTAACTTAGGCTACCTACTTTTATTTTAGTTTTTTTTATATTTTGTTACAAGTCTGCGAACTGAACAATAACTTTTTTGTTTAATTCCACGCGGACGAAGTCGCGGGCACAGCAGCTTGTACTGAAATAAAAATTGTAACTCATACCGGTCTCCTTGCCTTTTTGCAGCTGGTTTTATCTGGTGATTTTTTGTATGCTACATATATTTCTAGTAGTGTTGGTAAATTGTTGTCTCTGGGTTTCTGTAACAGGAGAAATGTTTTAAGTTTAAGAATGTTCAAATAACCACACTGAAATTGAGTAATGCCTGAAAACTCAGTAACAGCTTAAATTAAAGTATCTATACTTGATGGATGAGTGGATTCTCTTTTATTCTTCACTAGCGACCCGCTCCGGCTTCGCACGGGTGCAATGCTGATACTAAATATAAAATATAAAATAAATATTTGCAATCTAAGCGCAAAAAATGTGTTTATTTACGATATCACATTAGAAAGCTTTAAAACTTTCAGGTTTTCTCTACTATATTATGCATGTATTATACATATGTATAAACCTTCCTCTGGAATCACTCTATTGACTAAAGAAAACCGCATCGTAAATCCGTTGCGTAGTTTTAAAGATCTAAGCATATATACAGACAGACAGCGGGAAGAGACTTTGTTTTATAATATGTAGTGATATCAATGCGTATGTATTTAGCAAGCCGTGCGTGTTCTATAGGTTGGACGCTGTTGTGTTACGAAGTCGAGAGATTGTGAAAATTTTATTACAATTCCTTCACTAAGTACGCCTTGGGAATAATGTGATCGCCTCCAGGCTATTTCAACCTATAAAATTATTGTTAATTTCAATCTGATTTGGAAAAAAAAACATTACATACAAAAAAAATTGTTAGTCCCGCTGAGTTTCTTTCGCCAGTTCTTCTCAGGTCAGAGGCTTCTTTTTTCCGACCTGGTAGTAGACTCAGACTCAAGAAATTGTTATAATTTTATGCTGAATAAAATATTTTTGATTTTGATTTGATTTTTGACTAATAATAATTAATCGAAAGGAACTTCGTTCCATCCGGGTGTCCCTTGACACCTCTCAAGTTTTTCTGAAAACCATATTGTTTATTGTCAACGATTGAATGTTGAGCTAAATATTTATTTATTTTATCCCCTAGGCACCTTTCTATAATTTTATCTACACATGACAATATAGTGATGGGACGGTAATTATTATAATCGTCACGCTTTCCCTTCTTATAAATCGGCCGAATTTCGCCAATTTTCAATATATCCGGGTAAATCGATGTACATAGCTATGCACTGGTTTATGAGGTGAGTAATGACTGGTACTAAAGAGGTATATTTTATATCGCTTGCCCTAATTCCGTCATAACCCGGAATTTTTGTCACATACGCAAAATTATACGTTTGACATCCTCTTCAGTTGCTCGCTCTCATTGAAGTTTCTGGTATATTTTCATAAGAGGTAGAATTTAAAATTTTCAAATCACAATCGATATAACATTATTGTCAAATTCTATCGCAAAACTATTTGATAGACTAAGCGGATCCCGCTTAAAATGCTGAATAATTACATCATCAATACATTGAACAATTTTTGCGGTAAGATTGTTATCTGTTTTCCAAATAACATAAGTAGATACATATTAATAGTACAAATATTAGGGTATGAATAATTTAATTTAACTGTTCTAGTTTACGTGTGAGCACGTGCAGCTGTTGTAAAGAGTGAAAAGAAATGATTTTCTCATTTTCGGTTTTCTTTGCTAAGACAGTTCCATTCTTGCACCTTACATATTTAAAGCCATGACGTACCTTTAGTTCTGATTTTGTCTTCCACTGGAGGTATGCAGTGGCCGGTGTTAGAGCATCGCTTAGGTATAGATTTTGTTCACCTTCCGCTCCTATATCACGAGCTGAGAACTTTACCTTCTTACTCGCTTCCAGCCAAGCACTACGCACACCGTTCCTCAGAATAACGCTAAATGGGTTTGGGCGGGGATTGAATACTTTTCGATTCGGTACGCTTGTGGGCTGGTACCCTCTTCCTATATGCTTTGATGACGTCGGAGATGTCGGTGTTAATTTTTAGATGACACTTTAGAAGCATCCACCAAACTATCCGCGCAAAACGCAAAACTGTCGTCAGAGGAATTCATTAAACACAATACAGTCAATATATTATGACAATATGATGATATGATGAGTTAAGTATTTAAAAATTAAATGAATACATATATACATATCGTCAGAATCAGGGTTTTTCATTGCTGTCATCACTATTTTCAGAAGAGCATTAATTTTCATTTTTAAGCTCAAGCTGCTACATGTTTTTCAAGTTTTGCGAGTTTTTTTAGGTTTTTCATCCTCGCTGCTGATGACAGCATAGTGATGACACTATCATCTGATGATGATTCAACTGTCTTAGTTACATTATTAATAGGCTTTGCAGCAACTGATTGTGGTTTGTTAGCAACTTTTGGCTGAGGCCCACACGTGGTTCCGGATTAAATATGGTACTTACCGCTTTAGTTTTCACTGCAAAATTTTCAGCAAGGCATTTATTAATCGTTGTTATGAAATCATACGCAATAAAAATGGCGTCGTCCTCTATTTCTGGAGAAATACTCGTTTAGCGAATGAGCTATTTAACGGATGAAGTATTTATAAGATCTTCGCATTCTCCACCAACTTTTTATTAAAGAATAATAAAAATAACTTAAAACAATATTCATGTAGCAAAATATATACCCTAAATACTCGTAGCAACGAATACATACGAATTTAGCAATTAAATAATAATTAAGCTATTAACAATTAAATCTCTTGTGTCTCTTGTTTATTCGTAGATACTTTTAAAGGTTATTATTCTGCTAGTAGGTACTCTTCTTCACAAATTCTAATAATTAAAAATAACTAAATATTCGTCTGACATCGTTTTATCTATCTCAATTTAAAATTAAATGACAGTCATCTCCGAATTAAATGAAACTTTGCACAAATTTGTAATTTCGTCCAACTTAAAATATAGTCTATATTTTATTTCGGTTAATGACCCCTAAATTTTTTTCTAAATAATAAAAAAAAATACGGCGGTCCGAAGTTGTCAGGTCAGTTTAAGTATATATATTTCAGTAATAATCGAGGTGGCAATCAAACCCACAAACCCCGAAGCAGAAAGCAGGTCTACTTTACACTGTGTTAACGGGCTATTCGAAGGGGTAGTAATATGTAAAAGATAGGTATAGATAGTCTCACCTGTACTCCACTGCTAGTCTGCTACGCTGCTCCATTATACTATGAGAGGCTAGCTTCCCCGGCTGGATGTGGTTGGTGCAAGTTCTTATTCTGAAACCTGCTCCGCAACGTTTTGCATTTGTTCTGTGACAATTTCAATGTTAACTTTTAATTTTTCACGTTGATCCTTGCGTGTTTTTTGGAATCGAACTTTCTTCTGAAGTTTAAATTGTTACTTCCGAACGGCTGAGTTTCGTTAAACTTTTTGGGTTCTTCATAACTACTGTCACTATCAGATGAAGATTTTGAGCGAATGAGCTACTTAACCAATGGAGTAATGATAAAATCTTCGATATCTCCGCCGACTTTTTATTAAGAAATAATAAAATCTGAAGTCTGAGTCTGAAGATTCCTGTTTCTTTGTTTTCAATCGACCATTTGAAGTGCTTAGTGCAGACTTTTACCAGTGTTTCGAGTTGAAAATTTACTCCTAAAGAAGAATTCTGCTTCTTTTCTAGATGCTTAATTTTTTTCTCTAGCACTTGCATTCTAGTCTGAAAAAAATCTTCATCTGAAGATGACTTCTTTTGATACAGCAGGTTACACTGCATGTTTTGTTTGCTTAGGTGGTGTTTTTGTTAAAGCCGTACTTTTTTAAAAATTAAATGAATAAATACGAATCGTCAGAATCTTTAGAAGCATCCGACCACGCGAAACTGTCGTCAGAGGAATCCATTAAACACAATAAAGTCCCAATATTGTGACACTATGATGATATTATGAAGTATTTTAAAATTAAATGAATACATACATATCGTCAGAATTTTTAGAAGCATCCACCAAACTTTTCACGCAAAACGCAAAACTGCCGTCAGAGGAATCCATTAAACACAATACAGTCAATTTATTATGACACTATGATGATATGATGAATTAAGTATTTAAAAATTAAATGAATACATACATATCGTCAGAATCTTTAGAAGCATCCGCCAAACTATCCACGCAAAAAAGATCTATCAATCGTTGTAAGATATTGAAAGACTACCGAATTGACCTCGGCCCGTATTTCCGACGAAAAACTCATTTTTGTTTTTTTTGATTTTACAATTTACCGGCGACAAACCCATACACGGGTGTTCGTTTGTCCGTCTCCTCCTCCTTAGTCGTTCACTCTTGACAGCGGCGGCACACACGTGGTACCGGATTAAATGGTACTTACCACTTTAGTTTTCGCTCCAAAGTTTTCAGCTAAAGATCTATCAATCGTTGTAAGATTCTGCAACACCAACGAATTGACCTCGGCCCGTATTTCCGACGAAAAAATCATTTTTGTTTCTTTGCTTTTACAATTTACCGGCGACAAACCCATACACGGGTATTCGTTTGTCCGTCTCCTACTCCTTAGTCGTTCACTCTTGACAGTGGCGGCACACACGTGGTACCGGATTAAATGGTACTTACCGCTTTAGTTTTCGCTCCAAAGTTTTCAGCTAAAGATCTATCAATCGTTGTAAGATTCTGCAACACCAACGAATTGACCTCGGCCCGTATTTCCGACGAAAAATTCATTTTTGTTTGTTTGCTTTTACAATTTACCAGCGACAAACCCATACACGGGTGTTCGTTTGTCCGTCTCCTACTCCTTAGTCGTTCACTCTTGACAGCGGCGGCACACACGTGGTACCGGATTAAATGGTACTTACCGCTTTAGTTTTCACTGCAAAGTTTTCTGCTAAAGATCTATGAATCGTTGTAAGATATTGAAACACCAACGAATTGACCTCGGCCCGTATTTCCGATGAAAAACTCATTTTTGTTTCTTTGCTTTTGCAATTTACCAATTCTTTTACGATTTTCTTTAGTTCGGGTCCTCTCGCCTGCCACTGCTTCAACTGCATTTTGTAAGAGATAAGTAAAAGCAATTCAAAGGTCCGGATATACGAATGGAGGCAGGGTATGCCAAAATCATAGTAATCTTCATTACTCCATTTTTGAAACTTTTTCCAAATTGTTCAAGTCCTTGGGGTAAAGCTCCATATATGTATGTAACATCTTTGACTAGCCGTAGTACCAGTTAGTATATTTAAAATTTTTCCATCAAGCATTGTGCTTAATAGTATGTGCTGTACAATATTGTTCTTCCATTAATCGTTACTTCTGTTGGTGAAATATTATTGATTCAGATCAAAAGATCAGTCTTTGATTTCGTTGTAATGCTGTAAAACATTTTCTTTTGTTTCTTTCTCCAAAATGAATTTAAAGTGTCGTTCTCACGTTACTTGACTTATATTTCTGTAACATTCTATATGCAGACTCTAATATTTTTTTTTCTAACTTGGTTCCACTTGAGATGTCATCAGTCCCTACAATAATTTACATAATAAAGAAATTGACTGGAAAAATTAAACATCTACCACTCGTTAGTGTAGACCTTAATTGTTTTATTTTACTAATTAATAAATCATTAATTATTATTTTTTAAATAAAATCAAACGATTAAGACGCCAGTCTTTATTTTCCCCATTAGTTCCCCAGTAGTTTCCCAGTAGTTTCCATTCCATTATTTATTTAATTATTATTTATTTAATTATAATTTTTAAACTAAAAATATTTCATTAAATCGATTGAAAGTTCTTCTTAAATAAAATCGATTATTATTTCAAATCGAATTAATAACCTGTGAGGCAATCACTAATTTCGAAATGTCTGGAACTTACCGCTTCAGTTTTCGCTGCAAAGTTTTCAGCTAAAGATCTATCAATCGTCGTAAGATTCTGCAACACCATCGAATTGACCTCGGCCCGTATTTCCGACGAAAAAATCATTTTTGTTTCTTTGCTTTTACAATTTACCGGCGACAAACCCATACACGGGTATTCGTTTGTCCGTCTCCTCCTCCTTAGTCGTTCACTCTTGACAGTGGCGGCGAACACGTGGTACCGAATTAAATGGTACTTACCGCTTTAGTTTTCGCTCCAAAGTTTTCTGCTAAAGATCTATCAATTGTTGTAAGATATTCATACACTAATGAATTGACCTCGGCCCGTATTTCCGCCGAAAAACTCAGTTTTGTTTTTTTGCTTTTACAATTTACCGGCGACAAGCCCATACACGGGTGTTCGTTTGTCCGTCTCCTCCTCCTTAGTCGTTCACTCTTGACAGCGGCGGCACACACGTGGTACCGGATTAAATGGTACTTACCGCTTTAGTTTTCGCTGCAAAGTTTTCAGCTAAAGATCTATCAATCGTTGTAAGATATTGAAACACCAACGAATTGACCTCGGCCCGTATTTCCGCCGAAAAACTCAGTTTTGTTTCTTTGCTTTTACAATTTACCGGCGACAAGCCCATACACGGGTGTTCGTTTGTCCGTCTCCTCCTCCTTAGTCGTTCACTCTTGACAGCGGCGGCACACACGTGGTACCGGATTAAGTGGTACTTACCGCTTTAGTTTTCGCTGCAAAGTTTTCAGCTAAAGATCTATCAATCGTTGTAAGATATTGAAACACCAACGAATTGACCTCGGCCCGTATTACCGACGAAAAACTCATTTTTGTTTCTTTTTGTTTCTTTATATTAAGAATAATTTTAGAAAAAATCGAGTGTGCTTTAGAGACAAGACCACACGACCGAAGTAAAATTTACAAAACTCGCTCTCTTTCTATCTTCACTAGCTTATATCTCCCTCTCAATTTCCGTTCGCCTCGTCCGATCACACTTTTCATAACACTCTCGTCACGCATTCACCAGCTTACTCCCCAAAACTTTATATTTATAGATTGTGCAATTACCTATTAATATCATCCGGTATTGTATTGCTATTGCTGGTCCCCGGTACAGCGTGCACCGCAGCGCCCTTTAGTTTCTGGCAACGTAAAAACTAATATAGAAGCACTGCAGACGAAGACGGATTGCTTTTTATTGAACTACAAAATCTTGATGTTTTAAATATTCAAAATAATATACCTGTTTTGCTTTCCCTTTTCGTACTACTTTAGCCGGCGGCGGTTCATTCTCACTGCTGGTATCGCTAGTAGTGCTGGTGCTGAAGGATCTACAATTAAAACAATAATTAAAAAAAAAAATGCGTGCGTAAAAAGTACACTTGTCAAATTGCGTGCGTAAAAAAAACGAATTTAAAATACAAAAAAAACTAATCGAAAAAAAACCCAACTTTGCACGGTGTTCCCAGGCGGTCACCCGTCCAAGTAAAGACCGTGCCTGACGCTGCCGCGTTAGTGGTCGCTCAAATTTTACCCCTCATGCGCCTAAAGAAGTTTCACTTCAAAAAAAAAAAATAGTTTATTACTTCATCACAAATGACCATTACAAATTGAATTTTGAAGTTTTATTCTTATTGCAATTACAAGTGCAGTTATATTGCCGTACGAAATTATTTTTAGGACAGAACTTGGCAATGTGCTCCTTAGACCTACAATATGTAGGAAGAAGCACTCCCTCTCATTTGCTTTAAACACAGTAGTAGCTGTATTGGATTTTTCTAACCTCTCTTCTTTGTAAAGCCTAGAGACAAGGTTCGCCACAGTTCTATTGTCGGGTGGAGTTGCGTCCCACGCTAATCTAAAAGCTTTGTATTCAGCTGGTAATATTGAAATAATTTTAGTTGTTATTTCTACATTCGATAATTTGTGACCTAATGAACTCAGTTTATTTATTATAAGCTCAATACGCCCGATAGCCGTCAGCATATCCTCCGAATTAAATGTAAAAGTGTAAAACTCATTAAGGAGTTCACTGATTTGCAGGTTTCTATTCGCTAGAAAAATCTCATCCAGTTTCTTCAACATAGAAAATGTCGTATCTAATGTAATCACGTAGTTCTCTAAATCCGGATCTATTGAGCTTAAAATTAATGACTTACCCCATGCCTCAATTTTATTAAAGGATAATAATTATTCCTCACTTGTCGTCGAGGTCATTATTTTTTAAAATATTTTCAAAACCAGCACCAGTTATTTTTAAAATAATCTTTTGTTTCCAGCTATGGTAGTTAGAATCTTTTCCTAACAATGGTTTGATGGGCTTGTCCATCTTTGCAAAAAAATTTCGCAGCTGTCACTTTTGCTCAAAAAACTGGAAAAACTCCAAGTTTATATATAAATATTTATAGGCCCATAACCTCTTGAACGGTAGATGTGGCTAATGTGAATACTTTGATACTGAAAAGACACTTTAAGACTGACTGGGAAACTATTTATTGGAAATTTAACATTTTGAATTTTTCTGATACCTACAATAGAGTCATTATAAAATTAATATATAAATACAAAAAAATATGTTTGATCAACTAAGACATGTTACTATTAAGAGAGCTTCTAACGGAATAATAAAATATGACATAATACAATTTTAACTAATAAAAACTAACATTCCAAACTTAAAATAATTCAAGCATAATAAACCAAAGAGATCACATAGTTGATATCAAAATAGTTTTTATGTATAATCTGAGATTACCATTCAACATACTAACCGCTCGAGCTGAGGCGGTGCTGGTCGGGTGCTTGGGGCAGGGCGGTGGGGTCTTTTAGGACCACTTTTCTTCTTCATTGTACTCTATTTACCCGGAAAATAAGCTATTATTAAGCATTAACGGCACGCCTCCGATAGCGCGTAGGTATCGATTGTTCGAGTTATTTCGGTCGTTATCGCGAAACTAATTCTAGAACTTTTTCTAATGACCATATTCGTAATAGTCACGTTATACTGATTAAATTAAATAGTATTATCTATACTAATAAATAAAATTGGAGTGTCTGTTTTTAATATTAAAATAAACGCTTTTTACTAAATGCATATGGATGTATACATGGTACATTATACCAAAATAACATTTTTTTACAATTTTTTTCTGTCTGTCTGTCTGTTTGTTCCGGCTAATATCTGAAACGGCTGGACCGATTTTGACGGGACTTTCACTGGCAGATAGCTGATGTAATAAGGCGTAACTTAGGCTACCTACTTTTATTTTAGTTTTTTTTATATTTTGTTACAAGTCTGCGAACTGAACAATAACTTTTTTGTTTAATTCCACGCGGACGAAGTCGCGGGCACAGCAGCTTGTACTGAAATAAAAATTGTAACTCATACCGGTCTCCTTGCCTTTTTGCAGCTGGTTTTATCTGGTGATTTTTTGTATGCTACATATATTTCTAGTAGTGTTGGTAAATTGTTGTCTCTGGGTTTCTGTAACAGGAGAAATGTTTTATATTTAAGAATGTTCAAATAACCACACTGAAATTGAGTAATGCCTGAAAACTCAGTAACAGCTTAAATTAAAGTATCTATACTTGATGGATGAGTGGATTCTCTTTTATTCTTCACTAGCGACCCGCTCCGGCTTCGCACGGGTGCAATGCTGATACTAAATATAAAATATAAAATAAATATTTGCAATCTAAGCGCAAAAAAGGTGTTTATTTACGATATCACGTTAGAAAACTTTAAAACTTTCAGGTTTTCTCTACTATATTATGCATGTATTATACATATAAACCTTCCTCTGGAATCACTCTATTGACTAAAGAAAACCGCATCGTAAATCCGTTGCGTAGTTTTAAAGATCTAAGCATATATACAGACAGACAGACAGCGGGAAGAGACTTTGTTTTATAATATGTGTATATATATATGAATGCGTATGTATTTAGCAAGCCGTGCGTGTTCTATAGGTTAGACGCTGTTGTGTTACGAAGTCGAGAAAGTGTTATTTTATTACAATTCCTTCACTAATTAATCGAAAGGAACTTCGTTCCATCCGGGTGTCCCTTGACACCTCTCAATTTTTTCTGAAAACCATATTGTTTATTGTTAATGATTGAATGTTGAGCTAAATATTTATTTATTTTATCCCCTAGGTACCTTTCTCACGTTTTCCCTTCTTATAAATCGGCCGAATTACGCCAATTTTCAATATATCCGGGTAAATCGATGTACATTGCTATGCACTGGTTTATGAGGTGAGTAATGACTGGTACTAAAGAGGTATATTTTATATCGCTTGCCCTAATTCCGTCATAACCCGGAATTTTTGTCACATACGCAAAATTATACGTTTGACATCCTCTTCAGTTGCTCGCTCTCATTGAAGTTTCTGGTATATTTTCATAAGAGGTAGAATTTAAAATTTTCAAATCACAATCGATATAACATTATTGTCAAATTCTATCGCAAAACTATTTGATAGACTAAGCGGATCCCGCTTAAAATACTGAATAATTACATCATCAATACATTGAACAATTTTTCCGGTAAGATTGTTGTCTATTTTCCAAATAACATAAGTAGATACATATTAATAGTACAAATATTAGAGTATAAATAATTTAATTTAACTGTTCTAGTTTACGAGTGAGCACGTGCAGCTGTTGTAAAGAGTGAAAAGAAATGATTTTCTCATTTTCGTTTTTCTTTGCTAAGACAGTTCCATTCTTGCACCTTACATATTTAAAGCCATGACGTACCTTTAGTTCTGATTTTGTCTTCCACTGGAGGTATGCAGTGGCCGGTGTTAGAGCATCGCTTAGGTATAGATTTTGTTTACTTTCCGCTCTTATATCACGAGCTGAGAACTTTACCTTCTTACTCGCTTCCAGCCAAGCACTACGCACACCGTTCCTCAGAATAACGCTAAATGGGTTTGGGCGGGGATTGAATCCTTTTCGATTCGGTACGCTTGTGGGCTGGTACCCTCTTCCTATATGCTTTGATGACGTCGGAGATGTCGGTGTTAATTTTAGATGACACTTTAGAAGCATCCACCAAACTATCCGCGCAAAACGCAAAACTGTCGTCAGAGGAATTCATTAAACACAATACAGTCAATATATTATGACACTATGATGATATGATGAGTTAAGTATTTAAAAATTAAATGAATACATACATATCGTCAGAATCAGGGTTTTTCATTGCTGTCATCACTATTTTCAGAAGAGCATTAATTTTCTTTTTTAAGCTCAAGCTGCTACAGGTTTTTCAAGCTTTGCGAGTTTTTTTAGGTTTTTCATCCTCGCTGCTGATGACAGCATAGTGATGACACTATCATCTGATGATGATTCAACTGTCTTAGTTATATTATAGGCTTTGCAGCAACTGATTGTGGTTTGTTAGCAACTTTTGGCTGAGGCCCACACGTGGTTCCGGATTAAATATGGTACTTACCGCTTAAGTTTTCACTGCAAATTTTTCAGCAAGGCATTTATTAATCGTTTTTATGAAATCATACGCAATAATAATGGTGTCGTCCTCTATTTCTGGAGAAATACTCGTTTAGCGAATGAGCTATTTAACGGATGAAGTATTTATAAGATCTTCGCATTCTCCACCAACTTTTTATTAAAGAATAATAAAAATAACTTAAAACAATATTCATGTAGCAAAATATATAAATACAATTCCAGAACAACGTTCACGTAGTAAAATATAAAATAGAATTAATAAATTGTAATAAATTATAAAGAAGAATTCAAAATATAAATTCTTGACAACTATCAAAAAATATTTTTGTAAAAAAATAAAAACAAGAAATGAGGTTTCATTATTATTTCCATATAAAAAGTCTATATTTGTGGACACGCCACATTCAGCCTCCCAGCCCTCCAGAGACCGTTCTACGGGCGACAATATTTGGTAGAGATAGACTTGTGCGACGACACCTTGGCTGTGATGCGCTTGTTGCGCTCCTCCTGTTGAGATGCATGCGCTTGCCGCGGGGCAGCGCGATGTCTGCTTCATGTCCTTGCTGTTGACGAACCGGTCGTTCAACATGTTATCGATCCCCAAATGCTCTCTAGTTTTTTTTGGCTGTGATGTGCTTGTTGTGCTCCTCCTGTTGAGATGCATGTCCTTGCCACAAGGCAGCGCGATGTCTGCTTCATGTCCTTGCTGATGACGAACCTGTCGTTCAACATGTTATCGATCCCCAAATGCTCTCTAGTTTTTTTTTTGGCTGTGATGTGCTTGTTGTGCTAATCCTGTTGAGATGCATGTCCTTGCCGCAAGGCAGCGCGATGTCTTCTTCATGTCCTTGCTGATGACGAACCGGTCCCAAAATGCTGTCTGGTTTTTTTTTGGCTGCGATGAGCTTGTTAGGACGAAAGGCCTGGGCATCGGTGTACTGACGTCGCAGTACATTTCAGCGTGACTACCAGGTGTCTTTCTCGTTATTTGCCGAAAAGAAGAGTCACTCTCCAGGTATGGTGGTAGCTCGGCATTGTTGTTTGTAGTTAGGCCACAGTGTCACTAGTGTGGTGGAGATATAATAATAATAATAAAGTTAGAATACTCGGGCGAATAATCGGGGTTACGAATTTAGCGGTTAAATAATAATTAAGCTATTAACAATTAAGTCTCTTGTATCTCTTGTTTATTTGTACATTTAAAGGTTAGTACCTGGGTGACCGAGCCTTGCTCGGTATTTTCATTTCATTTTTTGTTTTTTTTTCTCGGTATTTTTATATTTTAATTTTATTTAAATAATTAATCACGAGTGAAATTAAAAAAAAAAAGAAAAAAAATTTATCTGGAGACTGAGATTCGAACCCGGGTCAACACGATTTGACACCCGCCGACTTCCTAATTACGCCATTAAAGCTATGTTGACGCATAGTGAAATTAAGCTTCGTATTCTAATGATATTTTTTCATTGCTTAAAAACAGGGATAAAACGACATTTTTTTTAAATGAATCCTAGCTAGATCAATTTTTCGCCTCCGAAATCCCCTGCATACTAAATTTCACGAAAATCGTTGGAGCCGATTCCGAGATTCAGAAAATATATATATATATATATATATACAAGAATTGCTCGTTTAATAGTATAAGATTATTCTGCTAGTACTCTTCTTCACAAATTCTAATAATTAAAAATAACTAAATCAATTTTACAACATTTCGTCTGACATCGTTTTATCTATCTCAATTTAAAATTAAATGACAGTCATCTCCGAATTAAATGAAACCTTGCACAAATTTGTAATTTCGTCCAACTTAAAATATAGTCTATATTTTATTTCGGTTAATGACCCCTAAATTTTTTTCTGAATAATAAAAAAAAAATACGGCGGTCCGAAGTTGTCAGGTCAGTTTAAGTATATATATTTCAGTAATAATCGAGGTGGCAATCAAACCCACAAACCCCGAAGCAGAAAGCAGGGTTACTTCACACTGTGTTAACGGGCTATTCGAAGGGGTAGTAATATGTAAAAGATAGGTATAGATAGTCTCACCTGTACTCCACTGCTAGTCTGCTACGCTGCTCCATTATACTATGAGAGGCTAGCTTCCCCGGCTGGATGTGGTTGGTGCAAGTTTTTATTCTGAAACCTGCTCCGCAACGTTTTGCATTTGTTCTGTGACAATTTCAATGTTAACTTTTAATTTTTCACGTTGATCCTTGCGTGTTTTTTGGAATCGAACTTTCTTCTGAGGTTTAAATTGTTACTTCCGAACGGCTGAGTTTCGTTAAACTTTTTGGGTTCTTCATAACTACTGTCACTATCAGATGAAGATTTTGAGCGAATGAGCTACTTAACCAATGGAGTAATTATAAAATCTTCAATATCTTCACCGACTTTTTATTAAGGAATAATAGAATCTGAAGTCTGAGTCTGAAGATTCCTGTTTCTTTGTTTTCAATCGACCATTCGAAGTGCTTAGTGCAGACTTTTACCAGTGTTTCGTGTTGAATACTTACTTTTAAAGAGGAATTCTGCTTCTTTTCTAGATGCTTAATTTTTTTCTCTACCACTTGCATTCTAGTCTGAAAAAAAATCTTCATCTGAAGATGACTTCTTTTGTTACAGCAGGTTACACTAAATGTTTTGCTTGCTTAGGTGGTGTTTTTGTTAAAGCCGTACTTTTTTGAAAATTAAATGAATAAATAGAAATCGTCAGAATCTTTAGAAGCATCCGACCACGCAAAACTGTCGTCAGAGGAATCCGTTAAACACAATAAAGTCAATATATTGTGACACTATGTTGATATTATGAAGTATTTTAAAATTAAATGAATACATACATATCGTCAGAATTTTTAGAAACATCCACCAAACTTTTCACGCAAAACGCAAAACTGTCGTCAGAGGAATCCATTAAACACAATACAGTCAATTTATTATGACACTATGATGATATGATGAATTAAGTATTTAAAAATTAAATGAATACATACATATCGTCAGAATCTTTAGAAGCATCCACCAAACTATCCACGCAAAAAAGATCTATCAATCGTTGTAAGATATTGAAAGACTACCGAATTGACCTCGGCCCGTATTTCCGACGAAAAACTCATTTTTGTTTCTTTGCTTTTACAATTTACCGGCGACAAACCCATACACGGGTGTTCGTTTGTCCGTCTCCTCCTCCTTAGTCGTTCACTCTTGACAGTGGCGGCACACACGTGGTACCGGATTAAATGGTACTTACCGCTTTAGTTTTCGCTGCAAAGTTTTCAGCTAAAGATCTATCAATTGCTGTAAGATATTCATACACTAATGGATTGACGTCGGCCCGTATTTCCGACGAAAAACTCAGTTTTGTTTCTTTGCTTTTACAATTTACCGGCGACAAACCCATACACGGGTGTTCGTTTGTCCGTCTCCTCTTCCTTAGTAGTTTACTTTTAACAGCAGCGGCACACACTGGTACCGGATTAAGTGGTACTTACCGCTTAGTTTTCGCTGCAAAGTTTTCAGCTAAAGATCTATCCATAGTTTTAAGATATTGAAAGACTACCGAATTGACCTCGGCCCGTATTTCCGACTAAAAACTCATTTTTGTTTCTTTGCTTTTACAATTTACTGGCGACAAAGACACGGGTGTTCGTTTGTCCGTCTCCTCCTCCTTAGTCGTTCACTCTTGACAGCGGCGGCACACACGTGGTACCGGATTAAATGGTACTTACCGCTTTAGTTTTCGCTGAAAAGTTTTCAGCTAAAGATCTATCAATCGTTGTAAGATTCTGCAACACCAACGAATTGACCTCGGCCCGTATTTCTGATGAAAAACTCATTTTTGTTTCTTTGCTTTTACAATTTACCAATTCTTTTACGATTCTCTTTAGTTCGGGTCCTCTCGCCTGCCACTGCTTCAACTGCATTTTGTAAGAGATATGGAAAAGCAATTCAAAGGTCCGGATATACGAATGGAGGCAGGGTATGCCAAAATCATAGTAATCTTCATTACTCCATTTTAAACTTTTTCCATATTGTTCAAGTTCTTGGGGTAAAGCTCCATATATGTATGTAACATCTTTGACTAGCCGCAGTACCAGTTAGTATATTTAAAATTTTTCCATCAAGCTTTGTGCTTAATACTATGTGCTGTACAAGTATTGTTATTCCATTAATCGTTACTTCTGTTGGTGAAATATTATTGATTCAGATCAAAAGATCAGTCTTTGATTTCGTTATAATGCTGTAAAACATTTTCTTTTGTTTCTTTCTCCAAAATGAATTTAATAGGTCTACACTAACGAGTGGTAGATGTTTAATTTTTCCAGTCAATTTCTTTATTATGTGAATTATTGTAGGTACTGATGACATCTCAAGTGGAACCAAGTTAGAAAAAACAATATTAGAGTCTGCATATAGAATGTCTGCATCCGAAAAAATAATAAGTAAATAAATAGTCCCGCTGAGTTTCTTTCGCCACTTCTTCTCAGGTCAGAGGCTTCTTTTTTCCGAACTGGTAGTAGACTCAGACTCAAGAAATTGTTATAATTTTATGCTGAATAAAATATTTTTGATTTTGATTTGATTTTTGACTAATAATAATTAATCGAAAGGAACTTCATTCCATCCGGGTGTGCCTTGAGACCTCTCAAGTTTTTCTGAAAACCATATTGTTTATTGTTAATGATTGAATGTTGAGCTAAATATTTATTTATTTTATCCCCTAGGTACCTTTCTCACGTTTTCCCTTCTTATAAATCGGCCGAATTTCGCCAATTTTCAATATATCCGGGTAAATCGATGTACATAGCTATGCACTGGTTTATGAGGTGAGTAATGACTGGTACTAAAGAGGTATATTTTATATCGCTTGCCCTAATTCCGTCTTAACCCGGAATTTTTGTCACATACGCAAAATTATACGTTTGATATCCCCTTCAGTTGCTCGCTCTAGTCTGATTGAAGTTTCTGGTATATTTTCATGAGAGGTAGAATTTAAAATTTTCAAATCACAATCGATATAACATTATTGTCAAATTCTATCGCAAAACTATTTGATAGACTAAGCGGATCCCGCATAAAATGCTGAATAATTACATCATCAATACATTGAACAATTTTTCCGGTAAGATTAGTATCTATTTTCCAAATAACATAAGTAGATACATATTAATAGTACAAATATTAGAGTATGAATAATTTAATTTAACTGTTCTAGTTTACGAGTGAGCACGTGCAGCTGTTGTAAAGAGTGAAAAGAAATGATTTTCTCATTTTCGTTTTTCTTTGCTAAGACAGTTCCATTCTTGCAGCATACATATTTAAAGCCATGACGTACCTTTAGTTCTGATTTTGTCTTCCACTGGAGGTATGCAGTGGCCGGTGTTAGAACCTCGCTTAGGTATAAGATTTTGTTCACCTTCCGCTCCTATATCACGAGCTGAGAACTTTACCTTCTTACTCGCTTCCAGCCAAGCACTACGCATACCGTTCCTCAGAATAACGCTAAATGGGTTTGGGCGGGGATTGAATCCTTTTCGATTCGGTACGCTTGTGGGCTGGTACCCTCTTCCTATATGCTTTGATGACGTCGGAGATGTCGGTGTTAATTTTAGATGACACTTTAGAAGCATCCACCAAACTATCCGCGCAAAACGCAAAACTGTCGTCAGAGGAATCCATTAAATACAATACAGAGAAGAGCATTAATTTTCTTTTTTAAGCTCAAGCTGCTACAGGTTTTTCAAGCTTTGCGAGTTTTTTTAGGTTTTTCATCCTCGCTGCTGATGACAGCATAGTGATGACACTATCATCTGATGATGATTCAACTGTCTTAGTTACATTATTAATAGACTTTGCAGCAACTGATTGTGGTTTGTTAGCAACTTTTGGCTGAGGCCCACACGTGCTTCCGGATTAAATATGGTACCTACTTACCGCTTTAGTTTTCGTTGCAAAGTTTTCAGCTAAAGATCTATCAATTGTTGTAAGATAATGATGCACTAAAGAATTGAACTCGGCCCGTATTTCCAACGAAAATTTCAGTTTTGATTCTTTAATTTTCACTTTCAATTTACCGACGACAAACCCGTACACTGGTGTTCGTCTGTCCGTCCCCTCCTCCTTAGTCGTTCACTCTTGACAGCGGCGGCACACACGTGGTACCGGATTAAATGGTACTTACCGCTTTAGTTTTTTCCGCAAACTTTTCTGCTAAAGATCTATGAATCGTTGTAAGATACTGAAACACCAACAAATTGACCTCGGCCCGTATTTCCGCCGAAAAACTCAGTTTTGTTTCTTTGCTTTTACAATTTACCGGCGACAAGCCCATACACGGGTGTTCGTTTGTCCGTCTCCTCCTCCTTAGTCGTTCACTCTTGACAGCGGCGGCACACACGTGGCACCGGATTAAATGGTACTTACCGCTTTAGTTTTCGCTGCAAAGTTTTCAGCTAAAGATCTATCAATCGTAAGATATTGAAACACCAACGAATGGACCTCGGCCCGTATATCCGCTGAAAAACTCAGTTTTGTTTCTTTGCTTTTACAATTTACCGGCGACAAGCCCATACACGGGTGTTCGTTTTTCCGTCTCCTCCTCCTTAGTCGTTCACTCTTGACAGCGGCGGCGAACACGTGGTACCGGATTAAATGGTACTTACCGCTTTAGTTTTCGCTGCAAAGTTTTCAGCTAAAGATCTATCAATCGTTGTAAGATAATGATGCACTAAAGAATTGAACTCGGCCCGTATTTCCAACGAAAAATTCATTTTTGATTCTTTAATTTTCACTTTCAATTTACCGACGACAAACCCATACACGGGTGTTCGTTTGTCTGTCCCCTCCTCCTTAGTCTCTTGACAGCGGCGGCACACACGTGGTACCGGATTAAATGGTACTTACCGCTTTAGTTTTCGCTGCAAAGTTTTCTGCTAAAGATCTATCAATTGTTATAAGATACACTAATGAATTGACCTCGGCCCGTATTTCCGACTAAAAACTCATTTTTGTTTCTTTGCTTTTACAATTTACCGACGACAAACCCATACACGGGTGTTCGTTTGTCCGTCTCCTCCTCCTTAGTCGTTCACTCTTGACAGCGGCGGCACACACGTGGTACCGGATTAAATGGTACTTACCGCTTTAGTTTTCGCTGCAAAGTTTTCAGCTAAAGATCTATCAATCGTCGTAAGATTCTGCAACACCAACGAATTGACCTCGGCCCGTATTTCCGACTAAAAACTCATTTTTGTTTCTTTGCTTTTACAATTTACCGGCGACAAGCCCATACACGGGTGTTCGTTTGTCCGTCTCCTCCTCCTTAGTCGTTCACTCTTGACAGCGGCGGCACACACGTGGTACCGGATTAAATGGTACTTACCGCTTTAGTTTTCGCTGCAAAGTTTTCAGCTAAAGATCTATCAATCGTTGTAAGATTCTGCAACACCAACGAATTGACCTCGGCCCGTATTTCCGACGAAAAATTCATTTTTGTTTGTTTGCTTTTACAATTTACCAGCGACAAACCCATACACGGGTGTGCGTTTGTCCGTCTTCTCTTCCTTAGTAGTTTACTTTTGACAGCGGCGGCACACACTGGTACCGGATTAACTGGTACTTACCGCTTAGTTTTCGCTGCAAAGTTTTCAGCTAAAGATCTATCCATAGTTGTAAGATATTGAAAGACTACCGAATTGACCTCGGCCCGTATTTCCGACTAAAAACTCATTTTTGTTTCTTTGCTTTTACAATTTACTGGCGATAAAGACACGGGTGTTCGTTTGTCCGTCTCCTCCACCTTAGTCGTTCACTCTTGACAGCGGCGGCACACACGTGGTACCGGATTAAATGGTACTTACCGCTTTAGCTTTTGCTGCAAAGTTTTTAGCTAAAGATCTATCAATCGTTGTAAGATATTGAAACACCAACGAATTGACCTCGGCCCGTATTTCCGATGAAAAACTCATTTTTGTTTCTTTGCTTTTACAATTTACCAATTCTTTTACGATTCTCTTTAGTTCGGGTCCTCTCGCCTGCCACTGCTTCAACTGCATTTTGTAAGAGATATGTAAAAGCAATTCAAAGGTCCGGATATACGAATGGAGGCAGGGTATGCCAAAATCATAGTAATCGTCATTACTCCATTTTTGAAACTTTTTCCAAATTGTTCAAGTCCTTGGGGTAAAGCTCCATATATGTATGTAACATCTTTGACTAGCCGCAGTACCAGTTAGTACATTTAAAATTTTTCCATCAAGCATTGTGCTTAATAGTATGTGCTGTACAAGTATTGTTCTTCCATTAATCGTTACTTCTGTTGGTGAAATATTATTGATTCAGATCAAAAGATCAGTCTTTGATTTCGTTGTAATGCTGTAAAATATTTTCTTTTGTTTCTTTCTCCAAAATGAATTTAATAGGTCTACACTAACGAGTGGTAGATGTTTAATTTTTCCAGTCAATTTCTTTATTATGTGAATTATTGTAGGGACTGATGACATCTTAAGTGGAAACAAGTTAGAAAAAACAATATTAGAGTCTGCATATAGAATGTTACAGAAATATAAGTCAAGTAACGAGAGAACGACACTAATTGTTTTATTTTACTAATTAATAAATCATTAATTATTATTTTTTAAATAAAATCAAACGATTAAGACGCCAGTCTTTATTTTCCCCATTAGTTCCCCAGTAGTTTCCCAGTAGTTTCCATTCCATTATTTATTTAATTATAATTTTTAAACTAAAAATATTTCATTAAATCGATTGAAAGTTCTTCTTAAATAAAATCGATTATTATTTCAAATCGAATTAATAACCTGTGAGGCAATCACTAATTTCGAAATGTCTGGAACTTACCGCTTCAGTTTTCGCTGCAAAGTTTTCAGCTAAAGATCTATCAATCGTCGTAAGATTCTGCAACACCATCGAATTGACCTCGGCCCGTATTTCCGACGAAAAAATCTTTTTTGTTTCTTTGCTTTTACAATTTACCGGCGACAAACCCATACACGGGTATTCGTTTGTCCGTCTCCTCCTCCTTAGTCGTTCACTCTTGACAGTGGCGGCGAACACGTGGTACCGGATTAAATGGTACTTACCGCTTTAGTTTTCGCTCTAAAGTTTTCTGCTAAAGATCTATCAATTGTTGTAAGATATTCATACACTAATGAATTGACCTCGGCCCGTATTTCCGCCGAAAAACTCAGTTTTGTTTTTTTGCTTTTACAATTTACCGGCGACAAGCCCATACACGGGTGTTCGTTTGTCCGTCTCCTCCTCCTTAGTCGTTCACTCTTGACAGCGGCGGCACACACGTGGTACCGGATTAAATGGTACTTACCGCTTTAGTTTTCGCTGCAAAGTTTTCAGCTAAAGATCTATCAATCGTTGTAAGATATTGAAACACCAACGAATTGACCTCGGCCCGTATTTCCGCCGAAAAACTCAGTTTTGTTTCTTTGCTTTTACAATTTACCGGCGACAAGCCCATACACGGGTGTTCGTTTGTCCGTCTCCTCCTCCTTAGTCGTTCACTCTTGACAGCGGCGGCTCACACGTGGTACCGGATTAAGTGGTACTTACCGCTTTAGTTTTCGCTGCAAAGTTTTCAGCTAAAGATCTATCAATCGTTGTAAGATATTGAAACACCAACGAATTGACCTCGGCCCGTACTACCAACGAAAAACTCATTTTTGTTTCTTTTTGTTTCTTTATATTAAGAATAATTTTAGAAAAAATCGAGTGTGCTTTAGAGACAAGACCACACGACCGAAGTAAAATTTACGAAACTCGCTCTCTTTCTATCTTCACTAGCTTATATCTCCCTCTCAATTTCCGTTCGCCTCGTCCGATCACACTTTTCATAACACTCTCGTCACGCATTCACTAGCTTACTCTCCAAAACTTTATATTAATTATAGATTGTGCAATTACCTTATAATATCATCCGGTATTGTATTGCTATTCCTGGTCCCCGGTACAGCGTGCACCGCAGCGCCCGTTCGTTTCTGGCAACGTAAAAACTAATATAGAAGCACTGCAGACGAAGACGGATTGCTTTTTATTTAACTACAAAATCTTGATGTTTTAAATATTCAAAATAATATACCTGTTTTGCTTTCCCTTTTCGTACTACTTTAGCCGGCAGCGGTTCATTCTCACTGCTTTTAGTGCTAGTAGTGCTGGTGCTTGAAGGATCTACAATTAAAACAATAATTTAAAAAAAAAATTGCGTGCGTAAAAAGTACACTTGTCAAATTGCGTGCGTAAAAAAAACGAATTTAAAATACAAAAAAACTAATCGAAAAAAAACCCAACTTTGCACGGTGTTCCCAGGCGGTCACCCGTCCAAGTAAAGACCGTGCCTGACGCTGCCGCGTTAGTGGTCGCTCAAATTTTACCCCTCATGCGCCTAAAGAAGTTTCACTTCAAAAAAAAAATAATAGTTTATTACTTCATCACAAATGACCATTACAAATTGAATTTTGAAGTTTTATTCTTATTGCAATTACAAGTGCAGTTATATTGCCGTACGAAATTATTTTTAGGACAGAACTTGGCAATGTGCTCCTTAGACCTACAATATGTAGGAAGAAGCACTCCCTCTCATTTGCTTTAAACACAGTAGTAGCTGTATTGGATTTTTCTAACCTCTCTTCTTTGTAAAGCCTAGAGACAAGGTTCGCCACAGTTCTATTGTCGGGTGAAGTTGCGTCCCACGCTAATCTAAAAGCTTTGTATTCAGCTGGTAATATTGAAATAATTTTAGTTGTTATTTCTACATTCGATAATTTGTGACCTAATGAACTCAGTTTATTTATTATAAGCTCAATACGCCCGATAGCCGTCAGCATATCCTCCGAATTAAATGTAAAAGTGTAAAACTCATTAAGGAGTTCACTGATTTGCAGGTTTCTATTCGCTAGAAAAATCTCATCCAGTTTCTTCAACATAGAAAATGTCGTATCTAATGTAATCACGTAGTTCTCTAAATCCGGATCTATTGAGCTTAAAATTAATGACTTACCCCATGCCTCCATTTTATTAAAGGATAATAATTATTCCTCACTTGTCGTCGAGGTCATTATTTTTTAAAATATTTTCAAAACCAGCACCAGTTATTTTTAAAATAATCTTTTGTTTCCAGCTATGGTAGTTAGAATCTTTTCCTAACAATGGTTTGATGGGCTTGTCCATCTTTGCAAAAAAAATTCGCAGCTGTCACTTTTGCTCAAAAAACTGGAAAAACTCCAAGTTTATATATAAATATTTATAGGCCCATAACCTCTTGAACGGTAGATGTGGCTAATGTGAATACTTTGATACTGAAAAGACACTTTAAGACTGACTGGGAAACTATTTATTGGAAATTTAACATTTTGAATTTTTCTGATACCTACAATAGAGTCATTATAAAATTAACATATAAATACAAAAAAATATGTTTGATCAACTAAGACATGTTACTATTAAGAGAGCTTCTAACGGAATAATAAAATATGACATAATACAATTTTAACTAATAAAAACTAACATTCCAAACTTAAAATAATTCAAGCATAATAAACCAAAGAGATCACATAGTTGATATCAAAATAGTTTTTATGTATAATCTGAGATTACCATTCAACATACTAACCGCTCGAGCTGAGGCGGTGCTGGTCGGGTGCTTGGGGCAGGGCGGTGGGGTCTTTTAGGACCACTTTTCTTCTTCATTGTACTCTATTTACCCGGAAAATAAGCTATTATTAAGCATTAACGGCACGCCTCCGATAGCGCGTAGGTATCGATTGTTCGAGTTATTTCGGTCGTTATCGCGAAACTAATTCTAGAACTTTTTCTAATAACCATATTCGTAATAGTCACGTTATACTTATTAAATTAAATAGTATTATCTATACTAATAAATAAAATTGGAGTGTCTGTTTTTTATATTAAAATAAACGCTTTTTAGTAAATGCATATGGATGTATACACGGTACATATACCAAAATAACATTTTTTTACACTTTTTGTCTGTCTGTCTGTTGTTCCGGCTAATTTCTGAAATGGCTGGACCGATTTTGACGGGACTTTCACTGGCAGATAGCTGATGTAATAATAGACCGGGAGATAGTGACACAAAATATTAGGTCATTTGTACCAGTATGGCGGTTCGTCAGGGGTCTAATTATGTAAAGGCAAAAAGGAAAATGATGGTCATAGCGCTCGCACCGGCGGCCCAATCGCGTGGGCATTTATCGAACGCGTCGGATAAATAACGAGTGTCGAACGATTTGTTCCACAAAAATGCTTGTATTTTCAGATAGTCGAAAAAAAGAAGTAGGCGATAGCGGAATGCCATACTTCTCAGGTGTGACTTACAGCCCGCCATACCAACGCGAATACATTAATTTAAATAAAACAATTCAACCATTTGTACCAGGCTAATTTTTGCATAGCTAATCATCGTCGAGTAGCCATTCACGAAAATCACCTTGCCATACTTTTCCGACAGTTCCCAATGGCCGCCATACCACTGCAAAGGAGTAATTTCTTTTTTTTTTTGCCAAACGATTTGTACCAGTATTGCATTTGAATTTTTGGAAAGTATTTGACGAAATGTGACCGTTATTATTTATCCCATACTTCTAGTAGGGGGAAAAGTGCTGCCATACTTGAAATACTTATTTATTTGACACGTTTTTAAAATACGACTGTAAAATACGTAAAATCATTTTTTACATCATGGCATCATTGTATTCTCGTCATTTGGATGCAATTGTACCTAAAAAAAATTATTACAGATTGTAACCATCGGGCGGATGACTTGAGCTAAAAGGTGAAAAAGAAAAAAAAATTTGACGATTTGTACCAGTATGGCATTTCGATTTTTGGAAATTATACGATACAATGTGACCATTATTATATTTGCCATACTTGTAGTAGAGGGAAAAAGTGGCGCCATACTTGAAACAAAACTCGAATTACGAATAAAATCTTAGCATTTTGAAAAAATATTGTTCACATTCGCCACCTCCCACAGGTATGGCATTATCAGACTTCTATTTATGATCATACAGGGAACTGTTAAAAAAAGTTTCAGGGTGGTACAAATCGTTTGGCGAAAAAAAAAGAAATTACTCCTTTACAGTGGTATGGCGGCCATTGGGAACTGTCGGAAAAGTATGGCAAGGTGATTTTCGTGAATGGCTACTCGACGATGATTAGCTTTGCAAAAATTAGCGTTGGTACAAATGGTTGAATTGTTTTATTTAAATTAATGTATTCGCGTCGGTGTGGCGGGCTGTAAGTCACACCCGAGAAGTATGGCATTACGCTACCGCCTACTTCTTTTTTTTCGACTATCTGAAAATACAAGCATTTTTGTGGAACAAATCGTTCGACACTCGTTATTTATCCGACGCGTTCGATAAACGCCCACGCGATTGGGCCGCCGGTGCGAGCACTATGACCATCATTTTCCTTTTTGCCTTTACATAATTAGACCCCTGACGAACCGCCATACTGGTACAAATGATCTAATATTTTGTGTCACTATCTCCCGGTCTATAAGGCGTAACTTAAGCTACCTACTTTTATTTTAGTTTTTTTGTTACAAGTCTGCGAAGTCTGAACAATAACGTTTTTGTTTAATTCCACGCGGACGAAGTCGCGGGCACAGCAGCTTGTACTGAAATAAAAATTGTAACTCATACCGGTCTCCTTGCCTTTTTGCAGCTAGTTTTATCTGGTGATTTTTTGTATGCTACATATATTTCTTGTAGTGTTGGTAAATTGTTGTCTCTGGGTTTCTGTAACAGGAGAAATGTTTTATATTTAAGAATGTTCAAATAACCACACTGAAATTGAGTAATGCCTGAAAACTCAGTAACAGCTTAAATTAAAGTATCTATACTTGATGGATGAGTGGATTCTCTTTTATTCTTCACTAGCGAACCGCTCCGGCTTCGCACGGGTGCAATGCTGATACTAAATATAAAATATAAAATAAATATTTGCAATCTAAGCGCAAAAAATGTGTTTATTGACGACATCACATTAGAAAACTTTAAAACTATCAGTGTTCCTCTACTATATTATGCATGTACTATACATATAAACCTTCCTCTGGAATCACTCTATTGACTAAAGAAAACCGCATCGTAAATGTGTTGCGTAGTTTTAAATATCTAAGCATATATACAGACAGACAGACGGCGGGAAGAGACTTTGTTTTATAATATGTAGTGATATCAATGCGTATGTATTTAGCAAGCCGTGCGTGTTCTATAGGTTAGACGCTGTTGTGTATAGGAAGTCGAGAGATCCTTCACTAAGTACGCCTTGGGAATGATGTGATCGCCTCCAGGCTATTTCAACCTATAAAATTATTGTTAATTTCAATCTGATTTGGAAAAAAAACATTACATACAAAAAAAATTGTTAGTCCCGCTGAGTTTCTTTCGCCAGTTCTTCTCAGGTCAGAGGCTTCTTTTTTCCGACCTGGTAGTAGACTCAGACTCAAGAAATTGTTATAATTTTATGCTGAATAAAATATTTTTGATTTTGATTTGATTTTTGACTAGGTAATAATAATTAATCGAAAGGAACTTCGTTCCATCCGGGTGTCCCTTGACACCTCTCAAGTTTTTCTGAAAACCATATTGTTTATTGTTAATGATTGAATGTTGAGCTAAATATTTATTTATTTTATCCCCTAGGTACCTTTCTCACGTTTTCCCTTCTTATAAATCGGCCGAATTACGCCAATTTTCAATATATCCGGGCAAATCGATGTACATAGCTATCCACTGGTTTATGAGGTGAGTAATGACTGGTACTAAAGAGGTATATTTTATATCGCTTGCCCTAATTCCGTCATAACCCGGAATTTTTGTCACATACGCAAAATTATACGTTTGACATCCTCTTCAGTTGCTCGCTCTCATTGAAGTTTCTGGTATATTTTCATAAGAGGTAGAATTTAAAATTTTCAAATCACAATCGATATAACATTATTGTCAAATTCTATCGCAAAACTATTTGATAGACTAAGCGGATCCCGCTTAAAATACTGAATAATTACATCATCAATACATTGAACAATTTTTCCGGTAAGATTGTTGTCTATTTTCCAAATAACATAAGTAGATACATATTAATAGTACAAATATTAGAGTATAAATAATTTAATTTAACTGTTCTAGTTTACGAGTGAGCACGTGCAGCTGTTGTAAAGAGTGAAAAGAAATGATTTTCTCATTTTCGTTTTTCTTTGCTAAGACAGTTCCATTCTTGCACCTTACACTTTATTTAAAGCCATGACGTACCTTTAGTTCTGATTTTGTCTTCCACTGGAGGTATGCAGTGGCCGGTGTTAGAGCATCGCTTAGGTATAGATTTTGTTCACTTTCCGCTCTTATATCACGAGCTGAGAACTTTACCTTCTTACTCGCTTCCAGCCAAGCACTACGCACACCGTTCCTCAGAATAACGCTAAATGGGTTTGGGAGGGGATTGAATCCTTTTCGATTCGGTACGCTTGTGGGCTGGTACCCTCTTCCTATATGCTTTGATGACGTCGGAGATGTCGGTGTTAATTTTTAGATGACACTTTAGAAGCATCCACCATTCTATAATTATCTCCACCGACATTTTCGTAAAGAATAATACCTATAATCGAAAACAACTTTCTCGTAAAACAATAATCGAATGATTGGAAAACAAATTAATAACGAAAAATTCAAAATACGAATTCTTGACATTTATCAAATAATGTTTTTTATAAATTCATGTAATGAGGTTTCATTATTATTCTGATATAAAAAGTTTGTATATGTGTGGATACGTGTACCTTTTATGCAACGGTGGTAGCGTTAATTATATTAGCATTATAATTTTATTAGCAATAATTCTTGCTCGTTCATGAGCCCCCTTAATATTTTTGAAATATTTGGAGAGGTTCAAGGGATTCATATTACCAAGTTTTATTTCCTTGTCTTTATGTTCTACATAAACTATAAAGTCCCCATTTGAGCTATTATCGGGATATTGCTTTGATGACGTCGGAGATGTCGGTGTTAATTTTTAGATGACACTTTAGAAGCATCCACCAAACTATCCGCGCAAAACGCAAAACTGTCGTCAGAGGAATTCATTAAACACAATACAGTCAATATATTATGACAATATGATGATATGATGAGTTAAGTATTTAAAAATTAAATGAATACATATATACATATCGTCAGAATCAGGGTTTTTCATTGCTGTCATCACTATTTTCAGAAGAGCATTAATTTTCTTTTTTAAGCTCAAGCTGCTACAGGTTTTTCAAGCTTTGCGAGTTTTTTTAGGTTTTTCATCCTCGCTGCTGATGACAGCATAGTGATGACACTATCATCTGATGATGATTCAACTGTCTTAGTTACATTATTAACAGGCTTTGCAGCAACTGATTGTGGTTGGTTAGCAACTTTTGGCTGAGGCCCACACGTGGTTCCGGATAAAATATGGTACTTACCGCTTTAGTTTTCACTGCAAATTTTTCAGCAAGGGATTTATTAATCGTTTTTATGAAATCATACGCAATAATAATGGTGTCGTCCTCTATTTCTGGAGAAATACTCGTTTAGCGAATGAGCTATTTAACGGATGAAGTATTTATAAGATCTTCGCATTCTCCACCAACTTTTTATTAAAGAATAATAAAAATAACTTAAAACAATATTCATGTAGCAAAATATATAAATACAATTCCAGAACAACGTTCACGTAGTAAAATATAAAATAGAATTAATAAATTGTAATAAATTATAAAGAAGAATTCAAAATATAAATTCTTGACAACTATCAAAAAATATTTTTGTAAAAAAATAAAAACAAGAAATGAGGTTTCATTATTATTTCCATATAAAAAGTCTATATTTGTGGACACGCCACATTCAGCCTCCCAGCCCTCCAGAGACCGTTCTACGGGCGACAATATTTGGTAGAGCTAGACTTGTGCGACGACACCTTGGCTGTGATGCGCTTGTTGCGCTCCTCCTGTTGAGATGCATGCGCTTGCCGCGGGGCAGCGCGATGTCTGCTTCATGTCCTTGCTGATGACGAACCTGTCGTTCAACATGTTATCGATCCCCAAATGCTCTCTAGTTTTTTTTGGCTGTGATGTGCTTGTTGTGCTCCTCCTGTTGAGATGCATGTCCTTGCCACAAGACAGCGCGATGTCTGCTTCATGTCCTTGCTGATGACGAACCGGTCCCAAAATGCTGTCTGGTTTTTTTTTTGGCTGCGATGAGCTTGTTAGGACGAAAGGCCTGGGCCTGGGTGTACTGACGTCGCAGTACATTTCAGCGTGACTACCAGGTGTCTTTCTCCTTATTTGCCGAAAAGAAGAGTCACTCTCCAGGTATGGTGGTAGCTCGGCATCATTGTTTGTAGTTTAGCCACAGCGTCACTAGTGTGGTGGAGATATAATAATAATAAAGTTAGAATACTCGGGCGAATAATCGGGGTTACGAATTTAGCGGTTAAATAATAATTAAACTATTAACAATTAAGTCTCTTGTATCTCTTGTTTATTTGTACATTCAAAGGTTATTATTCTGCTAGTACTCTTCTTCACAAATTCTAATATATAAAATAACTAAATCAATTTTACAACATTTCGTCTGACATCGTTTTATCTATCTGAATTTAAAATTAAATGACAGTCATCTCCGAATTAAATGAAACCTTGCACAAATTTGTAATTTCGTCCAACTTAAAATATAGTCTATATTTTATTTCGGTTAATGACCCCTAAATTTTTTTCTAAATAATAAAAAAAAATACGGCGGTCCGAAGTTGTCAGGTCAGTTTAAGTATATATATTTCAGTAATAATCGAGGTGGCAATCAAACCCACAAACCCCGAAGCAGAAAGCAGGTCTACTTTACACTGTGTTAACGGGCTATTCGAAGGGGTAGTAATATGTAAAAGATAGGTATAGATAGTCTCACATGTACTCCACTGCTAGTCTGCTACGCTGCTCCATTATACTATGAGAGGCTAGTTTCCCCGGCTGATTGTGGTTGGTGCAAGTTTTTATTCTGAAACCTGCTCCGCAACGTTTTGCATTTGTTCTGTGACAATTTCAATGTTAACTTTTAATTTTTCACGATGATCCTTGCGTGTTTTTTGGAATCGAACTTTCTTCTGAAGTTTAAATTGTTACTTCCGAACGGCTGAGTTTCGTTAAACTTTTTGGGTTCTTCATAACTACTGTCACTATCAGATGAAGATTTTGAGCGAATGAGCTACTTAATGAATTAATGATAAAATCTTCGATATCTCCACTGACTTTTTATCAAGGATAATAGAATCTGAAGTCTGAGTCTGAAGATTCCTGTTTCTTTGTTTTCAATCGACCATTAATTGAAGTGCTTAGTGCAGACTTTTACCAGTGTTTCGTATTGAATACTTACTTTTAAAGAGGAATTCTGCTTCCTTTCTAGATGCTTAACTTTTTTCTGTAGCACTTGCATTCTAGTCTGAAAAAAATCTTCATCTGAAGATGACTTCTTTTGATACAGCAGGTTACACTGCATGCTTTGTTTGCTTATGTGGTGTTTTTGTTAAAGCCGTACTTTTAAAAAAATTAAATGAATAAATACATATCGTCAGAATCTTTAGAAGCATCCGACCAAGCAAAACTGTCGCCAGAGGAATCCATTAAACACAAAAAAGTCAATATATTGTGACATTATGATGATATGATGAAGTATTTTAAAATTAAATGAATACATACATATCATCAGAATTTTTAGAAACATCCACCAAACTTTTCACGCAAAACGCAAAACTGTCGTCAGAGGAATCCATTAAACACAATACAGTCAATATATTATGACACTATGATGATATGATGAATTAAGTATTTAAAAATTAAATGAATACATACTCGTACATATCGTCAGAATCTTTAGAAGCATCCACCAAACTATCCACGCAAAATAGATCTATCAATCGTTGTAAGATATTGAAAGACTACCGAATTGACCTCGGCCCGTATTACCGACGAAAAACTCATTTTTGTTTCTTTGCTTTTACAATTTACCGGCGACAAACCCATACACGGGTGTTCGTTTGTCCGTCTCCTCTTCCTTTGTAGTTTACTTTTGACAGCGGCGACACACACTGGTACCGGATTAAGTGGTACTTACCGCTTTAGTTTTCGCTGCAAAGTTTTCTGCTACGGATCTATCAATTGTTGTACGATATTCGTATACTAATGAATTGACCTCGGCCCGTATTTCCGACTAAAAACTCATTTTTGTTTCTTTGCTTTTACAATTTACCGGCGACAAACCCATACACGGGTGTTCGTTTGTCCGTCTCTTCCTCCTTAGTCGTTCACTCTTGACAGCGGCGGCACACACGTGGTACCGGATTAAATGGTACTTACCGCTTTAGTTTTCGCTGCAAAGTTTTCTGCTACGGATCTATCAATTGTTGTAAGATATTCGTATACTAATGAATTGACCTCGGCCCGTATTTCCGACTAAAAACTCATTTTTGTTTCTTTGCTTTTACAATTTACCGGCGACAAACCCATACACGGGTGTTCGTTTGTCCGTCTCCTACTCTTTAGTCGTTCACTTCTGACAGCGGCGGCACACACGTGGTACCGGATTAAATGGTACTTACCGCTTTAGTTTTCGCTGCAAAGTTTTCTGCTACGGATCTATCAATTGTTGTAAGATATTCGTATACTAATGAATTGACCTCGGCCCGTATTTCCGACTAAAAACTCATTTTTGTTTCTTTGCTTTTACAATTTACCGGCGACAAACCTATACACGGGTGTTTGTTTATCCGTCTCCTCCACTATAGTCGTTTACTCTTGACAGCGTCGGCACACACGTGGTACCGGATTAAATGGTACTTACCGCTTTAGTTTTCGCTGCAAAGTTTTCAGCTAAAGATCTATCAATCGTTGTAAGATATTGAAACACCAACGAATTGACCTCGGCCCTTATTTCCGACGAAAAACTAATTTTTGTTTATTTGCTTTTACAATTTACCGGCGACAAACCCATACACGGGTGTTCGTTTGTCCGTCTCCTCCTCCTTAGTCGTTCACTCTTGACAGCGGCGGCACACACGTGGTACCGGATTAAATGGTACTTACCGCTTTAGTTTTCGCTGCAAAGTTTTCAGCTAAAGATCTATCAATCGTTGTAAGATATTGAAACACAAACGAATTGACCTCGGCCCTTATTTCCGACGAAAAACTAATTTTTGTTTATTTGCTTTTACAATTTACCGGCGACAAACCCATACACGGGTGTTCGTTTGTCCGTCTCCTCCTCCTTAGTCGTTCACTCTTGACAGCGGCGGCACACACGTGGTACCGGATTAAATGGTACTTACCGCTTTAGTTTTCGCTGCAAAGTTTTCTGCTACGGATCTATCAATTGTTGTAAGATATTCGTATACTAATGAATTGACCTCGGCCCGTATTTCCGACTAAAAACTCATTTTTGTTTCTTTGCTTTTACAATTTACCGGCGACAAACCCATACACGGGTGTTCGTTTGTCCGTCTCCTCCTCCATAAAGGGGTGATAGACGTGCGAGTAAGTACGCGAACTTGTGGCTTGACGAGCTTTTTCGCCTGTGTGTCACCCTAAGTACGCGTACTTTAAAACCGCCGAGTAAGTTCGTTGGCGATCCGACAAGTTTGAAATTTTGCTCGTAACCCGCCTCCGCTCGTACGTGTGGCAGCACTGCGAGCCGCGAGCCGCCATTTTTGACCGACTTCCAAAAAAGGAGGAGGTTCTCAATTCGATTGTATTTTATTTTATTTTTTATTTTTATGTTTGTTAACTCAGAACTTTTGACTGGGTGGATCGATTTTGATATTTTTTTAATTTAATAGAAAAATAGTACGTGTGATGTGATCTAATTTAGATTTAATTTATATCTAACACGTAATTTTCAAGTTGTATCTAATAATGCGTAATATCATCCACTGCTGCAGCCAAAAAGTTGATTGGGAAACACATTCTTGTCGCTTGTCTGGAAGTGGTAATCAAAAGTATCTCAGCTATGAGACTAATTAAAGTGGACAGCTCATATGACATCTTAATATTTCTGGTGATTTCTATAATGTCATCAATAGCTGGAATATGAGACATTGCCCGTTTGACTGCAGCAGCGAACTTGTTCCTATATATGCCCTCTGTCCTCACCATGCAAAGGAAAGCGGTCATTGGGCCTAGACTTTGCACAATGGAGGACCTACGCTCTGGCGGAAAGCTGCTCCCTTCCAGCAAAATATGGTGAGCACCACTCAAGCCATATTTGGAGACTTGAAAAGATGTATGAGTGCCATCCTTTTTAGTGATAGGCATAGTACTGTGGCCTAAACGAAGCTCGTCCATTCTTAGTTTAAACGCTGCAAACATATCTAAATATGGGCCCATTGTTCCATACCAATTCTCTTCATTGTCCATATGGTAGTTTTTGTATTCCAGATTAAATTTCTTGGTTTCATCTAACCATATAGTATCAATATCGGCCCGAGGAATTGGATAGTCTTTTCCTCTGTAATGGATATTGTAATCAGTTAGGCCCACCTTTTGTTGCATATTGGTACTTGTTCCTCGAGTTTTCTGGCGATTTACATTGTGTGCTGTAAACATGATACTAGTTATTTGTGCAGCGAGGATGACTTCTAATCTTAACTCTCCAACTAGTTTTACTCTAGCTGCTTCTTCTTTTTTAGTGTCTTTTCCTGGTAACATAACCGTTACTAGCTTATCCACTATTCTCTTGTAAGTTCCGATCAATGCTTTCAGACAGCGAACCTTCTTGTCTGTGTCCAAAATCATCCTTGGTCGTTTAGGGTCTTGAACCTCTTGTCGTGTATCCGGATCTACAATTGTGTCATTTCTCTTTCTTTTGGTAACTGAAGGGCCAACATCTGGATCGACTTCCATTGACATTTTCTATATTTTTATTTTGTCCTTTTAATATTCAAATTTTATAAGGATCTGTTGATACTATATGGTTAGATGAAACCAAGAAATTTAATCTGGAATACAAAAACTACCATATGGACAATGAAGAGAATTGGTATGGAACAATGGGCCCATATTTAGATATGTTTGCAGCGTTTAAACTAAGAATGGACGAGCTTCGTTTAGGCCACAGTACTATGCCTATCACTAAAAAGGATGGCACTCATACATCTTTTCAAGTCTCCAAATATGGCTTGAGTGGTGCTCACCATATTTTGCTGGAAGGGAGCAGCTTTCCGCCAGAGCGTAGGTCCTCCATTGTGCAAAGTCTAGGCCCAATGACCGCTTTCCTTTGCATGGTGAGGACAGAGGGCATATATAGGAACAAGTTCGCTGCTGCAGTCAAACGGGCAATGTCTATAATGTCATCAATAGCTGGAATATGAGACATTGCCCGTTTGACTGCAGCAGCGAACTTGTTCCTATATATGCCCTCTGTCCTCACCATGCAAAGGAAAGCGGTCATTGGGCCTAGACTTTGCACAATGGAGGACCTACGCTCTGGCGGAAAGCTGCTCCCTTCCAGCAAAATATGGTGAGCACCACTCAAGCCATATTTGGAGACTTGAAAAGATGTATGAGTGCCATCCTTTTTAGTGATAGGCATAGTACTGTGGCCTAAACGAAGCTCGTCCATTCTTAGTTTAAACGCTGCAAACATATCTAAATATGGGCCCATTGTTCCATACCAATTCTCTTCATTGTCCATATGGTAGTTTTTGTATTCCAGATTAAATTTCTTGGTTTCATCTAACCATATAGTATCAATATCGGCCCGAGGAATTGGATAGTCTTTTCCTCTGTAATGGATATTGTAATCAGTTAGGCCCACCTTTTGTTGCATATTGGTACTTGTTCCTCGAGTTTTCTGGCGATTTACATTGTGTGCTGTAAACATGATACTAGTTATTTGTGCAGCGAGGATGACTTCTAATCTTAACTCTCCAACTAGTTTTACTCTAGCTGCTTCTTCTTTTTTAGTGTCTTTTCCTGGTAACATAACCGTTACTAGCTTATCCACTATTCTCTTGTAAGTTCCGATCAATGCTTTCAGACAGCGAACCTTCTTGTCTGTGTCCAAAATCATCCTTGGTCGTTTAGGGTCTTGAACCTCTTGTCGTGTATCCGGATCTACAATTGTGTCATTTCTCTTTCTTTTGGTAACTGAAGGGCCAACATCTGGATCGACTTCCATTGACATTTTCTATATTTTTATTTTGTCCTTTTAATATTCAAATTTTATAAGGATCTGTTGATACTATATGGTTAGATGAAACCAAGAAATTTAATCTGGAATACAAAAACTACCATATGGACAATGAAGAGAATTGGTATGGAACAATGGGCCCATATTTAGATATGTTTGCAGCGTTTAAACTAAGAATGGACGAGCTTCGTTTAGGCCACAGTACTATGCCTATCACTAAAAAGGATGGCACTCATACATCTTTTCAAGTCTCCAAATATGGCTTGAGTGGTGCTCACCATATTTTGCTGGAAGGGAGCAGCTTTCCGCCAGAGCGTAGGTCCTCCATTGTGCAAAGTCTAGGCCCAATGACCGCTTTCCTTTGCATGGTGAGGACAGAGGGCATATATAGGAACAAGTTCGCTGCTGCAGTCAAACGGGCAATGTCTATAATGTCATCAATAGCTGGAATATGAGACATTGCCCGTTTGACTGCAGCAGCGAACTTGTTCCTATATATGCCCTCTGTCCTCACCATGCAAAGGAAAGCGGTCATTGGGCCTAGACTTTGCACAATGGAGGACCTACGCTCTGGCGGAAAGCTGCTCCCTTCCAGCAAAATATGGTGAGCACCACTCAAGCCATATTTGGAGACTTGAAAAGATGTATGAGTGCCATCCTTTTTAGTGATAGGCATAGTACTGTGGCCTAAACGAAGCTCGTCCATTCTTAGTTTAAACGCTGCAAACATATCTAAATATGGGCCCATTGTTCCATACCAATTCTCTTCATTGTCCATATGGTAGTTTTTGTATTCCAGATTAAATTTCTTGGTTTCATCTAACCATATAGTATCAATATCGGCCCGAGGAATTGGATAGTCTTTTCCTCTGTAATGGATATTGTAATCAGTTAGGCCCACCTTTTGTTGCATATTGGTACTTGTTCCTCGAGTTTTCTGGCGATTTACATTGTGTGCTGTAAACATGATACTAGTTATTTGTGCAGCGAGGATGACTTCTTAATATTTCTGGTGATTTCTATAATGTCATCAATAGCTGGAATATGAGACATTGCCCGTTTGACTGCAGCAGCGAACTTGTTCCTATATATGCCCTCTGTCCTCACCATGCAAAGGAAAGCGGTCATTGGGCCTAGACTTTGCACAATGGAGGACCTACGCTCTGGCGGAAAGCTGCTCCCTTCCAGCAAAATATGGTGAGCACCACTCAAGCCATATTTGGAGACTTGAAAAGATGTATGAGTGCCATCCTTTTTAGTGATAGGCATAGTACTGTGGCCTAAACGAAGCTCGTCCATTCTTAGTTTAAACGCTGCAAACATATCTAAATATGGGCCCATTGTTCCATACCAATTCTCTTCATTGTCCATATGGTAGTTTTTGTATTCCAGATTAAATTTCTTTGACTCAACAATCTTTTTAGAATAAAATGCGACAGATATCTTTTATTATCATATCTTGATTTTAATTGTTCCCAACACCTATCATAATTAGCCTCAGATATTGGTATTTGCCGAAGTAGCTGTTCTGCTTCACCAGTTAAGGAACTTTTTAAATAATGCATTTTTTGTACCTTGTCTAACTTAGAATTATTATGAATCAATGATAAGAATAAATCCCTAAATGTGATCCACTCCGTATATTTGCCCGAAAAGTTAGGAATCACAATCTTTGGCAATTTAAATGATTCTGTATTTGACATTTCAGATTTATTTACATTACAAGTTTGATCCGAATTACTAGGCAAAGAATTAAGTTTTTGTTTAATTTCAGTTTTATACTCAATAAACAATTCCTCAGTTTGTTCATAAAAATCTTTTTTATAATAATCTTGCTCTTTTAATTTAGTCCCATAAGTTTTTACTAAAGACTTGTGAGTTTTAGAAAAATCGGACCATAACATCTCCAAAGACTCTAATCTAGTTTGACAGTATGCTTGAGTCAGTCGCTCATTTGGCGATTTTTTAAAATTATTTCTGGCTTTTACCATTTTTTCGTAATAATCAACCTGTAACTACTTCTGGGTTAACAAAATAATCAGCTAATGTATCACGTATAGTCGTAGCACTTATTTGTGAGTGATTATTGTGATTTTGTTGCATATTTTGTAGTTCGTATCTCATCGCTGTCGATTTGGAGTTGGATGACTTTGAATCTGTCTTCCTAAGTAAATTATGTAACACACAACAAGCACGAACGATATCTTCAGCAAAGGGTATTTGTACATTTATCGGACGATGCAAAATTCTCCACTTATTCGCCATGATGCCAAACGAACACTCAATGTATCTTCTTGCCCTCGATAAACGATAATTGAATATACGTTTCTTCTCATTTAAGTATTTTCCTGCGTAAGGTCGTTGTATAAAATTACTAACCCCGAATGCTTCGTCACTATCGTCACCAATAAAAACAAAAGGCACTGGGGGTCCATTGCTTGTAATTGGCAAGGGGTTGGGAATATTAAGTCTTTGCTCTTGGAGACTTCTGTAAAAGTTACTGTTTTTGAAAATTTGCGAATCAGAAGCCTTTCCATATGATCCCACATCTATGAATGTGAAACCATAGTTTGAGTCACATATCGCCAAAAGGACTATAGAAAAGTAATTTTTATAATTGTAATATAAAGAACCAGTGTGCTCTGGTTTGATTATTCTTATATGTTTCCCATCAATAGCACCCAAGCAATTAGGGAAATTGGCCTTGGTGTAAAATCCGTTCGCAATTACTAACCAATCTTCTTCTTGAACCTCGGGTATATAAATAGTATGGAGGATTTCATAAATTACTCGACAAACTTCTTTCACGATAGCACAAATTGTTGAAAGTCAACGATTATATGTATGATATTGTAAGACTGCAACCTTCTGCCAAGAACCTGTTAATTAAAATATTGATTAATTATTTTCAGGTATAATACTGCAACGTAAATGGAAAAGCCTGAGAGATTCTTTTAGTCGTGAGATTAATAAACAAAGAACATCAATGAGTGGGTCAGTTGCATCATCACGTCGAAAATACCAACATTTTGACCGACTTCAATTTTTATCGTGTTTATCGGAGTCCAGGCCCATTGATATTCATACACAGCCCACGACATCAAAAAAGAGGAAAGTTTCGGAGCCGGAAGAAGATGACACGAATAAAATTTTGAAAGTTCTCTTAGAAAGAATGCAAAGAAAGGACGAAGCTAATGAAAATGATGGTGATCGATTATTTTTGTTATCACTGTTAAGTGATTTTAAGAAAATACCTGAATACTGCAAGACTGACGCAAAGTACGAAATGATCGGTTTGATACGACGATTTATTAATACACACGTTAATTTCGATTATTCTGACCAAGAACAACATGGTCATTTTACTTCTACGAATCAATCAAGCCAAAGCCCATCCTATTCGTTAGTACAAGAATCACAATTGACTGATATGTCGTCTATTTATGAGAATTTGTTTTCGGAGAGTAATGAAAATTAAAAGCAATAATATAAAAACTGTGTAATGTGATTTACTTCAAAAATAAAACGATAATATTATGAATTTGATGGCAATTTTTACTTACCTGAGTGTTATAAATAGTCTCTCTTCAGCACAAATAGTATTTTTGAAGGTTGTATTTTGTTTTCCAATATAATGTTCTAAACGGGGAAGTAATTCGTAGAATTGTTTTCTTGACAATCTTAAGTAATTCTGAAATTGTTTGTCACTGTAGTTTTTTACTTTATAAAATTCAGTTTGTCGAGTTATACAAAATAACAGCAACGTTTTCTCAGGTTTCTTTTTTTGTGTTTTGGCCAAAACCCTTTTTCGTTTTAATAGTGACACTAAGAGCAGTATTTCTTCGTCAGAGTCCATCGTGAAACTATATGTACAACACTACGATTCTCAAACCTAGCGACAGCAGCGCGACTGCAGCGCGGCTGCAGCGCGGCAGACGCGCTGCCGCCGCGCGGCACTTGCGGCTAATTTGAAGGCGCCCTAAATGTTACAAATAGTTTTATTTCATATATATTCCAACATTTGGCAGCAGAGTGTGGTTTGTAATTGTAGAAGCGAAAGGTCGCATGTAAACTCAAAAATAATTGAATATGACGACGTCTACAAATTGTCGGATTGAATCGTTGAAAAAGGACAACTACGATACGTGGTGCGTACAAAAGCTCAAGCCATCCTCATTAAAAATGAGTTGTGGCAATACATAACAGGCGAAGTCGCCGAAAAAAAAAAAACAGGAAATGATGGCGAAGGCTGAGATATTACTTCTCATGTCACCAAATGAGCTAAAGCAAGTGGCTGCACTACTTTAAAAGAGGTGTGGAATAAATTGAAGTACATGTTCCGTACCGGAACAGATTCATTTTTCTCGTATTTACGTACATACAAAAGATAACACAAATTGGACAATTTCGATTAAATATCTTAATCTTTTTTCTTAAATTGTTTATGGGTTGCTAGCGATATATACTGTATCCGATCGCACCGTGATGCGCGCCCTCTCGCGAGGGCGCATAGCAGTCCCGAGAGAACCGTCGCCGCAAACGCATACAAAGTGCTACCTCCCGTTTAACCCGCTCGAGAATTAACCCTATACATATTACGCTGGAGATCCGAACTGGTGGTCCCCTATGGTGTGTGTTCGATACCTGAATTGAACTACTAGTGCACCTGCCGAGTCGCTGAACATCAACCCAGGGCGAGCTAGCTTCCACGTGTTGCATCGGAGATCCGGTAAGTCGCTAGTGACCCTAATTTAAAATCGAACATAAATTTTTGTTCCTTCGAACCAGGATTATTGTCCAGCTTGTGTTATCTTGTTCATTAGCAGTTCTACGAACTCATTTTTCAATAAACGTATTTCTTTTCGTATTTCGTTTCGCCGCCATCTTTGTAACGCAAAATGTCGGACGAATCAAAATCAGAAATATTATGTGAACAGGATATTTTCGAAAGAGATTTGATTCTCGACGAGCTTAAACGTATTTTACAGCTTGCAACTACAAATGATCAACAATTTCGTTCGCGAGCTAGTGATTTAAATTCACATCAAAGAAAGTTTAACAAAATTCAAACTAAAATTGAGAAAACGCTTATTAAACACAAGTCATTTGATAAGGACGAGCATATTAAAATACGTAATGACTTTAACGATATGTATTATGCCATTATTTCGTACGTAGATAGTTTCAAAAATGACGATTTGAATCGGCGTCGGTCACTACATCAGGACGATATTTGTCATAAGAGAAATCTACCCGTTTTGCCTTTACCCGAGTTTAACGGTGACCCTACCGATTGGCAATCGTTTTTTGATTTATTCAGTTCATTAGTCCATGACAACAGAGCCTACACGGAGACGGAAAAATTACGTTACTTATTACTTTCTGTTAAAAATGAGCCATATAACTTGATAAAATCACTCCCTATAACAGGAGATAATTATCTTATTGCGTTAAACATTTTAAAATATAGGTATGAAAATAGGCGAATCATTGCATCGAAACATTTAGATCGCATACTCGATCTAGAAACATGTTCCGAACGATCGTTTCATAGTGTACGTAATTTATTAAATGTCTACCAAGAAAACATTAGGGCACTTGAAGTTATGGATTTTCCTATCGACCAGTGGAGTTTTATATTACTTAACTTATTACTTCGTAAAATACCTATAAGTTTGAGAAAAAATTATGAACGTTCATTGTCAAGGCCGTCCGATATACCAGATGTTAATACTTTGATTGAGTTTCTAGAACGTGAAATATCAGCTGACGAAATCGCAATAGCTTCTTATACGCAGTCCACACAAAACTACCCGCAACATATTAATAATCATCGTAAGAAGTCAAACGCGGTACGTCGAAACTCATTCACCGTAGGTGTCGCGTCAATCACAGAACAAACTAAACCTTATGTTAATAGCAATAGGGATCGATCTTGCTTGAAATGCTCCGGTCAGCATTTAATAACTAAATGTACAGAGTTTTTAAATCTTTCTCCGCAGGATAGGTACAATTTTATTCAAAACAAAAATATTTGTTACAATTGTTTAAACGTCGGACACGATCTAAAAAATTGTAAATCGAATTTTGTATGTCGTACGTGTCAAAAAAGGCATCATAGTCTTATTCATTTAATTTCACCGCAGTCTTTAGCGATTGTAAACAAGACTCCTACTGCTAACGCCGTCTCGCTCCCTCTTACGGAGGATATACAAGACGATCGCATACATAATAATTATGCAACAAAAATGCATTCGTCACATTCTATGTTTACGGTATTATTATCTACGGCTTTAATAGATTTATATGTAGGAAATAATAAGATTTCGTCCGTTCGATGTATAGTTGATAGTGGAAGTCAGGCTTCGTTTATAAGTGAAGCATGCGTACAACGTCTTGGTTTGCCGCGCAATAATGTTCGTATACCTGTACTAGGCATAGGAGATACGGAACCATTGATGCCTAAGGGTATGGTCACGTGCTCGATTACGCCTAAAGGTAAAAATCATCCCGTTATTCCGGTTGACGCATTGATCTTGCCTAAGTTAATGTCAAAAATGCCTAATTTGTCTTTGCCTTATATTAAGTGGCCTCACTTAAAGGGACTTACCTTGGCCGATCCTCATTTTCATACACCCCAACCTGTTGAAATGTTATTAGGAGCGGATATACTATCCCACATTTTATTAAATAACACTATTACAGGTCCACCGGGTACGCCGATCGCTATGAATAGTGTGTTCGGTTATTTACTGTTAGGTAAACTTACTTTCAATACAAACATTTCGACTCCACTCCAAGTTTGTTATAGCTCGTTTGACAACGACAACCTACAAAGATTTTGGGAGCTGGAGTCAGTACCCGAAAAGCGGAGTTACACTCCCGATGAGGAATTATGCGAATCCTTTTTTCGAAGAACGCATAACCGAGACATCACAGGGCGATACGTGGTCGCTCTGCCTTTCAAGGTCAACGCCCCTCCCCTCGGCGAATCTAGACAAATCGCAGTATCACGTTTTCATAAATTAGAATATAGGTTAGAACGTAATCCCCAGCTGAAGATTGACTATCACGCTTGCCTTCAGGAGTACATTGACCTCAATCATATGGAGCTCGTAGATGATAAGCCTCCAGTTGGTGCGAATTACTATATCCCACACCATTGTGTGATTAAACCCTCAAGTCAGACAACACGCACCCGAGTTGTTTTTGATGCCGGCTGTCGTACGACCAGTGGGTACTCATTAAATGATGTGCTGTTTTCGGGACCTAAACTTCACCTAGATATCGTTGACGTTCTTTTAAAATTTCGTGTTTATCGTGTTGCTTTCTGTTCAGATATAAAACAAATGTTTCGTAATATATTGTTACGTGAAAGTGATAGAGATTTTCAGCGTATTCTCTGGCGTCGATCACCAGAGGAACCTTTACGTGACTATAGACTTCGTACAGTCACATTCGGCGTCAATTGTTCTCCCTATCTCGCCCTTCGTACCATCCAACAACTGGCTTGCGATGAAGCCGAGCGTTTCAAATTAGCCGCAGCTGTTTTATTGAATAATGTCTTCGTTGATGACGTCATTACGGGCGCCGACAGCGAAGCCCAGGCTCTTCTACTTCAGCAGGAGTTGATTGGTATTTGCGCAACGGCTGGGTTCGAGCTACGCAAATGGCATAGCAACTCGCCTGCGATTCTCGCCGCAGTCCAGCCCTCAGAGTTTCATGGTGAGCGGTGTGAGAGCGTTCTCTTTGCAGAGATGGAGGGTGATAGGGGTGTGAATGTTCTCGGGTTACAGTGGAACCCCCGAGCAGACTCATTTAACTTTAAGGTTCACGTTACTTCGCGCGATTGCACTAAGCGTGCTATATTATCAGAAATAGCAAAAATATACGACCCTCTCGGGTTATTGTCACCGGTAACATTATTTGCTAAGCATTTAATTCAGTTGATGTGGTTAGCGAACATTGGTTGGGATGAAACACCGCCTGTTGATATATTAAATTCGTGGACAAGTTTTACTAAAGAGCTACCGCTTTTATCATCGATTTCTTTTCCTCGTTATATTTTTAATACTGACGACTTAGAATCTATTCAAATACATGGTTTTGCGGACGCGTCTCAAGTCGGTTACGCCGCATGTGTTTATATACGCCATGTGAGCAAGAGCGGTGATTGTGAGACACATTTAATAATGTCAAAAACTCGTGTCGCACCGTTGCGTGTATGTCTTACTATCCCTCGCCTTGAACTGATGGCTGCGCTTTTGCTGTCAAAATTAATTGAAAAGGTAAACCACATATACGGAGACAAGATCCGTCCCGGCCAAATTCAAGCTTGGTCCGACTCTTCGTTCGTATTAGCATGGCTTCGTTCTTCTCCGCATGAATGGAAGACTTTTGTGTCTAACCGCGTCAGTGAGATCTTGACTCGCATACCCGCAAGCTGCTGGCGTCACGTCCCGTCTGCTGATAACCCCGCAGACGCGGCGTCGCGTGGCCTATTGCCGTCAGCATTAGTTAAGAGCGACTTGTGGTACCATGGTCCCGCATGGCTCCAACAAAGTTCCGACTCTTGGCCTATACAAAGAACGATCGCAAACACAAGCGAAGAAAAACGTAACAATAAAGAACGGCTTGATAAGTGTTCGTATACGGCTATGACGTATACTTTTAGTGATACGGATAGTTTTATTACACGATATTCGTCGTTAAGTAAACTTGTGTGTGTAACTGCTTACATATTTCGTTTTTATAACAAATGTAAAAATAAACATATGAAACAATCTTTTCCAAATTACATCACGGTTCCTGAATATAACTTTTCACTTAATCGCCTTATACTTTTGACGCAGCAGTCAGTTTTTAGTGAAGATATAAAAAATATTTCTAACAATAAATTAGTTTCAATGAGCTTGCGCCGTCTTACGCCATTCCTGGATTGTGACGGATTTTTACGCGTGGGAGGACGCATTGACAAATCTCTTTTACCCTTTAATTCTAAACATCAATTGATTTTGCCTAAACGACATCCCTTAACGGATCTTATAATTGACGACGCTCATCTGGTCAATTTATTTATTTATTTATTTATTTATTTATTTATTTATTAGGACATACAGTAATTGCAACATTATAATTTCACATAAAAAACTATACTATCTACTATTGAGCTTAAATGCGCAACATTTTAAGATGTCACAACGTGCACAAAAAAAGATTTAACATCAGTATTAGGTAATAAAATATTATAACTACAAATTAAAATAAAGATGAAAATAATTAATAATGGATGAAGTTAAAGTTAAAAAACAAACAGCAAACACAAAAACTAAAACAAGAAACCAACAAAAGCAAAATCATTTATAAATAATTAATCCCTCATCAATCTCACAACAATTTTTTTAAAAGAAGGTAATTTATCATGAAAAATATCAACTTTGTCACAAATAATATTATATATCTTGGATATACGCGATATGGCAGAAAAATTTTTTAGGTTAGTTCTGGCAAGCGGTTGATGTAACAGACCAGAATTTGTAAGCCCACGTCGAGGCACACGACGTGGGACTCGCAATTCAAAGGAACTCAAGAGGGCAGGACAGTTAAGTTTATTTCTTAGTATTTTGTAAATAAATATTATGTCTTGCATCTTTCTGCGCGTCGATAGGCTTTCCATTTTGAAATGTTCCAATCTATCGACATATGACTGAAGTTTTTTATGTAACCCACACGAAAAAGTAATGTGCTTTAGAAAACGTTTTTGAATGCGCTCTATTCTGAGTTGGTGTACATTATAATGAGGTGACCAAACTACAGAACAGTATTCCATGTGACTTCGTACATAAGCGTTATAGATAACAATTTTTGTGGTTGGCTTACGAAAAAGTTTACTATTACGAATGACAAAGCCCAACATTTTAGAAGCTTTACTAATAGTGTAATTTATATGAGGTATAAATGACAATTTTGAATCAAAAATTACTCCTAAATCACGGATCTCCGATTTTTGTTGCAAAACAGTTCCATCGATATGGTATTGATTCTTTATAATATTATGGTTGCGTGTAAAAGAGATACTGTAGCATTTACCAGTGTTTAATGACATGTTGTTAGCTATGCACCAACTTCCTATAGCATCGAGGTCCATTTGAAACATTTCGTTATCCGATGAACATGTTATAGTTTTGCATAGTTTTAAATCGTCCGCAAAAAGGTACGCACTACTATATTTAATACAAGAAACTAAATCATTTATAAATAGGTTAAAAAGCCACGGGCCTAAATGAGAACCCTGTGGAACTCCAGATATGGCTGAATATGTTTTAGATTCAAAACCTTTAACCACAACATATTGTGTTCTACTTGATAAATAAGAATGGAACCAATTTAGTAGAGCACCGCAAATACCATATAATTCTAATTTTGCCAGCAACACTTTGTGAGAAACTTTGTCAAACGCCTTGGCAAAGTCCATGTATACAGCATTTATTTGGATGCCTTTATCAACTGCAGTAACCAATTCATTATGATACGCAACTAAATTTGTGTTAGTAGAGCGTGATTTGACAAAGCCATGTTGTTCATCAACAAAAATCTGCTTAGTGTGACTTTCTAAGTAGGGATAAACTAAAGCTTCAAATGATTTAGCAAACACAGATAAAATTGAGATAGGTCTGTAATTGGATATATGATCTTTAGGACCATTTTTATAAACAGGAACTACCTTTGCTATTTTCCAAATGCTAGGAAATGTACCAGTCAACAAGGATTTCTCAATAATAAGAAACAAAGGTATACTTAAAGACAAGGCACATCTTGAAACAAAATATGGCGAGATTCCATCTGGTCCAGCCCCTTTGTGTACGTCAAGCGCCTTCAAATATTTCGTTACACTACTTTGCGTAATATGAACCTTCCCAATGCTGTTAAAATCACTAACGCCCTTGACATATGGAATAGATTGGTCTAAAGAACTATTGAACGTAGAAGCGAAGAAAGATGCAAATAGGTTACATATCTCTGTTCCATCAGACACACTTATATTGTTAAAGGACATAGTTTGAGGTACTTGCACTACGTCACTACGTTTATCTTTTAGGTAAGTATAAAAATATTTAGGGTTTATATTAATTCTATCCTCAACTTTATTAACGTAATTATTATAGCAAAGTGTAGCCAATTTTTTACATCTTTTGTTTAAAATTCGTAACGATATTTCATCAAGAGGATTTTTAAAAACTCTAAATTTATGAAGCAATTTGTTCTTTTCATTTATTATTTTAATTATTTTTTTATCAAACCAGGGCGGATGTTTACTTATACTAGTTCTACCTTGGGGTACATATTTACCTATTATATCATTTAAAATTACATAAAATATCGATACCATATTATCTACGTTTTTGCATTGTGAAAATTTACTTAAAATTAAATTACTTTAAATTTACACGCGGGGTCTCAATTAGTACGTAACTCACTGTTACAGCGATATTGGATTTTATCGAGTCGCGATATCGTGCGCCAGCGCATACATCGCTGCGTACGGTGCTTCCGCGCGCGCCCCGCGCGTATGCAACCGCGAATGGGACAGCTCCCTGAGTCTAGACTACGTCCAACTCGTGCCTTTAAAAAGACGTCTGTAGATTTCGCGGGTCCTTTTTACGTTCGCGCTAATAAAGTTCGGAATGCTAAAATAATAAAGTGTTACGTTGCAGTTTTTGTATGTATGGCGGTAAAGGCCGTACATCTCGAACTCGTATCCGAATTATCTACAGAAGCCTTTCTGGCCGCCCTGCGACGCTTTACGTCCCGGCGTGGTTATTGTACGGACATTTATTCAGATTGTGGAAGAAATTTTGTCGGTTGTAATAATTACTTAAAGGATTTATACGCGTTTTTACGTAGCGATCCGGTCCTTAACGTTTTAAATAAACAAACTTTAGAGCAGGGCCTTACGTGGCATTTTCAGCCTCCTTACGCTAGTCATTTCGGCGGATTGTTTGAAGCCTCCGTAAAGAGCTTTAAGCATCATCTTCACCGCGTGGTAGGTACACGGATTCAGACGTACGATGAGATGCACACTCTAACGTGTCAGATAGAAGCTGTTTTAAATTCACGACCTCTTTGCGTATTGAGCTCGGATGCTTCGGATCCTCTTCCATTGACCCCAGCTCACTTCCTTATAGGAGAACCCTTGACGGCGGTACCTGACGTTTCCTTGGTAGACGAAAATCCTAATCGCCTTACTCGTTGGCGCTGGATTCAACAGTCGGTTCAACATTTTTGGAAACGCTGGAGTAAGGAGTATCTTCACGAACTTCAACAAACTAATAAATGGTTTCAAGACCGCGGCTCCACTCTCCGTGAAGGTACTGTTGTTGTGGTATGTGACGAGAATCTACCACCTCTCCAATGGAAGCTCACACGCATTCACGCGCTTCATCCCGGCTCTGATAAGGTCGTACGAGTCGTGACACTGAAAACGGGCAATACGTTTTTCAAACGCCCTGTTGTCAAAATTTGTCCTCTTCCATTAGAATAGTTATTGTTACGGCGCAAGACAGTCCAACAGTACTTCAGACGTCGGGGCCCACAGCGACGTCGGAAGCGGGCTGCCTGGCGTCGGGTACTAAGTACCGATGATATTAATCAGCTGCGCGAGCCGGTTTTAAATTATTACAAATTATTACTCACCGTCAAAGGAGGAGCTCGGCTATCCGGTCAAGTACCGTCAGGGTAGGTATGTGTTTAGGTAGTGGAATAGTGTGGTGACGTTGGTGTGTAATAAAGTGACCTGACAGCACTCGGCAGCGCCGCGACTCGACAGCAAACCCGTTGCGCCCAAGCACCTCAGCCCACTCGCACTCACGGTCACGGAATTAATAGTCTTATATAAACAAAACGTCGGCAGAGAAAAATCCAAGTTTAAGGCACATAAATAATATTATAACTTCTTTCACTCACACATACAAGAGCAACGGAACAAAGGAAATCCACTTATAGTCAACACAAAACAATCCAAGGTAATTTTCAATCGGTTTATACGAGAATCGCAGCAATATTACAAACATAAACTGCACACAAACACGTCGACGGCCAACAAAATGGCGTCCGCGGTCGCGATATTAAAGTCACCGCGCCGTAACTAATACACGAGGTCAAACCAAATATCTCACGACCGCCTCACGAGGGACCCCAGCACAAAATTTATACGAGAACGTCAGTAGACCTCAAATTATCACTAGTTTCACGAACAGAATACACGTATGCAGTGAAATTTAGCTGCGAATCGCAGCGGGGCGGCCCAATACAGAGCGCGGCGTGCGCACCGCCCGGGTACTAGAAAGCGACTAAGCTGGTCGAGGCGCGCAGGCGCTGGCTCCACGCCGAGCCGCTATTCCAACCAAACCGGTTCCCCGATGAACGCGACCTTGTCATACCGAGAGCGCTTAATCCGGCCATAACAGTTATAGTTAAAATTATTACAAACAATATTCAATAGTTAGGTTTAGTTTAATTTACATATTTAGTAGTTAAGCTTAGTTTCAATTTCAGTACATAGAATTTTCTCTTACTTTTTACTATTTTCTTTAAAAGACACTACGTGCTTTTAAGGTGAGCGGCATGTTCCGTACCGGAACAGATTCATTTTTCTCGTATTTACGTACATACAAAAGATAACACAAATTGGACAATTTCGATTAAATATCTTAATCTTTTTTCTTAAATTGTTTATGGGTTGCTAGCGATATATACTGTATCCGATCGCACCGTGATGCGCGCCCTCTCGCGAGGGCGCATAGCAGTCCCGAGAGAACCGTCGCCGCAAACGCATACAAAGTGCTACCTCCCGTTTAACCCGCTCGAGAATTAACCCTATACATATTACGCTGGAGATCCGAACTGGTGGTCCCCTATGGTGTGTGTTCGATACCTGAATTGAACTACTAGTGCACCTGCCGAGTCGCTGAACATCAACCCAGGGCGAGCTAGCTTCCACGTGTTGCATCGGAGATCCGGTAAGTCGCTAGTGACCCTAATTTAAAATCGAACAGTACATATATCCACCAAAGCTCTGGGCCTGCACGAAAAGCTAGTTTGTTAAAACAATTAGTTGTAAAAAGATGACAGCACATGAAGATGTTTGGGATCACCTTAGTAATTTCATGGATATTGTAGACAAATTGGAAAACATAGATTTTGTTTATTTATAAAATTCCACTGTGGGTGTGATTTGTTGTCTTTAGTTAAAGTTTTTAATTTCTTCGTTTTTATTTTAAGATAACTTTCAATTATTGTTTTTATAACTACTTTTGTAATTTTACTTTATAAATGAAATACTTGGTTGTCGTTTTGCCTTTTTATTTTTGCTTCTATATGTATCTTCTTGGTTTGTAATGATGAGTTGGAATAAATTAAAAATATTTCATGTTGAGCTCCCACTGCTACTTTAATCTATTAAAACCTGTAAATTTTATTAAAATTACTTTAGTGATTTGAGTGATGTAATGATCGAGTTTTTCTTAAGAACCTTTCACAGAGAGTGTCAATGATGATACAGCCATTGTACGTGGAGGACAAGATCCGTCAAGTAGATTTTTATATGAATAGAAAGATATTTGCGTCGATATAATTTTTATTTTATAAATTTCAAATAGAATATCTATGTTTATTAAAACTGTTCGTCCAGTGTAAATTTGAAAAATGAATGTAAATTTGACCATAATTATAATAAACAAAGAGTACCTATATATGCGTGTGTGTGTGTGTCAAATACAGGGTGGGCCAAGAATTCGTTAACATTTAGGGCCTATGCAAACCACGTTTTTTAATCGCGCCGTCGACGCGCGTTTCTAAAACGCGCGTCGACAGCGCGTTTTTATCACGACATAGGCGCGTTTGCATCGCGTCTGTATCGCGTGACACGCGCGTTTGCATCGCGTCTGTATCGCGTTTAAAAAACGCGGTTTGCATAAGCCCTTAGGGCCGTTTGCATAGGCCCTTAGGGCGCGGTTTGCATAGGCCCTTAGGGATGTGTGTGAGAACTGAGAGATCACTTCGTAAATTCGTGAATAGAATATTGTAGGTTTTAGTAGAAGTTGTAAAACAATTGTAGAACTGCGTCCTGAAATTTGTAAAGAAATAATTAAAAAGATACAGCCTTAAATGTGTGATTTCTCAGTTCTCACAAAGTACCTTCTAGATCTGAAAAAATATCAAGCATAAACAAGATCTTTGCTTCTGGATATTTAGTAGAACTTTATTTATAATGAATCCACTATAAAACATGTTAAACAGCGACGTGTACAATAAAATACAATGTTATTTCACTGATCTCTCAATTCACACAAGTTAGATTTGTGTTGATGGCGGTTTACCTTTAATTTATTTAATAAATCCATATTATTTTTATTTCACATTTTAGTAAAAACTATGAGGAATTTTGTACAATAAAGGGGACATCACAAATAATACAAATATAAAATCCAATATTTTGTAAAAAAAATTCTACAAAGTACCACATATTTCTTATTATACATTTATGGCGTAAATAATGAGCTAATCACGTTTTTTTTTTTTTTTTCTATAAGAATAGTTCGAGTAGGGTGTACTGTATACATTGAAACATCTTTGGACATTACAAAGTTATATTTCTTATCATGAATGAAAGAGGAACAACAATTGTACATACAAGGCACTATAATTGTGTTTGCTAGCAAACGAATAAACAAAAAAAACGACTTCAATTACATTAACAAGTAATACAACGTAAGTAGACGAAAAAAATTAACAAACGCACTAGTCATCACTACGATTTTCGAAGGTTCCGCTCGATTTCTCTGGGATTCCATCATCAGATCCCGGTTTCCTTATCATAATACCAAACTTGGAATATCTCCTTTCCAACAAAAACAAAAAAAAAACTTTGACTGGTACTTTTAATCAACTCAAAAATCAAAATCAAAAATATTTTATTCAGCATAAAATTATAACAATTTCTTACTGAACGTCATGAGTCTACTACCAGTTCGGAAAGAAAAAGCCTCTGACCTGAGAAGAACTGGCGAAAGAAACTCAGCGGGACTAATGTCATTTTTTTTAACGTAATGTTTTTTTTTCCAAAGCAAATTGAAATTTACAATAATTTTATAGGTTGAAATAGCCTGGCGGCGATCACATCATTCCCAAGGCGTACTGTCTTCTATAAAATCGTTAATCGAATAATATCCTTTAGTACACAAACGTTCTTTCACAATTTTTTTAAATTTGGCATTAGTGGCTTTTTGAACGTTTTCTGGGAGCCTGTTGTATAAGCGTATACATTGTCCATAGAAAGAATTACTGACTCGGCGTAAGCGAGTTACAGGCATTACAAGTTTGTGTTTGTTCCTCGTATTAATGCTATGCATGTCGCAATTCCTGCGAAATTCGTGTATATTTTTATGAACATACATAACATTTTCGTACACATATTGAGAAGCAACAGTCAATATTTTTATTTCTTTAAACTTATCTCTTAATGATACTCTTGGGCCTAAACTATAAATTGCACGAATAGCTCGTTTCTGCAGGACAAAAATAGTATTAACGGTAGCTGCATTTCCCCATAATAGGATTCCATAGGACATGATACTATGGAAATAACTAAAATATACTACGCGAGCTGTATTTACGTCAGTAATAAGTCTAATTTTTTTTACCGCGAACGCTGCAGAGCTGAGCCTATTCGCTAACCCCTCAATATGAAGATCCCACTGCAATTTCGAATCTATGGTAATCTCAAGGAATTTAGTAGACTCTACCGATTTTAACATTTCCCCTCCTAATTCTACACCATTATCAACAAGTTTAACATTAGGTGTAGTGAATTTTATTAATTTTGTTTTTTGCTAATGATTCTGCTACCGTTATCATCGTACTGTACAGTAGTATGCTATCATACTGTCATTTGATAAGCAGTGCCATCGATAATGCCTAAGACCATCGGATATTACTGAAGGAATATATTCCACTGCTCCAATAAATTCATATGTTTTTTACTGATAGCGTACGAGGTATGTCGCTAAGCAGATTCACTTCAGTACCATTCAAATCAAAAGATATTAGGTATATTCGACACCTCATAGTTTGATGTTACTTGGCACTCTACAAATTAACATGACTTCTTCTAAATTACTTATTCCAAACATATTAATAAGGTCCAAATTTAAACACAAAAATACACTATCCCGTTGGATTCCATCAATTCACAGTATAAATTCGAACACCGTTTTGTAAAAACAGCACTACATACTAAAATAATTGAGTGAGAAAACGACGGAAAGCATTTGTAGCATTATACTCGCAGTTGTATGTTACATTATTTCCTTCTTTCGTAGTCGGTTTTTCCAAATATTATATACTTTTGTGGTAGATTTATTCAAAAAATGTAATCTATACATATAATAAAATGGTAGGAAAGTCAAAACTGTACATTGAATATTTTTTTAAAAGAATACTTGGGGTGTGATCTACAATCGATACTAAAGCCAAAAATATAGTTTTTAGAATTTTTGTCTGTTTGTCTGTTTGTCTGTATGTATGTCCGGGATAAACTCAAAAAGTACTGCATGGATTTACTTCAAATTTGGCACGAATATTATTAAGAAGTCGCGTCAGAACATAGGCTACATATTATCGCGCTATATATATTTTACGCTACATATTATTACGCTATCACCTACGGGGAACGAGCAGTAAACGCACGCAGACGACGTCGCGGGCAGCAGCTAGTTCTATATAAATAATATTATACAATAAAAATCCCTATTTCCCTTTGTCGGGCCATCACGCATGAACAGCCGGACCGATTTCGCTAATTATTTTTTTGTTGTGTTTGTTATTGTCAGAAGGTTCTCATGAAAGAAAAAATTAAGAAAATTGCGCAGAAAATTAGAAAATTTAAGAATACTTAACTACCATATAAAACTATTTCTAATCTAACCTTAGCGCTTTGGACAATACAAACTTTTTTAATGTAAACTTATGACGCTTGACATAGAATCGACACCATACCGATTCGAATTCAATATTCATAGCTTAGACAGGACAACGTCTGTCGGGTCAGCTAGTAAATATTAAAAATAGCAATGAAAATTTTAATATTACTACTTATCCTGTTGATTACTACGTAAGTAAAAATTTGTTAGGAACTATTGAGGATAGTGTTACTAAAAATATTTTATTGTTTTATTAGTATAAACTTTACTAACACATAATATTACAAATAAATGTTTTATAAAAGTTTCAAATTTGAATTTAAATTAAATTATTTAAGCTTTTAATTGATTGAATTTTAATTTTGGCTAGTCTTTAGATTAAGATCCGCGTCGGTCGATCGGTCGGAAGTTCGATAGGTTAGGGTTATTATTTTTTTTGTTTCTGTAACAAAATTATGCCGATAAACAGTCTAATATTGAAGTCAGATAGGTTAGAGTTAATTTTTTTTTGTTTCTGTAACAAAAATATGTTACATTATATTTACATTATATTACAGGTTGTCTTCTAGAAATTTTTAGCTCTGCCCAAACCAAAAGGGATAACAGGCGTGAATACATCTCTTCTCTATATATGTATATAAAAATGAATCGCTGAATGTGTTGCTAAGCGCAAATCTCGAGAGCAGCTGAACCGATTTCGCTAATTCTTTTTTATAATATTCCTTGAAGTAAGAGGATGGTTGTTACGGAGAGAAAAATTTTAAAAAAATCACTGAAAGTCTAAAAACAACACTTTTCTGTATTTCCATACAAAAGATTCGTAATAATACTTAAGTCAATTTGAACTTTAATACCATACCATAAAGTTTAAGTGTTAGAGGAGGGGTTCCGGGAAGGATAAGTATTTAAAAAATTTGAATCGACTGTTAGGCGGTACGAAGTTTGCCGGGTCAGCTAGTTATGTATAATATTACTTTTGGTGGTTTGTGTGAAAGTTAATTAAAAAAAAATGATACCTATCTAATATATCTATATATTCATACATATTTTTACAGAGGTACCGCTACCAGGGGCCGAAAATCAAAGATTCCATTTGAACGTAAAAAAGAATTATTTACAAAATATGCTGACTACTTGCAAAGTGTAGAAATTAAATATAATGACCCAGTTTTTACGCAAATGTCGAAAGAAATTGATTATAAAATGACACCCTTAGCATTGTATATTTCATTTAAACGTCACCAAGGTCTTATTTCTGGGAAGAGCGAACAAGTCAGTGATAATATTGAAAAAACATTGGAGGATCGTATTGGTACTCCATCATCAGAAACATTTACGGACTGCGAAGATTTAACCTCGGAATCAATAACATTTTCGTTTTTTCTTGATACCTATGAATTGAAAAATATTAAGCCATTAGTTGGGTACAAAAAAAGAAGTGGTACAAGCACTTATAACGCTTACAAAACTCTACCGAAATATAGATGGAGTTGTATGTTAAAACAAAAAATATGGTTACATTCAGAACTACCCTGTTTATGGACATTAAAAAAACAAAGAATACGCGATGACAGCATTAAAATTATTGGTACGTGTTCGCAATGTAATGCAAATATTGATATAAAAAGTAATAAAATAACAGACAAAAGGGAATGCCCATTTCAGGCCCACAGCGGACAACTGTCTTAAGAAGACTTACTTTGTCCAGAAATCTAAAATAAAGAGACATGATTTTTGATATTATTTAAATAGGCGCCACTACAATCAATAATTTTACAATAAAAAAAAGGAATTTTATTGATAAATATAACAAAGTTGAGGTGAAATATTGCCCGTAGATAAAATATCTTTACTATGGTCAATCGATCCGAATATCGATTTATAAACAAATAAAATAAACTCAGGTTAAGTACAAATAACGAGCCGCTGTTGGTAATTCTATATAGAATTAACAAACAAATAAACATTTATTATAGAACCAATGTGTACGTTTGTTACTTTATTCAATAAAGATTTTAAAACAATCATCTATCGATTATTTTTATTTACGTAACCGATTTATCGATATAATTTTTTTGTGAGAAGTGGCAACAGTGATGACTGAAATGACATTTTTCAAACGAATGACAATGAAATGAAATATGTTCGCTTGTTGCTTGTGCTCAATGTGAATACGTTTTGTTTTGTTTTCTGTTTCTTTTACCGGAACCTGGTTTTCATTAATAACTTGGCTCTGGAATAAAGCATTACTGAATACGGCTGTTTCGATTTTGTATACCAAACGAAAGATTTACACTATGTCTGAAGAACATTGTGTAAATTGTGGTAATAATGTTACTGAGAACCGTATTTTAGAGCCCGAAGAAATAAGTGTATTACAGCAGTGGGTTGCACCGCAGCAGGTACATAATCGTATCATAAATTACTGTTTCTATTATTTCTTACATCATTGTTTAATCGTTCAATATTTTACGGTTGAAAATATTAATTATTAATATTATATTATTATCTTTTTAGGTGTCAAGAGATAATCTCGTTTGCCACAATTGCTGGGTAGTAATAACTGAAAGTCTTGCACTACAACAAGGGCTAGATGACTCTGTGCCGTCTGTGCGTCAGAATCACTGTTTAAATTGTGATCGATCGATTAGAAGGATCAGAAGTCACGCATTACGAACTAATATGGATAGAGAAAGCCTCATTAGAAATGTAATAATAGAATGGATTTCTCCACGAGAGGTAATATTTAATTTCGTATTATTTTTAATTTTGTGCTACCCACACTTGAGGAAATTCTAAATATTTTTAATATCATATCAAAAATTCGCTCCAGCGGGGTTCGAACCTGCACCTTATAATTTAATATATTAACAATATTTAATTTGGTTTAAAAATACTATAAAAGTCTAACGTTTGTCTGTTTACTGGTTTTATAATAAATAATTGTATTATAATATCTACTTTTAAGATTTTGTCATCAAGCCGCATCTGTCATTCATGCTGGCAGAGGGCAGACAGGGCCTCGGCTCATTTTGCTACTGAATCAGCATCAACATCTGCTGTTACAAGTGATTCAGAAATAATTCTACCAAGTTACACGAGAGCTTCCAATACACAACGATGCTGTATTTTCCCTGACTGCCAAGAAACGGAAAGAATACACGTTCCTATGTCAATTCGGGTGAGGCTGTTGTGTGATTTATCTTTTTACGTTCCACAAAACTGTCGTATTTGTAACTTTCATTTGAGAAGCCGTTTATGGGATAATTTAATTGTTGAAAATGGAAACCATAGTTTTACTGCAGCATTTATTGAAGATTTGGTATCTTTGTTAAAAAATCAGATTGGCCATAATATTGATTTCCAAAATATTGAAGACAGTGACGATCACTTGGTTTATTATTGGCTTGGCATGTCCAAACATCAATTCAGACAAATATTGGATGAGGTTCCTCGACTAAATAATGCACATAGAGGAGTTACTGCACTTGCTGCATACTTGACAAAACTGAGGACTGGTGATTCAGACCAAAGACTGTCTATGTTGTATAAGACGAGTAGAAGTACTTTAGAGAGATTAATGTCAACTGCTAGAGAACTTCTGACTCAAGATTTTGTACCACAAAATCTGGGTCTAGTACATATGACCCGTCAAAACATTGCTGAAAGGACTTTAATTATTCCAAATGGTCTATTTGGAAGCACAAACCAAATTAAACCTATAGTGATCATGGATGGAACCTATGTATTTATACAAAAAAGTTCAAACTATAAATACCAAAAACAGACATACTCAACGCATAAGTTAAGTAATCTAGTGAAACCATTTATCATAACATGTACTGATGGATATATTTTAGATGTCTTAGGGCCCTATTCAGCAACAATGTCAGATGCTGATATACTTAAAAAAGAATTTCTTACACAAAATACACCTTTGAGGAGATTCTTTCAACTCGGTGATGTATTCATATTAGACCGAGGTTTCAGAGATTCTTTACCACTACTTAGAGAATGTGGGTACTCAGTTCAAGTTCCATCCTCACGAGAAGAAGGTGAATCACAACTATCTACCATTGAAGCAAATTGTTCTAGAAAAGTGACTATTTGTCGCTGGGTTGTTGAGGTCATCAATGGTGTATTTAAACAATCATTTAAATTGTTCTGACAAGAGTTTTTTAATCGAGCATCATCTCACATGATGCAAGATTTTACAATTGGTGCAGCGTTAATAAACAGGTTCCATCCTAGAATATTAGACAGACCTGATGCAGGTCAAATATTATCAGTTATAAATGAAAAAATGTTAATTCATAACACCTTAGCTGATCATGTAAATGAACTTAGTTTAAATCGCTGGAGGGCTCGATTTGTGAATATTAATGTTGGCTCTGATAATTTGACTGACTTCCCACGTTTAACGATGGATGATTTAATATTAATTGCTTGTGGTACTTACCAAATAAAACAAGCAAGATCTTACTATGGGGAGCATATCAGAGCCAATGGTATGTATACTATTGAAATATATAAAGAACAAAACAGCAGACTACCAAGCGAATTAGTTAATGAAAACTGCTGGCTGTTACGTGCAAAAATACAAAGCAGACATGTAAGCCGAAAGGTATATTTTATATATATTAAAATAAATAATAATTTTGTTGGCAGAGACGCAATTGAATTATATTATTGCAATTGCATAGTAGGGAAACGCACGGTAGGCTGCTGTTCACATGTTATGACTGTTCTTTGGTATATAGGTTGGGCTAGATTTCAGTCAAATATATGCCCTCCAGCACCATTTTTAGATGATTTGTTAATAAATTATGACATTGAAGAAAATATAGATATTTAATATCATACAAATGTGTTTTATTTTATTTTGTTATATTATATTCAACTGGATTCTAATAAATAAATATACTTACAACATAGCAAATAAATCGTAAAAATAAGTAAATAACAGCGCCACGAAGAACTTTTTCCATAGGTACTATTAGCTTTTATCCTATAATATAATTATATTTCAATATAATGAAGCATTATGTAGGTATATTATAAGATAATAAATACGTAGTATAAATGTTATGTCAATCTATAATGGTTAAAAGATACTGTTGAAAAAATTTCTACCATCTGACAACGGCACCAAATTTTTTTTCATCAAACTTGATAATAATAATAAAATTAATATGAATATAGCTTATATTTGAAATACACCTATTGTTATACTCAATATCTTATTATAAATTACAGAAAAACTCGGAAAAGGCCTTGAATTACCTTTCTTTCATGCACATTTTAGTAATGTATAAAATAACCAAAAAGTTAAAAAAAAATATTTCTACAATAATGGCGCCATTTTAATTTTTTTTTACAAATATCTAAATATACTGTTAAGATTTTAAAACACTCAATTTTTATACAATTTTTTGATGTCCACATTGGGCCTGAGACACTATAGAGAGTGGGCATTCTCCTTTGCGTCATTTTTTTGCAAAGTTTCAAATTTTGATAAGGTTTTCAAGCACAGCATTGCAAAAAAATCAAAATTAACACCTTTTAGCCGACGACAAATTGGACAAGAGCTACGTTATAAATCTAGTATGATGGTTCGAAATGAATTAACTTCAAAACTAGTAAGCTGCGATAAGTATGAAACTCCACCGGTATTGCCATCATCTTCAGCTTTTAGGAAAATTAAAAGTGACGCCAGAATTGATTTTCTACCACATTCAGATGTAATTTCATCGTTGTTAATAATGGGTAAATCCACATCTTTTGATAATATCGGTATGATTCGTGAATTCAGCCAGATTCCAGATTTTCGTTCATACTTTTGGTCGGACAGCCAAATTCAATATTACAACACTTATCAAACTAAATTTCAAAGAGTTACTCTGACAATTAATGCAACTGGATCTTTTTTCGAAACTATTTATCTCCCGGATCGCACGCAACTCACTAAACGATTATTTTTATATGTTGGACTTATTACAGGAAATGATAAATTAAAATCCGTTCCAGTGTTACAAATGGTGACGGATTCTCATTCTCAGGAATCTATATTGCACTGGTTAAAAAAATGGTTAACTTTCATAGATATCCCCCCACAAGAGATTATTGTTGATGACTCGTCGGCTTTGGTTTCTGCTTGTGTACAAGCTTTCGCATTATTTTGTTCAACGAAATTGTATGTTAAACACTTATTTTCAATGTTAGAAGGAACTACTTCTAAAAAACCTAGCGCTTTTATTAGACACAAGTCACTTTATTAAGACATTACACAATTTAAGCTGTTTCAAAGTTGATCTCGATCCACGTGTAAAATACTTTTATATACGGTGCATAGTATTTCTAAAAACATGTGATAGTTATCAAATAGCTAAAGAAACGATTAAAGATATTGTGACTGTTTGTTTCGGTCAGTTTCAGAACAACAATAACACAAACTATGATACTCAAGCTGCAAAATGTCGACTTGATACATTGTTAACGAATATTAAATTTGGAGAGTATAAAACCGAAAACGAAAATTTTAACAACATTGACGAAGTCGATGGTGCATTTGGAGAAGGAAATGACGATTTCCTGATTTGGTTTGACGATATCGTAGAAAATATTAAGAGCAAAAACTTCATTGCAAAAAATAACGAAAATTTATTTTATTATCCTCCATTCATACCGACATTTAGAAGAATATTATGGAAACTTCCGTTGTGGTCAAATTTGCCGTGTTCATTTTTCACTTCTGAAATTAAAGCTCCATCGTCTTCTGGTGTCGAAAGTCATTTTAAATCTTTAAAGCATCTTGTTTATAAAACAAAAGTAGCAAAATATCGGGTAGACGAATTTCTAAAACTTCATACAGTATATTTAGACGGAGAAATTAAATCGGCTTTATGTGATCTCGATCAGGGCGTTACGAATAAATTAAAAAAAAAAATCAAAATAAATCAAGAATAAAAACGAAAATTCCACGTAAACCCAAAAAGCGCCAAAGACTAAAAGTCAAGAAACCATCTAACTGTGCCCATGTTCCGTTTTCTGTCGATTCTTCCTTCTCAGACCAACCTTCATATGTAGAAAACTGGCGACCACAACCTAGTGTTGTTGAAATAAAAATACCTACAGTATATTTGATGAAAAATGGTAATTTATGTAATTCCGTAACAATTGACTCCGAACGCATTAAGTTACTAAACACATGTGGTTTCGATTCTGTTATGTATTTACTGAGTACAGCTTCTATTGAAAAAGATTATGTTCTCACGTTTAGTGAAGATCATCTTATTTTACAATTCATTAAACGTCTTTGCTCTCTTACTTCTGAAGGCTATGATATATATAAGTTAAGAGCAAAAATTATGAAACAATATTTGGAAAAACCGACTACGAAAGAAGGAAATAATGTAACATACAACTGCGAGTGCAATGCGACAAATGTTTTTCATCGTTTTCTCTCTCAATATTTTAGTAGTGCTGTATTTACAAAACAGTGTTCGAATTTATACTGTGACTTTAATGCCATCAAACGGGATAGTGTATTTTTATGTTTAAATTTGGACCTTATTAATACATATGTTTGGAATTAGTATTTTAGAAGAAGCCATACACTTTCAAGAAAACAAATCAAAATGTTTAGTTTGTGAGGGCCAAATAACATCAAACTATGAGTTGTCGAATATAATATCTTTTGATTTGAATGGTACTGAAGCGAATCTGCTTAGCGACATACCTCATACGCTATCAGTAAAAAGCAAAATTTATAAACTTATAGGAGCAGTGGAATTTATTCCTTCAGTAATATCCGATGGTCTTGGGCATTATCGACGCCACTGCTTATCAAATGACAGTATGCTATGCTACGATGATAACGGTAGCAGAATCATTAAAAGCACCAGTCAAAGTATTTTTTTACACGTAATTACGTACGTTTTGATATAAAATTTACAAAAATAATGATTGTATAGAAATACGCAATGCAATTGGCTAAGTTTTAGCTTCAATTAATATTTCCGTAGTATCATATATATTTTTAATTTTTTCACTTCAGCCTGTAATATACCACTGTTGGGCATAGGCCTCTTTCCTCATGTATGAGAAGGATCAGAGCTTAATCCACCACGCTGCTCCAATGCGCGTTGGCGGAAATAATCCTACTATGAGTAACGATCGCTATCAGGTGTACATGATAACAACCGGGACCGAGAGCTTAATGTGCTCTCCGAAGCACGGTGGGGAGACCCACAAGGAGTGCACAAACACCCAGAACACAGCAAACATCTGTATGGCCAGTGCAAATGTTTCTCATGTGGGGGGATCGAATCCACAAACGCCACCGCAACAGCCACAAACCATTGCTGTGACCGCTGCGCCAACGGAGCGTCGTTAAATTTTTTAGTACTAAGAAACTCCTGGGAGTCTATAAGCTACGGTAACCGCTTACCATCATGTGAGCCGTGTGCTTGATTGTTGACCTAGTTACATATAAAAAAAACTCGAACAACAACAAGTTATCGTTAATTAGATTGTAAAAAATTGAATATTTTTACCCGACTTCAAAAAAGGAGGAGGTTACTCAATTCGACCGTATGTATGTAAATCTATATTTTTTATGTACGGGCATAACTTCGTCGTTTGTGAACCGATTTTGATAATTCGTTTTTGTTGGAAAGGAGATATCCCAAGTTTGGTAATATGATAAGGAAACCAGGATCTGATGATGGAATCCCAGAGAAATCGAGCGGAACCTTCGAAAATCGTAGTGATGACTAGTGCGTTTGTTAATTTTTTTTTCGTCTACTTACGCTGTATTACTTGTTAATGTAATTGAAGTGGTTTTTTTTTGTTAATTCGTTTGCTAGCAAACACAATTATAGTGCCTTGTATGTACAATTGTTGTTCCTCTTTCATTCATGATAAGAAATATAAATTTGTAATGTCCAAAGATGTTTCAATGTATACAGTACACCCTACTCGAACTATTCTTATAGAAATAAAAAAAAACCTGATTAGCTCATTATTTACGCCATAATGTAGAACTTTTCTACAAAATATTGGATAACACAGCATTTATGTAGGTGTTGTTTTTATAGTTTTACAAATGATCAAATATTTTGAAACGTGTGGACTGAGAGATCACGATCAAATATCAATTGTATGGAATAGCGGCATATTTGTGATGTCCCCTTTATTGTACAAAATTCCTCATAGTTTCTACTAAAATGTGAAATAAAAATAATATGGATTTATTAAATAAATTAAAGGTAAACCGCCATCAACACAAATCTAACTTGTGTGAATTGAGAGATCAATGAAATAACACTGTATTTTATTGTACACGTCGCTATTTAACATGTTTTATAGTGGATTCATTATAATTAAAGTTCTACTAAATATCCAGAAGTAAAGATCTTGTTTATGCTTAATATTTTCTCAGATTTAGAAGGCACTTTGTGAGAACTGAGAGATCATACATTTAAGGCTGTATCTTTTTAATTATTTCTTTACAAATTTCAGGACGCAGTTCTACAATTGTTTTACAACTTCTACTAAAACCTACAATATTCTATTCACGAATTTGCGAAGTGATCTCTCAGTTCTTTAATTTGTAATGTCCAAAGATGTTTCAATGTATGTAGACCCAACTCGATCTATTCTTATAGAAATAAAGAAACCTGATTAGCTCATTATTTACGCCATAAATGTCTAATAAAAGATATGTAGTATTTTGTAGAACTTTTCTACAAAATATTGGATAACACAGCATTTATGTAGGTGTTATTTTTATTGTTTTACAAATGATCAAATATTTTGAAACGTGTGGACTGAGAGATCACGATCAAATATCTGTAGGAATCAGAAGTGAGGAGTAGGACGGATGGCCTGGTTAATTCACAATGTAATTTAAAACAAGATAATTACACTACTTAGTATTCAATGGACTCACCGAGCGGGTACCGTCTATCGCGTGGCAGAGAGACAACTCGACGCAGTGCCCGGGACTTGTGACCCGAGTGTTGGTTTACGGCGGCGCCGCCTAACAATGCGCATTGGCACTCACCACCACCGGTCGAGTTGCCCAATCAGTAACAATTAATTCGTGTACACAAACTAACTATTAGAAGAGTCGAGGTTAAGCTACTAGCAGGATACACAAGTGCACCGCGCCAAGCCAGAGCCAAGACTGCCTGAGCCGCGGTTGCACCGTTCGTTTTATGCATGACAGAATGACTCGAATAATAAAATGATGTAGGGTAGGTGAATATCGCAGGTACCGACATTTACTATCTGTATTGATTCCCCGACACGGCCATTCTGACGTGCGCGCGTCCTCGCGCGCTATTTATTACAACCTTAGGTATTTTTAATAAAAAAAACAAAATATCGCTCGACTATCCTGACAAAAATCTATTCAACATCTTAATATCTGGTCAGGTACACACTGACCCTTTGGACTAGAAACAATTGGTTTCAGTTAGTAAGTCAATCAGTCACACCAGTCACATTTAATATGGTTAACATCATTATCATTACAGTCATATCAATATGGTAAGTAACACTGATCTAGGTTTAAAATATGAAAACCCCTATAGTTCAAACAGGTGAGATTCCTGCAGCGCATCACTCATCATTACAAACAGTCTGGTCTGAGCCGTCGCCCACTAAAAGCAGGCGAGACTCCTACAGCGTTACACTCATCATTACAAACAGTCTGGTCTGAGTCGTCGCCCACTAAAAGCAGGCGAGACTCCTACAGCGTTACACTCATCATTACAAAAAGTCTGGTCCGAGTCGTCGCCCACTAAAAGCAGGCGAGACCCCTACAGTGAATCATGGATCATCTCCCACAACAGCAGAAGAGACCATACTAATGTAAAACAGGCTGGTCGGAATCGTCGCCCACTAAAGCAGGCGAGACCCCTACAGCGTAACATGGATCGTCTCCCAGAACAGCAGGAGAGACCTTACTAGCCCGGATTGTTTGTCCATCAAATGTTTAACCACCTCTCTTTTTTTTTTCACTCAATTTACTATTCATCTCTTAAGTACCGTCGTTAGTTCCGAGTCAGTATGAGAGGGCAGACATAGTATATAGTATCACAGTTGACAGTCATAGTATCAGTTGGCAGTCATAGTATCAGTTGGCAGTCATAGTATCAGTTGACAGTCATAGTATCATATGTGATTACTTATTAGCAAAATCGACAATGCTCTTTGTTGGCACAACTGAAAGCCATTAGACCAAAGAATTAACTAATTATTATCAGAATAGGCCAGTATAGGTCAGTGTGAACCTGTTTCACCTCAATTAATAAACTATATAAGTAATAAAGGGCAAGTCACGACCATCCTGATAGCACACGCCCTCGTGTGAATGTAAACAAGACGATCAAATTTAAAGCATCTTTAGAATCTCGGCCTACCTGTCCTTAAAGTGAATGTTCACGCCACAGTTTGGCGCGACGATTGAACAAGTGCAGCTGTCATTCTTGTCAATACAATTGACAGTTCATTCCATCTAATCACTCTTAAAACCACCGCGCGCGCGGTCGAGTCGTCGGCCCATCAAAATTACCTTCTAACAGTGTGTGACCATAAAAGTAATTCTCTATATCGCCGGCCGGCCTTCTAGCATAAAACATAATTAATTTAAGTGTAAAACGAGTGCCGAACATAACCAGTGAACCCAGTTCGACGCCACCGAGTTTTCGACGCCACGAGGTCGAGACTATCAGCTCCGCGCCACGCAACATTCCTCACCAAGTAAGTCCCATCCGATATATTTTCACACTAGCCCATCTCCATCAATCCGCCCACCGTCCGATGTGGGCTCCGCGCCCACATTTTTGTTCCATTCGACCCGGATTTTACCGGCCCCTGCCCTATGAACATTTTACAGTCCACTGCTCTCTTTCCAAATTCTCTTAAGGTCCTTCGAATCATCCCCCTATGGATAAATAGTCCCTAAAACCCAAGAAAATTATTTCGACCACACCCGGTCTTTTAACTTTCAAGTACCCGCATTTCAAAAAATAAAATATTGAAATCTCGTAAAATGCGTAAAATATCGTGAAGTATTCAGTTATAATATTCAGCCCAAGCATTAAAATTCATTAATGCATCTTTTATTATTAATATATGATAATAAATAGCTTGCATCTCAGTTTTCTATTGTTTAATCATAACCTATCGCGTTCGAACATAATATTATAAGTTCGATACTTTTCGTGTAAGATTTGCATAATAATGTCCCATATTTTCAAGTGTTTAATTGCATCATTTTAAGTTTATAATGTAGTAAACGTTTATATAAAAGTTACATTCTGCTCAATATTGCATTGTGATACGTGGCGCCCCCTAGCGACATACCACAACTTCATTACACAGTACACGACCTTGCAACGACATTCAATTCGCAACAGTTATAACAAATTATATACATTTAAAACAGAACTCTTTTAATCTCAGAATTATTAAAATCACTCTTATATCTCAATACAATATTAAGTATATAATTATACAATATATAGATCTCTCATAATTTATATTTCGTCGTAAGTACTTAGTGTACGTACAATTGGTAATAAAGTTTCGACTTTCGTAGGTCTTTGAAAAATAAATGTGTGATTTCATCATCCGCTCGATATAGGTCATTGAATGAGTACGAGTACAAAGCGGAAAGCGTTTATGCATTTATGCAATGTTTTATTGATTACTTAGTAATAAAATAAATCTCAAATATATAATTTTCTTTGTATTGTGCGTGGTATTGTGGATTTTTATAATTGCTGCAACGTTTTAGGGTCGCAAAATATATAAAGTTCTCTGTGTAGTAATTTATCCGTTATAATAGTGAACGGAGAAATTAATTTAATAATAGTATGTCGCCTCCGCTCGACAAATAGACCGTTTTCGTTTACGTGTCTTTACTGGTTTTTTATTATATGGGTTTTTAGCATTGCATTCTTAATATTATTATAGTATTTACATATTTGGTATTTAGTGATCCACGGAATAATCATTTTTTGTTTTGTTTAGTCTTACATCCGCACTTTCGTATTACATATTTCTTTTGTCTTTGGTTATTATTATGTCGTAATTCGTTTTCGTAGCGAATACATACATCGCGCGCCATTTTGTCGTAAAATCACATTGCTTACATTATTCTGGTGAAGAAGTAAATTATATCGGGTTGTCTCTCTTCAATATGCATTATTATTAATCATCTCTTAGGTATGTAGTTAGTTTTGTTATTCCGTTGGTTGCTTTTATTTGCATATATATATCGCAGCCAACCGACAACGCCATCTGACAGCGAATAGCACAAACACATTTCACAGTAACTGCACTCAGCATATGATTTGCGCCATCTAGCGGTACAATGGCCACTCAGCTCACAACTTTATTGAAAAATATGTTATCTGCGCCATCTAGTTGCAAATAGCTTACAACTTAACAAAGGAGGAAATATTATTTCTGCGCCATCTGACGGCGATCGGCTTGCAATTCTCAATTATTATTCTCAACTATAACAAGGTATTTTTTATTTGCGCTACCTAACGGCGAGTGGTTTGCAGTTCTAATGTATTAACGTTAAATCAATATCACACATAATTCACATTTCACATTTAAATAAGTAGTTAGTTTTATTATTCCGTTGGTTCCTTTTATTATCATTATAATTTCATTCTCGTCACAGGTACGCGGTGGTAAATTGTGATATTCTCGTTGTAGGAATTGTTTACTAATTCTATTATTGGTTAAACTACTTTAATTTATTTCAAATAAATTTAGGTCGCATATCTATTTTATTCAGCTCAAGTATCTTAGTCGTTGCTTGACTTAGTCGCTTATTATAACATAGTACATTTCGGATTAGTCACATATGATAGCAAGCACACAGTTATTATTTTGTAAGTATACACAACGTATTGTGGTACGCACGCATACATAATTATTAAGGCACTCATATATTATTTATTGATACACACATAGCATATTGTGGCACAAATTCACATTCGTTTGTTTTTTTTTTTATTTTCTCTGCACATTAATTGTGATAGATCGAAGATGGGCGTCTGTGGCACGCCCAGCTCACGAACCACAATACTTGTGGGCACACGCCGCACAAGAAAGCACTAGGTCTCAGAACATTTAACCACAATACTCACACTGTAATTACAAATTCATTCTCTCATTTTAATTATTCTCATTTTTCTCACATTGGTCACACACTGTAGGGACAAACGCATTCTCTAAGCATAATTAATTTCATTCTCTCATATTTAAACACACATTGTACGCACAAGTTAATTAATTGAATATATTTGTTCTCATTTTCTTCTACATCGTCACACACTGGAAGCACACACTCATTCCATTAGTATACCATTCACAATCCGCTCAAGTATAGGTATCACAGATTCATTATGTCAGTACACACGTTCACAAATTCAATTACCAACTAATAATCCTGGTCAGCTCACGCATCGAATTCTCATTAGCAAAGAAAGCTCATGTTCAGCTTTAAATGATGATGCAATAATTCACATTTGATTCCCGGTTAATGGGCCCGGTCAGCTCACAGCCCTGCCCCCAAGGGGGTTGGGCTCTATAATCCGCTCATGCAGTCACTCAATGACTCTCCTCTCATGTCCAACCATTGGACTCTCAGCGCGGGTAATCGACCCGCCATCCGCTCATAATGACTCTCCTCTCATGTCCAACCATTGGACTCTCAGCGCGGGTAATCGACCCGCCATCCGCTCATATTGTCATTCCCATTCAGCCCGAGCTGTCGAACGATGACGCTCTCTTCTCATCCGCTCATACAAGGTACCTCTCTCACTACTCCCTGGGACACTGTGACTGGATCCTACCTCCATACCCTTCAGACCCACTCCACTTGACCTCTCCCTGCTCGCCTTCTTAAGCAAGAACACAACGGTCTCCGCTCCAATGAAGTCTGAGAAGAAACAACTACACAACACAACGGATGGAGTCGACACAAAGCTGTGGATCTGGACACAGCCCTCAATGTATGCACAGACCTGTGCTCAGAAAAGCAAGGCTGCTGCTGTATTCGTCCCAGGAGGAGGTGCTTACTCAGGCCCCCAAGAAGCCGGGGCCCTCCCAGGATGTTCACGCCACAGTTTGGCGCGACGATTGAACAAGTGCAGCTGTCATTCTTGTCAATACAATTGACAGTTCATTCCATCTAATCACTCTTAAAACCACCGCGCGCGCGGTCGAGTCGTCGGCCCATCAAAATTACCTTCTAACAGTGTGTGACCATAAAAGTAATTCTCTATATCGCCGGCCGGCCTTCTAGCATAAAACATAATTAATTTAAGTGTAAAACGAGTGCCGAACATAACCAGTGAACCCAGTTCGACGCCACCGAGTTTTCGACGCCACGAGGTCGAGACTATCAGCTCCGCGCCACGCAACATTCCTCACCAAGTAAGTCCCATCCGATATATTTTCACACTAGCCCATCTCCATCAATCCGCCCACCGTCCGATGTGGGCTCCGCGCCCACAGTGAAATTACATTCTTTGCTTCATCAGTCAATCTTTAATTAAAAAAAACTACCAATCGATCTTATCCCTTCAAAGACGAAAGGTTCCTCTAGCCGTAATTAAAAAAATAAAGTTTTATTATTGACACATTAAGATCACATACAACGCTCAACAAACGACAACTACTATTACCACCTATATCGTCATCACCTCTTGTGATACGACCAACACATATCGTCATCACCTCTTATGATACGACCAATACATATCGTCATCACCTCATGTGATACGACCAAATAGCCATAGTATGTGCTCTATTTACTCATCAACATTTAAAAAATCTAACAACGTACATAATTAAGAGGAATCTTTCGTAATTGATCGTGAAGACGTGAACATACCTATAGGTTCTATTACCAGACAACTATTTTAAATGTTTCAAGAACTTTAATCTGAATCATAAATGTCGTTAAACCAATTATAACTAATCACTTTACACAAATACCACAGCCATGTACCATCGACGTCATCACAACCAAAACTATACACGCACGTTTACTTCTACAACAAGTTACAACCAAGCTTGCAAAGTCCTCGAGTAAAGACCTCTAACACTACGGCTCTTTAGACGAAGAGCAATCACAGTACATATGTCAGTCACATACATCTCAGTATACATATCCATCGAATGGATCACCCGTGCCAGTCACCTCTTGTGACTACACGCTACGGTATCAAACACCACGACCTCCGCCAGAGTTAAACGCACACCGCGCACCCATGAACTCTTGGGTTGCCCCAAGAGACACCTTCTACAGGGCTACGACTACTAAATAACTACACTGGTACGTTTGAACACATTACGGTCGATAGAGTCGTTCACTCGAGTCTCTCCCTCTACTTAAACTTGAACATCATCATTATCAACAAGATCATAAATTACATCAATATCATCTGGTACATGACGTGCTGGCATTTCTCTTAACTTTTCGTGAGCAAATTTGTAGGTACGTTGACAATTTAAGCTTTAAGGGTATACCGATTACCTTCGAGAACTTCTAATACGCGAAAAGGGCCTCAATATTTCGGATCAAGTTTCGTTTGATGACGGTCCTCATTTTGTAACAGAACAAAATCGCCAATAGGATATTAAAAAGCCTAACTGTCCCTATGAAGGAAGTAGCGAAATCATATAGCTCCATTTACAACCCTTGCTTCCCAAAGTTACACAATAATTATTAGAACAGATGGAAACATACTCGTATCAAGACTTTTAACAGTTACCTACAACTACTGCCTTAAAATGTAACTGCTCACGCGTTAGCGACATTTAACTTTAAAACGCGTGGTTAACAACGTCTAAATCAATTCTACATCAAGAGGTATGAGTAAATATACTTAGAAAATGACATACGTGTCTACTTATTTAACAAACTAGCTACGTAATTAACTAAAATAACTAGTATCTAAAGGAATAATTAATATTCTTAAACTGAAAATATTTCATTGAGTCAATTGAAAATTCTTCTTATATACAAAATCGATTATTATTTCAAATCAAATTGGTATCGTGTGAGGGAGTCTCTAATTTCAAACTTTCTTGAACTGTTAACAGAAAACAAACGAATGGACAGAATATAGTAAGAATTTTTAATGGTCACCTACTCATAAACAAAATTATTAATCTGAGGTTACCTACCTACAACTATTGTTGTAACAAGTTTACGATTGCACCAATTAGGTGTTATCAATTAACTCTCTGTAATTTAAACGTTCTTAAACAGAACAACTAAAACAACTTTTAAACAGTTTTAAAAAAATCAATCAAAGGTAGAAAAAGACTAAAACACTCATTTCTCACTTCTAATCTATAGTTCACGATACGTGTGTGTTTTAACTATATCGAATTAATTATTATCACAGTAATCACTTATACGCCACGTAATTAAAACTACGTAACTAAACAATAGCTGCTCATACAATTACAAATTACAATAATCCCATCAATAGATGATAAAAATGGTGACTGACTAATCAGACTAACAACTATGTAAGCCACCCTTCCAACCAGCAATTACAATTGCTCCACAATCCACGCGTATCCCTCTTGGATCACGTCACAGTGTATCCCTCCTGTATCACACATTCATCACAGTGTATCATCCTCTTGATGACTACACACTACAGTCTTTAGAGCGCTTACATCAGTTTTCTGTCACATCACTAAAATGTTCACCATTATGATCGTCATCTATAAACTCAATTGGTACATGACCTTCTGGCATCTTCCTTAAACGACTGTCGCTGCGACTACCGCGACGGCTCGCACTACGATTACGCTTACGGTCTGACATTGTGACTGAATCGAAACAAAAACTGAATCGCAAAATCTATTAGCAAAATTAATCACTACACAACTACCTTACGTATCATAATAAAACTAAATTCAACAAATAACCGGTAACTCGAATTACGTAATCGAACACTGAAAAAAACCACTTGTACACCGGTAAGAATAAAACAGAACGACCGAAAAGAACTAAAATACAGTAAAATACAGTACATCGATATTTTCATCACCAAATGTTGCGACTACCTTGCACACTTGCTAAAAATAGAACTTAAACAAAGAAACCCAAACTCCGAATTAACTTTAAGTACACGACTACGCTCGCGATATTAAATATTTTTTTTTAACTTTGAGCTTAGTCTATTCCTCAGTCATACTAAGTAAAAGTTTATGAAGAGACAGGTTACTATTACTACTAAATCGGTTTAAATGATGACGACTCGACTTGCGCTTCGATCTACACGGTACTACGCGAACGCGATACTCGTGGCATCATGAAATAAATTACTCACTAGTAACACTCTTAGTGGGCACGAGAACAGTATCCCACTTTTGATGTAGGAATCAGAAGTGAGGAGTAGGACGGATGGCCTGGTTAATTCACAATGTAATTTAAAACAAGATAATTACACTACTTAGTATTCAATGGACTCACCGAGCGGGTACCGTCTATCGCGTGGCAGAGAGACAACTCGACGCAGTGCCCGGGACTTGTGACCCGAGTGTTGGTTTACGGCGGCGCCGCCTAACAATGCGCATTGGCACTCACCACCACCGGTCGAGTTGCCCAATCAGTAACAATTAATTCGTGTACACAAACTAACTATTAGAAGAGTCGAGGTTAAGCTACTAGCAGGATACACAAGTGCACCGCGTTAAGCCAGAGCCAAGACTGCCTGAGCCGCGGTTGCACCGTTCGTTTTATGCATGACAGAATGACTCGAATAATAAAATGATGTAGGGTAGGTGAATATCGCAGGTACCGACATTAATAACTATCTGTATTGATTCCCCGACATATCAATTGTATGGAATAGCGGCATATTTGTGATGTTCCCTTTATTGTACAAAATTCCTCATAGTTTCTACTAAAATGTGAAATAAAAATAATATGGATTTATTATATAAATTAAACATAAACCGCCATCAACACAAATCTAACTTGTGTGAATTGAGAGATCAATGAAATAACATTGTATTTTATTGTACACGTCGCTGTTTAACATGTTTTATAGTGAATTCATTATAAATAAAGTTCTACTAAATATCCAGAAGGAAAGATTTTGTTTATGCTTAATATTTTCTCAGATTTAGAAGGTACTTTGTGAGAACTGAGAGATCACACATTTAAGGCTGTATCTTTTTAATTATCAGGACGCAATTCTACAATTGTTTTACAACTTCTACTAAAACCTACAATATTTTATTCACGAATTTGCGAAGTGATCTCTCAGTTCTCACATACATAAAAATCTGTGATACTTCAGTGATGCATTTTTAACATATCTCCTGATCCTATCATGGTCCCACTCTGAAATTTTTATAGTGTACTCACAAGATTATACAAAAAAACATATATAAATATGAAAAAAAATTAAAAAACACCAACACAAAGATTTTTCAAAAACGATTTTTGAGTGTCACTCAAAAAATATTTTGTACATTAATGTATTCAAATTGGGTATCACATTAAAGCCTATTAAACCCTCTTTAAAATGAGCTATCATTCAGCTCTCTATCTCTAATAGAACCAAAGTTATTGCAGATTTTAGATTTTAGTACACGTCAAAAAACGCGGATTTTGTGATTTTTAAAAATTTATAACTAAAAATCTATCAAGGATTAAATTTTTTGAAAACTATATTTGAGTTCAGGATGTCAGAGAGTATAAATAAACAAAATTTCAGCTAAATCTGAAAGGGTCAGGTTGAGTGCCTTGTTGGTTTGACATGGAGTGACTCAATAACGTAATATACCAACACGTTAACACAACTAACTTTGATGAGAATTGTATATCCACTTAAAAGAATAAGGGCGGACATCAGAGCATCAGTTCCGTCAGATTGGAGTTTAGGTCTGTCAGATAATGGGTGGATGAAAAAAGATCTATTTTTTCAGTATATCCATAATATATTATATCCTTATTTAGTCAAGAAGCAAATCAAATTTCCAATAATTTTATTACTTGATAGACATTAAAGTCACATGAACTATGACTTAAGCGAGTCTTGCAAAGAAAATGGTATAATTTTGATTGCCCTATACCCCAATGCTACTCGAATTTTACAGCCAGCAGACGTCTCTGCATTTAAGCCGCTGAAAAACGCTTCTAAAAAAAGAGTCCTTAATTGGTGTCGTAGCAATTTGACAAAAAGTTTGACAAAAGTTGATTTTGATGCCATTTTAAAAACTGCTTTAGAAGAATTTGTTTATAAATCCACTATAAGAAATGGTTTCAAAGCATGTAGTCTTTGTCCACGGAACCCTGATGCAATCGACTTCTCAAAATGTCTAGGAACAACTAGCGCTGATATCCGCGATCTAGTTCTGATCAACAAAAACCTATCGTCGCTTATATTACAACACCGCGAATATGCATTTTTTCCGTTTTTAACTTTTGAATGTCATTGGATAGAAAAAAAATATCCTGCTTTTAATGCACCAATCGCCTTTAAGAGATTTCACCAATCAGAGGCAAGAATTCAAAATTTGTATCACCGCGAATGTCATTTATTGGTTACTTTGGCATAAACACCGCGAATATGAATTAGTCAACATACGTTGTTTGCAACGAAAGTTTCGGTAAGCGTATTTTTTATTGCATTTATTTGTCTAGTAATCTGAAGAAAATAAATAACGCTTTACGTAACGACTAACATTATTAGATGTTACTAAATATAAAATTTTTATACATTTCTTTAATTTGTAGTACTAAATTATCTTTTAAAATCACTTTCACACGTTTGCGGTGTTACGTTGCAACTTTCTTTCATATTCGCGGTGTTTACAGGTTTGGTTAAAGGCAAATCTAAACGGATAAAAGATGAGCTGTAAATTAGAAGTATCTTTCACAAGTAGTGAGGACGATTCTGAAATTGAGGAGTTGTGTAAGCTAGCGAAAATTAAATACGAGAAAACTGCACAGCGTCGTAAAGTCACCACTCAACCTTCTTTAACTCCAGTTCCAGTTCCTGAACACAACAGTATGCATACAAAAAACTACAAGGCTGTAAATACCAGCGAACTTTTGGTGCACCAGCCCAAAAATAGCGCCCAAGAGATGACTGATGATAATAATAGGATAATTAATATAGCTGATATGCCTATAACGGGTGATTTTACTGTAGTTGTGCCCACGACGGAGAACGGCGCTATTTTGGATTCGCCAAAAAGTATAGTATTTTTAGAAGAACCCGCCCCTAGTTCCAGCAACAAAAACCTAACACCGAAACCAAAAATAACTATACTAGAAGACGTCTTATTACCCAAAGAAAACATATTTCACGGCGAAACCCAGAGTCAGACAAGAAGACAAAATAAAGTAAATAAAAATTCAAAGAAGTGGCAAAGACAACTTAATAAGAAATTGAGAGAAGAAGGAAAGTCATATTTAGGCTACAGGCGTGATAGGAAAGTTAACCGAGACAATCCCAACTTTAAAGTTTTACATGACACTCTTAAACCAGCTAAAGATATGGGTCCTCGCTGTGAATCCACCGTTTGTCAAAAATCTAAGCTCCGTGGATGTCATGACATCACTGAGATAGAACGACGAAGCATCTTTGATAATTTCTGGAAAACAATGAGCTGGGAACAAAGGCGACAGTATGTGTGTTCAAATGTCTGTGTAGCGCCCTGTAAACGCAAAGTAACAAAAAGTGAGACCTCTAGAAAAACTGAGACCAAGTCCTACTACTTATTGGTATCCAGAAACTCAATTGTAACGAGAACACAAGTTTGTCGTGGAATGTTTCTTCACACCTTAGGAATATCGGAATGGTTTCTTAGATACTGGCTTGATAAAACTAAGGAAACACACGGAATAGCGCCTAAATCGGAAACATCGCTTCAAAGGAGAACATCGCCAAAGAAAAAAGAACAGGCTCAAAATTTAACTGCTTTCTTTGATAAACTGCCTAAATTGCCATCGCACTATTGCCGTCAGACGTCCAGTAAGCTTTATCTAGAACCCACGGTCCGAAATGTTTCAGAACTTTATGAGGCTTATAAAAAATACTGCCAAGAAAACAATGAACCTTTTTTGTGTCGTCGCTCTTTCGACAATGAGTTCCTCAAAAGTAATTTGAGCTTATACAGACCAAAAAAGGACCAATGTGACTTCTGTTGCTCTTATAAAGTGGGTAATATATCAGAAGTAGCCTGGAAAAAACATATTGATCTGAAAAACCGCGCTAGAGCTGAAAAATCAGCTGATAAAAGTTTGGCTGTAGAAGGTGCTTGTCATGTTTTGACACAAGACGTTCAGGCTGTAAAAATGGCTCCTAATCTTCAAGCAAGTGCCTTGTACTTCAAGACCAAATTATGCGTCCACAATTTTACTACATACAATCTAGCCAGCCATGATGTGAGATGTTATTGGTTTGATGAGAGTAATGGAGGTCTTGAAGCTTCAGTGTTTGCCTCTTGCATTGTGGATAATATCTTATACCTCTTGAAGGAGAACATTGTTCCTGTAATATTGTACTCAGATGGCTGCTGGTCTCAAAATAGAAACAGTTACCTTAGCAATGCTTTACTTAGAGTAGCAATGGAACATAATGTAGAGATTACCCAAAGGTTTCTTGTCAAGGGGCATACGCAAATGGAGTGCGACTCGGTACATAGCTCAATTGAGGCAAAACTAAAGGGTCAAGAAATTTATCTGCCAAGCCAATATTCTGCTCTCACCAAAACTGCAAGAGTTCATCCAAAACCATACGAAGCCATTTACTTGGATTATAATTTTTTCATCGACTTTTCAAAGCCTGAAGATCAAATCTACAAGTCTATAAGACCAGGTAGAAAGGCTGGGGATCCGACAGTTACCGACGTCTGTGTACTTATCTACAAACCTGACGGCACCATCTGGTACAAGATGAATTTTGATGAAGATCCAAAGATTTTGCCTCAACGTCCAAAACTCCCTAAAAACACAATCAATAGCTTACCTAAATTATATTATATTACATGAAAAGTTAAAAAATGTACCATTTTTCACAAATAGCCTTTCCTCGCAAAATCTGTTCTTAATGTGATCTCATTTTAAGTAAAACAAATGAAACTTTAAATAACAAAAGAAGTGTAGTAAGTAGATTTTAAAATAAAACCATATTTTTTTAGTCGGAGTTGACACACACGCTTTTTTATTTGTTTTTAATTATTTTTTTCAATAAAAATAGTATCCTTTTACGACGTATTAATGTTCTGATTGTAAGATTTACAATTTTCTTTTAATTGTTCGGTTGAAAACCATTATTACACTATTTTATGCCGCTCGTGGAACTAACAAGTTATTCGTATGTCAAATAGTTGACTTTTTCTATAAAATGCTTTGCTTTTGTTTATTTATAAAATTTAATTGTGGGCGTGATTTGTTGTCTTTAGTTAAAGTTTTTAATTTCTTCGTTTTTATTTTAAGATAACTTTTAATTATTGTTCTTATGATTACTTTTATAATTTTACTTTATAAATAAAATAATTGTTTGTCGTTTTGCCTTTTTAAAAAAGACAGCTGTTCCGCATATAGAGGTTATTACTACAGTTCAAGTTCATATTTTATTTTTTCAAATGTAATATGTATTCCTGCAATACAATTAATCAATTTTTCAGTTTGGCGTTGATTTTGGACCTAGTCAACCAAGGAAGAGAGGTATAGAAGAGGCTTCTGATGTACCTGTAAGTCTTTAAAATAAAAATTATTTAAATACTACCTGTCTGCATCTTTTCACTATAAAACTTTTTCAGGAGCTGAATTCTGCGCATTGTAATCATATTTCAGAATCTTCTACAGGTTTATCACTTAACAGCATACTTTATGATTGTCCAAATATATATAACAATCTCATAGATATCATACTAAGATTTAGGCTAAATCAATTTGTGTTCTCTTGCGACATAAAGATGTTCAGAGGTATCTCTATAAACCCTGAACAACAAAGTCTGCAGAGAGTACTCTGGCAAGAAACAAGTACAGAACCTGTCAAATGTTTAGAACTAACCACTGTTACATATGGCACCAAATGTGCACCATACTTAGCCTGTCGCACTATGCTTCATCTAGCTGAAAAACATTCACACACACACCCTCTAGCTGCACAATGTGTAAAATACAATAGTTACATGGATGATTACTTGTCGGGGGCTCAGTCCGTGGATGAATGTATAGAATTATGCTCTCAATTAATAAATTTGCTTAAGAAAGCTGGGTTTTCACTACACAAGTGGACCTCTAACAATTCACAAATACTAAAATTTGTATTACCTACTGATACAGCTACACAAAGCTCTGAGAAGCTAGAACATACAGACACATCAGAAGCTAGATATAGTTTTACTTCAGATACAGTAAAAACACTAGGATTAAAATGGACACCTACACAAGACACTCTTCAATTATCTTTACCTACGCGAATCCAAGGAAAAAGTACAAAAAGACACAAACTTTCACAAATATCACAAATATTTGATCCTATAGGTATTTTAGCACCTACTACTATTCTTGCTAAAATACTAATGCAAGACATATGGAAAGAGAACAAATATTGGGATTCTGTAATTTCCCCAGAGTTGGAATCTTATTGGATCGAATTTATAACTCAATTACACCACTTGCAAGTTATTCAAATACCTAGATGGTATTTCACAGACCTACCTATCAACATATACTTAATTGGTTTCTGTGATGCTTCAAATAAAGCTTATGGAGCTTGTCTTTACTTAAAAGCTACATACAATCAAAAACCATCTACATGTACACTCATCATGGCTAAATCAAAAGTTGCTCCCATTAAAAGAAAACTGTCAATCCCTAAATTAGAGCTTGCTGGTGCAGTTATGTTGTCAAAAATTTCAAAAAAATTACCGAAGCAATACAAAATAAGATTAATATCGATAAAGTCTATCTATTCTCTGATTTAAATATTATTCTTTGTTGGATAAAGTCTCCATACAAGCCCACTCATGATAGCTACACATCACACCGCCTTATGCAAATAATTGACATAACTCAAAGTTAAAGTTGGTATTACATAAACACAAAGCAAAATCCTGCTGATCTCATTACTCGCGAAGTCATGCCAAAACACCTTCCTAGCTGTTCATTGTGGTGGCAAGGAACACCGTGGCTAGCTCAGGATCAAGATACCTGGCCTATATCTACATCAATATCTGAGGTTGATACATCTAAACAAGGCAAACAAGAAAAGGTAGTTCACACCGCCCACAAAGATTCGAATCCTAGTAGCTCTTCCTATTTTTATGATTTATTCTGCAAACATTCAAATTTTACAAGGTTAATAAGAACAATTGCATACATGTTTAGATTTATTCACAACACAAGGAACAAACCCAATCAAATTACATCACACTTAAGTGTCTCCGAGCTTGAAAAGGCGCATAACTTTGTCATCAATACAACACAATTACATTCTTTTCATAAAGAGATTCTTTACTTACAGTCCGCTCACACCAACAATAGTATACAACATTCAAATAACATCAAGGATGTGGTAGACATACAGTCAAATACATCAAAATCACACTACATATCTCGTGCATTAAAGTCAAGTCCTAATCGAAAATTAAATCCCTTCATAGATGAAAATCAGCTGATTCGTGTAGGGGGTCGCACACAACATTCATATATACCATACAACAATGCACATCCTATTATTCTCCCAGCTAAAGATCATATTACAACACTCATAGTACAGCACTATCACTTAAAAATGTTACATTCTGGCATTCAAAGCACGTTACATAACATCAGACTGAAATACTGGCTTATTAATGGTAGGAATGAGGTCAAAAAGGTAATACACACTTGTGTCAGATGCATTAGGTTTGGGGGGCGAGTTTGTGGGCAGCAAATGGCGAGCCTGTCTCCTCCCAGAGTGACCTTGACTCGTGCTTTCCAGCATGTAGGTGTAGACTTCAGTGGTGCTATATCTATACGCAGTACAATGGGTAGAAATTGTAAATATTCAAAGGGATACATATGTCTGTTTATATGCTTGGCTACTCGAGCCATACACTTAGAACTTGTAACTGATCTCAGTGCTCATGCTTATATTAGTGCTCTAAGACGTTTAATTTTTAGACGTTCAATTCCAATTTGTCTGTACTCAGATAATGCTTCAAATTTTCGGGGTTCTAGGTCAGAACTTCATGACCTTTATAAGATGTTTAAAAATGATGATTCCTATAGTAAAATTGTAGATTTTTACACTTCAAATAGTATAGATCATAAGTTTACCACACCATTAGCCAGCCACATGGGAGGAATATATGTAAGCGGGATAAAATCAGTAAAAATGTTATTAAAAAGGCATCTTTCTAGCACTAAACTGACATATGATTTGTTATACACTGTTCTAGTTCAGATTGAGGGGATACTGAACTCCAGACCCCTCAGTCCAATAACAGATATTCCTAACGATGTTACTTGCTTAACTCCTGCTCATTTCCTTGTGGGTGCTCCCATAACGGATCTACCTGAGCCTAACATGTTAAAATCTAAGTACGGGATCAATGATGAGTTCAGGCAGTTAGGCACTTCCCTAAAAGCAATGGACATTACTTTACCAACGATAGCAGGAAGTTTCCCTGCAGTAGCTGTTAGGCTGTTTCATCAAAGAGTGGTCAAAGAAACTGTCCACTTTCTGAGTATTCCTGGGGTGCAAATCAGGCGTAGAGTGGAACCACGTGCAGGTACTGCTTCAGAAGCAGAGTCTAGCACCCCACCAGCCACAGACACAATAGGGACTAGAGAGGTAACTCATGCGATTTGCTGCCCATTCCTTCCCTCTTTGCATCTAATCACAAGCATGGGAGCTGTTCACATACATACATGCGTTACTGTTGTATGTGGCTGTAAGACTGGATGATATCATTCACAAGAAGGAGAAGAACTTCACTAACTTAGAACAGTTAATGACTTATTAGAAGGCTGGATTTCACTCACCGGCTACACCAGAAGCTGCAAGACTTGAAGTCTTTAAGAAGATAGGAATTGTGGAAGGCCCTGGAAACTCAATAAAACAGGACATCTTGGACATTAACACTGCTTGCACAGAAGCTCTAACAGCCATGAGAACTGAACACATTGTCGGGCTAACATTATTATCAAGGTATTTTCTGAAACACAACAACAAACACGGATATCCATTTTGTTCGTAGTCAGATTATCAGAATCTTCCAGAAATCACATAAGATGGCTGGAAATTGGAATTTGGCAGAAATTGGTTTATACTTTCAAGATGATGAAGAGATCAAGAATGGATTAACTCAGGCAGACTGGGATAGGTTGTCTAACCCTGATGATAATTTTGTCACTCTACTGAAGGCAGCATTGCAGTATCAGGGATTTGACCCCAAAATCATCCTAAAGCAGATAAGGTTTTAAACGCTACGTATGAACCCTCCACTACCTTAATATTACTATTCGGTAGAAGAGGGAACTTAAAACAACAGCAGTTATCCTTTTATTTAGACAAATTATGTAAACTTAACGTAGAAAAGATTATTTTGTTTACGTTACCATATATTAAGGATAACTGCAATGAAAACAAAATGAGATATAATTTAAATCTTTTGTTGTATAATAAAATTGGAAACAATAATTTGACATTGAACAATGATTCAAAAAATATATTTAAATTAATTGACATGAATTTGATTTTCAAAAGTGACTCATTTGTTATGAGACAGGATAGATTTATTCTATCTAATTATTTTTATAAACAGATAGCATGTTTGCTATCACATAATTTACCTTTTGACATTGATAATAATTTACCAGCTGCTTCTATTGAGCAGTCAAAAACAGTGACATACTCCAGTAGTACCTCTAGTACTACTTCTTGTAATAATAATTTAAATTAAATAAGCGGACAACAGAGGCAAAAGTCTCTTGCCATAATTTACAAATAAAAAGTAACATATTAAGTGATAAATATTTATGTAAGAAGCATTGTTTAAACTTGGTGCATCAAAACATACAAGGCCTGTTGGGTAAGGAACTAGAATTAGAACTTTTTTTGAATAAATATAATATTAGTATAATTTGTATTACCGAACATTGGCTTAAAGAATACCAGGTTGTTTTTAATTTTGATAAGCACCAAGTTGCCAGTTCGTTCTGTAGGAAGACAGCTATACATGGTGGCTCATTAATTATAGTAAATAAAAACCTAAAGTTTAAGGTTCGTAGAGACATTGTAAGCCTTTCCATTGAACGAACTATAGAGAAAGCCTGTATCGAGTTAGCGCATTGTATAATAGTCAGTATTTATAGACCACCCAGTGCATGTTACGAACAATTTGAAGCAGTATTAGAAGAATTATTAACGAAGCTAACTGCTAAACGTAACAAAGACATTATAGTGTGTGGTGATTTTAATATCAATTTATTAGATGATACCTTACTCAGTCAAAGATTTTTAACTCTGTTTAAATGTTGTGATCTTACTAACCTCTTCCTCGAGCCTACTCGAATAACTAGCTCTACAGCCACATGTATTGATAACATTTTTACAGATGGGACTCCGTCCTTCTCTGCAATAATTAATAAACTACACTCTGATCACTGTGGCCAATTAGTCAGTCTCAATTATAATATGGAAAAGCAGGTTAGTAAGAGGAAAGTGGTCGTTCCAGTGAACATGAAACGTATGGAGAGATTTAGAAACACTATTGTAAACCAAATAGAGATACCATTAGTCGGTAGTGTTAATGATAAATATGGAGTTTTATGCGGTCATATTAACAGTGTGTTTAAGACTGTTTTTACACCAAAAACAATCTCTCCCAAGTATTGTATGTCATTCAACGATTGGGCGACTCCGGGAATCTATAAAAGTAGGCAAAAATTGTATGATCTCTTACATGAGAAATCATATAATACTAACATTGTTTTTTGTAATTATATTAAAAAGTATTCGAAAATTTTTAAACTTGTTTGTGCCGCGGCCAAGTCAATTTTCATTAGAAATAAAATTAAATCAAGTAAAAACAAAATTAAAATGACTTGGAATATTATAAATGCCGAAACTGGAAGAGTTAAAGAACGTAATGGTGTCAGTGAACTCATCATTGACAATTACTCCATTAAAGCGGTTAATGAAGTGGCAACAGCTTTGGAAAAACATTTTGCCAACATTCCACTTTCGACAACTAAGGCGCTTATATCATCACCCGAAGTCGCTGAATCGTTGCTTAAACAAAATGTAAATGCGTGCAAAGGTGATTTTATTTTCAGACCCATAGATGCTAATGAAATTGTTAAAACTTTTAAAACTTTAGAACTTAAGAACACCGCAGACCTCTGGGGTATATCTGTTAAAATTATAGGCAGGGTTGTTGATATCATAGCACCCCACTTAGCGATTATATTTAATGAATGTATTATAAGTGGTGAATTTCCTGATCTTATGAAACATAGTAAAGTTATTCCTTTGTTTAAGTCCGGTTGTCATACTGATCCAACGAATTACAGGCCTATTTCTATTCTACCTGCCTGTAGTAAACTATTTGAAAAAGTGATTCTCGGTCAGCTTTTAAATCATTTCTCTAGAAATAAACTTTTACACAATAAGCAATTCGGTTTCACTAGAGGACGCTCCACAACTGATGCCCGTGTTGAGCTTTTTACTTCGATAGTCAATGCTTGGGAGGAGTCACGTGATGCTTTAGGTGTATTCTGTGATTTATCCAAGGCATTTGACTGTGTTCATCATGACACATTAATCAGGAAACTCAGTCACTATAGCATTAAAAATACCGCACTAAAACTTCTGAGCTCTTATCTTAGTGGTAGAACTCAGAGGGTTGAAGTGAATGGTACTAAGTCATCTGGGTCTTATATACAGATGGGGGTTCCACAAGGCTCAATTCTTGGTCCATTTTTATTTTTAATATATATTAACGACCTACCATATTTAGTAGAGAAGAAGCACGAGATTGTATTGTTTGCTGATGATACTTCATTAATGTTTAAATTGCGTAGACAAGAAACTAACTATGACGATGTAAACAATGCTCTCTCTGAACTTGTGCATTGGTTTAGCGTAAATAACTTACTTCTCAATAGTAAGAAAACTAATTGTATTAAATTTTCTGCTCCAAATGTAAAACAAGTAGATATGCAACCAGAACTCAATGGTGATAAACTGAACTTAGTTAACTCAACTGTCTTCCTTGGAATCACCATTGATTCAAAGTTACAGTGGGGACCCCATATCTGTAAGTTGACGGATAGACTGAGTTCTGCAGCATACGCGGTCAAAAGAATACGGTTATTAACGGATGTCGATACAGCTAGATTAGTTTATTTCAGCTACTTCCATAGTATAATGTCCTATGGCATTTTACTGTGGGGCAATGCGGCTGATATTAATGTCATTTTTATTCTGCAGAAAAGGGCCATCCGTTATATTTATAAAATGGGATGTAAAGAATCTCTGAGAGAGAAGTTTAAAGAGATCAACATCCTGACCTTTGCATCGCAGTATATTTATGAAAATATAATGTACATACGGAAAAACAGGCATTTATTTGTTAGTCGTAGTGATCGAAATGCCTCAAATGATGTAACACTCAGAAACGACCACAAATTAATATTTCCTAAATGCCGGCTCAAGAAGAAAAGCAGTTCCTTTATAGGAACGTCTATCTTAATATATAATAAGATTCCGGCTGCGCTTCAATCTCTGCCTTTACTGAAGTTTAAAAAATTATTAAGCGAACATTATGCAGTAAAGCCTATTACACCATCAAGGAATACCTTAATGATGAAAAGGCATGGGATTGAATAAAGCTCGACCAGGCTATGTCTGTGACTCGCTTTGTATATAAATATTGTGAGCAGGTGGCATGTGATGGTTTCGGCATGCACGATTGGCTGTCTCGTGTTTGTCCTTATCATTTCATGGTCCATTACTGCGTTTTTATATTGTATTTAACCTTAAATTTTTAAAAGAGTACCGAGAGTTTTTTTTCCGCCGGCTTTTTTTCTCTCGGCCTACACTAGGAACTTACTTTATGTTATTGTAATATCTAATAAAGCCGAGGTAAAAGTAGGTAGGTGATGTCTACCGAGACATTAGTAATATTGACTAAGTTAAGGTTGCTTATAACACTGGGTACGTTACGTAAGTTTGTAATGTACCCAATGTTAATGTTAAGTATACATTTTTATTTTATTTTGCTGCCTTAACTTTTTTTTATTATTATTATTGTTTAGTTTTTTTTTTTGTAAATGACATTTTTACTTTTCTTTTTTTTGACTTTCGTTAAGTGTGAGGCTCACCTTATGACGAAATAAATATTTTCATTTCATTTCATTTCATTTCATTTCATTTCAGATGATAAAGGCAAAGAATACATATGAGACAGGAAGGACAAACCTACAGAAGTGGGATCTTGCCAATATATCAGGAAACTTCGCTTGGACCGATAATTCTAGACAGGATGATCAATACACTGACAAAGAGGCTGTTACCAAGGATACTCACTTCCTAATATTTACTTTCATTTCTAGAAGCAATCACATTAGCAAGACCTTGGATAAGTCCATTTCTGGTTTGGATGAAATACTGAGTTCTTTTGCCTCGAGCTATCATGAATTAATGAATTGTGAAAGCCGTGACAGAGTCGGCACCTAAACTTTGAGCATTTATGCTTATTTCTATATAACTTGAAACAATTGAAACAAAGAGATTTACTTCTAACAAATTGTATGCGATCTGGCACTGATAATTCAAGAAAGGTAGGACAAACCTGTAAAAAATGATTTTTTTGACACATAACACATGAAAGGTTAGATTTTACATTAGAGATGTGTGAACTCTTGACTGTAGTTTGTTTGACACCTATTAATTCGAATGCAGTCCTTCTCTTTAGAAACTCAAGAAGTTCACTCAACGTAGCAAAAGTATTATCTTTACGATTCAATTTCCAAGCGGCACGCAATGAATTACCGAGTTTTTGAGAAATTAAAAACACTAGCAGGGTATCCCAACTGTCGACTGGCAATTGAACAGCTTGCAGGGAATCTATACTTTGCTGGAATGTGTTTAAAAAGTCTTTAAGGTTAAGCTTGGTTATTGTATTGTAGTTTACAATGGATTTTAAATGGTGATTTACAAGCATTGTTTTATTCTCATACCTTTGACACAGTGTGGTTAACGCTTTTGAGTAATTTTCTTCTGTAATTAATAACGATGAGATTAATCCAGCAGCTTCCCCATGGAGCGTGGACTTTAAGTACTGCAGTTTACTCACTGTTGGTATATCCGCTTTGTCAACTGTTGCATAAAATATTTTCTTGTGTGCATTCTATGCTTAATGGAGCCCCCCCTGGTTCAGTCGGCTATGCCAACAGTCCCACTAGCGGTTGGATGACTGGACCGTTATTCATAAAGGTTCTTGAACATATAAAAAAGCTAGTCAGATGCTCCAAAGATGACCCTATTTTGATATTAATGGACAATCATGAAAGCCACTGTACCCTAGAAGCCATTAACTATTGCCGTGAAAATGGAATGGTTGTGGTAACGTTTCCTCCACATTGCACCCACCGGATGCAACCATTGGATGTGGCAGTTAATGGACCCTTTAAGCAGAAGCTATCTGTAGCCCAAAATGATTGGCTCGTAAATCATCCGGGGAAAACCATCACCATACATGACTTAGCTGGCATTGTGACACCAGCATATAATCAGTCCTATAATACGCGCAACCTGCTCGCAGGTTTTTCCAAACCGGGGATTTACCCTTTCTCCAAAAATGCCTTCTCTGACGACGATTTCGAATGTGCAGAAGTGACCAACCGTCCAATACCGGCAACTGCTAGTGCAGTATCTGCTGTCCAGCCTTCAACATCTTCGGCTATACTACCTCAAATACCTGAAGATCCGGCTATTCCAGAAGACGACGATATGACTGATTGCGAAGACGTTGAAGACCAAGAAGTGATTGCGAATTCAGGGGAAATATCAACAACACCTTCAAAACCTTTGTCTGAATCCCATGAAACGCTTAGTCTACCTGCATCGCAAACTGTAGCAGGACCCTCTGCAGATCCTGTAATGATAAGAGAAAGTCCCCATGCTGCTACGCTTTCATTATCGGCTCATTCATTTTTAAATAATCAGAATACTTTATCCCCTGAAGCTGTATGGCCTATTCCCAGAGCACCTCCACGCAAAGACTCAACCAGAGGCAGAAAGAAGGGAAAGTCAAAAATTCTTACAGACACCCCTGAAAAAGAAGAAATACAGAAGGCCTACGATGAGCGACGGCTACGCCTAGAGAAGAAGCAATCCAAGGTTTTGAAGAAAAAAGAACAACGCTCCAAACCTGGACCTAAAGTGAAATCTATGAAACGCAAAGGCACCAAAGTAGTATTATCTTTTTCGTCTTACGAAACTGATACAGAAATGATACTGGGATCAGAGGAAGAAGCGGTTATGAGTTGCGAAGAAAATGATACAGATGAAGGTGAAAATAACGTCGAAATAGCTCCAAACGATATACTAAAACATAAAGATTTTGTTTTAGTCCAATTTTCCACACAAAATAATAAAAGGGCTTTGGCTTTCATAGGACAGATTGAAGATATGCAGGGCAGTGGGTTTACTGTACGATTTTTGAAAAGGAAAGGGACATCGTACAAGTTTTATTTTCCTGAAAAACAAGATATATCTTTCGTCAGTATTTCTGATATTATTGTTAAACTACCTCCACCAAAAGATGTTGGTGGAACGTCACGTACGGCTTCAATGATCTCATTTAATTTTAATTTTTCTAAATTTTCATTAGGCTAGCAAGTAAGATCTTTTCGAGTCTCTTTCAATTTCTTATGATACGTGATCTACGTATCATAAGAAATTGAAAGTCCATTGAAACCATACATTTTTCTGGGATAAAATGTAGCCTATGTTTTAATCCAGGTTATAAGCTACCTATAATCCAAATTTCAGCCAAATTGGTTCAGTAGTTGTGGCGTGAAGGAGTAACAAACATATACACACAAACTTTCACCTTTATAATATTAGAGTTATGTGAAGTGTGATGTAATGTGATGTGATGTGATTTGATCAATAGTCTGATAAAATGTGAATTGTGATGATTATACCAAGTGTTAAACTGTTAATATAAGCAATGTGCAAATGAAAATTCCTATTCTAGCTTATGTAAACTGATAACACATTGTACTTTAGGTACCTGTTCAAATCCGCTCCATAGATTATACAAAACGTATTTTATTCTGTAAACATAAATATTATCTCATAAAAATAATAAAGGTAATGATTATAATTATTGTTTCTATAGGTGTTCTTCGTCTTTTGATTAAAAGATATATGGTCCTTCTGGTTTCATTCCTCTTTAAAATTGATAATTCAAAGGTGCCCCATGCAAGTTCAAAGCTACCCCGACCTTGGGGTAGCTTTGAACATTTTTGTTCTAATAAAAATCGAGGGGTACCACATTTATTATAAGCAAATTGATAATGCAAACGTACTTATTTTGAGCCTTAATTATGCAGGTACTAATACAATGAACACAAATAGTTATATCATGATAAAGTTTTGAAATATCGTTATTTACGTAAAAAATGTTCAAACCTGCCCCCCTCTCCCCTACGTAAAACCCAAGAGCGCGTCTTCCGCTAACAACCCTTTTCACTCGCCAAGCGATAGTAATACGTTAAATCTACGTAAACGTGATGCCATTAGGTACGATTGATTGTCTTGCTATACGTGTGGAAAAGTAGGCCTAACGTGGTAATGATTTCCGAATCGGTGGTAGCTTCACATTTAAAAATAATAATCGCTTTAAAAATTTTAATTTGTAAAATGACGATTCGATAGTCCTTTTGAAGCCTATTTGAATAAAGTTTTTTCTTTTGATTCAAGGATTGGTTTGGTAACTAATTTGAGTTTCAAAATCAATCATAAGAAATGCTTTTTTTTTTTTAATCAACTGAGACAATATCGGACGTACCATAAGTAAGGGTCAGGTACGGCCGAGCGAACAAAAAACTAAGCTTTTGTTGTGGCTCCTTTTGAGTTAATACTTTCGTAATAGAAACATTACAGTCATTTTGGAAAGAAAAATTAACTCAGACGCGTTACGTCTTAATCTGACGAAACTGTAACTGATGCTTTTAAGTAACGATGTGAGTTCTCTGTTTGGTCACTCCCATACGAATTGTAGTAGATCAATGACACGTGTTTTAGAGTCCACAATTTTGAGAATAAGTGCGATATGTTGTGCATCACATTGTAATACGTAATATCTGATATTGGAGCAATAAAAAAATAATAAGTTGAGCGATACTGCCGGACGATGTTAAATAGTTCATCTGATATTAAAGCAATAAAAAAAAAATAAGTTGAGCGATACTGCCGGACGATATTAAATAGTTCATCTGATATTGGAGCAATAAAAAAAAAAATAAGTTGAGCGATACTGCCGGACGATATTAAATAGTTCATATTGTTACCACCGACATGAGAATATGTCGTTTGGAGCTTAAAAAATTAGCCTAAACACATGTACGATTAGATGTTTTTTGCCTATTTTTAAATATTGCAGCTGTGACAACTAGCGACCAACTTCGCTAGTAACATAGCGTGGCCAGAGCCCAGAGGTGCGACGAGCGTGCGCTGCACGTGACGCGCTCAAAGAGCGTCGAATTGTACGGCGTGAGCTACGTTGAGTGTGCGCTGCACTTGACAAACTCGGAGAGCGTCGAATCATGCGGCCTAAGCTGGGTTGAGTGTGTGCTGCGCGTGACACACTTTGTTGTTTTTATTTGATTAATTTTTTCGCTGTAGTTTGCCCCGACATTGTAGCCATTGTTCGCCTCGACATTGTGGCGTTTGTTAGCCCCGACATTGTGGCTGTAGCTTGCCCTGACATTGTGGCAATTGTTCGCCCCGACATTGTGGCGTTTGTTGGCCCCGACATTGTGGCTGTAGCTTGCCCCGACATTGCGGCAATTATAATCTCTGACGCTGAGGTAGTTATATATTGTCCCGAACAGTGGTATAATTGTTTTCTTTAATGTTGTTACCAGCTGTTGGACAGCTATGTATTTCCGATTAACATGATATGTGAATACGAGTTGTAGCTACCTATTTTGATCTGATCGCTTGAAATGCCCGCTTGTGATCATTTTACAATGGGTGGTTGCCAACGATAAGAAAATATGAAACAACAACCAAAAGATTTGTTTTGCCTTAGATGACGATGAGTTGACTGGGGTAAATGAAGGTCAAGCCCGAGGAGCCCATGACGAAGAGGAGCAGAGCCAAGCGGAGGGGAATAAAGCTGACGAGGACGTTCAGCTGTCAGGAGAAGCCGTCTTAGAAACTTTCCTACGACCCAGCCCCTCTATCCAGTGACGTGATGCGGAGGGCGGGGCAATCAAGCCGCGTGGGCCACGTTGCATCATGCGGTTGCATCGCTCTCTTTGCTTCTGGCTCTCTGCTGCGACGGACGTACTCTCTAGTGCCAATAGGACGCGTATTCATACTTGTATTAAGCGTATTCATACTTGTGTTAAGCGTATTCGTACTTGTGTTAATTAACATTTAGTTGATTTAAATAAATTAGTTTTGTAAAGTTACTCCGCTTCTTATTATTTTAAATAAAACTATCTTTCACTTCTGATTTCTAAGAATATAATATATACGGTCGAATTGAGTAACCTCCTCCTTTTTTGAAGTCGGTCAAAAAGATTTGGGTGTCCCTAACTTCACGCAAGAAAATTACTTAGGCTGGTATCAATTTTTTTTTATTTCAACTTTTATTACTTATCCATTTGGGTGCAATTAATGTGGGCACGGTTGTGTCAGACCAGTTTGACAATACCGCGTTTTCCTTTTTTTTGTAAATTGACAATAATTACTTTTTGTTTAAATTTTGGAAGTTTTTGTTATACAGTATTCGTACCTAAATATATGTCCTACTAATTACTTAATTTTGTTTCTTTTAATATCAAACAGTTTCGTTTTTATTTTTTTATTTTTGTGTTACCCACACATGAGGAAAATATAAAGATTTTTAAAATCATATCAAAATTTTTGACCCAGCGGGATTTGAACCTGCGCCCTCTGCCGCGTCGAAGGTTTGCTTAAAAACCTAAAATCATCATTTCAAGAATTTCGACGCGGCTAGATGAGGACCCATAGCTCAGTTGGCAGAACGCTGACACGGCACGTCAGAGGCCGCAGGTTCAAATCCCGCTGGGCCGAAAATTTTGATATGATTTTAAAAATCTTTATCAAACAGTTTCCTAATTATAGGTCCAAGTCCTTAGGGGCTCGGTAATTACCAACTCTCCCCTATATTTACACGAACCATTTCGAGCAACTTTTGACCCCTCCATAACTCAAAACCTATTCAACAGAAACAGATCAAATTACGTATATTTATTTATATCCATAATGACAACTAGAACCCCAAATTTCATTAACCTGCAACAAAAAACAACAACATGCAAAAAACAAACAACATGCAAATTATTCTTCGTTCAATTTAATATGTCACGTTTTAATTAACAGACATTTTCGGGATTTTCTGTAGAACTTGGCGCTCATTTAGATCTCAATACTTTTTTCGGCGAAGTCCACAAACAACATATTCTTATTATTGAACTTGGCTGTCATTTTTCACATTTATGTTTTTGGTGGGATAAATATTAAAATGAAGGTCCGATTCGGGAGGTTTATGGATCGATTCATTGAATCAATATAGGGTTCAAAATCGATCTAAAAAATCGATTATATTACTCTAAATAATCGATTTTTCGATTAATCGATTTAAAATCGACATGCCTACAATCTACACTCAAATCGTTCATTTGGACGCTAGCCAGAGAAGCAAGCAGATCGCTATTCGCTACGTGGCTAAGAGAAGAAAGTTTTTATTCCAATTTTTTTTAAATGTTCTCCTTAATTAACTTTTTAAACGGAGACCTTTCAGTAGTTGCATCTACTAAAGTTAAAATAATAAAAAATCAAGATTGCGTCGTGAAGTGGCCTGGTGGGGCAACCTATCACGCACAGCTAGTTAAATCTTCAAGTGAGAATTACTATTTATAGTTTTTTCTCATTTAGAATTTTCCAGTAATTAAACAAACCTAATCCAACTAGATGAGAATTATAATATTCATGTAGTTATTACTTTTAGTTTAAAAAATTATGATGTAATCTTTTGACTAAATTATCTTTTAAAATATACGTATTTTTTTCACAGATGATAAAGAATCTCTTTTAAAATTAAAAAATTTGAAGAAACGAGTGAATGATCCAATTAGTAACAGCATGTTCTCTTTAATTAAATTTAACAACGGAGACATCTCCGTTGTTCCATCTACTAAAGTTAAAATAATAAAAAATCAAGATTGCGTCGTGAAGTGGCCTGGTGGGGCATCCTACCACGCACAGCTAGTTAAATCTTCAAGTAAGACTTATTATTTATAGTATTTTTCTCATTTAGAATTTTCCAGTAATTAACCTAACCTAACGCCGAGTTGAACGAAAAGAAATTAAAATTTAAGTAGTGATTAAACTAATTTAATCACAAGAATTTCATACAATTCTTGCGAGTAAATTAGTTTAATCACTACTTTACGTTTAATCTCTAATTAAATTTTAATTTCGTTTCGTGCAACTCTGCTTAAACCAACTAGATGAGAATTATAATATTCATGTAGTTATTACTTTTAGTTTAAAAAATTATGATTAATCGTTTTTCTATATTATCTACGATTCAGCCTGTAATATCCCACTGTTGGGCATAGGCCTCTTCCCCATGTAGGAGAAGGATCGGAGCTTAATCCACCACGCTGCTCCAATGCGGGTTGGCCGATATATTCCCTACTGTGATAACGATCGCTATCAGTAGTGCTATTCTGTAAAAAACCATTTCGACATCGAGCTTCACCTGAGTGACAGACCTCACTTCGAAAGCAAACCCACTTGACCTTGATTTGGAATTCTGTAAACATTCGGTACGCACAAGTGAAGTGAGTGTCGAATCGAAGAGCGGCAATCTAGAGCTGTGTCCGTTTTATCGATATTCTTTTTTAACCGACTTCAAAAAAGGAGGAGGTTTCTCAATTCGACCGTATATATATATTTTTTTTTTATGTATGTTCGGGCATAACTTCGTCGTTATGAACCGATTTTGATAATTCTTTTTTTGTTGGAAAGGAGATATCCCAACTTAGGTACCATGATAAGGAAACCAGGATCTGATGATGGGATCCCAGAGAAATCGAGGGGAACCCTCGAAAATTGTAGTGACGACTAGTGCGTTTTATCACTTTTTCCTTAACTACTATAAAGCACTACTATTTAATGAAGGTCTGGAGTCGATCTGATGATGGAGTCGAAAGACAGTTGAGGGAAATCTTCAACTATTTACAGCAATCACCTGCTGTTTGAGCTTCATTCATTTCTATTGATGAGAACTTTGCACCCATATGAGTTAAAAGTGCCATTACAGGTCTGATGATGGAGCCCATAAATAGTCGAGGGAAATCTTCAACTATTTACAGCAATCACCTGCTGTTTGAGCTTCATTCATTTCTATTGATGAGAACTTTGCACCCATATGAGTTAAAAGTGCCATTACACGTCTGATGATGGAGCCCATAAATAGTCGAGGGAAATCTTCAACTATTTACAGCAATCACCTGCTGTTTGAGCTTCATTCATTTCTATTGATAAGAACTTTGCACCCATATGAGTTAAAAGTGCCATTACAGGTCTGATGATGGAGCCCATAAATAGTCGTGGGAATTCCTCAATAATTTACAGCAGTTACTTTTGGTTGTTTGACGACCGCTTTGATATAATGGTGCATGTGCCGTGTCGGCGGCGCCTAAACACCGACGGTCGCGGGTTTGATTCCCGCTCGGAGTGTATATTATATTTATGTTTATACAAATATTTATTTTCGGTCTGTAGGTTTCGGTTCGGTCCCGGAGAACACGCTAGGCTGTCAGTCCCGGTTGTATATCACGAACACCTAATAGCGATCTTTACTCATATATAGTAGGTACTTATGACGACGCGTTAGCGCAGCGGTCACAGCACTGGCTGTTGCGCTGGCGGTCGCGGGTTCGATCCCCGCTCACGACGGACATTTGTATTGGCCATATAGATGTTTTTCGTGGTCTGGGCGTTTGTGTTTGTGTGTTGTGTATGTTTCCGGACTCCCGACACAGGAGAAAACCCTACTGAGGGCCGTTGAGTGTGAAGCGTTTATTCATTGTTTATTATAGTAAGGAATATATCCGCCAAACCACAGTAGAGCAGCGTGGTGGATTAAGCTCTGATCCTTCTCTTACATGAAGAAAGAGGCCTATGCCCAGGAGTAGGATATTACAGGCTGAAGCGTTTTATTTTGTTGGGCTTACTTAATACTGCCGAGAAGCATCCTAATTAGGTCTACACATCACTAAAAATTGTAAAATAAAATAATTTTTAACAAAAAAAAAAACCGACTTCAAACAGGAAACTAAAAAGTAACAAATAAATTTACTTAGCACAAAGTAATTCTTATTTTGATTTAGTTAATCAGAAATTATAAAATAAATCTATACTAATATAATAAAGCTGAAGAGTTTGTTTGTCTGTTTGTTTGTTTGTTTGTTTGAACGCGCTAATCTTAGGATCTACTGGTCCGATTTGAAAAATTCTTTCAGTGTTAGATAGCCCATTTATCGAGGAAGGCTATAGGCTATATATCATCACGCTAAGACCAACAGGAGTGGAGTCCACGCCGACGAAGTCGCGCGCAGAAGCTAGTATTTTATAATTTTGAAGTCAGTGCCAAGTAAAACAATAACTAGGTATAGGTATTATCAATTTTTCTCACCCCTCAAGCTAATATTGGCAGGTAATTATTACGGAATATCTATCCTGTAGTACCTAATTAATTATCTTCTTATAATAGTATTCGGAGACCGCGCGCGGCATAAAGTTCACAAATTCGGTGAATATCTGTGGTGGATAGAGTAGGTACTGAAGGCACTGACTTCAAAGTTATAAAATATTTATTTTATAATTTCTGATTAACTAAATCAAAATAAGAATTACTTTGTGCTAAGTAAATTTATTTGTTACTTTTTAGTTTCCTGTTTGAAGTCGGTTTTTTTTTTGTTAAAAATTATTTTTTATGACTTTATTTGAGAATATGTGCATGAACTTTCCACCAATTTGGTATATAATTGCATATTTACTTGAACTGCACAATACTTGACAAAGAATTCTTTTTTTTTAAATGAAATAAATAAAATAACATTGCGTTGGCTGTATATTGTGAAACTCGTGCCTCGAAAAAAAAAGTACACAATGTTTGTTTACCATGAACCTGTACATAAACGAAGTTGTATGTAAATCCGTGTTGTTTACAAGCCGATTGACGTTTGGATGTGAGTCTGTGAGAATTTCAGAATTGTGAGATACAGAGATAGTAGTATTCGAGTTTTAAAGTTAGTAAAAAGTTTGTTTTAATTTTAATATATTCTAAAGACATAAAGTTTATGACGTTGTAAGGGGGTTATTTCTGGATTTACTAAACTAATTTTGAAAAATCAGCTAGTACCAAATAAAACATGAAGTAAGTATATTTTTATTGTTAGTATTAGTTTCTTTATAACTATGCTAACTATTGTAATATTAATGATTTCGTTTTAAATATAGCCCTACGGAAAGAGCATTACATCCTTCAGCGGCCCAAGTCCAAGATCTTCTCAATTTTTTGGAGAAGAATCCAAACCTTGCAAAAGGGTTTTCAAAAATTCCCAGTGCAAGGGAGACAGCTCGTAAAACCTGGGAGAAATTGGCACTACAGCTAAACAGTTTAGGGGGCTGTGTTAAAACATGGAAACAGTGGACTAAAGTTTGCAGTATTTCTGCCACCAATTACTTCTTTGTTATATTAAGTACTAGCTTCTGCGCGCGACTTCGTCGGCGTGGACTCCGCTCCTATTGGTCTTAGGGTGATGTTACATAGCCTATAGCCTTCCTCGATAAATAGGCTATCTAACACTGAAAGAATTTTTCAAATCGGCCCAGTAGAACCAGAGATTACCGCGTTCAAACAAACAAACAAACAAACAAACAATCAAACAAACTCTTCAGCTTTATATATTAGTATAGATAAGTAGTTAGGTATACCTATACTTAACATTATAATTTATAGATTTGTTTTAGTATTGGGCTGATAAAAAGAGTGCTGTCAAGAAGAAGGCTGCATTACGCAATCAGACTCGGAATAAGACTGGTGGTGGTTATGAGGCGGTGGACCTGTCAGATATTGAAGAGAGGATACTAGCCTTAATGGGTGGTGAATCTTTTGCAACTGGCGACAGGCATTTAGAGATTAATCCTTTTTTTGAAGTAAGTTAAAGAAAGTAAGCAATTATTACTTTAATAACATTTTTATAGACAGATAGTTTTAATGTCTTTATACTCTTTGAATTTTAGACCCAGACTGGATCTGGAAATAGTCCGTCTTTGCTGGCTAACATCCAGTTAACAGACCCAAATCCAAATCCAGTACCATCATTACTAAGGGTAAGTTATATTGTCTAACACATATCAAATTACTTCTACTGGTACTATACAAAACTAATTAGAGTCTTATATTTTATTGATTCAGTATTTGAAATTAAATCATATGGTTTTGTTTTAAAAGTTTTATATTGATGCAAACCTTTTAAATATAGTTATCATATTAAATTTTGATAGTTAATCATCAAATTCACTATTGAATTGTTTAATGTAATTTTTGTTAAGGGTGAAAGTAATGTTCTTATTTAACATAATTATACAATTAACATGCAAATATGATATTGATATATGTTTTCAGGAACAGCCATCAACATCAAGTTATGTTGAAGATCAAAATGAAAATGTTCCAGTTGTAGAGGTATGTTGTTAGGGATAGTGCAAATGCACGGAACTAGCATTGGTTATAGTTAGGGATCCCTAGTACATTTTTTTAACCTGATCAGTATCAAGCTAATTTTCCGTGAGTAGCTTCATTTTGATGAGACGAACAAAAAGTTCCTCTTCGAAAACTCTCGATTGTGGTAGATAATAGAGTTAGCAGGAGGTAGAGCAGCAGTGAGCGTAGTACCGGGATGACGTACCACGCAATTTGGAGGACAATATTACCATCAAGTTATATAAATATTAAGTAACTAAAGAACAAAAAAATCAGCTGGTTAGTAATAATTTTTGATGACCTTACGAGGTCATCAACTTGATGACCTCGTAAGGTCATCAAAAATTGATTTTTTTTCTGATTTTTTTTTCTTTTTGTTAGTTAATATTTATATAACTTGATGGTAATATTGTCCTCCAAATTGCGTGGTACGTCATCCCGGTCCTACGCTCACTGCTGCTCTACCTCCTGCTAACTCTATTATCTACCACAATCGAGAGTTTTCGAAGAGGAACTTTTTGTTCGCCTCATCAAAATGAAGCTACTCACGGAAAATTAGCTTGATACTGATCAGGTTAAAAAAATGTACTAGGGATCCCTACCTATTAATTCCACCTATTTAAAAAATTTTGCTTTACAATGTAAGTTCACTACCCAATTTTAATATTTAATATCCGATTTCAGGTAGTAAGCCCTTTACCGATGGTCCAGTCTCTACCGTGCACACCACCCACAGTTGGAGGTCCTGCGAGTCCTCCCCCAACTCATTCTGTTTCAGGTTCAGTTTCACCCACAACATCGCCTAAGAAATATTCGTTGCCGATTGATTGGATCCCCTCAGACTTATACCAGTAATTATATCTTATCACAAATTAGTAACTTTGAAGGGTTCTTTACTAACATTGAATATGATAATTAGCTTAATGAATCAGGGGTTGGCCTTTCGATTATAAGTTCCCTAGTTAGATGACTGCTTGATAGCATTCAGCTATTGTGATGGCACTTAGGAGGAGAAACTTTAAAAATAACTATTTTTAGAATTATAATGTTTATTAAATATATTGTGTTTTTATCTTATGCATGTAGTCCGCGCTTGCCATTGCATAATTGAAGGTTTAATATATATATATATATATATGTCGGAGAGTCAATGAAAATAGTTATTAATGTCGGTACCTGCATTATTATCAATATTCAACTACCCTCATTCTATTATTCGAGTCATTCCTTTGTGCATAAAAGACCGATGCGGCCGCAGCTAGGGCAGTCTTGGCTCTGGCGTGGCGCGGTGCACTTGTGGATCCTGCTAGTAGCTTAACCTCGACTCTTGTAAGGGTTAGTTTGTGTACACGAATTAATTGTTACATTCTATTGTGGGCAACTCGGACAGTGAAGGCGAGCGTTAATGCGCATTTTAAAGGCGGCGCCGCCTTAAACCTAGACTCGGGTCGCAACTCCCGGGCACTGCCTTGAGTTGTCTCTGCCACGCGATAGATCCGGTACCCGCTCGGTGAGTCCATTTAATACTTAGTAGTTCAGTCATCCGTCCGTTCTTCTCGTACCTACTTCTGATCTGCGACATCAGAAGTGGGATACTGTTCTCGTGCCCACTAAGAGTGTTACTATAGTGAGTAATTTATTTCACGATGCCACAAGTATCGCGTTCGCGTAGTCCCGTTAAATTATCGTGCGATCGAAGAGCAAGTCGAGTCGACATCATTTAAACTGATAAGTTAAAATATTCAATGTCGCGAGCGTAGTCGTGGTATTTAGGTTGTTCGTTAAGTTTTTGTGGTTACCCACTTGTTTGTGATAACGTTTTAATATCGCCTCAGCTTGAGTATTTCCGATTACCCTCTGTATTGGATATTTTTGTGTTTCTTTCTATGTTGTTTATTGAAGTGCCGAGGGAGCGTAAAGTTAGAGACACCAGCTTCCGAATAGTTAATGCTTGGTTTCTGATAGGTCGGTTGTTTTGTTGTATTCTTATCGGTGTACAAGTGGTTTTTGTTCAGTGTTCGATTACGTAATTCGATTTACCGGTTTATTTGTTGAATTTAGTTTTATTGTGATACGTAGGTAGTAGTGTAGTGTTTAATTTTGTTAATAGATTTTGCGAATCAGTTTTTGTTTCGATTCAGTTACAATGTCAGATCGTGAGCGTAATCTTAGTACGAGCCGTCGTGATTTTGTCAGGATAGACGAGCGATATTTTGTTTTTGCTTACAAATTCGATTAAGGAAGATGCCAGAAGGTCGTGTACTAATTGAGTTTAATGTGGATAACGATCATAATGGTGAACATCTTAGTGATGTGACAGAAAAATGATGTAAGCACTCTAAAGACTGTAGTGTGTAGTCATCAAGAGGATGATACACGATTGCTGGTTGGAAAGGTGGCTTACATAGTTGTTAGCGTTGTACAAAAATAGTTTGGTTATTGAAAGTTTGATTAACGTTGGTACATGGCTCTGGACAGTTATATTTGCGTTAAGTTTTTGTGGTTACCCACTTGTTGGTGATAAAGTGTTAATATCGTCTTAGTTTGAGTATTTCCGATTACCCTCTGTAACGAGTATTTTTGTGTAGTATCGAGGGTTTTCAGTCTTTCTCTACCTTTGATTGATTTGTTTAAACTGTTTAAAAGTTATTTAGTTTTTCTGTTTAAAAAAAAAGTTTAAATTAAGAAGGTTAATTTATAACACCTTGGTACAATCTCGGGCCCATTATGGCAGTCGTTGTAAGTAACTGTTAAAATTTGTTTTGTTACAAAGTGAGGAGCGTAATCAAATAAAACTTGATCCGAAATATCGAGGCCCCTTTCGCGTAATAGAAGTTCTCGAAAGTAATCGGTATACCCTTCAAGCTTTAAATGATAAACGTACCTACAAATTTGCTCACGAAAGGTTAAAGAAAATGCTAACACGTCATGTACCAGACGATATTGATGTAATTTATGATCTTGTTGATAATGATGATGTTCAAGTTTAAGTAGAGGGAAAGACTCGAGTGAATGACTCTATCGACCGTAATGTGTTCAACTGTACCAGTGTAGTTATTTGTAGTCATAGCCCGGTAGAATTGTCTCTTGGGGCAACCCAAGTAGTCCGTGGGTTAACGGTGTGCAAAGTTTAACTTACTGGCGGAGGTCGTGGTCTGTTGAGACCGTAGCGTGTAGTCACAGGGGTGACTGACACATGTACTGTGAATGCTCTTCGTCTAGAGAGCCGTGGTGTTAGAGGTCTTTACTCGAGGATTTTGCAAGCTTGGTTGTAACTTGTTGTCGAAGTAGAGTACGTCTATAGCTTTGGTTGGGATGACGTCGATGGTACATGGCTGTGGTATTTGTGTAACTAAGTTTAGATCCTAAATACAAGGGACCGTTTAAAGTTTAGTTGTCTGGTAATAGAACCTATAGGTATGTTCACGATCGTTTACGAAGGATTCCACTTACTGATGTACCTGCTGAATTAGATTTGTTTAATGCTGTTGATGCTAATTTGGTCGTATCACATGAGGTGATGACGATATGTGTTGGTCGTATCATATGAGTTGATGACGATATGTGTTGGTCGTATCACATGAGGTGATGACGATATGGGTGGCAATAGTAGTTGTCACTAGCTGCTGAGGCAGCCGGGCCATGAGAGTTATATGTGATCTTACTGTGTCAATAATAAAACATTATTTTTTTATTACGGTTAGAGGAACCTTTCGTCTGTGTACGAATAGGATAGATTGGTAGTTTTTTTGTGATTAAAGTCAACTGGCGTAGCAATGTAGACCACTATACAACCAATTGATTTTATTGAGATAAATTTGTTGGTGCCTTTGTTTTTAAGTATCCATTGCTGAAACATGTTTTGGTTGTATTGCTCGATGGAGGCAATACAAGTGGTTAACGTCACTCGATGGAGGTGGCATGAGCTGTGTCGCTCGATTTAGGCGACAGTAGCGACTCTTTTGGTTGGTTATCGTCACTCGATGGAGGTGGCATGAGCTGCTGTCACTCGATTTAGGTGACAGTGGCGACTTTAGTGGTTATCGTCACTCGATGGAGGTGGCATCAGCTGCTGTCGCTCGATTTAGGTGACAGTGGCGACTTAAGTGGTTATCGTCACTCGATGGAGGTGGCATCAGCTGCTGTCGCTCGATTTAGGTGACAGTGGCGACTTAAGTGGTTATCGTCACTCGATGGAGGTGGCATGAGCTACTGTCGCTCGATTTAGGTGACAGTAGCGACTCTTTTGGTTGGTTATCGTCACTCGATGGAGGTGGCATGAGCTGCTGTCACTCGATTTAGGTGACAGTGGCGACTAATATATGGAAAGCAATAATGGAGTAATGTTTATACCAAAACGATTGGTCAATTTTGATTTAATGGTAGATTCGCGTATGGTTGTATGGTGTGTCAACAAAAAGTGGTTGTACTATCGCTTTATCCTTGGTTAAGTGTGGGTCAGGATAGGCCGAGACGAGACTTTGATATCGCAGTACCTTTTTGCTTTTTACGGCATCACACGGGGACGTGTGACTTGTCAGGATGGCCGTGTCGGAGAGTCAATGAAAATAGTTATTAATGTCGGTACCTGCATTATTATCAATATTCAACTACCCTCATTCTATTATTCGAGTCATTCCTTTGTGCATAAAAGACCGATGCGGCCGCAGCTAGGGCAGTCTTGGCTCTGGCGTGGCGCGGTGCACTTGTGGATCCTGCTAGTAGCTTAACCTCGACTCTTGTAAGGGTTAGTTTGTGTACACGAATTAATTGTTACATTCTATTGTGGGCAACTCGGACAGTGAAGGCGAGCGTTAATGCGCATTTTAAAGGCGGCGCCGCCTTAAACCTAGACTCGGGTCGCAACTCCCGGGCACTGCCTTGAGTTGTCTCTGCCACGCGATAGATCCGGTATCCGCTCGGTGAGTCCATTTAATACTTAGTAGTTCAGTCATCCGTCCGTTCTTCTCGTACCTACTTCTGATCTGCGACATATATATATATATATATATATATATATATTGTAAATAGAACATATTCCTATGACATATTTTTGACTCTGTTATTCTATAATATAAAAATTGCTCGACTTAAGTATGTTGGATAGAAAGTAAACACGGCTTAAATATGTTATAAATAGTTTTATCTCTATATAATATATAAAAATGAATCGCTAAATGTGTTGCTAAGCGCAAATCTCGAGAGTGGCTGAACCGATTTTGCTAATTCTTTTTTTATAATATTCCTTGAAGTACGAGGATGGTTCTTACGGAGAGAAAAATTTAAAAATTTCTATATTCCTATACAAAAGGTTCGTAATAATACTTAGAAGTCAATTTGAACTTTAATGCCATACAATAAATTTAAAGTGTTAGTGGAGGGGTTCCGGGAAGGATAAGTATTAAAAAATCGACTGTTAGGCGGTACGAAGTTCGCCGGGTCAGCTAGTTTAATATATATTCCAACATTTGGCAGCAGAGCGTGGTTTGTAATTGTAGAAGCGAAAAGTCACATGTAAACTCAAAAATAATCGAGTATGACGACGTCTACAAATTATCGGATTGAACCGTTGAAAAAGGACAACTACGATACGCGGTGCGTACAATCTCAAGCCGTCCTTATTAAAAATGAGTTGTGGAAATACATAACAGGCGAAGTCGCCGATAAAAAACAGGACGTGATGGTGAAGGCTGAGATATTACTTCTCATGTCACCAAATGAGCTAAAGCAAGTAAGTGGCTGCACTACTTCAAAAGAGGTGTGGAATAAATTGAAGTATATCCACCAAAGCTCTGGGCCTGCACGAAAAACTAGTTTGTTAAAACAATTAGTTGTAAAAAAGATGACAGCACATGAAGATGTTTGGGATCACCTTAATAATTTCATGGATATTGTAGACAAATTGGAAAACATAGATTTTGTTTATTTATAAAATTCCACTGTGGGTGTGATTTGTTGTCTTTAGTTAAAGTTTTTAATTTCTTCGTTTTTATTTTAAGATAACTTTCAATTATTGTTCTTATGACTACTTTTGTAATTTTACTTTATAAATGAAATACTTGGTTGTCGTTTTGCCTTTTTATTTTTGCTTCTACATGTACCTTCTTGGTTTGTAATGATGAGTTGGAATAAATTCAAAATATTTCATATTGAGCTCCCACTGCTACTTTAAAACTATTAAAACCTGTAAATTTTATTAAAATTACTCCAGTGATGTGAGTGATGTAATGATCGAGTTTTTCTTAAGAACCTTTCACAGAGAGTGTCAATGATGATACAGCCATTGTACGTGGAGGATAAGATCCGTCAAGTAGATTTTTATATGAATAGGAAGATATTTACGTCGATATAATTTTTATTTTATAAATTTCAAATAGAATATCTGTACCTATTTATTAAAACTGTTCGCCCAGTGTAATGAAAAAAAATTGTAAATTTGACCATATTTATAATAAACAAAGAGTACCTACATATGCGTGTGTGTGTCAAATACATAGTAATTTGTTTTAAAGTTATTTTTTTTAAATTGGTTTAATGTTTTTTTATGCATAATTTAAAAAAAATAGCATTTTGCACTCCTTTATTAAAACTATGTGCGAAATTTTATACATCTCTGTCCGCGCAATTTTCGTAAAAAGCACTACAAAGTTTTTGATTCACGTATTAATAAATCATAGCCATAGCCCACAGAATTAGCAAGTTGAAGTGGCAGTGGGCTGGTCATCTGTGTCGCAGGACCGATGGCCGTTGGAGCAGACGTGTCCTGGAGTGGAGACCGCGTCTTGGCAAACGCAGTGTGGAACGTCCTCCGGCCCGTTGGACCGACAATCTTCGTAAGATTGCCGGTGTAGGCTGGATGAGGATTGCGGAAAACCGGGATGTCTGGCGCGAACTTGGGGAGGCCTATGTCCAGCAGTGGACTGCAATAGGCTGAACTGATGAACTGATTAATAAATCGTCAAGTCATTTTGGTCCTCTAATGGCACGTGAATATAAATTACGCCCGGGAAAAAAAGGACTTCGATGACATCGACAAGTAATACGACGTAGGTTGTCTATAAAACAGTAAATTAAATAGGTGAGCATCATTAGAGATGACTCAAAAAGTACTCCTCAGATTGCGATCAAATTGAAATGGGACCGCATGACACGCACCACCTTTCGATAAAAAAATCATCGGTCCCCCAAGTCAAAAGTTCTGAGTTTACGTACATAAACAAAAATACAGACGAATTGAGAACCTTCTCCGTTTGTAGAAGTCGGTTAGAAATACAATTTATGTCATTGTGTTTTTTAATACATATATAGGTATAACTAAGTCGGCAAACAAGGGTATGCGTATGGCTCACCTGACGGTAAGTGACTTAGAAAAGTAGTTGTAGACTGTGTAAATTTAAACTATTATCGAATTCTAATTGACGATTAAAATTCTACTCCCAGGTGTCGTTCTTGGGTCAAAGCAGTTGGAAATAAAGACTGCTTATATACCTATTAAAAAATTGCATAAAATCAAATATTTGTTTGTCTCATTTTGAAAAAAAAAAATATTTTAACACAAAGGGCAATAGATTACTTAAAAATGCTATTCCAACACTAAATTTGCCACAACCGTTGGTTGACAGTCTTTTGGAATATTTTCCTCTGCAAAGTGAAGAGGTACAAAAAATTTTTGCAGTAACTTTTTATATGTTTATCACAATTATTAATTACATGATTAACATAATTATAAAAATATGTACTTTTTCTTGATGTTCTTGTTTAGCTATTTATCTAGCCGTCTGTTTCTGGTTTTTAATATGTGAATTGATTTTTATGATAAATTCTTTTTTATTTTCTAGTTTTTCAAGATATAACGAATTCGGAGAATGTGCAATGGAAGGAAAATATTTTATCTACAAGTGAGTAAACTACTTTATCATATTATATTTATTTATGTTATACGGTTAAAAGTAACAAATGTGTTTAAGAGGTACAGCATCTTGCTAGTTTATTTTTGTTCATGTAACATATTTTTAATGATAAATAAAATTAAGATTTTTTATTGATGACTAGCCCGTTGACGCAGTTTGTAGTGGCTTTTTTTTTGGCGTGCTTTCTGTACCGGGGGTTGTGGATTCGATTCCCACCCCGAGTCTGGGTGTAATACATATATATATATATATATATATATATATATTATTAATAAGTATGTTTATCGAAAAAAAATATATATGTAGCTGTACTAGTCGGCTGTTACCTATAACACAAGCATTAAGTTGCTTACTTTAGGAACAGACGACCGTGTGTGTATTGTACATATTTCTTTATATATTTATATTTTTTATATTTATTGTTAACTAGCTGCCCGGACAGACTTCGTTCTGTCTGTTATGTTTTTTTTAGCATAAAAACCTTCCGTGGGATTTTTAAGGAACATACAAAACAAAATTAGCCGAATCGGTCGAGCTATTCTCCAGTTACGCGCTTAGCAACATTCATTTTTATTATATTGATGATTAAATGAACTTAACTATAATAATAATAATTTGCTGTTGCAAGTCTTATACATTGTTGACCCTTAGATATTAGATGTCTATGGCTGATGTACATATCATTGATAAAATGAGAGATATATGTAAAACACTTTCTAAGTAACAAATATCTTTAATATCTTTAATTCATATATGCAGTGCTTTACAACATAATATGACACAATGCAGTACATGCACAAAGAGAGAATGATTTGACTTATCCTTCAATTTCATGTCTCCGACTGCATATTATGTACGATGTTGCATAAAATTTTGAAGGACTACCGTATTGATATTTTTAAGTGTATAGTACATAATGTTTGATATTGTGTCGATTTGTTTTCGCTAGCTTTGTGTAATTTTGAATTTTTATCTTGTTCCAGTCTTTTCAGTTCATTTTCTATTAGTTGTTTTTTATGCAGGCGGGTTTTTTGTTTTCTTTTAATTATTATTTTATTTTTATGCATTTTTTTCAAGAATAGATGTGTATGTCTTCAAATATAAATGACTAAATAAAATTTAAATAGACAAATATATTTTGGACTATTTTTCATTTCAGATCTACAACCTACGCAGAAGAAGTTCCTGCTGATTCATTAAAGATTCACAAAAAGTAGATTAAGTTTCAAATGCTTTTGGCAAATGTAATTGATAATTTAGATAAACTTGATAGTGTTAAGTATTCAACCAATACGGCATATTACAATGAATGACATCTTTATTAATCCACTCAGAGTGACACACTGAGGTAGGGCACAGCAGGAAATTTCCTGCTCAAAATATGGAGCAGCCCGACGGGGGTAGTAAGTACCTCGACCTTACAGAACCGGGTCGGATTCCGCCCAATAACCTTTATTTCAAATATTGTTAATATAAAATTTAGAAAAGTTAAGACGTATAATATATATGTAGATTTGTCCTACAGGTGGCATCTTAAGATAAATAAACTTATTTTACAGTGAACATTAAGAGTGAATCGAAATCTTGAAGATTTGTTGTGTTTTAGAAATTTATGTACTGAGATTTCGATTGAGATTTTGATAATTTTATTTATTTTGGTATATAGGCTAATTAATATTTTTAGAAGAGTAAAATATAAATAATAAAAATATATTTTACTAAAAGGCCTTTTATTTAACCCTTAACTTGGCAAGTGTACTAGAGGGCACATTAAATTAAGATATGAATTTCGGTATGTGACCTATAGAGCACGGGTCTGTTTATAAAGAATACAAAAAAAATTATTAAATATCAATGTGTTTTATTAATTTTATCTTCTAGCTCAATTCATAAACAATCATATGTCAACGTCATAATTTTTGTAGGACGTTATTTTTAAACATTATCCGCCAAAATGTCGAGGCGTCAAGATCGGATGTCGCGCCTAAAGGTAAATTTACTCACATTTTTTTATTTAGTTGTTTTACTTGGTGTATATCACAAAAGTTTCATTGTTAAATAATCACTTAATGATTTTATATCTTTATTTGATCAGCTTTCGCCATATTTTGTTAGATATTTTGCTGTAAAGTAAACTGTGCCCTCTAGGGTACGCTGCGGACTTTGATAAAAAGAGATCTTGTGCCCTGGAGGGTACCTTGCCAAATAGGTTTAGTTTAATTTATGTAACCTATAAGGTCACTTACTTATTTTGCATTGATTATTTTAAATTATTTGCATTTTGTTTTAGCGTATTATGGATGCTATAATACCACAAAAAGATTCGGACACTGATTCTGACGTTTCTAATGATAATAGTATGAACAAACATATTGTTGAGCAAACGTATCGTATAAGTGATACAGATTCGTCGGGAATAGATGAGATACCAGAGTCACCCAAAAACATACAATGCACTATCAACCCCAGTCACATTGTTGCCAAAAAAATCTCCGCTACTTTTTCGCCTCATAGATAGAATATACTTTATTGCACACCACTCAGAAAGATATACGAAAAAAACAGATATTTACACATAGAAATTGTAATGTACAAAGGCGGTCTTATCGCTTAGTAGCGATCTCTTCCAGACAACCTTTAGAAATAGGAAAATATGTAATGAAGAGGTAGGTGTGGCAGCATAATTATCTGTATAATCTTAATCAGTAAATAAAACTTACACATATAAACTACATGATAAAAACAAATACATATATACATACGTACATACATACACATATAACTACATACATACTATGTCGTCTTAAATTAACAAAAGCTAATAAGAAATAGAAGATAAAATATCTACATAAACATGATGGAAGTTGGAAAAAAAAAAATTAAACTAATTAATCATAGTGAGATAGTGCGCTTTAACTAAATTTTTAAAGGAGACAAGTGATTGAGCTTTTTTGATGTTGAATGGTAACGCATTCCACAATTGAACTGCCTGTACAGAAAAAGACATTTTATAAAATTTGGTATTGTGCACAGGTACTCTCAGTGTGAGGTTCTCTGCTGATCTAAGAGTTTTATTGTGAGTTCCAAGAAATTCAAATTTGTCTTTGAGATAGGTTGGTGCATTTTTATGGAATAATACACAGTACAATAGCGAGAGAACGTGCAGATTCCGGCGAAAGCGGATAGGTAACCATTTGAGCCTTGAACGAAATTCAGAAATATGATCATATTTGCGCAAACCAAATATGAAACGTATAGCGATGTTTTGGAGACGCTCAAGTTTATTCAGTTGTTCTTCGGTTAAATTGAGATAGCTTGCGTCGGCATAGTCGAGAATGGATAGCATTAGGGATTGGGCTAGCATAATTTTGGTAGGAATTGGCAGAAAATAACGCAACCTCTGAAGAGATTTTAGAGATGCTATAGTTTTCCGGCTTAACTCTTTAAAGTGATTGGTCCACGATAATGTAGAGTCAATGTACAAACCAAGGTTTTTTACATTCATACTATATGGTATGACGGTTCCGTTGAATTCTAATTTTGGTAATGCCACCCAATCGATTCTTGAAATCAGGTTCTGGCTGCCAACAACAATAGCCTGAGACTTAGCAGGATTCACTGTTAGACCATACATCCTGCTCCAGTCACAAATAATTTTCAGGTCACTGTTAATAACAGAGATAGCAGTAGGTAGCCCCTCAAGAGAAGACTGGAAATAAATTTGAACATCGTCTGCATACATGTGATAGAGAGAAGTTATGTTGGAAGTTATAGAATTAATGTACAATGAAAAAAGTAAAGGAGACAATACACCACCCTGAGGTACACCGGCCATTACATCACACCACGAAGAGAAAGTCTCATCAATACGAATGCGTTGCCGGCGCCCTTTAAGATAACTACGAAACCAATCAACCACCGATGGAGATATGTTAAGAGAGCTTAGCAGACCTAACAGTAAGTCGAAGTCGACGGTATTAAATGCATTACTGAAGTCCAATAAAGTGAGTACTGTTAGACGCTTATTGTCCATACCCCATCGTATGTCATCGGTGACCTTCACCAGAGCTGAGGTTGTGCTATGACCGGAACGGAAACCGGATTGTAGAGGGTTAAGGATTTTGAATTTATTGAGGAAGAGACTAAGCTGGTTATGGACTAATTTTTCTAAAACTTTTGAGAGGAACGGTAAAATGGAGATAGGACGAAAGTCGGTATAGATGGAAGCATTGGGTTTTTTAGGCAATGGAATAATTTGGGCTTCCTTCCATGCGTCAGGAAACTCACAGCTAGAAATGGAATGGTTTAGGATATGGGTCAGTATAGGAGTGACAATATCGATTATAGGAACAATCATAGCACGGCTAACGTTATCAGCGCCGACGGCATTAGACGCAATAGACAATATGCTCTTCTTAACATCACATTCAGTGATTTGATTAAAAATAAACGGAGGATAGTCTGGAGTTTGGCAAAGAGAAAGAGTATTAATAGTTGATTTTTTAATAGCGCTATCCATAACGTTAGCTGCAGAAAAATGTTGATTAAGGCGTTCAATATCCAAATTATTTAAAGGAGTACTATGAGATTTTGTGCCAATTCCAAGTGTTTTCAGAAACTTCCATGTTTTCGCTGTGTCGCCGTTTTCGACTGATTTGTGAATGTGGCGTCTCTGTGCATCTCTACACGATGTATTGCAGCGATTTCTAATCTTGAGGTATTTTTTACGGTTATCCTCTGTTGGTTGACATTTATAACGATTTTTGTAAAAGTTTTTCTTAGCGATTAGTGCTCTTATGTTATCGTTTAACCATGGGGCAGGAAGGTGTTTCATTTTAACCGGTCTTACAGGTGCATGTTTATCGTACAATTTAATTAAAAGTGAATTAAAAATGTTGATCTTACTATCAACTGAACTAGCTTCGGCGACCACCGACCAATCAACCTGACGAGCATCATCACAGAGACGGTTATTATCCATTCCACCAAAACTACGCTGTAGAAGTATTTTCGACTTTGCCTTGATGGGACGAACTTTGTAGGAGAGAAAGATAAGATCGTGATAAGAGAAGGAATCAGCAGGACACTGACCAAACCTATACACACGATCTAATGAAGAAACCATGATTAAGTCTAAAAGCGATGGAGTGGAATTTGGAAATTTATGGGTGACTGCTAGTGGCAAGATATGCATGTTGCACGATTCTACTGCAGATAACAAACGTTTACTACGAGTATCGTCTTTAAGTAGGCAGGTGTTAAAGTCCCCCATAATTATTGTATGGTCATAAGCTGTAGAAAAATTTTCAAGAATTGTTTCAAAGGATTGAAAATAGTTTACGAGAAGGGATGGGCTATAGAAGACTCCAAGAAGGATTTTAGTATGGGACATAGTTACTTCAATTAGTAAATGTTCTGCAGAATCCACAGGAGGGGGCTGGCAAGACGAGCTAATTATTGAAAAAGGAATATAGGAGCGGAGATAAATAGCTACGCCGCCACCTCCCTTACCGGTGCGATCATTGCGAATTAATTGAAATCCTGGGAGGGAAAAAGAAGTTGAAAGTAAAGAAGGTTTAAGCCAGGATTCAGATATCAGAATTGCATGAATTTTTGTGGAATCAAATGACGCAAGCATATCGGGATAATGTGCCGGAATACTTTGTGCATTAATATGTACGACGTTAAAATGTTGTTTACAGTCCAAGAAATATGAGTCGAGAGTAACATTAAGAGGTTGTAATGATGAGCTGCAAAAACTATCATCACTACCGGAAGAATTGTTTGAAGATAAAGATAAGAATAAATCACTATCTATGCTATTATTGTGGGACGACATTTAAAAAAAAATATATATAAATAATAATAATAATAATTTATATATATATAAATATATAAAATGAAACTATATTATATAACTAAAATAAACAATAGTTATAAGAATAATAAATGAGTACTTAAGAGATAATATAAGTAACACTACACTAATCATTACATATTCCCAATCTGCCAGCTGAATGAAGAAACTATAAATGAAGCAGATTTAAAACAATAATTGCACACACACAACAACTTACTGACTCTAATGTATATAATTTTAAACTACATTTGAAGAAAAAAAAAAATAACAAATAAAAATCATTACTAAACGTTGAGAAAGAAAAAAAAAACTATACAATTTGAAAGGAAAAATAAAATAAAATCGCACAGTACAACAAATTAAAATACTTAAATTGAAAAGACAAAAATAAAAGATAAATTAAGAATTATACACGTGTGAATATAACATGTACATAATATGTTTTACTATATTATATAAAAAAAAATCAATTTTCCTTTCTCAAAAACTACACCAATAGATTTCTTAGACGATTAATTAGGCAGAGTGTCACTCGACCCTTGCCACATTGCTAGTAAATGACAATGACAACTGACAGACGACGACCTGTCAGCTGTCACAGACGGACCAAAGGCGCTCAAGTTAAGTCATCTATCTCGAAATATAGTAAACAAATAAGACACAAAAGTAAAACTAAGAAATTAAGAATTAAGTTATTAAATTAAGCAATAAAGCAAGGCTAATGAATTATACAAGCCAACAAATACGTCGACAGCAGTCTCAAGCAAACTTATAATAAGAGCCATTAATCAAAAACAAACAAATTAAAATTTCAAAAAGCTAATATAAAGATAGATAATATAATATAATAATATTACAATAGAACACGTACACCGGATAAGGAAAGGAAACAAGTTACGAAGTAAGAACTACTTGCATTACTTTTTCAAGTTTCTCCTAGTTTTCATTTGAGACAACTTGCTATCCTTTGATGTTGGAGGGGACACACTAACTGTTGGTGGGGCCTCTTCATCACTATTGCCGCTTGAGGTGGAGCTGTATATGGAATCTAGATCAGCTTTGGAATACACTCGATGCTTTAATCCATCCGGTCCCATGATAATAACAGTGCCATCCTTCGTTCATCATATCATCATCGCCTCATAGTTCAGTACCGACACCAGCAGCATACATATCTATCAACTTGTCATCTGTAAATTCAAATAATGAAATACCGTTGTATCAAGATAGCCCATTTCAGGAAGATGGCGAAGCACAATCGTCTTTGATGGTACACTGCAATAATAACCCACCGTTAGAAATATCAAGTCCTTGTCCAGCTGGTGTTAGTGATATCGAATTGGACAGTAATGATGAAATTACTACGATCGTTCCAAGAAGGTCAAAGAGAAAATTAAGTGCTTCCACCAAATCTACTATTCATAAAAGACGAGCTCTATCGCGCAAACCTACGACATCCAAAAGCGGACAAAGTAAAACATCAGGGAAAGTAAACAAAATTAATAATAATGAAAACAAAGTCAAGCCAATAAAGAAAGCCAAAACAGTAAATAAAAACAAAACGCAAAATTTAGAATGGAAAAAAGATTTATTTTTACACGAAGTTCATAATACTAGAGAAAATGTTTTTTCACAACCTGAGAGAATTCAATCACCAGTTGAGTACTTCAAATTATTTTTTACCGACAAAATAATACGAGAAATTCGAGAGCAGAGTATACTGTACGCATTTCAAGAAAGTACTAAAAATATTGGACTGTCGATTCAAAATATCCAAGATTTTCTTTCTATAGAATTATTGATGGGTATAATACAATTACCTGCCTATTCCGATTATTGGAGCTCGAAAACTAGGATTGAACAAGTAGCACAAATAATGTCACTGAAGAAATACGAGTTAATTAGGAGATATTTACACTTTAATAATAACGAAAATATTGAAAACAGTACTGACCGTTATTTTAAAATAAGGCCGTTGGTGGAAGCCATTAGAAAGAATTGCAATAAGACTGAGGAAGAAAGTCGCATGTCAATTGACGAAATGATGATACCATATAAAGGAAAAAAGGCCGGAAACCTTAGGCAGTATGTCAAGCCTAAACCTAAAAAATGGGGATATAAATTATTTGTTAGATCAGGTGTTTCAGGTTTTGTGTACGACTTCCTGTTATACGGTGGAGAAAGCACTTTTCAGGGGATCACATTCAAAACTAAAGAGAAATCCATGGGATTAGGAGCTAAAGTAATTTTAACATTATGTCGCACAATGCATAATCCAGTTCTATCGGTGGTTTACTTCGATAACTTCTTCTCAAGTATCGAACTTATGACATACCTACGTGATGAAATGGGCATTTTATCGATTGCAACTTTTAGACAAAATAGAATACGCAAATGTGATTTAGAATCCGACAAATCAATCAAAAATAAACCACGGGGCTCTACTGATTATAGAATTTGTAAAGACCAAAAGATTATCATGGTAAAGTGGCAGGACAATAAACCTGTACTAATCGCTAGTACATATGTGGGTCTTGAACCTATGGGAGTATGTAATAGATACAGTAAGGACGCTAAAAGATTTGTAGAAATACCCTGTCCCAAAATAATTAGTGAATATAATAAACATATGGGAGGGGTGGATCTTTCCGATATGTTGATTGCAATATATAGAACACATTATAAAACACATAAGTGGTACATGGCAATTTTTTCACAGCTTCTCGATATATCTGTAAACAATGCGTGGCTATTGTATAGACGAGAATATGGTTTATTGATGACTGATGACAAGTACCTTCGATTAAAAGATTTTAGATTAAAAATCGTTCAAGGCTTACAAGCGCAAAAAGAACGTCCACTAGGAATGGATTTGCATAATGTTCCGGGTCCATCGTCTAGAAATATAATAATTAACCCTATAAAGGTACGCCCCGCTGAAGAAACACGATACGACGGAAATAATCATTATCCTATCGTTACATCTAAAGGTCGTTGTAGAAAATGTAATTCTGGAAAAACTACTTTTATGTGTACCAAATGTGAAATGCGTTTGTGTATAAAAAAGGATCGAAATTGTTTTGTAAGTTTTCACAGTAAGTAACCAGAGGAGTATTTTTTGTGCGTGTCTGAAACGACATTGATTACTACTATTCGTTACAACCTTACAACTATGTATGTTTGGTTTCGTTAAATCTTTAATTAATAGTAAGAAGTTTATAATTTTTTTTTCTTTTAAATAGATAATTTATAATTGTTATTGCGCTCAATATTTTTGATCTCATTAAGAGGCTGTTTGATTTAGATACACTCGTAAAATTTATATAGAAAACTAATAATTACATTTATGTTTAAAGTTGATTTTACAATAATTTTTTTTGTGTTAATTTTTGTTTAGATTTATAAGTTTTGTTATTATAATTTGTTTTGTCATTTTTTTTTAATAAATTACTTATTTTGTGAATGCACAATTGTGTTTTTATTGTTATTTTGAATATTATAACCACTTCTACATTATTGTAAGCAAAAGCGGCATTGTGCCTTGCAGGACACAAATAACAGCGATCTCTTATTGAAGCGAAATCCGTAATGTGCCCTTTGGGGCACAATTAATATTTTATAAAGTAACAAACTAATATATAAAAAAACATTCATAACAATGTATTTAGGTCCCCTTAAAGCTATTTAAAAATAAATAACTTGTTAATTTGAAGTTTTAAACTTTGCCAGAATACTGTACTTACAGGTGCTTTGCATTATGCCAAGTTAAGGGTTAAATTAAAATGTATAAAATTATAAAACCCTGTAGCCAAAAGTATCGATAATTTTATCGACTAATTTATCGACCTTTTTCCACACTAGTATCGACTTCCGGTACGATAAAAAAAATTCACAACACTATATTCCATCATTACCAATTTAACGAAAAAAAAATTTAGAGCAACCGTTAAGTTGGTACCAAATGTATAGTAAACCTTGAACCCGGAGCTCACCCGTGTCTATGAAGTGACACCTCTTTCTCTTTATATGCTCTTTGGTGACTACCGTAGCCTATAGACGCCTGCAACACCAGAAGCGTCGCAAGCGCGTTGCCGACCCTATTCCCAATCCCCCCAGGAGCCTGTATCTACAATCTGGATGAAACTTCAACAGTCCAACGGCCTCAGAAAGTCTTGGCACCAAAGGGGAGAAGTATTTGTAAAATTACGAGTGGTGAAAGAGGCGTGTTAGTTACAACATGCTGCATTGTTTCTGCTTCTGGGCAAACTTTATCTCCGGCAATGGTTTAAAAAAAATTAAAACCCATATGCTTCGCGGTGCCTCTCTTATTGTGTTTTCTCTTATTCTCGAAATATTTGTTGATGTCATAAAGCATTTTATTCACCACACCTGCGCCTCAAAAGAAAACCCAGCACTTCTGATATTTGACAATCACGTAAGTTACATGTCATTAGATGTTTTAAACATTGCTAAGTCATCAGGTGTCACTATTCTCACTCTACCTCCACATACTACTGCACGACTTCAACCTTTAGATGTCGGATCAAATGGGCCATTTAAAACATTTTATAATTCAGCTCAATGACTCGTGGATGCTTCGGAAGCCAGGAAAAACAATAACTATCTACCAAATAGCTGAATGTGTAGAGCAATCATATCTAAAGGCAATGACACCAGTTAATATCACCAACGCTTTTAAAAAATATGGAATCTATCCTTATGACGACTTAATATTTACAGAAAAAGACAGTTTACCAAATTCTGTAACAAATAAAACAGAGGATGATAAAGAAAATACAGATTTAGAAGATGTATATTGTGTTTCTCCATCAATTTTACTGAAACAACCTTTTCAAGATCCGCAAAATATTTTAACGATAAATAATACTGCACAGCAATCTTTTTCAGCTTCATCGGTAGAAATTATCAACAAAAAGGGACTCCAACAATACGTCGTCGGTCAACAACCACAATTGAGTGGTGTAGTATCAAATCCCTCTAAAACGTCTTTGGACGTTGAATGAGTTAGCTAAACAATGGCAAATTATAAACATTTCTGGATATAATGCAATGACCATTCAATTTCAAAAAAAGCTAAAACATGAGTAAATTTAATAAATAAAATAATGTTTAGAAGCAAAACCCGCTATAATGATGGCAATGAGAATACGATTTCACTTTGCAAAGCAAGGAGTGTTTGTAGTTTTTATCAAATTTTCATAAATAAAAATGGAGGAATTAGCCGAATTTGTAAAAAAATGTGAACCTAACAAGGCGCGGAAGAAGATACGCAATAAAAAATTATGGAAAAGCGAAGTAGAACGACAAGAACGGTGAGTAAAAACACTGCAAATATTCCAATAGAAAAATGAAATAAAGTGGTTATGCAAGATGTAACAAGTAAACAATGGGAGTTTTCTTTTTTTTTATGTATGTTCGAGGATAACTTCGTCGCTTATGAACCGATTTTAACCGACTTCAAAAAAGGAGGAGGTTACTCAATTCGATCGTATATATACAGGGTTACTTTTAAAATATTCTTAACCTCGCAGTATGAGATAGCTAGCTTTATGTACAACAACATTTATTCTACGAGTTATGATAATTTGCTAGATTTTACTTTCATACAAAAAAAAAAGAAAAAGTTGAATGCTATATTAATCTGTATTCTGTACGCGCATCAAAAAGATTAGGTAAACAATTACCACCTGCAGGGGGTGAAGGTAGGGACGGAGCGGCGCTAGCGTGAACTTGACCTATAAAGTATAAACCTATTTTAGCCGGGTCAGTCGGCCAGCGGCAACGATTGCGCGTACGCGGATACCTACGTCACACGATATTGTGTCCCACTCGTATTTATTTGATTCGTTTCGATCGATGTATTGTACCTGTACTAAATTAATTTTATAACCATCGCGTACCGCTATTCTGATGTAGAATATACGGAAATGGTGAGGATTACACCAATGGACTAATGTTTAAATCAAATTAAAACTAATTCGAAAATGTAAGCACGTGTTAGTGAACAGCTGATAGGTGTGGATGAATGGACTAATGGTTAAGTCAAATTAAAACTATGTAATTCGAAAGTGTTAGCACGTGTTAGCAAAGATTTAGTGAATAGCTGTTTTTTGGTGTGGATTTTACCTTACCTTAGAGGTAATATTTAGTTTGTAAATATTATTTTATTGTCGATTATTTTTTAATTATTGTAAATACGCTGATTCCACTTTTTTAAAGAAAGTGCTATTTATAACTATTATTAGCAGTAAAAGCGCGCGAGCCTCGCGTCGTCCTTTCGATAACGAATGACACAGACTACTACTATCAGAGAAGTAGAATAAAAATTTAAAACATTTTTTTAAATTAATGTATTGAGTTATGTCAAAAGTCGTAGAACAAATATTGTTGTACATGATGTTAGCTATCTTGTCATGCGAGGTTGCCGATGTTTTAAAAGTAACCCTGTATATGTATAACATAATAATATATAAACATATATTTTTTTTAATGTATGTTCAGGTATAACTTTATCGTTTATGAACCGATTTTGATAATTCTTTTTTTGTTGGAAAGGAGACATCCCCAGTTTAGTACCATGATAAGAAAACCAGGATCTGATGATGGAATCCCAGAGAAATCGAGGGGAACCCTCGAAAATCGTAGTGATGGTCATCACTACGTCTGTTAATTTTTTTCGTCTACTTACGTTGTATTACTTGTCGATGTATTTTAAGTCGGGTTTTTTCGTTTGTGCAAACACAATTATTTTGATACGGCATGTATTTGTTTTAGGTACTCGTCACAGGAACTCCCTAGTTTTCCACAATGTGGTCACAATCGAAAAGCGTTTCGCTGTGCCCAGGTATCATGTCAAGATATACGGAGGTTAAATACAAATTTTTATAAATGCAAAACAAAAATATTGCAGGATAATTTTATATTGAGACATTGTAATGTGAAAGACACTAAAAGTAAAACTATTGGTTCTAGAAGGAATGTTAGTATTAAATATCATATACAAACTAGAGGGGGCTCATTGATACCAGTATGTCAAAAGACATTCTTGGGTGCATTGAAAATTAAAAAAGACAGAGTGCAAGGAGTGATGAATCGATTTTATTCATCCAATGGCTCTCCTCCATCATATCAAAGTTTCATAGAAAAGTTTAAAGCAAATGAAAGTCATTACTGTCGATCACAAACTAATAGACAGTACCTGCCAGCAGACTTAACCATTAAAAAAGGTGGCAGATGTTTAATAATGAAGCTGATGATGGTCTTAAAGTGAAACATAGCTATTTCCGTAATATTTTCAACACCTTTTATAATCTAGAGTTTCGGTCACCGAGGACCGACGTTTGTTCAATGTGTATTTCCTTAAAGGGAATGGGAAGGAAAACTGCTTACCAAACGATAGTTAAACCTACAGTATCTTGGCACTTTGAATTTCAAAAGACAAAGCGGTTTTTTTTGTCGCGCACAAAGTCAGAAAATGTCATGGTGCAAGGTGAAGTTGCGTACAGAAGCGAAATAAACGTAAAGAAAGTCATAACAAAGAAAAATAAAAAAATTACTATGATTTCGCCGACTAAGATTGAGCCTAATAAAATTGTGCCAAACCAAAGAAAAATGTCTGATGTCACAGCACTGCTTGAAAAGCATTTTGGTAGTGAATGGAGAGGGCTACCGAGCCTGCTCTTTTACAAAAACATTGAAGATAGATTAAATAATGAAGGTGATGATTATCCTCTCAACAATACTGGTGAAGAAGATGTTTCTGATTTGTGTGGACCGAATTTTGGTGAAGTTATAGGACACATTTAGTTAGTGTCTCTGTTTAAGATCTCATGTCTGTGTATTACATTTCTTTAAAAGCTAATTATTAAGTTGATTTTTTTTAATAAAGATTTTTACTGACTACTACTAATGTCTGCATAATACCATCCATCCGATATTTTTTTTCAGTTTCAAAACCCTCAAGTTTTTACAGTTCAATGTCAAAATCCTCTATTATTCAAGTTTAGTTTCAAATTCCGCTAAAAGAGAATTGTTTTTCGTTTTATTTCAAAATAGAAGACTCTTTTTCCAGATAATAGATTAAATTTGGTATTGCCATGCTCAAATGTTAACAAAGATACAAAAAAATATAATGTATTCGATAATGTTGACGTTCTAGAAAAAAAAAATGATGTTGTCGTTTTTTCTAAAAAGTCATTTTAGAGGGATTTGATGCTTTACCACTCAATTGTATCAACCACAATTGGACGAAAACGGACAAGAAATTTCCCAGAAAATTCATCACCAGACAGTTATAGACCCATTTCAACAACAAAATGTTCTATCCAAAACGGTTTATACGCACACAATTTAAGGGAGAAGGAAGTTTAATTACACCGAAAATGTTTAAAGCACCTCTCAAAGCCGGTCCACGACAAACTCATATTTGTGACAAAGTTGATATTTTTAATGATAAAATACCTTCTTTTAAAAAAGTTGTTTTGGGATTGTTGAGGGATTAATTATTTATAAATGATTTTGTTTTTATTGGTTTTTTGCTTTTGTGTTTGCTGTTTGTTTGTTTTTAACTTTAACTTCATCTATTATAAATTATTTTCATCTTTATTTCAATTTGTAGATATAATATTTTAACAATACTAATGTTAAATCTCTTTTTGTGCACGTTGTGACATCTTAAAATGTTGCGCATTTAAGCTCAATTTTAGTAGTAGTTTTTTATGTGAAATTATAATGTTGCAACTACTGTATGTCCTAATGAAATAAATAAATAAATAAGACGCAGATCGTTAGGTCGAAGCATGATTGCTACCGATACCCCTGAAAAAAAAAGAAATTCCAAAAAAAAGAAGAAACCTGATGTGAAAAAAGTCAAAAAAGCAGATCTGTTTTCACGAAAAAATATGACAAAGATTTTTAAAAATACTCGTGAACATGATTCCAGTACAGATGAATCTTTTCATCCTAGTGGTTATTCTTCTGGAGGAGAGCAGTTTCTGAGTGACAGCGAAGAAGATGAAATTTTAAGTGACGAATTTTTTCCTCTGTCTCGTGATTCCAAAGAGGGTGATTATGTGATTATTTTAATCGAAACTCAAAAAAAGAAGAAATACTGTTATGTTGCTCGTATTTTAGAAAAAGCTGATGATGCCAATTATGATTACTATGTTTAACATTTGAGGTTAAAGAGTAAAATTTATCATAAATTTGCTGATCCTATTGAACCAGACATGGCTGGGGTTTTGACAGCCGATATTAAATATACTCCTGATTTTCTAAATCAAGCGGATTTTTAAATAAAAACTAAAATTCACAAAATAATTATATTTCTAATCTTACAAATCGAGTGGATTATTAAATTAAATAAAAACTAAAATTACAAAATAATTACGATTCTAGAAAATATCGACATTGAAAAATTATTAAATTACAACAATGTGAAAAAATGTGTTGTTGTTAAATAGTTTGTGATGTTCAGTTCCATTAGATAATTGTAAAACATAAGTTCCTAATTAGAATATTAAAATCTCGACGTTAATAGTTACCAATTTAGTTCATACGATGAAAAAATATTATTTTAATACAGTTGCTCAATAATTGTGTTTGCTCGCAAACGAAAAAAACCGACTTCAATTACATCGACAAGTAATACAACGTAATAAGACGAAAAAATAGTCAGGTAAATACGCGCTATTAAAGATTACTCAAAAAGTTGTACTCAGTTTTCGATCTAATTTAAACAAGACTACAAGACAAGTATTAGCTTTCGATTAAAGTAAGAATCATCGAAATCGGTACACCGAGTAAAAAGTTATGCGGTATAATATAACGTAGATCGACGAAAAAGTAGTCACGTAAATACGCATTATTAGATATAACTCTAAAAGTACTTGTCAGATCTCAATTAAATTAAAATGGGACCACATGACACGCAACACCTTTCAATTAAAACAAAATTGATCGAAATCGGTCCACCCAGTCAAAAGTTCTGAGCTAACATACATAAAAAAAAACATACTTGTCGAATTGAGAACCTCCTCCTTTTTTGGAAGTCGGTTAAAAAGTGGCGTATTGCAGGGACGTATAGCGTTCGGGATGTGGGCTATTATGTACATACTCGTGCTTTTTTTTTACCTTTCCCGAACTCGTGCGTTCTCTTTCCCAACTGTCAAAATAATGTCTATTAAAAAGAAAAACCAACCATGAAGTTTTTACTAAAAAAATTCATAGAAGTTTTATGATTCATGCAAATACGTATTATTGGAATTATATTGTTTATTATTATCTGTAGAATATTTTGACGTAAGTTTTCACTTCCTGTTCGTTCGCTCTCTCGGTTCGCTTCGCGCAGTCGAAATGGCGCTGCTAGGAATTATAGGAATATGTAGTGTAGGGTGTCCCAAAAAAATCAAAGTCGTTTTTTTTCTACGCATACCCTCTAATTTTTTTACTTTTAAGTCAAAACAGTTATAAATAAAATTTTAAGACGGTAGGACCACGGTGACCCGTGCCGACTTCGATTGATAGATGTCAGTATTTGCTCTCTAAGGCTGACGCGACCTAACCTGTCGATGTGCTTGTGATTACTTGTTATTTGGTTATAGAACACGCATTGTTTGCTATCAGTTAACATGTCAGTGAAATTACGCAATTCTAAAATAAGTATACTTTTAATGGGTTACGTAAAACATCAAAAATCGGGTTCAAAACTTTAGAAAACTTCGTAATGGTTTGTCCTTTAGATGGAAGTTTCTAGTAGTTTCATTTTACAATATCCGTGAATTGACTTTAACTGTCGGTTGAATGCGTGAATCTCACTATTCCCGAATCTCGAGTGTATTATCTATTGGGTAAAAGGGCGCGTATATCTTTGCCTAATTGTGTGAAGAAACTTGTAAACTTATATCAAGTTTTGTAGGAACTTGCAAAAAATTTCACAAAAGACACACGGTGTATTTAAGCAGCGCCGTCAAAACTTTGTTAACGATTTAGATAATTTGTTTCATATTGCACACGTTAATGCTCTTCAATTAATAAAAATAAATGAGGATAGAATCTTTTTACAGCGTCAAAGAGAGTCAGGCCGACCTGGTCACTTAGCAGGAGTGGATAAAAAATTGACTGATAGAGAGGAAAGAGCGCGCCTCAGAACTATTTAAGAAGAAAAACGACGTGCTAAATATTTGTCTGAGTACACTACTTCGACATCATCTTATGTACCGTTACAAGACGAATCATCCTCTGAATCTAATGAAAACTTAGATTTACAAGAGGACGTACCGAATTGTTGAGATAACACAACGCGAGTATGAGACATTCTGTGTTCATTCTTGAAGTAACTATTGAAGCACTTGTATATAATTTTGATGGATTTCCGATAGTTAAGTCTTCTATCCAAAGAATTTGCACAGAAAAACAAGCGATGAAAATATCGTTAATTAGTGCTCAATTCAAGATCACAAGCAAAGACAAGGCGGCATTGATTGACGTTTGCTTGTTCATTATAACATCCTACATTAAAACATTGCTCCAATGCACTTCAGCAACAATAGCATCTTACCAAGATACAAATCTAGGTAAGGTGCTTTTATTGCCAGCACAAAGGCACAAGCCTTTTGAAATCAATGAAGTCTTAAGAGAAAACTGATAAAACGATCTCAAAAGTAGCCTTGCAGAAGATAACTCACCATTTGTGGTATTTGACTGACGAAATTTCTATATTATCACTGTTTGATGATGATGTGAACCAAGAAACTAAAGTTACAATGGTTGATAATTTAACCAAAGAGGAAATAACTCATGGAAAACGATATATCCCATCGAAAGAAGAACTTTGCAGTACATTGTATGGCAAGTTTATTGAAGAAAATTGGCATCAATAGTTATAGAAGTATTTACCTTCGTTTTATGTAAAAGTATATTTTTAACACTCTTTTCTTATTTTGTTTCAGAAAAAAAAACTCTGATTCATTTCAGGAAAAAGCAAGTCCTTGTTCAATCGCCTTAAAATTGAAGACAGTTTTCTACATGAATGTCCTACTTTGTGGTGAAATAATACCTCGTTTCAAGAACCTACGAAGAAAATTTCCGTACTGAGGGCAGTAAACGATGTAGCCGAAAGAGCGGTTAGGTTGATGCAAGACTTTCATTGATTAATTAAATTTTCCGGTGTTCTCGTACGCAACGTAATACGTTGCGTACGAGAACACCGGAAAATTTATCCTGACTGTAAAAAACAAACGTTAAAAAGAAAATTTGGACAATACTATTATTTTTTAACGTAATTGAGTAAATAATATACTATTCGGCTGTATTGAAGTTTTAATTAAATAATGAAAATTAAATTCTTAATTCCTCCTATAGTAAGTCTTCACAAATTTTCATGCCAACACTTTGGCATCAAGTCGGCACGGGTTATCATTGTCCAATTGCAAAAATATTTATTATTTGAGTCAATGAAGTCAAACAGAATAAAAATAGAGGGTATGCATGTTTGATTTCGCGAAAAAAATTTTTTCCCTTATGTCTTGGGACACCCTAATGTAGTGTAATAAAAACTTGTTATGTATGTTAATAAATTCGTATCTGATTGTACTGAGTTCTTATTTATTCAATAGGTTATGGGCCCAGAGTCCTTGGTCAGTCAGATCGACAAAGATTAGAATAGGAAAAGTGATAGGAACACGCAGCCATTATCAAGGCAGAAACAAAAGAAAGAACGTGTACAATTTTCAGAATTTAATTAGAAGGTTTCTAAAGCAAGAATACCGAAAAGATTGCAATGGCTACAAATATATATCAGATACCAAAATTGGAACGGGACAATTTCTCTAACTGGTTATTTAGAGTGGAGATGGCAATGGATGAAAAAGGATGCAAAGATGTATTAAAAGAAAAGTTAAACATTGAAGAAAAAGATATAAAAAGTAAGGATGCAAAAGCGAGAAATATAATAATACAAGCATTGCACGACAAACACCTAGAATATGTGAGGAACGCTAAAACGGCTTATGAAATGATAGAAAATTTAAAGCATATTTTTGAGAGGAAAAGCACCTTAACAAGCCTTTATCTGCGAAGACAATTGTTGAATTTGAAATGTAAAAAACATGATAGTGTAGAAGAACACTTCAATAAGTTCGACAATATTATTAGAGACATAGAAGCAAATGGAACTAAAATGGAAGAGAAAGAGAAAGTTTGTCAACTACTATTAAGTATGGAAGATGTGTACCAACCAACCATCACAGCGCTAGAAACAGCTGGTACCGAACTCACAATTGAATTTATAAAATGTAAGCTATTAGACGCAGAACTGAAAGAAAAGAACAATGCATACAAAAAACAAACGCTACAGAATATAACAAAGGATTATGCTTTTCAAAATAGCTCCATAAAATGTTTTAATTGTGGTGAACCAAATCACTTAGCTAGAAACTGTCCTCAGAATGTGCAAACACAAACACATCTACAACAAAGAGGAAGAGGTTACCAGAGAGGAACAGGTTACCAGAGGGGAAGAGGATTTAAAACAAGAGGAAAAAATAATAGACCCCGAGCATATTTAGGAGAAGAAAATGAAAATGATAAAACAATATCATTTATTGCTTCTCAAGCTTATACAGCAGCTACATATAAAAAAGAGATAGAGTTTGTAATAGACTCGGGAGCATCGTACCATATGATCAGTACACAATATGAGAAATATATGACAGATATACAGGAGATACAAGAAATTAAAGTTTTAGTTGCAAATGGAAGTATGATATCAGCTAAAAAGAAAGGTAATTTATCAGGAATTTGTAGTCAAGGAATAAAAATTTCAATAAAAGATTGTCTTATTATGGAGAAACTGTCACACAATCTTATATCTGTTTTAAAGTTGAACGAGAAAGGCCTAAAAGATATATTTCATAAAAGAGGTGTCAGTATTTGTCAAGGAAATATAGTAATTAAAGGTGATATTGATGGAAAACTGTATACATTAAATTTAAAGTTAAACAGAGAAAATATGTTATTAACAGAGAAAACAGAAAATAATTTATGGCATAGGAGAATGGGACACTTAAACTATCAAGGTATGAAGATACTAGGATTACCGTTATCTAAAGAACGATGCACAATATGTATGGAGGCTAAGGGAACCCGTTGTTCATTCCGTCCAACCCCAATGCCAAGAACAAACAAAATTGGAGAATTAATTTACTGTGATATTGGTGGCCCGGTAACACCAATAAGTAAAGATGGAGAAAAGTACTACCTTACAATAATAGATGATTATTCACATTTTTTGGAGGTTCATTTACTAGAAACAAAGGATCAAGCTAAAGATTATATAATAAAATACATAAGAAGACTTAAAAATTATGATATTAATGTAAAGAGAATAAGAACCGACAGAGGCAGAGAATTTATGAATAATGACCTAAAGTTATTCTATGAAGAAAATGGTATAGTACAGGAAACCACTTGTAGTTATACTCCACAACAAAATTCAATATGTGAGAGAATGAATCGGACACTAGGAGATAGAGTAAGAGCTATGTTACTGGAGACAAATCTTCCAAAGTATCTATGGGGTGAAGCCATGAGGTGTGCAGCATATGTCATAAATAGATCACCTACAAAAGCACTTAGAGGTGATACACCGGCAAGAGTATGGTATGGAAAGAGTCAGCTAGATAAAATAAGAGTTTTTGGCTCGAAGGCATGGTGTGTAATTCTACCAAGGTTAACCAAATTGGAACCAAGAGCGAAGCCTATGATTATGATTGGATATTGCGGCTCAGGTTACAGACTATGGGATCCTAAAACAAATGAAATAGTTGAGTCCAGAGATGTACGTTTTGATGAAACAAATTATAAATATGAACAAAATGAAGAAAGAAATAACTATGTATATGAAAGTGACACAAACGAGTCCATAGAGCAACCACAAATAGAAAAGGAAAGAGTACAGCATACTTCAAGTGATGAATACGAAAGCTCAGAAGAAAAAGAAGAGGTTCAAAGAACTAAAAGAGCAGTACAGATGCCAAAAAGATACGAAGACTATGATATGAGTAATATAGCTTATGCATTATTAACCGAGGATCCTACAAGCTATAGTGAAGCAATCAAACAAGGAGAATGGTCTGAAGCTATACAGAAAGAACTAGAAGCTCATAGAAAACTAAACACGTGGGAAGAATGTGATTTACCAAATGGTCAAAAAGCGATTGACACAAAATGGGTATTCCGAACGAAATCTGATAATACTAAGAAGGCTAGACTTGTTGCAAAAGGTTTTCAGGAAGAAACGACACAAAATGTTTACGCTCCAGTGGCCAGAATGACAACAGTAAAATTATTTTTGAATAAAGCTGTACAGGAAGATTTACAAGTCAGACAACTCGATATACCAACAGCATTTTTAAATGGAGAATTAAAGACGGATATATTCATAAAACACCCAGGAGGAGTACCATACAAAGAAGGAAAAGTACTGAAGTTAAAGAAAGCACTTTATGGTCTAAAAGAATCGCCACGATGTTGGAATGAGACATTGAACAGTTTCTTGATAAAAAATGACTTTATTCAGTCTCAAAGCGATTTCTGTTTATACACTAAAAAAGGAGTGTATGTATTAATATTTGTAGACGACATTCTAGTAATTGGAAATAGCGAGAAAATAATAAAGAAATTAAAGGTAGAATTTCAAGCAAAAGATATGGGAAATATTAACAAGTTTTTAGGTCTAGAAATAACAAGATCTAATGAAGGAATGAAAATAAAACAAACACAAATCATAGAAAAATTTTTATTGAAATTTAACATGCAAGACTGCAACGGTATAAGTACACCTATGGAAATTGGCCTAAATATAGATGAAAAAGAAGAAATTCTGAATAATGTTCCTTATAGAGAACTGATTGGATCGCTAATGTATTTAGCTACAGTTAGCAGACCAGATATTGCATATGTCACCGGATATCTCAGTAGATACATGAATTATCCAACACAGACTCTATGGAAAGCTGGAAAAAGAGTCCTTAGATATCTGAAACAAACAAAAGACACAGGATTAGAATACAAGAAACAAGAAAATAATCACTTGCTCAGTTTTTCAGATGCAGACTGGGGTGGGAATAGAGATGACCGGAAAAGTATTAGTGGAATGGCTATATTTCACTGTGGAAATCTAGTCAGCTGGAGCTCAAAGAAGCAATCAACAGTTGCACTCTCTACGGCTGAATCAGAGTATGTGGCAGCAGCTCAAACTGTAAGTGAAACCGTGTTTATAATCGAAGTGTTGAAGAACTTGGACTGTGACATTAACTTAAATTGTTATTTACTTATTGATAATCAGAGCACTATAAAAATGATAGAAAGTTTTGAAAACAGTAAGAGAACCAAGCATATAGATATAAAAGTTCATTTTATAAAAGATATTGTCAACAAAGGTTTAATAGTTGTAAAGTATGTATGTTCTCAAGAAAATGTTGCTGATATATTCACTGTCTTTTCCAAATGTCAGACACCAATACTTGTGTAAATTACTTGGTTTATTAGAATAAGTCTAATTTCGTATTTTAATGTTTTGTTTTCACTTTAGAAGATAATATAGGTACAGAGAATAATATTGTTAACTGTCAAAGTCAAAACTCAAAAGTAGAAATGTCAAATATGAAATATTTTAGGGTTGCCATGTTAATGTATAAAATTTCGTTGTCAAGTTACAAGTTATTTGTTTTATATAAATAAAAAATGGAACTTGAACTTGAGCCGGGGTATTGGAATTATATTGTTTATTATTATCTGTAGAATATTTTGACGTAAGTTTTCACTTCCTGTTCGTTCGCTCTCTCGGTTCGCTTCGCGCAGTCGAAATGGCGCTGCTAGGAATTATAGGAATATGTAGTGTAATAAAAACTTGTTATGTATGTTAATAAATTCGTATCTGATTGTACTGAGTTCTTATTTATTCAATACGTATATTTCTAAAAAGAAGCTACTAACTTGTTTCAATATCAGATTTAATGATTTGATTGAATGAGTCATCTCATTAAATTTCATTTTAATTTCATATCAATAAAAAACTTCTACTGAAGACTCGGCTGTACGGACATAGTTCCCTTTGCCTACCAGAATGGGTGAAGAAAAAAAACTCTGCTTATATTCTACGGTTGGCGCCATTTTTAAGAAATTTCAATGTATATGTGAATTATAACTTTTATAAGAAATAAATGTTAAGTTAGTTGAGTTTATTGTGTTTTTATTATTTTATGAAATTGCTTCATTTTTTCGCAACTGTATTAAAAATAGTCGTTCAGTACACGTGCGGAACCGTCATTGCAACTTGTTTCTACTGTCAACCATTTGTCGGAACTCTTTGCAATGACAGCCTTTACACACTTGTAATGAAATATAGTATAACGGCAAGGAGCCTATTACGTTGAATACTTAAGTCTTATATTTTATTTTAACTTTAACGTCAGTACAAGAAACTTTTTTTACGTGATTTACTAAGTCATTATTGTTGTTATTCTTATACTTTTATGAAAATATAATTACATATTTTGTAAGAAACTATTTGTATTGTTTTCTTCACTTACCTACATTTTGTGATTCTATGCAACACTGAACTACCATTATTCTCGAACATCTGTAAAATGATTCACTATGTACTAATCGGTTCACTATAAACCTACACCTCGGTTCATAGTATACCTAGAGTAGGTGTTGAAGCAACGGATTCAACCTTGCTTCAAACAATAATTGCCTTTAAATTAAGTGAGGCGTCGACTTAACGGATTAGTGACGGTGAAACAAAAATTAATTAGGGTCAGGTGGGGCATTTGCAATAGCGGGGCAAAAGTGATAACGTTAATCTAAATTATTTACATTAAAGAAACCGGTGATGCCATCTCTGATTTACCATACGTACTTCTTTAACTATAAGCTAACCACTTCTTGACACTGTTTTACCGACGGATGAAGGAGTGACGTGTCATTACGTGTCGGACTTTGTAAGAGCGTGCTGCACAAATTCATAACCTAACTTTCATTCCAGTTTCATCTAAGGATTTAAAGTAAGTTTTTGATTTGTTTTGTACCAGTATGATAACTTATGTGTTCGTAAGTTGTTTCAAACGTGTATTTTTGTATCATCTGGTACCGTCTACACCGTACGTTCATTATTGCATTTGCCCCTGAATTTTGTGTCACTGGGGCAAATGTAATATCATGATTATTACATTTACCCCTAGATAAATTGCTTGTTCCAGATGGTGAGAAATTATGTTAAAAAAAAGGAGAGGAGATCCAAATATTCCGAAGAAAGATTAAGCAGAGCTATTGAAGAAATACGGGCCGGTAGATTGACAATACATAAGGCGTCAACTTTGTATGGAATTCCTTTTTCAACACTATATTGTCGAATCAAAGGTACGCGAGGGGTTATCAAAAAATCAAAGGGGAGGAGAACCGCACTCGACAAAAATATAGAGAACATGTTAGCAACTTCCATTAAAACACTAGCAAAGTGGGGCTTTGGCCTCAGCAGGAAAGAAATTCTGGAATTGGTGGGTCAGTTTGTTACTAAGAATGATGTTCAAACCCTTCAAACCTGAAACCTTTCAAAAATGGGATTCCAGGTGAGGATTGGTTTCTTAATTTTAAAAAGCGGCATAATCTGTCCATTCGAAAACCAGAGCCGTTAGAATACGCTAGAAAGAAAGCTGCCACAGACCCATTTAATATTTACGGATATTTCAATCTTTTAAAAAAGGTTTTGATTGAACTGGGTATAGAGGACAACCCTGGTCGTATCTGGAATTTGGATGAAAGCAGCCTTAGTATAGATCCATCCAAATCAAGAGTAGTTGAAGAAAAAGGTCAAAGCTCATCCCGAGTTACAAGCACCTCGGGTAAAGATAATACTACTTTTGTTTTGGCTTGTAATGCTATGGGTCAACGAGTGCCTCCTTTAATAATATTCAAAGGAAAAAATATGTGGGATCAATGGAAAGCACCACCAGACAAATAATTTCTAGGCACAGCTTACGCGGCGACACCCAATGGTTGGGTGGAAACAGAAGTTTTCAAAAATTACTTTAAAAAAACCCTGGTACCGGCTTTGGGCGATGAAAGACCTGTCTTGGTTATATACGACGGCCACTCTACTCATATTTCGCTTGACTTGGTAGAATATGCTTTGGACCAAGGAATAACAATTTTAAAACTCCCTGCCCACACAAGTGATATTCTACAACCATTAGATGTATCAGTTTTCAAGTCTTACAAACAAAATAAAATAAAATAAAAATGGGACCAAACTATTGCAACTTGGCAGCGACAACATATTGGTCAAAAGCTACCTAAATGTCTATTTTCTCAATTTCTGGGAGAAACTTGGACTAAAGTCAGCGATGACGTTATCAAGAATGGGTTTAGGAAGGCAGGCATTTTCCCGTTTGATGCTGATGTTGTTCCAAAGGAGAATTTTGCCAAAGAAGCTTTAGAGCGTTGGGAGAGACACCAACAACAAATTGAGAGGGGTGTGCAAGATAATACTATGGAGGTTGTGAATACCGAGTTTTTTGAGAATGTTGACGAGGCCTCTAGTTTACAGTCACTGAATGCCAACTCTTTAGATCTACAAAGCTCCAATATTGAAACTCCACATTCTCAAGAAAAGCCAGTTCATAATTCTGAATTTTCACAATCCGCATCTATGGAGCAATTAATTTTGTCAGTTATTCATCAAAAACAAATTTCAAACAAACAAAAGAGACGAAAAGTGGCCTCAGGTGCTGAAGTTATTACGTCTGCTGAAATTATTGAAGTACTGAAGGACAAAGAACAAATTCAAACAGCTAAACGAGTAAAAACTACAAATAAATCGCAAATAAAAAGGAAAAAAACAAAGAAAACTGAGAATTCAGACAGTGACATAACGGACATAGAATCTGTACAGGTTAGTAGTGACATAAACAATGTAAAAAAAATAATTAAAAGGAAACAAAGGACGAAATTAAACCGAAAGAAAAAGTCAGACGATACAGTCATACAGAGAGTGATGAAAGTTCTGAAGGTAAAGTGTCTTATGCAGAATCAGATGCTAGTGAATGGATGGAAGAGGAAGACGAACGAGAAGAAGATGAACAATATCATTCTGATAAAGAAAATAACGGAAGCAGAAAAACACATGTGAAGAAAAATAAAACAGTAAGAGTTGAGACGAAAAAGGTAAAGGAAGTATCAAAAGAAAAAGAAGAGCTAAGAATTGAAAAGGAAGGATCACACGAAAAAACAACTGAAGAGCCAGAAATAGAAAATATAGAAACTGAGAGGACACGAACAGAGGAAAAACCAGAAAATAAAATTCAAGAAATCCTTGTGAATAATTGGGTTATAGTGAAATATGCACTAAAAAAAGGACTTAAGTACTACGTGGGTGTTGTACAAAAAAAGGTAGGCCTTCGTTGGGAGGTGAAGTTTGTAAGACGTAAGGGAAGTATGTTCGCATGGCCAATAACGGAGGATTTTGATCAAATCACGGCTGATTCCATCGTTCACATACTACCTAATCCCGAATTAACCAAACGTGGTTTAATAAAATTTGATTTTGATTTCACAAATATGATTATTTCTTAAAAAGTTTATAACTTTTGATGTGATTATCTGATTTCCTTCAAATAAAAACTGAAATATTTCTTTATTTCTGTATTTTTTTGCTTTTACCCCAGATTTCAGTCTATAGGTAGTCTTAACAAATTAGATATGATTATTACATTTGCCCCTTTACACGAGGTAAATGTAATAATGAGGCACAGTACTTCGTTTGGGTCTCATTTTTATTTTTTATTTATTTTTTCTTTACTTAAAATACATAAAATAACAGCTAAATATATGCTTAATAACATCTGTAAACGTGAATTCTTACAAACTAATTAGTGAATAAGTCTTATAAAATTGAACTTATAGATAAATAATAAACTATATATATAATTTAGTTACGGTCCTCGCATGCTCGAAGTAAGATCTCAGTCTTTTTATTTCTGATTTTCCTCTGATTCCTAAATTTTAAAACCCCTGCACGCACATAATGGTCCATATCGAAACGGGTTGTTGAAGCCTACATTTTTCTATGGAAATATATATTGGGGATCAAGAAATATTACCTGGAATTAATTTGAAAGTAAAGCAAAGTGTCCGAGAACAAAGAAACTGGAAATCTCTTTGGATTTAATAAGTGGCCTGGACATTAGAGAATGTAGAACTAATAATCTTACGGTGTATACAATTAATTTAATTTATATCACCCAGCACTCTTATTTTAAGGTAACATTTTAGTTATAAGAAATAAAAGGCAGTATAAGGTCAGTAACTAATTTTTAATTTTTTTATTGTATAGTTTCACTTATCTATTAGCTTTTTACAATTAATAAGGTTTTTAGTATACATTATTTACAATTATAATTAGCCTAGTTAAAAATATTGTATATCATAGTTAACAGTACTTAATTAAAACAGTACAGTAATCTTAGCATTACATTAGTTAATTATTTTAATTTCATACAATATTTTTCATTTTAAAGCTTAATTTAAGCTTTTTACAAGCTTTTTAGTAAATAATCAAATTAGTTACTGTAATATTTATCTACCTACATACAACAATAAAATTATATATCTACTTGCAGTGCTTAAATTTAGAATTTTAATTTTGTATTTTATTCATTAGTGTCCATTTTCATAATTTTTAATTATTTGAAATAATTTGTTACATTGTATAGTGACTTATTATTAAAAAATCGCAGGTTGATTGCATTATATTCATTTAGTGTCCACTTTCATAAATTTAAATCATTTAAAATATTTGTTACTTAGTATAGTGATTTATTGTTATTAAAGGAGATGGGGACTTTTAGGCTAAAATTGTAGTAAGTAAAGATATGCTTTAAAAAATTGTTCATATTTTTTTATTTTAAAATATAAAATATCAGCTCAATTCTGAATCTGGAAGCTGAGAAAAATGAAAAAGATAGTTTTCGTCAAATTCATTGGGTATCGATTTAATTATAATCGATTAGAGAATTAAAAAAAAAAAGGTTTGCACTAGTTAACTAACTCAAAGTATTCAGATACACAATTGAAATTGTAAACAATAAAGTGTATTTAAATAAAGTTACATTAATATCGAAAATAACAATTAATATCTGATAAACCAAAATGATTATCGATTTCTTATCGATTGAAAATAAATCATATTTTTAATAACAGCTTAAGCTTTAAGATTGCATCGTTGCGTTTGTTACGTATTGCGTTTTATTAAAATATGTAAGACACGTTCTGTACTTCCGTCTGTTTTTTCTCCTGAAGAATTAGATCATTCTTTAAATACTATTATCATTCAATCACAAAAGGAATCCTTTCCCGAGTACGACTTATTATTAAATGACAAGGCTTTATCTCCGAAAAATCGATTATTAAGATTAAATGTCTTTCTTGATAGTAATAAAATCATGCGTGTAGGAGGGAGACTGAATAACTCTGATTTCTCGTTCGAAAGGAAACATCCTATACTATTACAGTCCACTAATCATTTTGTTAAACTTTTATTTAGACACGAACATATTAAGCTTATGCACGATGGGCCTCAATTATTATTAAACACAATTAGGCAAACTTATTGGCCACTGGGAGGGCGTGGTCTGGCCAAAGCCTGCTATCGTCAGTGTGTTCGTTGTCGGCGTTTCAAAGGACAAGTGGTTGTTCCACAGATGGGAAACTTGCCTGTCAGTAGACTCTCGCCAGCTGACTACGCCTTTCAAAACGTTGGGGTCGATTATGCGGGGCCTATTTCTTCGGCTAGTCGTCAGGGTCGTGGATGTAGATTGGTAAAGGTATATATAGTCATATTTATATGCTTTACTACTAAGGCTATTCATTTGGAATTGGTAAGTGATTTGACAAGTAATAATTACTTACAAGCTTTGCGCAGGTTTATATCTAGAAGAGGAAAACCGATAAATATTTACTCTGATAATGGTACGTCATTTGTAGGCGCTTATAACGAGCATTCTAGTTTTTTGAGACGTAACTGTAACTCATTAGCAGAGGATATTGCGCGTGACGGAATTAAATTCCATTTTATACCTGCATACGCTCCACATTTCGGCGGTCTTTGGGAGGCGGGTGTTAAGTCAACTAAACACCATTTAGTCAGAGTGCTGGGAAATTGTAATCTAACGTACGAGGAGCTAAACTCTGTACTTAATCAAATTGAGGGTATTCTGAATTCGCGGCCCCTTACCCCTTTGTCTACAGACCCAGAGGATATGCTTCCGTTGACTCCTGGACATTTTTTAATCGGACGGCCTATTACTTCACACCCGGTGCAGGACATTCGTGACGCTTCAATTCCTCGCTTAAATCGCTATCAGCGTATAGAACAACTACGACAGCATTTTTGGAGTAGATGGAACAAGGAGTACATCTCTGAGTTGCAACAACGAGTTAAACGGCAAACATCAAAGGGTGTCATAAAGTTCAACGACCTAGTCGTTATTAAGGAAGACAACTTACCGCCGTTGAAGTGGAGGATGGGTCGAGTTGTAGCCCTTTATCCTGGGACTGACAACATTAGCAGAGTTGCCGACATCAGGACTGCTACTGGAGTCATACGGAGAGCAGTCTCAAGACTTTGTCTCTTATTGGAGGAATCCGGTTGAAAGACAAGCTTTCAACGGCCGGGGGCATGTTAAAGCAACGTATTCAACCTTGTTTCAAACCATAATTGCCTTTAAATTATGTTAGGCGTCGACTCAACGGATTAGTGACGGTGAAACAAAAATTAATTATTCAATATACGATAAGCACTGCTCGAAGTAAGATCTCAGTCTTTTTATTTCTGATTTTCCTCTGATTCCTAAATTTTAAAACCCCTGCACGCACAGTAGGCAACAGTGAATCATTTACCAAGTTTAAAAAAAAACATAACAGAATAACTTAATTTGTATTACGATAAGAGCTGAAATTGCCACGTAAAATTACAGTCAAATCCATAACATATCGTTTAGGTAAAAGAGAAATTTAAAATTTTCACATACGGCTGAATTATGGACTTTAAAATTTTTCATGGTCCACCTCACCCTAAGGCGGCAAAAGGGTGAGCGCCAATCTTTACTATCTGTCAAAACGAATGCGAGCGTAAGCTAACAAAATTCTATTAATTTATTTCTCAATATTAAGTATTAAGTTATTTACAATCCCATAAAAATGGAAAGCAATATACCACAATAATTTTCTGTTCAGCTATATGATCCAGAAAGTAACAAAACTTACACGATTATTGTTACTGACGACGATTTCAAGCGATTAGAAGCAGGTATATAAATCAAGTTATTAATTAAAAAGAAATATTAATTTTCCATTACGTATGGTTGAGGATGAATTTTTGTTTTTAATTTGTTTTTCTACTCGTTTAAAAGACCAGAAGGATAGTTCATCATCTAAATCTAAGTAAATTTCTTCTAGGTCCTTAAATAATGAGTGATTAAATGGATTCCGTCAATAGAAATGCTATTTAAGAATCTTATTTTCTTTTTTGGATGAAATGTCTTTTATTTATTGCAGATGCAACTTTTGCAAACTTCAAACTATAAGAGGCAAAAGATTTAGAATATGCTCAATTTATCAGCGGTAGGTTTCACTAATATTTTGGGTTTTATGTGTATGAAAATTTTTAAGTTCTTTGAGAAGAATTTCAAGTTTTGTATAAATAATAAAATTGCTATTTATATAACTGAAAATGTTTAGAAAACAATGGAGAACAAGTCGAGGGTACGGAACCCAATTTGGATGGTGATAGAAGAATTGATGAACCTGAGAGGCGTCGAAGTGAAGACTCGGGTAATTTAAAACAAGATAAATCAATATCAATTAATATACTTGTAATTTAACAGCCAATTGCTTATTGTAGCATTTAAATTGCCTCATGAAGCTATTCTTTTTCTTCTTGACGAATATCAAAAGCGACACGACAAACTTTAATATTTCTAAGCCCTGTGTTCCTAGAATTTTCTTCAACACAGGTTAGCCCAAATAAGGATATTAAAAATCCTTCAAACTGTGTTCTTAAATTTTCTTCAACACAGGTTAGCGCAAATAAGGATATTAAAAATTCTTCAAACTGTGTTCCTACATTATTTTCATCACAGGTTAGCACAAATAAGGATACAAAGAATCCTTCAAACTGTGTTCCTACATTATTGACTGTGCTGACTCACCTATATCACTTTTAATATAAAAACGCCAAATTAATATGATTATGTGTAGGAACATAAAACGTTCTGATATTTTATAAAACTTGCTCCGCGTTTAAATTTGGAACTGCCATTCACTATACACATGTTGGGTGCCAATCATTAATGATGACTTAATTAATGCCAACCACTGTACTTTAATGATGACTTAATTAATGCCAATCATTGTACTATTGGTTCAGGCCAATAATTATTCGTAGTAATTCAAAGTTATTTATTTTCAACTTTTTTTACAGTTCCTCATAATGCCAAAAATAAGTAGAGGTACTGCTTCTTATTAAAAAACACAGAAGATATATTAAAAGCTATTGAGGCAGTACAACATGGAATGCCTAAAAAAGCTGCTGCGACGAAGTTTGGAGTACCACGGGCTACCATACAATTTAGACTTAGTTCGTTGTTCGTAAAATCTAAACCAGGGCCGAATACAGTACTAACAGAAGACGAGGAAAAAGTTTTAGTAGATTAGATTATAACATGCTGTAAAAAAGGGTTTCAAAGCAGCAAAGCAGTGAATGGTTAGAAATAGAAAAAAATAAAATTAAAGAGAAAGACAAAAAAGAAAACGATAAAGAAAAACGTAAACGCCAAAGAGAAGAAAAGAAAATTAAAATAAAATAAGAAAAATTTTGATGAATACTAAGTACCAATGACTGATTCTCATGTGTGATAATAATTGTAACTTTGGTCCCAATAATTGTACTTTTTGACCGATTTAGAGATTTTATTTTTATTAAAACCTTATAAATGAAACACTAAATACATTTTTATTCAAGCAAACATAGACCAAAGAAACATTTAGTAGTGCTCAATAAAATTTATAACATCAGATAATATATTAAAGAAACTTACCTTTCTATTATTAATGTATTTTTAATGCTTTGTAATTTACCTCGAAAAATTCACCTTACGTAGCTTCGAGTGTACGGCGTAAGGCAGTATCGTTAATTGATCGATGTTATTACGGACGGTTTTAATTACATTTTCTTTTTAAATAATAATATAATTATTTGCATGATTAACACGAAATTCAAAAAAGTCTACAGATAGACTATGTAAGATGTTTCCATGAAATGTTCAAATTGAATTGATTGACGGTCACTGAACTATTTTATTTTAGGATGTTTCTTTGTCACACATAGGTACATCACACATCATACACACACCGGCATATTTAGCCGAAAATAAAATAAAGGTTTGATATCAGTATCATATAAGGTTGCTGGCTGGTTTATACGTAATTTAAGTTAAAAAGATATATTTTTAAATTAAGAAAACAACTGAACATCACATTTTATGCAATTGCTTTAATTTTATTCAAATACACCTTATCTGGAGCGAACTTCGAGTATTTCTTCCTTCTGAGTTTGATTTAAAATTTCATTGAAATACTGTTTTTTGTTAGTATCTTTTTGGAGTTGAGGACTGAATTATACCTGACTTAGCCCCAACGTAGATTACCAAAATAAAATTAAAGCAAGAATGTCCTACTCGCTGGAATTCCTGCTATGAAATGTTGCTAAGGATGATTAAAATTAAAGATGCCATAATAAGCACGTTGGCTCTAATTAGGAGTGATCTTAGCCTCCAAAATGCGGAATGGGATTTGATTGAAAAAGTGGTTCCAATTTTAAAACCCTTTTACGAAATAACCCAGGAAATTAGCACAGAAAAGCACGTAAGTCTTTCAAAAGTTTTAGTTTTTACAAATCTAATGTGCAAACATGTGGCAAAAGAAATTGTAAGTCAAAATGACGCAAAACTTAAGATACTTTTGGAAAAACTTCAAAACCAATTATTGGCCAGATTTCATGACTTAGAATCAAATGTACTATATTCTGATTCCTGCATCCTTGATCCTCGGTTTAAAAAAAGGGGATTTAGGACCCCAGAAGCCTTTGAACGTGCTTTGGGAGGATTAAGGCGCAGGATAGGGCACATACAAATTATAAATACAGAAGAGCCAACTGTACAAAAAGTTTATCCACCCCAGAACCTTGCTGAGCCGAGTATTTGGGATGAGTTTGATGCAGCAGATGCACAAGTGACTCGTCCATCCAACGCGACTGTCGCAGGCATTCGCGAACTTGATAAATATTTGGAAGAGGATTATTTGAATAGGAAGGAAGATCCTTTAAAGTGGTGGCACGCGCGAAAATATATATACCCTCATTTATATCAATTAATGTTAAAAAGATTGTGCATTCAAGCTACGTCTGTGTCCTGTGAGAGAGTCTTTTCGGGGGCGGGCTTACTGATTAATGACAGAAGAAAATTATTGAAACCCTCAAAAGTCTCCGAAGTCCTGTTTCTGCATGGGAATATGTGATTAAAAAATACTTTGAAATATAATTAATAAGCTTTAAAAAAGCAAAAAAAAACAAAAAGAGAAACCTCAAAAAATTATAAAAAATCCAAAAAAAAAATTTAATAAATCGTTGTACATATTTGATTTTTAAATACGCCATTCTTTTAAAAATAGAATGACAGTCCTAAGCCTGTTGAAGTATGAAGGGAAATCAAATAATGTGTATAATGAGGTTTGTTATTTCGCAATCGTAATTCGTATCTTGTGCTAAAAGACACTTAATATTATCAAAATGATGAAATGAAAAAAAAAATGAAAAAAAAGTATTTCGACCTGTACACTGTTTTGTAGCCAGGTATTATTTATTATCACTGGGTCAAAAAATCTGGGTACTACTAAGTACTAATAGTACTAATAAGGTGTACTAGTACATTTTTCGAATTGTACGAATAGTGCGCGCACCCAACAATGTCCGATTAAGCCCAAGACTACTCCAAGGCTCGAGGTATATCATCGTAGAAACACGTTAACTTTTGCTCAGGAACATCGACTTTGGAACGCGGACCAATGGAGTAAGGTATTGTTCAGTAATGAGTGCAGAATTCTCTTAAATCAAATCGACGGCAGGCAAAGAATATACAGACGCAAAGGAGAACGATTCAACAAATTTTGAACATACAGACAAATTTTGAAACTACAGTTGCATACGGCGGTGGATCAATAATGGTTTGGGCGGGCAATTGTTTGGGAGCTCGCACAGACTTGGTAGTGATTGACAGAGGGAGTCTGACAGCAGACCGCTATATCAGAGAAGTTTTAAAAGAAAATGTCGTGCCGTTTGCCCCATATATCGGTGACGATTTTGTTTTTATGCAGGATAATGCTCGTCCGCATACCGCTCGGGTAACTCAAGCTTATCTTAATGATATGAATATCACTGTTATGAAGTGGCCGGCGAGATCACCAGATATGAACCCAATAGAGCACATTTGGGACTTGCTGAAAAGAAAAGTTAAGTCTAGAATTCCAGCTCCTGCCAACGTGGGTAAACTGCGAATCGCCGTAGTTGAGGAATGGCGGAGACTATCCCAGGAGACCATCGATAACATCATTCTCAGTATGCCTAGACGGGTAGAAACTTTAATAAGAGCACGTGAAGGAAATACGCGATATTAATCACCATTTTTCTAATTTAATTAGTTGTTATTTTAATATTAATTTTCACTATTCCCGGTTACATGAAAAGTTAAAAAATGTACCATTTTTCACAAAATAATAGCCTTTACTCGCAAAATCTGTTCTTAATGTGATCTCATTTTAAGTAAAACAAATGAAACTTTAAATAACAAAAGAAGTATAGTAAGTAGATTTTAAAATAAAAACATATTTTTAGTCGTTGTTGACACACACGCTTTTTAGAGAGAGAATAAAAATAGAATCCTTTTACGACGTATTAATGTTCTGATTGCAAGATTTACAATTTTCTTTTAATTGTTCGGTTGAAAACCATTATTACACTATTTTATGCCGCTCATGGAACTAACAAGTTATTCGTATGTTAAATAGTTGACTTTTTCTATAAAATGCTTTGCTTTTGTTTATTTATAAAATTCCATTGTGGGCGTGATTTGTTGTCTTTAGTTACAGTTTTTAATTTCTTCGTTTTTATTTTAAGATAACTTTTAATTATTGTTCTTATGATTACTTTTATAATTTTACTTTATAAATAAAATAATTGTCTGTCGTTTTGCCTTTTTAAAAAAGACAGCTGTTCCGCATATAGAGGTTATTACTACAGTTCAAGTTCATATTTTATTTTTTCAAATGTAATATGTATTCCTGCAATACAATTAATCAATTTTTCAGTTTGGCGTTGATTGTGGACATAGTCAACCAAGGAAGAGATATAGAAGAGGCTTCTGATGTACCTGTAAGTCTTTAAAATAAAAATTGTTTAAATACTACCTGTCTGCATCTTTTCACTATAAAACTTATTTTTTCAGGAGCTGAATTCTGCGCATTGTAATTTATATTGCACCACTGATGGAGTTAAACTTTTTAAAAAGACAACTGTTCCGCACATAGAGGTTAGTAGTAGAATTGTCCTATTTGCAAAAAAAAAAAATTCTTAAATGTGTAATAATTTAGGTGCTACATAATTATGTAATTTGACCTAGTTAAGGTTTTTCAATATTGTATATTTGTATTTCAGGTCGGGGAAGAAATTGAAGATGACACATCAACAAATCCATACCAGGGAAAGTATTGTCACCCTGTATTACCTGATTTTGAGTGTGCTAAAGTCTCACATGTGAGTCACCCCTTGTTTTTTTTATTATGCAGATTATACATAGCATTGGTGACGTCCTCAAAAATGCGCGCGTTCAAATACCTAGTTCTTCATCTTTACACTACAATACTTATTATCTTTTTCAGAAGTTTACACCTGCGTAACAAGGACTGCTGTCATCACCTGGATTAGATTCTGTCTTAAATACACCAAAAACATCACATTTTGACGACACGTTGGCGTAGCGGTTACAGCACTGCCTGTTGCGCATGCGGTCGCGGGTTCGATTCCCTCTCACGCAAGACATTTGTATTGGCTATATAGATGTTTGTCGTGGTCTGGGCGTTTGTGCTTGTGTATTGTGTGTGTTTCCGGACCCCCGACACAGGAGAAAATCCTACTGGGGGCCGTAAGTGTGAAGCGTTGAGTGTGAAGCGTTTATTTTAAGAAGGAGCTTAGAAAATGTCACCGAAAGTTGCGTTTTAAGGAAAGCCAAGTTAGGGATTTAAAAAAACAAAACAAGAGATTTCTTAAAGCAAATTCATCCTTGAAAGAAATCATCAAGGACTTAAAAAAGAAACGGTTAATTGATGAGTCTTTAAGTAATGATATAGAGAAAGCTACTGAGAATAATGATCAATGCATTATGAAAATACTATCGGCTAATGTGCGAAAGCCTTTTTCCACACATCCGCCAGCACTTCGAAAATTTGCTCTTAGGCTGCGTCCCCAGTAGGCAAACTGTTAGCCGCCGACTGAGTTAGCGGCGTATCGGTTTAGTACGCCCTTCCATATATTTCAAATGGAGTGTTCACAGTTTGCTAGTTTTGCGCTCACTGTACGCAGTTTGCAGCGTTACGCGCGCCGACTATCTTAGTGAGCGGCCGACTCCCACCAAAACCGGTTCCAGTCGGCGGCGGCGATTGGTTGTCCGCCGAGCGTAGTGACTCAATTTGCCGCAAACTCATTATTCGGATAGTTGGAAAAAACTATCATCGTGTTAGGACGTGTTTTTTTGCATCGCACCTAACTAATCTCAACGCACACACACATCACTGAAAATCCAAGATGTCCTTTGATACGGAAAGGTTCATTAGCGAAATACAGAATAGACCATGCATATGGAACATGTCGAGTGAAGAATACAGCAACAGAGTATTAAAACAGAGCAATTGGAATGAAGTCGCTGATATTATATACGATGATGGGCAAAACTTAGAAGAAAACACTAAAAAAAAAAGAAGTAAGGTCCATTCTAATGAATTTATTATTTATTCAACAATATACTTGTATCACTCACTACATAAAACAAAGTATCATAATTTACATAGTATTTACAGCTTTCCACACTCCGTTACACTATTTATTCCTGTAGCTACAACTTACAAATATTTCTCTTGCCAGGGTAGCTTTCCTTCGTTAAGAAAATAGTTTTTAAACTTTTCTCTTGTTATTTTTCCAGAATTTGATACAGTAATAATTTGGCTCCTTGAACTTGTAAGAGTTATTGAGGTACGTCGCGAAATATGTGCATATTGTGCTTGTTCTCTTGCTATGACAAAATTATGTAAAATACAAACAGCTTTTACGATAGCGATGGTTGTATTCACATTAGTAGCGATCGGTGTATGCAGAACTCTCCATTTGCTTGTTAGGATGCCGAATGCACATTCCATGCATCTCCTAGCTCGACTATGACGATAATTGTAAATTCGCTCTTCCTTATTTAAACTTTTATTAGGAAAAGGCCTCAAGATATACTTTTGTAATCCAAATGCCTCATCTCCAAGAAACACGAAAGGTTGGGGCAATCCATTTGAATTAGGCAATTTAGTTGAGTTAGGAATCTTCAGAGACCCACACGCCAATTTTTTGCCAAAACCACTTTCTTTAAATATATTACTGTCAGCATTTCGTCCGCAAGCACCTACATCAATAGCTATATAAGAACAGTTTGCATCTGCTACGGCTAACAGAACAATTGAGAAGAACTTCTTATAATTAAAATAGTTAGACCCACTTTTTGGTGGTTTTCTAATACGGATATGCTTGCCATCGATAGATCCTATACAATTTGGATAGTTGGTTTTTTTATAATATCGTTTTGCTATTTCTAGCCACAATTTTTCAGAAGGTTCCGGCATTTCCTGTGGCTGTAAAATATCCCATATATAAATGCATGCAGTTTCACTTATTATTTTCGATACCGTCGATTTTCCAACAAGAAACTCTTGTGCAATTTTTCTGTAACTTAGTCCACTTGACAGGAATCTGGAAAGAATATTGAACTACCGATTATTTCTGTTTCAGTAAAAGACCTACAAAAAAAATGGAAGGGTTTGCGCGACTATCACACCAGAGCAAAAAAATAAGGATTCCTCAGTCAAAAGCGGAAGTGGGGCAACAAAAAAACGCAAGACACCATACTTGGACATATTACACTTTTTAAATGTTTCTAGAGCTAGCAACCAGACATCTGGCAATATTAGCGCCGAGACGTCTAGCGACAGTAGCGCTATTTTAGATGAAAATGATTCTACTGACTCGGTAGTTAATGTCAGTAGACCAAAAAAGATGACTGTGTTTCAAGAAGCACTAATTAACTCGATGGAAAAAAAAGGAGAAAACGATCCAGATATGAACTTTCTACTAAATATTTTACCGGAAATGAAGACAATGTCCCCAACACAGAATTTTGAATTTCGGTTCGAAGTGATGAAAATTATTAAAAATATAAAATATAGTGTACATAATAATTATGATGCAAACTGGATGGACGAATGCCTACCAGTACCCTCATAAGTATGGTATGCGAGTGGAAGCAGCCTTCCACATCCCAGTACGCTATTTCGGTGGTATAAAAACGTGAATGCAGATCCAGGATTCACCGATGAGTATTTTAAGAGATTAAATGATAAATCGAAACAATCGTCGGAACCACTGATATGTTCGCTCATTGTTGATGAAATGTCTATACGACAGCAAGTAATATGGACTGGCGATAAATATGAAGGCCTGGTTGATATGGGTATCGGTATGAATGATTCAGACCAAAAGGCTAGTCAGGCCTTTGTAATTCTTGTAGTTTCGATAAATCGGGGCTGGACTTTGCCCATTGCATAATTTTTCATTCAAAGCTTAACTGGAGAGATGAAGGCTAATATAATTAACATCGCTTTACAAAAATGCCACGAAGCTGGAGTCAAAATTGTATCGTTGACCTTCGACGGATGTAAGTCCAACATCAATTGCATGAAAGCGTTGGGTTGTGATATTGAAAACCACGAAAACATGAATACAACGTTTCAGCATCCAAGCGGTGACCATAAAGTTGCTGTTTTCTTAGATGCATGCCACATGGTGAAGCTAATACGAAACTCTCTGGGGTCTACAAAGGAATTCTTTGACGAAAGTGATGCAGCTATAAAATGGAGCCTCATACTCTAATTACACAACCTCCAAGAAGAAAACAGTTTACATTTGGCCAATAAACTGACTCAGAGACACATAAATTTCAGAAATGAAGTAATGAGAGTTAAGTTGGCCACCCAACTGTTAAGTAACAGCGTTGCCAAGGCTATAGAATTTTGTGATAAACAACTACAAATTAAAAGTTTTGAACAATCAGATTCAACACTAATTTTTTTTTAAATTAATCAATGACATTTTTGATATCTCAAACTCGAAAAATTTGAAGGATTTTGCATTTAAAAAACCATTGGATCCCAAAAATGCTACAGAAGTATTATCTTAATGTGTCGACGCAAAAAAATACTTTCTTTGGCTACAAAAGTAGAATACAACACAACTATTAAAGTTAATAAAGAACCACGAACTGTATTCGAAATCAAGAAAGTTCCATTGCATAAATGCGCCGCCAACACAGGCGTGGTTGGACTGTTAGTACGCTTAAATAGCATGGAATACTTATGCAATACACTAATTGTAGAGACTAAAGCAATGTCATACTTGACGATGTTCAAATTTAGTCAGGACCACATTGAATTATTCTTTGGAGAAATCAGAAGTCTAGGTGGTTTTAACAACAATCCGAATGCTCGTCAGTTTAAATCAGCTTACAAAAAAAATCCCGTCTCATTTGGAATTAAGTTCTTTTACGCGAAATTGCTTGCCTCTTGAGAGTTTGCCTACACTGCAGAGTGGTTTACAAAACATAAACAACCCTTCGCGCAATTGCCGCCATGATGAAATTGACGAAGAAACCATCTCTACAGCATTTGTAAAAAAGCATCTCAATGAACAAGCAACAGAGGACATATATGAAAGCAACTGCGATCATTTGTCGGAAACTATAGATGATACTTCTAACAATGAAATCAAGAGTCAAATAGTTGGTTATACTTCAGGATTTGTGGTGTTCCAATTACTAAAAAAGCTGATGTGTGATGACTAGTGGTCGGAGTAGGTAGATTGATTTAAGGTCGTTGACGTCAAACGTAGAGGATAATATGGATATGCCTCAAAAATACCGGTACTTTATATTTATTGTGACATTTCTTCTGGAATTTTGAAATTAGCATGAATCTGTGTTTAAGCAGAAAAACGTATTAATAATATCAATCTACGCTGCCAGTGCTAGCTAATGGTGAAAGAAATCAGTATTTTATTTTATACAAAACACCTTGGAATATTTACAACGTATTTTGTCCCTTTCTGTTGAATTAAAAATGACGCTTGTAAGTATAGACAAAACTTAGACAGGGCCTTTTGTTACTTTATCTCATGTTCACAACGCATTCAATCAGAAGCAAGAATCCTGCATGACTCATTGGGTGTTTGTTAGAAAAAACGATGCGCGCGCGCTGTGTTTCAGGTAACTTACTCGCTTACCTCGGTTCGTAGAGTGCGCTCCTAATTTGTGAAATTTCTGTATTGTGTAAATAATAATCTGACCCTGGCTTGTTTACTGATTTCTGGTACCTTCTTAAAACGACGAATTTGGCTTGTATCTATTGGATCTCTACTTCAAGTTATTTTGGTTTAGGTAAGCTTTAATAATTTTCTTATGTAAGTATGTTTCAGGCCTTTTTTAAAAGCATAAGGTTAACATTTTTAGTCTCGTATACGATTAATGATCTTCCTATTCAGGCGATGAATCATAATTTGTTTTCAATACATATTGTAGCTAATTTTAATATGTAAAAATTGATTTACTTGACGTTTATGTATCGTTCTCTCACATTCTCTCGGAACCCGGGTTATACATACGCATAATTGTTCTTCTAAATAAAATTATTAACTGAAAACTGTTCAGGTTAGTTAACTGCTAGTTTTAACAAATATCACTTAAGCAACATTTTAATTGTTTTAGGAGAGTATTTCACTCCGAAGAGCTCAAACATGTCTGGCGCAAACGTCACGGCTGAAACAGTACAAAAGTGGATAATCGGTCATCCTGAGCTAATTTACGATCACGCTAGCCGAGCCGCAGTTCCGCTCTGTTCTGTCCGTCCGTCCGCCCGTCTGTCACCAGGCTGTATCTCAAGAACGGCGATAGCTAGACAGTTGAAATTTTCACAAACTATGTATTTCTGTTGCCGCTATAACAACAAATACTAAAAACAAAATAAAATAAACATTTAAGGGGGGCTCACATACTAAAAAAGTCATTTTTGCTTATTTTTGCTCGTTATAAATAAATGGTAAGAGGTAGGCACTTGAAATATTCACAACATACTTAATTGTATATTTACTTTAATAATAAATAAATAAAATAAAAAAATTATAAGAATGGGCTCTCATACAACGTGGGGATGACAATAGAACGATAATTGAAAACACCGTTAGTACTAGTATAAAGAAGTATTTCAAAACCATCAGATAAGCCCTAACATCAAAATCAAAAAAAAAAGATTTTTTCATACAAACTAATTCAGTTTAATTTAATAAAATTTTATAACATCATTTTTGTAACTACAGGATCACTGACCTGTTACACGCGTCATCGCGCGGTGATCGGTCGTGACCTTCTTTCTACGCGGCAAAGTCACGTAGAAGTGGTATGTGCTTGTACCTACAAAACTCCATTATTTTGATTGAATAAAAAATAGTAAGTTAGAAAAGTAAATTAAAATAAATTGTTACGCATTTAAAATTAAATTGAATAAAAAACTATTTGATTTAAATTTTCTCAAACCATCAATTTTTTTTTTAAATATGCAGAACTTATCAGTAGCCGATACTGAATAAGTTATTTTTTTTAAACATGAGTTAATATAATATTATTTGGTCTGCGAACTGTCACTAAATGGCAATGATTAAAAATTTTGCCTTTTTTTTGTGGCAGTCGATCCCATATCCATTATTTTTATGCTCAATCTTTTTAAAAATAATAATAGCTGTCCTTGAGTCGTTAACCGCCGGTTTTAGGGTAGGTCAGGTCTTTAGTATGATACATACGTAGAAATTTTAAAAAATGAAAAATCATAATTTGTGACTAAACTACTGGATGTATTTTATTGATTTTTTGTATGTGGGCTTGGAATGTCATTACATATACGCTGTCCAAGTTATCGTTGTATTATAATCCCCACCCTGTATAACAAAAGTGATTTTTGGTGCTTTTTGCTAGATATTAAAATCAATGTACCTACTGTTGTTTACCTAATCAATGGTACGGAAGCCTTCGTGCGCGAGTACGACTCGCGCTTGGCCGATTTTATGCTATTTACAGTAATATATATCATATAATATTGTCCACAGGTTTTAAATATGGGTAAACCTACAAAGCCAGCCAGAAGAAAACCGGGTGCTAGGCAGTATGCTAATTATTCAGAAGAGATGTTGAGTGTGGCAGTTGAGTTAGTCGCATGTCAAAAAATTTCGTCGTACGAAGCAGAGAAGCAATTTGGCATACCTAGGCGCACGATTCTTAATAAATGTAAGAATCTACATCAAAAGTCTATTGGCCGCCCTACGAAATTATCTCTAGAAGAAGAAAAACATATAGCCGACGTTATTAAGTATTAACCTATCAGCAGAGTTTGGTTCACCATTGACCTTTCTAGACTTGTGCATCATCGTGCAAAACTATTTAGAGAAAAATGACAGATTGCAAATCTTTGATAGTAAAATGCCGGGCGATCGATGGGTGCGTAGTTTTTTAATGCGTCACAATTTTACTCAGCGTGCTACTCAAAACATTAAACGATGTCATGCTGAAAAATCTGTAGCAGAAATGATCGACTTCTACAAAAATCTGGAGATTTCTCTTGAGAACATTCCTCCTCAGAACATCTTAAACTTTGATGAAACAAATCTTAGTGATGACCCGGGTGCTAGTAAGGCGATCTTTAAAAGAGGAACTGAACACCCGGAACGCGTAGTAAATTCGACGAAAACATCAGTCTCAATAATGTTTGCGGGTACAGCAAGTGGTGAATGCTTATCCCCATACGTTGTGTATAAAGCGGAGCATTTATGGACACGTTGGTGTCGCGATGGGCCCCCGAACGCGCGGTACAATAGAACTAAGTCTGGTTGGTTTGACATGGATACATTTGATGAATGGTTCGAGTTCATTGTTTTACCCTGGGCCAATGGTTTAAAGGGTACAAAATTGATAATTGGTGATAATTTGTCATCCCATCTTACTGTAAACACAATAAAATTGTGTCAGGAACATGACATCAAAGGGGAATGCCCATACGTGGTTTCCTCCTTCCACGTCGTTGTGCCTAAACCAAATTAATATTAAAAACTAAGTTTTTAATTTTCACTAGCCATTGTAAAATACTTAGCCATAACTTCGACGGATAAGAATGTACATATTAAGAAGTAATTTATTCATTTCCGTTTTACTCGCAATTCCCAAGTATTTTTTGATATTGACATTTGAATCCTCACTATTGCCATTTTCGTACGAGTGTATCGACTCACCAAAGTATAATAATCGATACACTTATATTTATTTTATTAAAATATTGAATTGGCAGTTCATAATAACATGTTAAATAATAAATAAAATCAATTTTTATTTGATAATAATATGAGTTTATTTGATTAATCTATAGTATCCCGTTTTAGTGTTTTGTCAATCATAATCGATGAATCGATCTACAACTGGCAACAATGCGACATTCACTTGAAAGATGTCAAATCATTCAAATGTGAAACACAGGAAACTGTTTCGTTTTACTGACGTACCTACTTTCGTGCTAATAAGTTCGTTTGTTATTGTGTCAGTGCTTTTTATTGTTTTCTTTCTATTTTCTTTATGTCGAGTTGAGCTTCGTGTTCCTCCTAGGACTATAGAAATTGAAAATATATTTGAGACAGAGACTCTTTACTTTCGGTGTGTTTGTGAACCAAACCGATACCTACCTACGACAATGGATGTTACTTGCCGGTGTATCAATTGCTCTATGAGATTGGCGCACCAGCGCTGGCGCATAGTGGAAGATGCAACAGAGCCTATGGTGAATATACTTCGTGTCTGGGTATCACCAACGCCGGTAAGTCAAAAGTATTAACATATTTTTATAACCTATTCAGCCTCGCAATTATTTAAAAACTCGTAGACTTTATGACTGAGGCAACTATTTCATTAGAATGGGGAACTGAAACTATTAATTGGAGTTTACAAAGCCTTGATATTACAATATGGCGCATGCTTAGTCCTGTATTTATTTTGGACATAGTAAAAAACATTGATAATTATGCTGGGCTCCAGTCCATTCAATTAATATCAGTGAGGTAGGTATTTAAATGTAATAAGCTTAGTAGCTAAAAATAAACTAAGTATTAAGAATATTAATTTCTTTGTAGGTTTCTTCTGATAATAGAATATGCTTGGAGTGCTTTGGAATGCTACAACAAGTACCCGATGGTGTAACAGCCCAATCGCCCATGTCTGGACATAGAAATGTGTCCTTTGCTTGTGGTATATCTATTCTGCGGGCTCGCACTCATCTCGTTCATCCAGACTGCCCAGAAAGGAATGTTATAATTAGTTGGACATTTCCTCATTTGGTACATATTATTTTTTGTGTATTTTTTAATATGATTATATGTGATTTTTTAAAACTTACATTCAGTCTCCTTTTTAATACCAACAACAACAAATAAGCATACAGCCCACCTGATGGAAAGTAGTCGCCATGGACACTTGCAATACCAGAGGCATCCCAGAGGCATCACAGACGCATTGCCGACCCCATAATAATCTTTTCACACCCTTTTTAAACAACCTTGTTTAATGAAAAATGTACTCTTTATGATTATCAAAGCATACATATACATATTAAGATAAGATTTATATATGTTTGAAATATTAGTTGGTCTAGTGATTTTTATAAATATATTGCTTAACAAATATTTTAATTTCAGGTTTCTCATCTGAATAGAGTTTGCACTGCATGCTGGCTTGCTGCTAGGAGAAATGTTCAAAGACAAATGCGGCAAGATGCCAATAGACCTATTGAAGCCTTCAATGCGGAAACTGATAACAGAGAACCACCACATATACCTGTGCCGCCTCTACTTTCACATATTTCGGTCCCACAACGCCAAGAAAATGCTAGAATAATATCACAAACTTATTCACGTGTTGCAGCAACCTCAAGACATTGTATATTTTCAGGATGTGAAAATGTTGAACGTTTATTGTTACCAACTGGAGTGAAGGAAATGTTATTATGTCGCTAAAGATTATACATTCCATCTTCTGCTCGTGTATGCAGATACCATTTAGAAAATGATTGTTGGGAGCAGTTACAATCTAATCTTAGGGATTTTACTGCATCACAGATGGATCACATGCTGAATATGTTGGAGAGAATTAATTTAAGAACTTTGGATTTCAATAATATAAATATGATGCCACCCAATCTCTGCCAGTATTGGCTTGGAGTTACAGCTGCTCAGTTCCATGAACTTTTAGCAGAAATGCCTAGTCTGCAATGAAGTGCCTTCTGCAAGTGTGGCATTAAGTATTTATTTGGCCAAATTGCGTCCCGGTGATAGCAATGAAAGGCTCGGTTCTTTATTTGAAATGCCCCGAAGCACATTAGAAAGAAATATGAATAAGGCAAGAAACTGCATGAGCCAACAGATGGTTCCTTTACATTTAGGCCTTAATCACATGACAGTGGAAGAAGTTGCAGCTAGGAATAAAACAATTCCAGAAGGACTGTTCGGGAATCCTAATCCTTCTTCAGAAATGAGACCCGCTATTGTAATATGTAGTGATGGGCGTTGAATGAACGGACTAGTCCAATAGACGGTTAAAGACTCATCGACGATTCGACGGTCCACCGTCCATGCGTTATCTAGTCGAATTATTAGACGGGTAAACGGACGCAACGTCAAAGTCACACAACGGCATCGCGACCGTCGACGACACATAGTCACATAACACGTGGTTCAATAAGTCCCGAGACTTAAGTACTAAAAAAAAGGTCTTTTTTATAAAATTAATTTTTATTCATCAATATAGTCTCCTCCAAGAGCGATACAGTCCCTCCAACGCTTTTCTAACTTTTCTATCCCATGTGTGTAGAACGATTTGTCTTTGGCTTCAAAATAAGCCTCCGTTGCTGCGATAACTTCACTATTTGAGTCAAATTTCTTACCCTGAAGCATTTTTTTAAGGTCTGCAAACAGCCAGTAATCGCTGGGGGCCAAGTCTGGCGAATAAGGGGGTGAGGAAGCAATTCGAAGCCCAATTCGTTAATTTTGGCCATCGTTCTCACGGACTTGTGACAAGGCGCGTTGTCCTGGTGAAACACCACTTTCTTTTTGTTCATGTGAGGCCATTTATCCGCAATTTCGTACTTCAATCGCTCCAATAAGCACATGTAATAGTCACTATTTATATTTTGCCCCTTTTCAAGGTAGTCGATGAAAAGTATTCCATGCGCATCCCAAAATATAGACGCCATAACCTTACCGGCCGATTTCTGAGTTATTTGGACGCTTCGGGCGGCTTTCACCAGCCGCTCTCCACTCCGCTGCCTGCCGATTGGATTCCGGAGTGAAATGGTATATCCAGGTTTCATCCATTGTTACATACCGACGTAAAAAATCCTTTTTATTATGATTCATCAGCGCCAAACATCGCTCTGAATCATTGATACGTTATTCCTTTTGATCAGTTGTAAGCAAACGCGGCACCCACTTAGAAAAAAGCTTTTTCATGGCCAAATTTTTATGTAAAATAGTGAAAACACTACCAGCTGAAATCTTCACTATCTCGGCTATCTCTCGCACTTTTACCTTCCGATCTTCCAATACGATTTTGAGGACTTGGTTAATATTTTGTTGAGTCACTGCTTCATTTGGACGACCTGAGCGTTCCCCATCATTGGTGTCCATGCGACCGCGTTTGAAGTCGGCATACCACCGACAAATGGTTGCTTTAGAGGGAGCTGATCCTGCATAACATTTTATAAGCCATTGCTGTGCTTCAACGGTATTTTTTCCCATTAAAAAACAATTTTTTATCAACACGCGAAACTCGTTTTTTTCCATTGTATCGAAATTACAACCGTAGCGTCACTTAAATGTTTCAAAATCAATAATTTTATTGTTACATTTTTAAAAATTTGACACATATTCTTGTATTGATAGCCAGTACTTTTTAAAAATCAAAAGAGTTTTTAATATATGCGCCATTTCCAGGTTAGTCTCGGGACTTATTGAACGATCTAGTAGTTTTAGTCGGTTAATATACTTTATTTGTTACATCAAACAAATTTGAACCATGTTGTCTAAGACATTGAGTTCATTTGAAATGTGTCATTGATGGACGATTTTCCATGTCAACGCAATGAACAATGGACGTATTAACTTCAAGAGAAATTGAACCTTAGCAACGAAGTAAAGGCGGTAATTTAGTAAATAGTTGCGTGTGAGCGAATATTAATAAGTAAGTACAACTTACGAGCGAGACATCGCGCGCGAAACTGGTTTACACCAGTTCACGGGTCAGTTTTGAAGTTTTAAGTTGTTTTTGTTTGCTTGTTAGTAAACAGTACGACGCGTGCGCGGCATGAAGTTTTTTCATAATTATGAATTTCGTTCCGATGTGTTATATAAATGTAAATATTGTAAATAGTGTTACAAAACTGTAAATAGTACTGTAAATAGTGTAGTGTAGAGTACCTACCTATAGGTATTACAAGTATTATAGTTTAAGTAGTTTAAGTAAGTTATTACAATGTCAGTACGAAGTGAATTGTGGCATCATTTCGAAAAGGACGCTGCAAGTGGAAAAGCTGTATGCAATTTATGCAAAGACAAATTTGCATACAAATCTACAACAGCCAATCTTAAAAGCCATTTAAAACGTAAGCATATGTCGGCTTACGCTGCGTTTGCGCCGAAGGCCCAGGCGATTAGCTCTGCTCATATTCCGGTACTCCCCGAGCATCATACTATAAACGATTTACCTGCACCAGGGCCGAGCACGTCGATCGACCAGTTAGCAAATATTGAACAACCGTTTAATAAGCGCCAGAAAATAATGGACACTTATATTAATAAAAAAATAAGCAAAGATCAAAAAACTAAAATTAATTTAGATCTGCTCGACTTATGTACGGACAGTTTTCATCCGTTTTCTATTGTAGAAGAACGAGCTTTTCGAAAATTTTGTCGATGGATTCCAGGTTATCAACTGCCGACCAGGAAAACTTTGTCAAATTCCATCATGCAGGAAGCGAATGTAAAACTGCACGAGGATGTTAAAACTAAATTGCAAACGGAAGTTCAAAGCATATGTCTCACTGCAGACATGTGGACCTCCCTGAAAACAGAGAGTTATATTGCCCTGACTGGACATTATTTAACAGAAGAAATGGAGTTAAAAACTGTGTTGCTAGGCTGTTGTCACTTCCCGGGCTATCATACGGCAGATAACATCGCTGCGGAGATAAACACTTTGGTAGAAACTTATGAGGTTAAAGAAAAAGTTAACTTTATGGTTACAGATAACGCTGCCAATATAGTTAAAGCTGTAAAAGAAGTGTTGGGATGGAAGCATTTCGGATGCTATGCCCATAGTCTGAATTTAATTGTGGAACAAGTGAAAATAATTGTAACACATATTAAAAAAAGTACGGTAGCTGCAGAAAGGCTACATAAATACCAAGTGCAACAAGGTCAAGACCCAAAAAGACTGTGCCAAGCAGTTGAAACCAGGTGGAACTCCACCTACATTATGTTAAAAAGATTTGTGGAGCTGGAAGAAGCTATTCGTGCGACGTTGGCATTTGCTGACCGGGGGCTGCCTACAATAAATCCAGATGATTGGATACTGTACCAACAGTTATGCATGGTTCTCCTACCATTCGAAGAAATAACTGCTTCTATGAGTGGCGAAAAATACTTAACCGGCAGTTCAGTAATTATTGTTACACGTTGTCTGAAAGAAACATGCCAAAAATTATAAAAACAAAATTTTGGACCAGATGTGACTGATACTGTTCTTTTATTAAAAGCAGGATTGCTACTACTGATGGCCTTATAGGAAATGATACAATTGTGGAGATAAAATGTCCACTATCTGCATTCAAAATGTCTATTAAGGAAGCTGTCGAGAAAAAAAAAATAAGATTTTGGAATATAAAAAATAATACGATGACCATCAACAAAAATGATTCCTGGTATTACCAAGTTCAAGGGCAACTTCATATCACCAAAAGAAAGTTGTGTCTTTTTGCAATATGGTCAGGTGAAAACCAAATGATGACAGTAGAAAAAATCTTGCGCGATGATGATTTTTGGAATAAAAATATGGTTGCTAAACTTACTGAATTTTACATGGAACATATATTGCCTGAATTAATTAATCCGCGCCATACAAGAAATATGCCACTGAGGCAACCAATAATTCCCATTCAGGTTGCGTCATGTAAAAACAGCGCTAGCACTTTGGACGAAGCGTCCCAAGGGCACGGGGTCAACTTGACCCCGGGCTTTTCGAGTTTGTTGTGTCGCAATTCTACACATTGCTAAATTTATATAGTTAAAAAAGCCTGTACTTTTCAACCAAATAAAAATTAAATTAAAAAAAAAACCGACACAATAACCTACTATCCCTTTGCAAAATAGTATATCTTGATTGACCTTTCGAATTGGGTTTTTTCCAAATTCTTTAAAAAACTTTGTTTCGCATCTCGTTAATATCTTTTAACATATTCAACACTGTTTTTTACACTACTGCAGTAGTGATCTAGACAATTGTCGTGATGTCCAAAGGCATGATTATATGAATTTGTAATGTCAGCATAGAGATTATTTATTCGCACCCCTAATTCAGCGCTATCATTTTTATGTTGTTTTTATTGCCAAACAAATTACTTTTCCGATAGCGAGTATTCTTCGGGTGGTAAGCATTTTCCTCATACTTAGCGGTTATTTTGTGTCTTTACTGACCGCAACTAATTATTGCACATATTACGGAAAATATGGTTTCGGCATTCTATTTTTTCCACTGTAATCCCTTTATAATGTTTATTAAGGTCTTTCGTCTAGAATTTTTGAGTACATACATACTTAGGTACTTTAAAATTGAGTTTCTTTCATTATTTTTTACTTTTTAAAGGGAACTCAGGTTATTGTGTCGGGGGTATTTTTTAATTTTTAATTTAATTTTTATTTAATACTTTTTAAAGGTACCATTCATTTATTTTTATTATTAATTTTGTAAAGTGCATGTGATGCTATTTCATTTGAGACCCCACTCGATTCGATCGATATTTGCAGACATTCGGTTATTCTTCCCTACTTTTACCCCCACAACTTTTAAACGACAACCGATTTTCATCAAACATGTCTAAAACACTCGCCCGTGACTTACCTTTCATACAAAAAAAAAAAAACTAAATTGAAATCGCTTCATCCGTTCGCGAGCTACGGTGCCACAGACAGACACACGGACAGACACGTCAAACTAAAAACACCACTCTTTTTGCAACGGGCTTTAACAAGGAAAAACGTATACATAAGCGATTTTATAGGAAAACTAATATTGAATTTTGATTGATTATTATTTACCTACTTTTACTATATGTTTGCTCATGTAGTCCATGTACCTACAACTATGTTTAATTTTTGTCCTAAGTTTCTCAAGAAGTGAATTTATTGTATATTCTTTTCACAAATAAAGTATCATTAACAGCTATTTATTGTGTATTTTTTTTAAACTAGTTGTGTCACACGTTTTATACGCCCTCTTAATCCACGATCTCTAGAAAAACTTGTCTGATTCGACCTTATGCATTTGTGAATATAACAGGAAGAAAAGAGATAGAAATATGATTCTTAGATGCATAGAAAGAGCGCAAGATGCTGGTTCCAGCCATCTATTAAGGCCATATATTGGCAAATAAGCAGTGAGAAGCGCTTAGCAAATAAAAACAGGAAAATTACTTCCGCTTTATTTATCGGCCTGAAAAAAAAATGCTATACTCAAGGATATTATCTAGGGCCCTTGTAAGTTTGTTACACGATTAGATTAACTTGACTCGATCATAAAAAATCCTAAACATAGCATAAATTGAAGCAAAACCCTGTAAACATTTGTAGGAAAAAATATTTCTTTTAAATTTGAAATTTATACCATAATTTCCTTCTTTTCAAACTACGTAGTCTATGTTTATTAAAATTTAATTTAGTTCACTTTTTGGTACAAAAACTTTAAAAAATACAAAAACTAATAACAGTTTCGGGCGGTCCGATACAATGCCGCGCCGCCCGCGTCTCCGCCAGACGCCACTTGGCTACTGTCACTGTCGGACTTGTGTAAAAAATTTTGTTTACGTGCTCTCGTCATTCGATTGTTTTAAAATGGCAAACAAAAAAAAAACCAAAAGAAGAATAAGATCTCAATTTCAACATCGAGAATTGTGCTTTGAACACAGATGTCCGTGCGGAAAGGAGGTTGATTCTTTCGGACTACACGGCCTTTCCTGCAACAAGAGTTCAGGTAGGTTTTCCCGCCACGGTTCCCTAAATGATACCATAAAAAGAGCTCTTGCCACCATCGACGTTACTGCTCTTATCGAGCCTACTGGAATTAGTTGCGATGATGGCAAGAGACCTGATGGATTGACGTTGGTTCCCTGGGAAAGGGGACGGGCGCTTTTGTGGGACGCAACCTGCGTTGACACACTTGCTCCGTCTCATGTCAGGGAAACAGCCTTAAAAGCGGGAGCCGCGGCGGAGAAAGCTGAATCGACTAAACGGCACAAATATTCGTCACTAATTCCAAATTACATCTTTGTGCCGTTTGCAGTCGAAACACTTGGACCTTGGAGTAGCAGTGCTAAAAAATTCTTAATTGAGATAACTCCTCGCCTTATTGCCTCCACTGGTGACAAGAGGGCTGGTGCATTTTTTGCCCAGAGAATCGGCATAGCGATTCAACGGGGAAATGCTGCCAGCATTCTTGGCACAATTCCACGCGGACATGATTTGTATCAAAACTATCTGTAAATATTTATTTCTTAAGTTTTGACTTGTAAATATGTATAATGTTTACATCGAGAAGGAGATCAGTGAAAAAAAGATTTATGAAAAAGTAAGTACTCGTATATTCTTTTAAAGTTAACTGTTTTTTTTTAATATATTACCTTTTCATTTCATTTAAAATACTTAAAAAAAAAACAGCAATTCTGTACCTTTAGGTCGAGTTTCCACTGAATTTTTCTATGCAACAATACTTATTGTATGGAACATAATCTTTTAGTTTGCGAAAAAAACATTTTTATAAATATAACATGACACGGAATCAGAATCTATATGGAGCAATTATTATTATTTTTTTTATTAAATTATGGGCTTACTCTTGACCCCAGTCTAGCTCTAGGGCAGAGACGAGGTCGAAGATGGAGCGAGCTTGCCCAGAAGTAGCCTGTTCACTCGCGCTTTAAATAAACCCGCGTTATATGTACTCGGAAATACAGACGCCGGCAGGGAATTCCACTCCTTGGCTGTGCGCATTAAAAAAGATGATAGGTATAGGATAGGATAAGGGTATATCAACCAGGTGGGGATGAAAGCCCGCGGTGCGTCTGTAAGTCCGATGGAAGAAAGGAGATGGGGGTATGAGCTCGTGCAGCTCCAGGGCACACTCTCCAAAGTACAACCTGTAGAAGACCGTGAGACTGGCAACTTTTCTTCGGTAAGCCAGAGTGTGAAGAGACTCCACCAAAATGGCGTTACCGATTAGCCGCTTGGCTCTGCGTTCCACTGAGTCCAGTGTGGCAAGTTGGTATTTAGCTGAGCCATCCCACAAATGACTGCAATATTCCATGCACGATCGGACTTGAGCTTTATAGAGCGTTAGAAGCTGTCCAGGCGTGAAATATCGCTTAACCTTATTTAGGATGCCAAGCTTTCTGGCCGCTGTTTGTGCTTTGGACTCAATGTGATTGCCGAAGTTGAGGTTAGAACACAACTCCATGCCAAGGAGGTCGAGGGTATCGGACAAAGGGACAGGTGTACCTCGGAAAGTAGGGGTGAAGTTAAAGGGGTTCCGTTTGGTGGAGAACAAACAAGCCTGCGTTTTGGCGGCGTTAAACGTAACCAAGTTGCTATCACCCCATTGGGATACGTGCCCTAGTATTGCGTTCGTTCGCTCTATCATGGCCTCTCTCTGAGAACGTATTACGTCCCTGTCGTCTTTTGCGCTGGACAGATATCTCTATACAACCGTACTATCATCTGCGTACCCAACAATGCCTGGTTGTAGCATGTCGTTAATACGGAGCAGGAAAAGAGTTGCAGAGAGAACAGAACCTTGAGGGACACCGGCGTTTATATTCATCAGGTCAGAGGAGCAGCCGTCAATGACCACTCTGATTGACCGTTCACTCAAAAAGTCTGAGATCCAGCTACAAAAGCCAGCAGGGATGCCGTAGGCAGGAAGCTTGCTAAGGAGACTTGCGTGCCAAACCCTGTCAAAGGCCTTAGAGATATCTAGTGATACAGCAAGCGCCTCACCACGTTTCTCAATGGCTTCGCCCCAGCAGTGAGTGACATACACCAGAAGATCTCCAGTAGACCGCCCCTGACGAAAGCCGTATTGGTGGTCACTGAGGAGTGCATTGTCTTCTAGGTAGTTCAGCAACTTGCTGTTAAGTACCTTTTCCATGACTTTGCAAAGCATGGAGGTGATGGCGATTGGTCGGTAGTTGTAGGGATTGACTCGGCTACCCTTTTTGGGTACTGGCTGCACATTAGCGACCTTCCAAGATTTTGGCACCGTTCTAGTTTGGAGAGAGAGGCGGTACAGGCGCGTAAGAACAGGAGACAACTCAGGTGCACATGCCTTTAGGACTCGCGCAGGTATACCGTCAGGTCCACTAGTTTTGTTCACGTCTAAATTCAGCAAAACTCTACGGACCTCTTTATTGTGGATCGTGATCTCTTGCATAGAAGAGTCACGTCGAGGCAGGGATGGTGGTTGCGTAGAGCCAGCATCAAGACGCGAATTGCTCGCAAAGAGGGATGCAAACAAGTTTGCCTTTTCCACAGCGGAGTGAGCTAGCGAACCATCAGGCTTCTGCAGGGGAGGCAATGTAGGGCGGCAGAAATTCGACTCTACTGCCTTCGACAAAGACCAAAATTGTCTACTACCAGGGGGGCAGGAGGCAAGTCTAGCACCTATACGACGGTATGGTATTAATTTTGATACCGGTATTTTGTATCGGTATAATCCGATATTTTTGAATTTTGAGTTTTACTATTATTAATTGATTATTAAAATTGATTACTAAAAATAAACAGATTCCTTTTTACCCAACTGCTCTAAAATAAAGGAGGGTAATGTTATTCAGGTGAATGTATGTAGGTACGTCCGTTGATGGCCACTGTTGCTGACTGAACGGCTTTAGGGATTTTCATAAATGATGTAACGTTTATGAGGATGTCATTGACATATTACACTCAAAAGTTCACATGTTGTTGGAAAAAATATTCATATATTTTAAATAAAATTGGCAACTTACATTTCCATTTCAGCCTGAATCTAAACACTTCAGATGATGTACCGCATTCAGAAAATCGCGAAGTCTCAAATCAAAATATTAATGAGTGAGTAATTTAATATCCTAAAAATGGCCTGTTATGGCTTTTAATTATGTTGATCCATGTCTCTACATTCACCTTTTCGTTTTTTTATTTCAGGCCGGAAAACCAGCCCGTTGCAATGATTACGAGGACGCCGTTAAAAGAAATTCTGCCTCTAAATTGCGATGCTCCAAACAATAATGGGTAAATTACATATTTAAATTAAAAGTTTCAAAGTTCATCTAAAAGTTTCATACTTTTGAGTAAAAAAGTAACCAGTCCATTTCATTCTAGCCTCAAACTAAACACTCCAGACGAAGAAAATACCGATGCCTCAGATACAGAACATATCGATGAGTGAGTAATATTTGCAAAACTTACTATCTTTATACCTTCTAGTACCTTCTTTCAGAAAGAGACCCGTGCCCAGCAGTAGTTTATATATGAAATGATATGATGGTTCTCCTATATACTAACTTAACTTTTTTGCAGATATGTAAAACAAGTTGATGACTTCCCTTTAACTGTGGAAGTTCAAAAGGAAAATCATGAAGATCAACCTATTAGCGGGAGAAGAATTGTTGATTTGAATTATTTCTTATCCCAATTGCAAGAAAAGTCTAACCATATTAGTTTATTTGACTGTAAAGCAGGTAATTTTGAAATCATTGGTGAGAGGCAAAATGGATTGTTTTCAAAACTTAAATTGAAATGCAATTTATGCCAAAATATAGTTGAAATTGATTCTGAAAACCCTAAAAATCCAGATACCGTCAATGTCAATGTGGCTGCTGCTACTGGTATTATTGCTACTGGAATAGGACATTCACAATTTGAAGAGCTTTTCTCTGCATTAGATATTCCAGTTTTTACAAGTGGTTCCTATGCAAAACTGCAAGATATCGTTTATGACAATTGGGAAAAGACTGCGGCAGAATCAATGAAAGCAGCCGCCAATCGCGAAAAAGAGGCAGCAATTGCTGAGGGTCGTGTAAAAGATGGTATGGCTCTCATTGATGTATATGTTGATGGCGCTTGGTGTTCAAGATCCTACGGAAACAATTATCGAGCGAATTCTGGGGCAGCAGCAATTATAGGTGCAAAATACAAAAAAAAATCTTTACATGGCTGTAAAGAACAAATTAATATTGTTTATTATGTGCCCGGGCCGATAGGAAATGAATTGAACCAAAAAAACATACTTGTTACAAAAACTATAGCGGGTCGTCTAGTGCTATGGAGGCTGATATTATTTGCGATGGATTTAAAGCCTCGAAGGAAATGTACAATATAATATATTCTAGAATGATTGGCGATGGAGATTCGTCAACTTACGCCAAAGTACTAAAAGCAAATCCATACAACAACCATACAGTCGAGAAAATTGAATGTAGGAACCATATACTCCGTAACTTCTGTAATAAGCTTCGAGCTGTAGCCAAAGACACAAAATATTCTCTTGCTCATAGAAAGACTTTAAACAATGTCAAAATTATGAGTATGCGAAAAATGATTGTTAAATCTATCAAACACCATAATAAATCTCAAGCTCCTAAAAGTGTTGGTATTTCACTACTACACAATGACATTATTAATTCAATAGAACATGGTTATGGCAATCACAGACTTTGTAGTGATTATAACTGTGTTAAAGAAAAAGGTATAACTGGTAATACTATGAATTCAGTGAAAAATTCGGCGTTTTTATTCCGAGTTAATGCTATAATTGCTACTACAGCAAATAAGGCTCGAAGTCTAATTGAAGACATGGACACAAATACTGTTGAATGTTTTAATAGCGTTATTGCTAAATTCGTAGGAGGGAAAAGAGTAAACTTTTCTTCTAGAAGGGGATATCAAGCGCGATGTGCTGCAGCAGTTATTTCATTTAATAACGAAGCATCTTTATCTGCAGTACAAAAATCAATACTCGGAAAAAGTCCAAAAGGAAATGTACTGAAAATAGAAAGAAGAAAATCATTAAAAAGAAAACAAAATCAAGAGCATCCCACTAGAAAAATAAGAAGATTTAACGAAGTATAAGTAAAGTAATAAGGCATAACTATGGCCCAGCATGTTCGGCACCGGACATGAGTTCGGAGCAGTTGGACCAAGCAAAAAAGGACTTCCTTTTACGCTTAAAAGACCTTACTGAAGATAAAGAAACAATACAAAAAAAACACAATTTTACAAAGACACAGTAGTGAGTGGATAGATTTAAGAAAAAAACTAGTGACTGCCTCACACTTTGGCGCAATTTGTAAAAGACAAAAATTTAGAAGTACTGCGCCATTGGTAAAAAAAATACTATACGCTTCAAATTTAGCGCATGTTCAATCCGTGGCACATGGAATAGAAAATGAAAATCAAGCGATACAACAGATGGAGCTACAAGAAAATATAACTATTGAACCCTGTGGGCTCTTCATCGACAAAACACATTGTTATATAGGCGCGACACCGGATGGTTTGGTCGGAAAGGATTGCTTAGTGGAAGTTAAGTGTCCGTTAACATCCTTTAAAACAGGTATCAACACAGCCATAGAAGCAAATAAAATTCAATTATTTAAATATGACAAAAAAAGCAATACAAGGTCAATAAACAAAAACAGCAATTGGTTTTATCAAGTCCAGGGTCAGCTACACGTGACAGGAAGAAAAGAGTGTATTTTTGGAATATGGTCAGAAGATAATCAACCTCTATTAATTGAACGCATTTATAAAGATGACGAGTTTTGGAAAGTCAAGATGGAGGAAAAAATTGTAGATTTTTACTTAAATGCGTTATTACCAGAAATTATTGACTCACGTCAGTCTCGTGGTATGCCCATAAGAGATATAATATTACAAGACCAAAGTGAACCCAGTCAGCCTGAACATGGCCAGAATGTATCCAATCATCAGTTAGCATCTGAAAATGTTGACGCAGAAAATACACCCGTAGAAGCTGAATTTAACCAACAGTATGAAGAATGTTATGAACCAAATAGTTTGTAATTAACTGTCAACACCCAACTGTTCTATATAATCTATGTTGCGTATGGCAATACTTTTCCTGTTGAGTTTTGACAGTTGACAGTGGTCTCTTGTGGGTTCGCCGGTTCGTAGCGCGCGTGGGCGCCGGCTCGATATGTATTAATATTGATTTTAAGTTGATTTTGCCTCTTGTATCGCGTTGCGCGTTCGCATTTGATATTGAATACTCATTTACGTAAATATAAATCGAACCATAAGTTCAAAGTGTATGTGAACTATGTACCACGCCGTCGAGGACATCTTGCAGCGGTCATCCCGGCGTGTCGCCGACCAGATAAGTGATAACTAATTAGTATCTAATAGTTTTGGCCAAAATTAAGCGGTATTAATTAGGTTGATCACAGGTCTCGGCCAGAGAACAACACATCTCGGAGAATCCAAGTAAGGACTTTAAATTAGTTTTATTTTTCAACGCTGTGCAACGCAGCTATAAGTTAGGTTAACTAAAATCTGAAGATTAAATCCGCTTCCACTACTTTCAATAAACCAATACCAGATATAACCGTAACAAAGAATATAGCTCCGACTCGTCATTTAATGTACAGTCTGGTCAATTTCAATGTAGAAATATAAATTTTAACGAATTTTAATAAATAAAATAAGTCATTTTAACGGGTTTTTTTTTAATTCATTAACTTTAGGTAGGTATCATAAACTAGAAAATAATTAAGACACTCCGCTCCCTGTCACCCCACCAATCTTAGCTTCACTCCACATCTTTCCGTACTTCTCCTAGCTCTCTCTTCTCCACTCAGCTGCACTCCACATCGTTCCATACCTCTCCTCCCAACTCCACTCCGGTCCTCTGAGCTACATTTATTCAATTATAATTCATGTTTACGTTAGTCATTTACTACTTTCTGGTAATACGGTATACAGAAATCGGTATAAAATTAAGTGGTAGTAAGTAACAGCTCTATATATATACAGGTTGTTAGGGGAATGGTTAGCCATAGAGGTATGTTGGGTAGGGGGGTCATTTGGAACCTATTTAGGCTAACTTACCTATATGCAAAGTGTTACGGATTTTTTTTAATGATTTTTTTTCATTTTTCGAAAAAAATGACGAAATATAATTATTTGACCATCATATCTTTTTTGTTTATTGATATATCAACGCCATTTCTTTTTTGTTTTGATCATCAATACATTGCGCATGTAAAATAATGTGATTTAATGTAGAAAACATTTACAAAAAAAAAAAAAAAAATTATGGGCCAAAGAAATCTTGACAGAGACAAAAAGTAAATCAAACCTTCAAGTTTAGGTATAAATTAAAAACAAATTAAAGCCTACAGACAATTTAAAATTATTTTAAAAATTACTCTAGTTAACACCTACCTTACTTACTTTTTTTTAATGATGAAATAACGAAATGGTCTCTACCTGAACCCGCACTCTACGCTGACAACTATAACAATAATTGTTATTACGCAGGGCGGTATCTCCCTGTATAGCACATGGCAAACTACCATCTTGACTTTGGCGACATGTTGGCGCGGCGGTCACAGCGCTGGCTGATTCCCGCTCACGGCAGATATTTGTATTGATCATATAGACGTTTGTCGTGGTCTGGGCGTTTTTGCTTGTGTATCACACAAGCAAAGCATATCACAAAGCATCATGTACACACACAGTGTTTCCACGCCGACGAAGTCGCGCACAGAAGCTAGTGTTAATATATACCTCAATTGTTATGAACCAAATTAAATGTAATTTGGTTATCAGCTGTCAACACTAGAAGTACTAACACTAATAGTTTGTATAATCTATGTTGCATAGGGCAATACTTTTTTGTAGTTTGACAGTTGTTCTGTTGTCATGGTTCGCCCTCGTGTAACTCGCGTGTCGTTGCCGGCCTTTTTCTCGATATCCCATGGAATAATTTGATATTGTGATTAGCAATCCGTAATTGTATAAATTGATATTAAATCTCGTTCGCGACCCCGATATGTATAGAATGTTAAATGTTACTAAAGTTTTGTCTATCGTTCGTTCGCCGCTTGAAACCGCATTGCGCTCGCGACTTTAATTATACCCCGTCCGGCGACTAATGATCTTTTTGACACTTCAAGAAATTTTGACATTAGTGACTGCCTCCCACGTTATTTATTCGATTCGAAATAATAATCGATTTTATTTAAGAAGAACTTTCAATCGATTTAATTAAATACATTTAGTTTAAAAATATTATTTATTTATGCGTTTATTAGTTTTTTTAATTATAAATGAAATATATAAATAATAAATAAATGAATTAACAGAGTTATTGCTCTTTATTCTTGGTTTGCAATTAAATTTCAAGATTTCGACTTAATTCCTTGCAAGTAATCAATCTTGGAGTCATAGATACCATTTTTATTACTTTTTTTTATTAAATTTATAGAAACAATAATCACATGACGTAAAATTATTTTTATCATATGATCGATTTATTATCGATTTATTATTTCAAGAACTGTTTCATAGTCTGTGGTTGTTTGTTATGCACAGGGTACTTCACTCAATCAATCAAATCGTCAATAAAGTATGACATTACAGTAGAATTTTAGTACGTTATTCCGAAAAAAAAAACAACTGTAATTTATAGGCGTGGGCTGTCAAAAAGATCATTAGTCGCCGGACGGGGTATAATATCAAAAATATTCGCGTACATCGAATGTGTTTAGTAACATCAGTGTTCGTTTCGATGAATATTAATATAATCATTTTGTGTAAATATAAAGTTAAAAACTTATAAGAACATTAAAAGTGTATGTGAATGGTGTGACATCGCCGAGTGTAACCGCCATTTTCGTCGTCATCACAACGCCGTGTCGTCTTATCAGCTAAGTCCAGCCATATTATCATTGAAACCGCGATTGGCCAATTGTGTTTAATGTTAATTTAGGTTGACCTTCAGCTCACCGGCCAGGACATCACATCTTTGAAGAATCCAAGTAAGGACTTTAAATTAGTTATTTTCAGCGCTGCGTACTGCAGCTATAAGTTAGGTTAAGATATCTGCTGTTTATATTCGCTTCCACTGCCAAACAAATTAATTCCAGATATAACCTAACATCAATAACAAAAGAAAAAATTTCATTGTTTCAAATTTTTCGTTGTCAGTTTCCATGACATCATCAAACTCCGCCTTGAAGCCAAAACGCCATTTTAAGTCGACATTCCTAAAGGTAATTCGTCTGTCATAAAAACGTTTTTTGGACTAAAGTTGTTACTATTTCTGTTAAACTGTGTCGGCCTTATTAATAAACATTGACTAGAGTAAGAATAACTTTACACCAAATCTTAACTTCAGAGTAATCAAATTTAGTATTAATAAATATGGAGTAAGGAAAGAGTAACGTAATCCGAATCTACTCTCGGAGTAAAAGTTAATCCTTGACATCACGTAGTTTAGAGATGGACTAAGCATAGAGTAGTAGTACATGTATTTTGACAATTCTTAACCTAACATTTCACGTGTCGTGTATATTCGTTATTTTGAGTGCGTTTTGTGTTTGTTTGTTGTGCTAAAAGATGGATAGAGATTATTTTATTGATGATTTGAGAGTGATAAATGAAATAAATGAGGTTGATGACCAAATACCATTGATGAGGCGTGTAAAACATTACAAAATACGTAAGAATCCGCTGGAGGAACTTGAAGAAACCGAGTTCAAATCAAAGTACAGGTTCTGTAAATCCACTGCAATATTCATAATTGACATGGTAAAAGATAACCTAGCTGGTGATGCAAGAGGTGGATTTATACCACCCCATCTGAAAGTTTTAGCTGCAATAAGAACATGGGCTCGTGGAGAGGTAAATAGAACTGATCAATTATATCATTTAGTCAACAGTTTATTTTTTGTAATATAGTTTCTTACCATTAACTAGTTTTGTATTTAATACAACTCAATATTTTATGTCAACAGATTCAAGATGATGCGGGGGACCTTGGTGGCATGAGCCAGGCAACAATATCACTTGTATGTAAACAAGTTGCCTTGGCAATAGTGGCACATAGGGCTCAATGGATTAAAATGCCACAAACTGATCCTGAGCAAAATAAGGTGATTGCTGGATTTTATGCAATTTGTGGTTTTCGACAAGTGATAGGAGCCATTGATTGTACACATGTAAGAATCCCAAAAGTTGGTGGAGATGTTGCTCAATATTATATCAATAGGAAAGGATACAGTTCTATAAATGTACAAGTAAGTTTTTTAGTTTCTAAGTAGGTAGCCTGTCTTTTCCACAGAGATAAAATCATTTTTATCAATGTAATGAGATCACTAATCTTGTTCCATTTTAATAAGGCATATCTGCATTATTCCAGGTTGTATCAAATGCAAACTTAGAAATCATGGACATAGTGGCACATTGGCGAGGCAGTACCCACGATTCAAGGATCTTTAATGAATGCCGCTTAAAGCAAAGGTTTGAGCGTTCAGAGTTCAAAGGAAGACTTTTAGGAGATGCTGGTTATGCTTGCATTCCTTTTTTATTTACTCCCATCCTACATCCAAGTACACAAAAGGAGGAAATGTATAATCGAGCCCATATGCGTACCCGTAATACTGTTGAGAGATGCTTTGGAGTGTGGAAGCAAAGGTTTCGGTGTTTACAGCGGGGATTTACTACAAAGTTAAATAATACAAAGCTGTACATTGTTGCATTAGCAGTATTGCATAATATTGCAATACACAGGAAAGATCTGCTTGAAGAACAAGACAACAGTATTGATGATGATGTTCCAGTAGCACAGATGACAAGCAGTTCACTCAGAGGAAATTCAGCTCGGGCAGCATTTATTAATGCAAATTTTTGAAAGCAACTACTTAAGTTGTTTTGACCTTATTCTTACATATTAATAATGAACAATATTCTAGTTTTAAACAGTGTTTTAATTTTTTTTTTAATTATTTTAAAATTATTATTATTATTATTAATAAACATTATTTTTTAAAATGTAATTATTTATACATTTACACTAGATTTAAGAAACATTGTTACTAACACTATATGGGCGAATCCCGAAATAAAAGATATTATTATTAATATTATTAAATTTATTTTCAAAATCTTAGACGAACTACTACTGAATACTCGATGCTTCACGTGCTTTTCTTAATTCTAAAATTTCACGTTCTAGTACGGCAGATTTTAATTTTTCCCTTTGCACATCCATTTTGATGGCATGTTCTTCTTCAGCCATTTCCATGCGTCTCATGTGTTCTTCGTCTTTTAGCATTTTGCTATGGATTAACATGCTGCTTATGTAGTCGCCTTGGTCCTGTATATAAACAAATACATAGTTTAATTATTGGTTGCTTGGATAATAAAATTAACATTAACAAGTAATAGTAGGTAGACGTTACTTTTCTGGACTTTGTACCGTTGTCTGCACTATTGTTAAACATAATTTTCCGTTTGGGCACCTGCAAAAATATTAAAATTAAAAACTATTTAACTAATAAATATGCAAACATTTCATTTAATAATGATTCCAAGCATAACCAAATGATTATTGACTGACAAATAAATACCTTCTTTGTTGGAATGGTGTCAATGCTTTTTCTCAATGGAGTGGTCACAGTTATATCATCCTCAGAGATCTGTAAATATTCAAAAAATTCAGATGAATACATACATTTTCAAAATACAAATATCAACTATCTATATCCTAGATAAAGCATAAGTATATTTATTGAGTACATTTTATGTAAGTTATCTTACTATCAAGTATATAATTACAGAAGAAGGCATGATAATATTATATGTAGGTGTATGAATATTACCTTAACTGGTAATTTGTCCATACATTTTTCCACTGGAGTGGCTGCATTGGCTTTAACTTGAGTAATCTGCAAGTTGTAAAATGTTATTATAGATTTTTTAAACAACACATTCATATACATTTTGTTGTAAGCTCACCGCCAATGGAGTAACTTCCTGAATAGCCAGTTGTGCATCTATATCCTCAGTTTCCACGCACATGTTCTAATAAAACAAACAAAATATAATTATTTTATTTAAATTATAATTAAAATACAATCATTCGTTTTTTATATCGCCAATTAAATATAATGTGCTAGTTTTTAAATAAATGAAAACACTAGTGAAAGAGATACTTACAGCGAGCTGCTGATTTTCTGTGTATATAATACTTGTATCCAAATTAACAAGTTCATTTGTTGACTGTTTTGAATCCTATAATCAAAAGAGAAAAAATATGTAACCCACAATTACATTATTTAGATTATTATTCATTCATAAACAGTATTATATAACCAACTGACTTGTTTAATAGGGTGCGTCTCACTGAGAGATGTAAAGTCCAGTTCCCCAATCACAATTCCATCCGAATCATACACATTATGATCTCTTAACAGTTCTGCAGGATTGAGTAAATCTTTTACTTCAACAACTGCAGCTGCTGGAGTTGCTGGTCTAGCACCTCCACCCGTTTTATGCACTTCGTTTTTAAACATACTGTATGTCTTCCGTGCATGGATCTTCATCGATTTCCACTGAATTTTTAACTGGTTCAGATCTCGAGGTCTGCTATTCAACTGATTAAATCTAAAACAAATGATTAAAGATGTACTGTAGAAAATCGCTCATTTCATTTTGCATGATTGTCAAATTGCAATAGTATTGTACGCGCGACGTTTTATTATTTATTAATAGTCCACACAGAAAACTACGGGCAAAAAAGGTTCAACTTACTTTTTGTGAACTTCTTCCCAAGCTTTTGTTTTAACTTTGTTAGTATTCGTGTCCAAACATTTGTTCTCGATAATTTGTGCAAATTCTTTTAGCACAGACCGTAACAATTGCTGCAAAGTAACAATTTCACAGAACCATTAAAAATCCGAAATAATGAAAATAAAGACCACGCGTTATGTAGCTCTATACATGAGAATTACCTTTTCTTCTTCATCCCAATTAATGGAGCGATTGCGTTTTTGGCTCATTTTTACACAGAATACAATTAACTAGGTATTTAAATACCGATTTTAAATACGCAACTAACAAATTTTGTTCAAAACTTTACCGAGAATTCGTAAACGTAACAGTCGCTAAAGCAAAGAGTCGTAAAGTAATTTGTCAAATTGACAGCGGCGGCCTTAGTTTCATTCCACGTTCATTCAGTAACTCACTCTTTTTACTTTTAAATCGCCTGGGTTGCCATTACATTCGCTTTAATCTAGGTGTAAGGAATGTATTGTTAGTTCAAGGTTACTCCGAGTTTATTAATAACATTATAATTACCAAGTTAACACTCTGTTACACCGAGATTAACTAGTCTTAGTGTAAAGTCGGATTACGTTTGAAATAAGTGATTTTTATTAATAAGACTGTGTGTGTTTTGTATATAAATACCGCAACAAACCTTGAAGTAAGGCTTCCACAGATACAATTGCCCTCATTTTCTGGTGCATATGAAGAATGACCGAGTTTTCACGCCATGTTTTTATCATTAATTCATAACAATCAAAGTTTAAGCGCAGTACAAAAACTTCACTACTTGAAGAGTAGTTTGAAAGGAGAAGCAGAAATGTTACTACGAAACTTGTCAACAACAGAAGCTAATTACACAGAAGCATGGGACAAATTGGTGCACCGATACAATAACAAACGATATCATTCAAATGAGATGTTGAAAAAATTATTTTCCCAAAAATGTATTGCTAATGAATCGGCCACCGCTATAAAAGGTCTACTAGACATCACGTCGGTTTGTCTGAAGTCTCTAAATAATTTAGGTATTAATACAGACTCGTGGGACGTTAACGTCGTACATTTAACAGTATCAAAATTAGATTATGAAACACGAAGACAGTGGGAGACTGGAGCCAGTCGTGTATCACCGGATGATTTCCCAACCTGGAACCAATTGGTACATTTTTTAGAAACAAAATTTAGAACACTGGAGATGATAATAGGTACAAAACAAACAATCAAACAAACAATGACTACGAGTTCTGTTAGTAATCTAATAACAAAACATAGAGGATTTCATTCAACAATCCAAGAAGAGAAGAGAATAAAAAGTTGCTGCGTACTGTGTTCCCTGCCACATTTATTGTACCAATGCAAACAATTTGAAGCCAAGTCTCCCCAAGCGAGAGCCGAGTTTATACAATCCAAGAGGCTTTGCTTTAATTGTTTTTCATCCACCCATATCGTGAAGAGCTGCCTCCAGTCTACGTGCTGTCGTCGATGTGGTAGAAGACATCACACCCTGCTGCATATAGAGAAGAGTCAACCCCAAGGGTCCCCTGGGGTACCAGCTGCATCTGCAACGTCATCAGGTGCAGCTCATGATCAAGAGAGTTCGAGGTATGAGATAAAGGTTGTAGCCCACTTCGCAAAAGAAGATCATCAAGGTAAGGTTTTATTAGCTACAGCTTTAGTTAAAGTCAAGTCAAAGTATGGCTGCTGTCAGACAGCACGCTCGATTGCCCCGTCGACCGTAGGTCGACATTATTTTACACTCCCGATTGCCCGTGTCGACCACTGGTCGACAACAGTCAACGTGCAACTCGCCTCCCTAGTCGTTTAATTTCGTTAATACTTATTTCCCTATTTGTCAATGGTCTATTCCATATATTTAATCTGTGGCTTTATAAAATAGTCAAACTGGTGAATTCAAACCTTTAGTCTGTGGCAAATAAAAAAATAAAAAGAAAAACCTTTGAAGTTGCGTCATTCCGAATTCGTGAGTAACACTAGAAGAACACTAGTCACTCGAGGTTTGTGCTGATATATGTATTAATAATATTGTTCATTGATTGCTGTTGTTTTGTTATTTCCAAGGTAAGTTATCTACTGATGCATAGAAATAAAGGTTTTAGCATGAGACACAAAATTTTGCCTTTTTTAAACACATTTTATTTCACACATCAATCGGTTAAACGCTGTATGGCGATAGACCGACCAATCAGTTTAATTTTATTCGGTTATATTTTTATTCAAATTTGAGATTTGGTGTTGATGTTTTTGTTATTTTTTTCTGCATAGTGACTGATCTAACCATTAATATAAAAATATAAATAAAAAAGTAAAAAATAAAGATAAAGTAAAAAAGTTTTGAATTTTTTTTTTCTAAATTTCATTTTAATGTTTAGTTCTTCGAGTGGAAACGTGCAGGTCCAGCCTGTTCCAGGCTCGTCTCGAGAACCATCGCGGTAAAATCAACATAATTACTTTATTATTTACCCTTTATTATATCGCTTTTAGTTCGAATTATTGTAACTGACATTTAATTTTGATTTTAATTTTGATTTTGTTCTTGATTTTAATATTTTAATTTTATTTTTGGTTTTTGATTTTGGTTTTAATTTTGATTTTATGTATTGATTTTAATTTTTAATTTTAATAATTCTGTACCTCGGAGGGATACAACACTATGTCCATTTTTTTCCATATTGACTTTATTACAGAGTTAAAATCAGCTTTTCTCATATTTCTTAGAGGAATAGAGCACTATGTCCAAAACCAGTTAGAACCGGATATAGCATGTTTTAAAACAACACCAAGTCCACTTTCATTTAGAGGGATAGAACACCATGTGGACTTGGTGTTTTATCCTTCTGAAGCATGTGAATTACTACTGGACATAGTGTTGTATACCTCTACACAGCCGATAATTGTTACGGCCAGAATAAGAATATTAGCCTTATTATGTGTTTCTTTTGGATACTCAATAAGTATCCTCAAGTAAAAATCATCACTCAAAAGTTTCTACTAAAGGGCCACACGCATATGGAGGCGGATACTGTCCATGCACTGATAGAGCGGAAGAGAAAAAAACTTAACAACATGACAATTCTAACGCCCTGGGATTGGCAGCAGTTAGTCAGACAGACCTCAATGAAATATACTGTGCATAATATGGAACTGGAAGATTTTAAAAATTTTAGGTCTTTGTACGATGTCAAAACATGTGAAAATCCACCCTTCATTAATAGAAAAAAAGATGTCAACAAAGAACAAGTTCTTCTGTCAACCTGTGTTAAACTGCAAGTAAAACAGAACAGCATGGGAACTCTGTTTTTGAAAAGTAATTTCGCTGATGAAAACCAGGAGATTGACCGTGTTAGGTTTCGAAGGCGACACCTTACATTGCCAAACGATTTGCAACTGGTAACACCAAGTCCAATACCAATATCACAACAAAAGTATAATGATCTATTGGCATTACTACCATAAATGTTCCTACAGTTTGCCATGACTTTTATAAAAACTTAAAGCATACTAGTAATACCACTAGTGAGTACCCTGAAGGAGACTTACCTGATGATGACTGAGTTTTATGCATCTAAAATACCATTTTAGTAGAATACATAGATGTATTATTTGTATTTGTAAAGAGAATTATAAATAAAATAGTTAAATACATTTTGTAAGTCAAATAGTATTGTGTTTGTTATTGAATATCCCACATTAGGTCTTATAGTACAATAACTTTATTAGAGGGATACAATACCATGTCCATTAAAAAGTGAAAAAAACCGTAAAAAAGGTTTTTTTTTAATTTTATAACAACTGCATGATGTAAATAACAATAAATAGAATGTTCTGGTAAAATATTGTTTCAACATCTCAATAAATAGCTGTGCCAATAACACTTTTTGTTGAAAAAAAGTTTAAAACTCCTCTCCTGTAAAGTTATGAAAATGGACATAGTGTTGTATCCCTCCGAGGTACAGAATTATAATTTTGATTAAATGTTAGTATTGATTTTAATTTTAATTTTAATTGTTGTAATATTTATTGATTATGGTTATTAAAACTAACATAGTTTAAGAAAATATGTAAACTAACAAAAATATGGACTGAAGTCTGAAATTCACACTTCGAAATGCACCAGCTCACTTTGCTCGTCAAGTTAGACAATATTTAAATGATAATTATTCGCCCTGGATAGGCCGTGATGGTACTGTGGCATGGCCGCCACGCTCTCCAGATTTAACTCCATTGGATTTTTTCCTCTGGGGCCACATGAAACAGAGAGTCTATTGTACAGTGCCGAACACAAGGGAAGAGTTAAAAGAAAAAATTATGTCAGTAGCAGAAGAAATAAAAGCAAACCCTGACATGATCCGTCGTGCCACTCATCACTTTAAGAGCAACTGCTTGCTTTCAGGCAAGAGGATCACATTTTGAGCAATTTTTAGTTTAAAATATCTCTTTATTTTCTTTAAATAATAAAAGTATTCTTTGGATTTCTGTGTATTTTATTTCCTACCTTTTTAAAATCCACAGTCTCATATTTGGCCATAATGTAGAGTCATATACAAATAAAAGTTACCCTTGAAACACTAAACATAGAACCTCAAATTTAGTGTTATCTTTTAGATAATACTATAACGTATTTGATAAATGTAAAAAAAAGATATGTTAAGCGGCTGGTTTTTTTGTTATGTTACAAAAACTAATTAATTTGAGCAAATTTTACGCAAAAAATTGCTTTTAAATATTTTTTGTAACATGTGTGTTTATAATATTGCCTAAAATTGTATTATAACTGATAGGTGGCTTTATTAACTTTAAAATGAGACAATTGTGATAAACGTAGAATGTTCAGAAACGAAAAAAAAATTTTTTTAAAGGGCTTATCAAAAATTAAAATTAAAAAGGCTGACATTCCAAGGGCAGGGGGTATAGTCCCTCAAAGGGTCGTTTTTTAACGATGAAATTGTGTGTAAAACATGCCCTTAAAATAACGCTGAAGGTATCCCGGACACACTGTATAGTTCCGGCGAGTGAGACCCATAATACGATTCAAAACTCCCGCGTTGTGGCGTCACGCGGCCGCCACATACGCTGCGTCCCACACCTCACCACCCAGAGGGGTACATAATTAGCGGTCTACATCCTCGCCTTAAACACAAGTCGAGCTCGAAAACGCGCTATCTCTGTGTTCAGCGTATCATAATTCTATACCGTAGTTGAATACTAAGAAACAAAACACTTAAATATGTATATAGCGTCATTGATACTTAACATAAAAAAACATAACACTTGATAGTTACGATAACAACTTGAGACATGAATGGCTTAGTGAAACCCGAGCCACGCATCGTGGCGCGGCGACAGGTATAAAAATGACGGGGCAATCGGGGGTGTTTTAAAGAGGCCGCCCGGGCAAGCGAGCGTGGCAAGTGTGGATATGTCCCACATATGCCACCATCCAGAAGAAGAGGAGAACAATTGACGACGCCAGATGCCAATAAGTCACGGTTGATTACAATGTGTCGATGGGTAATCGAGGCCATAAATGGCCGTTTTAAAAAAGATTATAAAATATTTCGACACACATATTTCAATGTGGCTATGCGAAATATGATGGCGGACTTCAAAATCACGGCGGCCATTATCAACGCTACCAGGCGTCCGTATGAAGATAATGTATACGTCGAGCAATTTATTAACATTATAAATGACAAAATGTATGAAGAGAACGAACTGGCTCAATACGTCATTGAAAACAACATGAATAGACAAAGAGTTGCATTCATGCCATTAGATGGAAACAACCCAGATTTTAGAGATTTCCCACAGTTAAATTATGAAGAACTGGTATTATTCACATTGGGCAGCTATCATTTAAGACTGGCTAGGTCGTACTGCCATGAACACTTGAGACCAAATGGTGTCTACTTGATAGAGCTCTATCGGCACCAAAGCTTAGTAAATAATAAAATATTAATAAGATAACGAATTCAGTCGCGACATGTCAGAGCTCGACAATACTATACATATATCTTAATAAACCCAGCAAGACAAAGAAGACTGAGTATTGAAGGTTACTACTGCTCGTGTACACACGACCGCCGTACCGTCGGGAGTTGCGCGCACATTGCCAAATACCAGTATAGTTTATTTTTTATCCTGGGCTAGACACTAACAGCAAATTGAAGCCCCAGCGGCATTTTTAGATGAAATAACGGTAGACATTGATCAGGCCTAGGCGTCAATGTAAAATGTGAATTTTCGTTTTCTTTTTTTTTTTCAAAATTCCCACAACCCACAAGAAAGCGACCCTTACCATGATAAACTAGATACATTTGTCTTAATATCCTCAATATTTCATGTCTGTCCGCCGTGGGTTTTTCTCCCATACAATTTGCCCATTGATCTTTTATTGTTAAAACTAAAGATTTACGAAAGATTAATTTGTTTGATATCTTAGTTTTTGAGACCACGGCGTAGTCATTTAATTTTTGAAGTGAAACTTTTTTAGGCGCATAAGGTGTTTGAGCTACCGGTAAAGCGGCAGCGTCATGACGTTCAGTACTTGAATGGGTGACCACCTGTTTTTTTTTTTTTTTGCAACTAGTTTTTTTTGTATTTTAAATTCGTTTTCTTTTTAATTAGTTTTTTTAACTTAGTTTGCTAAAGAAGTTTCACTTCTTACATGTGTACTTTGTTTTTTTGAAGTGAAACTTCCTTAGGCGCATGAGGGGTAAAATTTGAGCGTCCGATAACGTGGCAGCGACATGACGTTCAGTACTTGGATGGGTGACCGCCTGAGATAACCGCGTGACGTTAGCTTTTTGTCTTTTTTTAAATTCGTTTTTTATTATTATTTTTATTTTTTAAATTAGTTTTTTTTTTTTAATAATACCTTTTATCTGATTTTTAATCTGCTAAATTGTTAATATGAATTTTATTGGAATATGAAAAGTACGTAGATTTTCTAATAATAGAAAAAAAAATCGATTTTTTTGCAAAAATCTTTTTTTTTTTACTGAAATCGATTTTTGACAAATGTATTAATATTTAATGAAGAAAAATCGATTTTTATTTAATCGATTTTTTTACATGAATGTCACACCCCTACTCTGAAGTTCCAGTTATTATGAAGATAACACGAAACTTTCAGAACCTAAACCGGGTATTACTGGTTTCAGAAGATCCAGTAATTATGAGAATAACACGGAACTAGGGAATGCAGGCGAGATCTCGCGAGTTTAACGAGATTGTACACGAGAATAATAATTGTGTTTACTCGCAAACGAAAAAAAAAGCGACTTCAATTACATCGACAATTAATATACAACGTAATAAGACCAAAAAACAGTCAAGTAAATACACGTTATCAAAGATTACTAAAAAGTAGTAATCTGGTCTCGATCAAATTTAAACAAGACTACATGACAAGTATTAGCTTTTGATTAAAGTAAGAATCATCAAAATCGATAAACCCAGTGAAAAGTTATGCGGTTAATAATATTAAAAAGTAGTCACGTAAAAACGCATTATTAGAAGTAACTGTAAAAGTACCTGTTAGATCTCAATTAAATTTAAATGGGACCACATGACACCTTTCAATTAAAACAAAATTCATCGAAATCGGTCCTCCCAGTCAAAAGTTCTGAGCGAACATACATAAAAAAAGAAATACAACCGAATTGAGAACCTCCTCTTTTTTGGAAGTCGGTTAAAAACGTCTTATTCGAAGCGCGGACTGACACGGACGGAGCTGCGATCTGTCAGTTTATCTGGCCAACAAAATAAGAAGCCGTTTAGCAGACGATTCTTTGGACATTTTGTGCTTCTTAAGGACCCAGATAGCATGCAAACTTGGGGCAAGTTTGATTTTTCTTTGTTTCTAAATTGCTGCGTCAAATATGACGAGGCAAGTTTGCGACAATATTGCTGGAATAATGTTGTGACAAGAATGATGCTTCAAGTGTGTGGCAACATTGCTGCAACCTTACCGCTACACTCACGTATCTTATAATAATTATATACTCTGATAATAATTTCACATTCACGCGCGCGCGAAACTAGCGATCTAGCATAGATAGTTACTGCCACTCTGTCTTTTCTTCATATTTTATTAAAAACGATTTATGCTATATAGCACTAAGTAAGCCAAAACATTAACAGTCTTATTAATAAAAATCACTTATTTCAAACGTAATCCGACTTTACACTAAGACTAGTTAATCTCGGTGTAACAGAGTGTTAACTTGGTAATTATAATGTTATTAATAAACTCGGAGTAACCTTGAACTAACAATACATTCCTTACACCTAGATTAAAGCGAATGTAATGGCAACCCAGGCGATTTAAAAGTAAAAAGAGTGAGTTACTGAATGAACGTGGAATGAAACTAAGGCCGCCGCTGTCAATTTGACAAATTACTTTACGACTCTTTGCTTTAACGACTGTTACGTTTACGAATTCGCGGTAAATTTTTGAACAAATCTTGTTAGTTGCGTATTTAAAATCGGTATTTAAATACCTAGTTAATTGTATTCTGTGTAAAAATGAGCCAAAAACGCAATCGCTCCATTAATTGGGATGAAGAAGAAAAGGTAATTCTCATGTCTAAAGCTACATAACGCGTGGTCTTTATTTTCATTATTTCGGATTTTTAATGGTTCTGTGAAATTGTTACTTTGCAGCAATTGTTAGGGTCTGTGCTAAAGGAATTTGTGCAAATAATCGAGAACAAATGTATGGACACGAATACTAACAAAGTTAAAACAAAAGCTTGGGAAGAAGTTCACAAAAAGTAAGTTGAACCTTTTTTGCCCGTAGTTTTCTGTGTGGACTATTAATAAATAATAAAACGTCTCGTGTACAATACTATTGCAATTTGACAATCGTGCAAAATGAAATGAGCAATTTTCTACAGTACATCTTTAATCATTTGTTTTAGATTTAATCAGTTGAATAGCAGACCTCGAGATCTGAACCAGTTAAAAATTCAGTGGAAATCGATGAAGATCCATGCACGGAAGACATACAGTATGTTTAAAAACGAAGTGCATAAAACTGGTGGAGGTGCTAGACCAGCAACTCCAGAAGCTGCAGTTGTTGAAGTAAAAGATTTACTCAATCCTGCAGAACTGTTAAGAGATCATAATGTGTATGATTCGGATGGAATTGTGATTGGGGAACTGGACTTTCCATCTCTCAGTGAGACGCACCCTATTAAACAAGTCAGTTGGTTATACATATAATGCTGTTTATGAATGAATAATAATCTAAAAAATGTAATTGTGGGTTACATATTTTTTCTCTTTTAATTATAGGATTCAAAACAGTCAACAAATGAACTCGTTAATTTGGATACAAGTATTATATAGGTACACAGAAAATCAGCAGCTCGCTGTAAGTATCTCTTTCACTAGTGTTTTCATTTATTTAAAAAACTAGCACATTATATTTAATTGGCGATATAAAAAACGAATGATTGTATTTAAATTATAATTTAAATAACTATATCTTGTTTGTTTTATTAGAACATGTGCGTGGAAACTGAGGATATAGATGCACAACTGGCTATTCAGGAAGTTACTCCATTGGCGGTGAGCTTACAACAAAATGTATATGAATGTGTTGTTTAAAAAATCTATAATCACATTTTACAACTTGCAGATTACTCAAGTTAAAGCCAACGCAGCCACTCCAGTGGAAAAATGTATGGACAAATTACCAGTTAAGGTAATATTCATACACCTACATATAATATAATCATGCCTTCTTCTGTAATTATATACTTGATAGTAAGATAACTTACATAAAATGTACTTAATAAATATACTTATGTTTTATCTAGGATATAGGTAGTTGATATTTGTATTTTGAAAATGTATTCATCTGAATTTTTTGAATATTTACAGATCTCTGAGGATGATATAACTGTGACCACTCCATTGAGAAAAAGCATTGACACCATTCCAACAAAGAAGGTATTTATTTGTCAGTCAATAATAATTTGGTTATGCTTGGAATCATTATTAAATGAAATGTTTGCATATTTATTAGTTAAATAGTTTTTAATTTTAATATTTTTGCAGGTGCCCAAACGGAAAATTATGTTTAACAACATTGCAGACAACGGTACAAAGTCCAGAAAAGTAACGTCTACCTACTATTACTTGTAATGTTAATTTTATTATCCAAGCAACCAATAATTAAACTATTTGTTTATATACAGGACCAAGGCGACTACATAAGCAGCATGTTAATCCACAGCAAAATGTTAAAAGACGAAGTACACATGAGACGCATTGAAATGGCTGAAGAAGAAAATGCCATCAAAATGGATGTGCAAAGGGAAAAATTAAAATCGGCTGAAGAAGAACGTGCCATCAAAATGGATGTGCAAAGGGAAAAATTAAAATCTGCCGTTCTAGAACGTGAAATTTTAGAATTAAGAAAATCACGTGAAGCATCGAGTATTCAGTAGTAGTTCGTCTAAGATTTTGAAAATAAATTTAATATCTAATATTAATAATAATATCTTTTATTTCGGGACTCGCCTATATAGTGTTAGTAACAATGTTTCTTAAATCTAGTGTTAGTACAATAAACAATTACAAACCTTAAATAATTACATTTTAAAAAATAATGTTTATTAATAATAATAATAATAATTTTAAAATAATTAAAATAAAATAAAAAATTAAAACACATAGGGCCGATTTCACCAACGTCGTATAAACCTTATTCCCGGAATAAGTTGTCAATTAGTCGCGAGTAAGCCCATTTTACGTTTCACCAACATTTAACCTAGGGATAAAATCTCTATACTAGAGTAAAATCTTATACCGCCGATTTCGGCCGAGTAAACTGCTATTCGCAGATTAGTAGTGTCATTATCTCTGCTCCTGTGTATTATAGCATTGACATTTGACTATAAACTTAAAAATGGCACGTCGTCTGAATGTATTATTGAACGAAATCGATAGTGAAGACGATGATATTTATTTACCTCGCGGCTCGCCCACGATGGTGTTTAAGGAAAGGGCTAATTATTTTTTAGACTTAGACGACCACGATTTTGTGTTAAGATTTCGTTTATCAAAGAAGGCAGCATTGACTTTACTGGCAAAAATCGAGCATCATTTGGAGTATCCAACAGATAGGTGAGTGTTCTAATCAATAAATTATAAAGATTTTAAATCATATAAAAAAATTTTTATATATATGTCGGAGAAACATCAATTCCCTCGACATCGTCATTAGTGTTAACGGGTCTAGTGGGCGTCGTCATTGGGTTAAATGCCAGCACAAAACAAAGTATTCACTATATTATAATATTTATTGAATGTTTTAGATAACGAATAACTTATAACGTTAATTAAACAATTAATTCGAGCAGCGGGTTCAAGGTATCGATCTGACTTCACTAAATTACCCCATAGCACCGTAACAACAACTCTTTTTCAATGATCTCATCCACCACGATCAATCTCCGTTTTTTCGCTGTCATTCACCGAACGTCAAGATGACACCTCGACCCCGCTCGAGGCGTACTCTCTGCTCTGACATAACGTGCAATAAAAAGTATTTATAACAAATTATTTTTAAACTAAATTGAATTAAAATTATAGAAAAATGTAACAAATTAAACTAATTAAAATTAAGATTTAACAAAGTATTTTCTAAGCTAATGGATATCGTCTACATGTAAACAGCAATCAATTCCATTTTCACTTCTTCCTCCGACATATATATTTAAATAAATTATGTTAAATAGATCCATTAAAATATTTCATATTTATTGCATTTCATGATTACAAAGTTACAATAAATTTACTCAATTATTATTACTTAACACATTCATCACTGACCCTGACAGCAAATATTAGGGATGCAACCCTTTTTTCGTCATTCTAAACCAGATGCTTAAAGATTTTTTTTTAGTTTTTAAAACAACAAAACCAAACTATATAAAAAAGCGCGCACAGAATCACAGATCACTGTCAACTCAAATGTCAAGTTTTAACGTATTATCCGAACAAATAAAAGAATACGCAGCGCTATTGTGCAAGTATACATCAAACTGTCTATTTTACTTGGGTGCATGACGCATTCATTCAATTCTTTCGGTCACATTCTCAGAGTAACTATGCGAGAGTAAGATATCTATAGACTAACGTGGTGAAACGAAATTGAAGTTAACCGTCGAATAAATCGACAGAGTAAAGTTATACTGGGATAGCTACTCTAGTGTAAATTCAGTGTTGGTGAAATCGGCCCTTAATTTATAATATGTCATTTATTATTTATATGTAAGAATAAGGTCAAAACAACTTAAGTAGTTGCTTTCAAAAATTTGCATTAATAAATGCTGCCCGAGCTGAATTTCCTCTGAGTGAACTGCTTGTCATCTGTGCTACTGGAACATCATCATCAATACTGTTGTCTTGTTCTTCAAGCAGATCTTTCCTGTGTATTGCAATATTATGCAATACTGCTAATGCAACAATGTATAGCTTTGTATTATTTAACTTTGTAGTAAATCCCCGCTGTAAACACCTTTGCTTCCACACTCCAAAGCATCTCTCAACAGTATTACGGGTACGTAATAATATGGGCTCGATTATACATTTCCTCCTTTTGTGTACTTGGATGTAGGATGGGAGTAAATAAAAAAGGAGTGCAAGCATAACCAGCATCTCCTAAAAGTCTTCCTTTGAACTCTGAACGCTCAAACCTTTGCTTTAAGCGGCATTCATTAAAGATCCTTGAATCGTGGGTACTGCCTCGCCAATGTGCCACTATGTCCATGATTTCTAAGTTTGCATTTGATACAACCTGGAATAATGTAGATATGCCTTATTAAAATGGAACAAAATTAGTGATCTCATTACATTGATAAAAATGATTTTATCTCTGTGGAAAAGACAGGCTACCTACTTAGAAACTAAAAAACTTACTTATACATTTATAGAACTGTATCCTTTCCTATTAATATAATATTGAGCAACATCTCCACCAACTTTTAGGATTCTTACATGTGTACAATCAATGGCTCCTATCACTTGTCGAAAACCACAAATTGCATAAAATCCAGCAATCACCTTATTTTGCTCAGCATCAGTTTGTGGCATTTTAATCTATTGAGCCCTATGTGCCACTATTGCCAAGGATATTGTTGCCTGGCTCATGCCACCAAGGTCCCCTGCATCATCTTGAATCTGTTGACATAAAATATTGAGTTGTATTAAATACAAAACTAGTTAATGGTAAGAAACTATATTACAAAAAATAAACTTGACTAAATGATATAATTGATCAGTTCTATTTACCTCTCCACGAGCCCATGTTCTTATTGCAGCTAAAACTTTCAGATGGGGTGGTATAAATCCACCTCTTGCATCACCAGCTAGGTTATCTTTTACCATGTCAATTATGAATATTGCAGTGGATTTACAGAACCTGTACTTTGATTTGAACTCGGTTTCTTCAAGTTCCTCCAGCGGATTCTTACGTATTTTGTAATGTTTTATACGCCTCATCAATGGCATTTGGTCATCAACCTCATTTATTTCATTTATCACTCTCAAATCATCAATAAAATAATCTCTATCCATCTTTTAGCACAACAAACAAACACAAAACGCACTCAAAATAACGAATATACACGACACGTGAAATGTTAGGTTAAGAATTGTCAAAATACATACTACTACTCTATGCTTAGTCCATCTCTAAACTACGTGATGTCAAGGATTAACTTTTACTCCGAGAGTAGATTCGGATTACGTTACTCTTTCCTTACTCCATATTTATTAATACTAAATTTGATTACTCTGAAGTTAAGATTTGGTGTAAAGTTATTCTTACTCTAGTCAATGTTTATAAGGCTGTAAAGGTTTAAAGTCGCTCAACGCGCAATGGAACGGGCTATGCTTGGGGTTTGTCTCAAAGATAGGATTAGAAATGAGAATATCCGTGAGAGAACGAAAGTAACCGACATAGCCCACAGAATTAACAAGTTGAAGTGGCAGTGGGCTGGTCACTTGTGTCGCAGGACCGATGGCCGTTGGACCGACGCAGACGCAGAGAGTGCAGACGTGTACTGGAGTGGAGACCGCGTCTTGGCAAACGCAGTGTGGGACGTCCTCCGGCCCGTTGGACCGACGATCTTCGTAAGATTGCCGGTGTAGGCTGGATGAGGATTGCGGAAAACCGGGATGTCTGGCGCGAACTTAGGGAGGCCCATGTCCAGCAGTGGACTGCAATAGGCTGAACTGACTGACTGAAGCAAAAACAAAGAATGATAATGTTATTAATGGTTTTCTAACAACTCTGAATGCAGTCATGTCATGGCTTCAGTTTTTAACAATATTTACTTAAGTTTTAAATTTATTTTCTTCAGGAAGCAGTAAAGATGTCTCGAAAACCCTTCTTACTAATGTCCAAACAAGGACAACTAAAAAGAGTTAAGAGAGAAATGGCTCTCACTCATACAAATATCAATACTCGTAGCATTCATTCTAAACAAGAAATTTAATTGTCATGAAGAAAAAGTTAGGCCTAATAATAAGAATGAATTTGAAAATAATAACACAGATTCCTGTCCTCTTCATTCCAATTCCCCTCCAATCCAACAACCTTGTTCGTCTAAAGAAAATGTTTCTGCATATCAAGCCCTTTATCGGATATATGTATATGAATATGAAACTCATAAAACTCCTGATGCAAATGATACATTTGTTAGCAATTTAAGACATTGGGCTCTTAAACATCAAGTACCGCACATTGCTATTACATCATTGCTGAGTATTTTACGCAGTCACAAGTGTTTTGACTAGCCAGCGGATGCTAGAACTTTACTTAAGACCCCAGTAACTGTCATTACCCGAGTTGTTGAACCAGGACTATATTAGCATATATATTTAGAGTCAAATTTACGAAAAATCCTGGATTATGTTACTGAACCTATAAGTAAAAATTTTCTACAAATTAACATTGATGGTGTTACCTTAATTCAAAAGTAGTTCAACTGAGTTCTGGCCAATTTTAGGATCCATTTATAATATAACTGCAATAAAATCAGTGGTTTTCCCTATTGGTGTTTATTGTGGCTCTAAGAAACCTCAGAGGTGCACATCTTTTATGCAGGAATTCATAACTGACACAGTAACTTTAATTAAGTCTGGTTTGGACTTTGGAGGTAAAAACATTAAAGTTGGTATAGAAGGTTTTGTCTATGATGCTCCAACCAAGTCTTTTTTATTAGGAGTCAAGGGACATACTGGTACAAAATGCAAACAATCTGGTATATTTGCAAAACCGCATGACATTCCCAGAATGTCATGCACCTCTTGGGACTCATGAAGAATTTCTTCAGATGCATGATCAAGATTTTCACAATTCAAGTACACCTTTAACTGAAATTTCTGGGATTTTATTGAGAGTTTTCGATTAGATTATATGCACCTTGTTTGCCTTGAAGTTGTACGCAGTCTACTTTATTTATGGATGATTGGGCCAGTACCATTGAAACTTCCACATAATATTATGAACTCTATAAGTACTGAACTAGTCGCTTTCGCTGAATATATGCCATCAGAATTTAATAGGAAACCACGTTCTTTAGATGATGTGCGAAGATGGAAAGCAAATGGATTTCGTCAATTTCTCCTATACTTAGGGCCAGTAGTACTTTTTAAAATAAAGTTTGACTATTCAGCATATTATAACAATTTTATCAGTCTTACGGTTTCAATTTGCATTTTATTTTTGTGTATGTATACAGGTTGTCCCGTAATTAATGGATAATCCTGAACGTGCGTGTGCGGAGGGAGAGGTGGGTTACAAAACCAAAAAAAAATTTTTATAATCTCAAACAGTTCGTGGTCTATGTCGTTTTTTGTAAAATTTAGAAAAATCCCAGTATTTCTCACATTTGTGGGCACCACGTCCGCTATTTGAGGCCTAGATCGGATTTTTTTTCTTTAAAGTGTTCCCTTATAATGCTTTTCCTTAATTATGTTTCAAAAAACTCTACTACTATGAATAGTAGTTTACAAGAAGTCGCTAAACTTAAATTTTAATTTTGAAATTTACTGAACTGCTGTGTTTGAGCACTTGTGTTGTAAAAAAAATGTATCGGAGTTATCGCGGCCAAGTACTTAAAAAATAGCCTACTTCATAAGTAGGGCTCGGATTAATATGTAAATACATATTTTTAATTTACACGATTTTCGGTTTTGAATGTCTTCTATACATTGATTATTCCATATAGACTCGGAAAAACTAATTTTTATTTTCCATATTTTTCCATATTTTGCCATATTTCATGGGTAAGTCCATATTTTACAAAAAAATATCACCATCATCCATATTTTCGATTTTTATATCATAGAACATGAATTAGTTCACAAAAATTGATATAATTTTACGTATTTGCAGTCTCGCCACCACACAGATGCGTGAGTTTCAATTCTACTGCGTATTTATTCGTCGTAATTTGATTTTTAATACTCTAACTACTTGACTAACTCTAAATAAATGAAGTTAGAGTCTAACTTCATTTATTCCACATTATCTGCCCCCGCGCCACCGATCAAATCAATCAAATGAAAACCTGAAGATTATTAAAAAAATGGAAAAGAAAAAAAGTTTCTGAAGCAGAAGGCGGTGTTGCTGAAATAGCTAAACAAAAACTAATATTCTACTAACACTACAACTATATAACTGAGGTAGAGCACAGCAGGAAATTTCCTGCTCAAAATATGGAGCAGCCCGACTGGGGTAGTACCTCGACCTTACAGAAGATCACAGCTAAATAATACTGTTTTTAATCAGTACTGTGTTCCTGTTGGTGAGAGCAGAGCTCCTGGGGGAGATTGGGGATAGGGTCGGCAACGCGCTTGCGACGCTCCTGGTTTTGCAGGCGTCTATAGGCTACGGTAGTCACTTACCATCAGGTGAGCCGTACGCTTGTTTGTCGACTTAGTAACATAAAAAAAATAATAGACTTTAGACAAAAATAAAGGCTTCGTTACACTAAAAACAATTAATAAAGTGCGTACTGAGTTTTGAGGGTACTGCAGACGTGCCTTACCCAATTACGGAACTAGGCGTCTTTAAGTACGCTCCCATTATGTCATGTTTTTTTTTATACATATTTAAGTAGGTCAAAAAAGCATACGGCTCACCTGATGGTAAGCGATTACCGTAGCTTCAACACCAGATGCATTGAAAGCGCGTTGCCGACCATACTCCCAATCCCCCCCCCCCCCCAGGAGCTCTGGTCACCTTATTCACCACAGGAACACAACACTGGTTGAAAGCAGCATTTTTAGCAGTGATCTGCTGCATGTTTGAGGTACTTCCCCAGTCGGGCGGCTCCAGTTTTTGAGCAGGGTATTTCCTGCTGTGCCCTACCTTACTTATTTGCCTTTATTGTGACGTGGAAAGATCTTACAGCCAATATAAGGCTATATTTAGACCTAATCGACAGTTTTAATTACGATAATTTAAAAAAGCGTGTGATTGTGTACTGCAATCAATTTAATAAGACAGATTTAGTGGAAGATGATTAAGCTTAATTTTTTTTTTTTTTGAATTACCTAAACATATCGCTATCTTTTTATAAATTTTTTAATGTAACTGCTACTGCAGTAACTTTTCACAATAAACAATGTTTAATATGAAAGATATTTTTATTTGATACCCCATATTTTTTCCATATTTTACATTTTTTGGTGCATATTATATGTACATATTTTGAATTTTTTAATACATATTTATCCGAGCCCTATTCATAAGGATTCTAAAACAGTAAAATACTATCTACTTCATATCGTAAAATTTTTGAGCTATAGCCATTAATATGTAAAAATAGGCATTTCATCAAAAAATTGCAAAATTATTTGCAGATATTTTTTTGAGTTTTTATTAAGTAAATAGAGCTGTTGACCCTAAAAATTAGATTTTACTACCTGCTCGGCTTATTCAGAAAATTCTAAACTGTGTGAGAGAGGCAAACAGTGCTTGAGAATGTTTCTGAAAAAATTTTGATCCTCGATTCTTCTTAACATTTCTCTACAGAAAACCATTCGTGCTCGGCAGTTTCGTTGTTGCATCGTTTGTACACGTGTAACTTGATACGGATGAAGTCCAAATTTTTTGACAATGCGATAATTATCTAATATGATGATGCCCGTGATGGATGACAGCTGACACATCGCTCCACAGCAGTCTCGTCGTGACCACGGGCCACGTAACTGGTCCGAAATATCGCAAAAAATCGTCAAAAACTATATCGTGGTATGTACTCGTTTATACTAAAAAATAGACAACTCTGTAATGCAGAAATGAAATAGTTTTACTCTTACGTAACACGTACACACATCAGCCTGTCGCAGTCCACTGCTAGACATAGGCCTCCACAAGTTCGCGCCAAAAAGGAGTAAACTCATGTGTTTTGCCTATAGTCACCACGCTGGCGCAGGCGTATAGCGTATCCAGAGTAAAAATTATGATAGATATTTCACGTGCCCAACGATTTTTTATTTATATTCTGATCAATACCCCAGATTGATGAGAAGATTGGTGCAATCTGGTAGCTAGGACCTACCGAATTATTTTTTAGCTTTTAGTCCATAACCTAACTACATCATTTTTATTGTTATACAGGGTGTCCCAAAATTCAACGATAAGCCGACACCGGAAGATAGACCTACCCATGACTACTTGGGAAAACAAAAGAAAAAATATATATCTCCATTTTTTTTTAAGTTACAAGAAAAAAACGAAATTCTTCAAAAATTTAGACCTCTTATGATCATTTTCACTACCATGACCACAATTTTTTTAATATTTCTGTTTTTTTCTTTTTATAGGCAACCTGAATAGCATTGCTGTCTACCATAATCCTTAAAAATTCCAGAAGGCCTCTAGTTTTTTCATAAAAATTTGTCAAAGTTATTGCTTTCCCTAAATTTTTTCAAGATTTTTACTTTCAGTCAACTTTAACTCATCGTGGTGTAAAAAAAAGTTATGAACACTACTATGGCAAGTTTTTTCAAAAGTTGGCGCAACTAACCAAGATTCCAAAATAGTATAATACGCTAGGAAAACTAACCATAAAAAAATAATATGCGTACTGATTCAAAACAAGAACCAAATTAAATAAATTGTAGTTTACAATAATCACTTTTAATACGTTCCCAAAGCGGTTTCTAGTTACAATTTCGTGAAATTTGAATGGGGAGAGAGAAAAGTAGAGAGATATTTCAAGAGACAGGTGAACTTTTTTTATTGAATAACAACAAGGAAGGTAGAGAAGCTGTTATTATTCTCAGTAACTCAGTTCAGTTTGCTCTGCTCATTTGTTTACTGCACACCCTTCACAAATTTCCTAGACAGAATTCTATGGTCGGATGAATAATTAAACATTTTTCATCTTTCTCTTTTTAACGTAAATATCTCTCTACCTTTCTATCTCTAACTTCTTAGGCATGTATATCCCATTCAAATTCCACGAAATTGTAACTAGAACCCGTTTTGGGCACGTACTAAAAGTGATTATTGTAAACTACAATTTATTTAATTTGGTTCTTGTTTTGAATTAGTACGCATATTATTTTTATAAGGTTAGTTTTCCTAGTGTATTATACCATTTTGGAATCTTGGTTAGTTGCGCCAACTTTTGAAAAAACTTGCCATAGTAGTGTTCATAACTTTTTTTTACACCACGATGAGTTAAAGTTGACTGAAAGTAAAAATCTTGAAAAAATTTAGGGAAAGCAAAAACTTTGACAAATTTTTATGAAAAAACTAGAGGCTTTCTGGAATTTTTAAGGATTGTGGTAGACAGCAATGCTATTCAGGTTGCCTATAAAAAGAAAAAAACAGAAATATTAAAAAAATTGTGGTCATGATAGTGAAAATGATCATAAGAGGTCTAAATTTTTGAAGAATTTAGTTTTTTTCTTGTAACTTAAAAAAAAATGTAGATATATTTTTTTTCTTTTGTTTTCTCAAGTAGTCATGGGTAGGTCTATCTTCCGGTGTCAGCTTATCGTTGAATTTTGGGACACCCTGTATAATTGTTTGCTCGCAAACGAAAAAAAACCGACTTCAATGACATCGACAAGTAACAGATCGTAATAAGACAAAAAAAATAGTCAGGTAAATACGCGCTATTAAATATTACTCAAAAAGTTGTAATCAGATCTTGATCTAATTTAAACAAGACTACATGACAAGTATTAGCTTTCGATTAAAGTAAGAATCATCAAAATCGGTACACCGAGTAAAAAGTTATGCGGTATAATACAACGTAGGTCGACGAAAAAGTAGTCTAGTAAATACGCATTATTAGGTATAACTCTAAAAGTACTTGTCAGATCTCAATTAAATTAAAATGGGACCACATGACACGTAAAACCTTTCAAATAAAACAAAATTGATCGAAATCGGTCAACCCAGTCAAAAGTTCTGAGCGAACATACATTTAAAAAAAAATACAATCGAATTGAGAACCTTCTCCTTTTTTGGAAGTCGGTTAAAAACCATTTAACATAAAACTTTTTTAATCTGTTTTATTTTTAAGTTTTTAGTTTTGTTGAGTAGTTTTTAGATTAGTAATAAATATACCTACATAGTTTAACAAACTGTATTCGACTAATCAAGCCCTTTCATTTGATACCCATATCAAGGTATTTGTGGAAAATATGTAATCCGCCATTTTGTGGCGGCGGCCATCTTGGATTTTTCTTAGTGAGCTGTATTCTACCAATCAAGCCCTTTCATTTGATACCAATATACAGGGTGGGGATTATAATACAACGATAAATTGGACAGCGTATATGTAATGACATTCCAAGCCCACATACAAAAAATCAATAAAATACATCCAGTAGTTTAGTCACAAATTATGATTTTAGTTTTTTAAAATTTCTCCGTGATGTATTATACTACAGACCTGACCTACCCTAAAACCAGCGGTTAACGACTCAAGGACAGCTATTATTATTTTTAAAAAGATTGAGCATAAAAATAATGGATATGGGATCGACTGCCACAAAAAAAAGGCAAAATTTTTAATCATTTCCATTTAGTGACAGTTCGCAGACCAAATAATATTATAATAACTAATGTTTAAAAAAAATAACTTATTCAGTATCGGCTACTGATCAGTTCTGCATATTTAAAAAAAATTGATGGTTTGAGAAAATTTAAACCAAATAGTTTTTTATTCAATTTAATTTTAAATGCGTAACAATTTATTTTAATTTACTTTTCTAACTTACTATTTTTTATTCAATCAAAATAATGAAGTTTTGTAGGTACAAGCACATACCACTTCTAAGCGACTTTGCCGCGTAGAAAGAAGGTCACGCGCCTGTTACACGCGCGAAACTGAATTAGTTTGTATGAAAAAATCTTTTTTTATTTATTTTGATGTTAGGACTTATCTGATGGTTTTGAAATACTTCTTTATACTAGTACTAACGGTGTTTTCAATTATCGTTCTATTGTCATCCCCACCTTGTATAGGTTGTTGTGTAGTTATATGTGATCCGCCATTTTGTATTGGCAGTGTGGTGGCGCGATGTTTTTGATGCAATCGCCGCTATTATTTCAACTTTATTTATATAGTTTGAATTTTAAAGGGTCGCAGCTATATATGAAACGCACTTTTCTCTTCGAAGATTTTATTAAGTCTGAAATTCTGAATAAGAATATTTGACAGTTTGACATTTGTCATCAAAAAAAGTATTGCCATATTATGCATAAATACGTATAATGTTTAATAAACAATAACGGTCGGATATTAATTAAATTTAATTATTAAATCACAGCATCTTTGATTTACAACCATAAGAAATATGTTGTATTGTCATCAAGATTAAGAGTGTGTACCAAATATCAGATCAATCTGTCATCAGTAAGGGGGTAAAATTCCAATTACTAAATTTGACCCAAACAAACAACACACAAATAACACTCAAGTCAATCTAAATAAAACCGTTTAATAAAAATACAATAGCTATGCAATATTCATATACACACTTAAATATACACTATATTATCGATGTAAAGTAAACAATTAAACATAGACAATTACACATTCAACCAATTATCTTAGCTTCTGCTTGATTAGTACCGAATTAGCTAATCTAAACTCAATGATAAAATATTCATTTAATCTGTTTTGACGGCTTTCAAGAGTGCACATTAAAAACTTATAAACTTTGTAAAAAAATTTTTTATGTCTTTCTCGTATTGTTTTAAGAACCTATCATCGAGTACGCCAAATAAGCTGTTTGGTAAATCACTAACTCCGTTAACCAAAACCTCTTTTTAGCCTACGATTTTTATAGTCAATCATAAGAATATCGTTGTAATGATTTATCTCTGATAACTCATGTTCTGGTTGGAATTACATACCTTTGTACTGTGGTGATAACTCTAAATCGTTTGCTATTTTATTTACGTATGTGACTGACATACTTGTTTACGCTCTCTAGGCCTAGCCAAAAGGAGGAAATATTGTCAAATACAACTAATTCATCGCGAATGAGGCTCATATCTTTTATTTTATGAAATTAAACGCTTTGATTGTTGTTGGTATACTGCATTACGGCCAACCGATGAGCGTGCGAACAACACGTATGACGATGGCATTGATGCCCCGATGGCTGTTAACATAGACGGCCGGACGATCCTTTACATGTTAACGGCGCTCGATGAGACCAGCATTGGGCCACGGCGAGTGCCCTATATGACTCAGTTACATTTAGAATGCGCATTGATGAGGAAATGAGAAATGAAAAAGAAATGAAAAAGAAAATGTCAGTGAGGAAGGCCCTAATGGTCCGCAACAGATTCCACTGAATGACCTTCAAAACATGATAGTGTCCTATCTGGCTCGAAGAAACAAAAAAAAATTTGTACGGAACTGTTTATACGCGTACAATTAATAAGGGGGAGCGAATGCTGTTTCACACTGATTTATTCATGCTAAACAGAATACATGATGTATGTAAGATGCTGTGTAGACAAAAGTTTTATAACATTATACCAAATTACTTGATTCCGAATTACTTGATGACAATTTTGATACATTCTTCTGTACAAATAAATAAAAATGGAGTGTCTGTTTGTAATGTTAAAATAAGTGCTTTTTACTAAATGCATATGTATGTTAGGTGACCCTTAAAAATGTTTTTTTCGAATTATGAAAGGCATACCCCCTATTTCTTTTTAAAGTACTTAGACGTACTCAAGTCCAAAGTTTTGTCTTCCTACGTCAACAGCAACCCGTGTCGAATTGTCTCTGAACAGCAATTTTCTGTTATGTAGCTAAAACAATTTAAATATGTTTATTTTGTAAAAATAATAATTATAAAAAATAAGGTCTTATTTATTAAAAGACGATAAAGTTAAAAATCAGGCAGTTTACTTTCTTGTGAAGGTCTCTTTTTTACAGTCAGGATACACATTTCTATGCTCTTGCACAAAATGTAGGAAAAATTACGTTTGTTTTTCTTTTGGGGCAATCAAACCATGAAAATCTTGTATAAGTGCTACTCCTATTTTAGGTGTATCATTAACTTTTAAAAGAAGAATTTTTCCTTTTTTCTCTAACTAGGCAACATCTTCGCTCAATGTAGAAACGGGTCTCTGGTAGTACTTGTTATCATTTCTAATCGAGAAAATAAACTTATTTTGACTGACACAAAATCACTTTAATTTTACAAAATAAATTTATTTTCAGAGAGAGAAAGAACAGTATAAAAATAATACTCATAAACTCATTCTTATTTAATCTTTATTCGATGGAATTTATCTCTTCCCAGAATCACTCAAACTCTCTCTTTGTAAGTTTGCAATAATGTTTCCCTCGATATGTTGACAAAGAGTGTTACAACGGCAACTTCTTCAGACAAGTATCTACCAAAGATGTTGACCAAACTTGCTTAAAGCTGCTTTGGAGATCAATCTGTCAACAGTTTCATAATCTAGTTGATTCGGTACCTTCACCACAAGACTATATCCAAGTTATGGTTTTACATATATGACCGCAATGAATGAAACATCTAGTGAGAATTAGGGAACCTGGCATTTTACAATGCAAACCTACTTGCAACATGAGAAACTCTGAGATTGCATAGAAAACAACTCAGAAAGTGCTGATAGTAAACGGGACATTAAAGCTAAGACTAAAATAATAATCTCATTTGATCTAATAAATTACATGCATATTCATGAATCTCGCACTGCCAAAGAAGTATGGGAAAAATTGTCTTCAGTGTTCGAATACTCTGGGTTAACAAGCTGAGTTAGTCTGCTGCGTGATCATTACATCGCTAAGTAAATGTAAAAATGTAAAACGAGTATGTATGCAAAATAATGGGTACAGCTCATAAGCTCAGGAACATAGGCATTACCTTAAAGGTAGATGACGAGTGGCTGGGACCACTGTTACTCTCCAGTCTTCCTAATATATAAGGCCTATGATAATATTCATATATCCTATCAGCATCCTAATATTTTAAGTTTTGTTTAGTCGAACGTGCGCTGTGTAGTTTTGGGTTTAGCGTGATCGGCTAAGAAGTTTTAATCGCATTACTAATAAGTTTAATAAGTACACACCGTAATAACTCGATGTCCAAACAAATTAAATAAGCGTCAACTTTGGTGGATCATTGTTCAGCAGTGTTGTGTCATTACTATACAACGCAACAAAATGTTTTATAGCAACGTTACTATGATACCTTAACAAAATCGTTTTGAATCAAACTATTTTATATACAGGATGTCCCGCGAAAGTACAACCCCGAATACCTCATATATTATAAATATCAGCCTATGATAATATTCATAGAGAGCTCCGGAATGAAAATTGCCTCAGATTCTGTTAAGTCAAAGATGTTACAAGATACAAGATTGTCTGAAAATGACTACAAGGTCATGAATACGAAGACTAAGAACAGTTGATTTTTTATGCGTCTTAAAAACATTAAAAACTGATGATTGATCTCTTTAGTAGACTGTTATATTATATACGTTTATGTTACGTCAAAAACGCCCTTTTACAATTTGTGATTAAAAAAAGTTATTTTAAATGTTAAATATTAGAAATATTGGAGACTGATATTGATAACATTGGAGCAAATGCTTATTAGAGGCATTTGGGGTAAAACGCCGCACTGGGTAAAAGTACGCAGTACCAATATCTCGGTAAGGGGCGAGAGGGTGGGGGGGCTTTCTTGACAAAAACAACGGCGCTTGAGCCGCCATATTGAGCAGTCATTTATTGCGCAGTGCGTGTTGTGGTTCGGAAAAAAATTAAAAAAAAAAACAAATTTTTTCGAACGTTTTTTGTTATAGGGAAAAGTGTGTCACATTATTATAAAGACAATTATAGAAGATAAGTGTTTTCGTTTGTTTTTAATGATTATTAGACAATTTGTTACAATGCTGTTTTATAACCTAACTTTATTAAGTACCAGGCATTTGAGTGTTTTTACGAAGTCGATCTTTGGGGGTAAAAGGACGGGGGTAGTATTACGCGCGTACTTATACCCCTCTTACTATTATATTGAACAAAGTTTAAGAAGTCACCAGTTAACCAGTTTCGTGATTGTTTTAAAGTGCGAGTCAAGTGTGATTGTTCAAGTGTAATCTGATGACCAAAATAAAGAAATTTGAATTTGAAATTGTTTATAATAATTTGATGTTATTTATTTGTTTTAGAATGCTGAACTATGCCTCGAACTTATATAAAAAAGACATCCAATCGGACTTTAGTGTCGGAAGAAAAAATAATTGCATTTACGCAACGCATTAAATTATGCTAGAGAGCACAATTTTCATTTATTCAACACATATCCTTATTATTACATTTTGAAATATATTTATAAAAAAAGAGAATAATAGGATCCGGATAGGATACCTGAGTGTTCACCATAAGCGTTTTTTTATCGCGTGACACTCGCTCAGATGGAATATCGGTTTCTTTGTAGCAAATCTTGCCAAGTAAATACTCTTGGTATTGACGCTGGTCTGTTCTACCGCCCTCGATTGGATATTGCTAGAGAGCACAATATTATTATGCTTACTATTCCGCCTCATGGAAGCCACAAGCTCCAGCCGTTAGAGGTAGCCGTTCACAGTCCTTTAAAAACCAAATATGCAATCGAATGCGAAAAATGGACGAACAGCAAATAGAAGCTTCTCTAACGAAGACAGCATTCAAAATAGAAGTTCTACGTCAGCCAAAAAACGGCGTGAATCAGAAGTCACGGAAGTACGAGCTCAGATTAAGACAGCTGTAAATGTCCTAAAAAATCTCTCCGACCGACCAACCCAAGTTGACGAGGTAGACTTATACTGTCAACTACGGGCCAAAAAATTAAAAATTTAATGAGCAACAAAGGGAGGTTATAATACACGATATAGACGAACTTATCAGAAGCGAAATGAGACTTACTTAAATATTAATAGCCCTGCTCATAGCAGCACTTACTCGTACGTAAGGTCTACCCCGGATTCCGTGCGTTTTACACCTATACCGTCCCCTTCATCACAAATGTTGACGTACGATATGTCTACCGGAGATTCCGTGCGTTATGCACCTACACCATCCCCTTCACCTCAAGTGGTCTGTCATATCACGTTGCCGATGATTATAGTGATTATACAGTTGTATCACCAAATCAAAGCCAAGCAGAATATTTGACAGGTTCATCCACCTCCTCCACATCTACTCCCAAGGTGACAATTACATCAAATGACATTATCTCTCAGGTATTTACTCTTTCTCAGATACAAAACAACAATTGAATGCTAATGCAAAGACTCGACTTACTTTGTCTAATTATTTTTCTCAATAAACGTGTTTTTGATTATTATTATTATGGTTTTATTTTACAAAATATACAAAAATTTCTTACTTTTACAAAAGAACGCAATGCCTCACATAGTGCTTCACATAGATCTGGTACGATCAATGATATGACTTGAGGAGCAATCTTAAATAGGCAATCACTGTTATGGAGTGACCGGCGAGATCAACAGATATGAACCCAATAGAGCACGTTTGGGACTCGCTGAAAAGAAAAGTTAAGTCCAGAATTCCAGCTCCTGCCAACGAGGGTAAACTGCGAATCGCCGTAGTTGAGGAATGGCGGAGACAGTATGCCTAGACGGGTAGAAACTTTAATAAGAGCACGTGGAGGAAATACGCGATATTAATCACCATTTTTTTAATTTAATTAAGTAATTGTTATTTTAATATTAATTTTCACTTTTCCCGGTTACATAAAAAGTTCAAAAATGTACCATTTTTCACAAATATAGCCTTTACTCGCAAAATCTGTTCTTAATGTGATGTCATTTTAAGTAAAACAAATGAAACTTTAAATAACAAAAGAATAGTAAGTAGATTTTAAAATAAAACCATATTTTTTTAATTATGGACCTTTTTTGTGTTCCGCTAAATATGCCAGTGTGTTTAGAATTTAGATCTTTACTCATTGATTCCGTGTTTTATGATGTGTCGTCATCCACCATCTTCTTTGACGTGGCTTTTTATTTTTTCCTCAGTACTATAAAAGCGCTCAGAGTAGTTTCGATTTCTGTATAGGACATCTTCACATTGGCCCTGACGGGACAGAACTAGTTTATTAGCCAACGTGTGTACGCCTCACCGAATTTGCAGTCCAACGTTGGTACGAGCGTTGGGAAAAACGTAAGCCGGCCATAGAGTAAAAGGGATTCGACCATTTTTTTTTTTTGACTATGGAATTCATGATTTTTACTATTTTTACAGTTGTATACCGATGATTTCACGGAAATTGACGAAGACGAGATTATAATGGACTTGGCTAAAGGCAAAGGTAGTGATTAACTATTAACAAGTAATCCCTACAAAGGGCTCTTCCGGACTCAAAGAACGATTCGAATTTGTTACGATGTAAAACCATCAAATCAGTACTCGACAGTGTTTCTGCATAAGAAATGGTTAAGTACCTTCAAGTGCAATAAGATTTACGACAAATAAGATGTCAAATATCGTAACCGACCCTCAAAATAAAAAACAAACGTGAAACAGCTTATCTGTGAAACAATCGATAAATATTAAACAAAAAGTGGGTGGGTCGATTTTTTTGATGACCAGTATCATGTATATTATTGACAATTGTTCCTGAAGAGACCCCTTGGAATGAAAGCATTTCACCGGGAACTGCTTCTGCTTTATCGTGGTACGCATGAAAAATTTTTACACTGATGAAGCGATTTCATCGATATATTTTTTTTCAAACTTTAGACAGTAATTATAGTTTTTTTTTTTTTTTTTTATTAATAACATCAGTCTATTTTATTTCAGCAGTACAGAAAGAAACAGCTCCTAAAACTTCATCTTCAAATCGAACAGATTTCGCGCCCTCAACGTCATTATCATCTGGCGCGCGAGCTCGAGCCGAACGCATCATTTCCGCGACGCCCCGCGTTAAAAGATCGCCAATTTCGGCTTCTTACACGCTAAAAATCTGTTCTACACACCACACCTGATACCGGAAACTTGGACCCATGGGGATAAGCCTACAGAGCCGCCAGTGGAAGGATTCGTCCTCCCAATAACGTAATAAATAGCACAAAGTATGCCGAAGGTTATGCTGGGGACGTCGGGAAAGCCATGACGAATTTGCTGAGGGCCTTATGCCCGGACGATGACGCGGGACGTGATACTCAGTATCACCGTCAGGTGCGCGTCATGGTGGCTCTGACACCTTCAGGTGGAGATGCCCCTCCTCCGAGCGTCAAGATGGTAGGGACTAGTGGTGGTTAATATAGCATCAAAGTATAGCGCGCTAAATGTGTATAGCAAATGGCATTTACTATACCGACTATGACTTCGCGCTAAAACTATAACGTCTCAAACGCTAAACGTACACAGCGCGCTGCAGCGAGGCTAGAGACATTACTTTTTAGCGTTTTATAGTCTCATAGGGCCGGTTTTTTGATCCGTAGTAAAAGTAGAGTTAACTATTTGTCAAATTGACTATAGTTAAGACGCTAACTAATGGTTAAGCCGAGGTTTTGTTTTTTGATCCGTATTTTAACTTTAGTAAGTATTAACTAATGTCTAATGGTTAAAGTATTGCCATTGCAATGAACCTAGGGTAAGGTCATTTTTCGTAGGGAGTCGTTATTTTCATGTGGTAACATTTGTAGATCCGAATGCATTTTGACGTTAGTCGTGACGTGCTTTGTCAAATTCGTGTGAATTCACTGAATTTTCAAAATTTAAATCAATTGTGCAATTCGAAGATTTCGAAGATTATAATAAAAAATAATTATAATTGTATTTTTATGTACCTAGTAGGTTATTAGCTTAAAAACTACCTTAAAATAAACTTTTTGGATACCTAGTTGGTTATTAGATTAAAGACTAGCTTAAAATGAACTGAAATAATGACGTCAAGCAACAAGTGCAAGAGTTGTTTTTTAAATGAAACTTCTTTAGGCACATGAGGGGTAAAATTTTTACGGATCAAACGCGTCCGGAGTCAAGAATAATTTAAAAGTCCATAGCACGTCGAATCACAACGTTGAATACACCGGTTCTCGTCCGGTCAACAGTTAAGCAACGTCGGGCGCGGTCAGTACTTGGATGGGTGACCGCCTGGGAACACCGCGTGACGTTGGCTTTTTGTTTTTTTTTTCAATTAGTTTTCTTTTAACTAGTTTGCCAAAGAAGTTTTTTTTTAACTTTTTATCCTAATGTAAGCGATTCTTGAAGATCATATTATGTGGTACCTACAAAATCGGCGTAAATATTGAACTCGATACTCAATATCAACGAATTATGAAATGATATAATAGATACCTAATACCTTGCGTTGAGGACAGAATTATCAATGGACACTAATGGTCTTTGAAAAAAAAGGTCTTTTTGTTCTAAGATCATTGATGGACACATGGACACAGTATAAAACAAAAGAACAGATCGCACCCATAATAAAACAAAGATTTAACTCAAAAATCACAATTTGTGGGAATCGGCGTTTGAAGTTTTGCACTTTTTCCGCAATGTGTTTGATTAAAAATTACCGATTATTTGTAATGCTTTTCATGACTTTTACTATTGATATCATTAGTTTAAACTACGGAGATTTATATAATAATAGAAATAAAACTGTGTGAAAATCTATTATAGCTGTAAAATGGTGATGAAAAAAAAGTTCCGACTTAAATCTCTTTATGCCAAAAATTACTTATTACACGAACAATATTTTAGGTAGTATGTCTCTTTAGTTTTAAAACATAACAAATAGTTTTAAAAATAAATCATAATATTTCGTTTTATGATTATTTAATTGTAATTATGACGTTGTATGTACTAATGCATCATTTTTTTATAAAACGAAAACTGAAATTTTCCCTATTTTTTAAAAATAAAACAAATTTTTATGAATCATCTGGTTTTTCTATTTCTCTTTATGGTTACAAATATAGTTTTATAAACAAAACAAACTATATACTATTATAACGAATTAGGTACAATCAGTCTCCAGTAAATATCTCCTAAAATCACAAATAATTACTAACCACAAATAATAATTAGTATAAAAATTAACAGTCTCTTATATTGTCTATCATTTAAATGTCCTTAAAATTTAAATGTCTAATAACAATAACATAAAAATAAACACTTTTCACGCCTACAGTGCAGTGAAAAGTGGTTTATTTCAGCGTTTCAAATTCACTTAAACATTGAGATCACAACAAATATCAATCACAGTCATTGTTAGTAAAAAAAACCGTAAAGCAAACTTCTAAACCATTAAATTAAGTACTATAAACAAAAACAAAAAGAAATCTTCTATTATAACGAATTAGGTACAATCAGTCTCCAGTAAATATCTCCTAAAATCACAAATAATTACTAACCACAAATAATAATTAGTATAAAAATTAACAGTCTCTTATTTTGTGTATAATTTAAATATCTTTAAATTTAAATATATTTTAATAACAATAACATAAAAACAAACCCTTTTCACGCCTACAGTGCAGTGAAGTGGTTTATTTAAGCGTTTCAAATTCACATAAACATTGAGATCACAACAAATATCAATCACAATCATTGTTAACAAAGAAAAAAAAAACGTAAAGCAAACTTCTTAACAATTAAAGGCATGCAAAATTCAAATACTCTTACATAATTAAAAAAAAAAAGCCAAAATTAAATTATTGAATTATAAAAATTTGCATAAAAAGGAGGAATTAACTTCTTTGTTATTAACTCTTTTAAATCTTTTTTCTTATTAGTGCTCAACTGTTGCCTTTCGGTATATGCTGTGTTTAATGAAATTTCCGATATTTGATTCATTTTCTTTCGTTTATTCCTAACATCAACTTTTTTAAAAACAGTGTCACTGTATGAAGTCTTGTAATAAAAGCTAAATGGTTCCGATTTAACCATTCGTAAAATTTTAATATCATTCCAATTTACATTTTTACCATCTATGTCAGTATTAAAATTATAGCCCCACTCTTCTTGAAGAGCTTTTAAATTTATAAAAGATTCAAACGTTAATTCGTGTACATTAATTGCAGGTTTAGTCTTTTTTGCATTTTTGATAAGTGTAACATATTGATCTGGACTGTAAATCGGACCTGATTTCAAATTTTTCTTTACCTCTCTTTCTATCAAGCTATGTACACTATCAGCTTCATTTTGTGTATGACCTCGTATTAGAAATTTATGTGTTATACTGGTTATATTCAAATAAGTTACAGCATACAAGTATAATGTAGCAATATATTTATTTTTATTTTGGCCACAACAGTTATCTGAGTAAAATATAATCTCTTTCGGATCTGCATCTTTTGAACACACGTTTTGTAAGTAGTTCCAAATACATGACCCTATTTCATTTGCACCCCGTTTAGCATCTATCTCAGTCCAAAAGTAACAGTTTACATTTTCGTATGCTTTTTTATCTCCACTTAGTAATTCTGTTATAGTGAAATTATAGCTGTTTAACTTAGACTTATAATAAAATGCTGAAGTATGGCCCCTTGGACACTGTAAAACAGCCTCTAAGTCATAAATAACTACTTTTCTATCCTTGGTTATATTTTGACGATCAGTAAGTTTTTCAGAACGACACAAAGTCTTCTCCTCCAAATGCTTCAAATACTTGTCTCTTAAATCTTGTTTTTGCTCACTGTTTGAATTTTCATACGATACACATAGATCGCACTGATCTTTTTTTGGTTGGTGAAACCCTAAGTTAAATTCTTTATTAAAAACTTTATAATATGCCATGTAATTACCCACGTTCCTATTAGCTTCAGTTTGCTGTGTAGCAAAGTCATTATATAAATCTTTTATTGTTTTATCACCACCAATGTATTGTTTTGAGGTCCTTGCCCTCACATAATGTGATTCAATTTTAGGGATCATATTAATATGTTTTCTGATGTCTTCTAGTAACGCTGGATTAAGTTTTTTATGTTGATTGTGTTTTCCTCGTAAGTCATCCATCATAAAACCTTCATTCATTCTAGATTGTACTGTGTAAACCATTCGTTCGGAAATAGATAGAGTATTTTTAAAAAATGTTTTGCAGACTCTGATGCTTATGTCGTTTAAGATAAAGTAAAAAGCTTTGTTTGAGCGCCTGGGATGTTTGGAATTAGTATATTTATATTTGGGAACAATATCTACCATACATGTTCGTATATAAGCCCTCTGTTCAACTAAGTTTCCCAGACTCCAAAAATCATTAAATAACTTATACCTACCTTCGGAATCAATATTTTCTGCACATTTGAATTTACATTTTTCGGTACATGTATCTTTTATAAAACGAGCTGGAATCGTTTTACGAGATTTTGACACTGAGGTATATGATTGACCCTTATTTCTGAGCCGTTTTGCTCTAATTTGCTGCCATTTTTCAACGTTTAGTGATCTTTTGCGGCCCCTACAAATATTTGGTGTACTATTGCAGTCAGAGTCAGAAGAATTTTGATTTTCAAACATAAAATTTCTTCTGTTGACAGGCTTATTAAACAATGTATTAAAATCTACAGTGGGATCGTCGTCACTCAAGTCGACGTCACTTAGATCTGTGTATACAGGAGAAATATTGTAATTGGCCACACTATTGCAATGTCGTCGCTCTCTCAGCTGAATTTGCTGCCTCTCACTATTTTGTGGCAAATTGGAGCAGGACGTCTTTTCTTTACAATCCGTTGTAACCTTTTGTGGGGCAGGGTTTTGGATAGGCATTGAACTACTCGATGAAGATGAGCTAGAAGAGCTTGACAATGATGAGCTAGATGAATCGGAACTAGATGAAGATGATTTTGAGGACGATGAACTGGAGGAATGTGAACGCCTAGTATTATTTACTGGGGTTGTTAAATTTTTAGAGACGTGATTATTACTGTCGTGTATACCTGCAGTTTCATTTTCGCTCACGTCTGAATCGCTGCTATAATCAGGTACAAGACTCATGGTTTTTGTTTCAATTGGCATAAATTCTTGAGTAGGTGTCATTTTTCTTGTCAACTCTTCAGTGACAGTAAAATCTTGAGTCGGTGCCATCATTTTCGTCAGCTCTTCAGTGACATTTTTGGGCTCTGGAGATATATTTTGTTGATTTTCCTCTTCAACCGGCGTAGCTTCTTTAGTCTAAAATAACAATAATTCATAACACTGTACTTTATTTTAAGGATGAATAGTAATCATAATTATTTAACATCAAAATAGCATCAATCAATCATCATCATCAATCAATCTATTTAGTCGTTTTTCCGTAGAAGAGTAACAAACATCCATCCATACGTCATCCTCATAAACTTTTACTTTATTTACAGTAATAAGATGGAGGAAAAATGTTTATAACTTACTACACTATTATGTTTACCTTATAACTTTTACGCTCGATACGCTGTAACTCTTTGTTGTCGTGTTCAGTCTCTGAATGCGGTATTAAACTTAAGATTTTTTGTGATCTCCAAGACGACGCCATTTTCTAAACCTATAAAAATAAGCATAACAGTTACAAGTTATTCTTAAATTTTTCATGAAAAGGGGATTAACGTTGAAAGTTTTTACCTATCTTTCGTCATTCTAAATATTAAAAAGAAGTAAACAAAAATAATTTTTATAAATAGCCTTATTTATTACGATAAAGTGATGCTTAATCAATTACTCCAACAACTAAGGCATATATTTCAAAATAAAACTGATGTATTAGGCGTTAACTTTGTAAAAAAATTCAATTTTTAAAACAAAACCGAAGTAAATACAAATGTTACACATCATCATCAAACGCGTTTTCTAAGAGAAAGAAGTATAACAAAAATCATCTTTTTATTTTTAAATAATAAAATTTTCCATACTTACCTTTTAATCCAATACCGAATTATTTGATGTTACTCAAAACGACAGCACTACAATCTCCACTCACTGCCGGTGCATCACTGAATCACGCCACTTTATAAGAACTGACTTGTTAGTTCCTGTTAATTGAAAAGAGAGCAACAATCGCGTATCTCTTTTTCTCTTATAGTTAAAACGCCGGAGTCGAAGTCTACCTATTCTTTAAGCGACGAAGACGCGTTTTATAGTAAAATCTCCAAATCAACAAATTTTGAGTTACATCTTTGTTTTATTAAAGGTGCGAGATGTTCTCACAAAAGTTAACTATTGGTCATATTGCTAAACCCTCGACGTTGCTGTGGTTAAATATTTTAACTATTTGTAACTTTTACAACCATTAGTTAAGCTAACTATGGGTCAAAAAACGTATTTTATAGAAATTTAACTATTTGTTGCAATTTTTAACTAATGGTCGCCTTAACTAGGGATCAAAAAACCGGCCCATAGTCTGATAGTCTCACTCACAGCGTCAGCTCACAGCGCTAAACGCGTCGGCTCGCGTTATTTGTTATTACTCGTTTTAATTTATTGTAAACGTTGTATATATAGTACGCGCGACGTATCTTGGCGAGTCTGAAAATGGGCTCTGCGAACTTTTGCGTATGTCCACTCACGAAAAAAAACTGTCATTACCAATTTTTATTTTCATTATAAATCAATGTACGAATAAAATTTCCCTAATACAGTGACCAATAAAATAAACATCATAACACTTTAAGATGCTACCAAATTAACTTATAAATTAAAAATTCAATTTCAATACCTCGCCTTTCGATAGTGGCAGATTTTTATCACAAAATACTATAACAAAACAACAACACAAAAACAAAACAATTTGTACAAAACACAATAATATTTACACTTGATACTTTTTATACACATTACCACTTCAATGTCGCTGAGGGGGAAAATCCCAAAATCAAATCACACTTAATACTAACACTAGATAAAACAATTAAAACTAAATAAAACAAACTGAATACTATAACACTAATAAACTAATTACTAATACTAATAATAAAAATTAACAACAATAAAAACGAAAACTTTTGTAGCCGATAGTGCTCAAGACAGAGATAGTGGCACGAATACTAACGTGTGACTGAGACAGATTACCGTATACCGAGCATTTCCGAATAAGCACGAAGCTGCACGCGCACCTGAGGGTGTTGTTTAATCGATTTTTATTGAAATCGATTAAAATTAAGTCCGTTTGCATGCATTGGGAAAAATACAGAAGATAGAAAAATGGGTTCCTCATAAACTGACAGAAGAAAACAAACAACAAAGAGTTGCCGTTTCCATGAATTTGCTTTCTCGGTTCAAAAAAAAAGAATTTTCTGCTGTTAGGTTCGACCTGGTATTAATTTATTGAGAAACAGCAGTGGAAGCGAATTGAAACATCAGGTACTATGAACCACCATATAGCTGCAGTACGCAGCGGTTATATTATAGGTAAAACTAAAATATGGCTTTAATACCTTATTCTTCGAAGATGTGATGTCCTGGCCGGTGGGCTGAAGTCAACCTAAATTAACATTAAACACAATTGGCCAATCGCGGTTTCAATGATAATATGGCTGAACTTAGCTTTGACCGGCGTTGATGATGATACCCGGCGAAGCTGGCCGTTACACTCGGCGATGTCACACAAGGCCGCTGCATTCGACACGTGACACGTTTCACATACACTTGTAATATTAACTTATAAGTTTTTAACTTTATATTTACACAAAATGATTACTGTAACCGTATAATACTTATAACAATTTCCATAACACAATATCTAAAATAGACTAGGCGACCACGCGATTTTCAAGGGGCGACAGAACAAAGTATGGAACTAATAACTTCACTATTAATATTTATCGAGACGAACACTGGTGTTACTAAACACATTCGATGTACGCGAGTATTTTTGATATTAATTAAAGTCGCAAGCGCAATGCGGTTTCAAGCGGCAAACGAACGATAGACAAATTATTCAACACGCGATATCGAGGAAAGGCGGCGGCGACCACGCCGGTTACAAGAGGGCGAACAATAGACCACAGACAACTGTCAAACTATATAGACAATAGTATTGCCATACGCAACATAGATTATACACAACAATTGTTGAACTTGAAGTGTTGACAACTACAAATTATTTACAATTAATTTGGTTCATAACATCTGCATAAAATCATTACGAGTGATGAAAAATGGATTTTGTACGACAATTCTAAACGTAGAAAAGCATGGGTTGATCCGGGCCAGCCATCCACATCAGTTGCAAAACCTACTATTCATGCAAAAAAAGTTTTACTCTGTGTCTGGTGGGATTGGAAAGGTATCATTTATTACGAGCTTCTCGAAACTGGCCAAACCGTTACAGCTGAGCGTTACCAGGCGCAGCTGATCAAATTAAGTGACGTTCTGGAGGAAAAAAGACCATTTACGGGACAAGGAAGGCGAAAAGTGATGTTGCTGCATGATAATGCTCGTCCACATACAGCAAACTCAACCCAGAAACTCATCTTCACTTTAGGCTGGGAAGTTATGCATCATGCGGCATATTCACCAGACTTAGCTCCTTCTGATTATTACCAATATCGTCATATTTAAAGGAGCAGCAATTCTTTAATGTCGAAGATGTCCGAAAATGGCTGAATAACTATTTTGTTTCAAAACCGCCAAGTTTCTATCGTGAAGGCATTTATCTACTACCCAGTAAATGGCAAAGGACTATAGATAATAACGGTGAATATTTTGATTAATAATTCTTGTCAGAAGTATTTTTTTAATAAAGTTGAATTTGACAAAAAAGCCGAGTTTCTACTTACACACCCAAACGTTATCCCGGTCCTACGCTCACTGCTGTTCTACCCCCTGCTATCTCTGTTATCTACCACAATCGAGAGTTTTCGAAGAGGAATTTTTTGTTCGCCTCATCAAAATGTAGCCACTCTCAAAAAATTAGCTTGATACTGATCAGGTGAAAAAAATGTATAATTTGGTTGCTGTGCAAGTTGATGTACTTACTACAGTACCGTGATACCGTTACAGCAGTTGAACATCACAGGTAGGGTGAGTAGTCAGGGATCTTCCCAACAACGCACCGGGTATCGATGGGATTACCGCTCGCATGATAAAACACGTTTGGGCAGCCGTGCCGGGTGAAACGGCAGAAGTGTTTAGGCGATGTGTCCAAGAGGGCTGTTTTCCAGGTAGGTGGAAAGACGGGAGGTTGGTTGTCTTACCGAAAGGTAATGAATGGCAAGCCTCTTGCCGACCCGAAAGCGTACCGGCCCGTCACTCTATTGCCGATCTTTTGTAAGATGTTAGAAAGACTAATGATAAGATGCGCACCGCAAATGACGAAAGGTCTTTCGGACTGCCAGCACGGATTCACGCGAGGGCGGTCGACGGTTTTTGCGCTGAGGAGCATCCTTGGCGTGGCTCGTGAGAGCTCGTCGAAATATGTACAAACGATATTTTTGGATATCTCTGGGGCCTTTGATAATGCCTGGTGGCCCATGATATTGCTGAAGTCGAAGCGGGGGGGTTGTCCTCCTAATATCTATAGGATGCTGGCGGACTACTTCGTCGACCGAAGAGTCGGTATGTTCGTGGGCCTCTCGGTAGTGTGGAAGGAGGCCACTGTCCGCAGGGATCAGTGTTGGGACCTACGTTCTGGAATGTGCTGATGGATGACTTGCTGAAGCTGCCATTCCCTAGGGGGGCAGTATCGTGGTATATGCTGACGATGTGACGATCCTGGTAGAGTCCGGTGCCCGGGCGGGCCTGGAGGAAAAATCCAGAGCGGAACTACAGCTCGTCGGTGAGTGGGGCGTGAGAAATCGACTGGAGTTTTCTCCTGCCAAGTCATCCACGATTACCATCAGGGGTAAACTCCAGCGTCCACCCACCATCAGATTCGGGAGTAACTCGATCAGGAGCGTCACGTCGACCAAGGTACTGGGGGTGGTGGTCGACTCGAGTCTGTCCTTCGCGCAGCATGCGGTGGACATAGGAGAGAGGGCGGCAAATTGCTTCGGCAAAATGTCGAGAGTATCGGCATGCTCTTGGGGTGTTCGTTACAGTGCCCTTAAGGTGCTGTACAAGGGTACGTTTGTGTCGACCGTAACGTATGCTGCGGCATGTTGTTATGAGCGTGCGTCCCTTCAAGTTGTGCGGAGTGCGCTTTTGCGCACCCAGAGACCAGCCCTGGTTCTTCTAACCAAGGCGTATCGCTCGACAAGCACTGACGGACTGGCGGTTTGGGCCGGTGTGTTACCAGCCGACCTCGAGGTGATCCGGGCAGGCAGACTAGGCGCTCTGTGCTCGTGTGGTCTTAAGTCTCTAAAGCACATTCGTTTTTTTTTCTAAAATTATTCTTACTATTGTTGCTATTGCACATTTCACATTACAGTAGCTTCCTGTCTTAGGATTTTTTCGTTACGGTATGTCAAAATTTCTCGATTCGGTCACACCACGCCCAATGCCCGCGATAAAAGCTATGCAATAGCTTAATAACAATATTATAACTTAAATAAAGTTCACAGTCTGCCTTACCCACTAATAGTGATCTTTGACAGGCAGCCTCCAAAAATATTGATAAAATTAATTATTTAAACTACATAATATCTAACCGTGCTCTTAAATAAAGTAAATTAAATTCATATAATTCAACGTACAGTCGTACATACAAAAAAAACATTGCATTTGTATGAAACAAAAAAAAATGCAATTTACATTGTCATGTATATATTTTTCCAGACTGGAATAAAAGAGGTAACGAAAAAAATAAAGAAAATTGAAGACAGGATTATTTTCTCTTTTAAAGTAAGTATTCAAGGGGAAACACTGGCATGCTACAGATGAACTTACTATACATAAAGTTCAAATACCAATTTTAAGCAAGTAGATATTACGGCCTGTGCACACCACGTTTTTTAAACGCGCCGTCGACGAGGCACCGAGGACGCTCTGTATGACGCCATAAGCATGATCCGCGATGAGTTAAATAAAAAGAGAATAGTAGCCCTGGTGTCACTTGACATCGAGGGTGCATTCGACAATGCGTGGTGGCCTAAAATTCTTGACTGCATAATTAGAATGGACTGTGATCAGCTGCGCAATTCTCTAAGCGCAAACATCGTTACATCCTAGATGGCAGCGGCTGTTACAGCGATGAGGGCTATACGGATATTCGCTAAGATTAGTTTCTACGCTGTTCGACACTAGCGCCGCATGGCTGTAGACGGCGTGACTTGAAAACAAATATTTGTATGTTTTATTATGAAATCGGTATTCTCCAAGCAAAACAGCTACAAACTTCGACCACAGCCTCGGCGTACGCTTACAACTTTTAGTGTCAAACGAAAAGCCACAATTTCGTGGCTGTAGCCAAGGATTTTCAGTCCATTTACATTGTGTTTAGTTTGTTTTAGTGATATTTTAAGTTGGATTGCTCTTTAAAAATTTAAGTATTTAGTACCTAACTAATATGCTTCTTTATAATCTATTTAGAACTCAGAATACATAAAGCAGTAATTTATAGAAATATAGGTACATAATTATACTTAACTAAGGGTTTTTTTTTGTGAAAACAGGGCCGCAAGAGTGTTGTGTATGTTGTACTTTCTAGAAGAAGCTAAAAGGCTAGACGATTTACACAAAATACGTCAAACTTGCAGTATACGCAACCTTTATCAATTAACATTAGACAGAGATTACATACGCAATTACAGACTCACCAAGGGTCTTATGTCGGCCATACACGCTACGGTCTACCGGAGAGGAAAACTGTACAGGTTCACCTGCGCAGGTCCACCGAACACCGGTATCGTGTATGGGGACGTTCCGGTGTACCGGAGCGGTCTTCAGTTCTTTTTGCGATGGCATCGAAGGAGGATGATGACGCGCTGGCATTGCTAGGCCTTGCGTTAATTTAAAAGATAAAATATATATACTTTTAATACCATAATCGAGATAAAAAATTATATATAAAATTTATAATTTTTTTATCTCGATTAATATATAATTTTTTATCTCGATTATGGTAATCTTTGTTTCTAATTTGCCAGAGATATGGATTACTTTTATAAAAATCTTGAAGGATTTTTTTCTTGAATTCGCCATTTTTAATTGCTGAATTACGTATTGGTGACAAGCGACGAGACAACCATTCGAATGAAAAACTAAAAACAACTGACGCGACCTGCGCAGGCAACCGGAGTACACGCACACACGTACAGGTACACCGTAAGGTGTACCTTGAAAAAATTGATTTTCGAATTTGCTCCGGTCGCCTGCGCAGGTTAAAAAAACTGCACAGGTCTATTCCCACACACGTTCCGGTGTACCTGCGCAGGTGAACCTGTACAGTTTTCCTCTCCGGTAGACCGTAGCGTGTGTGGCCGGCATTATAGGAATATTGGAAGACGATCTCATGCTTTTTTTGCCTCAACAAGTACGGCGTGGTGGGCTCAGTCATTACACTAAGGTGATAAAACCGGAACTACCTAAATTCACTACTTATTAATTGATCTTTGTAGTTTAATATACAATCCAGTGCAGTATCTACTATTTATCTTTTGTGTTACAACTTCCACCGCACTAGGTTTATGTAGGGGACCCTCAGTATAAGTATGTACATAATAATATTGAGTTATCCAATAACTATGTTAAGCGAATAGTTATTTATTAGTATAGTAATACACCTACGTATAAAAATATTACTATGTATTTATATAATACTTATTGATAATTTATAGTGAAACCTTGTTTTTCTATTACTAATCTATTATTATCTACAACTATACATTAAATGACAATAACCTTATTTCTTCCAGATTCTATGCACCCTATCTTTTTTGGCCACTGGTAGCTACCAGAACATAGTTGGAAAATCAATTTTTTATTATGTATCACAGCCATCTGCAAGCCGAGCTATTAATACAATAGTTAATGCACTAAATCATCCCGACATAATTAAAAAGTATATAAGATTTCCACAAAATCTTAATGAAAGAGAAACCCTGAAACAAAGGTACTTAAAGTAACCAGTGTCGACACTTTAGCTCTTTGATTCTATCTTTTGTTGCATATTTTTTGACAAATTTAATATTTCTGGTGTGATCGGCTGTGTTGATGGTACTTTGGTGGCCATGATTCGTCCCAAAATACAAGAAGAAAGATATTACTGCAGAAAAGGCTACCATGCTAGAAATGTTTTAATTGTGAGTCTTGTACTATAGAATACATATAAACACCCATTGGTTTATTAAAAGATAAAAACGCATTACCTATAAATAAAAATATTTAAGTTATCTTGAAAACTGATTTTCCTTGATTTATTAAAATAGGTTTAGTCAGTTTGGTCTGTGCTTATGAGAATAGAGATTATATATTATATGTCATTAATCATTTTATAATTTTGAAATAATAAATATTACATATATATATATATATATATATATATATATATATATATATATATATATATATATATATACTGCTCAAAACAAAATAAGGGCCACCCGAGTATTTTTGTTTTGAGTCCATTTTTTGCTGACCTACGCTGCTTGATTTATTTTTTATGAATGCCACTATGTTCTCAAGTGTCAAGTTAACGAGGATAACAATGAAGCACTAGGGATATTAGTGTTGACGGTTATGGTACCCTTGTCAGCGACCAGACCATTAGGAATCGTTTGCACAAAGACCAGCAACGTTCAGGAAGACCTGTAACCCGCACTAAACTGACGGGGACTCATCGTGCAAATCGAATAAGGTTTGCACGTCAACATCTTGAATGGGGCATGGAGGAATGGTGTAAGGGCTTTTTACGGATGAGTGCAAAGTAAAGTTTTCTAGTGACGATCGACGTATGCGAGTGTGGCGAAAAAGCGGAGAAAGGTTTTCTGATCCTTGCATTCACGAACGTGACAGGTATGGTGGTCCAAATGTTTGGTCTAGGGCGGGATTAGCTTACAAGGTAAAGCTGACCTTGTTTTTCTGAATGAGGGCACTGTCACATCTCAGAGTTACATCGAACAGGTTGTCGGGCCATATGTCATTCCATTTTCACAACAAGCGGTGGACGGTTTCATTCTGATGCCGGATAATGCACGACCGCACAGAGCCCGGGCGACCATCTCTGTACTGTAGAAAGCCAATATTCAGGTTTTGGCATGGCCTGCGAACAGTTCTGACCTGAATCCAATTGAACACCTTTGGGACCAATAAAAACGCCGTATGCAGGCAGCTGAAGAGGATGTGCACAACCAGCAACAGTTAATTGAATCGTTGAAAAGGTGCTGGGAGGAGATCGCAGAGGAAAACATTCGCCATCTTATTAAAAGCATGCCATCGAAAGTTAAAGAATGTGTTTTGAAAAGAGGAGGACATACCCGTTATTAAACAACGCAAAAGTAAACAATTCAGCTATGTGTTTAGTCTACAATTTAATGCTAATGTTAAGTGTAAACGGCCATAAAATTGATAAAAATCAAAAACAGTCCTAAGATTTCGTAATTTTTATTTAATTGCATTAGAATTTATTTAATTTCATTTAAAAAACATTGTTTTATTTAATTTAAAACAATCAGAGCAAAAATCTTGACCAAAAAATAATAATCGTAAAAATTAGTGGTGGCCCTTATTTTGTTTTGAGTAGTATATATATATATATATATATACTGGGTGTATTTGGAACGCTTTGTAAGATTTAAACCACGTAATATACTATTTATATACTATATAATGCATATAACCATTTATCCCAGAAACGTTTTTTTAAGAACATTTTAGGACTTATGTATTATGTGAGGCAGCAATGTATCATACACATTGTGACGAGTAGTCGTTGACCGCGAGCCGCGCTGGGCGCGGGAGGCGGCGGAACGAAAATTAAACGTGCGCGCGGCGGCGAGTACGTTTACCTCGTGCCGTTGACCTCTGTCAGCTGATGGCGCGTATGAGCGGTTTGCATTACATTGACAGTTTGTTCCAAACACGATTATTTTAAAGCATTATCTTCAAATTTCTGTTTCATTATTTTTCCCAAACCGGACTATACCAAAAAAATGATGAAAACAGGAAAAAAATAATAATTTCTTTTCCCTTTTTTTTCACTTGTATCATGTCAGGTTAAGCCAACACTATCATACCTCTTCGTTTTTCAATGCGTTCCAAATACACCCTGTATATATATATATGTGTGTGTTTAAATAATGAATATTATTACTACTAACTATATAATGGTGTTTGCATTGCAGATAAACGACTGTGATCTCAATATATTACCTGTGGACGCTACATTTGGAGGTGCTACACATGACAGCTTCATTTTTAATAATACCGTCATAAAGCATCACCTGGAGCAACTAAACAATGCGGGAGAGACAGCATATTTGTTAGGTACGAAAAAAAGTACATTGTTTACATTTGATACACTACACACTACACATTTACACTATAGCTATTTCGGTTCAGCCATTTTGCGTATGGGTCCTAGCATTAGCTGTACGGGCATGTTCACAGTGGCAAGGTCTGATCTCACTTCCATGAATCCAATCAATTTAAAACTCCAATTGTACTGAGGATGGTCCAGCGTTACGAAACACTGCAAGCAAGTGTTTAGATTATAAACCAATTTACATTAGAAAAAAAAAATATTGACGTCGTTCGAGAAACATAATAATTATGTGATAGTAAAATAATACTTACTTGTTCAATTTAGATTTTTTACTATGCGATGCACAACAGGTTACAACAGTATAACGTTTTGTTTAGGTAATACTGATTTACTGAACAGTAAACACATTATTTCACATGTTCCTAAGTTTCACAAAATATTTTAAGTAGTTTTCGTGGATCGCTCGAATCGCCCCTATATCCAATTCAAAGTATACAAAAGTGGCACTTGACTTTCTAAAATTCGATTTCATTTTTTTCATTTCTTATAAGTTTTAAGTTTAATGTCTTTCACATGGGTTCGGTTTGATGCTTTTGTTTACAAATTATCTACTTACAGTGAAAACTCTATTTTAGATTTGACGTCCAGCTAACTTTTTTTTATTAAGTGTCATTTTAATAGGCAAACACCACATTTACTAGAAACATCTTTACTTGTTTGTCGGCAATTTGGTATTATTTTTAAACAAATACAGTCAAGTCATTCATAAATATAACTTTGTATTCAAAAGTGCTAATAACATAATTGTTATCACAAAGAAATAGCCAATATTAGATAAAAATATATCGATAGTGCAAATGCGGCTGCGCCCATCCCTCAAAAGCAGCCTTGCGAACAGCCGTGCGCTCACGCAGCCGAGAGATCGTCGGCGAGATAAAAGAGCTTAGAGAATACGAAAAATAACGCCTTGACAACAGCGAACGATATTACGGCTGTGACGTCCGTGATCACAGCGACGAGTACAGCCTCAACACGTCGCTTAGAGAATTGCCTAGCAGGCTACCATTAAAATCTTGTATAGCTACCTCAGCGATAGACGTGTTACTTTAACGTACGCGGGTCACAGTGTGACCCGAGATACAAATAAAGGATGCATACGGGGTTCCACGGGAGGGCCTCTTATGTGGAACCTGCTTATGAACCCACTGCTCCATATCGCGGAAAATTTTCAAGCACACGTTCTGTGATTTGTCTGTGTCTGATCACTGATCACCTAATAGGACTCGTCTTTAAACTTCAGAAAACACCTTGACAACGTATACGCCAAGACAATAAAACGCTATCAGATGGTTGCAAGGGCGGCAAAGGCGACATGGGGCCTGTGCCCAGAAATACTCTACAAGCTATACCAGGCGATTGTTGAGCCAAATGTCCTCTACGCTGCAAGTGTCTGGAGTCCAATTCTCGAAAAGAAATACGCGATAAAAACATTAAATAAAATTGCCTGCCTCTTTGCCATCAAAATCAGTAAAAGTCATAGAACAGTATCACTGAATGCTAGTACACTTTTGGCTAGAATATTACCATTGGACTTGAAGGCAAAGGAAGCCGCAGAAGCTTATCTAATGAAGAGAGGGAAACCAATAATCGGCAGCTCGGGAGGATGGGTGGAGAAAAAATAAGCCCTTTTCAACTTCCGCACCCTGCTGAAAGGCGATCTGTGAGGCATAATTGTATCGAAACACAGATAAATTTATATGACATAGAGTTTAAAGAACTTAGTATCTACACTGACGGTAGCAAAATAAAAGGCAAAGTGGGGGGTGCAACATCGGTCTGGATTAATGGAGTAGAAACACATAACCACACTTTTAGACTTGGTGACAAATGTTCCCTCTTTCAAGCGGAACTGGTGGCATTGCTTAAGGCTTGTAGACTTCTCACTAGACGACCATACTCCGGGAAAGTACTGACATCTTTTCAGACTCTCGTTCGGCACTCCAAGCGATCGAAGATCCGAACAGCCTTCACCCGATAGTGGTTGAAATAAAAAATGCGATACACCGTAATTGTAATTTTTTTGAAAAATTGCACTTAATGTTTTTTATAAATATGTTATTCTATAGGCAATTTTGTTTATTAAAAGCTCTTTATTATGCCTGACTTAACATCATTGGAAATCATTAGGGCTGATGAAATGAGAAGAAATGGCCATACCTACAGATCGATTGCCTCAAGGCTTCGTCGACCAGTATCAACGATTCATCGCAGCATCCAGCGGTACAGATCGTCTAATTTTCTTGTGAGGAGGAGGGGTCAAGGTAGAAAAAGATGTACACCGAGGCGAGATGACAGTTTTTTACAACTTGGAGTTCGTAGGAATACGCGATTAACGGCTGTACAAGCTCGAAATGAACTGGCAGACGTTCGAGGAGTACGAGTAAGTGAGCGCACAGTTCGCAGGAGATTTGAAGAAGTTGGTTTAGGGTCGTATATACCTGCCAAAGATGTTTTTTATTATCATATCAAAATTTTCGACCCAGCGGGATTCGAACCCGCACCTTCCCGACAATCCGTGTCCGGTGCTCTAGCCGTTAAGCTATGGGCCTATACCCCGCGGAATCGAAAATCTTGATATGATTTTATTCGGTTTTAAGCAACAGTGTTGCTATCTATAGCGAGTCCTTTACAGTACTTCACTATTCAAAGTTTCATATTACAATGAAAATCTTTTGACAAGAGACGACACTAAACTATTTTTAATTCGTATTATTTTTATTTTTGTGTTACCCACACATGAGGAAATTCGAAAATGTTTTTTATTATCATATCAAAATTTTCGACCCAGCGGGATTCGAACCCGCACCTTCCCGACAATCCGTGTCCGGTGCTCTAGCCGTTAAGCTATGGGCCTATACCCCGCGGAATCGAAAATCTTGATAATAATATGATTTTATTCGGTTTTAAGCAACCGTGGTACGGAAAAATTTGATGAAAATAAAAATAATACCTGCCAAAGGCCCAAAACTTGAGAGACGTCACCACGTAAACCGATTAAGCTATGCGCGAGAACATCGTCATTGGGATTTGAACGAATGGCAGCAGGTTCTCTTTACTGATGAGTGCAGAGTTCTTTTAAAACAGATCGATGGGAGACAGCGAATATGGAGACGCAAAGGAGAACGCCACATACAGTCTAATTTTGAACACACAGTGGCTTATGCTGGCGGCTCGATTAAGGTTTGGGGAGGGATATGTTTGGGAGCTCGCACGGAGTTAGTGATAGTTACAGGAGGGACCATGACAGCAGATCGATACATCAGAGACATTTTAGAAGGACATGTTGTACCATTTGTCCCATTTATTGGTGACGACTGACGACTTTATTCTAATGCAAGATAATGTTCGTGCTCATAGTGCACAATCGGTACAGGCATATCTGAGCCACGTAGGTATACCGGTGATGCAGTGGCCAGCAAATTCCCCCGATATGAATCCGATAGAGCATGTCTGGGACTTGCTAAAAAGAAGGGTTAAATCCAGAATGCCACCCCTCAACAATCTGAATGAACTTGGAAACGCATTACTTGAGGAGTGGGAGCGGTTGCCTCAAGAAATCATCGATAACATAATCTGTAGCATGCCCAGACGAATGGAAACCGTAATCAGAGCAAGAGGGGGAAACACTCGTTATTAATTTTGCTTTAATTTTATTGTTAAATCATTTAATGCTTACTTTTTTTTATTTTTTGTGATGGTTCATAATCATCTAAAAATTTCACTTATTTCAAATTTCTTTATTTTTCAATAAAAAATAACGAAGACTTTTCAAAGTCGTTGTTAAAAGATGTTGATCAATTTGTTATTTTGTGTCTAATTACATTTTCGTCAAATATATGCGTTATTATCTCATAGTCTCACTTTTTTTTCTGTTTTGCTAATTGTGCCGGTGTCTATATATTAAAAAAAAAAAAAAACCACGACTGGTTGATAGGGCCATGGGTCGGAGGTGGGACTTGTTCTACACACCAAAAGTTGCGCGCTGCCGCCAGCATTCCGCTGGTGGTTTCTGTTTTGTTCTAGCATTAAAATTAGATTTTTAAAGACGTTTTTAGTGTTTTTAAGCTATAAAAAGTGACCTTTTACGTACGAAAAAAGTTAAAAAAAATTCATAACTCGCCTATTTTTCAACTCAGTGCTAAGTGTTATATAATTATTATATATCATTCGATCCGTATTTTTGCGACCTTTCATTCGATGTACTTTTCTTTAAAATGGCAACATTAGTTTTAGTTTTATAACAGTTTTTACCCGCGAATCGCAAATAGTAAAGTTGTAAGTGCGTGCGGCGCCGAAACAGAATCGACGACCCAACCCATATTTTAAGGTTAAAATCGAATTTAGCTGAAAAAAACCGTTAGACTACTTATCTCTCAAAATAAAAGTGATAAAGAGCATTTGTGGAAATAAACAGACTTTCCTGGAGACCCTTTAAGGGGAATTCGACGTCAGTGTCAATTTTTTAAAAAATAAAGCGTATTTCAAGTGATTTGTGGTTTACAAACTTATCCTTAAAGTTGCGCGAAAGCGACAGCATATACTTTTTATTAAAGTACATTAATCAGTGCTTCAATACCTTCCATTTGAGACATCAACCAGCTACTGCTTGTGTATTCATACTTTTATAAAACGTACGTTAACGGAAAATGAGATTTTACAATCAGAATATGATCCCTTAAAATTCGTTGGAGAGTTCCAGTCAATTTATGGTCTCGGAGCAATGACATTTAATATACATTCACTTCTTCATTTGGGCGAATCAGTGAGAGGAAGTGGACTATTATGAGAAAAATCTTCATTTCCTTTTGAAAATGGGATTTTTTATGATAAATTGAATGTCAACGGACCAAAAGGTGCCAGTCTTCAAATTAGTCGCAAACGGTTGAAAAAAAATCAACTGCGTTCCAAGATCAATAATTCAAAAACTTCTAATGAATGTGCGAATTACTGTCACAAACTATTTGAGCTTGAAGAAAAGCTGAAAAATTGTGTTGAACTTCATAATAATATTAAACTTATTGGAGAAAAGCTGAAGACGTCACAAGTGAGGAAGCTATGAAAACCTACTTAGAAAACCAAAACATTAAAATTAATAAAAAAATTTAAGTACATTTATCAACAAAAAAAATAACATTCCACTTCATATGCTCGTGTTAATAAAACAAACGATACATTTGTTTTTTTGCCATCAAGACAAATTATTGAAATCTATCATTTAATTCAAGTTTATCAAAATTGTTATATTTATGGGCGAAATCATAAATATGGTTTAAGTTCATTTTCAAATATTGTAAATTAACTTCACATACTTGAGCTTAATAATCATGATGCAGAAGATATTTTATAAGTGACATAAATACAGTCCCTGGCCAAATTATTAGACGCACTGTATTTTTTATAGTAATTTTATGTTTTTTAAGCGTTTTTATGCAATAATGATATATTTAACCCTTAAATGCAAGAAGAAAGTCGAAGGAGAGCTCTATTAACATCCTGAGCGACTCTAGATCGTCACTCGATCTACTAAGGAGTCCTTCGGCAACTCACCCTCTGGCCATTGAGATGAAGAGTCGCATCAGGCAGATCCGTGAGGAGAATAGGACGGTGCGGTTCTTTTGGTTGAAGGCCCACGTGGGAACACCGGGCAAAGAAAGAGCGGACGAGTTGGCCAAAAAGGCAGCCCTCACTAAGAAAACGGCCCCTGACTACGATAAAGTACCTATATCGTACGTCAGACGGTTGATACGGGAAGAGACTGTCAGGTTGTGGCAGGACAGATACAATTCCTCGGAAACTGGATCGGTCACAAAAATATTCCTACCGGATGCAAAGACCGCTTGCAAACTGGTAAGGAAATCGGCGCTAACATTTGTCGACACACAGATTCTGACCGGCCACGGAGGATTTGCGGCGTATCTGCACAGATTCCACCTCCGGGACTCTCCTTCGTGTATCTGCGACCCGGATCGTGACGAGACAATTCTACATATCATATTGGAATGCCCGAGATTCGGCAAAGGAAGACTGGATCTGGAAATAAAACTCCAGAAGAAACTAGATCAGTCTTCGCTCCACACCATCATGGAGAATGACGCCGAAAGAACCGCCTTCCTCGCATTCGCGAGAAACGCCGCATCGACGGCTGCTAAAAGAAACGGCTCGACCGCTCTACCTGCAGCCGTGACATCCGTACCACAAGCTACCACAATACACACAGCTACCAATATACACACAGTCACCACAAATATAGACACAATTACAAACACAACAAACAGTTCAGTCGGCTGCCGTGCCTGCCCTTCAGTGCCCACAAACCCGAACGCTGCTGGGCCACATCACCCAGGCCATACAATGTCCTCTGCAGAAGATGATACAGAGAAGAGCCAAACAAAACGCACCTCCGGAATCACCTGGTCCGAGCAAGACGATAGAGTCCCTACTTGGAGAAGGACACGGCCGCGGAGAAGTGGGCATAAGCACCAGATGGGTGACCCTCTTCATGGACAACGAAGCGGAGAGATTGGGAGTAAGTTTCTGTCGCTTTGAGGGGCCGGATCGACTGGTGGTTTCCCCGGGGCTCGCCCTGCTGCTAAAGGGTAGCACAGAAAAAAACGAGCGTCAAAAAATCAAAGATCGATGCGCTTGCGCAAAAATACGGAGACGACTCGACCTGCCGTCTGGTGCGGTTGCACAACAAGGCGATCGTGCTGTTCGAGTGGGGAGATAAGTCAGCCTTTACGCAGGCAAGCTCGTGGTTACAATGGCTGTGTGAAACCTCCGGGGGGGCCCCTGGAAGAGTCAGCGTGGATTCTATGAGAGTCGGTTATGATAGGGGTGGCGTATCGGACAGATACGGCTGCCTATTAGCATCAAGACACCACCACATCATAGCTTATGAGGACAGGGGGGAGGATCTAGGGTACTTAAAGCCCAGACCACAACCACCATTACCCCCTGCATTGCCGACTCTCGAAGACACACAAACACCTGTGTCTATTACAGTGACAACAAGGACGACGCGATCGGTCATTTTGTCAGAAGGGCGGTGGAGGCAAACAGTAGGCAGATCCTCGAGCACAGCCTCAAAATGGCAATCCATAATAGGGATGCCGTCGTTATTGAGAATGTGTTAAGATAATGTATATATTGTAGCATGTAAGCATTATTTAAAAAAAAAAAAAAGTATATATATATATAATTTTATATAATTAATTTTATATAGGTACTTAATTGTTTTATATAATTTTATCTCTAATATATAAGTATGTGCATGTATATATGTTAATTTAAAAAAAAAAAAAAACCGTCAGCGTCGGACCACGTCCTAGTTTTACTAGGCAGTCACAGGACTGTCGATTTGTAGCCTTATTGCCTGTAATATTATAATTATAATGCATGTTTAACAAAAGGCATGGGCATTTTGAGCCCGTGGAAGTTCATTCTAAATAAAAAAAAACCCTTAAATGCATGTTGTTGCAAAACTGCAACATACCATACAATCGATTATAGAAATAATTATATTTCCTCAATGCACGTCGTTGTACATTTATCACTAATTGTGCTGTGTGGTTACGGCACTAAAGAATGTAGCCACCCCCTCTCTTCCCGTGGGTGTCGTAAGAGGCGACTAAGGGATAACACAGTTCTACTACAACCTTGGAACTTAAAAAGCCGACGGATGGCGGGATAACCATCCATGCTGGCTTTGAAATACACAGGCCAAAGACGGGCAGCAGCGTCTTCGGTGCGACAAAGCCAGCCCTGCGGTCACCAACCCGCCTGCCCAGCGTGGTGACTATGGGCAAAACACATGAGTTCGCATCATAATGTCGGGCGCGAACTTGTGGAGGCCTATGTCCAACACTGGACTGTGATAGGCTGAAGTGAGTGAGTGAGTACATTTATCACAAACTAGGTAATATTTTCTTTATGGTGGCAGCATTATTTTTTGACGTCTTTGAAGGCCAATCTGACATTTGGCAATCAGAATGATTGATGTTGAACTTGTGGATGTTGTGAATGTTTGCTGTTTTGTTTCGCTGTGGAAATTGTGGATTTTCGCGGTAAGTACTTGAAAAAAACATTTTCATAGATATTCTTTATGGTGGCAGCATTATTTTTTGACGTCTTTGAAGGCCAATCTGACATTTGGCAATCAGAATGATTGATGTTGAACTTGTGGATGTTGTGAATGTTTGCTGTTTTGTTTCGCTGTGGAAATTGTGGATTTTCGCGGTAAGTACTTGAAAAAAACATTTTCATAGATATTCAAGTGTGTATTTTCGAAACAATTTATTAGTTTTGAGAAACTGAGTGTATTTCGTTAGTAATTTCGACTTTTTTGGGCGTTGTAAATCTACAACAATATGCATTTACTTGCTAACAACTTGTGTACGACTTATTGGTATTTTTCAGATGAAACCCTTGACTGAAAGGGAAATAGAAAGCTATTTGAACCAAATTGAGGATAGAGCGAGGTCTGAAGATGACCTTGATGAATCTTATCAAGATGATGAAGACTTTTACGTGAGCAGACAAGAATTACTCCATGACCTTGAAAGCCCTGTTGATGACGAGAATGATGAATGTGATGATGATCCGCCCTTGATAGAAGATCCACCAGCTACCTCTGATAGTGATCAAGTACCACAGGTTCCCTTTCCTTCAACAACTCAAGCTAGTCGACGAGCAACAATGAAAGGACTTGTATGGAAAGTAAAGAAACTCATTTTGAATCCTGACCAAATTGCTTTTCGTGGCAATACTACATATCCCGCTGAACTGAGGGATCAAGCAGCTGGTGGTACTCCGTATATGTTTTTTTCCAATATTTTTACAAGTGAAATACTTCAGAAGATTGTCGAAGAGTCAAATCTCTATGCACTTCAAACTAATGTTCAAAAACCATTGAACCTGTCGGAAGCAGAACTAAGAAAGTTTATATCAGTATTGATATACATGTCCGTCATAAAGTACCCTAATGTTCGACTATACTAGTCAAATAAAGTGGGTTTTGAACCAATAAAGAGAGTAATGACCATCAATCGATTTGAGACTATTCGCAGATATCTTCACTTCAATGATAATGAAAAACATTTGCCCAGGTAACGACTAAATTATCAATAAATAATTTCATTCTAATTTTATTTCATCACTTTCATTTACTTTGTTTATTTTATTTCACTTACTTTGTTTCAGGGAACATGTAGATCATGATCGGCTCCACAAGATAAGGCCTGTAGACAACCACTTGAATGAAAAATTTGCATCGATTCCTATGGAACAACGCTTATCTATTGATGAGCAGATGTGTGCTACGAAAGTAGCACACTTTATGAAGCAATACCTACCTAATAAGCCACACAAGTGGGGGTTCAAACTATTTGTGTAGTGTAGGAGGCTATGCTCACAAATTTGAGATTTGTACTGGAGAAGATTATAAGCGGCTTCCAGATGAACCAGATTTTGGTCCAGTGGGAAATGTAGTGATCAGGCTTGTCAGAGGGGTTCCAAGACATATAAATCACATTATATATTTTGACAATTTTTACACCTCTATACCACTAGATGCTCATCTTGGAAAAAAAGGAATTTACACTCTAGGCACTGTCCAATCTAACAGATTGGTTAACTGTAAATTGCCAGAGAAAAAGGAGCTAATGAAGAAATGTTATCCTCGGGGGATCTATGAAGAGCAGTCAACCACTTTCCAAGGCATTGACATGACTGCTGTTTGTTGGAAGGACAATAAAGCTGTCACTTTGCTATCTACCTATGTTGGAGCAGAGCCTGTGACCAAAGTAGACAGATTTGATAAATCGAAGAGGGCAAAAATCAAGATTGATTGTCCCCACATTATCAAAGAATATAATGCCCACATGGGTGGGGTGGACCTTATGGACAGCTTTATTGGGAGATATCGAATCACAATGAGAAGTCGAAAGTGGTATCTGCGTATTTTCTACCACCTACTGGACATGAGTGTAATCAATTCTTGGCTGATATACAAAGAATTGAAATCAACTGAAGTAGATCCATCGATTTTAAATTTGTGCCAGTACAGGTTGGATCTGGCGGAGGTATTGAGCAAAATTGGTAATGCATCTGAACTCTGCAATAAGCGAGGAAGACCCAGCACTAGTAACAGTACTGAGGAGAATATCCAAGCCAAAAAAAAACGAGGTCCATCCCAGTACATTCCACCGAAAGACATCAGGACTGATAATGTTGGACACTGGCCTGATGATTGTGTGCGCAGCAGGTGCAAAATGCCTGGGTGTACAGGATACACTCAAACAAAGTGTGAAAAGTGTGGAGTAGCTCTATGTTTGTCAAAAACTAAAAAATGCTTCAGAAATTTTCACAATTAATGTACATATATTTTATAATAAATGCATGATGTTGTAGAAATGCAACAGTGTTTATTTCCACAAATTTATGCATAATATATCACTTAATTTTTTTTTCTGTATTTTTCCCAACATTAGTATGCCCAAAACTACCACATATATTTTTTTTCACAAAAATAAAAAAATCATGCATTTAAGGGTTAAACTATAATATTACTGATTTTTATTTAATAGAATTGTTGTAGACTATGTACATATTTGTATTTATTTTTAACATATGGCAACACTGTGTTGACAAAGTGATACATGAACGTAAACAAGTACAAACCTGTATCAGTCGCGACCGGAATCGAGTCAGGTACGGACGTATTTCTGTGGCTATATGTACTGTGATTGTTTGTTTAACAGTTTTATACTACAGTACGCGCGGCGAGAGTTTGGCTTTGACCGTTATTGCGCAGAAATCAGAAATTGGGTATCAACGGGCAATTAGTGGGGTGCGGGGCGGGTGTGTAGGCGCACGCGGTGCTCTGATTGGCGCTCCAGTCGTTCCCTGCCTCTCGCATCGATACGACGTACCGCGCACTCCTGTTGTACAATCACGTTCACAAGTGAATTGCTATTTTCGTTAATTGTTTATTGTTGTCGATTGTTATTATTTGTTGAGTTTGTTTGTTTAAGTTTGTCAGTTAAGTTTTTTTTGTTAAATATTAACCTCTGACGCCCTGACGGTTCACATGTGAATCAAACAAATTTCCTTTTGTCAGGCACCGCTAGTTCACATGTGAACCTGAGGCTTGCCTGCGAAAATTTATTTTATTGTGAAGATACTACGGTCTAATTTTGTTTGCAATGTTCTGAGACTATACGACCATTTAAATTCGCTTTCAAATGACGTATAAACCGTCCATATGGAGTGAGTGGAAGCATCGCTATGCCTCTGCGAAGTTAGTCGACTTTTTCGTTGGTGTGTGTTGGCTCGTACTGTGCGGTCAGTGACATAAAATATAATTATAAACCGGTTTTAGTGTTTGTTATTGAGTGTTTTTGTGTGGATTTCGAGAAAATCGTAAGTATTCTGTCTTATAATATCTCAATTACATGATTTTGCTTTGTCTTTGTGTTTTTATGTGATGTCTAAAATTTGAAACTGATTTTTTTCCCCAATCAATCAAAGTGATTTTGTTGTTGATTACTCTCAAATCGAACTTGATTGAATAACAAACGACCGTGGTACATCGTAAAAGTATTCAGTTTTCGTAGCTGGGCTTATTTTCTCAAAATTGTCCGATATCGAATCACAATTTCCGAATTTCTAACTCGAGTACACAAATATGACGCCATCTTGGCCAGCCTTGAAGTCTTGACTTGAAGCCTAGATACGGAAGGTATCGACATTTTGATATCGATAGTGTCGATAATTTATTGCGAATCTTTTGTTACTTTTGTAAGTTGTCGTTTTTTTTTGATGTTTTTTTACGATTTCAGTCTTATAAATTATTATATACAATAAAATATATACATATATATTTATAGATACTTTTTTTGTAATTTTTAAAGACAAACAATTACGCACAAAACATTAGACGTTTTCGAATGTATTTATTGAATGTTTCTTTGTGTCTTATGCTCACGCGCGACGATAACAAAGCCATAAATCGTAAGCACTTAAAACTTTCGCCCTCGAACTCGCCGTGGTTATAGACAAAAAATGCAATAAATAACAATCGTGGGCCTGTCGTCGAGGGGATATGCATTCCTAACCAGACATAACCGTATTTGAGATTGCGATAACATTTTAACCCGACTTCAAAAAAGGAGGTTATCAATTCGACCCATATGTATTACCGGCCGTACGACCCATAGGTATATATAGATTTTTTTAATATTTCCAGAAATGCTCAGTATGTTTATATGTTTATGTTCGCATATCTCCGGAACTACAAGTTCGATTAAAGAAATTCTTTTTTGTATACTGCGAGTTTCATAAAAATCTGTTCCGTTCTTTTGAGACATCGAAAATACGTTTCGTCCTTTTTTTTAAATATACTTGTGGTAAATTATAACTGTTGTGTGCGACTCCGAATAGTTTTCTAAACATTTGTATCTTTGTTGTTTCATAGAAGATGAGTTGGAATCCTTTTTCTGACGCCCCATCATCATTTATTGACCTCCTCCATGAAGAAAACGATGAGTTGTCGGAAGATGACAATGAGGTTTGTAAAATATACTACTCGTAAGTGTTATAAAATAATAAGAAGGGAGAGAATTGGATATTCAGGATTTTTGTTCATATATTTAATGTTTTTCAGGAATACATGCTACATTCAGGGTCCTAATTATGAGGATAGCGTTCTGAATTTTCACGCAAGTATAAATAACTCGGGCCATGTTGGTTTTGTACTATATGGTTTTGGGTAATTTGAAATGACTCGACTTGCACGTTTGGTGTAGAGATTTTATGGTGTGACCTTATCTGGTTTCTGGGTGTGTAAAGTCTATCTAGCTTGGTTCCATGTCTGAAAAAAAGCGAGAAAAAATGTAAACACCAAGCAAAACTCGGCCACCCAGGTGCCATTATTTATACATATGGTGTGGTGTGTTGTGATTGTAATTGTTCTGGTTTTTGGGGGTGCAAAGTCGATCTTGCTTGGTTCCATGTCTGAAAAAAGCGAGAAAAAACGTAAACGCCAAGCAAAACTCGGCCACCCAGGTACTATTATTTACACATATGGTGTGGTTTGTTGTGATGGTAATTTCGCACATAAACTTCTGACCCATCATATTACATGCACGTGGTCCCATTTCTTTATGAAACTATCCTTAATGACAGACATATTCCTGTAGGACTTCTGGGAGGCATTAAATGATGATGAAGAGGCTGTGGATAAAAACGTCGTAGAGGAAGCTGTGGCCGACGAAGTCAAGTAAGCTTTCATTTCATTTCATGTAGTTTACAAGCATTGTGCTTACAAGAGAATGTTCAACATACATTTTATTTATTTTATTTCACAACACAAACTTAATATTTATTGATAAGTAAAGCCGCGCGTTATATGTACCACGAGTGATGCCGGGGTGGTGTACGATATTGCGGGAATACAATAAATAATTATCATTTTATTTTATTTCTAGCATCCCAGTCCATCTGTCAGGTATTTATACCGACAGTGGAGAGGCGTTATTCGAAGTCGACCAGACGACGTAAGTACATTCTTTTTTATAAATTTTTGATGCACATTTTGCTGATTGCATATTACAAGCATTGTGCTTACAAGAGAATGTTCAACATACATTTTATTTATTTTATTTCACAACACAAACTTAATATTTATTGATAAGTAAAGCCGCGCGTTATATGTACCACGAGTGATGCCGGGGTGGTGTACGATATTGCGGGAATACAATAAATAATTATCATTTTATTTTATTTCTAGCATCCCAGTCCATCTGTCAGGTATTTATACCGACAGTGGAGAGGCGTTATTCGAAGTCGACCAGACGACGTAAGTACATTCTTTTTTATAAATTTTTGATGCACATTTTGCTGATTGCATATACATATATGGTATAAATTATCCATACCATCATTGGTCTTCCCGGCCGTCTTCTCCGCCTTCTTCTCCGCAATTACCAATTGGGGCTATTTCTCCACTCACGTATGTATATTTATGATTATTTTACAATAAAAAAAAACCATTTTTATGTTTCTGTAAAAAACATTATTATATATGATTGTTATATCGTTTGTTCACAGAATTGCTTCCCCCTCCCCTCCGCGACGCGACGCCTCACCTATACCCTCCACCTCGCGAGGCACCGTCGCTTCGCCGACATCGTACGTATATATTTTGATTCAGACAAATGTTGGCTTCGAAATCTACTATTCCTACAAATATACATTTTTTGTTTACAGTGAGTTGCCAGTGGTCATAATTGGCCAGAGAAGGGGTCGTGGCGGACGCAGACGAGGAAGTGGGCGTGGTAGCCGTGGAGGTGGAAGAGTGGGCGGTTATGGGAGGATGGCCGACGATGCAGTCCCGAGCTGGAGACCTGGCGACCCCATCAGGGAAATTTACATTACCGATGCGGATGTCCCGGAAGAATTACGGCTTCAGGTGCAGGCCGTAATAGAAAAACGAGACATCCGGCAGCGTAAAGGTATTTCCCGACGGGCCAGGCAGATGGCGGATGAAGACGTTATTGACACGGAGGACGGCGATGGAGATGCGGCCCTGTTTTCTGGGGAAGAAGAGGCCCTACACTTCGAATGGAGTCCTATGGATTCATTCGAGGGCCGTAGGGAGCCCTTTCTTGTCCAAGAAACAGGGCCCAAAAACGTGTGCACCACGGCGTATGAGGCGTTTTCCCAGTATTGGGATGACGCCATTTTAAGCCATCTTGTCGTGGAGACAAATAGGTACGCTGCGTCTAAACAATGGCCAGACTGGTACGATACTAACAAAAATGAAATTTTAGTCTTGTTTTCTTTCTGGATGATGCTTGGCATCATCCGGATGCCTTCTATAAAATCTTGTTTTTCAACTAACCCCCTTCTTTCTACGAACTGCTTCCGCCTAATGTTTTCCCGCCAAAGATATGAGCGCATGTGCTCATGTCTTCATTTTAATAATATCTCCCTGCGCACTCCTGAATCTTCCCCTTTGTTTCTTCTTGAACCTGTCATTTCCCACCTTAATTGTAAATTCCAGTCAGCGTACGTCCCACGGCAAGAAATATGCATTGACGAAAGCCTGACGCTGTGGAAAGGCAACTTGTCCTTCCGCCAGTATATAAAAACTAAGGCCGCAAAGTTCGGAATCAAAACCTTCGAACTTTGCGAGTCGGCTAGTGGGTATCTGTGGTCTTTCTTTGTGTATACTGGCAAGAACACCACACACGAGTCGTCTTTCCCAGCGTCATTGCTAAAGAGCACAGCAACTGTTCTTTCTCTCGTTCGCCCACTCCTCAACAAAGGCTACACGCTTTTTATGGATAACTGGTTCAACAGTCCTCTGTTGACCAGATTCCTAAAAAAGAATAAAACTGATGTTGTGGGGTCCTTACGGCCAAACCGCCAGCATTTGCCACCTCTAATAACGCAGTGCAAATTGCAAGCTGGGCAATTTGTGGCTAGACATTCGGGGGACATGACTGTGATGGCATACCACGACAAGAAAAAAGTGTCACTCATTTCCACATATCATGGTACTCAGATAGCACAAGGTCCTGAAAAAGCATTTAGGTCCGCTCAGTGGAAGCCTCAATTAGTGCTTGATTATAATAAAAATATGGGGGGGGTGGATTTAAAAGACGGTATGCTAGAGGCATACCTCATAGAAAGAAAGCGGTGCTCGAAATGGACTATGAAGCTTTTCAAGCATCTGCTTAATGTGTCCATTTTGAATGCTCGCATATGCTTTACAGCTTCAACGGGAAAGAAAGTAGAACACATTGTTTTTAGGTTAGAACTTGTCGAACAGATTTTAAAAGACAATTTAAGTAAGGTCCCTTTCCCTCGTCAAAGTCGGCCTGGAACACATCCTGGTTTATCCGGTGCTCCCGTCACAGAGTGGCATTTTCCATCAACAGTGACCAAACGAAGAGCTGATGGCAGGACCAGCCGCCGACGATGCATAGTCTGCTCGAAACAAGTCACATTCGAGTGCAAGTTGTGTGATGTAGGTCTATGCATTGATCAATGTTTTAGGAAAAGCCACCTGGATAGGTTTTAAACCTGGGAAATCGGGATAAAAGGTAGCCTATGTTCTTTTCCACGTAATAGGTACATGTATGCAAAATTTCATCTAAATACGTTCAGCCGTTTTTGCGTAATTGAGTAACAAACATCTAAACATCCAAACTTACACATTTATAATATTATTATATATAATAATATAATATTATATAGTAATATAATATAGTATATAGTATGTATAGTATAGTAGGAAGAAGGATATACTAGTAAACTTGAAGTATTTTTGGTGCTACTTGCTTTCAATGGCCGAATTCGTTAACACATGAAGGGTGGCTAAGGGGTCTGCTCGAGTTCTTTGAGACAACTCTATTTCTTGTTATATTGTCAATTCACATTCTGAAATGCTAGTAGTTTGTAGCTTTGAATATAAAATTCAATATCTTGTCTAAAAAATATCATGATATGTGGATTTGAGGTTTTGTCATGCTCACGAAAATGTTCAAACAAGTGGCCCTGTCGTGCGTCGGGTCGTTGAGTTCCCTCTAATATGGTTGAGCTCGGAGGTGGCTGATGCATGCGTCAACTCGTGAACGGTTGCTAGTAGGAACTGGTCTGCTGGAGCTATTTGAGACTACACTATTTCTTGTTATATTGTCAATTCACATTCTGAAATGTCAGACGAACGTCGCAGACCCGTAATATCGTCAATTCATCTCAGTATGTAGAGTACCCCGTGCTTTGAAGCGTTACTGCTGATGATGATGATGATGAAGGCTCAGATTATGACGACGATAAAATTTTATTTCCACGATAACTATATTCATGCTCAATGTTCACTAAATCATTTTTTATAAAATGATTATTTTTATCGACATCACGAAGTTAACACCCCATCACTATTGATCTCATACAATCTCATACTAGAATTGACCTAAGTTGCGAACGTATTTTTATCTACTTTTTGTATGAAAGGAGAGTAAAAATACATCGAAGACTGAAATTAGAACTCATGAATTTATTATTTATCATAATATCGATATTCCATATGTGCTTCAAGGTGAAAGCGAAGTTCGAACTTTTTACATAGTTATATCGTACCCTTGCTGGACATTTTCAAGGAAATATAGAAAAATACAAAATATTTTTGTATTTCTTTTACAGATATCTTATATCAATAGTTTTTTTATAGATTTGTCACATTTTTAGCTAAAAATGTTCATCCGGAATAAAGAAATGCGGTTTCAAAGACTGCGGTATCGATCGAAAATTTTCGTACTGTCGATACATTTTCAATTGAGCTAAACTTTTTTTATTTGTTTCGAAGGGACGAAACCAATTATGCACAATCGTTTTATATATGTTTATTTATAAACATGAGTCTTTATCTTCATAATATGTACAACAGTTCTTTTTCTTTAGCAATTTTTCCACTTTTGTGCCTACTTTTGTGCAACCTTACACTTTTCTACTATATTATAAGTTTATAGATGAGAATATCCTTTTATATTTATATATATGTATATTGGAAATTTATTCCAGATTCAGAATCAAAAAACAAAATCAGAATCGGTAAACAAATAAAAGAACAGAAACGTTTTTTCTGATGTAACTCGCACGACGCGAATTCGCGCGCCGCGCGCGGGGCTTGACAGGTGTTCGCGGTCAAAAGGTCTAGGGCGTCAGAGGTTAAAAAGTGATTTGAAAATGCGTAAAAAAAACATTGTTTTAAAAAGGCAAGCACGGAAAATGATATATGACGTGAATTGCTTTTTAAAGAAAGAAGCTGACGAATGTGTCGATTCATTGAAGCAAATTCGAAGTCAGATTGAAGAAGTTGCTTCTTTACTCAGTCAGTCGGAGAATAACCAAACTATACAGACTATGCAGGTAATGAAAACGGAAACTGTTTCTAAATTAAATTGTGTAGTCAGTAAATTAGCTAAAATTCAAAAACGGACATCGGAGGCCACTAAGACTTCAATTGGAACTGTAAAAAATATCGCAAATCAAGCCAAGAGTTCCGATTTGCTAATTACTTTCAGAACACCTGGAAAAAAACGTCCCAGAGCTAAACCAGTTACGAATATTGATAATTTTGACCAAGGTATTATAAAAAGATGTATACACAATTTTCACAAGACGAATAATGAACTTCCCACCATTGGGAAACTAAAAAAGAAACTTGAGGAAGATATAAACTTTAAAGGGTCAGAAACAAGTCTTCGTGTAATTATAAAGGAGTTAGGATTTCGCTGGAAAAAAACAGAAAACAACCGTAAATTACTAATAGAAACATCGAATATCCGATTACAACGCATTGAATATTTAAGTAAAATAAGAAAATATCGACAAGAAGGAAGACCCATTGTTTATACAGATGAATCCTACGTAGATTCATCGCACTCAACAACCAAAGCCTGGAGCGATGGCTCTACGGAAGGACTAAAAAAAACCATTTCTAAAGGACAACGAGTCGTGATAGTCCACGCAGGATCTGAAGCTGGGTTTATACCAAATGCTTTATTAACTTTTAAAGCCGGCACCAAAACAGGGGACTATCACGACAACATGAATTACGAGAATTATGAAAAATGGCTTAGGACACAATTAATTCCCAACCTACCACCCAATTCTGTAGTGGTTGTCGACAACGCTTCATACCACAATAAACAATGGGATTTAGCATCGTCCTCCAATACCAAAAAAGCCGATATGCAGAATTGGCTAACTGATAAAGGCATACAATATGATTCAACAATGCTCAAGCCACAATTGTACAACTTGATAAAAGCTAATAAAGAAAGATTTAAAACTTTTTCAATAGATCAAATTTTAGCAGAAGCAAACCATAGCATATTGAGATTACCGCCTTACCATCCAGACCTCAACCCCATAGAAATGGCATGGGCTACTATTAAACAATATGTAGCTAGCAAAAATGTTAAATGGAATTTACAAGAATGTACCAAACTTATCAAAGAAAAAGTATCCTTAATGGGTGCCCAGGAATGGGGAAAAATATGTAAAAAGGTAAAAGATATAGAAGAAGAGTACGTCAAGAGTGACCATGTAGTTGATTTACTTACCGAGCAATTTATAATTCGCGTCGATGATAATTCCGAAGACGATGATTCTGATGATGGTTATGAAGATGATGATGATGACAACTGCAACCATGCGGTGATTTCATAGAAGGCGTTAAACCTTTAACTGATTCAGAATCTGAATAGCACTGCTGCTAAGACTTTTTTTTAATGTTAACTTTTGTATTTAATAATTATTTTAAGTTTTCTTTTGTTTGTATGTACCAATTTTACATGTATCTTGGAATAAATAATTTTATTAAAAAACAATTATTTAGAATTTTCATCGCTGTCTCTGTAAACTTTAAAAGGAAATAAACATTTTATATAAGTAAAATAACTATCAATAGTTTTAATAAATGAAGAAGTTTATCTATTTCGTATTATTTTCTAGCATTATTACCACTGTACATGAATTTTGACCCACTCAAATATCCAACCTGGTACATAAAAAAGGAAAAGTATTGTGTGCGTGACAGTACCCATGCGCAGTAATCCCCTCCACCCGAAGGTCAAAGCCAAACTCTCGCCGCGCGTACTATACTCAGTTATTAGTTTGTTTTGTATGCTGTGTTTTTAAAAAGTTATTGGACTATTTTCAGAATGGGTATGTAGCGAGCGAGTACTACATTACCACGCAGTCGGTTAAAGCACCGTTATGCGGCCGACGCTGCACTCGGGCGCGCCTCACGATTCATCGTAAAGGATCGGTTTTCCCTCGTCCAGCTTGAGACCTGACCTCACGGGTGATAAAGCACAACACCCTCCGCTACATACGCACGACTTCAGGACCTCCTGTGCACTGTCGTCCTCGTCAGTTAGCACCGGATCGATTCGCATCGCTATCAGGGAGTTTGAGGATATGGTAAGAGCAGGTATTGCTAGAAGGTCAAATAGCCCGTGGTCATCCCCGTTACACCTCGTGCCTAAGAAAAATAATGAGTGGCGGCCATGCGGCGACTACCGTGCACTTAACGCACGCACTATACCTGACCGATACCCGGTTCGCCATATCGGTGATTTTGCTCACAATCTATCTGGCTGTACAATTTTTAGTAAAATACATAGATTTAATGCGGGCGTATAATCAAATCCCTGTAAATCCAGATGATGTACCTAAGACCGCAATTACGACTCCATTCGGAATGTTTGAGTTTCTATTCATGAGCTTCGGTCTTCGTAACGCCGCTCAAACATTCCAGCACTTCATGGACGAGATACTCAGGGACTTAGAATTCTGCTACCCTTATATTGATGATATCTTTGTGGCTTCCCAGGACGAGGCACTGCATCGAATACACCTGGAACAAATCTTTCAGCGCCTGCAAGACCACGGTATTGTCATCAACGCGTCTAAGTGCGTATTTGGAGAGTCACAAGTGGAATTCCTGGCGTTATGTCGTGTCAGCAGCAGATTCAGTCATGTGCATATAGACCTCATCGGACCCTTGCCCGTGTCACAGGACTATAGATACTGTCTTACAGCCATAGACAGATTTACACGTTGGCTAGAGGTAATACCACTCCATGATATCAAAGCTGACACAGTGGCGAACGCTTTTGTCACTGGCTGGATATAACGTTTTGGCTGTCCGGAGAAGATCACAACAGATCGAGGTAAGCAGTTCGAGGCATTTTTATTTAAGGAACTGTCACGTATAATAGGTGTAAACTACTTAAAGACCACAGCGTACCACCCAGCTGCAAACGGAATGGTGGAGAGATTCCACCGGCAGCTAAAGGCGGCGATCATGTGCCACGCCAAGGACGATTGGATCGAAGTGCTTCCATTAGTACTCCTAGGAATACGTTCGGCTTGGAAAGAAGACATAAGCTCATCATCAGCCGAGCTCTACGTTTACCCTACGTTTACCTGGTGCATTTTTCGATATCGATAGCTCACCCGTAGAAGTGACGGACTACACCGATTTTCTTTCCCGGTTGAGACACAACATACGAAAGCTGAAGCCCACGCAAGTAGTTCACCATGGAACAGCACCCGTGTTCATCAGCATAGACCTAAAATCTGCACCACAGGTTTTCTTACGGCAAGATTTCATTCGAAAACCTTAAGCTCATCATCAGCCGAGCTCTACGTTGACCTTACGTTTACCTGGTGCATTTTTCGATATCGATAGCTCACCCGTAGAAGTGACGGACTACACCGATTTTCTTTCCCGGTTAAGACACAACATACGAAAGCTGAAGCCCACGCAAGTAGTTCACCATGGAACAGCACCCGTGCTCATCAGCATAGACCTAAAATCTGCACCACAGGTTTTCTTACGGCAAGATTTCATTCGAAAACCTTTACAAGCACCGTACGCTGGACCTTTTGTCGTCATTGAACGCGGAGACAAATTCTTCACCATAGATAGACAGACTGAAACCAGCATATCTGCTGAGTGACCTAGCTTCGCCTAAGGAGGAAGCCCCATGTAAAGGAGAGATACGTCGTCGATCGTCGAACTCGATCAGGAAGACGAGTACGATACCCAGATTTTTTTCGACCTTAACTTATTTTTTTTCGACCTTAACGGTCTCCGGGGAGGCTGATGTAGCGAGCGAGTACTACATTACCACGCAGTCGGTTAAAGCACCGTTATGCGGCCGACGCTGCACTCGGGCGCGCCTCGCGATACATCGTGAAGGATCGGTTTTCCCTCGCCCAGCAGTCTCCTACCGACCACCCGTAGAAAAGGCGATCTTTCACCATGTAAAAAAGCTGAAGTGAAGGCCCTTGTGATTGCGAAAATATTTACAAACCGAGAAATATCACGGAGATTGAAGGTTTCTGAAGCTAGTGTACGACGCATAAAAAAGAATATTGAGTCAGGGGAGGAATTAAGCCCGAAAAGAAAGAAAAGATGCGGTAGAAAAGCAATTTTCACTCCACGGTCAGAGAGATGTTTGAAGAAAATTTGTCTAGAAAACAGATTTGCTACCATAAAGGTAATAAAATTACAACTCCAGGATGCTAGTGTAAATGCATCTGAGCGCACTGTTCGAAGAAAACTGAAAGAATTAGATTTCAAGGCCTGTCGCCCCGCCAGGAAGCCCAAGTTAACAGCTGCAATGAAAGCAAAGCACCTGAAGTGGGCCAAACAATATCAAGACACAGATGTGGACTTCTGGAGATCGGTAAGATACAGCAATTTAACCAAAAATACATTGTTATAATTTTTAGTTAAATAAAGCAAACAAACATGGAAGTTTATATATTTTTCCTTTTTTTGACAGGTCTGCTTCAGTGACGAAAGCACATTCGAAATTTTGCAGAATAAAGCTCAGTATGTGCGTCGTCGTCAAGGAGAAAAGTTTCATCCTGATTGTGTCGTCCCGACAGTTAAACATCCCACCAAAGTGGTGATTTGGTCAGTCATCAGCGGCAAGGGCACTGGACGTCTGTACGTCGTCAAAGGAATAATGAGGCAAGATCAGTACAAAGAAGTATTACAAAATCGGTTGATTCCGCAGCTCAGAGAATGGTTTCCAAATGGGGAACCATTCACTTTCATGCAAGAAGGAGCTCCCTGCCACACTGCTCGGTCTGTTAAAGCTTTTTTGGCAGAAAAAAATATCCCTCTTTTGGATTGGCCGGGTAATATCCCCGATATGAACCCCATTGAAAATGTGTGGGAGCTGATGAAAAGAGAAGTGGCTAAAGATGTGATTACCAACAAAACCCAGCTCCTAGAAAAGATTATTTATGTGTGGAATCATCACCCTCAAATGCAGGAGACAGTACAGTTTTGCATTGATAGCATGCCGCGCAGAATTAAAGCTTTGATAGCGGCTAAAGGCGGCTCAACTAAATATTGACTTTTACTAACATTAATTTCACTTTCCTTTAAAACTTAATAAACTTATGCTTTTCTAAATTAATGATGTTTTATTTTTCAATTAAATCGGTAATTGATTGGATAATATAAAAATAAAAAACAAATTAGTTTAAAATAATAAAACGGTACAATATCACTCGGTAATTAATATTTTATATGATATCTTGCAGTGCGTCTAATAATTTGGCCAGGGACTGTAGTATGCAGGATTTTTTTAATGAATTTACGTGCACGCTGATGATAAGTTTTATGCATGTTTTTTCCAAACTTTGTGGAAATTCAGTGATAAAAAGAACTTTGTTCCTTTGTGTTAACAGAACTTTATATTGAAGTTAAAATATTCTGACAAAGTTTAGAACTTCTTTGGCTTTATTTTTATTATTCTTAAACTAATATGCTGCGAACGTATAATAATGGTGTATTTATTTTAAAAAAAAACTTAATAGTCATTAACAATATTAATTCATATTAAAGTATGTATTACGATTAAACGATAAAATATTTTTTTCGTTAATACTTCTTTTCTTGAACATTGGTTTATGCACGCTTTGAATTGGAATGTAGGCCCAATCAGAGTACGACAAATGTCAATACTGACGAGTTTAATGATATTTCAAAAGATTATCCACTCATGCACTGCCTAATGCCTAGTTCGCATTAGACTAGTATTTTAGTCGAGTGACGAGTAATTTAGTCGAGTGGGGAGTATTTTAGTAGCTAAATTACTCGCTACTGTCCCAAAATCGTTCGCACTGTTCGAGTACAGTTCACAAGACGTGTTTTCAGTTTTGTAAGATGAACAGCCTAAAGCGCAATAAAATAAATAAAGTATTTTAGCTAATATTAACGGTGATTTTAGAAGAGGTAGATGAGGAAATTTGTATAACTAATAAAAAGAAGCTATAGATACGAACAATTCAATTTAATTTATTTTAAAAAAAATTCAATTTAATAAAGAAAATTCAATTTAATTTCCTTTTCACCAAATCTGGGTATATTCATTGCATAATGCATTTTCTAAATCAAAGTATGCGTATTGTTTAATTTTTTTGTAATGCGGAGACTTAATATTCCACAAGCATTCATGTTCTAGATAATCTAGATATTTAGAAACAAATTTTAAAGTTTGTTCTTCACTTCAGCGAAACGACATTTTTGCGGTAAGTAATTAGTGCTGCCAACTTAGCACTTTCGGTGCTAGATCTAACACTATTTTCGCAATTCTAGCAATGTCATTTAACATTCAGCACCTAGCACTAAATTTAGCACTAAACAGACATCATTCGGATTTTCTCTGGTAGCTGTAACAAAACGCAGCCACGCAAGGAGTAGTAACAAAACGCTACTACAGTTTTTAAATCTAACGCGCCCATATCCATCTAATCTATGTTATGGGAATTCCCGGCAATCCCCGAAACGAATTGTGTAGGTACTGATATGTATGTCTCTCTCTCTCTTACTAACAACACGACTCTCTTACTGACAATCCCTTCTTTTTCATAGTCAGTTTACTGAGTAATGCGAAGCGAATGTTTTTAGTTGTGAATTTGTCAATTATCGCTATTAGTGAACTATAAAACCTACGAAAATGGATATTCCTTTAAGAAAAAAAGTGAGTTATGTTCAAATCACAGAAAAGAGTGGGAGAACAATCCAAATTACAAAAATCGGCCAAGTGCGAGTCGGACTCGCGCACGAAGGGTTCCGTACCATTGACTAGGTACATTGATTGTAATAACGGGCAAAAAGCGGCTAAAAATCACTTTTATTGTATAAGAGCAAAAATAGGCAAAAATTACGTTTTTTGTATGGGAGCCCCCCTTAAGTATTAATTTTATTTTAATTTTATTATTTATTATTAAAGTAAAAATACAACTGAGTATTTTGTGAATATTTCAAGTGCCTACCTGTTGCCATTATTGATATCGAGCAAAAAAGGGCAATAAAATCGCGTTTGTTGTATGGGAGCTCCCCTTAAATATTTATTTTATTTTGTTTTTAGTATTTGTTGTTATAGCGGCAACAGAAATACATAATTTGTGAAAATTTCAACTCTCTAGCTATAGCCGTTCTTGAGATACAGCCTGGTGACAGACGGACGGACGGACGGACAGCGAAGTCTTAGGAATAGGGTCCCGTTTTTACCCTTTGGGTACGGAACCCTAAAAAGTGGCTTAGACCTGTGTTTGGAAATAATTTGAAAGCAATGTGTGCATTTTGCAAAACAGAATTTAATGCGAGAGTATTTGAAATTAAGCGGCATTTGGAATCAAAAAAACACATAGAAAAACTTAAACCGTTTTCCTCGGGCCAGGCAATACTTTCTATAGAAAAAGTTGATACATCTGAGAAACCAGAAGAAGTACATCGTGCTGAGGCTCTTCTGTCAATGTTTGTGGCTGAACACACTGCAGTTTTACCCATAGATCACCTTAGCTCACTGTGTGCAAAAGCTTTCGCAGACTCAAAAGCAGTTTGCGAATTAAAACTACATCGTACAAAGTTTGGTGAAATTATTAAAAATGTTCTGGCGCCACATTTTAAATCAATCTTGAAACAGGATATTGGTGACAGTAAATATAGTCTAATAACACTGTTCAACACTGTTTTTGTCACACGAACTTTGTGATGATTTTTGTTAATGTTGGTGTATGCTCATCAATAGACATGTGTAAGTAATGCAATTGATACATTACGCGTGATATTACCCGAACATGAAATATGGCATCACACATTACTCGACGAAATGAAGCATCACACATCACACTTGACATTACGCGATCTGTTCGGTCGGAATGTCGGATTTCTTATCTGTTTGCTATATCCAGCTCTGTCTAACTTCACTGTACTGAATGAGACATGGCGATGCGCTACACAAATTATTTTTATCACACGGGAAACGAAACTAAACGGATAAAACCGCGGTTCACAGCTAGTATTAATTAACTTGTCCATGTGTACTTATTGCCTGTCCTGTTCTAATCCTGGAATAAAAAAATCCCAATTTTCCTTGGGGTTACTTATTACTTAAGTATGAAAGGAAATCAACTTTTTTTTTACAAATCAAAGCTAATTTTAAAACAAACTAGAAAATCAAACCAAAAAAAAAATAACTGAATTTTAAGCTAGTTTCCAACTCATTTACAATTTTTAATGCTAAAGTGACTGTATGTTTCGTCTACTACGTAGTACACCGAACAGTACATTTAAACATACTAAGTACAAAATCTCATGTAATGTTTTGTGTGATGAAAATTACGTGATATAGGAAATTTGATAAGAAATAACTCACTCCGAGCAGTACACATTTCGGGTAATGTTCGGTGTGATAGTGTGATGCCATATTACTCAGTACGAAATGTAATGTAATATTACATTACATTTCAGTGCACTGTTTTGCGCATGTCTACTCATCAACAACATATAGTAATTTTGTTTCCATCACGTCCAGTTTTTTTGTGACAGCTACATATTCATTTTTAACCTCACACACGTGTCTTTTTTTGAATAACTTCATTTAGACGACTGTATAACTATTAAATTCAACTAACTTACATCTTTTATACGTTTGTTACATCGTAAACATGCCACGAAAGTGTTCTAACAACCCTGAAAGTTTTTGTTATGTGCGTGGAGAATTAAATTTTACATCTCAGCGTCGAAATTTCACATCATTAATTGATCAGTGCTATTTAGACTATTTTGGATTTTCTGTGAGGAATCATGATAAATCCTGGGTTCCACATAAACGTTGTTTAGCGTTTGTGAGACTGCTATTTGGTTGGCCTAAACAAGAACCCAGACATATGCCATTTGCTATAGGAAATGATTTGGTCCAAACCAAAGGACCATGTAAGTGATTTTTATTTTTGTTTGATTCAAACAAAAGGCATTAGAAACAATTCCAAACACACTATCCATTATCCAAACTCGTCTTCGGCCAACAGACCCATCCTACATAGTGCCGAACTGATATTTTTTTGGTAAAAGCTGCCTAAAGACGGAAGTGGATTTACTTTTATTGGATTTCGTGATTATTACTTGCAACAAAGGACAATGCCTATTTTCTATGAAGCCGTGCCCGGGTACGTGTTCAGACAATTCATATATTTAAGTATCCTTTTTTAATCGAAAATAGATTTTTAATAATATTCTAAAAGTGATTAAAACCGTAGTTTATACTTTAATTAAAAAAGATATTTTATTTGTATTCCGGGTTTGTGCTGTCAAAACATATTAAATATAAATACCAAGTCGGAAACGCAACTATAGAAATAAACGCTTTTTTTAATTAAATTATAAACCCCAACACGACCAGAAAATTGACATATTAAAGTTTTCTTTATTAATTAAAACTAGATTTTTAATAATAGTCTAAAAGTAATCAAAGCCGTGGTTTATATTTTAATTTAAAAAAAGCGTTTGTTTGTGTGGTTGCTATGACGACTTGCTATTTATATTTAAACTATTTTGACATGACAAACGCGGAATACAACTAAAATATTTTTTAAAATTAAATTATAAACCACGGCTTTGATCACTTTTAGAATATTATTAAAAATCTAGTTTCAATTAATAAACGATACTTAAATATATGAATTGTCTAAACTATTCAAAGCACGTACCGGGCACAAATAGGCATTGTCCTTTCTAACCTCAACATGTAATAGTTGGGAAGTCCGTCTAGTGTGCTTAAGGAAAGTCCGTCATATGCCGGTCTTGCCCCGATTGCAGTGATTGTCAAACGTTTTAGCTATATTACGCGAGGTCGATTTTTGTACATCGAATCAAATCCACAGTTATGACCCGATTTTGATAAATTATATTACTATATGATTATTTGTATTTGCTATAGCTACTACTTAAAAGTAGTCGTCTACTGAAAACTATCATTAGGTCACCTATTTATATTGAAGCTTGTAACACTTTTAGGGTTACAGAAATTACTTATTAAAGGTTTTGTTTGGAGTCTTTAGGTGAAATCCGGAGTTTTGCTGTAATAATAATAAATTTAAATAATTCTAACTTATTTTTGTTAAAAATTTGCTGTCCAATATTTGTGGTCTTAATTATTTAGGTCTGGCAATTTAATTCTCTATGCTTCCGCCGCCCACGCAGTCTTTGGAATTGCTGTCAAAGTCGATTCATTTTCATTTCTTGCATATCACTCAAGGATGTGGTAATATAATATAATTATTTTTTTCTTGTTCGGGCGTGAGTCCATATTTTTTTTAATTTACATTGTAATTCGTCTCAAAATGGCGTCCTCCTGAAATGGTTGTGACTCATTTTTAAAAGATACATAACTTATCCGGTGAGATTTATTTCTGATTTGTCTACTTTGGTCTTCTGCGGATTAATTCGTCCTTAACGTTATTTCTTTATTGTTCCTCAGCTTATACTTATGTAGAAATTAAACTTAACACGTGGCCCAACCCCGTGGGACAAAGGAAATGGTCACCGTCTTATTATAAAAACCCACATTCTTTTGCTGTGGTAAATTTCAAGTTTTCTCATCGAATTATATTTTATAACGTTTTGTTATAATAAATTTTATTGTCTTAAATTCCAAAATCACTAATGCTGTGAATTCTTTCACAGGGTTTTTGTTTTTTTTTTTCATTTAGTACTACTACTTCTAAAGTTCTGGCATCATCTTTATAATTGTATTTTAAATTAATATATCTATGAATGGCCAGAACTATATCTCATATTAAACTTCAAATGGACTACATCTTATACTAAGCTGCACTAAGGAACCCCGGGAGAAAAACCGGTATTGTAAACTTTATATTTCCTTTTTTTATTCATGTGAAGAATCCATCGGCTCCTAAGATGTACCTATCATTAACTACCCTTTGGGTTTACATTTTATAACACTGTATTGTAATATTTAAATTAAATAGAACAGTAAATAATAAACTATATGTATAACCTTATAATTTATCAACTTAAATTTGATACCAACTATTCATGTACTCAACTGAATATAATCTAAATTTACCTTTGTTTTTTTTTAAATTTTGTTAAGATTAAATACTTAAAAACTGTAATGTGTTGTTGACAAGGAATATACGAAATTGTTTGCTGATAGTTTTTGGTTTTAATTTTAAATACATCATTCGCTTGACGGAGTTATATCTTGGCGCCCTCTTATTTAATAAATTTAGATATCAATTCCGCTCCAGGGTAGCAAGTCCTCACGTCCCTGTGATTTTAGATTCATTTTTTTTTAAACTAGTCTCAAGCTAGCCTGGTCATATATTGCTTTTATAATCAGCATCTGAAAAATAACTTTTTAAAATAAAAATACAGCTACAGTGGCTGTGTCCCAACGTAGGGCACATAATTTAAAAGAATTTCTAGTTACAGCGACGCCCATCGTGATGCAAATAACTTTAAAAAAAAAATCTAGTTATAAGCTGTATTGTCTAAATGGTTATAAGAAAATAATATTGGCAGAAGATGAGGAAGGCTCAGCGGTGGGACTAGCCCCGCAAAATAAAAATAAAAAACAAACAAAAATAAATAGACTAAGATAGAAATTCATAACTTTAATTGTCATACAAATTATGAATCGAGTTGTTAGCAAAGCTTTTTCCGGGTTTTGCATATCTCTGAATTTTGGTTTTGCGCATTGTTCTTAGCACTTCGAAATTTTGTCCCTTTCTAAGACGACCGCACATATTTGAAAAAAATACTCCATTTGGGAAAAGCACCAAACCATCGAACCTATAACTTTTTTGTTTCAGATAAATTACCTACATCATGAAGTAAGATGCCTGATTTTCTAGATATCGATCGTTTTCTGCAAAGAACCGATTTTGAAAAGTTATACCAACAAAAGTGGCCTTGGTGAATAACCCACTTCATACTCGCAAAAAGTTGTTTTAATTGTAGCAACAGATACGATAGGCTTGCCACACCATTTCGATATTTAAGCATCGGATATACAAGTTTTATCAGAATTTAAATTCTTCTGGTGTCAAGGCTGTTTCAAATTTGCTATTTACGACTATTATCCCAGCGACGAGTGCCAATTTTGCAATAATGATTAGTAACTATAAAAGCAAAACGGACAAAGCCTCCTACTCTAAAGAGAAGCTACAAGCAGCTGTTCTTGCGGTAAAAAATGGGGAGCTAAGTGGCTACAAGGCTTCACAAAAATATAATATTCCTAGAATGACCATAATGGATCATGTAAACAATAGGAGGACAAAATCAAATTCTTTAGGAAGAAACACGGCATTGCCATTGCCTGTAGAAGAAAAGTTAGCTTTCTGTCTTCATCTAATGGAAAAGCATGGCTTTGGATTAACTAAAACAGAAATGCTAGAAATGGTGGCCGAATTTATAAATAAAAACAAAATATCGACGTCATTTAAAAACGGAACAACTGGTAATTCGTGGTTCACTGCATTTAAAAAGCGACATCGTTTAGCTGTTAAAAAAACCTCAAGCAGTTGAATACGCTCGAAAGAAAGCCATAAACCCATTTATTGTTTACCCGTACTACGATTTACTTAACAAAACATTACATGACTTGAATCTTTTAGAAAAACCGTCTGCAATTTGGAATTTAGAAGAGACAAGTTTCTCAAAAGACCCAGAAAAAACCAAAATCGTTGGACTTAAAGGATACGCGGCTACTAGAGTAATTTCATCGCCTGGAAAGGATAACACAACTGTTTTGCTTGGAATCAACGCGCTTGGAGAAAAAATGCCGCCACTGATAATTTTTAAAGGCAAGCACATGTGGGACGAATGGACGTCTGCAGAAGCTTACCCCGGCACAACTTATGCCGCAACTAAGAATGGGTGGATGGAAAGCGACATATTCGAGACGTACTTCAAAAAAGTTTTTATCCCAAATATTGGGGATGAACGTCCAGTCCTGCTCACATATGATGGACACGCGACCCATGTGGGATTAAATATAATCGAAGAAGCTCGCAAAGCTAAAATAACAATATTGAAATTACCAGAGCACACCAGTCACGTTTTGCAACCGCTTGACGTGGCAGTTATGAAATCATTTAAAGACCGTTGGGATCAACTTCTTGTGAAATGGCAGCGATTGAATGTTAGAGCCACATTGCCGAAAAAAGAGTTTGTAAGGCTTATTGGAGAAGTTTGGACACAGATCGACAGTCAAGTTTTAAAAAATGGTTTCCGTAAGACAGGAATTTATCCTTTCAATCCTAAAGCGGTTGAAGAAAAGCAGTTCGACTCGTTGAAATTAGACCAATGGAAAAATCTCCAACAACTTGAGTCTCAAAAGAAGCTTGAACAGGTTTCGGACAGTTCTCAAAAAGAATGTCCTAATATTGATGACGAAGTTGAGAACTCTTCTACCAAAAGCGACCCAACAACTCTTTTTTCATTAGCATTTAATTGCATTTCAAATGTGGCGCAAAAACAACTTGTGGAGAGCTTGACTTCCAGCAGCATTCAGATTCAAATAGTTCTCCTATGATTAATGCTCATGACCTAAACAAACATGATAAAATTGAACTGGGAAATAGAAAACTTGTAAAAAATCAAGTACGTGAGGCATCCGAATCCAACGATAAAGACTTTTCAAATTACAAAAGTAGTGGTAAGCGGATCCAAGTATTAGAGGATAAAATTGTCACTTTTGAAGAACTGCTTTTGATGAAAGTTCAACCTGGAAACAACACAAAATTTAAGCGACAAAGAATGAGACCAGGAGCAGAAGTTATAACTCATGACGATGTTTTAAGGCGTAAAATGGAAGAAAAAATAAAAAGTATAAAGAAAGAACCAAAGGAAATTGAGACAAAAAAAACAAAAAAGTACAAAGATAATGAATTCCGGTCCATCAGGTTCGATGAAGAAGCCTGCTAGTAAAGAACAAAAACAACAAACAATTAAATCGAAAAAAGGGAAAGGCGTTGGTAAAAACAGTTGTGTCGATGACAAATATCGAAAAAAAGCTTTAAAACCTAAAAAGAAAAAGCGATCTGAAGTAGCTTCAGACGACTCGACAAGTGTTTCGGATTGCATAAGTGAGTACCGTGATTCCGACATTTGCGACAGTGAACATAGTTTTGAAGAAGATGCGTCAACAACAGAAGAGATGGTAATATTGCAAAATGATAAAAGTAAATCTCATATAGTAAAAGAGATACCTGAGAAAGCCTGCAGCAAACTAGTTACAGAAAGTAAAGAAGTTGAAGAAAATAGTAAGTTCAAAACAGAAAACTATGAGAATGATGGTCATTCAAATAACGTGATTTCAGAAAATGATAAACTAATACAAGAATATAGCATTAATGATATTGTACTCGTACGATACTTAATTCGGAAAAAATGGACATACTACGTAGGCTATGTAGAAGAACTTAAACCTGGTGACGACGAAATATATTACTCGATAACATTTTATAAGACTGTTAAAAAACCATTAAAGTTTATATTAACAAAAAAGAAGGACCATGATGATGTACCGAGCCTATCTATTGTCAAAAAAATTAGTCTTTGTCAAAATTCAGATAATCCCAAAGAATTTTTATTGTCTAACGATCATGACACTGTCTATTTTTTATAAATTCGTGATTTTAGCAAGTACTTACGGCCTATGTTATTGTAAGACTTTGTGGGGACTTACGACGTTCGGGTGATATATACAAAGCTAAAGAGAAACAGATCTCGGTAGTGATTAAGCAATTTTTTTCATGCGATGTTAGATTAAGGCAAACTTTATTTTTGATTTTGTCACAGAACACTTCTTATTTAGAAAATGCATATATGCACAAATGATAATATCATTAGATTAAGATTAAGAATTTTTATTGTCTAACGATGATGACACTGTCTATTTTTTATAAATTCGTAATTTTAGCAAGTACTTACGACTGATGTTATTAAGTCCCCACAAAGTCTTAACTTTGTGGGGACTTGCGACGTTCGGGTGATATATACAAAGCTAAAGAGAAACAGATCTCGGTAGTGATTAAGCATTTTTTTTTCATGCGATGTTAGATTAAGCCAATGTCTTAAACTTTATTTTTGATTTTGTCACTGAACACTTCTTATTTAAAAAATGCATGCACAAATGATAATATCATAAGATTAAGCTAATGTCTAAGTATAAAAAAATGCATAAGTATAAAATAGTAATAGTAAGTTTAAATGATTATATAATAAGATTAAGCCAATGTCCTAAAGCTCATTGTTGCTATTTGTTATACAAGGTGGGGATGACAATAGAACGATAATTGAAAACACCGTTAGTACTAGTATTAAGAAGTATTTCAAAACCATCAGATAAGTCCTAACATCAAAATAAAAAAAAAAAGATTTTTTCATACAAACTAATTCAGTTTAATTTAATAAAATTTTGTAACATCATTTTTGTAACTACAGGATCACTGACCTGTTACACGCGTCATCGCGCGTGACCTTCTTTCTACGCGGCATAGTCGCTTAGAAGTGGTATGTGCTTGTACCTACAAAACTTCATTATTTTGATTGAATAAAAAATAGTTAGTTAGAAAAGTAAATTAAAATAAATTGTTACGCATTTAAAATTAAATTGAATAAAAAACTATTTGGTTTAAATTTTCTCAAACCATCAATTTTTTTTTTAAATATGCAGAACTGATCAGTAGCCGATGCTGAATAAGTTATGTTTTTTTAAACATTAGTTATTATAATATTATTTGGTCTGCGAACTGTCACTAAATGGCAATGATTAAAAATTTTGCCTTTTTTTGTGGCAGTCGATCCCATATCCATTTTTTTTATGCTCAATCTTTTTAAAAATAATAATAGCTGTCCTTGAGTCGTTAACCGCCGGTTTTAGGGTAGGTCAATACATACGGAGAAATTTTAAAAAATGAAAAATCATAATTTGTGACTAAACTACTGGATGTATTTTATTGATTTTTTGTATGTGGGCTTGGAATGTCATTACATATACGCTGTCAAATTTATCGTTGTATTATAATCCCCAACCTGTATAATATAAGAAATAAAGATTTATTTTTTTACTTAGTATTTTATTTTCCAAAACAAATCGCTATAATTTTATTTTAAGGCAAGTCCGGCATATCTTCGGTTACAGTGGTCGAATGTTTACAACCACTGTCACTGGAGATATGCCGGACTTAAAATGAATTATCTTTGAAATGTAAACCTTATTTATAAACACATAAAACCCATATTACAATGCCAGTTTTGCATCACTGCTAGAAATTGTTTTTATATATATTACTGCACAAGTTATAGTTATATTGCTACTAGACGGGCTTACCTCAAACTGCACGGGAAATCCGTCTGCACGCCGAGTTTTAAAAAATATCATATAAATCTAAAGATTATTGCAAATAATATTATTTTTAGACCAATATAAGCAAATTAATATATTACCTATAATTTCCGATGACACAAGTTACATTAGAAAGCGTATCTCGATTTAAAAAGTTTAGTTAAACCTAAATTTTAGAAAAGTATGCCGGAGTTCCCTACATTGACCTTACTCTTTTTATTTTTTTGTTGGAAAGGAGATATCCCAAGGGTTGTACCGTGGTAAGGAAACCAGGATCTGATGATGGATTCCCATGTTCTAGATCATAGGTTCCCAAACTTATTTTGTCTACTGCCCACTTTGAGAATAAATTATTTTTTAGCGCCCCCATTTTATCACCTACTTAAAAACCATCATAACTTAAAATTAAATTAATTATTGTGAGCTATATTAGCGGAATTTAAACATAATGAATGTTAACAAACTAAACGAGACTTTAACTGCTAATGACAATGATTATTGAAACGCAACTTTATAGTATTCAGACAAAGTATCTTTTATTCAAAATAAAACAAACAATCGATTCTTATATAAAAACGAATGTACAGGATCAATCTGATGCTTTTTAATAAGTTTGTTAATATCAGGTTACAATTTACTCAAGAATAGCCGCAAGTCGCCACGTTCGGTAACATGCAAACGGTTTCTCTTTTTAGTAAGCAGCGTTGCCACAGCACTAAATCCACGTTCACATAAATATGACGATGGGAATGCTATCAAGAATCGTTGAATGATTGACCACAATCCAGGGTACAATTTCGGGATCGGTTTTTGTAGCCAAAATTCTTGATACCCTTTTTTGAACTTGATTTTTATTTCCTCGTTTGTTGTCAATTCTATAAGTTCTTCTTCCAGCTAAGGTGACATTGCTGTGTTAACATTTGAAAACGGGTCCAACCCCCAGTCTGGTATTTCCAAGTTCAAAATGTCCTGGTATCGTTCGGTGAAGTCAATGTGGAGGTTTTCTAAATGTTGGCAGTAGACAATCAAGTTGTCGTTACTGAACGATATTGATAAATTCGGAAAATTGTGAAATTCGCGTCTGCCCATATTCTTTTTGTGTAGAAACAGTTTGGCTGCGAAAGCAGCAATGACATTTTTTGTTTTAATTAAATTTAATTAATCGCCTTGCAGTTGGAGATTCATGTCGTTGAACAATTTATACAGGTCTGTCATGTAAGCTATATCATTCATTGATATAATGAGCTTGTTGCGCAATTCTGTATCTTTAGTTTCTAAGAACTCTATCACAGAGTCAAAAAGGTTGTACAATCGAGCCAGACAATTGCCTCTTGATAGCCAACAAACTTCAGTATGAAGCAACAAACGGTTGAAATCTTCGTCATTAGTAACACAAAGCTGATGAAATAATTTATCATTCAAAGAGCTGTTACGGATTTTATTGACTGCTTTGATGACATATTGCAGTGATTGAAATAGTCGTTCACTTAAGTTTCTGTTCACTTTCGTCAGGTGTAGTCTTGTTATTGTTTTCTATTCGCGGTGTAGTGGGATTTTCGTCATAATTTTGAGAATAAGTCTCAGTCATAGGGGTATTCCACGTATTCGTCACTGTTATAATAAGGTTCAAAGTCTGTGTAATAAACTAATAATCGTACGAGTCGTAACCGTCTTCGCAGTTATTAACAGACAATGAAGAAATAATTACAGAAATTGCAAATATTTACAAAGAAAGGGAAAGAATGAAGAAAAGTTCTGATTATTCATTGGACTCAGTTATGAAAAGATTAACGGATATGACAAATATGATGAACACAAGTTTTGTTAACATTAAAAAACAGTATCTCAGATAGAGAGTAAAAACACTTCAGAACTAAAAGAATTAAGAGGCTTGGTTCAAATTTTGATAGATAATTGCAATGAATTTAAAAAAATGCCGTCTACTTCATCGTCTCGAGTTTTAGAACAAAGGCCTGGTTTTCCCGAATCTGGGTTTGTCCAACGAAGCGATAATTTTATACATCTAGGAGAAGGTATTTACATCTCTAAGAAAATGTATGATTCAATTGCTTCCGATGCTGTTTTCTGTGAAAACAATTATAATGACTCAGTATGCTCTTGAAGAATTAATAAAACATGGCGTTAAAGGTGAAAAATCTAATCAAATTAAAATGACGTCCCGCGAAGCTGGACTTGATCAAACGATCAGACTAGCTGTAAAAGGTATGAAATTATTGATGAAATTCATATTTTTTATAATAATAAACCCCCCCCCCCCGGGGATCACCTTGCCGTGGTGGGGGGGCTTACGGGTATCTGGTACTGGTATATGATCAAAACAGCTTCATCTCTATCATTCTGTTGAGTTTTCGCTTGTGGAGTTTCTGTTTGTTTAGAGTTATTGCACTGATCAAGCGGCGATTTCTGGGGCGGAGACCTGACACTAACACCTACCCAACCAACGATCCTAAACCCATTAAATGGAGAACTTATGGAAACTGACAAGAAGAAGTATAATTTACGGTCGCTTCCCGGGGAGCGCCGGGGCGCATCTGGAGCCGATGCTGGGTGCCAAAGCATGCAAACCATTGGTGGGACGTCGAGCAGGCGGGCTCTCATCAAGCAATCTACTACAGCCGGTCGCGGTAAGTTGAGCAGGCGGGCTCATCGCGTAGAAGTTACGATACACAAGCGAGATAGAAGAATGATACACAAGCGTTATCTTCTTCTACATCTTCAACTCGCCCTTTATACATGACAAGAAGAATAACTGGCTTGGCAAGCACTACCAACCTTCGCCCTCATTTAGAACTACACAATCAGATCATTCACTTTTCTCTAATATTCCATCACCATCTTCAACCAATAGCATATTCAGATCACCCAACTCATCACCGTCATCTACATATTCATCCCGAACTACAAGGTCAACGGCTGTTGTGCAGGAGGCATTAGCCATTAACCCTGCACCCACTGCTGGCCCTTCTCGTACGCGAAAGAAATGGACTGAAGAAATGAACCGTTTTATATGGCGTACATACCTTCTCAAAACAAACTGCGAAACATCAGAACTAAACAATTACTTAGAAACTTTACATAGAGAATTTAACAATAGATATCCCGATATGCAAGCCACTCGACAACGGATAGGAGACCAAAAGAGAGCTATAATAAGAAGAAAATTGCTTTCACAACATGTGTTAGACGAAATAGCCTCTGAAGTAAGAAAACAAATAAGAGATGAAAACGTAAACCATTCACACATACAAAGCCAAAGCGAGAATTCATCTTCATCACGCACACAAACAGTCTCTAACAACAATAGGATGAAATGGACAAAAGAAATGAACGATGATATTATTAGATTTTACCTCGAAGCAACGGATCTAGAGACAAACATGACTGCTTATCGTAAAAAACTTCATGAATTATTTATAGAAAGACAACCAAATTTATCTAATCTAACCGAACAGAGAATTGCAGACCAAAGAAGAATAATATTTATTAATAAGACATACACCAATAGAATAAACGAAATAAAGCAGGAAGTACAATTATCACGAACAGATTTCATTAACCACAGAATTTCTGACTTAAACCACTCTATTGCCAGTCAAACAAATAACACACCCGAAAGTATAACAGACACCTCACTTACACTCACTGAACCAACCGCAACAACTCACAATGAAAACAACACCACTCATAACACCGATACCAATAGCAGTAACAGTACGGATAATAATAGGATAGAAGTAGAATTCAATAAAGCTCTTTCACGATTCAGTGTCATCAACCCAGAAGCAAGACCATACATCCCGAAACAAAAGACATATATTTACTGAAAAGTACTTCGGTGGTGCTCAAACTGATTAATCCCTTACTCAATAAAGGTTATCGGTTATTCATGGATAACTGGTACAATTCACCATTCTTAGCGCGGCATCTGAAGGTGAACAAAACCGATTGCGTAGGTACCTTACGGCCAACGCGACAAGATGTACACGTTCTGTTGACCAAAGGTCCTCTCAAGCAAGGGCAGTTCATGGCGAGACTCTCTGGGGACGTATGTGTGTTGGCTTGGCAAGATAAAAAAAGGATCTCCATGCTTTCAACCTGCCACGGAGCACACACAGCTCTTCCTCATGTCTATTCTAAGCCACCCACATATCCCCAGCAGTACAAACCGCAAATGGTCCTCGACTACAACAGGTCGATGGGAGGGGTCGACATGAAGGACCAGATGCTGGAACCATACTTGCTTGAGAGGAAACGATGTGCTAAATGGTACATGAAGTTATTTAAAAGACTGTTAAATTGTTCAATTCTTAACGCTTGAATACTTCTTCAATCATCTTCTGACACCTTCCAAGATCAAAGATCACCTCACTTTTCGTTAGCAGTTAGTAGATACCATTCTAGCCAATCATTTATCGCACTGCCCGGAACGTTCTAGCCGTTCATCAACTTCTCGCTATACTCGTCCAAGTCACATCATTGACCACTCACATTGGCCTGTTCTCATAGAACAGACTGAGTACGATTCACAGAGAAACCGGCAAACCCGCAAAAGATGTGTGGTGTGTCTAAAGAATGGGAGAAAGTCACAAAAATGTGCCCACATGTGTGAGACCTGCAAAGTGCCATTGTGTGTGGTCAATTGTTTCAAGTCATTCCACTCATCTTAGTCATTTTCATGCTTTTTTTCTTTTAACTTTTCCGTCCATAAATATTTATTACGATGATATCATCGTAGGACGAGTATGACGAGAAGTTGATAATTGGCTAGAATGGTATCTACTAACTACAAACGAAAAGTGAGGTGATCTTGGAAGGTGTTTGTGTTCATGCTTTTTTTCTTAGTACCTTTTATCCATAAATAATCAAATTTAATTTTTTATGGTTTTTCAGCATTTATAATGCCATTGTTTTCAAAGAAAACACTGCACCAGAAAAACATAAACTGGCATCGGGCGGGACTCGAACCCGCGACCTTTGGCTATCCGGGCCACTGCTCTTACCAACTGACCTACCGAGAAATTTCACTGCTCTTACCAACGCTACCGAGAAATTTTCTAGTTCTCAAACGATGTAATCTATCAGAGTGCCAGTGCCTACTACCTGTACTGACTTACGGAGCTGAGACGTGGAAACTGGCGATGAGGCTAGTTCATCGCTTCCAAGTCACTCAACGTGCCAGGACCTTGAGCAGATCCGTCCTAGAGTGGAGACCACAAACCGGCAAACGTAGCGTAGGATGCCTAGCGGCTCGTTGAATGGACGATCTGGTGAGGGTTGCGGGCGGTAGCTGGATGAGAAAGCCTAGTGATCGGGCTGAGTAACGTAGATTAGAGGAGGCCTTCGTCCAACAGAGGACTGCTGGAGGCTGATGTGAAGGTTTTATGAATGATGTATTACGAGTGGTACATTTTAAGTTTGAACTAGTGAGAGCATGTATGCAGTCATCAGTCAAATCTATGCTAAATAACCTAAATTGTACATTATTCTGTGTAAATTGCAATATTTTTATTTTTTCTGTTATATAATATGATATTATTAAAATATAATAATATACCCCTCACTTGCTTTTATATTAGCTGAAAATGTTTCTTTCTTCTAGAAAGCAAGTAAAATATATTGTAGTAGTTTCTTTATTTTTCAAATATTTTTTCTACATACATAATTGCAATAATAAAACAACATTTTGTAAGATAGGAAAGTAAACGTTTTGTAAATAGAACTAATAGTTGATTTAAATTTACCAGTAAATTTGTTTGTTTTGTCTAAAAAGTAAATAAACACCATATTGTAATTTCTTGATGGGCAATATATACTTAGTACACATAGTTATAAGAAAACAATATTTTGTAGGATAATCAAGTAAACCATTTATTTACAGAAATTTTAATTTTATTATTCCTTTCACATTTCACGCAGATTATTGATAAAACAAATATCCTTTGTCGATAATTTGCGTGAGGCCATAGTCACATCCCTATTTTTTTCTATTATGTTACTACCTTCAAGTGGTCATTTCAAATTGGATTTATTATTGTTTTTTCTTTTATACCTTCGATAATTTCTCTTATATCTGATAAACTGGACTTTCAATTACATTTTTGAAATACTAACACAACAAAATACGTAACAAAATAGGTCCTAGCTAAGTTCAAAGAAAATCGAAATGAAACACAAAGTAAGTACATTATTATTGGGACTGTTCGGGCCGGGTTGTTATGATAATGTCGCGTTCAGCGGGGAACAGGTTTTTTTTGAATAGCGGCTTGGCATCGAGCCAGCGCTCGCGCGTCGACGTCGCGATCCTGCCCTTGACGGGAGTTCAGTCGCTTGCTGAGACCGGGCGGAACGCACGCCGCGTTCTGACTTGTGCCGCCCGCTGCGATTCGCAGCTAAATTTCACTGCATACGTGAGAGCATATTCTGTAAATTGTCGAGTATATTTTTGAGCGAATAATTCGTGAATAGTGAAACTATTTAGTTTGAGTACACGAGTGTATTAGTTACGGCGCGATGACTTTAATATTGTTACCGCGAGCGCGGGCGCCATTTTGTTAATAAAGTTATAACTTGTGGGCTTATGCGACGATTTCCTGCGTGATTTGTTTTAATTGTTCTGTTGCGTTGTTTTATCGCCGTCGCGTGTTACTTCGAGTGTATGGGCAATTGATTTAACTAATATTGAGTGATTTGTTTGGCCGCGTGAATTTGTCTGTAGTGATATTAAAGTGTATATGTGTTGAACCCTGCTGTTAACTGTTCTGTGTGATATGGATTTTGTATTTAACGATTGATTGTGCGTGTTAATGTTTCTGTCTCTTAACCCTTGTGAACTGTGGTGACGCGAACGAAGATGCAATTCTTTCGTTCTGAAGAACTGTGAGAATCAATTGTTCGGCCGCGTTCTTAATCTCGCCGCGAGTGATAAGCGCTTGTGAATGCATCGTGAGCGGACAACCGTGGTTAAAACGTTCGGTGCTGCATAACCGTGAGGTGAGGGCCGGGACTGGTTGCCGTCGACCCTCCGCGCCGGAATCCGCGCGTCTCGACCAGACAGTCAGTCCATCTTCTTACACACAACCTTCATTACACACCCACAGACCTACACACCGCCCTGACTGTTCTGGAACCTGATCGCCAGGACCCCCTCTGAAGGTAAGCCCTTAAGATTAGTATCTTTTTTCTCTCGCGTAGCTGATTATTTTTCCATCGGTATTTTGTACCCGACGCTTAGCCAGTCCTCCGAGAGGTCGCTATGGGCCCCGACTTCTGAGGCACCGCTGGACTGTCTGGCGCCGTAACAGGGACTATTGGGAGGAACAATGTAATTTGCACACCAATCAAAAGAAAAAGTATTCATAGTAAACTTCATTTTTACAGAATGTAGCTACTTAGCTAAATGTAATGCTCGCGGTAACAATGTAAGACCACTTGGTCTACTTAAGTTTTTATAACATTTTTTGTGACTCAGGTCGCGTTATCTCTAGTTTACGTAATCGGCGGCCATTATTGAAGACACCTGTTATTTGAGATTTTTGGAATCTTGAATCCTTGAGAGGTTAAATGTTATATGTGCCTTTTTATTTGCTTAAGATATAAATCTGCGGATATAAATTTATTCGCCTGGAAGCGGTTAGCGACTTGTTAAAGGATGCGTTTATTATGACACTGAAAAGATTTATTTGTCGTCGTGGTACGTAATTAACCACGGGACACACGGGGACGTAATTTCGTTGCCGCAGCTAAAGAGTTAACTAATTTCTTAAAACATAACGAGGATTCTTTTATTCATTTTACCAATCAAGAAAAAATTAAATTTCATTTTACGCCAACATACGCTCCTCACTTCGGAGGCATTTGGGAGGCCGGTGTAAAGTCTGCCAAATTTCATTTAAGACGTGTAGTAGGAAATTGTCACTTAACCTTCGAAGAAATATTAACGTTATTCGCTCAAGTAGAGTCAATTTTGAATAGTCGTCCTCTTTATCCTTTGTCATCCTTCCCCGATGACTTCCTGTCTTTGACTCCTGGCCACCTTTTAATTGGAAGAGCCTTAAACGCACTTCCGTCTAAACCTCTAGACAACATTAAGGAAACAAATTTGCGAAGGTACGAAAGACTACAAAAAATACGCCAACATTTTTGGAATAGATGGCAGAAGGAGTATGTGGCTGAATTACAGCAAAGAACGAAATGGAAAACTAATTTGGGCAAACTTAAAATCGGAGATTTAGTCCTTCTCCAAGAGGACCACGTACCTCCACTAAAATGGCGACTTGGTAGTGTTAAATGACCGTTTCCAGGTCCAGACAACATCTCACGCGTTGCAGACATCAATACTTTAAGCAGATGTGTGCGACGTCCATTGGTTCGTCTCTGCCCTCTTCTAGCAGACGAGGAATTCATAGTTGAATGATACCTTTCAACGAGGCGAGAGGATGTTCCGAATCACAGCGTCGGAGAGTTCTTCGGAATTTATAAACAAAACTTCTCTTTTTATTTTTAATATCAATATTAGTAGTTAAGTAAATGTATAAATCTTTATTTTTAATTGGCAACAATAATTTCCTGTTTGTCATATTTTTTGTAAAATTTAATCTGTAAAAATGTAGTTGTCAACTTGTCACTTCCTTTATAATTTATTCTTTTCATAATTCTCTCACTAAAAACATTGTAATAAATTCATCTGCTCGAATCCAATAAAGTAGCACTTAAATAACTGTTTCTGATAGCACAAATTATAATAAACCAATTCAAGAAAAAGTATTGGGTTTAATTTAAGATTTTTGTGTGTCTTAGACGACACCCTGTCGTCTTGGACACACAAAAATGATCGATATTTTTTAAATCCCCTACGTATTTCTCTAGCTATACGCATGTACAATAAGTGTTATTTTATTATTTATTTTTTCATTTTTTTGTAGATCCAAATTTGCAGCAGCTACACTGCGTGCCGCAGACCGCCTCAAATTCTACGTGCCTCGCGAAAAGGCTGTGGTGCCGTCATTTTTGAAAAAAATTGTTTTTCTATTCTATTTTGTTACTTAAATATACGCTAAATAACTTACTACAATATTATTATTTTATTACCTTTCTTTTAGCCGAAAAAAAAAGACAAAAAACACGTTTTTTTAGGCTGTTACAGTGGTGTTACCCCTTAAAGTAAATGTGAAAGGGAGTTTGTTTGTTTGTTAATAATTTAAAAAATAAATAATAATTTAAATTTAATTGTTTGTTGTTTGAAATTGTTTGAGACCCTTGGAAGGATCCTAGGTTCTTACTCCAATAATCATCAAAGTTTGTATGAAATTGTGATTTATATTTTGATTCTTTTAGGAAAATTATCTAGGCGGAGCATCACACATGAATATTTTATTAACAAAGGAGAAGGAAAGAGAAAGGTCAGCCAACAATTTCTGATCGCGACTCTCGATGTGACGCAGAGAGATTTATTTTGTATACACTTCAAAATTCAACAGATAATATTTTTCTAAACATGACGAAAGAGGTATAAACGGTGGTCATAATAAAACAACACCGGAAGTCATCGCCAAAACCAAGTCTTTTGTTATATCTCTGCCATTATTGCCTTCTCATTATTGTGGCCAAGATTCCACAAGACTGTATCACCCGGAAAATTTTAAAAATATTACTAACTTGTACAACATTTACAAAGGGCACTGCAACGATGAAAATTTAAAATGTCTTTTTAAGTTTTTTCAAAATGGTTTCGTAGTACTTTCAATATTGGCTTCCATATCCCAAAAAAGGATTAATGTATTCAGTGTATGGCCACAAAAGCCTTCGAGGTGAAAACTGAAGAGGAGATGAACAAGTTAAACGAAGCACATAAAAGAGAAAGAAGAATCAAACAAACGATTTTTATGTCATCAGGATCTTAATAAGGCAGACAAAAGTATTATCTGTGCCAGCTTTGACATGCATGCATGTGTCTCGACATCAAACAGCAAAGTTTGCCGATGACAATTAAGCTGTAAGACCATTGTATTTATTATTCTTGAAATAAAGATATAAAAAAGTATATAACCACTACGGCTGTAGACGGCTGACGGCTAGACGCCAGACGATTGTTATTTCAAACAAAAATTTGAATTTAAAATTGATTTGTACTTTGTCGTTTGTTGAACATGAGTTTTTCGATGGAAATCATGGACAATGTAAATTCTTTAATTTATGAATATTTAAAAACGATAGACAGACATTTAGCGGATATGTTTAGAGCGAAAACGAAAGCAGTAAGTACCATTTGAAAATAAATCGGTCAAGTGCGAGGCGGACTCGCGCACGAAGGGTTCCGTACCATTGACTAGGTAAACAACAGTAGGTACATTGATTTTAATATCGGGCAAATGCGGCAAAAATTCACTTTCGTTGTTTGAGCCCCCTAAATATTTTTTTTAATTTTAATTTTATTATTTATTATTAAAGTAAATACAATTAAGTATTTTGTGAATATTTCAAGTGCCTACCTGTTACCATTTATTGATATCGAGCAAAAAAGGGCAAAAAATCACGTTTGTTTTTAGTATTTTTGTTATAGCGGCAACAGAAATACATAATTTGTGAAAATTTCAACTGTCTAGCTATCGCCGTTCTTGAGATACAGCCTGGTGACAGACGGACGGACGGACAGCGAAGTCTTAGTAATAGGGTTCCGTTTTTACCCTTTGGGTACGGAACCCTAAAAAATGCAGAAAATGCTTAATACTCCACACGGTGACAACATGGCCCTTTATTATAGCTGAAAAATATCAGTGTATAATTTCACAATTTATGGAAGTAACACGCAGGTATGGCTCTGAAATAAATATATGGAATGAAACAGATCTCCATCGTGGAGCAAATGAGATTTCTACATGTTTACTAAATTACATAATGGAAGTTGAAGTTAATGGTGCGACTACACCACACTATATTTAGTGCACTACGTCATATAGGACACTAGATGTAGGGTAGTGTACATTCAGATAGGGACGAAGGACCCTAACTCAGGGCGATACAAAAAAGCTTTGTCCAAATGCCGACAATTAAGAGCGATTGATATTTGGAATGTTAATGAAAGTGGCATTTCAACAGTCCATGTTCCACCAAAAATATTAGCAACCAAAGGTGTCAAACAAGTTGGTGCAATGACGAGTGGAGAAAAAGGAAATACAGTCACAATGATAGCTGCAATAAATGCAGGAGGTGGATTCATTCCTCCTATGCTCATATTTTCGCGTGTAAATTTCAAGGATTTTATGCTTGTTGGAGCTCCTGATGGAACTATTGGTGGAGCTAATCCTTCTGGATGGTCTAATGAAGCGTTGTTTCTACAATTTTTCAAACACTTTATTCAATATGTAAAACCATCAAAGGATCATCCAACCATTTTACTACTTGACAATCATCAAAGTCACATTCAAATACCAGTTATAGAATTGGCCAGAGAAAATAGCATCATCCTTGTAACTTTCCATCCACACACGAGTCATAAATTTCAACCTTTGGATAAGACTGTATTCGGTCCTTTTAAGAAATACTATAACACTGCAGCAAATGAATTAATGTTGACACCCGGTCATGTAGGTAATCATAGGCCTTTACGTCTATTACAGACGATTCAAACAGTGCCTGAAGAGCATTTTCTCTGATGGCTGTACAAGCCGATACGGGAGCGGCAGACTCTACCACACACCGAACAGGGAAAAGATGCGCTAGTGTCATAATTGTCGCTGTTTTGATGTTTTTTGATTCTCCTGTTCGATAAGAGTCCAAACCAGGTATGTAATGTGCATGTAGGTAAACCACTGAAAATTTATAATATTGCCGGTCTTGTTGGAAAAGCTTTTCCACAATGTTTTACTCCCTCAAATATTATTCAGGGTTTTAGGAGTACAGGATTACACCCACTAAATGAAAATATATTTGGAGAACATGAGTTTATGCCATCAAACGTAACTGACCGTCCCTTCCCTGTATGTGAAAACGAGCCTCATGCTGGGACCTCATCTGAAGAAACGAATGAAGTTCTTGAACAGCCAGATTGTAACGAACAGCATCTTCCTGGAGAATCCACTCAAAAATGCAAAGAAGTTCTTGAAACCTCGTTGCTGAACCAAGAAAAGAAGTTCGAAAAGGCAGACAGAAAGGAAAGTCAAGGATACTAACTGACACTCCAGAAAAAAATGAAATAGAAAGAATAAAGGCAGCAAGACAAAATGAAAACCTTAAAATAGATAAAAAGGTAAAAGTACAGAAACTAAAAGAAGTTAAGAAAAAAATTTTAAAAGAAGAATCAGAAACATCAGAAGATGAAAACGAAAGCTTTTCTGTGCGAGATTCAGATGCTTCAGAAGGGTTTTTATCTTCTGAGGAAGAACCATTAAGAAATTATTTTGAGGGAAATAAAGAGAATAGACACGCAAACAATTTTGAAGATGGTGATTACGTTATCTTTATATACGAAGGTGAATACTTTGTTGGCCAAATAGTGTCTGTCAGTGAAGAGGGTGCTCTTATAAAATCTATGAAGAAGTCGCTAAAAAACTGGAAATGGCCAGAAAAAGATCTCAACTTATACCAATGGTTAGATATTAAGGAAAAAATAAAAAGTCAAAAAAAAATTAATTCCAAGAGGGAATATTACTCAGTTCCTGAAGTGAATAAAGACTTGTTGCTAATGTGATTAAAATGTTTAAGTTAGGTGTTACATACCAGCAACGCAACGTTATATACCAGCAACGCAAGTGGCAATTAAAATTAGGCCTATGACGCAAAGCGAGCATGCATAAGATAAAGAATGCATTGAGTTAAAAATGGTTGACGATATACCAGCAACGCAAGTGGCAATTAAAATTAGGCCTATGACGCAAAGCGAGCATGCATAAGATAAAGAATGCATTGAGTTAAAAATGGTTGACGATATACCAGCAACGCAAGTGGCAATTAAAATTAGGCATATGACGCAAAGCGAGCATGCATAAGATAAAGAATGCATTGAGTTAAAAATGGTTGACGATATACCAGCAACGCAAGTGGCAATTAAAATTAGGCCTATGACGCAAAGCGAGCATGCATATAAAGAATGCATTGAGGTAGTGCCGAGAACCAAATAAAGATAAAAAGAAATCTACGGTTACAATTACTATGTGTTCCCTCAGAATACAGTAACACGGCCGCTAATTCGCAAAATATTCAAACAATTGTGTTTTCCACACTTTACACTGGCAGAATTGCACAACGGACCGTTGCGACCTCGACATGCCATAAATTAAAGAAGAAGAAATATTAAGCTGACAATTTTAAAAGGTTTTTGGAAGTTAAACTTCTTTTGGCGCGTTAAGGAAAAATTGTATACTACCAAAGGAGGCATGGAGATTTATTTGATGAGTTCTGACTATGACCACGGTACAACATAGGCGGATCTAGGTACATCACCACTGTTGTACCTTGATCAACATTCCAAACTTTTTTTAGTTCATGTAAAACCTGTAAAAAGGATGATCTATGCTTTTGTATAATTTATATTATGAACCACATTAGTTCGTCTAATTAGTTATAACCGCTTTTTTTTCAAAAAATCGTTGAATGAAAAAGTGACCAAGGTACAACAGGTTCCCCTACTGTTCGAAATTATTGCTGAATAATTTTATGTTGATTATGCAATTATTGTATTGAGGATTTGCATTGGTTTTGATAACGGTCACCAACACGTACCAAATACTTACTTCATTATGATGAATAACACTTAAGGAATGGAATAATTAATTAATGGGACTGAGAAGTTGTTACTAGTGAGGACTAATACCAAACACTCTAATACATGTTTACATAGGTACACTACCACACAGACACATGTTCACACACACATGCTCACAGACACATGGTCACATGTACCAAAATTCCATTCGTCCCGGATGTGGAGAGACTGGCAATCTGTAATACAGGTCTCCTAGTACAGTCGCCAGTCTCTCACACAGATTTTGCTTTGTGAATTGTGAAATTTGTATTTTGTATTTTGAGTTTGTTTTTTGTGAGAGAAAACAAATAAATATTTATTATTATTATTATCCTGTTATAGACGTCTATGTTGATGGGGCATGGTGTTCTAGGTCATATGCTTTTAACTATAAAGCTGCAACGGGCACTGCAGCCATAAAAATCGGCAGGAATACGGGTGAGGTTCTGTAGTATGGTGTTAAAAAAAAATATTGCCTTGTGTGTAGCCAAGCCATAAATAAAAAAGTTACGACACAAGATCATGTTTGTTTTAAAAAATTTAAAGGAACATCGAGTTCAATGGAAGCTGACATAATCGTTGAAGGTTACAAAACATCGATTTCGACATATCTATACTAATCTATACTAATATATAAAGCTGAAGAGTTTGTTTGTTTGGTTGTTTGTTTGTTTGAACGCGGTAATCTCTGGAACTACTGGGCCGATTTGAAAAATTCTTTCAGTGTTAGATAGCCCATTTATCGAGGAAGGCTATAGGCTATTTATCATCACGCTAAGACCAATAGGAGCGGAGTCCACGCCGACGAAGTCGCGCGCAGAAGCTAGTGGTCTTATATATGGCAGAATGGTTGGAGACGGTGATGCTTCGACGTACGCGTAAATTCTTAACGGAAATCCGTGCGAAAACCAGATTCTAACGGTTGACAAATTTGAGTTCCGCAATCACGTATTGCGTAATTTTTATAAAAAGTTAAGAGTAATCCCCACAGAAATTAAGTACAAGTTAGCGCACCGAAAAAATCTCACTAATCAAAAGATTATGACAATGAGAAAGGCAATAGTGAAATCTATTAAGCATCACAATACCTCACAGAATCCTAAAAATGAAGCAATATCAGATTTGCAGAATGATATCATTAACTATTACGTCCACGATTATGGTAATCATTAGTTATGTTAAAATTACTTCTCCGACAAAGACAAAAACAGTAATGGCGAACTGAAAAAAAATATAAATTCGATTTTTCCGTTCAGAATAAATGCAAATATGTCCAACGTAACTTCAAGAGCACGAAGTATGATCGAAAATGTCAGGGGGTGGCAACTGCTATACATTTTAATTTCTTTCTATTCAGCGCCATCTATCTACCAGGACATAATTTAAAAATGAACAGTGCTGCCAGCATATATCCATGGAGCAATTAGTAGTATAGTTTAGTAGAAAATAGTAGAAATGTAAGCGTATTATCTTGAATTTTGATCTATTGTGAGTTAGTTATTATTTAGCTTTTTTTTTTGCAATTTTAAGTTTTCCTAATCATAGTATTATAATAATGCTTTATCCATTTGATCAAAAAATAAATTATTAGTAGAATTTACAAATAATAAATGACATCATTGCAAAAATGTCGGGCTCTGTCGGCGGTTGCGCATATTTTTGTAATTATTTCGTTGGTAAGCCTTTAGACAATAGTATTTCGATTTATGGGGTTTTTTGAAAAAGTGGGGGGAGGGGTGTGGTGGATTATCCTCTGGTGCCTCTCCCATCCCTAGAAATCTCATGATTATAACGATATCACGGCAAACAATTTTAAGGTAAAAAATATTTAAATAGTTACCGAATACCTAATTTTAATTGTGCGTATTTTAGCTCCGATGCTGCAAGAAGTGCATTCATACTCCGTTCCTTAGCTTTTAAAACACTTACACATTATAATAATACACGTATGTACGTAGAAACTATTTGTAACACTTTTATACATAATATTATTCGTATTTACGCCGAGTATTTACAGCTACATATATACTAATCTGTGGTATTTACGTTAAAACTATCTCTTGATTGACAAGAGTAATATAGAATATACGATACGAAGAACAGATTAATATGAAGTTATGAACTGACATATCGATGTAGATGTTTTCGTTCTATCTATCAAACAGGCAAAGGTCTAGACCATACAGCCTATTCAGTCGGGATTCTTTTCAATACATTTTTTTATATGAAGGCAAAACCTATCTAACTTCAAAATTAGACGGTTTATCCACATAATTACGTTACGAAAAAAATTTAACCTACCACCATTGAAATTAGTATAACACGGCTCCGGCGCGAAAGGAGGACAGACCTCTCCCGTTGTGCGAAAGCGCATGAACGAATGCGTAGGGAGCGGATGAGGCTGGTCGCCTTCGGCGACCAGCCTTATCCGCTCCGGGCTCTCAACAGAACACTCTAGGGGTAAGACAGACCAAGACCACGTGGATAGTGGGGTGCTCGGATTGGGTTCTGGGTATTTTTCGGATTTCTGTATATATATTCTAACACACAATTTTACTAATTTTATTAGAATATTATGTCGTTCTAATTTGTCCTACAATGCACAAGTATTAATTTAATTTAATATATAAAAACTATGAGTTAGATAGGTTAGGGTTATTTATTTATTTTTTATAACGAAATTATGTCGATAATCTTATTTATCTAAGCTCAAAATTAAAAAGATTTACGATTAAATAGGTTTTGCCTTCATATAAAAAAATGTATTGAAAAGAACCCCGACTGAATAGGCTGTATGGTCTTAGACTTTTGCCTGTTTGATAGATAGAACCAGGGCTGCCAGATGTACGATTTAAATCGTACTCATACGATTTTTTTGCATTTTTACTCATGTACGATCGCTAGACCAAGATCGTACGCAAAATGTACGATTTTTTATATACCTATTACCTGGAAACATTTCATAATGAAACAAACGTCATCCACCGGCAAGCATGAATTTCGGGGAATTCTCCAACTACCTAACGCGTGACTAGATGTTTTACTTGAATGAAGACTCTTTAAACAACCATATTGTAAAGGCTGTATTTGTTTGAATTCTTACGAAACTCTCCTTCGGTAATAATAAGGAATTTCTTTAAAGTAAACTAATTGTGTTGCTCTGAAAATAGAGAAACGACAATTAATGTTACTATTTCTAACTCTTTACTTGATTATTAATTATAATTCAGTCTTTATCATCCACCATATTTTTTATAGTATGATTATTATTTTTTCATGTCATCGACAGTGACACCTCAAAACTCTAAATTTAAATATTATTTTAAAGAGTGGATACTCTTTATATATATAAAAACTATGAGTTAGATAGGTTAGGGTTATTTATTTATTTTTTATAACGAAATTATGTCGATAATCTTATTTATCTAAGCTCAAAATTAAAAAGATTTACGATTAAATAGGTTTTGCCTTCATATAAAAAAATGTATTGAAAAGAACCCCGACTGAATAGGCTGTATGGTCTTAGACTTTTGCCTGTTTGATAGATAGAAATAGAACGAAAACATCTACATCGATATGTCAGTTCATATTAATCTGTTCTTCGTATCGTATATTACTCTTGTCAATCAAGAGATAGTTTTAACGCAAATACGAATAATATTATGTATAAAAGTGTTACAAATAGTTTCTACGTACATACGTGTATTATTATAATGTGTAAGTGTTTTAAAAGCTACGGAACGGAGTATGAATGCACTTCTTGCAGCATCGGAGCTAAAATACGCATAATTAAAATTAGGTATTCGGTAACTATTTAAATAGTTTTTACCTTAAATTTTTTTGCCGTGATATCGTTATAATCATGAGATTTCTAGGGATGGGAGAGGCACCAGAGGTTAATCCACCACACCCCCTCCCCCCACTTTTTCAAAAAACCCCATAAATCGAAATACTATTGTCTAAAGACTGGCCATTTCGTTTGCTTCCTGATTTGAGTGTATTTTACGTCGAGTTTAGTTCGCTACTCCGTATTTACTACAAATCTTAGAAGATAAACGTTCCTATCGTGTGTCTATTTTCTAAATCACGTCGAGTTGAGCCCCCTGTGTTCCTCCGTGATTTAATCAACAAAAATAGCATTTGTATTTTACATTTTGGTAAATTTAACTTTTTATTTTTAATCCATATTCAATGAACTCAGTGTTTTTAATTTTCCTAAACTCTGAAGACTAGCCCTCTTTTTTCATTAGACTAACTCGGCTTGCTGATTTGAATGGCTGTTTCGGAAAAAACTCGTAAGTAAACAACTTAAATTTCGATTATCATACAATACAAGCAAGGATAAATCGTTGTTATCATCGTTGTCTTCGTCTTAACCCCTTTGGTTAAAATCTACATCTTGGACCGTCGACCGTTTATCGGCTTATTTTCAATACAAAAAAAATTAACCCTAACCTATCTAACTTCATAATTAGACTGTTTATCGGTATAATTTCGTTACAAAAAAATAAAAAAATAACCCTAACCTATCTAACTTCAAAATTACTGTTTATCGGCATAAATTCGTTACAAAAAAATAAAATAATAACCCTAACCTATGTGACCTAACTTCAAAATTTATAATGTGACAGTAAATAAGTAAAAACAAAATGTATTTAAGTAAAAAATAAAATAAAATAAAAGTAATTTCTGTGTCCTGAGAATTCACAAAAAGCTTTCAAGTACGAGTACTATATACAGAAAAAATATGAACATCTAAATCGACCGTCCAGGATGTAGATTTGAGCCGTTATTTTAATATTCATTTAGGTAGAATTATCCAGAAAAAATAGTTAACAAATTCTGTCACGTCTGGTTTAAGAAATCTTATACTATTAAACAAGCAATTCTTGTATATATCCATACTAATATTGTAAATGCGAAAGTATCTCTGTCTGTCTGTCTGTCTGTCTGTCGCGCAATCACGCCAAAACTACTGAACATATTTAAATAAAATTTGGTATACAGATAGTCTAGAGTCTGAGAAAGGAAATAGGCTACTTTTTATAGGGTTGAAAGGTGGGAATGAAAATTTGTATGGAACTATGTTCGTGTTTCGTAACTGTCAAACATTTAATGTTCATCCCGTCGATATGGTAAACTCTCCGATAAAATTAAAGAACGTATTTAAATAAAGGTTTCGAATCGACAACATATATCCACAATATACGGATAGTGGCGTATTAACATTTTAAAAATGTATAATAATGTCAGTAATGAAAACGGATTGACATAATATACATATATTGGTTGTCAAATATAAAACGTAGTGGTTATATACTCTTTGGTCAAATATTTATGCGTGCGTTCAGAAATTTATTTAGTGTAAACTAAGGAAAATATATCAAGCTAATTAAATCTTATACTATTGAAAAAAAGGAAAGCATTTTTTTCCCTCAAATCAACGCAGGTGAAACCGCGGGGCACAGCTAGTATATATATATTTTCTGAATCTCGGAATCGGCTCCAACGATTTTCGTGAAATTTAGTATGCAGGGGATTTCGGGGGCGAAAAATTGATCTAGCTAGCATTCATTTAAAAAAAATGTTGTTTTATCCCTGTTTTTAGGCAATGAAAAATATCATTAGAATACGAAGCTTAATTTCACCGTTGTCATTATAGCTGTATTATTAATGGTGTAATTAGGAAGTCGGCGGGTGTCGAATCGTGTTGACCCGGGTTCCAATCTCAGTCTCCAGATCAATTTTTTTCTTTTTTTTTTATTTCACTCGTGATTTATTATTTAAATAACATTAAAATATAAAAATACCCCTGCCCTGCGGTCACCAACCCGCCTGCCCAGCGTGGTGACTATGGGTAAAACACATGAGTTTACGCCATTATTGGCGCGAACTTGTGGAGGCATATGTCCAGCAGTGGACTGCGATAGGCTGAAATGATGATGATGATGAATGATGAGGCTCGGTCACCCAGGTACTATTTATTAACTTGACTGAAATACATAATTTGGTATTAATACTAACAAAAAATTTAAAAATGACTAATTTTTTGCCTTTTTTTATAGTGATAATTTTTTGCCTTTTTTTATAGTGATGAATCAGTTTCTCTTATAATAGACCAACAGTAATCCCCTAACGTGTTTTCATCCCAAAATCAATGGTAAGATTATTCATTTAGGTAGAATTATCCAGAAAAAATAGTACAAAAATTCTGTCATGTCTGGTTTAAGTGTAACATGTTTTCAACCCAAAATCCTTGATGTGGTTCTTCAAAAAACTTTAAAACTTGGTGAAAATGTTCCCCTTGTTCGTCACTCATACTTCCTAAGTTTTTAGGGAAAAAGCTCATATGCGAGTGCAGAAAATGAATCTTTAACAACATCTTTATTCCCAATTAGGTCCCAGGATATCAGTACAACAACAATATTCACATTCTCAAACTGTCCATATACATAACAAAAACGATCAGAATTTTGTTTACATATTTACTCGGTACTGACATTTTAAAACAATCCGAAACAAGATAATTATCATTCGAAGCGAACGAATAAACAATAAACTGTCATCACCACATTAGGTAGTTTAAAAAAAAACCATTTGACTGCATAAAGAAGAAATTGTGATGTGATAAAATATTTCTGCTAACACTTTTAGGTTTAAGAAAGGTTTGCTAACACTTTTAAATTTAAGAAAGGTAGATTAACAAATTTATTTACATTTATTGTGGGGTATAAAAAAAGTTTAGTTTTGTTAACTAGTGTAATTGTTACCTTATAATAACATTGTGATAAGATCGCGTTTCGCTTATTTGCGGCGCGTATCCGTCGTTCTCGTACGATGTTGCATAGGTGGGGTTTGTGGAGAGGGTTTTGCTCACCACTATATAGGGCACGTGGCGTGTGGGGTCCTTCCTTTTCTTCGAGACCCACGGCCAGCTTCAAGGTGCGATTTGTTTGGTGAGTCATCGTAACAGTAATTTAGAATAAGAAATTGTTTAAATGTGTGTTCAGTGTTGTAGATTTGTGTTAAGATTTTATTAATTTGAATTGTTCTTTAATAATTTATAACATTGTATAATTTTGTAAAATGTTAGGTTGTACTTTGTCTCTAGTGGGCTATTTCCGTGTCAACCCAGAGACATTGGGGGTGTGACCTTCCACAGGGTCCTTGGGCGTGGCGGTAGGTCGGTGCCGGTCGCACTCGGGCGGTACCACGTGGCTGTCTGGTGTGGTCCACGGTGGCGCGTTCCTGCCGGGACCCCAACAATCCATCCCAACATTTCCGGTTCTTGTGGTGCGCCGGTATTCTAAGTATACGGTACCGCACCTCGTGGGCAAGGAGTGGCTGCGGGCAGCGCCACGTGTGCTTCGGATCATGATCGCTAAGTGACCTTTTGGTGACCTCCAACCACGTGCCAGGAGTAATATCGAAAGTTATTTACGATAGTGCTATTTTTAATCTCGTTCTCTCTTAAAATATTAGGTAAGTTTGTGTGTTATTAATTCTAATTTTAATTTTTGTATTCGTTTAAAATTGTCACCTACTTAAATTAACTAGTGTAAGTATGCTTGTTAATTGAAATAAATTAATTTAAATCTGTTATTTTTGATTTAATCAACGTTTTTTATTCCTGGCATGTGGTGGTCTCTGGGCGTAGGAAATGGTCTTGACCGTGTTTTTTTTTGTGTTTCGAATTTGTGTTCTTTATTCTTTAATCAAAATTGTTGTTGTAGTATGTAACAATTGTGTATTTCAATTTGAAATAGAGCGTAGGCACGGTTTTTAAATTGTTATTAATTTTTCAGTCTTACCCACTTGTGATAAACTTTAATCTTGCAGTAACTTAGTTTTTTGTGTCCTCGTATCGGATATTTTTGATTACTTTGTACTTTCCTTGTTATATTTTAACATTAATTTTAATCGTATTTTTTTTGTTTTAGATTTTACCTACTATGGCTAGTTCGGAGAGAGGTTGTTGCGTGCCGAGATGCGGTAAAACTCGTAAGTAAACAACTTAATTTTTTATTATCATTCAATACAAGCAAAGATAAGTCGTTATCATCATTGTCTTCGTCTTAACCCTTAATTTGGCATTGTACCACCGGCGGAACATTAAAAACATTAAAATCTTTACTTCTAACGGAAAGAATTTCACTATTTTTTTTTACTTGACTATAGTAGCTTGGATACCTAATTTATGATAGAAAAATAAATGATGGCACTGGTAAACATTCAATCTGTTAAAGTAATGACTAAATGTTGTAGAAGCACTGGTCACGGTTATTACACAAGGTATTTATTTAATTTTTTCGTATAATATGTGATATTTGTACATAAAAACCTATTGGTATTTACTTATGAATGTATAATCGTTACTTGTATGCCAAAATATAGCGGGAATGTGCGATAATTACTTCGCAATTCATTGATTAAGTTGTTTGTCCCGTCCACGGGACGTTGCCAAATAGGTAACAAAGTACTGCCTGAAGTGGTTGTTCCACCCAAGGGACGTTGCCACGTTTCTAGCGTTGTTTTATTTAACTTTAAATATTGTTTATTCATCATTATCCACAACTATTTAACACTATCTGCTGAGCATAACACTGGTTAGTACCCAAAACAGCACTTGTTACAAAAATGGTTGAAGAACTTATGTTTCTTTTTAACTTTTTTTGGGTTTGGTTTGGTCTGCAAGCTTATTAGTGCTTTTAAAACAAGCTTGTCAGTGCTTATTGTTTATTTTGTTTGTGGTTTGTCAATAGCATTCTGCTCATTTTCGAACTCAAAAAATCTTAGTGCTTGTGCCTAAAGAACATGCACTGTCCGAAACAAGCGATCAATCCAGCTCTGGTGATAAACATCACTCATTGCACCCAAGCTTTGGTTCATCCCCCGCTCCTTCAATTGGTTCTTCTTTAGAACGCATGCAACTACTCAGCTCCGACGTGACACCAATACAGATGAAATGCAAAATGACTAAAACCAATCGTCACTTGCGGATGTTCCGTTCATTCCCATTTTTCTACAGATATAGCCATTATCACCAAAATTTCCCGATTATAATAATATTCATTCCCTTTCATCCATTCCATCCCTGGCTTCAATAAATCCATCGCCATCAACGTCAGACTGAACTCCGTTAGGCCGAAGAACGAGATCCAAGAGAATGCCAACAGCTCCTGCAGCTAAAAAACCACGCAGGATACAGAAATTCGTTCTGGCCTATAAATGGTAGACGGCAATATTCCGTCATAGGGCTTCAATTGATGAAAATGATGTGACTAACATTCAACTTTCTGAATCGCTAATAAGACCACTGGTTGTACAGAAAGAGTTAAGCTAATAGAAATAGCCGTGTGGTTACGGCAGTAAAGAATATAGCCACTCCCTCTCTTCCTGTGGGTGTCGTAAGAGACAACTAAGGGATTACTCAGTTCCACTACCACCTTGGAACTTAAAAAGCCGACCGATGGCCGGATAACCATCCAACTGCTGGCTTTGAAATGCACAGGCCGAAGACGTAGCGTCTTAAGTGCGACAAAGCCAGCCCTGCGGTTACCAATCCGCCTGCCCAGCGTGGTAACTATGGGCAACACACATGAGTCCACGCCATTTTTGGCGCAAACTTGTGGGGGCCTATGTCCAGCAGTGTACTGCGATAGGCTGAAGTGTGTACAGAAATAATTTGGAAGGCATGAAGTATATCAATGTTTGATAAAGAGAAGAAGATCACAAGATGTTGAGAAAACAGAAAATTCTAAAATTCAAAAGCCAGGATTAGCTCGGTCTGCAAGCCCAATATCAATGTTGGGCATTTTATTTCAACCAAAGAAGACATAAGACGCTCGCTGCATGCAGCATGATAATGCATGGTCATAGTAAAACAAACGTACGAGGGCGGGATGATAAGTAACTAGCCTATTAAGAAAATACTTAACTTTCCGTGATAAAATTAATTTTATTTTTCGACATAGTCTCCGTGAACCTCTACGCACTTATTCCATCTTCGTTCTAAAGCAGTAATGCCTTCCATAAAATGATTTCTTTCGAGGCCTGCAAAATGCTCCTCTACAGCGGCTATGACTTCATCATTTGTGGCAAATTTCTGTCCGCCCAAAAAAGTTTTGAGCTTAGGGAATAAGTGTAAGTCTGATGGCGCTAGATCAGGCGAATAAGGTGGGTGGGGCAGCAAATCATACTTGAATTCGTTGATTTTGGTCATAGCTTTAACACATGTGTGAACCTTAGCGTTGTCTTGGTGGAAGATGATTTTTATTTTCGTCAAAACTGGTCGTTTTTGCTGAATACATTGATAAAGCTTATCTAGAAGATTAGCGTAGTATTCTCCATTAATTGTTTGACCTTTAGGAAGTTAATCTATAATCAAGATCCTATTTGCATCCCAAAAGACGGGAGGCATCACTTTTCTAGCCAACTTTACAGCCAGCTTTTTTTGGAGCCGAGCATCCCGATTGAGTCCACTGTTTTGATTGAATTTTTCATTCTGGCGTGTAATGATGAACCCATGTTTCATCTGTTGTTACAAATTGACGTAAAAAATCGGCCTTATAACTCTGAAAACGGTCCAGACATTCTTTTGAGTTTTGCTCCCGAATCCTTTTTTGAACGTGCGTAAGCAATCGCGGCACCCAACGGGCCGATAACTTTTTCGTATTTAATTCCTCACTTAGGATATGATGAATCCGTTCTTTTGAGATACCTGTAGTGTCAGCTATTTCAGATAACTTCAATCGTCGATCTGCTAAAACCATATCGTGTACTTTCACGACCATTTCTGGAGTCGTGACGCTTTTTGGACGTCCGGGGTAGTTTCCATCTTGGACACATGTACGACCGCGTTTAAACTCAGCCACCCAGTTTTTTACTGTGTCATAAGAAAGAACACATTCAACCAAAACATTCTTTAACTCATCATAGATATCTTTCCTCTTCATGCCCTTCATATGAAGAAACTTTATCACCGCTCTTTGTTCAATTTTATCCATTTCGAAAACATTTGACGAAATATATTTTCAAGTGACAAAAAATCAATAAAATTTTCACGCCACCAAATTCAAATTTATAACACAGGTGTCCAGAGATACAAATTTAAAAATGACATACATATTTTTTTAATTTTAACTTTTTAAATAGCAGAGGCTAGTTACTTATCATCCCGCCTACGTATATTGCATTAGATGCAATATACGGTTGTTTCATAACTGGAAAATCACTACGCAATTGTTTTTTGAATTTTCACCAGAAATAAACAGAGGTTTTTATTAAAAATTTCATAATATTTCTATTTGCCCCTATTTGGCAATGTACCACCCACGGGACACTGAAAATTGAGCATAGTTCTCTGTAGCTTTGGCAATGTACCGTCAGTGGGACATTCATTATCTGAAAAACTGCAATTACGAGATTTTTAAATTTATTTTTCTGGCCTCTAGTAGACCCTATAGAACACAAATATATAGACAAAACTCAAAAATTCAGGGAGCAATGTGCTTGCCAAATTAAGGGTTAACCCATTTTTACGGCTTACTACTTGTAACAATTAATGTGTAATTGACGCCGCGTTGGCGCAGCGGTAACAGCACTGGATTGCGATTGGCTGTTGCGCGGGCGGTTGCGGGTTCGATTCCCGCACACGACAACATTTGTATTGGCCATACAGATGTTCACTTCTAGACAGACATCCACTTCTAGAGGTAATTATAACATATGTAATTGTTATGAATAGAGTAAACTTTTGTCTTACAGCCATATTAGTGGAGTAACAATTAAATTTACCAACTATTTGTTATATTCCTGTACCATAATAAAAATAATGATTATTGCCATATTAGACAGTTGGAGACTATGTTATTACAACTTAATGTTAGTTAAAAAAGTATGCGAGGTAAGTGGGGTGCTAAGTGTCGGTGACCTCCTCGTGGTGCACCCCGGGCAACGGGACGGGCAGCAGTGCACTGTGATGACCGTCGCGGTACTGCTGCTCGTCGCGGCTGACGACCGACTCGGTGGCGCAGAAGCGCGGGTAGGTGCGCTCCAGGTACTGCTCTGCTTCTCAGAGTGGACCCGTGAGCGCAGGCGCTGTGACGGCGCAGAGACGTGAGAGTTTTCCTTCCTTCCCTAAGCGCCGGGCAGTCTGTATTAGAGGTACGGCTTGTTAAAATTTATAATACTATAAATCTTATTTTGTTATATTTAATTTATAGATCTTATTTTATATGGGGCAAATTGAATATCATTACATAACTCTTTTAGCATATTACCAGTCTCTAGTAACTATAGTTAATAGCAATTACAACCATATTGATTACATGAATTTCACTAACCATGATGATTACATGAATTCCACTATTACTTACAGCTCAAGAACGGGAAAGAGTACCTGAAAACCTTCCATCAACATCTGCATCGCAGGCTCAACTAATAATGGATATAGATACACAAAAAGAACAACAATGGAGCTGTGAAAATCTCCCTTTAAACATGGATGTAGACATATCATTGGAACAACATGGAATACGGGAACATCACCCTTCAACATTAAGATGTATGCATCAAACTAGCATGGGTAAGATCCTGCATAATACTTTTTGGTATAGTATATGGAACTGGTAATTAGTGTCCGATCCTTACACACATGATTGTACTGATTACAAACAACTTCTGTTCTACAATTTTCTAAAATAGCTAGTTTTATTTTTGTATACACTAATTAAAATATAGGTAATATTTTTCATAAAAAGAATAAAAAACTAACTAAAATAATCATTTATCGGACACAACGATACCATACCCATGTACCGCGACAGTAGAAAAAGTAAAAATAAAGTGAAAAGGCTTTTATACAATGTAGAATATTGTATAATATTAATATTGTGAGAATATCTTGTTCAACGTCAAATGACTACTACCGGTCCCACAAAGCTAGTCGAAACAAAATTAGTGAAACTAATGTTTTGAATATTTTATAATATGTATATACGTAGTCTGGTCATAAATACTTGATCAGACATGATGTAACTGTTGGCAGTAACGTTAGCTTGAACTATAGGGTCCGATACTCTGCGTATTTTATTAGGCATTAATTCAATGTTTATAGTTCGTGTCTTATTCCAGGTATTCCACTACATCGTTTTCCAGATCCAAAATCCAATCTTGAGAAATACATGATATGGGTTTTAGCGATTGGCGGTCTACATCTGCTGCAGGATAAGAAATATGTTTACAACAATCTGCGAGTATGTCGTAAACATTTCAGAGCGGTTTACCTCTACCCAAACCACCAGCTTTGTAAATTAGCAGTTCCAGAACTACAACTATCAGGTAAATTGTTATTCTTTTCTATACTAATATAATAAAGCTGAAGAGTTTGTTTGTTTGATTATTTGTTTGTTTGTTTGTTTGAACGTGCTAATCTCAGGATCTACTGGTCTGATTTGAAAAATTCTTTCAGTGTTAGATAGCCCATTTATCTAGGAAGGCTATAGGCTATATATCATCACGCAAAGAGCAATAGGAGCGTAGCACCAATGAAGAATGTTTCAAAATCGGGTTTTTTTTTTCCTTTTGAGAGCTTCCGCTGCGTAAACGTAGTTAAATGTATGACAGAATTGGTTCTATTCCACGGGGACAAAGTCGCACGCAGAACCTAGTCACAGATATAATTATTCTGATGGCCATAATATCTCCTGTACCATAAAGCCTATGTTCAAAAGGTTTAGATACTTCACTAAATGTAAACAATCTTGTCAGTGTCTTTATCTAAATACACAGTTTATTTATTTATTTAGAACACCAGTAGTTATTATAATGAAACATAAAACATTTAAATGATGATTACATGAATTCCACTATTACTTACAGCTCAAGAACGGGAAAGAGTACCTGAAAACCTTCCATCAACATCTGCATCGCAGGCTCAACTAATAATGGATGTAGATACACAAAAAGAATAACAATGGAGCTGTGAAAATCTCCCTTTAAACATGGATGTAGACATATCATTGCAACAACATGGAATACGGGAACATCACCCTTCAACATTAAGATGTATGCATCAAACTAGCATGGGTAAGATCCTGCATAATACTTTTTGGTATAGTATATGGAACTGGTAATTAGTGTCCGATCCTTACACACATGATTGTACTGATTACAAACAACTTCTGTTCTACAATTTTCTAAAATAGCTAGTTTTATTTTTGTATACACTTATTAAAATATAGGTAATATTTTTCATAAAAAGAATAAAAAACTAACTAAAATAATCATTTATCGTTGTGTCCACTTGTTATTAGTATTTTTAACGGTTCACAGGAAAGTGGACATAAGGTGCCAATCAAACCACCAATTGCAAATTCATGCGACGTTTCGATCCTTTATTAGATCATCTCAGGCGTCTTTACACCCAGCAGTCGATCGTTTTATTAAGTAAGGGTGAATTGAACCAAAACTCTCGTTATTGTAACTGTTAAATTTAACAATAACGCTAACAATAACGATTAATGGTTACGTTAGCCATTACGCGGTTGCACCATCAAAAAAACTGTTAAAGTTGTAGTTAAGTGGGTTACTAGTAAAATGAGACATATGTTACTCGAAAATGAACGCGGGTAAATTTTCGTATATAGCAACACTTGAGACATACAGTCAATTTTCAAATCTCACCTGTCAATTTTATATTTAAACGTGCTATTTTTTCCGATTTTAAGATATTCATCAGCTGTGTAGTGTGTTTGTTGTATAGTTTATTAGAAATGGAAAATTTACATGTCCTCAAAAACTTCAGTACAAAGTAAGTTTATAAAAGCAATTTATTCGTTCGATTTAAAATATCCTTATAATTTTACAAACATAAATAAAAAATGAATGTCTAATTATGATACTTCCTTTTTGTTTAATTTTTCAGAGAAAGAAGTACAAACTTCACGAAAGCAAAAGTGGATAAACTTCAATCACTTGTTGGAAAATATAAACACATACTACTATGCAAAAAAACTGATGGGACCAGCTCTAAACAAAAAGAGGACGATTGGAATAACATTTCCAAAGAGTTCAATGCAGTTGGTGAAACACCACGGACTGTAAAACAATTAAAATATAAATTTGATAATTTAAAAAGGGTACATACATACAGTTAACATTTGGACGTAGATAAGCAAAAAGGATCCAACCCACAACATGACCGAAAATGAGTTAAGTATACCAAACTGCTCGTCAAGGTCTATATTTTCGATTAGCAAAAACAGTTGTAGTAAAATACGAATATTTTGACATTAAAATGACACTGGATACCAAGCCACATGTATGGCGAACCCCTATTTTAGTTTCGTAAAAACGATCCATTCTCCTTGGATCATATTGTAAAACGGCCAGTCTAAGAAACTGACACAAAACTAAAATGTTAAAAAATATCCAAAGCATGTGAATCCTTTTAGATTATAATATTTACTTCAAATCTATGCAAAAGATAAATCACTAAAAAGATTCAAAAAGCATGGATCTCTTTTGTTAAACTAAATTTTCATTTAGAAAATGCACCGGTTAAATCACAAAAACGATTCAGATCAATTGGATCTTTTTTGTTAAACTAAATTTTTATTTAAAAAATGCACTGGTTAAATCACAAAAACGATTCAGTACGCTTGGATATTTTTCGCTAAACACATTTCTGTGTTTCTGTAGGTATTGATGAATACAACGAAAGGGATCCATACAAATCGCAGTCATTAATATACCTATATTTTATCAAAACGAATAAAATATTCAGGATATTGGAAAAATGTATTCATATTTTTCTATCAAACAAAAACTTGGTGGGAAATTTTCATTGCGGTTGGCAACACTGCATATTTTGCTACAATAGAGTCACATGCGTTTGAGCAGGATTGGTTGAACTTCTCTTTTCAACTTCTCTTGTTAAGAGTTACTGCGAGTCTTGTTATTATAGTGTATAAAATATGAAGAGAATAGACCGAATATTTAACGCTTTAGGCGTACTAGATAATAACAACTGTGAAGATGATGATGGTAAGTTTTTGAGGTTATATTAACTTTTGATGTTTTGACTAACTTATTTGTAACTTTTTTTGTTTTTAGCTAATATTATTCACTTCTTTTTCAAATAATTAACTTGCCGTTTTGTTTGCTTTAAGCTGTTATGGAATGTCATTCGCCTTCTGATATGAATTTAAGCCTACCTTCTGATATGAGCTTCACTTTGCCTTCTAATATAGAATTTACTTTTTGCTCTTCTGCTGAAATGGAGAATGCATGTAACATTGACTTAAATCAAAATGATTCAAGGAGAGGTAAGATGTAATATTAAGCTAAAATATTATTATTTATTGATTTATATACAAGATGTTTCTTTTGATATACCATAACTCTAGAGTATTAATAATACGGATGTCATTTTTTAACTAATTTTAATGTCATTTTTAATACTATAACACACGCAGTTAACACGCAGTTACAGTCAGAGTAAGATTATACCTATAAGTAAAAATAATATAAAAAATCCTACAACAAATATCTCAACACTTGTTGTAGGACTTTTTTTTTTTATTACATTTTTTCCCGCCAAGAAAAAGGACTTTTTTTATTATTTTTAGGGGCGGTCTAAACTGTGACACTAGTACAAGTGTACAAACGTTGATCAACGATACGAGATAGTTAGACTTATGAATTATGGTAAATCCAAAGTAACACGTTGTATACCTACAAGCTTACGGTGGGTATGTTTGCATATTAGTCTTTCACTTTGCATTTCAGCTGAGGCTAGAGCTTTAGCTTACAATGTGGCACAACAACATGATGATGTTGAATCACCTATGGCGCCGTTGTTTTCACCATTGACGCCACTGGTGACGCGAGAAGCTATTTTAAAGGAAAAGCATGTAGTAGTACCTGTACTTAGAGAAGAAAATCCGTCGCCAATACGACCTATGACTCCTGAAACTTTTAAAATTTATCAGACCTTAACCAATGAAGCCGAATCGCCTGTGCAGTTTAGAAACCATCAAGAACAGGTAAGTGACATTATCAGCGACACCGATTCTGATTATGTACCTAACAGTGATGAAGAATTTAGCGACAAAGATATGGCGGTAAGATCGAAAAAAATAAACGTCGTGGCTGTTGTGCATGGGATTGACAAAAATAATAAAGAAAATAATAACGAAGTAACAGTTCCTAACATAGATGCTAGAGAACCAGATGAATCAACTAAGTCGCTTGAAGAGATTATAGATAATAGCGGTAATTTAGAAATAATTGACGAAACAGTAAAGGAGAATAGCAACATTCGGGAAGGTCGTCCAAAAAAAGGACGTAAACGAAAATTTCAGGAATACACACTACGTCAGAGAAAGGAAAGAAAATATGCTAATTTACCTTATCAAGGCAAGACTAAATATGTTAATCCAGTGGTGTTCAAAGATTATACTTGCACTTGTCGTAAACAATGTCACCAACTGATTTCAAAAGAACAAAGAGAACAAGAATTTAATAAATATGTGGCATTACAATCATATGAAGCACAGCTTCTATTTATTGTGAATAGCGTAAAGGAAAGTCCGAAAAAGAGAACATACACGGTTATAACAGAAAATGAAAGTAAGAAAAACAAACCAAGAGAGTACAGAAGAAACTATAGTATTGGAGGTATTGAAGTTTGCAGAGACATGTTTGTTAATAATTTTCAAATCTCCCCTAAGAAAATTGATATATGTTTACGAAAGAATCGCGACGGAAAATCAATGAAAGACCAAAGAGGTTATGCTAGAGGTGGTCAGAATAAAACTCCAGAAGAGGATGTTGAGTTTATTAAAAATATGATCAATTCCTTGCCCAAATATAAGTCTCATTACAGGCGAGAGCAAAACAGTAGCTGTCAGTATTTAAAGCTAGGAATGACTATCCAAAAAATATACGAGTTATATTTAGAAAAATTTAATGAAGTGTATGGGACGACGAAATATCCCGTGTCATTATCTAAGCTAAAAAGTATATTTTATAGATATTTTAACTTACGGTGCAAGGGCCTGAAAAAAGATACTTGTAGTAGATGTGACGCATTTAACATCAAAATTAAAGCGAGTACTGGTGAAGAACAGGTAAAATTGATTGAAGAGAAAATGAAACACTTAAAGCGAGCTGATGATTTAAGAAACAATATGAATAAAGATTTAATGCAAGCAAAAACTGATGAAAATTTTGAATGTTTAACGTTTGATTTAGAAAAAACCCTCCCACTGCCCCGAATCCCTACGAGCATAATTTTTTATAAACGCCAACTCTGGCTGTATAATTGCGGCATACATTCAGGCTCCGATAACAACGGCCACTGTTATGTTTGGATTGAAGGCGAAGCTGGTAGAGGCGCCCAAGAAGTGGGGTCGTGTTTGATTAAATATGTAAAAACAAAACTTAATCCAAAAGTCCGAAACTTGGTTTTGTGGAGTGACTGCTGTGGGGGCCAAAACCGTAATATTAAAATCGTACTCATGTTACAGGCAATATTAAGTTCACACCAAACATTAAAAACTATTACACTCAAGTATCTTGAATCGGGTCACACATTTTTGCCTAATGATACCGATTTTTCTAAAATAGAGGCACAGTTAAAATACCACGAAAGAATATACACAGCTGACGAATATGTCACAGTAATAAAAAAAAGTAAGAAGAAAAATCCTCTTCAAGTGCAGAGAATGGAAAAGAAAGACTTTTTTAGTACAAAAAAAATTGAGAAAAATATAGTTAATCGGAAAATCTTCTTGGATAAGACCAAAGCGAACTGGCTACAAACAAAAGAAATATTACTGAAAAAAGAAGAAAAGTACGTTATATTTATGAAAATTCAAAACAAAGACCAGTTTCAAGAATTGAATATAGAGAAAAAAATAAAAGGAAAATCTTTGGAGGTATCAGAAAACAATTTCACATTACTATGGCCAAATGGGAAAGAAATACCACAAGCAAAATTAGACGATTTGGAGTCGATCTTTGACTATATACCTAAAGATTGCCTGGATTTCTATAAATCTTTAAGGGGCAATCCGAGTCTCCATGACGATATCGACGGGTTTAGCGGTGAACCGGACTTCGTACAGGAAGAAGAGTAAATTGGATTAATGTTTCATATAAAAAGTAAACAACATTTTAGAAAGCTAGTTGTTTTATTAATGAAATCAACAATTTTTAACGATTTAAGTGACAATTAGCTACTTTGAATCGTTTTTGCGAAATGAAAATGAGCCTAACATAATTGAAAATAGCTTTTATCAAAAAGGATCCTAACACAAATTTGGCTGAATATCTCAATAAATAAAACTAAAATCAATAAAATTTATTTGTATGAATAAAATATACATCGATACACACATATTTTCTTAAGAAACAATAAACTCAAGCAAGTCTATTAATGAGCAAACACAGGTTAAACTTCAATCTTCAATAACTCAAATGTAACATTTTGTGGGATGGATCCTTTTTGGTTATCTACGTCCATTTATACAGGAATACCATATACCGAATACCATTCACAATTTTACCATACCAAAAAACCGAATGGAAATAATATTATAGCAAAAACAATGGCGTAATGACGGAATTTGACATAACAATGACGATAACCGGCCAAATATGTGTCGCTAAAGTTACCGTTAAATTATGACGTCATTTTAACCATTGTCAGATGGTGCAACGCATTTTTGTCTTAACGATTTATTTAACGAAAGATATTACGTTAACGTGAGATATTTAACGTTAACGTCAGTTGGTGCAATTCACCCTAAGATTCTAAATTCAAATGCGTTATATATTATTTCTAATTTTATCTTTTGTTAACGGCCGAAAACACGTCGATAATACTTTAAAATTGTGCAGATTGTTACCTATTTGAATTTAAATGTTTTAGTATAAATTTTCAAAATTCATATTATACTACATTTTGTAACTTAGAAATAATATATAATGCATTTGAATTTAGAATCTTACTTAATAAAATAATTTTAATGAAGAGATGTCGATCGACTGCTGGGTGTAAAGACGCCTGATGATGATCTAATAAAAGATAGAAATGTCGCACGAATGTGCAATTGGTGGTTTGATTGGCACCTTATGTTCAAAAAAGTCCTAGCACAAAGATTGTTTGGGATACTTAGTTTAACGTAAAACATAATCCATCATATAAAATGTTTTACTTTTTGTTGTACTACATTTTCACTGGCAGCACTAGGAATTTGAGTAGCAGTTAGTTTTAGATTATTTTATGATTACTATTTTATAATTACATTAACATACATACATAAAATCACGCCTTCTTACCATGGGGGTAGGCAGAAACTACACAATGCCACGTGCTATGATTCTTACATACTCATTTTGCCTCATTAATATTCTTACATCTGTTAATCTGTACTGTTCGTTGTTTATTTATAATTAAATTAATTGCATTTCAGAGTTTACCAGACGGTCTGGAATATTAAAACGCACGAAACATTGCAAAAATCCTAAGCAAATTCAGCCTTGCAGCATGAGAAGGATTACCCCTAAAAGGATTACAAAGACAAAAGCTTTCCAGATTGTTGCTAGAAACTTAAAAGATGAGAATGCAAAAACTTTTTTTCTTATGCAAGTAAAGCAAGCTGGGAAACGACATGAGAGAGGAAGAAGATTTAGCATAGAGGAGAAAGTATTGTCCTTATCTTTATACAACGTGGGGATGACAATAGAACGATAATTGAAAACACCGTTAGTACTAGTATAAAGAAGTATTTCAAAACCATCAGATAAGTCCTAACATCAAAATCAAAAAAAAAAAAGATTTTTTCATACAAACTAATTCAGTTTAATTTAATAAAATTTTATAACATCATTTTTGTAACTACAGGATCACTGACCTGTTACACACGTCATCGTGCGGTGATCGGTCGTGACCTTCTTTCTACGCGGCAAAGTCACGTAGAAGTGGTATGTGCTTGTACCTACAAAACTTCATTATTTTGATTGAATAAAAAATAGTAAGTTAGAAAAGTAAATTAAAATAAATTGTTACGCATTTCAAATTAAATTGAATAAAAAACTATTTGATTTAAATTTTCTCAAACCATCAATTTTTTTTTAAATATGCAGAACTGATCAGTAGCCGATACTGAATAAGTTATTTTTTTTAAACATGAGTTATTATAATATTATTTGGTCTGCGAACTGTCACTAAATGGCAATGATTAAAAATTTTGCCTTTTTTTTGTGGCAGTCGATCCCATATCCATTATTTTTATGCTCAATCTTTTTAAAAAAAATAATAGCTGTCCTTGAGTCGTTAACCGCCGGTTTTAGGATAGGTCAGGTCTTTATTATAATACATACGTAGAAATTTTAAAAAATGAAAAATCATAATTTGTGACTAAACTACTGGATGTATTTTATTGATTTTTTGTATGTGGGCTTGGAATGTCATTACATATACGCTGTCCAAGTTATCGTTGTATTATAATCCCCACCCTGTATAAGCCTTCACCTAAAGCCTATAGGATTATGAGTAAGTTTTGCATTTTACCCAGCAGAAGAACTTTGCAGAATATACTATATCAAGTAAAACTGGGTCCTGGTTACAATCAAAGTGATGTTTAATCACTTGAAGGAGATTGTTGAAAAATGCCACAGATACAGAGATACTGTTCATTGGTGTTTGATGAAATGGCCATTGCCCCGTCATGTTCTTACAACAAAACGAGAGACTCTATTGAAGGTTTTGTGGATGATGGTTACCAAAAAGAAGATAAGTTTTGTGACCATGTGTTGGTGTTCATGATAAGAGGTATTGCCAAGGCATACAAGCAACCTGTTTATTAAAGCTATTCAGCCGGTACAACTAAGACATTGGCTTTAAAAAACCAAATTATATATGTCATCACAAAACTACAAGAAGCTGGTCTAAAAGTTGTAGCCACTATTTGTGACCAAGGTACAACAAATTTTGCTGCGATTAACAGTCTAGTTACAGACACCAAATCTAAATATCTGAGAGAAGATACAGAGTATAGAGAAGGCTTCTTCGAAGTTAATGAAGAAAAAATTTATTTCTTGTGTGATCCTCCACATCTGTTGAAGTGCATTAGGAATAATTTGCTTTGCAAAAACTTAAATTATGTTATGAACGGCAAAGCACAAACAGCAAAATGGAGCCATATCCAAAAGTTATTTGAGAGGCCACCTAACTACAAAGGCTCTAAATTACTGCCAAAATTAACATCTCAGCATGTTATGCCGAATCACATACCAAAAATGAGGGTTAAGCACTGTGCACAAGTGTTCAGCCATTCTGTTGGCACGGCATTAGGATTTATGGCAGGTATGTATCAATAACCATACCTTTAACCTTACTTACCATAATTACCTTACCATAATTTTAAAAGTAAATTTTGTAAATTTCTCATAAGACGACTTTTTAGAGATTATCTAATAAAAAAATGGATGCCCATCCACTTTCTTTTAAAATTTTAATATAATCTAATAATTATTGTGAACAACAAACCATAAGTAATAATAATGACTACAAATGGAATTGTTTCTTAATTTTCAGAGATGGGAGCAATGCCAGAAGAATGCACTCAAACTGCTGATATAATATTATTCTTTGATAAGTTATTTAATAGTCTGAATTCTGGGAGTTACGAATTTGTGCCGGGAAAACCGTTTAGATCCGCTGTCAAAAGTAATTCAGCTCATCATGAGTTCTGGAATACCAGTTTGCCTGTCTTAAAATCAATGAAATTTGATACGCCAAGGTATGTGCCATCATTAATGGGCTGGGTAAAATCCATAGAGAATGTTAGAAAATTGGTCAAATTCCTTCACGAAAAAGGCATGAAAGCCATATTGTTGCGCAGATTTAATCAAGATGCCCTCGAAAATTTCCTTGGAGCCATAAGAGCCCATGGATATGCGAATATCATGCCAACTTGTTCGTCCTTTGAAGCCTCGTATAAGACATTACTATTAAACAATTTAACAACCAAACACTCTGTAGGTGCAAATTGCGAGGCTGACAATGACTATTTGATTGATTTGTTTAGACTCTTTAAAATATTTTTTACTTAATGAGGACGTGCAAATTAGCACCGAGGGCATCAATGTTGTGGACTATGAGCACATGTACATAGAGCTTGTAGACACAAAGTCGTTCGACTAGGGCCCGGCCGTGGGTTGTTTACGGTTGAACCTGTTGCTCGGAACTTCTGCACCCATGTTCTAATTAAATTTACACTGGGTCCGTCACTTAAACGTCGAATATCGAAACGCGCACAAAATTGTCGACGAGCAATGGTACACGAATCGTTGCTCTTAAAGTACGCTTCTACTGCGAACGCGCGTTGCTCACTGGTCCACTGTGACATCGTGACTAAACAATCCGCACGAATGCCGCGTCGAACGCTGCCCCTCCCCCGTTCCCTCGTGTAACGGTTTTAAAAATATTTAAATTTTAAGTTGTAAAACTGCCACGGTCCACCCGATAGATGTGAAAGAAATTTAAATATTATGAGATGTCTTGCAGGTGTATGGTGGGGTGCCCATCCTTTTTACTTAAAATTGATATATAATGCTTTAATACGTAGCATATTAGATTATGGCACCTTCTTGCTAGAACCTGGGTCTATGTCGGGATTTAAAGCATTGGACAAAATTCAAAGTAAATGTCTTAGGATCATCTGTGGGGCCATGAAATCGAGTCCTATTAATGCTTTACAGGTTGAATGCTGTGACCCTCCTTTGCATTTACGTCGTCAATATTTGGCAGACAAATACCTCTTTCGCTGCCTTCAACTCCCTGATCATCCAATTATTGCAAAGCTTCAACAACTTGTTTACTTTGTTTCTAATAGTTCGTATTGGACAAATAAACCAAACCCGTGTTTAGTTACAAGTTATTTTAAATTTAAATCTTTTTCCGCTCCAATTCAAAGCTCTTCTTATTTGCCAATTTTTTCTTGTTCATATTGTTACGAGTACACAAAAAAGGAGCTTGCGCCATCTAGCGGGGAGCGAAGGAACCACGTTGTGTGCTGTACAAACCACTTTGTTACAAAGACAACGTGAAACATCCACTCAATACTAGATGGCGCTAGAGGACATATAGGTGAATGAACTCAGGATCGAGTACACGCACGAAGGTTCTAGAACTGTCTGGGTGTAGGCTCGGCCCGGTATAAAAAGGCCGATTGAGGCCGAGCGGAGTCAGTTCAGTTTGAGCTAACGACGAAGCGACTTCGAAGTGAATACTAGTGATCAAGAAGTGATACCAGCGGAAACCTACGACATTGGCTACGACCTCGGACATTGTTAGTGCTTAGTGAAGTGTACCTAGTGATCAGTGAGTGTACCTAGTACTTAGTGCTTGTATTTAGTGCGTAGTATTTGTACCTAGTGCTTGTGTCGGACCTAGTGCTAGTGAATAAAGTCTCTAAAAGAGTCAGCAGGTCTTTCTCTCCAAATCGTTCGAACCCTAACACGTAACAACTGGTGTCGGAAGTGAGATTTGGAGATGCCATTGACTCCGAGAGAGAACTCCAAGGAGGGGGTCAGGACGAGGGCACAACGAACTGCGGATGCCACTGGGGGCCAAGCTCCGCCCACTGTGGGCCAAGCCCCGCCCACTGGCCCCGCCTACCAGGCCACGCCCACTGGCCACGCCCCTCAGGCCCCGCCCACTGGCCCCGCCCACCTGGCCCCGCCCACTGACCACGCCCCTCAGGCTCCGCCCACTTTGGCTCAAGCCCCGCCCACTGGCTCCACCCACCTTGCCACGCCCACTGGACAGGCCACGCCCACCAGTGGTACCGTAGCTTCTAACGACCCTCAAGTGGCACTTCAATTAGGAAGTTTATTTGAATTAATGAAGGCAATGAAAGAATCACAAGAGGCAATGAAAGAATCACAGAAGGCAATGCAAGAATCACAAGAATGCAAGTTCGAGTCACAAGAACGCAAGTTCAGCGCTTTGCAAGAATCGCAAGAGCAACAAAAAAACCTCCAAGAAAAAGCACTTTTGGCTATAAAAGACGTTAGTGACACGGTGGGTAAGCTCCGAAAAGATGTCGACGAAGTGGAAGAACGAGTTACCGGGTTAGGATTGGATGTCGAAAATGTGAAAACCGGCCTCACGGAATTACAGAAGAAAGTAGTAAGCCTCGAAACCACGGGAGTTGTGATGTCTAGTGGAACTACCGTAGTGGCGCAAGGACCAAGAGTGAAAGTGCCGCCATACGACGGCACTACTTCGTGGAACGCTTATCGTCAGCAATTCCAGACTGTTGCTACTGCCAACGGATGGACGGAAGAACAATGCCTGACCGCTCTCACTGTTGCGCTCAGAGGGCAAGCCTTGTCTGTCTTGGAAGCACTGCCACATACAGGGAATGGGTTCCAAGACCTGATGGAGGCACTTGAATCCAGATACGGGGAGCGACACCTGGAGCACGTGTTCCGTGCCCAGCTGCGTGACAGAGTCCAACGCTCAGGAGAAGGACTACAACAATGGGCGTTGGAAATTGAAAAACTCGTTAGGAAGGCACACCCAGGAGCTGACACCAAGATGGTGGACACAAATATTGTGCAAGCATTTGTCGACGGAATCAAAGACCTGGAAGTCAGAGCTGCAGTGAGGCTTCGTCACCATAGCACGCTAAAGGAAGCATTGGCGCATGCTTTGGAGGTCGAGGCGGTTCGCCATGACATACGGCAGACTCATAGGGTCCGCGAGGTCTCTGAGGAAGTCAAGGAGGTTAAGGCTCCTACGAAGAAAAGATATGGAGTCATGTGCTACAAGTGTGGCGAGAGGGGCCATCCCCAGTCAAACTCCCCGCCTGGCAGTGTCCTCGAACCGGATCACGCGGGAGTTGTTAGGCGACGAGCGTCGCCGCTACGTCGCCACTCTGCACGCTTGGAACGAAACACCGTACGCCCGCCGATATTATCGACCGCGCACCGCTTCCGCCCAACCGAGTAAGTAATGAAACAATGAAAGTAGTGGTTTTTCAGCGACGACCGCGAGCGATCTCCCACTTATGCTACACCTCTCAAAACCAATCTGGAGTGAGGTTGCACCCACTGGCGCTGTCACTAAGGCGTACTGGGCGCAATGGGACAGTCTGGTACTTCAAAACGGAATACTCTACCGGAAATGGGAGAAGACTAACGGTAGAGAGTTCCATCTTCAGATAATTGTCCCTAGAGCGAGAGTACCAGATGTTCTCCGTGAAGTACATGATGGCGTATCAGGAGGTCATCTAGGTGTCAAGAGGACTTTAACAAAAGTGCGAGAACGATTCTACTGGTTGCATTGTCGAGATGATGTACAGGATTGGTGCCGCAAATGTACTACTTGCGCTGCTGTAAAAGGACCACAGACCAGGAGCCGTGGGAAGCTGCGGCTGTATAACGTCGGTGCACCGTGGGAACGAATTGCAGTTGACGTAGCTGGGCCATTTCCTGTAACGGAATCGGGGAACAAGTATTTTATGGTCGTCATTGACTACTTCACCAAATGGCCCGAAGTGTTCGCCATACCGAACCAAGAAGCTACAACAGTCGCTTCTAAGCTAGTCGAAGAAGTGATATGTCGCTTTGGTGTGCCTCTAGAAATCCATTCTGATCAGGGCAGGAACTTCGAATCGCAAGTGTTCCAGGAAGTGTGCAGAATTTTGGGCATGCATAAGACGAGGACCACCGCGTACCATCCACAGTCCGATGGAATGGTTGAGAGATTTAACCAGACCCTTGAGAGACATTTGGCGAAATTAGTAGACGACAAACAAAAGGATTGGGACAAGTATATACCACTCTTCCTTCTGTCGTACCGAACCGCCGAGCATGAGAGCATAAAAGCTACCCCGGCGTATGTCAATTACGGTAGAGAACTACGAATACCAGTAGACCTATTGACAGGAGGGTCACCGGAGGGACCAGAGACCGTACAAGACTATGTCAGCAATTTAAGGGAAAAAATGCGCTACATACACGCCTTGGTCCGGGAAAATGGGTTACAGTCAAGCGAGATCATGAAAACCAGATATGACCGGAAATCGAACACGAGAGGCTTCGAAGAAGGGTCACTAGTGTGGCTGCATAACCCAACCCGCCGGAAAGGGAAATCTCCAAAGTTGCAGACCAAGTGGGACGGTCCATACAAAGTGGTTACCCGAATGAATGATGTGACTTATAGAATTCAAAAGCAACCAAGAGGGACATTCAAAGTGGTACACATAGACCGTCTGGCGCGTTACCATGGCAGTAACAACGATGCTCGGGACGAGCATCTCTAAGAGGGGAGTAGTGTTACGAGTACACAAAAAAGGAGCTTGCGCCATCTAGCGGGGAGCGAAGGAACCACGTTGTGTGCTGTACAAACCACTTTGTTACAAAGACAACGTGAAACATCCACTCAATACTAGATGGCGCTAGAGGACATATAGGTGAATGAACTCAGGATCGAGTACACGCACGAAGGTTCTAGAACTGTCTGGGTGTAGGCTCGGCCCGGTATAAAAAGGCCGATTGAGGCCGAGCGGAGTCAGTTCAGTTTGAGCTAACGACGAAGCGACTTCGAAGTGAATACTAGTGATCAAGAAGTGATACCAGCGGAAACCTACGACATTGGCTACGACCTCGGACATTGTTAGTGCTTAGTGAAGTGTACCTAGTGATCAGTGAGTGTACCTAGTACTTAGTGCTTGTATTTAGTGCGTAGTATTTGTACCTAGTGCTTGTGTCGGACCTAGTGCTAGTGAATAAAGTCTCTAAAAGAGTCAGCAGGTCTTTCTCTCCAAATCGTTCGAACCCTAACACGTAACAATATAATGCTCTTACATCTATTCCTAATGTTGTAAACTTTGAGATAGAAAAAACAAATTCTTTTAGGGCTGATGAAAAATTTAAAAGAATAGTTGAAACACGATTTAGCGATTATCATTATATTTTCACAGATGCGTCAAAACATTTTGCCAATAGTAACGTCGGAGTAGGAATTTTTCACTTGCAATATAATATTGTTCAAAAAATCAAACTCCCTCCTGAATGTACAGTATTCTCTGGGGAATGTTTAGGTATTTTTAAAGCTTTAGAATATATCAGGTTAGCTAAACTTAAAAAATCTATAGTTTTCACAGATTCATTAAGTTCTATTCAAGCTCTTAACAAGAATCCTTTTAAAATTAAACAACAGCATCCCAATATATTTGATATTAGACAATTATTAACTGAGTGCACTGAGAAAGGTCTCTTAATAACGTTTGCGTGGATCCCTAGCCATTGTGGAATAGAGGGGAATGTCAGAGCAGATACTCTGGCTAGAGAAGCTATAATAAGTGGTGACCTTTTTCCATATAAAATTTACTATCCGGATTTATTAACTTTGCCCAAACTTTGTATGGATAACACGTGGCAAGTTTCCTATGATCATAGTAGTAGGCAAAAAGGAATGTATTATTATAGTCTACAATCTGAAATTTTAGTAAAACCATGGTTTTATAATATGGATTTTAATAGAAAAGGCTGTAGCATAATATCGAGACTAAGGCTTGGTCACACTTGTTCTCCACACCATCTGGCTAGATTTAAAATTACTCCCAGTCCGTCCTGTTTTTGTGGTTATGAAATGGGGGATATTAATCATCTTTTATTCTCCTGTCCACTTTTCGACCGCTCCCGTTTCCTGGAGTCACTGATTAAGTATAAAATTCCTTTTCCTACATCTATAAATTGTTTATTGTATTCTAGAAAGTATGATATATATAAAATTGTATTGGATTATATATTTCTTAATAATATAGATATATAATATTATATCCAATATATGCTTTTTTTATTTTTTTATTATTTTATTTTCCTTTTTACCATAAAATATAATATTATTTTGTTTCTTCCTACCCTGTTCTGAATCCTGTCATAACTTATTTTTGTCCGTTATCCACAATTTTTGAACTTTTTCTTAATTCCTGCTCGTCATTGGCAATGCACTAAGTGCAGTCCATATTAAAAAAAAAATCTTTTTAGTTTTTTTTTCGTCGTTTTTAAACGTACTTCGAATCTTTTTGTTATTCATTTGAATAGACAGGATGTCTTCCCGTGCAAACGGACGAAACGATCAACCGATACAGCCTGGAAAGCCGGCTAGCGGTAATCGTAACCAAAGAAGAGCGTACGAATTCCAGCAAAGAAAAGCTGAAGAGGACTGGAGTATAGCTCGAGAATTTGAAGAGAGACCTAGGCAACCAAGGAAACCAACTAAGCGCAGCCAAACTTGGAGGGGGAGAAAAACACCTACTCCAGCTCAGAAACCTGATGATGCGGCAGCATCTACCGACTTTAGGTCGAAGGACGAAACTAGCCCTGTTGATGAACCACTGTATGACTTGGGCCCTCACACTAGTTCAATCCCGGTTCAGGAAGCTTATAGCCAAAATGTTGATCTGTCTGGGTACATCGATCAAGTCGAAAGGACATACGAAATTATGAGAGGCATCGATCCACGGCTAGACCGCCGTTTACCATTTAGTATGTTCCAACACTCCATGACAACGATCTTAAATTGCTACCTTTTTGATGTCGCCCTTGAAAATGGAGAGCGCAAGCTTGGAGTTACCAGGTGCCAAGATTTATTGCCAGAAGATTTATGTAGCCGCTATACTTGGAGGGTCCCGGATCTGCAGGCAACAGGATCCCTCCAGCGACAGGCTGGCCTCGGCGAAAAGGCCAGACTTCTCCTCCATGGGGACTGTCCGGCTCACCTCTGAACAGTCCCGACGACGCCGTGTCTAGCAGGACCGGGTTCCTATCCCGGTCCTACACGGGCACAGGGGCGTTACTGGAAGCGCATTAAGTAGCGCCTCCTACGCACCCCCATTCGTCGCCCGCGGGTGGAAGCCACGTCGGCGGCCTCCTCTCTCACCCGCTCGTCGGCCTCCTTCTGGGACATTACTGTCTCGCAGAAGGAGACCATCGCCTCCCAGGACTCGTCGTTGCCGAGCATCGCGGTGATGACGCTCGGGAGTGACAAGTCCCCTCCGAGGACCGACGTCAGACCCTGACACAGTGCCGCCCATCTCGGGCACACCTCGAGAGTGTGCTGGGCAGAGTCCACCGCCGCGCCACAATCGTGACATTCAGTCGTCGGCCTACTTTGGGCCGTCCGGCACAGGTAGTCACCAAAGCAACCGTGCCCGGTGAGAACCTGCGTCAGACGGAAGGTGAGGGGCTTGCGTTTTCGACGCATCCACCGCTCAAGGACCGGGCGCAGAGCAGCCGTTACGCGTGTGCCATACGGCTCCTCCGCCAGGTCCTCCCCCCACCTCCGCATTAGCGCTTCCTGCCCTATCCGGCGCACCCGCAGGATCCCGTCCAACGTGGGGTTCTCACCAAGAGCCCTCCTACCCGAGACGTATGAGTAGGTCTCGGCAAGAACCTCTGCCACGAGTTCCCACGGGGGATCGCCGGCTAGAGCAGTAGCTGCAGCCCACGATACCGTACGGTACCCCCGAATCACCCTCACCGCGATGGTCCTCTGCGCAGAGCGCAGCGCGGCCCTATTCCTCGCAGTGAGGCGATCCGCCCAAACCGGGGCACCGTACGTCGCCATACTCCGGCAGACACCGGAGTACAGCCGCCTGCAGGCGGCGCTGGGTCCTCCGAGGTTCGGGAGGAGTCTGCCCAGTGCACTCGCCACCTTCACGACCTTTGGTCCTTAACGTAACGTAGCTCCTTTAACTTGACACAATTTAATCAAATATCAAATGTGAATAACAACACTCTAGACTTAATTTTTAGCAACATCTACTTAAATTTTCAAAAATCTGATCAAATTTTAGTCACTGAAGACAAATATCATCCCTGTTTAGAAATTGACGCTTCTGACTTGCTACTAAAAGAACTTTCGAAACCACCTTTGAGTAAAATGAAGTTAAAGAAGGCTGACTACAGTGTTATAAATGAAATTCTCAGTAAATTAAATTGGCAAAATATATTGAGAGGTGATTCAATAGATGTAATAGTTGACAAATTTTACGAAACTATCAACAAAATAATTAATGAACATGTACCGGTTGTTACAGAAAGGTTTTCTTGCCGCTATCCTATTTGGTATAACAAATCATTAATCCATATTATTCAAGATAAAATAAAAGCTAATTACGTTTACGACAGCCGGAGGACTTAAAAAAAACCAAATACTTTTATAATATTTTATTATATAGTTAAATTACAATTAAACTTATACTAAGAAACAATAGTGCTCGATGCTAGAGGCTCTATTGAATTGAATTATTATTCATTAAAATGTGAAAAAGTAAAATATGATAATGCTGATCATGTTTCCCGATTGACGTCAAACGTCGCAGCGACGACTCGTAGCGATGCGCGGTGTCAGCGATTCCCATGTAGGCATTGCATGTAACACCTCCACCCCCAGAGCAGCAACTATTTGAGGACTTTTAACGAAAATGTTGCTGGGACAGATTCCTGGCTACTGGATTCACTAGGCATTGCATACATTTGCTTCTTGTCCTTTCTTGATTCTTCTTCTGTTACGGTGACTTTAGCTCTTATCCTTTTCAGGTAACGTCGAATGACCATTACTAAGATGATTGTAACGGTACATACTGTAATTCCATAAAGAGGTATCGTTGTATGGTACAGTGATGCTTCTACGTGATCCAGCTTCATTGGATTCTGAACAATTATTTTATCTTCTAAATGTTGCAAGTTTTTAAGATTTACTGTGTTAAGGGTTAGGTGAGGTATCTTCTCGTCTTCTATTGTTGAATAGTTGTTGGCAATTTCAGTAATCTTCAGTGGTTGTCCCTTAATTTCATCGTTGATATTCATAATGGTGATGGTTTTCGTCCGTAGGGAACACTTAAGTGGGATAGTGATGAGGTAGCTTCCAGAAAGTATTACGTACTCTTGACGAACACAGTGCAGCTCAACTTTTGTAGGTGATGGGAATATAAGAGTGTAGTGGCGATCATCTAGCTGTTCCATTGCTTCCTTTGTGAAAGTTATCTTCGTCGGTCGGCATGATTTATTCAGTGATTGATTACTGATGATACTTTGGATGCAATCAGGCTGTTCTCGTGGCTGGTGATTGATGGTTTCCTCGCAGAGAAGGTAATCTCCAAACTTCGGGCATTCAGCCTCCATGTACATGAATGATTTTCCATATGTTGCCATATAGGGATAAGGAGGTATAAAGGTTTGTTGCAATTTATTAGGGACAACGGAAAGGCGGTACAATTCGAAAGTATCGACAGATACAATAGGGATTTTGAAAATTACTACAATGCGTTTTTTAATAAAATAACTACCTGGTTTAATTATATTATAATAATCTCTAAGATCAGCATCTAATATTTCGTTATTACTATAAATGTTTCTAAGTCTAAGTATCATATTTTCTAAGTTATCTATGCTTATCATACTATGATGAGTGCTCGATGCACGAATAAATGCTAAAATATTCTCTATTCTATTTATTTCTAAGTATAAGTCATCAGTGTTTTCACTAATGATAGCTAGAAGCTGGGCAAATTTTGCGAACTTAATTTCAGAAAAGTTACGTTTGTCTATAATTAATTTGAAAGTATCATTTATCTTTTGTTGGTTTTCTATTAGATTACTTATAATTTTAGTGTATTGAGTCGCCCATGCCTTATTAAGACTTATATGATCGTTGAGCTCAGATAACATTTTTTCTTCATTGTTTTCTAAAATTCTAATAGCTTTATCATATTTTTCTGCATCAGAATAGTCTAAGTTACCAGTTATACCTTTAATAAAAGATCCTAATCCGTTGAACAGTCCTCTTTTAACACGGTTAGGTTCTAAGCTTTTTAATTGAGAAGTTACTTTAAGAATTTTAGAATTTAAATAGTCTATTTGGAGTTCGAAAATAGATAATGTATTATTGTCTAATTTTGTTTTAAAATAGTCTAGTTGGTCTTTAATAGAGTCGAGTTGGTGTTCTAGGTCGGAGAGTTCTATATATTGTATAAAAGAGTGATAATGGGTAATAAGTTTAGTCTGTCCAAGTTTAAAGGGTAGAAGTCTAGGTCCATCATCAAGTGATTCGAGTCGTATGTCAAACGCTAATGTCAGATGAACGAGTAGTGCCAGTCGAAACCTGAAACAATGTCTAAGTCTTAGGTACACGTTTAAGTCGGGACTTAGATATGGGTCCTTTCTTTTTGGATGTGTATATATGAATGGGGAGGTCTGCAAGAACTGTGTCCTGTGTATAACGTGGTGCTAACTTCTGTCGACTAGCTATAGGATTTTTGATAAAAACTTGTTGGTCAGGCTGGTATTCTACTTCGGGTTCTCTATTTCTATTCCTATTGTTCATTAAATTTGTACGGTCTACAGTAGTGGATTCATTAATAAGCTCATATACGGTTTTCATCTGGTCACGGTGAGTAAGGATATATTGTTGCATTAGATGTTCAGTTAGGTTTATGTCTAAGGGGTCTCTAGGGTCGAAATGTCCTCTTATTATGTCATGGGGTCTACACTTGGTAAAACTATGTATGGAACTATTGTAGGCTAGTATGGCGTAGGGCATTTGATTAACAGTAGGTTCATCTTTTTGTTTCAGTCGGAGTATGCGTAGATGTTCCAGTAAGGTTGAATGAAATCTTTCAACAATTCCATTGTCATTTGGGGAATTAGCCAGAGTTCTATGGTGGTTAATTTTATGTAGTCTTATAAATTCAGTGAATAGTTGATTTGTAAACTCAGTCCCATTGTCAGTAATTATAGTCAGGGGTAGTCCATGGTGAGTGCAGTAAATCAATAGTCCTTGTAAAATACTAATTGCTGTACCGTCACGTAAGTGATAAGCTTGTCCGTATTTTGAGAAAGAGTCTACAAAAGTCAAGTATTTTTCATTTTGAGCGGTGAATATGTCCATATGTACTATCTCTAAAGGTTTAGTTGCTGGCGGTACGATATTAAATATTGGTCTTATGGGGTTTCTGTCGTATTTTGTCTGTCCACATACAGTGCATTCATTAACGTACTTGGTAATCTCCTCTTTCATCTTAGGCCAATAGTAGCGACGAGATAAAGCTAAGTAACATTCATTAATGCCTCTATGGTTTGTCTTTCCTTCATGATAATGTTTAAGTATTTCTTGCTGTCTTAAATATTCTTTTACGTCTTCTAGCTCGGTTTTTGCCAAAACTAGATTCATAGAAGAATTTTTAAAATTTCTTTGGAGTATTGGTAGAATTGAATACATGCCTAAGGGTGGTGAGATCTTAAGGGCGGTTTTAACTTTAGGATTAACATATTCTTTAATGGCATTAACCACATCTTGTTCTAAGGAGGATTCTGATACTTGTATGTGAGTCCGTGTGTGAGTCTCGAATGGTTTTGTTACAGTTGTACGTCGTTTAATGTCACCTACTATAGTAAAACAGATCTGTCTATGGAATTTGTTAAGGGGTTCGTCAGTAATTGGTATCTCAAGTATGGGGTTTTCACTGGATGTATGTATGGTAGCGGTTGAGGAACCTGATGGTTCGGGTATAATAGATAAATCGATTCCGCATTCTCTCAAAAGAGCTTCAGTTTCTTCGTTATTTACTTGTACTCGCGACAAAGCATCTGCGTTAGTATTACATTTTCCCTTTTTATAGATAATCGTATAGTCGTATTCGCTAAGTTTGAGTCGCCATCGAGTAAGTCTAGAGTTGGGTTCCTTTAAGTTCATAATCCATTGAAGGGGTTTGTGGTCGGTAAGAATTTTGAATTTACGGCCAAATAAATAGGGTCTAAAGTATTTAGTAGCCCACACTATGGCTAAAAGTTCCTTTTCAATTGTGCTATAATTTAATTCACTATCATTCAAAGTCCTGGAAGCGTAACAGATAGGTTTGTCGGAACCTATTGGGCCTTGAGAAAGAACGGCACCTATAGCTACATTTGAGGCGTCGGTTGTCAAAATGAAGTCTTTTGTAAAGTCTGGATACTGTAGTATGGGGTCGTTTGTCAGAAGAGTCTTACATTTTTCGAAACAGTTAACGTACTCGGAATCTAATATAATCTTATTGGATTTCTTAAGGCATTTAGTCATGGGTTTCGTTAAGCGAGCAAAGTCGGGAATAAATTTTCTGTAATACCCTAAAAGTCCTAAAAATTGTTTTATTTCTTTCGTGGTTTTGGGCAAAGGATAATTTTCAATGGCTTTAATCTTATCTGGGTTCGGTTTAATACCATCTCTACTTATAACATGACCAAGATACGCAGTTTCTAATTTCAAAAACTCGGATTTGTCCATTTGTATTTTAAAATTAGACTCTCTTAATCTATTGAAAACTTTTTCGAGATTTATCATATGTTCTTGAAGGGATGTACTAAATACTATGATGTCATCTAGATAAACTAAACATATTTCATTTTGAAGTCCTCGGAGCACGTTATCCATTACTCGTTGGAATGTTGATGGGGAATTCTTTAAGCCCATGGGCATGCGTAGAAATTCAAAATGCCCATGTTCGACATTGAACGCTGTTTTTGAAATGTCATCAGGGTTCATCTCTACCTGATAAAAGCCTGAAGCTAGGTCTAGGGTGGTAAAATATTGGCATCTACCTAACTTATCTAGTACGTCTGTAATGTTGGGGATAGGATATTTATCGTCAATAGTCTTGTCATTTAATTTACGAAAATCTACTACAATTCTCCACTTCTGTCTACCAGAAGCGTCTGCCTTCTTAGGGACAACCCAGATCGGTGAACTCCACGCTGAGTCCGAGGGTCGTATAATACCTTGTTCTAGCATCTTGGTTATCTGGTCTCTAACTTCCTGTCTATGTATGTAGGGATATCGATAACTTTTGGTGTAAACGGGAATTTCGTCATGGGTCTTAATATGGTGTTTAATTTTATTCGTAAATGTTAGTGGTTCTCCTTCTATATAAAAAACGTCTGCGTACTGTGCACATAGGTTTTGTAAATTTACTCGTTCCTCAGCGTTTAAGTGGTCAGTACGGAGTCTTGCTAGTACTTCCTTAACGCGCTTCGGATTTTGTTCAGTACTCTTGCATTCGATGTTACACATATCTAATTGAACTGGCTGGTCACACGAAAATGTTATATCATTGGTTGTAGGGTTCTTAATTTCAACTATACTAGTCCTGTCGGTCACAGTCGTAATACAGTCATGAATAATGCAGTTACATAAAGTTTGTGAAGGTATATATACTTCACCATCGGGATAACAGATAGGGATGTTAACTAAGCGAGTAGAATTGGCGGGAATAATTATTTCAGTACTGGGTTTTCTACATTGATAACGTAGTAATGGTATGCTAGCACTATCAGTAAACAGAATATTATGTTTAAGGTCTATTTTACAGTTTTCTAATAAGTCTAACCCTATTAATCCATCAAAGTAATTATGAAATTTATATATAAATAGCTTCATATTACTTTGTATATTAAATTCTGGAAAACTAGGTATGGTTATTGAATAGTCATGAACACTAGTTACTCGTGAATTAGTTACTTCAAACGGATCAAAATCTTTAGTTATATACGGATAAAATTTTTCAACAGCCTCGGGGCTTATAAACGATTGATTTGCGCCGGTATCTATGAGAAATCTAAGAGGTGGATTACGAATCTGTATATAAGGTAATTCTTTTTTTGAATGTAAATTTAATTCTATCTTGGTTTTGAATCGCGGGGGTTCTTCGTAAAATCCTGCTCCTTTTGACTAGTAGAAGGTTGTGGGGGTTCTAAATTGTTATTAGAAGATGGATTGTAGTCTTGAGAGTCAGCTTCATAAGGATACTCGTAGGGAGTATGGGTAATATTCTGATAGTCATAATCATAATAATCATTGTACGAGTCAGTATAGTCGGTATAGTATTGGTCGTAGTAGTAGTCTGGGTAATAATAATTATAGTCGTCATAAGTCTCGTTAAAGTTAACTTCTTTTGCTTTTAAGTAATTCGATGGAGGGGGGTTTCCAAATCTCTGCCAGTCATGTCCAGGGATTCTAGGTGGTAATGGCTTAGAAACAAAGTGACTAACTCCACTCATAGGCTTAGGGCCAGAATTTTGAGGTGGTGCGTTTCTGTGAGGGATTCTAAAACCATTATTAACATAATTAGGGGGAGGCGCTCTGAACATTTGTTGCGTGCGTGTAGGTTGATTTAAAGTACGTTGTGGGGTTTGCTGAAAAGCAACATTAGGACGCCACGGCTGAAAATTATGGACGGGCGCTGGTAAAGGTCTTTGCCAGCTGGGTCCAGGTGAGGGTAAATTATAATTTTTAGGCATGAAGTTACTACTACCTAGGTACGGTACCTTTGATGTTGGCTGCGTTAGATTTGGTGGACGGCGATCTGAAGCTGATTCGTTCCTATGTTGTAGATAAATGACATTTAATTCTTCCTGGACAAATTCCAGAGCCTTTTCTATAGTTTCAGGTCTCATACACCGGATACGGGACCCAAGAGGTTCTTTTAAACCTCTGACGTACGCCTGCATTGTTAATTTACGGTACAGGTCGCGCTTGGCTTCGATGGTTGTAGCCAAAGACTCATGCAAGGAAACGTATGTCATAATTGTGCTAAAAAGGTTCTGACATTTGTCGTAAAATTCTTGTGGGGTGTCATTGCCCTGCGTAATTAATGAAAGATCGTTATAAAGGGCGGTCTCATCCCTTTGGTCTGCAAAATTATTTATTAACGCGTTCCTTATGCCTAGCCAACTATCGGGAATTCCATTAGAATTTATTGTCCTAGCTGCGGCACCGGTAATTTTATTTAGTATACCATTAATTAAACATAAGTTAGCTAATTCATTTCCTGGTTCGTTTTTAACGTAACTTACGACTATCTGATCGCAAATTCTTATGAATCTAGTAAGTATATTGGGGTTCCCGTCAAACTCAGGAACTGGGCGGAGGGCCTTATAAACTGTATCTGGGTCCATGATCAATTTATTTAAATTATTTTCTATACTCAAATTAGAACTATTAAAATTACTATTTAAATTTACCAAACTCAAATTATTTGAATCGAAGTTTGATTCGTCTAAATTTCTACTACTATCTACTACACTATTTCTACAAATCTGTCGGGGATCGACAGATCCTTTTCCTATTTTTCGTTTTTGGAAAATGGTGGAAAAAGGATTGGCAACACTAAGAAAACATTCAAAGTACTTACATTAGTCCTTTTTGGTTTTTTTCTGCACTGATTGCTAAGTGCGTCCTCGGCAGCGTACGTAGATTCGGATAATCGATGAAACACTTGATAGTGTAAGCAGCTGGAGACGATGCGCCTGGAGCCGATTCTTGGTTCTTGACGTATCGCGACTACTTCGAATTATCCTACCGACTGCGCCAATTACGTTTACGACAGCCGGAGGACTTAAAAAAAACCAAATACTTTTATAATATTTTATTATATAGTTAAATTACAATTAAACTTATACTAAGAAACAATAGTGCTCGATGCTAGAGGCTCTATTGAATTGAATTATTATTCATTAAAATGTGAAAAAGTAAAATATGATAATGCTGATCATGTTTCCCGATTGACGTCAAACGTCGCAGCGACGACTCGTAGCGATGCGCGGTGTCAGCGATTCCCATGTAGGCATTGCATGTAACAAGCTCATGCTCGTTGGAAATCATTTAAGAATCCTAGAGACTACGACGAATTTTCCTTATTACGAAGAAGACAAAAGAAATTACAAGATCATTACTACAAGAAATTTAAAACAAGAATGCAAAATGACATCAAAAAAGATCCAAAGCTTTTTTGGCGGTTTCAAAAATACTTAAGAAATAACAAAAGTGGCTATCCAAGTTCCCTTTCCTTAGGTGACCGACAGTTTAACAATCCTACAGAAATATGCGCGGGATTTAGTGAGTTTTTTGAAAGCGTATTTGAAAAACAGAATAATGATAAAAATAGAACTTATGTCCCAATATCTTTTGCAGACGATACTATTTGTAATCTTAATGTAAATAAAGGACTAGTTCTCAAAATAATTTAAGCTCTAGATATAAATAAAGGAGCAGGAACTGACAAAATACCAGCTATATTCTATGTAAAATGTGCAAATAATCTTGCAGCCCCACTGTCAATCATATTTGACAAATCTGTCAATGAATTTGGAGCTTTTCCAACCCAATGGAAAGAAGCACTAATAATACCAATCCACAAAGCAGGAGCAAGACACAAAATAGAACATTATAGGCCTATTTCAATATTGAATACTATAAGCAAGATTTTTGAACGTCTGATTTACAATGCAATTGCGCCAACTATCCATAAATCAATCCCATTAGAGCAACATGGCTTCATGCTTAAGCGATCAACACAAACAAATTTACCTGTTTTTACTAATTTTGTTCATATGACTATGGATAACAAACAACAAGTAGATGTGATATACACGGATTTTCAAAAGGCGTTTGACCGGGTAGACCACGTAATTCTATTACAAAAGCTTCAAGCTCTCGGAATCAAGGGTGACTTACATAGATGGTTTTGCTCGTATATATCAAAAAGACAGCAAGCTGTTGTCATAGGCAGTGCTCGTAGTGATTTTGTACACGCAACCTCAGGTGTCCCGCAGGGTTCTCTTCTGGGCCCATTACTATACAACGCCTATTTATACGACATATATAGATGTTTCAAATATTCTCGTTTCTTACTATTTGCGGACGATAAGAAAATCTATAAGGCTATAAACAAAATTTCGGATTGTGTGGAATTGCAGCATGAGCAATAATCTGTCCAATTTCTATAAAGAAAATAAAATATTCGTCAACATTAAAAAAACAGTAAATATAACATTTTCAAGGAAAGTAAAAAATATTGAATTTGTCTACTACATTGATAAAATAATCCCATTCAAAAGGTAAACACTGTGAGAGATCTTGGAATTCAATTGGACCATAAATTACTGATGAACGAACATATAGACATTATAACTGACAAAGCTTAAAAACAACTAGGCTATATTAAACGTGTATGCAAAACATTTACTGATGTTGACTCCATAAAAATGTTATATTTTTCATACGTTCGAAGTGTTTTAGAGTACTGCTGTAGCATATGGTCACCAAATTATTCAAAATACAAGGATAAACTAGAAGCGATACAAAAACATTTTTTAAAATTTCTATGCTTCGTGGATTTTAGAGAATATAAAAATTATACAGAAACCTGTAAACATTATAAAACGAAAGCTTTAGAAATCAGACGTCGGCAATGTGATATGTATATGTTATACAATATACTGAATGGACATATTGATTGTAATGACTTGGTCAGTGCTTTATATTTCAGAGTGCCCAATCGTCGTACCCGTCACACAGAACTATTTTATACACCTAAAGTACATACAAATTATGCACGTAATTCTATCCTTAGCCGTATAGTTAACATATATAATGAGTATTATTCGGAAATAGATTTGTTCAACATGACAAAAACAAAAGAACAAACGGTGTAATCCTATTTTGGTTTTTAGTATTTGTTAGTACCTGGATGACCGAGCCTTGCTCGGTATTTTCATTTTATTTTTTGTTTTTTGTTTTTTCTCGTTATTTTATATTTTAATTTTATTTAAATAATAAATCACGAGTGAAATTAAAAAAAAAAAGAAAAAAATTAATCTCGAGACTGAGATTCGAACCCGGGTCAAGACGATTTGACACCCGCCGATTACCTAATTACGCTGTTACAGCTATGTTGACTGTAGTGAAATTAAGGTTCGTATTCTAATGATATTTTTTCATTGCCTAAAAACAGGGATAAAACGACATTTTTTTAAATGAATCCTAGCTAGATCAATTTTTCGCCCCCGAAATCCCCTGTATACTGAATTCCACGAAAATCGTTGGAGCCGATTCCGAGATTCAGATTCTATATATATATACTCTTGTATATATACAAGAATTGCTCGTTTAATAGTTTAAGATAATATATTTTAAGTAAGTAAGTTGTGTATCTAAACTGTTGGATTATCTAATAAATAAATAAATAAATAAATAAACAGGAAGGTGTTATCATTGCACCCTGTGGTTTATTTATTGACAAAGATTACCCTTTTATAGGGGCAACGCCTGACGGCTTAATTGGACATGATACTATTGTCGAAGTCATGTGTCTAATTACAGCATATAAAAAAGGAATTTCTAATGCTGTAGAAGAAAACAAAATACAAATTTTAAAGTATGACAAAAAGACTAATACAACCACAATTAATAAAAAAATCTAACTGGTAGTGGTGCTTTAATCGATTGTACACATATGAGGAATTGCAAAGCCTTCTGAGGATGCCGCAGATTATTGTAATCGGAAAAAATATTTCTTTATAAATCTTCAAGCAGTAATTGATTCTAATACGAAGTTTACTTCTAATATTTATTGTAGTGAGCCAGGATCTTTACATGATGCTCGAATTTCACGAAGTTTATCTTTATATGAAGGATCTCAAAATAACAAACAAAATGTATTTCCAAATAATACTTTTTTAATTGAAGATTCTGCATATCCATCGCTATCATGGCTTGTTGCGCCATATCGAGATAATGATCACTAACTCCTCAACAAAAAGAATTTAATTATTTGCACTAATCTACACGAATGTCAGTTGAAAAAGCTTTTAGACTATTGAAAAGCCGTTTTCGACGAATTAAATTATTTACCGAGTACAGAGACAGTTGTTACAGCAGCATGTATTTTGCACAATTATTGTATCGCTGAACATGATAATTTTGATAACTTTGAAGACGATAATATACATGTAGGGATAAATTTAGAGAAACATGGTACTTACTCGGAACAAAATTTGTAATTTCTAAGGGCCTATGCAAACCGCGTTTTTAAACGCGATACAGACGCGATGCAAACGCGCGTGTGACGCGATACAAACGCGATGCAAACGCTAACGCGCATATGTCGCGATACAAACGCGCCGTCGACGCGCGTTTGAATCGATACAAACGCCAACAAACTGCTCTGAAAGATAAAAACGTGCCGTCGACGCACGTGTTACGCGATACAGACGCGATGCAAACGTGCGTATGTCGCGATACAAACGCGCTGTCGACGGGCGTTTTAGAAACGCACGTCGACGGCGCGATTAAAAAACGTGGTTTGCATAGGCCCTAAGACAGCTAATTGACATCATTCTCAATCTTAAGTTCGAATGTTAAATAAAAATATTGTTTTGAAGTGTATTGTATACTCAGCCTTATAAGTTCTTGTTTTGTTACCAAAGTTCCTACTTTGTACTGTCCTAATGGAGATGACTGATTTTTCTAGTAATATTCAAACAATTGTTTAGAATAATTAAGAATGTTACAGAATAGATTGATTTATTTTGTAATTTTAATTAAAAATTACTGAGATTCAGCCTGTGAATTAAATAATTTAAAATGTTTTCCAAGCAGGTGTTCCAAAGGTAACGAAATGGACAAAATGTGGTCTATTTCTTCTAAAGTATTGATCTTATAATTAAAGTTTTGTGCTGTCTGTCTGTGTTTTCATTTAAAATATCTAAAATTTATTAAAAAGGTTTGCAATGAATTCGGTAACGTAATAAGAACATTTTTAGACCATGGCCTTTAAAACTTATATTTCTTTTTCAAGAAATATTAAATAAATAAAGTAGTTTAATAAAAAAAAAAAAATTGATTATGTCTTTATTAATTGGAAACATTAACAAGTAGGGGTACTGTCATTTTGTTTTTTAAAGTCAAAATAAAAAATTTGAGAATTGGTTAAATATTTAAGCATTAATAACTTCGAATAATAATACTTTGTGATGAATGATATTACTATACTTAAAAACATAAATCATGACGCAAGATTCCTAGTTTTATAAAACAAACTATTGACTCTCTACCGAAATATGAATCTCACTATAGACGAGAAGGAAACAATGGGTGTTAGTATTTGAAATTGGGAACGACTGTTACAAAATTTTATGAATTACAGTTAGAATAACATAAAAGTGCGTATGGGAATAGTAAAAAATCAGCAAGTATTGCTACACTGAAAAGTATTTTACATAACAGTTACTTGCAACCACTTGTAATAAATGTGACATGATGTACATAAAATTGGCCAATGCAACGGAAACTGAAGCTGCCAAGTTTCAAAGAGAAAGGCAAGAGCATCTTGAAAGAGCTGAAACCAGAACAAGAAGTTTGAATGTCTAACTTATGACATGGAAAAGACTCTGCCACTTCCCCGGATTTCCACTAGCATAGTTTTTTTTTTTTTTTTGTTTTTTTTTAAACGCCAGTTATGGCTGTGCAACTGTGGCATACATGCAGGATCTAGCGACAACGGCTACTGCTATGTATGGATCGAAGGTGAAGCTGGCCGTGGGGCTCAAGAAGTTTAGTCTTGCCTCATAAATTACATAAAACACAAAATGGGTCCCAAAGAACACCTAGTATTATGGAGCGATTGCTGTGGTGAACAAAACCGAAATATTAAAATAGTTTTAATGATGAAAACCGTGCTAAGCTCCCACGCCACTCTAAAGTATCTTGAATCAGGCCATACGTTTCTTCCAAACGACACTGATTTTTCGAAAATCGAAAGTCAACTCAAATATCATGATAGAATGTATACTACTGAAAAGTATTTAAATATTATAAAAAGCTGCAAGAAAAAGAAACTATTAGAAGTTCATAAAATGAAAACCAACGATTTTTGAAGCACCAAGAAAATTTGGCTTAAAACAAAAGAAATACTGATCGAAAAAGAAAAACCATACTTCATATTTATATATGATGATTGTGTTTGCTAGCAAACGAAACAAACCGTCATCAATTACATCGACAAGTAATACAACGTAAGTAGACGAAAAAATTAACAGACGCACTAGTCGTGACTACGAGATGATTGCAGATGTACTAACCAAGTTTTTAAGTTCAAATAAGCATTCTATGTTCAGGCATCATTAATTTGTATGTTAGTCCTTGTGAATTCTTTTTTGTTACTAGAAATGATGCATTTTGGATACCAACTAAGCTGTGTAATGTTATGTTTTAGTAGGCATGTAATGGACTGTAAAAGGCATGTAATAAGGTTGTGTTTTCATATGTTATGCTAATTGTGAATATTACAGTGATATGCTATAAATAAGGACTGTGATATGTTTTGCTATTTATGTAGAATGATGATGTGTAATGTTAATTTGTTTTATGTCATGTAATGTAAATCACAGTTCTAACTTTGTATGTTAAGTTTTTTAAAGTCAAGAGGAAGTATTGAAGATTATGCCTTATAAAAACATTGTAGACACAGCTTGATACTCTATAAATCTATAATACTGAATGAGTGTCTATGACTGATATTGGTCTATGGTTGTCACCTTGTACTCAACTATTTCCGATCTTTGCTGTGCTTTTGAACACATTAATTTATTATTTTAATTAGCCATGTATGAAGTTGTGTCGTCCCCATATACAAGATGTCCAAAAAGATTATCGGGTATTTGTTTTCGACCCACATTCGAAACGGAGCGAAGAAAGGGAGCGGAGAGGGGTTCGTGGCGTCCGCCATTTTGTGGAGTTTTAGTCACGATGGAACAGTACTCGGGTACGCATCGCGCATTTTGCGTACGAGCGTATTATCGTAACAGCCCTTTCACACGGGGCAGTCCAGTTTTTAACAGGATCCCGTTTTCTGCAGGATCCCGTTTGATGGCGAATGTGTTTATACGCTAGCGTTCACACGAGCATCCCGCATGCGGGATCCTGCAAAAAACCGATCCGGTCGAATTGTGCCGTTCGGTTTTGTGACTAGAAGCTGGATCCGAAGTCCAGTAAAAAGCGGGATCCCGTTTAATCACACATATATTTCAATAGCAGTGTTCACACGGCTTCCTGCGTGGATCCTGCTGGATAGTGGAGTGGTGGCAGCCCCCGCCTTGCGCCCGCCGCGCCACCCGCGCGTGTGTAGCGCTCGCGCATAGCTCTTTTGCGCGGCGCCGAGAAGGTTGTGTTTCGTCGAAAAATGTCGCAAACAAATATTGATCCCGAACTTCTTATTACACTAATTTAAATTAGGCCTATATTATGGGATAAAACGCTGGAAAATTATAAAGATAACAACTTGCGAACTGCAGCATGGCGCGAAGTTTGCATTGTTTTGAGAGAAGACTTTCAAGAACTTGAGGAAAAAGAAAGACAAAGCTATGGTAAGTTTTTATATTTATTTCGTTTATCCTTGTATTGCTTCTTCTTGCCAAGGTAAAGCTCCCACTTCAGAAACAAAATAATTTGTGAACTCTGTTCGTATTGTGTTAGCACAGCGTCCACCTCGTGTATTTGGCTCATTACGTACGTTTTCCAAAGATATCGTTGAACTGTTGCTGTCAATGTTCGCATATGAACTTTCATTGTGCATGATATAGTTATGAAGCACAGCGAAAGTTTTAACTATCGAGATAGCTGTACTGGTGCTTACGTCCAATGGACGATGAAATATTCGCCATTTATTTGCCAATATTCCAAATGCGCATTCCACATAACGTCTGGCTCTTGTTAATCGATAGTTAAATATCCTTTCATTTTTATCTAAATGAGTTCCTCCATAGGGTCTCAACAGATATATGCAAACCAAATGCTTCATCATCCACTATCACAAATGGAACACGTGATTCCAAACCTGTAGAGAGAGGACGAACTTCTGGTAAATCTAAACTGCCATCATTTAATCTTTTCCAAAAAGTACATTCTTTGAATATAGAGGAGTCACATTCTTTGCCATAAGAGCCTACGCTGATATAGGTGAAACTATTGTAACATATATATATTTGTTTATTCAATTAAAATTATTGAATATATGCCTAGCGTCGGGTCGCGCTTTGTGAAGTAAAGTCGTCATTGGGTCCGTGTACCGGGTGAGGGGGCGGAGGTGTAGGGCTTCGGGTTTCGCTTAAATAGAGCCGTCACTGCTGGCCCTGCCATTTTGATAGCCCGTCTTGCTTCAGTTCCTTTGGTTACGTGGTCTCTGTGTTGGGTGAGTTCTTGTAGTACAAAAATTTGATAAGCTTTTCTATGTGTAACCTAAATTTAATTTGTTCTAGTGAGTTTAAAAATTATTGTACATTTTTTTGCTGTGTAGTTTATATAACAATTTTCCTAATTGATTTGTGTGAGTAATGATAACGTGTCCTTGTCTCTAATGGGCCGTTTCCATTGTCAACCCGGAGAGAGTGGAGGGTTGGCTTCGGAAGGGCTCACCGTTTTGGGTGTGTCCTTGCAGGGTCCTTGGCGTGGCGTCTGGCGGTCGGCGTGCGAGGTCGAGGAAATCCCGTGGCGTTACTTTCGGGCCAGGGGCCCCACATAACCAGAAGAATCATCCCCCAGGCTCCCCTCTCTCGGGACCTGGGTGTGAGCGACGTACGGCGGGAGACCCAGCCATATTTTTTTCCGGCACCTGGAGGCATCGGGGAAGCGGCGCCCGTCCACGTGGCGAGCCAGGCGTTTCCGACGAGAGCCGTGGGCCGTCGGAGTCATCCCAAGGACTAAGCTAAGTTGTAGTTTACTCTCCGCCATCCACGAGGCAGGAATAAGCCCTTCTTTGTTTTCCCCTTGTATTAATTTCCCACCGGTAAACTTAGAATTTTTGTATAATTAAATATCCTAACAATAAATTGTTAAATTGTAATATTTTTTTTTATTTTCTCTAAATCCAAAAAAAAAATACTTTTAAGTTTGTAAGTTAATTTTCTCTTCTCTTACTTATGGTCTCGGGTTGGAATGGTGGGCCGCTCTCTAATCCCAGATACCATTCTTTAACTCGTGACACTATGTATAATTCGAATCCACTATAGCTATAATATATACAATGGAAAAAAAATTCTTGTAATTCATGTACATAGAACCGCTGTGACTTGGTTTCTTCATTCTTACGTGCTTCCCATCAACTGCACCAATGCAGTGAGGAAAATTAGCTTTATTATGTATAAAATGCGTCAGCAATTTGTTCCCACTCACACTTTGTGTCGGGCAATTTCATAAACTCCTGATGCAACTAATTTCATATAACATTTGTTACTTCTATTATTATTGAGTTGATTGTTGAGACTCCCACTCGATATGTGTAATGTAAATCCATGTATGAACACCCAGATGCCAAGTACCTGCAAGTTGAAAACATAAGTACCTAGTGCTATTACAAAAAAGTTAAACAGACGTTTAACACATGTTTAACAAATAGCAGAATACCTAATACTGGAGCCTGTTGATGGTTCTTTCTCCGCCCTTATTCATAATTTATGTTTTCTTTTTCAGCTAAAATGGTCGTTAAAAAATGGAATCAGATAAGAGACAGCTGGAAAACGAGTTTAAATGCGAAAAAGAAAATAAATAAATCTGGATCTGCTGCAGTTAATACCAAAAAATACTGTTATCACGACCAGTTATTTTTAAAAAAAAATATGGATCCGGCTGAAACACGAGACGGTGGCGGTAACAAAGCTACAAATATTGAAGAGGGTGATACGGAAAATCCTATCCAAAATGAAGGATGTGAAAATGAACCTACTATCGAACATGGAAGTCCAGGACAAGAAAATCCCGCAGGTGGTGCTAAACGACTTAAGAGAAGTGTACTAACCAAGGCAGAGGCTTTCTGTAATGGATAAAAAAATGGCGAATTTTATTGATCACCAGATGAAAAGTCAGCCGAATACGCAGAATGAAGATCGTAACTTGTTATTTTTTAAAAGTGTACTTCCTACACTAGCTTCACTCAACGATGATCAAATATTACAATTTCAAGCAGGTGTTATAAGTTTGTTGCAAAATATAATAAGCCCCAACATTAACCAATGGTCCTCTCAACAACAATCTACTTCTAATAACTACTCTCAATCAGCAGGTTATTTCACACCGCATTACAGTGTTCAGTCATCGCCATCTGCACAATCAGTTGAATCGCAGAGCTCTGATTTTCCGGATTTCACTAATATTTAATTAATATTAACGATTATCTTGTGAAAATATCATACATACATAACTTATTATGTTTGGTAATAAATATTAAACTTTTAATACCGTTTCATTCTTACCTTAAACATATTGCTAACTTTTCTTCATGTGTGATGCTTTTTCTCATATTTGTATCACGTTTTTTTTAAATCTTCATTCACCCTTTTTAAAAGGTCGTCAAATGTGGTCATACTCATTCTAAAATAATTGAAAAATTTTGACGGAATCTTATGAGCGATTTGAGAAGACATCTCTTCTCAGATTCCGAAAAATACCCAAATTCAAACGTTGTGTCAAAATAGGATGAACCCATAATCTTCTATTTCGCTGCCGACGCCGATAATACCAATAGAAAATTAGGAAAGTATTCACGTCCATTTCACTTGATAACCGGCGTAGGAATGGTAAAAAACAGGATGCAACCGTGTTCATACGGCAGTCTAGTTTTGCGGGACCAGCTTTTTACTGAATCCTGCAAAACTGAACTGCCATGTGAACACAGCGTCCAGTATAGCAGGATACCGTAAAAAGCCGATCCTGCGAAACTGGACTGCCGTGTGAAAGGGCTGTAACGGTGATTCAATAGTGACTGCTCAACGTCTGTATCGCGCGGAATATCGTACACGCCACGCGCCAAGTGACGATAGCATTAGGAAATGGATCAGGATGTTTGAGAATACAGGTGCGACAGTTAAAATTCAACTCTGGTCGCCCTCGTTCAGTTCGCGATGAAGAAACAATTGAAGTCGTCGAAATCCATATTTATCCATCCGAAAGCGAAGCCAAGCGTTAAACATCAAAAAATCGTCCATACATTTGATTTTAAAGAAAGATTTGCATTGAAGTCAATAAAATTCAATTGGTTCAAGAATTGAAGGATACGGACCATGCTAATCGACTGAATTTTGCGAACGAAATGATGCAGCGATTTAACAACTTTGAAAACATACTGTTCAGCGACGAAGCAAATTTTCACCTGAATGGTCATGTTAATAAGCAGAATTGTCGGTACTGGGCAGTGGAAAATCCAAGACGAAAGCATGAACGACAGGGGTTGCCCAAAGGTCGTTGTTTGGGCCGCTATGTCTGCTAAAAGAATTATTGGTCCTTATTTTTATGAAGATCAACGAAGCCGAGCAATCAATGTGAATAGTGACCGTTACTGCAATATGTTGCGAAATTTTTTGGTTCCAGAGTTGCAGGAGTTTGCAGGATTCAACTCAAGAACGTGGTTCCAGCAAGATGACTCGATGAAAGTTGTGTATGAATTATTCCCTAATAAAGTCATTTCGCGAAGGGGTAACATCAACTGGCCTCCCAGAAGAAGCCCCGAGCTTAGCCCGCTTGACTATTTTGCATGGGGATACCTTAAAAGTAAGGTTTATCAAAATAATCCAACGAACCTAATCCAGTTGAAGGAAAACATCAGGTCAGAAATGGCAGCAATATCAAGAGCTATGTGTCGACGTGTTATCGCCAATCTTCGTTCCCGTTTAGAAGAGTGCCAGCAACGTAACGGTCATCATTTGGATAACATCATCTTTTCCAAATAATTTTCCAATTCATATGGTATCAAAAAACAATAAAAGTTTTTATTGCTTATAAATATTTCTTGTTTACTTGAACTTACAAATACCCGATACCCTTTCTAGACACCTTGTACAAGTTTTAATCCAATTTTATCTTTACAATCATAATATTATTTGTTAAGACAAAAGATAGTTGTCGTGTTTATATGTGGAATATAAATCGCAATAATCTTAAAGGGCGCGTTTTTCATTTCTTCGCATACGCTAACAAAAATCTACCCCAGAAAGTTAAAAGGGATAGTTAAAGACGAAATATGATCTGAACTTGAAACTTGAATATTTCAAAACTAACTCTGTGTGCGGTGGATCCTTTTCGGCTTAACTACGTCCAACTGATCCTTTTTACCATAACAAAGAAATTTTTTCGGCTTTCAGTCGGAACAGATTCAAGATAATAATCGAAAATGTACACCTGAACGATAATTTGACTAAAGCACCGAGAGGGTCTGTAAATTTTCACCGTTTACATAAACTAACGCCAGTCATAGATCGCCTAAATGAAACTTTTTACAACAGGCCGAATAATCTGGAATTTATTCAGTAGATGAATGTATGGTCAAAAAAGGGCGTTCTTCAATGAAGCAATATATGCCAATGAAGCCCATCAAACGGGGTCATAAGATCTGGGCTCGTTGCGATGCACATTCTGGATATATGTATTGCTTCGAAATATACATTTGAATATATACTGGTAAAACAAGCACACTAGATGAAGCAGGGTTAGGTTTTTCAGTACCGTGAGACCTGGCAACTTTACCAAAGGTTGTTTTTGCCATAAGCCGACTTACGAGACAAATTAATTTGTTACGTCAAAACCGTATATTTTTAACGCGTGTAAAACCCTTAAATCTGAATATTTGATCGGCAACATTTTATTTCGTATGACAACCCAGCTCTCATAGATTTGACATTGTTGGCGGTTACTTTTTTCCTGTGATAACTGTGAGAGAATTTGTGCTCCGAAACTTAAATAAAAATAAGTGGGATAAACGTTGTGTAGGTAAGTCAAATTTTAATACCACATTCATACTAGTATTATTTATTTAAAATCATGATAATTATAAAGATTTTAAATCATATCAAAAAGTTTCGACCCAGCGTGATTTGAACCTGCGCCCTCTCTCTCTCTGCCGTGTCAGCGCTCTGCCAACTGAGCTATGGGTCCTCATCTAGCCGCGTCGAAATTCTTGATATGATGATTTTAGGTTTTTAAGCAAACCTTGGCGTCGTCTATAGCGAGTTCTTTACAGATCCCGACTACTCAAAGATTTCATATTACAATGAATTCTTCGACAAGAGACGACACCATGCTATTTTAATCATGTGTGGGTAACACAAAAATAAAAATAAAAACGAATCATGATAATTTACGTCTCTTTATGCAATTTACTCTTAGAAATCATTGTTGGCAAAATTACCAACCCTATACAAAGTTTTAGAGATGTCAACTTTGCCATGTTTTCTTAAAGACTATGGATGTCAAAAAATATTTTAAAATTATTTAATTAGACAATTAAATTTAGTTTGTTACCTACCTTCTAAAATGATAGAATTTGGATGTGTATGCCTTTCAACCTAATGTATCTACATAATTATATGCCTGACCTAATGCATGTTTATAAAATACTAGCCGTCCCGTGCCCATTTCGTTGGACGTTAAGCCTCGTTTCCACTAGGGGACAAATGAGGAACATTTGTCCCTCAACAACGTTGCGGGACAGATGTTTCGAACATTGTGTAGGCCACACTAGGGGACAAATGCAGCAACATGTTCCTCATAGAGATAAAGAAACACCTCCATCATTTGTGAAGTTATTTTTAATTATTTTTTTATTTAATTAAATTAATAATATGCTCATGAAAAATACGTCAAATGCCAATGAACTTGTTGGCACAATTTTTGTTGCAATACCTGCTGAATTAAACAGTATTTAGATCAACCAAATATTTCAAGGTCATTAAACGCACTAAAATTTTGGATTGATAGTAGGTAAATATTGAAATATACAATTATACATATAGTATAATATAAATTACAACGACTCAGGTGCTCTCAGAAATAGCTGTTAAATATTTGATTTCTTCTGTAGCATCTTAACGAATTGCTTCTGTAATCAATCTTTTAGTGCCTAATAATAGTAATAGTTGTTTGACAACTGAACATATAAAACAACGAATATTTTTAAAATCTTACTGAATATTGGTACGTATTATTGTTTTATTAAAATTGAACAATAATTACTGAGAACCTTACATTTTAATAAATCACTGATAATTTAATTTGTTTAACAAATATTATACTGAATTATAAACTGTGTAAATTATTTTTTAAATCGACACGATTGTTTTTTTAATTATCAAAATCGGACCACTCTGTAAAAAGTTATGCGTATGTCATACATAAAAAATATACGCGTCGAATACATAACCTCCTCCGTTTGTACATCGGTTGAAAAAAAGGCGATGAAATAAAATTGATAAATTGTGTTTGCTAGCAAACGAAAAAAACCTACTTCAATTACATCGACAAATAATACAACGTAAGTAGACGAAAAAAATTTAGTAACGCACTTGTCGTCACTACGACTTTCGAAGGTTCCCCTCGATTTTTCTGGGATCCCATCATCAGATCCTGGTTTCCTTATCATGGTACCACCCTTGGGATATCTCCTTTCCAACAAAAAAAAAAGAATGATCAAAATCGGTTCGTAAACGACGAAGTTATCCCCGAATATACATTAAAATCGAATTGAGTAATCTCCTCCTTTTTTGAAGTCGGTTAAAAAATATCGATATATAGATTTTTTTTTTCGATATCTCTAACTCCGATATTGATTATGTATTTAAAAATATCGATAAATCGAGAATCCGATATTTTAAAAAATATCAAAAGCCCTACCATGCGACATTGACGCGAAACAAATGTTTTCGATCTCGAAGCGGGAACAAGCAACATGTCCCTAAACACGTACACACTGTGGGACATGTTGCAGGACATGTTGCGGGACACTGTGCAACATGTGTGTGGACGTGTCCCCCAACATGTCGCGGGACAAAATGTTCCCTAGTGTAGACGGGGCTGACGCGGAACAATTGTCCCATGTTGCGGTAATGCCTCGTCTTCACTAGGGGACATTTTGTCCCGCGACATGTCGCGGGACAAAATGTCCCCTAGTGGAAACGAGGCATTATTTTTAACCGACTTTCAAAAAAGGAGGAGGTTCTCAATTCGACACGTATGTTTTTTTTTTTTATGTATGTTAGCTCAGAACTTTTGACTGGGTGGACCGATTTCGATTAATTTTGTTTTAATTGAAAGGTGTTGCGTGTCATGTGGTCCCATTTTAATTTAATTGAGATCTGACAAGTAGTTTTAGAGTTATATCTAATAATGCGTATTTACGTGACTACTTTTTCGTCGACCTACGTTATATTATACCGCATAACTTTTTACTCAGTGTACCGATTTCGATGATTCTTACTTTAATCGAAAGCTAATACTTGTCTTGTAGTCTTGTTTAAATTAGATCGAAAACTGATTACAACTTTTTGAGTAATCTTTAATAGCGCGTATTTACTTGACTATTATTTTCGTCTTATTACGTTGTATTACTTGTCGATGTAATTGAAGTCGGTTTTTTTTCGTTTGCGAGCAAACACAATTATTGTGATATACTATATCCCTGGGTTTTTTGTCTTCATCATTTTATTTTGGACGTGCTTCGATTAATTTGCTTTAATCAAAAACATAAACATAAATGAATGACATTACAACGTTTGTACTGTCAACACTGAAAAAAGTTTCAATTTAAAAGAAAAATCCCATTAACAAAATGATCCTCCTTTGTTACAAAAAATGTGATAAATGAAGAACTGCTCGACCGATTTTGTGCAAACTTCACATAAACCATCTACTAAATAGTCCGAACAAAGCCTAAATATTTGGTTTGGATAGGTGAGCCCGTTCTTGAGTTACAAAATTACAACGAAAAGTAGCATTGATTTTTATACATATATATAGATTAATTATAGTTTGATTTTTGAAGTTCATTAAGTAAATGTAAAGATCTAAGGGCCTATGCAAACCGCGTTTTTTAAACGCGCCGTTCGCGTTTTAGAAACGCGCTGTCGACGCGCGTTTCTAAAACGCGCGTCGACAGCGCGTTTGTATCGCGACATACGCGCGTTTGCATCGCGTCTGTATCGCGTGACACGCGCGTCGACGGCGCGTTTTTATCCTACAGAGCAGTTTGTTGGCGTTTGTATCGATTCAAACGCGCGTCGACGGCGCGTTTGTATCGCGACATACGCGCGTTTGCATCGCGTTTGTATCGCGTCACACGCGCGTTTGCATCGCGTCTGTATCGCGTTTAAAAAACGCGGTTTGCATAGGCCCTAAATTGATTGAAAATATTTGACTTTGATTCGTTAAAACAATTAAATATTTTACTTATATTTTTTTAGAATATGGGAGATCGATCAAGGCGTAAGTTGGGGAGCAGAGTTTAGAAAAATTATTCTCCAGAAATGCTTAGTGCGGCAGTAGATCTGGTAAGCCGCAAAATTATTTCATCTTTGGAGGCATCAAAACGATTTCATATCCCAAGAAGAACAATAGACAATAAAGTAAAAAGTAAACATTCTAAAAAACCAGGAGCCCAGCAACGACTAACAGTTGCCGAAGAGCATCAAATAGTAAAAGTCCTCATTGCAGCAGCGGATTTTGGGTCCCCTTTATTAAGATTCGAATTAAGCCTCGTTGTTTACACTTATTTGAAAAATAATAATAAGGAGCATTTATTTCACGGAAAACTTCCAGGCAGTGTTGCCAACCCGAAGAAACTGAAAAACAGCAGCTTACCAATAAAAAAACAGGAGAAAACAGTAGGGAAAGTAAAAAAATTCAGATTTCATACTTTCCTCGTACAATTAAAACAATACTTAATACTTTTATTAGTTATCAGGTCTCACATACATTGTTATATTTTAATATTGATCACAACATAATAAAAAACACAAATCAAAGTAAAATTATTGTCCACTTTCATCCTCAATTGCTTCATATTCAGTATTTTCACTGATTTTCCTTCTTAAAATCATACATGTTGTTGTTTTTCTTTATGTGCTTTTTGTGGCTTCATATAAGTAGCAACCGGCATTCGGTTATTTCGGATTTATAGTCTTACTAATAAAAAAATATTACTCATACGTTTAACGTGTGAATACTTACACAGCGTTTAACGTCTGTATAGGAGTTACACAGGGTTAACACAACATCGCTACTAATAAACGCAAAGACAAGCTTGTGTAACTACTCACGCTGTGTACGGCAATTATGCTGGCAACCTTAGACGAAGTACGTTCAAAAACTTATGCTCGTAACATCGTTTTAACAATTTAATTGTATTTTATAGTTTCTGTACGGGTCAACGCACATTGAGCAATATGATTGTCTTGCAACCTCTTTAATTTAGCTTATTTATTACGAAATTGTTATTGACTGAAACGGATGCAAAGTAATCACCTACTTAAATTAGCTTATTTTTCACAACATTATTATTTGCCTAATACAGATTTCTAATGAAATTGTTATTTGTACGAAACGTATGACGTCTGTACTTCGCCCTATATATAAACTCAGTGTTGGATCGACTTTCATTGGGTTTGGTTTACCTCATAACCTTCCCTCAAATACGTCATCTCTCACTCAACTATAACTGTACCATACAGTTTCTAATGCATTTTACAAGCTTAAATATATATTAAATGGGTTTTCTTCATAAAAATATCTCTTATCTATTAATTTAATGTTCAAAAACTAAAGACAAATGGTCTTTATTTTCCGAAGGTTACGTTTTTTATTTGTACACATAGCTTCCGAACGCCTCCACCGGCATTATCTTCATTTGATAGTTCGCGCGCATAACCTAATTTCGAGTGTAAGAATAAAGAATTCTTAGCTATAATATACATAATTATATTTGATCATAAAATTGATAAAAATTGAGCCTGCTGGAAGTAAACCGATGGTGATAATTCCGCTTACACCTAAAAGGAAACGTTCTCCTAACTGGGAACTTACAGAAAAGGTAAAATACAAATTCAAAATCTAAATTCGTATTATTTATTTAAAAGAAAATATATGTTAGCCTATATACAAATAACGTGGTTTTCTTTCAGGCTTTACTCAAGGAATTTATCAAAGACTACATTGCCGATATTGAAAATAAAGCAGTTGATACAAATACCACGAAAAGTAAGCAGAAAGCTTGGCAACTATTACATAAAAGGTAATTTTAGGTACTATAATGATTTTATTATAGATCACATTGATAATGACAGGAGCTAAGGCAAATAGATTTAAGATTTCATAGTAGGTAAGCTATGTAATCTTAAATCTGTTTTTTATCGCCTGCTATCTTTATGTTAACAGCCATACTTGATAAGGTCCCCTGTTCATATAATAGTATATAAAGTAAATACCTTATAAGAAATACCACAAAGTCTAGGAAGCAATAACTAGAACTATATTATACACATATTTGTATGTTTCATATTTTAGATTCAATGAACTCAACTCACGGGAACGGTACGTGCCAGAAATAAAACAGCAGTGGCGAACCATGAAATTGGAAGCAAAGAAGTCTTTCTCCGACTACAAAAAGTCATGCAAGCTGACTGGTGGTGGAGAAAAACCACCAAGTCCAAACCAGGATACACAAAATATTTTAAGTTTGATACCACAAGAATTCGAAGAAGATGAAAATGTGTTTGATAGTGACGGACTGCTGCATCAGGTTAGTTATGTATATGTATCTAATAATTTTGTATACTTAACAAAAACAATTTGATAGTGATAACTTAACAACTTATTTTTGCAGGTCAAAACTATTGCGATGGAGCCAAAAGATAAAACTGCCCCATCAGAAAACAATGATGTTGATGATGTTGAACAGGTACACCACTTAAATGTATTTGTGTTCTATATCTACATAATAGTGCTGAAGTTAAACTAAGTAAATTTAAATGACAGTAGCGGAGGAACATGTTCCATGAACAGACTATCTCCACTAACTAACTACTAAGCTCAGTGTTAATTTTGTTTAGTAAAGTGTAAAAATTAGTTAGTGCCCTTTAATCGTGCTATCTTTTTATATCCTGCATAATAATATGCCTAATTGATTGTTAACTTCCAGACATCACAACCATGCAATGATGAGCAAAACATGACCAAAGAAAATATTTATGCAAAAATTAATTTAAAGAGAAAACTACCTAAGCATAAATTCAGTGGAGTAAGTAGTATTATTATTGTAACTACATAAGAATTGTAATGTGTTTTTATTAAATATTATAAATAATAAACTGCAAAACTTCCATTATTTCCACAATTTAAAGATATGTAAACTTCCTTTTATGAAAACTTTATAATTTTTCTTTTCATTTCAGAAAAAAGAAGTGAAACATGAAATTTCCAAAAGGGATGCTATATTGATAGAATGCATAAGAGAAGAGTCAAAGTTAAAGATGCAACAGATGACTGAAGCACATGAATGGGCAAGAAGAGAACATTAGCTTCGCCTAAATAATTTAGAATTAGAAAATAAGATATTATTAGGTAAATTAGAAAAGCAATAATAATAAACACTGAAGTAGATATTGTGTTTTAATTATCTTATAATTTGTTTAAAACTAATAAACTAAAAATATCTTTCCACGAAAACTCTTCGAGCGATGCGCCCATGCTCATTATTTTCTTGTCCATGTCTAAGTTCAGGCACTTGTGGTGAAGGTAATACATAAGTTAGGTCTTCAAGTTATTCCCCCATATCAATCGCTATGTTGTGTAGAATAGCCAAGGCAATTATGTACAATTTTACATTTGCAAGGGACACTGTGAAACCATTCAATAAGCATCGAAATCATATCGAAATCTTTGCTTCCAAAGACCAAAACTCCGTTCTACTGTGTTTCTCGTATGAATATGAGCACGATTATATGCTTCTTCTTTCTGGCTCGATGGAGATTGAAAAGGTGTAAACAGATAACTTTTCAAAGGATATCCTGAATCACCGAGTAGGATACCTTGGAAATGACCTGATTCCAAACGTTCATTTAGTGAACTTTCTCGAAAAATCCTGGCATCGTGTGTACTTCCACGCCATCTTGCAACAATGTCTCTAATTCTTAAAGTGGAATCACAAACTACCTGAACGTTCATTGAATAGTATCCTTTACGATTTACATAATACTGTCCAGCATCACCTCCAACTTTTCTTATTTTTACATGTGTGCAGTCAATAGCTCCAATCACATTTCTAAAACCACATATATTTCTGAAACCTTGTATTACTTCTTCTTGTTCTGATAAACTTGATGGCATGTGAATAAAATGGCAAGATTGGCTAGCTAAAGATGTTGCTTCTCGGCGACATATATTGGTAACAGACAGTTGACTAATGCCATGTAAGTCAGCTGTGTCGTCTTGTATTTCCTGACGGGCCCAACTTCTTAGAGCTGTTAAAACTTGTAATTCAGGTGAAATGGCGCCCCCTCTTTTATCCTTTTTGATGTCGTCTTTCACCAAATCGATTATTTTCCTTGCATAGGCTTTCGTGAATCTATATTTAGATTTAAAACTTTTATCATCCAGATCAAATGGATCAAATCTATTTTTGTAGGATTTTGTCTTTCTTTGATTTCCTTGTGTGTCGTCACTATCTAACATATCAAATAAACTAACGTAATGTAAATAATCCATCGCTAGATAAAAATTTAACTCGGATAAATATCTTCACAAATAAAATTTATGTATTTTATATTCCTAACAAGTGACAACCTCAGCTGATTAAATAGCCGCCATTTTGCATTTACGCAGTCCTAATACAAGGGTGCAAGCGTGCGTAGAGCTTGTGTAAGTTTGTGTATAAATTTTGATCTCGTATAACGCATGTATACACGCCATCTGTCAATTTTTTTATTAGTTACGTTTTCGTTACGCATTGCTTATAGTACTTGTATACACTGTGTCGTAATTTTTATTAGTAAGACTATTAGTGTGTAAGGCTCCTTTAATAGTTTTATAATTGTCTATAATTATATAGTGGTTATAAAACATGTATCAATAGGTGACACTGAATGCCAATTGAAAAACAGTAAAAATTTGGAATGAAACAGAAAACAGGGGCATCAATGTAAAAACAGCAAATCTACTGTTAAAACAGTAGGGCTGGCAACACTGCTTCCAGGCAAGTGGTGGATCAAACATTTTTTAACCCGCCACAAAGATGGTAACGATAAGAGCCATACAAAATATCAAAAGGGTTCGAGCTGCTACTAATGCTGACGACTTTGAAAATTATTTCGAAAATTAAGAAGTTCTCTTCATAATATACCACCTAAAAATATTTTAAATTATGACGAGACAAATCTCGCAGATAATACCGGGTCAACAAAGTGTATTTTTAAACGTAAGGTCAAGTATCCGGAACGTGTAATGAATACTACCAAAGGCAATATTTCGATAACGTTTGCAGCTGCGGCGGATGGTACCCTGTTGCCCACTTACACAGTTTACAAAGCTGAGCATCTATGGATAACGTGGTGTGAAATAGGCCTAAGAACGCCCGACATAATAAGAGTAAATCTGGTTGGTTCGACTGGACACTTTTTCAAGACTGGTTTAATTCAGTAATCATACCATGGGCAGACAAACTAGATGGTCCAAAAAGTAATTATAGGCGACAATCTTTCAAGTCATCTTAATGTTGACATAGTGCGTAAATGTGAAGAACGGAACATAAGATTCACTTTCTTACCACCAAATTTAACTCGTATATCTCAGCCGTTGGATGTAGCGTTTTTCGGTCCATTAAAAAGGAAATGGCACCAAGTTTTAAACCAGTATAAAATAGATAATCCAGCAAAAACACAAATTAACAAGGCTCATTTCCCGATGATATTAAAATCCTTACTAGAGGCTATAGAAATAAGTAATAAAGCAAATATTTGCTCTGGATTCAAAGCAACAGGCATAGTATCTTTTAATCCCCAGAAACTATTACGAAAGCTTCCCGATTATGAAGAGCAAAACAATTATTATACCATTGATACGGCACTTTTAGATTATTTGAAAGCAAATCGGGCACCGAACCCAGTACAAAAGGTAAGAAACAAAAAGGTGAATATTGCTCCAGGTAAGTCTGTATCATCTCAGGAAGTCCAATTAATGATGACGAAAAAAACATCTAAGTTATTTGAAAAAAATAGTAAAAATATATCTGAATCCTACCAGACTTCACTTGATCCAGAAGCGAGTCTTGAAGCAGAGCAAGTGACCGATGCACTTCATTCAGAAACCAGACAAAAGGTTACTATTCTATCAGAAGTAAAATTCGGTCCTGATAATTACGCCTATACTGATTTAAAAAAGATGTACTTGCCAAACCTTAAAAGAATTGATAAAAACTACAACATTGTATCAAATAGTAAAAAGATTCTGCACGTCATCCAACCTGAAGGAGAAGAGCTTTCAAAGTACATAGATTATGAAAACCCAATACCATCAACGTCTGCAGATAATTTAATTACAAAAAAACGGGTATCACTTCAAGAAACTAAACTATGTAATGCAAAAAAGAAAATATTATGGAAAAGTGACGACAGTAGCGAAGACGACAATTATTCCTTAAGAGATTCTTCCAAAGATGAATGCTTTATACCGTCTATATCAGAATCATGTGAAGATATCGAAGGAAATGCTGTACAAGAAATAGAAGAAAAATGTAAAACATCGCCCATTAGTGTTAATAGTTACGTGTTGGTTAAATTTTGTGGGCCAAAAACCAATAGACTATGTCGGAAAAATTTGGATATTAACGATAATTCTGATATGTCTATTAAATTTATGAGGAATAGACATGGAGAATTTTATTGGTCGCATATCGATGACATTAGCTTTACAATAAAAAGTGACATCGAAACTATTTTAGGATCCCCTCGTGAGGGTCGTAGAGGTACTTTAAAATTTGACTGTATCGACTTTTCGAAGTATAATGTTCAATAAACTTCATAGATTATCATATATTATTAGTTCATAAATTTTAAGCTAAGATCCACCACTTGTTGTTGAATTGATTAAACTTAATCAATTCAACAACAAGTGGTGTTTAACAATTTTAAAATAGTCACAGTGATCTCACAAAAAATATTACAAAAAATACATTTTTTATGCTTGTTTATGTTGATTGGTAAAATTGATAACCATAGGTACTATGTAACCTATCTTTATCGTATTTAGTTAAGTCTGCATGTTATGTAAAAATATTAATAAAGAAGATTTTTAATTTTTATCTTTTAATTCTTTCGATAACCCTGACAGCTATTTCTATTTAGTTTGAAAAAATTAAAACAAGGCAGGTGAATTTGCCACATTCTGGAAATTTCCATTGCCAGTGCAAAATATTATAACATTTTAGTATATTTTTACTGTGACCAAGTATTTTTTTTTTTTTTTTTGGTATCGCAGGGTAACCAATTTACGGGTGATATCCAGGACGCCCGGGTAGGCAGTCCTAGACCGTATGTCGGACTCAGCATTTGGGGTGCCACTACCGCACTAAACCCCCTGCGGGAGCCTTCAGCCGCTATACTTGGAGGGTCCCGGATCTGCAGGCAACAGGATCCCTCCAGCGACAGGCTGGCTCGGCGAAAAGGCCAGACTTCTCCTCCATGGGGACTGTCCGGCTCACCTCTGAACAGTCCCGACGACGCCGTGTCTAGCAGGACCGGGTTCCCATCCCGGCCCGACACGGGAACAGGGGCGTTACTGGAAGCGCATTAAGTAGCGCCTCCTACGCACCCCCATTCGTCGCCCGCGGGTGGAAGCCACGTCGGCGGCCTCCTCTCTCACCCGCTCGTCGGCCTCCTTCTGGGACATTACTGTCTCGCAGAAGGAGACCATCGCCTTCCAGGTGATGACGCTCGGGAGTGACAAGTCCCCTCCGAGGACCGACGTCAGACCCTGACGCAGTGCCGCCCATCTCGGGCACACCTCGAGAGTGTGCTGGGCAGAGTCCACCGCCGCGCCACCATCGTGACATTCAGTCGTCGGCCTACTTTGGGCCGTCCGACACAGGTAGTCACCAAAGCAACCGTGCCCGGTGATAACCTGCGTCAGACGGAAGGTGAGGGGCTTGCGTTTTCGACGCATCCACCGCTCAAGGACTGGGCGCAGGGCAGCCGTTACGCGTGTGCCATACGGCTCCTCCGCCAGGTCCTCCCCCCCACCTCCGCATTAGCGCTTCCTGCCCTATCCGGCGCACCCGCAGAATCCCGTCCAACGTGGGGTTCTCACCAAGAGCCCTCCTACCCGAGACGTATGAGTAGGTCTCGGCAAGAACCTCCGCCACGAGACTGTGACCAAGTATGTGGCAATGATGACTGTAATTTTCAAAGTTAATTTATTAATTTGATCCAACAATTTGATTAGGCAATCTTACCACAAGTGATGGTTGACTTTGCCATATAAGTTATAGGACTCAAATATACTGGCCTCCAAAAAAATCGACCCACCCGTTAATTTTTGCTAACTAAGTTGTTATCTTAAATATACGACGATATAGTTGAATGGTTTTGCTTGTTCGTTATAAATTAAAATTAAAATGAATTAGTTGTAACATTTTGAAAGCACTGATAAGAAAATGTTCATTTGTGCATAAATTGCATTGTTAGTTTATTTCGAACTTTTAACGCGTAAACATCTCGGTTTTTTGTGTATCGTATTGATTAAACCTGTTAAATTTGTTGGAGTAAGCGATTTCTTAACATCAAACCATAAAATATGGATAGTACTGAAGCGGAAGCTGCTCAAGTTGTGGATCTCATTCGTGAGGGGTTAAGTCAGCGAAATGTGGCAAGAAGATTAAACGTGAGTCGATCAGTAGTGCGTAGGGTTTATAAACGATTCTTAGAGACTGGGGGGTATTGCCGGAGACCAGGATCTGGAAGAGGACGTGTAACAAACCTGACAGATGACCATTTTATTGTTTTGAATTCTTTGCGAAATCGTAATCTTTCTGCTGTTGACCTTCAGGGTAGGCTGAGGGAAAGTCGCGGAGTGTCGTGTCTGTGAGAATACTGTAAGATGAAGGCTTCGAGAGCAAAACTTGAAACCACACAAGCCAGCCACAGGACCAAAACTCACTGCATCTCACCGACAAGCGAGGTTAGAATTTGCTAGGCAGCACCTTAATTGGTCATTAGACCAATGGGAGAAGGTACTTTTCTGTGACGAAAGCCGAATGTCTCTTGTAGACTCTGACGGACATCGTAACGTTATGCGAAGGCCAGGGGAACGTTATGCTCAGTATTGCATTCGAGAAACAGTCAGATTTGGGGGAGGCTCTACATTGTTCTGGGGAGGCATATCTTTAACGGCACGTACTGAGTTGGTTTTCTTTCGTAATCGTGCTGTTAATGCTGAAAGTTACATATCAGATTCTAGAACCTCATGTTATGCCTTTTTATGGACATATTAGAGACAATTTCCAACTTATGCACGATAACGCAAGACCTCACGTCGCTAGAATTGTGTCTGAATACCTTCGGGAGGTTGGAATTCCAGTTATGCCAGGGCCAGCGTATAGTCCGGACTTAAACCCGATAGAGCAACTCTGGGACCAGCTCAAACAGAAAGTTAGAGCCCGAAATCCAATTCCAGACACATTGGATCAACTGGAGGCCGCTTTAAGGGAAGAATGGGAGCGGACCTCACAAGATGACATCAAAAACCTTCAATCACTTAATAGTCGTATACGGGCAGTGAATAAAGCAAGAGGAGGAAACACTCCATATTAAAGTAAGGTTTAGATAAGAAAATTAACAAAAAAGAAACAATATCGCTCAAGACAGTTAAATCGAAAATATGGTAAAATTTTATGTTTTCATGTCTCATTACATTTTTACGTAATAACTCCTGTTATTAGCATTTTTTCCACTTTTTTACAACCCTATAACTGCATTTAAACATTATCAATATTAAAATTATCAATAGATTGCGGTAAAATGAATTATCATCATTTTTTTCAAAAAACCGTAAGTGGGTCGATTTTTTTGGAGGCCAGTGTATTATTAATGAATTAGAAAGCAATAGATATTAGGGTCAAAGTACCAATTACTGACACCCTCCCAATTTATCGACACCTCAGTCGCTTTTATTAAAACTAAGAAATATAAGCTCTATGGTATTCTTCTCAAGCCAAAAAAAAATTAGAATGTTTTATTTTTTATCGAAATGGCAACAGAACTGTCAATAAAATCAATATGGCGACAGAACATCTGCTGTCGTCGGAGCATCGTGGAACAAGGAAGAAAAACAAGAGAAATCTTAAAAATTTGCTAAGGCGAGTGTTGTTTTTAACTAACTTTATTTCTTAGTTTTTAGTCTGTATTGTTTTTTATTGTTTAGCAGTTATTATAATGTGTAGCTATTGAGTGAATTTCCACAGTTATTTTTGCAGTTTTGAACGTTTTTATTTTTTAATTGTTGGATGTCAATATTTGGTACGCACAAAGTAAGAAATCCCATTTTATCGTCATACATGTCAATAATTAGTATTTCCTTTATGTTTTATTTATAGCAATTTTACACTTAATTTAGCTTCACATAATGTTTTAAATGTGATTGACTACCAATAAAAGCTTACATATATTATGCTACCAAATTTTGACACAGGTGTCAATAAAGTAATTTCCAATTATTAACATGGTGTCAACAAATGGTGTCCGGTATGTCAATATTGTTTAACCGTTTGTTTTCAGTCCGAGAATGAAACCCAATTGCAAAAGACCAAAGAAAATTGAAAAAACTAGAGACAAGATAAAAAGAAAGAAATATGATCCAGATTCTATAAAAAAAGCCTTACAAGCAATTGAAAATGGTATGAGCCAAAGACTTGCGGCTAAAACTTACCAGGTTCCACGAACTACCATTATCTATCAAATTAAGAATCCTGACCATAATTCGCGGCCAGGTCCTTCTACTGTGATGACTGAAAAAGAGGAGAAACTTTTGGTAGACTGGATTGTCATTTGCTGCAGAAAGGGATTCCCAAAAAGAAAAGAAGACATCATTAGTAGTGTTTCTCATTTTTTGAAAAACAAGAATAAAACAACTACCTTCAAAAACGGCGAAAAGTGGTTCAAACTCTTTCTGCGCCGTCATCCGAATATTTGTTTTCGTACACCGGAAGCAGTATCCTCTGCAAGTGCGGCGATTTCAGAAAACGACGTGAGAGGTTGGTTTAGGCAAATTGAGGAGTATCTTCGCAAAAACAATTTGTTTCATATACTTTCTGATCCATCACGTGTGTATAATGGTGACGAAACAAACTTCCTTCTTTGTCCCAAAACAGGGGTAGTATTGGCTCAAAAAGGAACCAAAAATGTATATGAAGTGGACAACGCACCAGCTAAGACAGCACTTACCGTTATGTTTACGTTTGGTGCGAACGGAAGGATCACTCCACCTATGGTCATTTTTCCGAACAAAAGACTATCAACAAGTATAACATCTACTATACCTCCAGACTGGGGTATAGGGCTAAGTGACAACGGATGGATGAAGTCTGAGATTTTTCATGATTATATTGAAAGTGTGTTGTATCCCAGTCTTGTGAAAGCGGGGGTTCAATTCCCAATTATACTCTTCGTCGATGGGCACAAATCTCACCTGGCCTACATGGTGAGTGAATTATGCGAGAAATTAAACATTGTACTCATTGCTCTTTATCCAAACTGCACTAGGCTGTTGCAACCTGCAGATGTCAGTGCTTTTAAGCCACTTAAGCATGGTTGGAAAAAATCAGTGCTGGAATGGCGTCGCACGCATCCATCTGAGGCTTTGACCAAAGTTTCCTTTGTACCACTCCTAGAAAAAACCATCCAACAATGGATTTCACCTTCAACAGTTATAAACGGCTTTAGAGCCACTGGATTGTTTCCGTGGAACGTCAACTCAATAGACTACAGTAAATGTATTGGAAAAAGTAATGCTCCTAAAGAAAACCAGAATAATCTATGTCAAGACAGGCCAATCTTACTATCACTTGAAGAATTTAAAAAAATTTTAGGTGACAAAAAGTTGACAGAAGTTGAACAGGACCCACTCAAATCGGAAAACGTGTATCTTAAAAGAATGTGGGACTTTTTCCAAGGAAAGCAAACACTTTTGACGAACGAGTTACTAGAAAATACAGATATTGATGACGACGTTCACACTCAGGATACCCTTTCTGAGTTCATACCTGTAACTGACAATGTAACAGGGCACTCTGTGGATGTTGCAAATATGAGAGTTATCATTGCCAATGAAGAAACGCTTTCCGATTTCATACCTGTAACAAATGAGGTCGAGATAGAATATACTGATTGTGATACTGTACAAAAAGAAGTACCTAAGACAAGCGTTAATTATAGCTGCTCACAGAATATTCAAGCCTTAAGTGTAGTCCACAAAGCTGAAGTATATGAGATACCTGAAAAACAAAGAACATTCAAAGATTTGAAAAAGACTCCACTCGAGATTACGACAAAGATTGTTAATCAACATGATTATGACAAACTTGATGTTATTGAAGACGACACAAACCCTAAGACCCATTTTAGTATTTCGCAACTCACGCCTGTTAAACTACAAGACGTTCTTCTGCTACCTAAAACACCGCAAAGAAAAGGTCAGAAAAACATAAAGAGAGCTCCTTTTGTATTAACGTCAGCTGAATGGAAGGCACTAGAGAATGAAAAGATAAAGATTAAAGAAGAAAAGGCAGAAGGTATTAAGAAAAGGAAAGAGGAGAGAGAGAAGAAGCTACAAGAAAAGACAACATTGACAAAGAAAAAAACTACTAAACAACCTAACAAAAAAGAAAATCGAAAAAATGAAGATTTAAAAAAGCTTTTGTTATCTGATAAGTTTTATAGTTCTACAATAGACATAAGCCTGAAATCACCCAAAAAGCAAGATATTGAAAAAGAGAATAGACAGAATACTACTACACGTGATAAAAGAATAAAACAAGAAAAGACATACACAACAGAAGAAATAGAACAATTTTTGACTGAGTTTGAATACAATTGAAGGTAGTTGTAAATACCTAGTTGTGAGTTTGTTTATTTGTTATTCTACCTATATTCTTAAGTTCAAATGTTCCTATTACCGTCCTAAGTTGTTTTAATATCTATCACAATAAAGCGTACGTATAAAAGACCTGATTTTTGTTTAATTACTTACCTAACTAATCTGTTTTACAATTTTTCCTGAGGTGTCAATAAATTAGGACCTTGGTATGGCGGTAATAGGCAAAAGTATGTCAATAAAGGGTAAACCGTACACAATTTATTTTAGGCCAAAAATTTGTGTTTAACTATGTTTGGACGTCATTTATGTGTGCTGGTAACATTCAATGACATTTGATCTAATCTATTAAAGATTCATACTTAAGCGGAAAATTTTGATATGTATTTTTTTTTTTTGACAGTTATAAAAAGTAACCCCTAAGGTGTCAATAATTGGGTACTTTACCCTAGATTGTATTTGAATGATGCATAAAATTACTGATTATAGCTGATTCGTTGCTTTGTATATCCGTATAGAGTTTTTTAAGAATAACTATTTCAAACTTTTTTATCCACCATAAAGTGGCAAAGCTGCCAGGTTTCACGGTACAAGTCTTAGTTCGCACTACCCCGCCCCCTCCGCCTAAGTAGCGTATTTATTGGTGCGAATCCGTGCCACGTGCGACGTTGTCGGTGACAGGTGAGTTCGAAGTGCGCGCGGGCGTTGTATACCCGGGTTCACAGTTCGTGTTTCAAGGTTTTTGATCGGTGTCCTTACGATTTACCCTGTTTTTTTTTTTTTTGGATATATTACAAGCTTCTGAAACTTTTATTCCATACATTATGGATGACGAACGGATTAGAGAGCTTTTGGAGGAATATTCTTCGGATGAAAGCTGTCCATCAGGGTCGGACATCGACGAAGAGGAGTTAATCAGCCAGCGCAGCGTAGTAACGAAAGAGACGACATCTTGTCTATAGCAACAGTCACATGTCCTGAGAAAGACAACAACAGCTCGATTGATCGACCTTATGCAAGGTATGTTTATGGCAAAGATCATACTAAATGGAATAAAGATTGTTATCGAACTAACGTGGGAACTCGATCCAAAAAAATTATTTCCGTCATTCCTTGTGTCAAAGGCCCAGCTCGTAATGTTCGTTTTCGTAATGTCGTTCGATATCGTGATTTCTTGACATTTGTTTGAAATGAATTTCAGTTGCTCTATTTGCTCAATGGTTTTCCATTTAAATCAAATAATTCATGTTACAAAATGTGGCCATTTATACCATTTCGACTGCATCGATGCAGAAATTAGAAGGTAATGAAGTATTGTAGTCTTTGACATATTTTAACAGTCTTTTAACTAAAACTGGGGAAAACCAAGAAGCCATACACCTAGACAATTATTGTTATACAAGCTTGGAGCTGGCCAATGATCTTCTCGATAAGGACACTCATTGGGTGGGTACTGAGGCAAAATAGAAAAGGTTTGCCGAAAGCGGTAGTAGACTCCAAATTAAAACCTGTCGAAGGAATAGCTATGGAGAATGAACGAGAAATATGCGTATTGAAGTGGAAAGACAAAATAGACGTGCTGATGTTATCCACGAAACATTCTAAAATAACTAAAAAGGGTAAAGTAATTCGCAAACCAAGAATGGTTTTAGCCTACAACAAAACTACTATGTCATGGGCTCCACAGGTGACTGAGATGAGCAGAAATTTTTTTGCGACTATTGGCTGCTTGCGGCGGTGGAAGCGTTTACTTCCGGTCAAGACCAAAATACTATTAGCACATTCGCTTCTTCTACCGCTTTTAGATTATGCAGACTCTTCTTATCCTGATCTTACAGAGGAATTGCTGAACAAACTTGAACGACTTCAAAACCTTTGTATACGTTTCATATATGGATTGCGTAAGTTTGATCATATATCCGAATTCCGAGCTAAACTCAAGTGGCTACCAATCAGATTGCGCCGCAATCTCCACATGCTTTCCCTTCTTTACTCCATTCTTTATAATCCCTTATCTCCTTCTTATTTAAAAGAACGTTTTGTTTTCCTTGGCTCCACTCCTGCCGGGCTAGCATGCGCGCCACGACAAAAGTTTGTCTATCCCTTTTCTCGTATTATCTCTTTATGTCTACAGTAGCTAGCATGCGTGCACGTGATACTCTTCTCGTCACGACAATTGAAGAGATAACAAGAAATTTTAGTTATCGTAGTTTTGTCGAATTTTGACGTGATTTTGACGTTTTAAGAAGATAAACTACTCGTTGTCAATATTAGAAAGACTACGATAAACGAAATATATTTAAATTATAAATATTATTATAATATCTTTTGTATACGTAGGCGTTTCCGTTCCGTTTTTGTCTTTGGAAGAGAATTATGTCTCTCGTATTGCGCATGCTAGGGTAATCGAGAAAATACTCGATGTAGACATTATCTATCTCTCTCGTCAAGAGATTATCTCGTTGTACGCATGCTAGCCCGGCTGACCCTCACCTATGCCTTCGATCGCGTGATAACAATCGACTGAAGATGTTTGTTTCGCGATCGCGGGCGTGCAGTAGTTCTTTTGCGATTAAGGCTGCGAAACTATGGAACAACCTACCGCGAGAAGTTCGTCACTCTGATTCGTTACCAATTTTTAAGAATCGCTTAATCGCGCACTATTTGTCGCTTTAAATGTTTTTTACGGTGTTATGCATTTGTGTACTTATGTTGTATATGTATGTATGTGTGAATGTATGTATGTATTGTATGTATTTATGTATGTATTCGCGTGTGTATGTGTGCTTTTATGTATTTACAATTATATTTATATCTATTAACTTTTGCACTATCCCGCACTTTGTTTGTTACTAATAATCTCCTTTTATCTGGGGTTGTCTGGAAGAGATTGCTTTAAGCAATAAGACTGCCTTTGCATGTTGTCAGTGTAATTACAATAGCTTTTGTTTAATTTTATCTTTGTACTGCTGTTTCTTTTATTTTCTTTTACTATGTAAAATTTTTGACTATATGCAATAAAGTTATAAGAAATAAAAATAAATAAAACAAAAAGCGCAGTTGATATGAGCGATAAAATGGCCGCATATTCATCGCCATTAGGTAAAACTGTTAAGTGGTATAAATAACCTGTTTTTAACCGAGTTCCAAAAAAGGAGGGGGTTCTCCATTCGATTTTTTTTTCTTATTATGTCATGAAACTATTAAATATGTAGACTGAAAAAATCATCAATTTATAGCGCTCGGGGATCTCGCGCGCCGCCGACACCCAGATGCAAGCCGCCTACATCGATCTGCACGACGCCTTAGCTGAGCTGAGCGCGGCCCACGCCGAAATTCGCCGCCACGCGGAGGGACAGCAGTGCGACGTCGGCGAGTTACTCGCCCACTTAGACAGGGCGGAGCTGCTGATGCAAGTGGCAGCCTTGCGCTGCACCTACGCAATGAAAATACGCGAACTACAGGAGCGAGGCACCCACCCTGTTTTTAACCGACCCAAAAAAGGAGGAGGTTCTCCATTCGATAATTTTTTTTTCTTATTATGTCATGAAACTATTGAATATGTAGACTGAAAAAATCTTCAATTTATAGCGCTCGGGGATCTCGCGCGCCGCCGACACCCAGATGCAAGCCGCCTACATCGATCTGCGCGACGCCTTAGCTGAGCTGAGCGCGGCCCACGCCGAAATTCGCCGCCACGCGAAGGGACAGCAGTGCGACGTCGGCGAGTTACTCGCCCACTTAGACAGGGCGGAGCTGCTGATGCAAGTGGCGGCCTTGCGCTGCACCTACGCAGTGCTAATACGCGAACTACAGGAGCGAGGCGCCCACTAGCTATTTCATTATAAATTGTTATTAATATAAACATTTTAATGATAAACTGTTATTAATATACATATTATAATAAAAAAGGGGCCAACCATAAATTATTAGGGGGTCGACGAAATGTGACATTGTGTGACAAGGGGGAGGGAGGGGTCCAAAATTTTGTGAGGTCACACTTCCAAATATAATAATATCAAAACGTAAGTGCAAAAACATGATATTTCAATTACCTATCAATAACTAACTTCAAAAATTAAAGTTTTATTTGTTTAGGCGAATTGACTTTTATTAAAACGATAATTGTGTTTGCTATCAAACGAAAAAAAACCGACTTCAATTGCATCGGCAAGTAATAAATAATAAATAAATTAACAAACGCACTAGTCGTCACTACGATTTTCAAGGGTTTCCCCCGATTTTACTGGGATCCCACAATCAGATCCTGGTTTACTTATCATGGTACCTAAGTTGGGATATTCCTTTTCCAACAAAAAAAGAATTATCAAAATCTGCTCATAAACGACGAAGTTATCCCCGAACATACATTTAAAAAAAAACATACGGTCGAATTGAGTAACTTCCTCCTTTTTTGAAGTCGGTTAAAAATTAGGAATAAAACTTATATTGAATTCAGCTTTTGTTAATACATGGGTTATGTATAACGAAAATAAAAAAGTGAAAGTATAGTACAGTTTAGAAGGGAGGTAGTCTAAGTAGGTATTTAGTTGATGCAGGAAAAGACGAGTCCATAGAACCCGAAAAAATAGATAGACCAAGGACTGAAACATCAATTATTGAAAAAAGAGGGTATCGTAATAAACACTAGACAATTTTGTTCAGAATGTTACAAAAAACTGTGTGGCAACGTACGGTTCAAAATCAGCTAACAATCAAACAAATAAAGGGGCAACATTTCGTAAAGAATGTCCAAATGAACCATATTTTTATTTAATTTCTATCAATAAGTTCCATTGCTTCGTTTAATTTGTATTTTAGAATGCCTAGTTACTTGTTTTTTACTTATATTTCACACATTGATAAAAATAAATCCTTGATTTTTGTGACGGTTACGTTTTTTCTCTTAATTTTTTCATTGTGTCCCACATTTCTTACAATTTCATAAACACGCCGAAACCACGCTGAAGTAACAGTCTACAGCGCAGTCACTTACATACACTAAATGTACGATAAACGTGGCCACCGGCGTAATAATTCTGCCCGAAAACAGCTCTGTCTCGCGTAGATACAAGACGGGGTCCGGTCACCGGTGACCGAGCTGGCAGTCAACGTGTTAATAAAAAATCTGATACAACAGTAGGTCGGCCTCAGAAATGTTTTTTGAGAGTTCTTCTAAAACCAAACATAGAAAGGTTAAAAGCCAAGTGCAGAATTGTCTTTTGCGGCAGCGGCAAGTGTAAGGGATAGTAGCAAGAGAAACAAACTACATTAATTCAAAAAATTGTAACATCGTCTCCGAAGTCTTTGAAAGTATAAAAAAAAAATATTAACAAGGTCTCCAGTGGAGACTCCACTGCAACAAAGGTCATACAAGCCTGATGAAGAATGACAGTTTCAAAGTCACAGGAATTTGGCCTTGGAATCCAGATGTTTTTAATGATTCTGATTTTATGGCAAGCACTGTCACAGAACAAGATAATCCGGATGATGTCACAGGAAACATGATAGAACCGATTAGCCAGGCCGCTGTTACATTACAAGATTCTCATTTAAACCAAAAGTGACTAGTCAGACAACCCCCGTTGATGACCAATCTCCCAAATCAAGACTATGCACGGTTTCTAATTATGATCAAACTACTAATCTACAATCTACCTCAACCAAAGATGATTTCATAGAAACAAAATAATGTAAAACGTTCACAAAGTATGTCAATCTCTGATAAAATTCTAAATATTAAACCTTTCCTTAAATCTCCGACACAAAGATGCACTCGAACTAAACGTGATTCAGCCTGCAATATCCCACTGTTGAGCATAGGCCTCTTCCTCATGTATGGGAAGGATCGGAGCTTAATCCACCACGCTGCTCCAATGCGGTTTGGCGGATATATTCCCTACTATGAGTAACGATCGCTATCAGGTGTACATGATAACAACCGGGACCGACGGCTTAACGTGCTCTCCGAGGCACTGTGGGGAGACCCACAAGGAATGCACAAACACCCAGACCACGGCAAACATCTGTACGAACTAAACGTAAAAAATCTAAAATAATTAGTAGTTCACCTTACAAATCCCAATTAGAAGACGCAATTAAGCAGAAAGGTGAAACAAAACCCAAAAAGCCTAAAAAATCTTTCAAAGTACCGAATAAAAGTAATACAAAGAAGGTTTGGAAATGTCCTGGAAGTCAAGAGATATACAAGGAACCTATTACAGAAGACTGGATCGAATGCTCAGTTTGTCGAGAATGGTGGCACGAGAAGTGCACAGGATATCTTGGATTTGGTGTATTTAAATGCGACATTTGTCTTCCATAACTAATGTAAAAATGACTGCGTAACGTGCGCCATCTTATCGACTTCACTGCGCCAACTTACCCAATAGGTTGTGTAAAAGTGCGCGTTTCTAAAGTTTTATGTCTTTGTACGAATTAACCCAAAGATAAAAACTGTGAATTTGATTTAAGTTTTCTTTTGTTACCAATGATTCAGTGATTTAAAATATATAAATTTGATTTTGAAATGTTAATGTTTATTTTTTTATGACCAATTGTTTGAAAAGTGCGTCATCTTACACCACTCTTCCCTACACATCTGTCGAAAATATAGAAATTACCGACATTTCGCTTAGATATCAATCACTCAAATTGTACGAATGTTTATAAATGGGGTCGTGACGGGTTATCCGGCCATAGTATACATAAACAATAGTTCGACGATCCTGAGAAGACTGATGAATTCCTGTTTGTTATATCTCTTGTGCCAATTAGAGTATTAACGGAAGACGGGCAAGTGATATGGCAGAATCCACGGCCTTCCTCACCAAGATTGTGCAGGATAATAAAATTTGTTTATCAAAAAGAAAGTGAAAGATTGATCAAAGAGGAACATAGTTTAATGACATCAAAAATCGACCTGCTAACTCCAACCATAATTAATATCAATGATCGTTCGTTTTCAGTTAATCATCACATGATACTACATATGTATGATCGATGGAAAAATTTGCAACACAATATCTGAAACTAAAAGTACGCAGAGATGTTTTATTTGTAAAGCTGGCGCTAGTGACATTAATATAGATAAAATATTTGAACCTGACACAAACATGTATCAATTGGGATTTGGGATATCTCCACTACATTGCTCTATTCGCACCATGGAATGTTTTCTCCATATATGCTACCGAGATCAGATTAAAACTTGGCAAGTTAGAGGTGAACAAAATAAAAAAAAAACGAAAGAACTTCTTCTATAACTGGACTCAACAATGATTTGTTGTACAGGTTTAACGTGATTTTAAAAACAAACTTTAATTGGATTGGAAGTAGATTCCCATAAATTTAGAAAGTATTGCCTCGATACAAGAAAATTATATTAAGATGCCTGTGACAGTGCACAAAATTTTAATGCACGTAGCAGATATAGTCGATAACTGTATAGTGCCATTGGGACAAATGTCCGAAGAAGCTTCAGAGTCAAAAAACAAAGAAATGAGAAAATCAGAGAAGGCTTTACTTGCAAAAAAATAGACATCGTACAAATTACGACGTGATGCGTTACATGCTTGTAGCTTCCGACCCTCACAGACCATTTTTGAGGAATCTCTGACAAAAAAGAAGAGGAATCGTTAATAAATCGTCTTTGGACAACACTGGACAACACCTGTGTCAGACGAAAATTGGTTAATGGTTTCTACATTGTCGCCGAACATGAGTTTTTCGTCGGAAATCATGGACAATGTCAATTCTCTAATTTATCAATATTTAACAACGATTGACAGACATTTAGCGGAAATGTTTGCAGCGAAAACGAAAGCAATTAGTACCATTTGAAAAAAAACGCAGGAAACGTCGAAAGAGCGGGAGTGTTTTTTTTTTTTGCATTAAAATTTGAAAATATCTTTATGGTTCAGATAGGTGTAAATTAGTGTATGTGATATAGTCGATAACTGTATATTGCCATTGGGACAAATGTCCGAAGAAGCTTCAGAGCACATATATAGACTTTTTTTAATCAATAAATAAATAGATAATTCATTATCTTTGCATTATATTACTCCATTAATCATAATAAAAGCTACAATTAATAATTTAGCCGAATGCAATAGTTGTATATTTTTGTCCCCCTAAATTGGCCATATCGAATACTGGGCGTCGGCTTAATTTTGCTAAATGGAGCATCAAAATGTTCGAAAATGAACGTGACTTTTGGCGAAAACACATCATGTCTGACGAGGCACATTTTTCGTTAAGTGGAGGCGTTAACAAACAAAATTGTCGGTTTTATGCCACCGAAACCCCTCAAGTAATCGAAGAGCAGCCTCTTTACGACCAAAAAGTTACTGTTTGGTGTGATATGATTATCGGGTCGTATTTTTTGAAGACGATGATGGAGCTATGGAAACCGTCAATGGTGAGTGTTATCGGGCCATGATAACGGATTTTCTGATGCCAATTATTCGTGAAAATGACATAGACGATTACTGATTCCAACAGCATCCTGTTTCCAGCATGGCAACACATGCCACACAGCTCGAGCAACAATCAATTTATTGCGACCATTGTTCCCTGGGCGACTGGTATCGAAAAATGGCGATTTTGACTGGCCACCGGGATCACCTGATTTGATGCCACCCTAACTATTTTTTGTGGGGTTATTTGAAATCCAAGGTATACGCTAACAAGGCAAGGACTCAAGCTGGCCTCAAGAACAATATTCGTCAAGAAACTGCCGCCATATCCACTGAAATATTGGCCAACGTGATTGAAAACTCCGAAAAAAGGACACATTTGGTTGCCAAGGCCAGAGGTGGCCATTTGCGCGATATCATTTTAAGTAACAACAATCTCAATAATAGTTTTTTTACAAATGAACAAAAACAATTTTTTTTAACAAACACTACCCACTATTTATTCGAAGGGAATCTATTTTTTTTTTTTTTTAACAAACAATTGCTTTCACTTTAAATGGCCCACCCACTATTTATTCGAAGGGAATCTATCAGCGCGAATACTATTGTGAAAATTTTAGCTCAAGGTGACAACCAAGTCATCTGCAGACAATACAAAACTCAAAACACAAGGGATGAAGAAGAGTTGAAGGAGGCGTTACATAAAATTGTGGAGAACAACTAAAGGATTATGGACTCCGTGCACAAAACAGAAATCCATGCATTTAAGGGTTAACGAGGTTCGATTTATAGATTCCACATTTGTTTTGCATTCGACTGCATGTTCTCTCTGATTCAATTTAATAATGGTGAAGTCTCTGTTGTGTCATCGAAAAGAGTGAAGATCATTGAAGAGTGCTGGATGATTTTTCTCTCTGATGTCTTGGAATGAGGGAATATTTTGTCGCAACGGAACATTTAATTAAAACACACTTCGTCCCGCTGTTAAAAGGACTCATGGCAGATGACCTCACAACGGTCACAAAGAAATTGATGGATAATTCTATTGGACAAGGGAATAACGACTACCTGTTAGTTAGTTGTTGACCAAGATTAATTAAAACACACTTCGTCCCGCTGTTTAAAGGACTCACCATGGCAGATGACCTCACAACGGTCACAAAGAACTTGACGGATAATTCCACTGGACAAGGGAATAACGACTACCTGTTAGTTGTTGACCAAGATTAATTAAAACACACTTCGTCCTGCTGTTTAAAGGACTCACCATGGCAGATGACCTCACAACGGTCACAAAGAACTTGACGGATAATTCCACTGGACAAGGGAATAACGACTACCTGTTAGTTGTTGACCAAGATTAATTAAAACACACTTCGTCCCGCTGTTTAAAGGAATCACAATGGCAGCCGACCTCACAACGGTCACAAAGAAATTGATGGATAATTCCATGGGACAAGGGAATAACGACTACCTGTTAGTTAGTTGTTGACCAAGATATAGGTCCACCATTTAACATAAAAATATAACCACTGGTTGATTTTCTTGTACCCAAGTCCCTGGCAAAATCTGAATCCAAATATCCAATTAAACTTTCATGACCTTGATACTTTATACATACATTTTTAGTTTTTATAAGATATCTAATAATCCTCTTAAGCTGATTAACATGATGTATACTAGTTATTAATATATCTACTTAACAAATTTACTCCATATGAAATATCTGGCCTAGTTGCTGTAGATAAAAACAGTAAAGACCCTATAGCTTCTCTGTAAGAAAAATCAGTGTGCTTAAATCCAATATTTTTAGTTAAATGAATATTTACATCAATTGGTGTACTGCTTGAGTGTGCAGTACTTATATTAAATTTACTTATTAACTGTTCAATATATTGTCTCTGACTGATACAAATAGAATTATTGTCCTTTAAGATTTCTAAACCAACAAACCGATTTAAATTATCATCAACATACAATATTAACAAGGCTTTAATACCAGTTACCAACAAATACACACAAAGTCTTCTTGTGACTGAACATGCTTACGTTCAGATTCCCGCTGAAAACTTTAATAGAAAATTTGTAAACTTTTCATTCCAGCAACGAGATGCCTGTTTTTGATACAGGGATTAATTCAAATTACATATTTTATTTTCTGGTGCTTTCACTCCATCTGGAGTGACCATAAAAATATCCTCTTCTAACTCTCCATATAAAATAAAAAAAAATTAAAATAAAAAATATCTGTGGTTGGAAAATATTTGTATTGCCAATCATATCGACAACAAAAGGATTTGGGACTCCATAGAAAAAGGGACAACAAAAGTTAGGATAGGTGATTAATAGAGACGAGACTATGCAGTCTGCTGACATCATGGTCTATGGAAAAGTCCCAATCTTACGAGGAAATATCCAAGGATGGAGACGAAACGATGAGTCACATGTGTCACACATTGTCCATGATTAGTTCAAATGCCTTGAAAGTGTCATATTACTCCGACAGCCCACTCAATCCCACAGATCTTGGAAGTTTTACACATATCTTGCTGGAATTTCATAAACCTGAAAAATTTCAAGAAAAGTTAAGTATCCAGAGGGCCTACATCCTCCCGGCTATAAAGCAGCTGTATTATATCTGGATCCATCCCTTGGGGGAGCATTTGGGGCTTCCCTGACCCGGTTCATGATTACGAGTTTCCCTGATCCAGTAACAGAAGGTCTCTCAACTTCTCTTCACTACTGTTTGAACTGTCTAAAGATTCATTTTTCTATTTACACATACTATTTTAGATACATACGCTGTTATTGAATAAATAAAAAGCAAGGACTTAATTTAATTATATTAACTTCGATTATGAATTAAGTCCATTTTTATTTGTTTTTGATACACTAATTTATTCGAAGGGAATCTATTTTTTTTAACAAACAATTGCTTTCACTTCAAATGGCCCACCCACTATATATTCGAAGGGAATCTATCAGCGCGAATACTATTGTGAAAATTTTAGCTCAAGGTGACAACCAAGTCATCTGCAGACAATACAAAACTCAAAACACAAGTGATGAAGAAGAGTTGAAGGAGGCGTTACATAAAATTGTGGAGAACAACTAAAGGATTATGGACTCCGTGCACAAAACAGAAATCCACGCATTTAAGGGTTAACGAGGTTCGATTTATAGAGATTCCACATTTGTTTTGCATTCGACTGCATGTTCTCTCTGATTCAATTTAATAATGGTGAAGTCATTGTGTGTTTTCCAATTGCAGCACCAAAGCGCATTTTAAGGCGTAATGCTCAATTTTGAATGTTTCAACTACAGCAATGCTTCGCTCAATCGAGCACATTCAAGTTTCTAGTTTTCCTATTACAGGATTTAAGCGCATTATGCGGTTTAATGCTCAACGTTGAATGTTTCAACTACAGCAACGCTTCGCTCAATTGAGCACAATAAAAAGGACTGCTTTTGCGTGATGCGTACAACGATACAAATTACAATCTATACCAACCCAGTAGCAGAAAATTAACATTAATTTAGTGTTTATTCTTTAAATTGTTCTAAATTTTTGATCCCTTCCTCGAATCCCTTGATCGAATTTTTTTATTAACCCTCTATAACACTTTAACTTAGATTTTGATAATTGTTACATATTTGGATATCATTCAAAAAATAAAAATACACGTATTTCTGGATTTTTTTAATTATGTAATAATTAAGCCATAAAAATAGAAAAAAGGGAGTGTAGCTTACAGGCAACAACGAGTGATAACAGTACAAAAAGTACATTATTTGTGAATTATAAAAGGTGGAAGTTTTTGAAGCAATTTTTATTTTTGTGTGGCATAAGGCCACCCCACACTTTTAACATATTATTATGTATAGTGTGAGTAAATCCAACGTAATTTGGAAACCCAATGCATTTTTTTATCCGCCCCTTGGGGCCAGTATCCAATCTGGTCTTGACGAATTGCCTGAGGAGGCACATGCTGTGCAGAACCTCTGTGTTTCTTTTGTTTTGTGAAGAATGAGTTCTTGTACCTATTTTACAGAACTTTCAGCATTTTCCCGACGGAAATCGGCTGAAGATATAATGATCTTCTAAGTTTATTAGGGCTGTAGCGTTTTAGCAAGTTTCAGGCTTTGTTGGAGCATATCTGTTAATCCACACAAAGTTCTGTTCTAATGGAATTCGTCCAAACGTTGTGCTCAAGGCTTCAATAACCAGTCAGATTTCGAAAATGCTATCGGCATTCGGGTCAGTCTGGAGAAGACATTTGCTATTGTCATTGAAATGTAAGAATTGTAAAAAAAAATTCGAATATGCTCAAACCCATTGTCTGTTGAACAAGTGGTGTACCAAGTACGCCCCCCCCCCCACCAATGGTTGGTCACTCTGAGCAGTTGAGCTAGTGACATCAGGTACACCAGAACTATAAATTGTCGTATATCTGTTTCAGATACACCAAAGGTGCCAGTCATTTCGATTATTTTGTACGACGTAAAGATTAGTTTCCTCTGCTATTTTTTCATAGGTTCTGGAGGAAAAAGGAAAAGAAAAATTTCGGTAGGACTTTCTTTGTCTAATATATTAGGATCTAGTGATTAGTTGAATGTCTGCTGCTGTCGATTTAATTCAATATGCTTTTTGGTCCGTCGTAAGTTTAGTTTTTCTGGCTTAGGTCATTTTGCAGGAACTGGGAGACTTGTGGCACGTAAAGACGAAGCCAGTGATTCCACATTCGGGGCAGAGCCAATGTAGTCATCCTCTAAATTTACTATAGTCACCTCCAAATCAGTTTCATCCATCAAAGATTTGTCAACAAACTTTTCAAACTCAGGGTCAAAATTTGGGTCTGCTGACCCACACTGACTGTCATCATCCAAATCCAGAACAAGATGGTTACTCATAAAAACATCATTAAGTAAATCTTCAACCTAGAATGGCTGAAGTAAAAGCTTGCGAGCCATTCTGAAACAGGAAAATAAACCAGTCCCTGACCAAACATTTCATACTAAACATAGCCCTTATCACATAATGTAGCCCATAAGATACAAACACCAAAAGCAAGATAATTCAATACACAACTCCCAATTACACAAATATGACATTATATAACAAAATTTACATATTTACCTCCAAGATAATTACAAAACTACAAATTTTGGAACGCTAAAACTATTATTTACAGATTTTTTTACTTGTAACTTCAACCAACTTGTTCAAATCTTGTCTTCACTAAAGTAATATTGACTTTTGAGTTAAGTGGTGATAACTAGTTGAAAATTATTGTATTAATCTTGCAACTAGTTGTGTAGGCAACAGACTACAGTAGATTTTAGCGTATAAAAAGTAACCAGTATAAAGTAAGAGAGGTGAAAGCACTTTGTTGCCTGTGGTCTACTGTATGTTACAGAGGGTTAAGATTAACAACTACCTATATCGTTAGTAATGTTGAATTGTTGAAAAATATTTTTCTTCGAACTTTTTTGGAAATAATAAAAAGTTAATTCAGACTGTGATAAAAAATTGTAATATTTTACAGTTATTTAACTATTCTTTACGTTGTTATTTCTTGCACTGTGTCCCCGCTATATGATAATATGACACTCTCTCTCATGACCATTGGTTGCAAGTTGACTGGAAGAGATTTCTTCTAGGGATAAGTCTGTGGGATAAGTCCACCTTAGCCATCAACTATATGTCATATATGTGTAATTTTCTGTAATTTCTGTATATTCTTTTTTTTAGTGGAATAAAGTATATAATAAAAAAAATATAAGTAAGTATGGATGAAGTTACAAACATTGCCTATATTTTTTTTGTATTCCATATTTAAAATGTGATTACAATTATTTCAGTTTAGAATTCAAAACTTTTAACGAAACCTCCACATTGTAATGACTTTGATCGAACCATTGAATGAAGCAGGCAATCATAAATGTTATCAAAATGAAGACAACAATCTTATTTGTTCATATTTACGAAAATGAAAATAAAGAAAACCACGAAGAGCAATCAGTAAGTGTTTAACTAAGTACGAAGAGCCTGAAGTTCATGATTCTTATCAGGTACAAATAGTTCATAGTGAAACTATTTTGTTTTAATCTAAGTGAAATAAAATTTAACGTCTTACAATGTAGGTATAAAATGTTACATTACTAATATATTACAATTATTTCAAACAGATACAAGATAAATATTTTTTTATAATTTAAATAATTTTTCATTATAAAATGTTCAATCTTCTTAGCAAGAAGTTAAAAGATTAGAACTAAGTGTTTTATTTGTATAATTATTTTAGGTTACATTGCAAATATTAAAAGGGATGAACTTATAAATTCATTCTGCAGATTTTAAAACAGAGAGTAATACTGAGAAATAATAATTTCATTAATTTTTAAATGTATAGTTTATAGACTGCAGATTAAATTTTGAAGTTTTAATCTATACTAATATATAAAGCTGAAGAGTTTGTTTGGTTGTTTGTTTGTTTGTTTGTTTGTTTGAACGCGGTAATCTCTGGATCTACTGGGCCGATTTGAACAATTCTTTCAGTGTTAGATAGCCCATTTATCGAAGAAGGCTATAGGCTATGTGTCATCGCGCTAAGACCAATAGGAGAGGAATCCACGCCGACGAAGTCGCGCGCAGAAGCTAGTTAAATTATAATTGTCTGTTATGTTTCTAATTTTTCTGATGCTGTGTGGACAAAGAAAGCCACAATGGCAATGCTTAGCATATATGAAGCAAATGTACAATAAATCGCTTGTGGAAGAAAACATCAGAAGGCTTAAAGATTTATGTACGCAGGCAAAAATACTTAATGTCAGCAGTAATGCTGAAGGTGTATTAAACTATTAATAGTGTGTTGATTAGAACTTTTCATTATAAGGATTAAGTTATGGTTTTACAGGTAACAGCAGATCAGGTTAAATGAAAATTTAATCGCTTAAACAATAAAAATATAAGGACAACAACAATAAGAGTAGAAGAGCTCATATGACATTTGAATATTTGAGCAATTTGAACAAATTTTTCATAAAGAGAAAAATGTTTCCACTCCACATGCATTTTCTTCTTTGACACTTTCTACAGATGGAAAAAAAGGAAGCATGACATAACCCAGATCAAAAAACATTAGTAAGAGTAAAAAATTCAAAACAACTGCAATTGCATACGTTAAAAAAACTGCAAGAAACCAGCAACGCATTCAAAGTATGGTACTTTTACAAAACATTCAAGAAAACCACAAGGCTAGAGATGAAAACATGACTAAATATTTAGAAATGAAAGAGAAAGAAATGGAGTTAAAAAAATGGAATCGATGTTCGTGAAACAGAAATGTAGGTAATATATATAATATAAGGTAATATATATATAAGGTAATATATATAATGTTTTAGACTTGGAGTTTTTCCTGTTCCACTAAAATGTTCTCTAATAACTCCAGTATACAAGGGAGGGGAGAGAGACAACATAAGCAATTATAGGCCCATTTCAGTATTACCAGCAATATCTAAAATTATAGAAAAATTACTCAACAACAGGCTACTTACTTATTTAGATAAATTTAATATACTATCTCTTTCTCAATTTGGGTTTAGACGAGGGAAATCAACAGAAGATGCAATAACGGCCCTCACTGCAATGGTCACAAATCAACTCGACAAAGGAAATAAATGTTTGTCTGTTTTTTTGGATCTCAGAAAAGCTTTTGATACTGTCTCTCTCCCCATCCTTGTACATAAGCTGGAAAAAGCTGGAATTAGGGGGAAAGCACTCTCATTATTCAGGGACTATCTTTCGGAAAGAAGGCAAATGGTCAAATTAGGTGAATTTGTAAGTGAAAATGCTACTGTGACATATGGCGTCCCTCAAGGAAGCGTTTTGGGCCCTACGTTATTTCTTTTGTACATAAACGATCTGTGCAACATTCAGATAAAACAAGCGAAGGTCTTCTCCTATGCAGACGACACTGCGATCGTCTTCACTGGCAATTCTTGGACAAATGTCAAAGAAAGTGCTGAGCAAGGTATGACTCTGGTAAGCAAATGGTTAAAAAGCAACCTGCTAACACTAAATACAACTAAATCAAATTATATTTGTTTTTCAATAAACAAGCAAACACAACCTGACAATGACCTTAATATAAAAATACATAACTGCGAAGACTTGCAAAACAGAAACTGTAACTGTCCTAAAATAGATAAAGTTGAGTGCACGAAATATTTGGGAGTTATAGTGGACCAAAGATTATCATGGTACCCGCACCTAGAAAAAGTAGCGAGTAGAATCAGAAAATTAATTTTCATATTTCGTACATTACGACATGTGATTCCAAGTCCGGATAAAAATGATAAATTAACATCAAGGAACATTCTTACGGAAATATATGTCGCTCTAGTCCAATCAATTCTAATTTACTGTATTCCCATTTGGGGAGGTGCACTAAAAACAAAGTTTCTAACGCTAGAACGAGCTCAGCGAGCTTTAATTAAGGTTATGTATTTTAAAAATACAATGTTTCCTACGGACCAACTGTACGAACTAAGTTGCTTACTAACTGTACGAAAGCTTTATCTATTGCACATAATTTTGAAAATGCATAAATCCCTTCCCTATGACCCACAATTAGAAAATAAAAGAAGGAAATATATAATAGCACGTACCCCAGGGACTAGAACTTTATTTGCTAGCATTCAATATGAGTCACGTTCATGCTTTTTGTATAATAAAATAAATAAAATATTAAATATATATTCCATGCTATATTATGAGTGTAAGAAAAAAATTAAAGAATGGTTGAAACCACTCAGTTATGAGGAAACAGAATCTTTTATGCAGATCGCAAATCAGCGATAGAAAAGCATATAAAATGAACGAAAATATGTACACTACACATCATACCCGTATATACTGAACACAAATACGTAATAATAATGCATCCACCTGAACGCACACCACGCACCTCAGACAACTCACCTCATACATAACTACATTTAGGCGACTTCAATGAGCACAAAAGAACAAAATAATTGTCATTACATTGTAAAACTAGTAACTTTTTATTATTTATTTATTTGATTTTTAATATTGATTATTATTATTTTTTTAATATTATGCTAATGGAAGAGCGGAGTCTCCTGGTACAGGCAACAACATGCTTAAAAGGAGGCTCCAATCACTAGTGGATTTTTGTAAGAAACTTTTTAGTAAATAAATTATTATTATTATTATTATTATAAAAAAGATATTGCGAGTGAAAAACTAAAGTTGAATGAAAAGAAGCACAAGAACTGGTTAAATCTAGAAAAATTTAAATGTGAACTTCTAGAAAAACTGTTAAAAAAATCGTACCGACAGCGAAGATTCATTAAATTAACAAAAATTAATGTTTAAGAGTTTGTTGTATGTGCCTAAAAAGTTTATTTTAACATGCCAAAACAAATACTTTATTTTAAGTTTTAGATTAAGATTTTATTGTACTTAAAAGTTTATTATGTTTTTAACATGCAAAAACCAATAAAACATTTTTTAAAGTTTTTTATTTAAATAAACAGTAGATTACTTATTTAATAAATTTTAATTCTTTATCATTTTAATTGAATTTTACAAATCAATTTACAAGTGGTATAGAAAAGTATAGATATTTTATTTTGAGCTTAAGAAACTTGTGCATCTGGAAACAAGTCTCTGAATAATAGTATTCTACGATCTCTATCATTTTTATTATTTTGATATTGTTCTTTATAACCATGTTCCTCTAAATTTATTCTACAAATTCTACAATTGTACATTATCCATGATTATCATCTACAAAGATCAAAATTATCATGTCCATTGATACACTAATTGTGCAAAATACATGCTGCTGTAACAATTTTGGATACAAATGATAAATCTTTGTACTCAGTAAAGAATTTAATTTTTTTTTTTTTTTTTTTTTTTTTTATGTTACTAGGTTGGCAAACAAGCGTACGGCTCACCTGATGGTAAGTGACTACCGTAGCCTATAGACGCCTGCAACACCTGAAGCATCGCAAGCGCGTTGCCGACCCTATCCCCAATCCCCCCAGGAGCTCTGGTCACCTTACTCACCAACAGGAACACAATACTGTTTGAAAACAGTATTATTTAGCTGTGGTCTTCTGTAAGGTCGAGGTACTACCCCAGTCGGGCTGCTCCATATTTTGAGCAGGAAATTTCCTGCTGTGCCCTACCTCAGTTAATTAGTCGAAAACGGCTTTTCAACGAATATTGAATTCGAATTGGTATTTATACTAATATTATAAAGAGGTAAAGTTTATAACTTTGTTTGTTTGCAGTGGGTAATCTTGGAAAATACTGATCCGATCATAAAATTCTTTTACTAACAGAAAGCTACACTATTCAGGAGTGACATAGGCTTAAGGCTATATTTTATTGCAATTGATTATAAAATACACTGAAAATAATAGTAGGTGTTACGAATCGCGCCATCTCTTGACGTGCTCTTGACGACCTGTACCAACTAAACATCGATGTAAAATTGTAAAGTAACAGGTAACAGCGGACGGCGCGCGGCGGGCCAAAGCACTAAGCAGCGACGGTGTTCACGACGTTCACCAGAGTATGATTATAAAGTTCACTGATTCATTGCATTTAAAAATTCGTTATTATTCTGTACGCGTTAAATTTAAAAACTTGAAACATATCAAATTACTGTAAAAATCAAGAAATATATTACGTTTATATTTATCATATTTATCGTTTATTATTTTGTCAGTTCTATATCGAACGTCATAAGATTACATTAATACATTAAATAAGTTTTCTATTGTCTAAACTAGTCTAAAGCGCTAAGATTAGATTAGAAATAATTTTATCTGGTGGTTAAGTATTTTTAAATTTTCCAATTTTCCGCGCAATTTTCTTAATTTCTTGTGACAATAACAAAAACAAAAAAATAATAATTAGCCAAATTGGTCCAGCCACTCAGGCGTGATGGCGTGACCATGACCAAGGAAAATAGGGATTCATTTATTTAAATAGATATCACTTTATTTATACATTGATGAGGTTGCTGTCTATGATTTTTTTTAAACATTTAATTTAGCGCACTCTAGTGGTACATTATTTGAAAAAATTAACATTCAAATTAATGGGGGCTTTACACGCTACGTTAAATTGTAGCAAATAGCAATTTATTGAACGATTTATCGCTCCAACAAATTGAAAGAGCAGAGCACAACTCCAATCTCAATAAATCGCTACAATCTCCCGTTTACACACAACAATAAATTGTAACAATCTCATCGTTACGATAAATTGCTACAACTTAGCAACGAGTGTGTAAAGCCCGCTTAAGAATTTGGCATTGTGCGTCACTGATGCTCTGCAATTGGAACACTACCTCTGTTGTGTCATCGAAAAGAGTGAAGATCATTGAAGAGTGCTGGATGATTTTTCTCTCTGATGTCTTGGAATGAGGGAATATTTTGTCGCAACGGAACATTTAATTAAAACACACTTCGTCCCGCTGTTTAAAGGACTCACCATGGCAGATGACCTCACAACGGTCACAAAGAAATTGATGGATAATTCCACTGGACAAGGGAATAACGACTACCTGTTAGTTAGTTGTTGACCAAGATTAATTAAAACACACTTCGTCCCGCTGTTTAACCGATTCGGACCCGGCGACCATTTCAATGGACATGACTTATTACTTACTGCATGTAATATGAAACAGGATATTAAGATAGCTAGTGTAAATATTTGACTGTAGCGGTGACTTACCTAGAAACGTTACAGTAAACAAAACACAATCGGATTTGTTGTAAGGCGAAAAAATTAGTTAAGTGTTGACTGACGTTCGCCATGAGTATACACAAAGCGAGTAAGTCATTAGTTTTATTTTATTTACTCTATAACGACGTGATCGATTGTTAAGATATTTTTTTTAATCTGTAAAGTAAATGTATTTGCTAAGATATTTATTTATAAAAAAATACAAATTATTTGGTTTTTGTAATAAAATTTTGCGGATGAAGCTATGTCCATTTTAGTGGACATAGGGTAACAATAGTTGTCGAACGTTCGTATTTGCAATTAGATGTTGTTCTGAATTTTACATATCATTTTTATTTATTTTTTTAGGTTTTGATCTATCCAAAAGCCAAGATGTGAGTAGTTTACTAAATTTATTACAAAACGGAACAATATCAGACTTGGACGAAGAAAGTGATGACGAAAATGTACAGACAATATTAGAAAAAATTGTTCGAGTGGATAGTAATACAACTCAACCAAACGAAAGAGTAATAGCTGATCACTCTGAAAAGGAGGAAGATTCAGTAGAGGACGGAGATATAGAGGAAGAAGAACCAAGAACTGGATCAAGTAGTAAAAATGACATAATTTGGAGAAAACATTTACAGATTGAATCACCACAATTCATTTGGTTAGCTCCGCCACCTTCTGAAATAGTTCACCTCTCGCTCCCATCGATTATTTTTCTAAATTTATCACTGAGTCCCTAATTGAAGATTTTTTTTTCAATACAAATTTGTATGCTGTAAAATTCATATAATAATTGGTAGCCTGAAGTTTCCTCGTATTCGTTTATATTGGGATTCCAGTTTAGATATGAATTTTTTTTATAGAACATGGCCAGAGATAAGATTTCTTCAGATGAGATACAATTTGCATTTAATTATAACACTTCCATTCCCCAAAATAACACGGATCGTTTTATCAAAGTTCGACCAACAAACCACTCAAAGTGGACATCAAAATTTCCAAAAATCTGAAAACTATAAATCACATATTTATACAAAAATCCCTTCACTATACCTCTAACTCACAGAAAAAAACTTAACAATATTTTTTTGATGCTTTATAAAAATTCAAGTCCGAAGAGGCTAAAGGAATCACAATGGCAGCTGACCTCACAACGGTCACAAAGAAATTGATGGATAATTCCATGGGACAAGGGAATAACGACTACCTGTTAGTTAGTTGTTGACCAAGATATAGGTCCACCATTTTACATAATATAAAAATATAACCACTGGTTGATTTTCTTGTACCCAAGTCCCTGGCAAAATCTGAATCCGAATATCCAATTAAACTTTCATGACCTTGATACTTTATACATACATTTTTAGTTTTTTATAAGATGTCTAATAATCCTCTTAAGCTGATTAACATGATGTATACTAGTTATTAATATATCTACTTAACAAATATACTCCATATGAAATATCTGGCCTAGTTGCTGTAGATAAAAACAGTAAAGACCCTATAGCTTCTCCTAGCTACTTATATTAAATTTACTTATTAACTGTTCAATATATTGTCTCTGACTGATACAAATAGAATTATTGTCCTTTAAGATTTCTAAACCAACAAACCGATTTAAATTATCATCAACATACAATATTAACAAAGCTTTAATACCAGTTACCAACAAATACACAATTGTTTGCTGTGAACATGGTTATGTTCAGATTCCTGCTGAAAACTTTAATAGAAAATTTGTAAACTTTTCATTCCAGCAACGATATGCCTGTTTTTGATACAGGGATTTATTCAATTTACATATTTTTTTTGCTGGTGCTTTCACTCCATCTGGAATGACCATAAAATTATCCTCTTCTAACTCTCCATATAAAATAAAAAAATTTAAAATAAAAAATATCTGTGGTTGGAAAATATTTGTATTGCCAATCATATCGACAACAAAAGGATTAGGGACTCCATAGAAAAAGGGACAACAAATTTAGGATAGGTGAATAATAGAGACGAGACTATGCAGTCTGCTGACATCATGATCTATGGGAAAGTCCCAATCTTTCGAGGAAATATCCAAGGATGAAGACGAAACGATGAGTCACATGTGTCACACATTGTCCATGATTAGTTCAAATGCCTTGAAAGTGTCACATTACTCCGACAGCCCACTCAATCCCACAGATCTTGGAAGTTTTACACATATCTTGCTGGAATTTCGTAACCCAGAAAAATTTCAAGAAAAGTTAAGTATCCAGAGGGCCTACGTCCTCCCGGCTATAAAGCAGCTGTATTATATCTGGATCCATCCCTTGGGGGAGCATTTGGGGCTTCCCTGACTCGGTTCATGATTATGAGTTTCTCTGATCCAGTAACAGAGGGTCTCTCAACTTCTCTTCACTACTGTTTGAACTGTCTAAAGATTCATTTTTCTATTTACACATACTATTTTAGATACATACACTGTTATTGAATAAATAAAAAGCAAGGACTTAATTTAATTATATTAACTTCGATTATGGATTAAGTCCATTTTTATTTGTTTTTGATACACTAATTTATTCGAAGGGAATCTATATTTTTTTTTAACAAACAATTGCTTTCACTTAAAATGGCCCACCCACTATCTATTCGAAGGGAATCTGTCAGCGCGAATACTATTGTGAAAATTTTAGCTCAAGGTGACAACCAAGTCATCTGCAGACAATACAAAACTCAAAACACAAGGGATGAAGAGTTGAAGGAGGCGTTACATAAAATTGTGGAGAACCACTAAAGGATTATGGACTCCGTGCACAAAACAGAAATCTATGCATTTAAGGGTTAACGAGGTTCGATTTATAGATTCCACATTTGTTTTGCATTCGACTGCATGTTCTCTCTGATTCAATTTAATAATGATGAAGTCTCTGTTGTGTTATCGAAAAGAGTGAAGATCATTGAAGAGTGCTGGATGATTTTTCTCTCTGATGTCTTGGAATGAAGGAATAATTTGTCGCAACGGAACATTTAATTAAAACACACTTCGTCCCGTTGTTTAAAGGACTCACCATGGCAGATGACCTCACAACTGTCACAAAGAAATTGATGGATAATTCCACTGGACAAGGGAAAACCGACTACCTGTTAGTTAGTTGTTGACCAAGATTAATTAAAACACACTTCGTCCCGCTGTTTAAAGGACTCACCATGGCAGATGACCTCACAACGGTCACAAAGAAATTGATGGATAATTCCACTGGACATTTGGACAAGGGAAAACCGACTACCTGTTAGTTAGTTGTTGACCAAGATTAATTAAAACACACTTCGTCCCGCTGTTTAACCCCTTCGGACCCGGCGACCATTTCAATGGATATGACTTATTACTTACTGCATGTAATATGAAACAGGATATTAAGAAAGCTAGTGTAAATATTTGACTGTAGCGGTGACTTACCTAGAAATGTTACAGTAAACAAAACACAATCGGATTTGTTGTGAGTAAGGCGAAAAAATTAGTTAAGTGTTGACGTTCGCCATGAGTATACACAAAGCGAGTAAGTCATTAGGTTTATTTTATTTACTCTATAACGACGTGATCGATTGTTAAGATATTTTTTAAATCTGTAAAGTAAATGTATTTGCTAAGATATTTATTTATAAAAAAATACAAATTATTTGGTTGTTGTAATAAAATTTTGCGGATGAAGCTATGTCCATTTTAGTGGACATAGGGTCACAAGAGTTGTCGAACGTTCGTATTTGCAATTAGATGTTGTTTTGAATTTTACATATCATTTTTATTTCTTTTTAGGTTTTGATCTATCCAAAAGCCAAGATGTGAGTAGTTTACTAAATTTATTACAAAACGGAACAATATCAGACTTGGACGAAGAAAGTGATGACGAAATTGTACAGGCAATATCAGAAAAAATTATTCGATGGATAGTAATACAACTCAACCAAACGAAAGAGTAATAGCTGATCACTCTGAAAAGGAGGAAGATTCAGTAGAGGACGGATATATAGAGGAAGAAGAACGAAGAACTGGATCAAGTAGTAAAAATGACATAATTTGGAGAAAACATTTACAGATTGAATCACCACAATTCATTTGGTTAGCTCCGCCACCTTCTGAAATAGATTCACCTCTCGCTCCCATCGATTATTTTTCTAAATTTATCACGGAGTCCCTAATTGATGATTTTTTTTAAATACAAATTTGTATGCTGTGAGAAATGAAGTCCGTAATTTGAAGCCATGTAATTCAACAGAAATGAAAATATTTTAGGGTCTTCATATCATAATTGGTATAAACTTGAAGTTTCCTCGTATTCGTTTATAGTGGGATTCCAGTTTAGATATGATTTTTTTTTATAGAACATGGCCAGAGATAGATTTCTTCAGATGAGAAACAATTTGCATTTAATTATAACAGTTCCATTCCCCAAAATAACACGGATCGTTTTATCAAAGTTCGACCAACAAACCACTCAAAGTGGACATCAAAATTTCCAAAAATCTGAAAACTATAAATCACATATTTATACAAAAATCCCTTAACTATACCTCCTAACTCACAGAAAAAAACTTAACAATATTTTTTTGATGCTTTATACAAATTCAGGTCCGAAGAGGCTAAAGGAATCAATGGCAGCTGACCTCACAACGGTCACAAAGAAATTGATGGATAATTCCATGGGACAAGGGAATAACGACTACCTGTTAGTTAGTTGTTGACCAAGATATAGGTCCACCATTTAACATAAAAATATAACTACTGGTTGATTTTCTTGTATCCAAGTCCCTGGCAAAATCTGAATCCAAATATCCAATTAAACTTTCATGACCTTGATACTTTGTACAAACATTTTTAGTTTTTATAAGATATCTAATAATCCTCTTAAGCTGATTAACATGATGTATACTAGTTATTAATATATCTACTTAACAAATTTACTCCATATGAAATATCTGGCCTAGTTGCTGTAGATAAAAACAGTAAAGACCCTATAGCTTCTCTGTAAGAAAAATCAGTGTGCTTAAATCCAATATTTTTAGTTAAATGAATATTTACATCAATTGGTGTACTGCTTGAGTGTGCAGTACTTATATTAAATTTACTTATTAACTGTTCAATATATTGTCTCTGACTGATACAAATAGAATTATTGTCCTTTAAGATTTCTAAACCAACAAACCGATTTAAATTATCATCAACATACAATATTAACAAGGCTTTAATACCAGTTACCAACAAATACACACAATGTCTTCTTGTGACTGAACATGCTTACGTTCAGATTCCCGCAGAAAACTTTAATAGAAAATTTGTAAACTTTTCATTCCAGCAACGAGATGCCTGTTTTTGATACAGGGATTAATTCAAATTACATATTTTATTTTCTGGTGCTTTCACTCCATCTGGAGTGACCATAAAAATATCCTCTTCTAACTCTCCATATAAAATAAAAAAAAAATTAAAATAAAAAATATCTGTGGTTGGAAAATATTTGTATTGCCAATCATATCGACAACAAAAGGATTTGGGACTCCATAGAAAAAGGGACAACAAAAGTTAGGATAGGTGATTAATAGAGACGAGACTATGCAGTCTGCTGACATCATGGTCTATGGAAAAGTCCCAATCTTTCGAGGAAATATCCAAGGATGGAGACGAAACGATGAGTCACATGTGTCACACATTGTCCATGATTAGTTCAAATGCCTTGAAAGTGTCACATTACTCCGACAGCCCACTCAATCCCACAGATCTTGGAAGTTTTACACATATCTTGCTGGAATTTCATAAACCTGAAAAATTTCAAGAAAAGTTAAGTATCCAGAGGGCCTACATCCTCCCGGCTATAAAGCAGCTGTATTATATCTGGATCCATCCCTTGGGGGAGCATTTGGGGCTTCCCTGACCCGGTTCATGATTACGAGTTTCCCTGATCCAGTAACAGAAGGTCTCTCAACTTCTCTTCACTACTGTTTGAACTGTCTAAAGATTCATTTTTCTATTTACACATACTATTTTAGATACATACGCTGTTATTGAATAAATAAAAAGCAAGGACTTAATTTAATTATATTAACTTCGATTATGAATTAAGTCCATTTTTATTTGTTTTTGATACACTAATTTATTCGAAGGGAATCTATTTTTTTTAACAAACAATTGCTTTCACTTCAAATGGCCCACCCACTATATATTCGAAGGGAATCTATCAGCGCGAATACTATTGTGAAAATTTTAGCTCAAGGTGACAACCAAGTCATCTGCAGACAATACAAAACTCAAAACACAAGTGATGAAGAAGAGTTGAAGGAGGCGTTACATAAAATTGTGGAGAACAACTAAAGGATTATGGACTCCGTGCACAAAACAGAAATCCACGCATTTAAGGGTTAACGAGGTTCGATTTATAGAGATTCCACATTTGTTTTGCATTCGACTGCATGTTCTCTCTGATTCAATTTAATAATGGTGAAGTCTCTGTTGTGTCATCGAAAAGAGTGAAGATCATTGAAGAGTGCTGGATGATTTTTCTCTCTGATGTCTTGGAATGAGGGAATATTTTGTCGCAACGGAACATTTAATTAAAACACACTTCGTCCCGCTGTTTAAAGGACTCACCATGGCAGATGACCTCACAACGGTCACAAAGAAATTGATGGATAATTCCACTGGACAAGGGAAAACCGACTACCTGTTAGTTAGTTGTTGACCAAGATTAATTAAAACACACTTCGTCCCGCTGTTTAACCGATTCGGACCCGGCGACCATTTCAATGGACATGACTTATTACTTACTGCATGTAATATGAAACAGGATATTAAGATAGCTAGTGTAAATATTTGACTGTAGCGGTGACTTACCTAGAAACGTTACAGTAAACAAAACACAATCGGATTTGTTGTAAGGCGAAAAAATTAGTTAAGTGTTGACTGACGTTCGCCATGAGTATACACAAAGCGAGTAAGTCATTAGTTTTATTTTATTTACTCTATAACGACGTGATCGATTGTTAAGATATTTTTTTTAATCTGTAAAGTAAATGTATTTGCTAAGATATTTATTTATAAAAAAATACAAATTATTTGGTTTTTGTAATAAAATTTTGCGGATGAAGCTATGTCCATTTTAGTGGACATAGGGTAACAATAGTTGTCGAACGTTCGTATTTGCAATTAGATGTTGTTCTGAATTTTACATATCATTTTTATTTATTTTTTTAGGTTTTGATCTATCCAAAAGCCAAGATGTGAGTAGTTTACTAAATTTATTACAAAACGGAACAATATCAGACTTGGACGAAGAAAGTGATGACGAAAATGTACAGACAATATTAGAAAAAATTGTTCGAGTGGATAGTAATACAACTCAACCAAACGAAAGAGTAATAGCTGATCACTCTGAAAAGGAGGAAGATTCAGTAGAGGACGGAGATATAGAGGAAGAAGAACCAAGAACTGGATCAAGTAGTAAAAATGACATAATTTGGAGAAAACATTTACAGATTGAATCACCACAATTCATTTGGTTAGCTCCGCCACCTTCTGAAATAGTTCACCTCTCGCTCCCATCGATTATTTTTCTAAATTTATCACTGAGTCCCTAATTGAAGATTTTTTTTTCAATACAAATTTGTATGCTGTAAAATTCATATAATAATTGGTAGCCTGAAGTTTCCTCGTATTCGTTTATATTGGGATTCCAGTTTAGATATGAATTTTTTTTATAGAACATGGCCAGAGATAAGATTTCTTCAGATGAGATACAATTTGCATTTAATTATAACACTTCCATTCCCCAAAATAACACGGATCGTTTTATCAAAGTTCGACCAACAAACCACTCAAAGTGGACATCAAAATTTCCAAAAATCTGAAAACTATAAATCACATATTTATACAAAAATCCCTTCACTATACCTCTAACTCACAGAAAAAAACTTAACAATATTTTTTTGATGCTTTATAAAAATTCAAGTCCGAAGAGGCTAAAGGAATCACAATGGCAGCTGACCTCACAACGGTCACAAAGAAATTGATGGATAATTCCATGGGACAAGGGAATAACGACTACCTGTTAGATAGTTGTTGACCAAGATATAGGTCCACCATTTAACATAAAAATATAACCACTGGTTGATTTTCTTGTACCCAAGTCCCTGGCAAAATCTGAATCCGAATATCCAATTAAACTTTCATGACCTTGATACTTTATACATACATTTTTAGTTTTTTATAAGATATCTAATAATCCTCTTAAGCTGATTAACATGATGTATACTAGTTATTAATATATCTACTTAACAAATATACTCCATATGAAATATCTGGCCTAGTTGCTGTAGATAAAAACAGTAAAGACCCTATAGCTTCTCCTAGCTACTTATATTAAATTTACTTATTAACTGTTCAATATATTGTCTCTGACTGATACAAATAGAATTATTGTCCTTTAAGATTTCTAAACCAACAAACCGATTTAAATTATCATCAACATACAATATTAACAAAGCTTTAATACCAGTTACCAACAAATACACAATTGTTTGCTGTGAACATGGTTATGTTCAGATTCCTGCTGAAAACTTTAATAGAAAATTTGTAAACTTTTCATTCCAGCAACGATATGCCTGTTTTTGATACAGGGATTTATTCAATTTACATATTTTTTTTGCTGGTGCTTTCACTCCATCTGGAATGACCATAAAATTATCCTCTTCTAACTCTCCATATAAAATAAAAAAATTTAAAATAAAAAATATCTGTGGTTGGAAAATATTTGTATTGCCAATCATATCGACAACAAAAGGATTAGGGACTCCATAGAAAAAGGGACAACAAATTTAGGATAGGTGAATAATAGAGACGAGACTATGCAGTCTGCTGACATCATGATCTATGGGAAAGTCCCAATCTTTCGAGGAAATATCCAAGGATGAAGACGAAACGATGAGTCACATGTGTCACACATTGTCCATGATTAGTTCAAATGCCTTGAAAGTGTCACATTACTCCGACAGCCCACTCAATCCCACAGATCTTGGAAGTTTTACACATATCTTGCTGGAATTTCGTAACCCAGAAAAATTTCAAGAAAAGTTAAGTATCCAGAGGGCCTACGTCCTCCCGGCTATAAAGCAGCTGTATTATATCTGGATCCATCCCTTGGGGGAGCATTTGGGGCTTCCCTGACTCGGTTCATGATTATGAGTTTCTCTGATCCAGTAACAGAGGGTCTCTCAACTTCTCTTCACTACTGTTTGAACTGTCTAAAGATTCATTTTTCTATTTACACATACTATTTTAGATACATACACTGTTATTGAATAAATAAAAAGCAAGGACTTAATTTAATTATATTAACTTCGATTATGGATTAAGTCCATTTTTATTTGTTTTTGATACACTAATTTATTCGAAGGGAATCTATATTTTTTTTAACAAACAATTGCTTTCACTTAAAATGGCCCACCCACTATCTATTCGAAGGGAATCTGTCAGCGCGAATACTATTGTGAAAATTTTAGCTCAAGGTGACAACCAAGTCATCTGCAGACAATACAAAACTCAAAACACAAGGGATGAAGAGTTGAAGGAGGCGTTACATAAAATTGTGGAGAACCACTAAAGGATTATGGACTCCGTGCACAAAACAGACATCTATGCATTTAAGGGTTAACGAGGTTCGATTTATAGATTCCACATTTGTTTTGCATTCGACTGCATGTTCTCTCTGATTCAATTTAATAATGATGAAGTCTCTGTTGTGTTATCGAAAAGAGTGAAGATCATTGAAGAGTGCTGGATGATTTTTCTCTCTGATGTCTTGGAATGAAGGAATAATTTGTCGCAACGGAACATTTAATTAAAACACACTTCGTCCCGTTGTTTAAAGGACTCACCATGGCAGATGACCTCACAACTGTCACAAAGAAATTGATGGATAATTCCACTGGACAAGGGAAAACCGACTACCTGTTAGTTGTTGACCAAGATTAATTAAAACACACTTCGTCCCGCTGTTTAACCCCTTCGGACCCGGCGACCATTTCAATGGATATGACTTATTACTTACTGCATGTAATATGAAACAGGATATTAAGAAAGCTAGTGTAAATATTTGACTGTAGCGGTGACTTACCTAGAAACGTTACAGTAAACAAAACACAATCGGATTTGTTGTGAGTAAGGCGAAAAAATTAGTTAAGTGTTGACGTTCGCCATGAGTATACACAAAGCCAGTAAGTCATTAGTTTTATTTTATTTACTCTATAACGACGTGATCGATTGTTAAGATATTTTTTTTAATCTGTAAAGTAAATGTATTTGCTAAGATATTTATTTATAAAAAAATACAAATTATTTGGTTGTTGTAATAAAATTTTGCGGATGAAGCTATGTCCATTTTAGTGGACATAGGGTCACAATAGTTGTCGAACATTCGTATTTGCAATTAGATGTTGTTCTGAATTTTACATATCATTTTTATTTCTTTTTAGGTTTTGATCTATCCAAAAGCCAAGATGTGAGTAGTTTACTAAATTTATTACAAAACGGAACAATATCAGACTTGGACGAAGAAAGTGATGACGAAATTGTACAGGCAATATCAGAAAAAATTGTTCGAGTGGATAGTAATACAACTCAACCAAACGAAAGAGTAATAGCTGATCACTCTGAAAAGGAGGAAGATTCAGTAGAGGACGGAGATATAGAGGAAGAAGAACCAAGAACTGGATCAAGTAGTAAAAATGACATAATTTGGAGAAAACATTTACAGATTGAATCACCACAATTCATTTGGTTAGCTCCGCCACCTTCTGAAATAGATTCACCTCTCGCTCCCATCGATTATTTTTCTAAATTTATCACCGAGTCCCTAATTGATGATTTTTTTTAATACAAATTTGTATGCTGTGAGAAATGAAGTCCGTAATTTGAAGCCATGTAATTCAACAGAAATGAAAATATTTTTGGGTCTTCATATCATAATTGGTAACTTGAAGTTTCCTCGTATTCGTTTATATTGGGATTCCAGTTTAGATATGAATTTTTTTTATAGAACATGGCCAGAGATAAGATTTCTTCAGATGAGAAACAATTTGCATTTAATTATAACAGTTCCATTCCCCAAAATAACACGGATCGTTTTATCAAAGTTCGACGAACAAACCACTCAAAGTGGACATCAAAATTTCCAAAAATCTGAAAACTATAAATCACATATTTATACAAAAATCCCTTCACTATACCTCCTAACTCACAGAAAAAAACTTAACAATATTTTTTTGATGCTTTATACAAATTCAGGTCCGAAGAGGCTAAAGGAATCAATGGCAGCTGACCTCACAACGGTCACAAAGAAATTGATGGATAATTCCATGGGACAAGGGAATAACGACTACCTGTTAGTTAGTTGTTGACCAAGATATAGGTCCACCATTTAACATAAAAATATAACCACTGGTTGATTTTCTTGTATCCAAGTCCCTGGCAAAATCTGAATCCAAATATCCAATTAAACTTTCATGACCTTGATACTTTATACATACATTTTTAGTTTTTATAAGATATCTAATAATCCTCTTAAGCTGATTAACATGATGTATACTAGTTATTAATATATCTACTTAACAAATTTACTCCGTATGAAATATCTGGCCTAGTTGCTGTAGATCAGTGTTTTTCAACCTTTTTTATGATGCGACCCCCCTGGTATGAAAAAATATTTCGCGACCCCCCGAGCTTTTTGAAGTGAAACTTCTTTAGGCACATGAGGGGTTAAATTTAAGCGACCGGTAACGCGGCAGCGTCATGAAGGTCGGTACTTGGACGGGTGACCACCTGGGAACACCGCGATGTTGGCTTTTTGTTTTTTTTTAAGTACTTTTTTTGTATTTTAAATTCGTTTTTTTTAATCAGTTTTTTTTAATTGGTTTGCCAAAGAAGTTTCACTTCTGACATGTGTATACTTTGTACGCACGCAATTTTTTTATCATGTATCTGTGTATATAGGGTGAGATGAAAATGTCATCAGTGCAAAAGACAAAATACATGACTTTACAAAAAAAGTTGACTTGTGGTCGTCGTCTATAAATCAAAATAGCTTCGATTCATTTTCATCGACACAATCTTTTACTGAAGAAGTCGGATGTGAGATAAACATCAAGCATATATACTTGGTATGAAAATGATCTTAGATAATTTGAAAGAAGAATTGTGTCATTACTTCTCAGTGCAAGAAACATCGGAGAACACTGGGCAGAGGTGTTTTTTTTTTATGTAACTAGGTCAACAAACAAGCGTACTGCTCACCTGATGGTAAGCGATCACTGTAGCTCATATACGCTTGCAACACCAGAAGCATCGCAAGCGCGAGGCCGACCCTACCCCCAATTTCCCCCAGAAGCTCTGTGGTCACCTTACTCACCAAAAGGTACACAACACTGCTTGGAAACGGTATTATTTAGCCGCGATCTTCTGTAAGGTCGAGGTACTACTTACTAGCCCAGTCAGCTGCTCCATATTTTGAGCAGGAAATTTTCTGCTGTGCCCTACCTCAGTTTAAAAATCTTAAATTCATTTTTAAATGCAGCTATAAATGAGGCTAATTTGGCAACTAAGCTCAAAAATAATCTACTAGAATTATCTGCCGATGGAATTGGATTTCAAGTCTGCTAATTTGGATACCTTTTGGTTGAGAAGAAAAACAGTATACCCGGAATTGACAACTGAGGCTTTGAAGTGTTTGATTCCATTTGCCACCTCGTACTTATGCGAGTTAACATTTTCACCAATGGCCAAAATAAAAAGTAATCAAAGAATGCGCTTAAATTTTGAAAACGATTTAATTCTATGTGTAGCAAATACCGATCCACGATGGGAGAAATTGGTTAATCAATTGACTTTGACTTCGTCGTTTCGTTAAGTGTGTAACATACAATAATTGTGTTTGCTCGCAAACGAAAAAAAAACCGACTTCAATTACATCGACAAGTAATACAACGTAATAAGACAAAAAAAAACATACCTGTCGAATTGAGAACCTCTGTGCTGTGTGGCTACGGCACTAAAGAATGTAGCCACCCCCTCTCTTCCCGTGGGTGTCGTAAGAGGCGACTAAGGGATAACACAGTTCCACTACTACCTTGGAACTTAAAAAGCCGACGGATGGCGGGATAACCATCCATGCTGGTTTTGAAATACACAGGCCAAAGACGGGCAGCAGCGTCTTCGGTGCGACAAAGCCAGCCCTGCGGTCACCAACCCGCCTGCCTAGCGTGGTGACTATGGGCAAAACACATGAGTTCGCGTCATAATGTCGGGCGCGAACTTGTGGAGGCCTATGTCCAGCAGTGGACTGTGATAGGCTGTAGTGTGTGTGTGTGTGTCCTTTTTTGGAAGTCGGTTAAAAAAACAGTCAAGCAAATGCGCGTTATCAAAGATTATTCAAAAAGTTGTAATCAGATCTCGATCAAATTTATACAAGACTACATGACAAGTATTAGCTTTTGATTAAAGTAAGAATCATCAAAATCGAATAACCCAGTGAAAAGTTATGCGGTTTAATACAACATAGGTCGACGAATAAGTAGCCAAATAAATACGCATTATTAGATATAACTGTAAAAGTACTAGTCAGATCTCAATTAAATTAAAATGGGACCACATCACACGCAACACCTTTCAGTTAAAACAAAATTCATCGAAATCGGTCCACCCAGTCATCAAAAATACAACCGAATTGAGAACCTCCTCCTTTTTTGGAATTCAGTTAAAAACAAGTACAACCTTCGCAATAACATGAGTATTAGGATCTTATTTCCTGTTAATTTGTTTGTACTAACATAAAAATGTTTGAGTATATCCTTTTGTTAAAATTCTCTTACTTAATAAATCAATCTTTTTAATCTTTATTTTTTTTTCACTAAAGTTCTCTCGACCTCTGACGACCCCCCTACGGAAGCTTCGCGACCCCCCAGGGGGTCGCGACCCACAGGTTGAAAAACACTGCTGTAGATAAAAACAGTAAAGACCCTATAGCTTCTCTGTAAGAAAAATCAGTGTGCTTATTGTCAATATTTTTAGTTAACTGAACATTTACATCAATTGGTGTACAGCTTGAGTGTGCAGTACTTATATTAAATTTACTTATTAACTGTTCAATATATTGTCTCTGACTGATACAAATAGAATTATTGTCCTTTAAGATTTCTAAACCAACAAACCGATTTAAATTATCATCAACATACAATATTAACAAAGCTTTAATACCAGTTACCGACAAATACACAATTGTCTGCTGTGAACATGGTTATGTTCAGATTCCCGCTGAAAACTTTAAAAGAAAATTTGTAAACTTTTCATTCCAGCAACGAGATGCCTGTTTTTGATACAGGGATTTATTCAATTTACATATTTTATTTGCTGGTGCTTTCACTCCATCTGGAATGACCATAAAAATATCCTCTTCTAACTCTCCATATAAAATAAAATAAAAAAATTAAAAATATCTGTGGTTGGAAAATATTTGTATTGGCCAAACATATCGACAACAAAAGGATTAGGGACTCTATAGAAAAAGGAACAACAAAGTTAGGATAGGTGATTAATAGAGACGAGACTATGCAGTCTGCTGACATCATGATCTATGGGAAAGTCCCAATCTTTCGAGGAAATATCCAAGGATGGAGACGAAACGATGAGTCACATGTGTCACACATTGTCCATGATTAGTTCAAATGCCTTGAAAGTGTCACATTACTCCGACAGCCCACTCAATCCCATAGATCTTGGAAGTTTTACACATATCTTGCTGGAATTTCATAAACCTGAAAAATTTCAAGAAAAGTTAAGTATCCAGAGGGCCTACATCCTCCCGGCTATAAAGCAGCTGTATTATATCTGGATCCATCCCTTGGGGGAGCATTTGGGGCTTCCCTGACCCGGTTCATGATTACGAGTTTCCCTGATCCAGTAACAGAGGGTCTCTAACTTCTCTTCACTACTGTTTGAACTGTCTAAAGATTCATTTTTCTATTTACACATACTATTTTAGATACATACATTGTTATTGAATAAATAAAAAGCAAGGACTTAATTATATTAACTTCGATTATGAATTAAGTCCATTTTTATTTGTTTTTGATACACTAATTTATTCGAAGGGAATCTATTTTTTTTTTTAACAAACAATTGCTTTCACTTAAAATGGCCCACCCACTATATATTCGAAAGAGATCTATCAGCGCGAATACTATTGAGAAAATTTTAGCTCAAGGTGACAACCAAGTCATCTGCAGACAATACAAACCTCAAAACACAAGGGATGAAGAAGAGTTGAAGGAGGCGTTACATAAAATTGTGGAGAACAACTAAAGAATTATGGACTCCGTGCACAAAACAGAAATCCATGCATTTAAGGGTTAACGAGGTTCCATTTATAGAGATTCCACATTTGTTTTGCATACGACTGCATGTTCTCTCTGATTCAATTTAATAATGGTGAAGTCTCTGTTGTGTCATCGAAAAGAGTGAAGATCATTGAAGAGTGCTGGATGATTTTTCTCTCTGATGTCTTGGAATGAGGGAATATTTTGTCGCAACGGAACATTTAATTAAAACACACTTCGTCCCGCTGTTAAAAGGACTCATGGCAGATGACCTCACAACGGTCATAAAGAAATTGATGGATAATTCTATTGGACAAGGGAATAACGACTACCTGTTTGTTAGTTAGTTGTTGACCAAGATTAATTAAAACACACTTCGTTCCGCTGTTTAAAGGACTCACCATGGCAGATGACCTCACAACGGTCACAAAGAAATTGATGGATAATTCCACTGGACAAGGGAAAACCGACTACCTGTTAGTTAGTTGTTGACCAAGATTAATTAAAACACACTTCGTCCCGCTGTTTAACCCCTTCGGACCCGGCGACCATTTCAATGGATATGACTTATTACTTACTGCATGTAATATGAAACAGGATATTAAGAAAGCTAGTGTAAATATTTGACTGTAGCGGTGACTTACCTAGAAACGTTACAGTAAACAAAACACAATCGGATTTGTTGTAAGGCGAAAAAATTAGTTAAGTGTTGACGTTCGCCATGAGTATACACAAAGCGAGTAAGTCATTAGGTTTATTTTATTTGCTCTATAACGACGTGATCGATTGTTAAGATATTTTTTTAATCTGTAAAGTAAATGTATTTGCTAAGATATTTATTTATAAAAAAATACAAATTATTTGGTTGTTGTAATAAAATTTTGTGGATGAAGCTATGTCCATTTTAGTGGACATAGGGTCACAATAGTTGTCGAACGTTCGTATTTGCAATTAGATGTTGTTTTGAATTTTACATATCATTTTTATTTCTTTTTAGGTTTTGATCTATCCAAAAGCCAAGATGTGAGTAGTTTACTAAATTTATTACAAAACGGAACAATATCAGACTTGGACGAAGAAAGTGATGACGAAATTGTACAGGCAATATCAGAAAAAATTATTCGATGGATAGTAATACAACTCAACCAAACGAAAGAGTAATAGCTGATCACTCTGAAAAGGAGGAAGATTCAGTAGAGGACGGATATATAGAGGAAGAAGAACGAAGAACTGGATCAAGTAGTAAAAATGACATAATTTGGAGAAAACATTTACAGATTGAATCACCACAATTCATTTGGTTAGCTCCGCCACCTTCTGAAATAGATTCACCTCTCGCTCCCATCGATTATTTTTCTAAATTTATCACCGAGTCCCTAATTGATGATTTTTTTTAAATACAAATTTGTATGCTGTGAGAAATGAAGTCCGTAATTTGAAGCCATGTAATTCAACAGAAATGAAAATATTTTTGGGTCTTCATATCATAATTGGTAACTTGAAGTTTCCTCGTATTCGTTTATATTGGGATTAGAGTTTAGATATGAATTTTTTTTATAGAACATGGCCAGAGATAGATTTCTTCAGATGATAAACAATTTGCATTTAATTATAACAGTTCCATTCCCCAAAATAACACGGATCGTTTTATCAAAGTTCGACCAACAAACCACTCAAAGTGGACATCAAAATTTCCAAAAATCTGAAAACTATAAATCACATATTTATACAAAAATCCCTTCACTATACCTCTTAACTCACAGAAAAAAACTTAACAATATTTTTTTGATGCTTTATACAAATTCAGGTCCGAAGAGGCTAAAGGAATCAATGGCAGTTGACCTCACAACGGTCACAAATAAATTGATGGATAATTCCATGGGACAAGGGAATAACGACTACCTGTTAGTTAGTTGTTGACCAAGATATAGGTCCACCATTTAACATAAAAATATAACTACTGGTTGATTTTCTTGTATCCAAGTCCCTGGCAAAATCTGAATCCAAATATCCAATTAAACTTTCATGACCTTGATACTTTATACATACATTTTTAGTTTTTATAAGATATCTAATAATCCTCTTAAGCTGATTAACATGATGTATACTAGTTATTAATATATCTACTTAACAAATTTACTCCGTATGAAATATCTGGCCTAGTTGCTGTAGATAAAAACAGTAAAGACCCTATAGCTTCTCTGTAAGAAAAATCAGTGTGCTTATTGTCAATATTTTTAGTTAACTGAACATTTACATCAATTGGTGTACAGCTTGAATGTGCAGTACTTATATTAAATTTACTTATTAACTGTTCAATATATTGTCTCTGACTGATACAAATAGAATTATTGTCCTTTAAGATTTCTAAACCAACAAACCGATTTAAATTATCATCAACATACAATATTAACAAAGCTTTAATACCAGTTACCGACAAATACACAATTGTCTGCTGTGAACATGGTTATGTTCAGATTCCCGCTGAAAACTTTAAAAGAAAATTTGTAAACTTTTCATTCCAGCAACGAGATGCCTGTTTTTGATACAGGGATTTATTCAATTTACATATTTTATTTGCTGGTGCTTTCACTCCATCTGGAGTGACCATAAAAATATCCTCTTCTAACTCTCCATATAAAATTAAAAAAAATTAAAATTAAAAATATCTGTGGTTGGAGAATATTTGTATTGGCCAATCATATCGACAACAAAAAGATTAGGGACTCCATAGAAAAGGGACAACAAAGTTAGAATAGGTGATTAATAGAAACGAGACTATGCAGTCTGCTGACATCATGATCTATGGGAAAGTCCCAATCTTTCGAGGAAATATCCAAGGATGGAGACGGACCTATGAGTCACATGTGTCACACATTGTCCATGATTAGTTCAAATGCCTTGACAGTGTCACATTACTCCGACAGCCCACTCAATCCCATAGACCTTGGAAGTTTTACACATATCTTGCTGGAATTTCATAACCCTGAAAAATTTCAAGAAAAGTTAAGCATCCAGAGGGCCTACGTCCTCCTGGCTATAAAGCAGCTGTATTATATCTGGATCCATCCCTTGGGGGAGCATTTGGGGCTTCCCTGACCCGGTTCATGATTACGAGTTTCCCTGATCCAGTAACAGAGGGTCTCTCAACTTCTCTTCACTACTGTTTGAACTGTCTAAAGATTCATTTTTCTATTTACACATACTATTTTAGATACATACGCTGTTATTGAATAAATAAAAAGCAAGGACTTAATTTAATTATATTAACTTCGATTATGAATTAAGTCCATTTTTATTTGTTTTTGATACACTAATTTATTCGAAGGGAATCTATTTTTTTTTTAACAAACAATTGCTTTCACTTAAAATGGCCCACCCACTATATATTCGAAGGGAATCTATCAGCGCGAATACTATTGTGAAAATTTTAGCTCAAGGTGACAACCAAGTCATCTGCAGACAATACAAAACTCAAAACACAAGGGATGAAGAAGAGTTGAAGGAGGCGTTACATAAAATTGTGGAGAACCACTAAAGGATTATGGACTCCGTGCACAAAACAGAAATCCATGCATTTAATGGTTAACGAGGTTCGATTTATAGAGATTCCACATTTGTTTTGCATTCGACTGCATGTTCTCTCTGATTCAATTTAATAATGGTGAAGTCTCTGTTGTGTCATCGAAAAGATCATTGAAGAGTGCTGGATGATTTTTCTCTCTGATGTCTTGGAATGAGGGAATATTTTGTCGCAACGGAACATTTAATTAAAACACACTTCGTCCCGCTGTTTAAAGGACTCACCATGGCAGATGACCTCACAACGGTCACAAAGAAATTGATGGATAATTCCAATGGACAAGGGAATAACGACTACCTGTTAGTTAGTTGTTGACCAAGATTAATTAAAACACACTTCGTCCCGCTGTCTAAAGGAATCACAATGGCAGCTGACCTCACAACGGTCACAAAGAAATTGATGGATAATTCCATGGGACAAGGGAATAACGACTACCTGTTAGTTGTTGACCAAGATATAGGTCCACCATTTAACATAAAAATATAACCACTGGTTGATTTTCTTGTATCCAAGTCCCTGGCAAAATCTGAATCCAAATATCCAATTAAACTTTCATGACCTTAATACTTTATACATACATTTTTAGTTTTTATAAGATATCTAATAATCCTCTTTAGCTGATTAACATGATGTATATGTTGTATATCCTTAATTTATTATCTGTTATATTGTGTCTATGTTAAGTACTCTATAATTATATCTATCGTCTATGTCTTCTCTTTGTCTTATTGGTAATAATGTAATGTCGAGTCATGTCTTTGAGTCTAAAGTCTAAATAATAAAGTCGTACGTATCCAGTCAATCAGTCTTAATTATTACACCTAGCATAATAATATATGGTGTCAGAATTTGCAACAAAGTGAAGAATATATATATTTTACGTCATCTGAAAGTCAATAGTAATAAAATTGAAAATTCAAAATGTCGACGTCTACAATACAAAACGTGGAAGCATGTTCACAAAGTCACAACTTCAACAATGTACCAAAATTAATAATCGCAACAAATCAAAATAACAATTCTAATTGGAAGAAATGGTGGCAATGTTTTGAGCTTTTTCTACTTGCTTCGGATCTGGAAGATGCATCCGAGAAAAGGAAAATAGCCATCATGTTACATACAATCGGAGAAAAAGGTATTGAGATTTACAATTCATTCAATATAGACATTAACAGAACAACTTTAAAAGATATTAAAATTAAATTCGACAATTATTTTGAGCCTCAGAAAAACTTGACTATTGTCAGACATTCCTTTTTTACGAGAATGCAGAAACCTGAAGAGGGAATTGACACATTTCTTACGGACTTACAAAATATTGGAAATAAATGTGAATTTGGTACATTGAAAGACTCATTAATTAAAGATATTTTTATAGCTAACATGAGTTCTAGATTAACACATGTTCGTCAAAGATTGTTGCAAGAAACGGACCTAACACTCGAAAAGGCTATATCTATTGCTAATAATGTCATCATGGCACAACAAAATGCTCAAACAATGGAAAATTCTCAATATTCAGATAATGTTTTACATATATCACAGTCGTATACAAAGTCACAGTCAAAGAAAGAGTCTACAAGTAATAACAGAAATAAGTCAAATAATAAAAATCTTCACAATCAAAATTTTGCTAGTCGACGTAGTCAAAGTCCGGTACCAAAGACAAGTAACAACAATAAATGTACTCATTGTGGTCAACATTATCATCGTTTCAAATGTCCTGCGTCAGGAGTAAGGTGTAAAATATGTCACAAGATTGGACATTTTGCAAAATATTGTTTTTCCAATCGATCCAACATTAGATCTTTAGAATCGTCTTATCCAGTCCAAGATGTCAACGAGGAATCAAACAATGATCCAGAACAATTTTTCATCGGTATGGTGAAGAGTGTCAACAACGACAAGTCATGGTATTTATCAGTTCTAATTAATAATGTTGAAGTAAAATGTATACTTGATTCAGGTGCTGATACCAATATAATGTCTCTTAATACTTTTAACAAATTAAATTTATCACAGTCTATTATTAAAAGTTGTAATGCAAATGTCAAAGGTTTCGATGGTTCGTCTATACAAGTATTTGGTCAGTGTAATTTAAAATGTTTTTTCAATAATTGTCAAAGATACATATTATTTTTAATAGTAAATATCGATTGTGCTACTGTATTAGGTCTTCCGACATGTGTGGATATAGGAATATTAAAAAAAGTTTTTGCAGTCAACAGTAATGATAAATATTTGTCTAGTAATCAAATTTTAGAATATTTTAATGATGTTTTTCATGGATTAGGATGTTTACCACCTGTCTGTCACCTCAAGTTGCAACAAAATGCAATTCCATGTGTTGATCATCCCAGAAAAGTTCCATTTGGCTTAAAAAATAAATTAAAAGAAGAATTGGATCGCATGTCAAAATTAAAAGTCATAGAAAAAGTCACATATCCAACCGAATGGGTAAATTCTGTAGTCGTCACTGTCAAGAAATCAGGTCAGTTAAGAATTTGTCTAGATCCGAGAAATCTTAATAAATATATAGTCAGAGAACGTTATCCTCTTAAAAGCATAGATGAAATTAGGTCAATATTAAATGGTGCTTCATATTTTTCTCATCTTGATGCTTATTCAGGGTTTTGGATGTTAAAACTTGATGATGCTAGTTCAGATCTTTGCACATTTCAAACTCCTTTTGGTCGTTATCGATACTTAAGATTACCTTATGGTATTAATGCGTCCTCAGAAATTTTTCAAAGAGTTATGTCAGATATTTTTTCTGATTTAGAAGGTGTTTTGATTTTTGTAGATGATATTTTAGTATTTGGTGAAACAGAACAAATTCATAATCAAAGATTATTAAAAGTCATGCAAAGGGCTAGAGAGGTTAATTTAAAGTTCAATAAAAATAAATGCAAATTTTCAGTCAATGAAATATGTTTTTTAGGCTATATATTTAGTAAAGAAGGTGCAAAAGTTGATCAAAATAAAGTTAAAGCTATTCTTGATATGCCAGATCCAACTAACGTCAAAGAATTACAGAGAATATTAGGAATGATTAATTACTTAGGACCTTTTATTGAAAATTTGTCGGATAAAACAAAAATTCTTAGAAATCTGTTAAAAAAGAATACTATATGGTTATGGGATGAAAATTGTAGTCAATGTCTTCAGTCATTAAAGGAGGAAATAACGAAATCTCCTATCTTAGTACATTACAATCCGAATATACCTCTTGTTTTGTCAGTAGATTCATCAAAGTCAGCATTAGGCGCAGTTCTCATGCAAAATAAACAACCTATTGCTTATAGTTCTAAAACTTTAACAGCTACACAAGAAAGATATGCTCAAATCGAAAAAGAGTTATTGGCTATTCAATTTGGTTGTGAAAAATTTCATCAATATGTATATGGTAATAAGGTAACCGTACATACTGATCATAAACCGCTAGTCTATTTGTTTAAAAAACCATTAAATGATGTACCAGCAAGGTTACAAAGAATGATGCTTTCATTGCAAGCTTATGATTTAAATGTTATTTATGTACCTGGTAAAGAGATGTATATTTCAGACACACTTTCTAGAGCAGCTTTAAAAGAAAATTTTATTCCTAAATATGAGTCAGATTTATCTTTTCATGTTAATTCTTTATATTCTAATTTAGCTATTAGTCAGGAATATAAAAATAAAATTTTAATAGCTACTAATTCAGATAAAGACTTGCAAAAATTAAAAAAATATTGTCTAGAGGGATGGCCTGTCAGTAAAAATAAAATGGATCCTTTATTAAAGTATTATTGGAATATTCAAGGTGAAATACATATTATTAATGATTTATTGTTTAAAGGTGATAAGTTAATTATTCCAAAGTCAATGCAAAATGAAATGTTAAGAAAAGTCCATGAAGGTCATCAGGGTATTAACAAATCTTTAAATTTAGCTAGAAGTATTATTTTTTGGCCAAATATGAGCGCAGATATAAAAAATTTAGTTGATCAATGTATTATTTGTGCTAAATTCAAACCAAATAATCAACAAGAACCTCTTCAAAGCTATGATATTACAAAATTCCCATGGCAGCAAGTCGGTATTGATTTGATGTATTTTAATAACAAAAATTACTTAGTAGTTACTGATTATTATTCCAAATTTATAGAGTTAGCAATTTTAAATAGTCAATACACAGCATCTAATATAATAATACAATTAAAGTCTATCTTTGCTCGTCACGGTATACCCATGAAATTAGTGTCTGATGGGGGACCTCCGTTTAATTCTGCTGAATTTAAATCTTTTCTATATTCTTGGGATATTGAACATATTATGACTAGTCCATATCTCCCGAAGTCTAATGGTCAAGCTGAAAGTTCTGTTAAAATTATGAAAAATTTATTAAAAAAATGTTTAGAGTCAAATACAGATCCTTATATGGCATTGTTACAGTATAGGAACACACCTAAAGCTAATTTTCCATCGCCAGCTCAATTATTAATGTCTAGAAATTTAAGAATGCATATACCAATTACTAATAAGAAACTTAAACCAAAAATTGTTACTTTCAATGAATATAAAAATAATTTTGAGAAAAATCGTGCGCGGAGTAAAATTTACTATGATAGAAATAAGAAACAATTACCATTATTACAGCCAGGAGATTATATAACTTTTAAAAAAATGCCTAACTCAGATTGGCTTCCTGGAAAAGTCATTAAAAGATTAGATTGTCAACGTTCATATATAATAGAAGACGCTGAAGGTAAAAGATATAGAAGGAATAGATTTTTAATTAAATTTAATTGTAATGATAGTTGTCATAAGTTTGATGAGATGCAATCCAACAATTCTGAGGAAAGGGATAGTCAGCAGATGGATACTAGGCAGATGGATACAAATAATAAAGAATTAGATAAGAATATTAATTTCCAGGAGAACTGTAATAAAAGTAGATCAGGTAGAGTAATTAAGAAACCAGTTAAGTTGAATTTGTAAATTTGTAATTGTGTTAATATGTTATGTAGTAACTATTGTTTTCAGTATAAGTTAAAAGTTTAAATGTAAACTTTATTTTATAAAAAGGGAGATGTTGTATATCCTTAATTTATTATCTGTTATATTGTGTCTATGTTAAGTACTCTATAATTATATCTATCGTCTATGTCTTCTCTTTGTCTTATTGGTAATAATGTAATGTCGAGTCATGTCTTTGAGTCTAAAGTCTAAATAATAAAGTCGTACGTATCCAGTCAATCAGTCTTAATTATTACACCTAGCATAATAATATAGTATACTAGTTATTAATATATCTACTTAACAAATTTACTCCATATGAAATATCTGGCCTAGTTGCTGTAGATAAAAACAGTAAAGACCCTATAGCTTCTCTGTAAGAAAAATCAGTGTGCTTAAGTCCAATATTGTTAGTTAACTGAATATTTACATCAATTGGTGTACTGCTTGAGTGTGCAGTACTTATATTAAATTTACTTATTAACTGTTCAATATATTGTCTCTGACTGATACAAATAGAATTATTGTCCTTTAAGATTTCTAAACCAACAAACCGATTTAAATTATCATCAACATACAATATTAACAAGGCTTTAATACCAGTTACCAACAAATACACACAATGTCTTCTTGTGACTGAACATGCTTACGTTCAGATTCCCGCTGAAAACTTTAATAGAAAATTTGTAAACTTTTCATTCCAGCAACGAGATGCCTGTTTTTGATACAGGGATTAATTCAAATTACATATTTTATTTTCTGGTGCTTTCACTCCATCTGGAGTGACCATAAAAATATCCTCTTCTAACTCTCCATATAAAATAAAAAAAAAATTAAAATAAAAAATATCTGTGGTTGGAAAATATTTGTATTGCCAATCATATCGACAACAAAAGGATTTGGGACTCCATAGAAAAAGGGACAACAAAAGTTAGGATAGGTGATTAATAGAGACGAGACTATGCAGTCTGCTGACATCATGGTCTATGGAAAAGTCCCAATCTTTCGAGGAAATATCCAAGGATGGAGACGAAACGATGAGTCACATGTGTCACACATTGTCCATGATTAGTTCAAATGCCTTGAAAGTGTCACATTACTCCGACAGCCCACTCAATCCCACAGATCTTGGAAGTTTTACACATATCTTGCTGGAATTTCATAAACCTGAAAAATTTCAAGAAAAGTTAAGTATCCAGAGGGCCTACATCCTCCCGGCTATAAAGCAGCTGTATTATATCTGGATCCATCCCTTGGGGGAGCATTTGGGGCTTCCCTGACCCGGTTCATGATTACGAGTTTCCCTGATCCAGTAACAGAAGGTCTCTCAACTTCTCTTCACTACTGTTTGAACTGTCTAAAGATTCATTTTTCTATTTACACATACTATTTTAGATACATACGCTGTTATTGAATAAATAAAAAGCAAGGACTTAATTTAATTATATTAACTTCGATTATGAATTAAGTCCATTTTTATTTGTTTTTGATACACTAATTTATTCGAAGGGAATCTATTTTTTTTAACAAACAATTGCTTTCACTTCAAATGGCCCACCCACTATATATTCGAAGGGAATCTATCAGCGCGAATACTATTGTGAAAATTTTAGCTCAAGGTGACAACCAAGTCATCTGCAGACAATACAAAACTCAAAACACAAGTGATGAAGAAGAGTTGAAGGAGGCGTTACATAAAATTGTGGAGAACATCTAAAGGATTATGGACTCCGTGCACAAAACAGAAATCCACGCATTTAAGGGTTAACGAGGTTCGATTTATAGAGATTCCACATTTGTTTTGCATTCGACTGCATGTTCTCTCTGATTCAATTTAATAATGGTGAAGTCTCTGTTGTGTCATCGAAAAGAGTGAAGATCATTGAAGAGTGCTGGATGATTTTTCTCTCTGATGTCTTGGAATGAGGGAATATTTTGTCGCAACGGAACATTTAATTAAAACACACTTCGTCCCGCTGTTTAAAGGACTCACCATGGCAGATGACCTCACAACGGTCACAAAGAAATTGATGGATAATTCCACTGGACAAGGGAATAACGACTACCTGTTAGTTAGTTGTTGACCAAGATTAATTAAAACACACTTCGTCCCGCTGTTTAACCGATTCGGACCCGGCGACCATTTCAATGGACATGACTTATTACTTACTGCATGTAATATGAAACAGGATATTAAGATAGCTAGTGTAAATATTTGACTGTAGCGGTGACTTACCTAGAAACGTTACAGTAAACAAAACACAATCGGATTTGTTGTAAGGCGAAAAAATTAGTTAAGTGTTGACTGACGTTCGCCATGAGTATACACAAAGCGAGTAAGTCATTAGTTTTATTTTATTTACTCTATAACGACGTGATCGATTGTTAAGATATTTTTTTTAATCTGTAAAGTAAATGTATTTGCTAAGATATTTATTTATAAAAAAATACAAATTATTTGGTTTTTGTAATAAAATTTTGCGGATGAAGCTATGTCCATTTTAGTGGACATAGGGTAACAATAGTTGTCGAACGTTCGTATTTGCAATTAGATGTTGTTCTGAATTTTACATATCATTTTTATTTATTTTTTTAGGTTTTGATCTATCCAAAAGCCAAGATGTGAGTAGTTTACTAAATTTATTACAAAACGGAACAATATCAGACTTGGACGAAGAAAGTGATGACGAAAATGTACAGACAATATTAGAAAAAATTGTTCGAGTGGATAGTAATACAACTCAACCAAACGAAAGAGTAATAGCTGATCACTCTGAAAAGGAGGAAGATTCAGTAGAGGACAGATATATAGAGGAAGAAGAACGAAGAACTGGATCAAGTAGTAAAAATGACATAATTTGGAGAAAACATTTACAGATTGAATCACCACAATTCATTTGGTTAGCTCCGCCACCTTCTGAAATAGATTCACCTCTCGCTCCCATCGATTATTTTTCTAAATTTATCACCGAGTCCCTAATTGATGATTTTTTTTAAATACAAATTTGTATGCTGTGAGAAATGAAGTCCGTAATTTGAAGCCATGTAATTCAACAGAAATGAAAATATTTTTGGGTCTTCATATCATAATTGGTAACTTGAAGTTTCCTCGTATTCGTTTATATTGGGATTCCAGTTTAGATATGAATTTTTTTTATAGAACATGGCCAGAGATAGATTTCTTCAGATGAGAAACAATTTGCATTTAATTATAACAGTTCCATTCCCCAAAATAACACGGATCGTTTTATCAAAGTTCGACCAACAAACCACTCAAAGTGGACATCAAAATTTCCAAAAATCTGAAAACTATAAATCACATATTTATACAAAAATCCCTTCACTATACCTCTTAACTCACAGAAAAAAACTTAACAATATTTTTTTGATGCTTTATACAAATTCAGGTCCGAAGAGGCTAAAGGAATCACAATGGCAGCCGACCTCACAACGGTCACAAAGAAATTGATGGATAATTCCATGGGACAAGGGAATAACGACTACCTGTTAGTTGTTGACCAAGATATAGGTCCACCATTTAACATAAAAATATAACCACTGGTTGATTTTCTTGTACCCAAGTCCCTGGCAAAATCTGAATCCAAATATCCAATTAAACTTTCATGACCTTGATACTTTATACATACATTTTTAGTTTTTATAAGATATCTAATAATCCTCTTAAGCTGATTAACATGATGTATACTAGTTATTAATATATCTACTTAACAAATTTACTCCATATGAAATATCTGGCCTAGTTGCTGTAGATAAAAACAGTAAAGACCCTATAGCTTCTCCTAGCTACTTATATTAAATTTACTTATTAACTGTTCAATATATTGTCTCTGACTGATACAAATAGAATTATTGTCCTTTAAGATTTCTAAACCAACAAACCGATTTAAATTATCATCAACATACAATATTAACAAAGCTTTAATACCAGTTACCAACAAATACACAATTGTCTGCTGTGAACATGGTTATGTTCAGATTCCTGCTGAAAACTTTAATAGAAAATTTGTAAACTTTTCATTCCAGCAACGATATGCCTGTTTTTGATACAGGGATTTATTCAATTTACATATTTTTTTTGCTGGTGCTTTCACTCCATCTGGAATGACCATAAAATTATCCTCTTCTAACTCTCCATATAAAATAAAAAAATTTAAAATAAAAAATATCTGTGGTTGGAAAATATTTGTATTGCCAATCATATCGACAACAAAAGGATTAGGGACTCCATAGAAAAAGGGACAACAAATTTAGGATAGGTGAATAATAGAGACGAGACTATGCAGTCTGCTGACATCATGATCTATGGGAAAGTCCCAATCTTTCGAGGAAATATCCAAGGATGAAGACGAAACGATGAGTCACATGTGTCACACATTGTCCATGATTAGTTCAAATGCCTTGAAAGTGTCACATTACTCCGACAGCCCACTCAATCCCACAGATCTTGGAAGTTTTACACATATCTTGCTGGAATTTCGTAACCCAGAAAAATTTCAAGAAAAGTTAAGTATCCAGAGGGCCTACGTCCTCCCGGCTATAAAGCAGCTGTATTATATCTGGATCCATCCCTTGGGGGAGCATTTGAGGCTTCCCTGACCCGGTTCATGATTACGAGTTTCCCTGATCCAGTAACAGAGGGTCTCTCAACTTCTCTTCACAACTGTTTGAACTGTCTAAAGATTCATTTTTCTATTTACACATACTATTTTAGATATATTGTTATTGAATAAATAAAAAGCAAGGACTTAATTATATTAACTTCGATTATGGATTAAGTCCATTTGTTTTTGATACACTATTGTCAACTTTTAAACTGGTTGCTTTTTGAGTTTTGATGTTGCATTGTCCTCACTACTGTCGCTATTAGAGGATTCCATTTCGTTATTCTTGATAGTACTTGTAGTTGAATTTACCTGGAAAATAAGCTTTTATTCAATGTTTTTTTTTTTTCAAACAGCTAAACTTTATTAAAAGTAAGAAATATTCAGAGGTAGTGACGAAATAAGATAATATTATCACAGTAATTCAAAATTAAGTTTTCATCATTAGTAAAATTAAATATATATAAGTATACAATATTCACAATGCAAAAAAAAATACCTTTAGTGTTGTTGATCTTTTTGAATCAAGGATTTGATTCATTGAAGAATGATTTCTGTCTTTTCTATTATTCATTAATTGAAGAGGATTGCGACCACGAATTACATGTCTCCATTAAAGGCGATCGTAAGCAGCATGTGTTGCACGATGCAAGCTGCCTCCCACTGCATTCCTGATGACGTCGGACCATCTTGCTGGTGTCCTCCCTTTGGCGCGTTTCCCTTCAACTTAACCCAGTAGTATGAGCTTCTCGAGACTATGCTTGGGAGACCGCATAATGTGCCCGAAGAAGGTAAGGGCCCGCTCCATGCAGATCGTTGAGAGCCTCTCGGTGATGTTGAGCTCTTGTAAAATTGACTCGTTCGTCCTCATGGTAATCCAAGGGATTCGGAGTAGTCTTCGCCAACACCACATTTCAAAAGCATTGATCTTGCTGCAATCGCGACATATGAGGCACCAAGTTCCCTCATGTTGTTGTTAGACATCAGTATTTAGTACTGGTTTCCGGACTCATGGCAATCCAAGGGATTCGGAGTAGTCTTCGCCAACACCACATTTCAAAAGCATTGATCTAGCTGCAATCGCGACATATGAGGTACCAAGTTCCCTCATGTTGTTGTTAGACATCAGTATTTAGTACTGGTTTCCGGACTCATGGCAATCCAAGGGATTCGGAGTAGTCTTCGCCAACACCACATTTCAAAAGCATTGATCTTGCTGCACCAAGTTCTCTCATGTTGTTGTTAGACATCAGTATTTAATACTGGTTTCCGAACTCATGGAAACGGATCTCGCTTTACAGCCTTGCTTACATCACTTTATTTCATAGTAATATGTCAAGATGTGTAAAAGTCTGAAGATTTGTGTTTCTTTTGTTTTCAATTGACAATTTGAAGTGTTTAGTGCAGAATTTTCACTGAAATGTCCAAAATTAAAGCATTAATTAATAATTTAAAAAAAGAAAATGAAAAAATAGTATTTTATTACTTCATCACAAATGACCATTACAAATGGACTTACAATTACAAAATGCACAAATTCAAGTTAAACTGTTAAAGAAAAATACAATACAAAAATCTTGATTATTTTGAGCTGAAAAATTAAATTTAATTATTATGAACTTTTTTTAATAACCGCATTCATAATAGTCATGCTATATTACATTAAACAGTATACTTTAATAAAAATTGTAACTCATACCGGTCTCCTTGATATGTCGCAGCTGGTTTATTTTGTAGCATGTCGCATGCTAAAACCATATCTAATAATTTGGGTAACTTCTTGTTTCTGGGTTTCTGTAACAGAAGAAATGTTTTATGTTTAAGAATGTTCAAATAACCACACTGAAATTGAGTAATGCCTGAAAACTCAGTAACAGCTTAAATTAAAGTATCTATAAGGTATTTCTAACATTAGTAAAGAAACATAACATTAGTCCTCCTGTGAACATGGTTGCTGTAAACTTGTAAAGTATCCGAAACGTCGGGAAATTAAAAAACTTAATAAACCGCAATAAAATCCGTAAAACTTGTTTCATTTCAATGAGTAAAATTCGCGTAAACATTAGAAAACAATATTAGTTAAGAAACACTTCACATGTGACAAAAACAAGTACTTGAATAAATTGTTGTTTGTAAATTTATTTTTAATTAAATTCGATTGATGTCATAAGCAGTGCAACAAAACCAAAGTAAAGTTTTATGTAAGTTACGTACATTTTATGAGCTTTTACTGTAGTAAGCAGTGGCGGATTTACAAATATGCCGCCAGTAGGCTATTCAATTTTTGCCGCCCCTACCAAGCTCTAAAACTCGATACCCTATATCCTAGTACAGTCTAAAACGGCCAAGCGATTATTTCGGCTGACCCTGTGGGCATGGCCTTGGCCATTCATTTTCCGGATCTATATTATAACGTTTAAAAAATAAAATTGCCGCTCCCTAGATTTTGCCGCCCTAGGCTCCAGCCTATTCAGCCTACTGTTTAAATCCGCTGAATACCGCTGAGCATGTGCTCAAAACAAATAGAAATGCAGTTGCATTCCTCTCAAATATTTCTCTACTCACATAATATCTAAATTTATCATCTTTTTTTGTGTTATGTTTCTTCTTCTTAATTAAGTACTTCTTACACTGTTTGCCTTCCTTTAAAAAAGCACTTTCTCATGACCATGGGTTGACTTAAAGAAATCTCTTTCAGAGATAAGTCCATGTTTACATTAAACCTTATTATTATTATGTTATGTTTTTACATGTATTTTTGAGTGCAATAAAGTATATAATATGTCATAATAATTATGTTTTATAGCCCACAATATTGCTAAGAATTTAAAAAAAAAACAATTCTGTCTGTTATAGTTCCATAGAATTATAACACTGAAATTGTAACTTTAAGCATATAATATATGAATTTAATACTTCGTATCAATGTGCTACATATTTTTGGATTATTACACAATGTCAACAAAATGTATTTTATAAAAATTGTGAAATAGCTAAATTATAATTTAATACTGCTATATGTAAACTGTACTGCTCGTAAATAAATGTACTTACATATTTTTTTTAAATTTTATAATTATTATTTTAGATTTATTTGATCAATTAAACTTTAAAAATTTATGAAAATTATTTTTTAATTGATAACAAAATCAACTAATGTTGGGTTAAGGTGAAATGTCTATTGAGTGTATATTGAATTGTTAGAATGGTATTGAATTAATAAAATAAATTCATAATTTTGAGAACACGTTTTTTTTTATAGAATCCGCATGTATCCAACATGAGAAAGTCGCCATCTTAGCTTGAGCTACTGAGGTTTATTTCTCCATTTTTCATTTATAGTTTCACACAATAGTATTTTACTAATTTTAAAAATATTCACATATAATATATTAACATTATTTTCATAGCAAGTCTTAAATCTTACTTATTTGATAAAACCTCTTTTTAGGCTCTAAAAATATTGTATTTGAATTATTTTTATCGGACTGTGGCAAAGATTAATGTTAGCGTGATTCCGGATTAAATATCAAAGAGTATATACTATATATGTTAAATATGGTACTTACTGCTTTAGTTTCCGCTGCAAATTCTTCAGCAAAGGGATTTATCAATCATTAATTAGTATAATCGAAATCGAAATACTACCTATTCAGATTTCAGTATTCACAGATCACAGAGAGTACATTGTAATAGGGATGTGAAAAAATAATCGATTTTTATTTAAATCGATTATTTTTTCTAAAAATCGATTTTTAATAATCGATTTTTGTATTAATATTAATCGATTTTTAATAAATCGATTATATAAATTACGCGTTTAAATCGATTTTTATAAACAGTGCAATCTATGCGATGAATGAAAAAAAGAGCGAAGAAAGTTTCAATTTTATACAATATGATGTGTAAAATAGAAGTGATATTTAATGAGAACACTGGGTGAACGGTTGTCATTCGAATTATGTAAAAAAAATAGGTACTTAATTTTTGAAAAAAATTCCGATATATTTCCTAAATAAATAATAATTTATGTTGCCATGCAGGCGCGGGTGGCGCGTGTTAGGTACTGCCCCCCGCTGCCCGCAACAACCGCCATGACTGGTGACCCCCCCCCCCCCCCCCCCGCTCCGCTATTCGATTAGTAGGTTACTGGGTCAGTATGCGAACGCCGCGCCGCGCCGCGGTCAGGTTCGTAGTCGCACGTCGGAATATCGTGAATCAATCATAGGCTATACCTAATAATTATGTCGTGTGTGAATGTGATCTGTAATTACTCATTAGTAATTAAGTAAGTATGGCTTATCAATACACAAATTCAGAGTAGGTACTAAAAACTTACAAAACGTGTTAAATCATGTGAAAAACAATAATGCGCAAATAAATACACGAGAAGGAGCTCACTTGAACATTTAAAGGTTAGTGTAGTTATGTAGGTAAATATGTAGTTTAATGATTGAAAATCATTGTAAATAAGCATGATTGCATTTTTAAATAATACGATTAACAAAACTAAACGATTAATTATCATTTCCATGGCAAATACTGTAAAAAACTGCGTAAAAAACTGTTTGCGTAAACAACAACACTCGTTATTGCGTTGATGATTTTAATATTGTAGTAAATTCGTAGTTGAATTATTGAAGTGTGTGAATAGTTTCTTTTATTTGTTTCTTTTGTTAAGCCTCTGGACCGCAAATCTTATTTCGGTAAAGATCAATAATTAACACCAAAGTTTATTGCTACCAAAAATAATAATTATTGTTAGTACCTTTGTAAGTACAATTAAAAATAAACATTAAAACAAACCAAACGTGTATTCATTTTCATTTTTTCCTTTAGATTATTACGTAATAAAATAATTATTAAAAGGTAAATGACCGCGCAACATATGCTTTGTGACGTCAGCATAGGGTGACAATAATGGCGTGAAACTAATTCATAGCTGTTCGTTAAGTTTACTTAGAAGTTTATAAATATTTATTTATGTTTCTTACATAACCTCCGCGCCCCGCGGTACGCCCGTCGCCCGCACAGAACACATATTAGGGATGGCGATCTGAAATCGATTAATCGAAGAATTGATTTTTCGGACCAAACAAATCGATTTTTTAAATCGATATGTTGTACTGAATCGATTCAGTGAATCGATATTTCACCCTTGAAAATCGACTTCAGAGGAGAAATACTGACTTTTTATCACGATAGATGGCGCAAAATCGACTGTACCTTTTATGACAGTGGTAGTATACACTACCACTACTGTGGTAGTGCATAGTAGGCGAAACGAAGGTGAGAGATGTATTCGCCGTTGACGTTGATGCCTCGTTCCCTCCAATCCAAGGTCTTGAGTATTATATAATTATTTATTGCAGCATTTCCTTTCGCGTGTAATCAAATTTCATTCGGTTTCTCTGTTTCGTCTTGACCACGTTCATAATACTAAATAATCGCTCTACATTTGCGTTAGAGTGCAGTAAAACTAATAGAGATATCGCAAATGTGACTAAATCTTTAAGTATGTTTAAAAAAAATCCTAGAAAAACACTAGATCATTTTTAGTGGTAAGCTCCGAAGCTTACCACTAACTGTAACAAACCCAAACCACTAAAAAATTCACTAGCCACTAAAACCAATTTTTTCCCGCCAAGAGGGGTGTCCAAACCACCAGATCTAGTGGAAAATCCACTAAGTTGGCAACACTGTCTGTGATTCGAAATTCTGAAGAATATGCCAAAAGATATTCGGATAAGCGTAACGTAACGTATCGCATCAAATAGTCAAAACAGATTTAGACAGAAACTATTAGCATATAAGTGTATAATCTATGCCATCTATGGTATTAGCTGTCTGATTCTGGCGGGAACCTTGAAAAAGCGCGTTTGACTTTTAAAAATTAATTTTTAATTTTTCCTATAAAGTAATTTTTTTTTAAAGTTAAAGTGATATTAAATATTACTATTAGCTGCTGAAAAGCATAATAGTAATGGAGATAAACGAGGGGGGCGGGTCTGACCCGCCCACCTCAAAAAAGAAAAAATTCACACAGCATATGGCTGAAGGAGGAGGCGCAGGCTCTGGACAATCGGACTCCGGCGGTGAGCGAGATGCGTATCTGCCCTATTACAAACCGAATTATAAAAGACTATATCCGGAAAACTCAACCAACACAGACTTTAAAGTCTATGTAGAATCTACAAATGATGATAGATTGGGTAACAAGAGCCCTATATACTTGAATCATATTTTCTCTTTGGAAATAAAAGGTGTGACGGCTATTCAGAGAGTGAATGCCAATAAAATAGCAGTTATTTTCAAACAATATAATACGGCCAATAACTTTATTAATAACACTACTTTCCTCACAAAATATAACATAAAGGCATTCATACCGGCAGCGCAAATTGAAAAAACCGGCATCATTAGATTTGTTCCAGCGAATATATCTAACAGAGAACTTTATACAAGACTTTCTTCAATTTATGAAATAGTGGCAATAAGAAGGTTTTCAAAGAAAATAGGACAAGAGCGCATTCCATTACAGACTGTAAGCGTCACTTTTCTATCTAATGTACTACCTAATAATGTACAATATGATCTATTCTCGTATAGAGTTTTTGAATACATTCCACCATTATTACAGTGCTATAGGTGTTTTAAATTTAATCATTCAGCAAGGGTTTGTAACGGTAAACAAAGATGTAGTATTTGCGGAGGTGAACACTTGTATAAGGAATGTGATAAACCAACAGAAATCAGCTGCATAAATTGCAGTGGGCCTCATCTTGCGATATCTAGATTATGTCCTATTAAAGCAAAGAAGATCATTGAAAAGAAAAACAACATATCTTATGCAGGTGTCACCTCTACAAAACAAGTCATTACCAATGAAACAGATTTCCCTCCACTCCCATCACCGAAATCACAAGCTGTAAATAGTAATATTACTGTAAAGAAATCTATAAATATTCCTGTAAATAAGTCTGTACAAAATGTAAATAAAGCTAAAATAGTTCATTCTACAGACCTTAAAACTCAAATAATTTCCAACAACGATGTACTTATGGCCCTAGTACAGACGTTGGTGGAATTAGGCAATAAAGATGATAGTACACCCACTAATATTAAAACTATTAAAGATACATTAGTAAAAAACTTAACATAATGGATTGTGTAGGGCCTAGGTCTACACAATCCAAGTTACGTATTGCGCAGTATAACATTCAAAGTGCAAATAGTAAAAAACCTTTATTAATCCAATTTTTAAAACAACAAAATATTGATGTTTGCCTTCTTAATGAGACATGGTTCAAAGATAATAATTTTAAAATACCAGGATATAATATTTACAATAAAAATTCCAACAATACACATAATGGAGTTGCAATACTGATAAAACCATACCTTAAATATAATATATTAAATACTAGATTTTATGAAGACATTCAAACAGTTGCTGTATCTGTATCAACAGGACATAGTAGTTTAACAATTCTCTGTATATACTGTCCACCTTCAAGTGGACGGATACGAATTAATAGACTCCGTTACATTATTAATGATCTACCAAAGCCCATATTTATGAGTGGTGACTTTAATGCTCATCATATTGCATTTGGTTGTCAGTCAACGAAAAGTAGAGGTCAGGAGTTATTTAATTTAATTGATGACTTAGATTTGTGTATTTTAAATGATGGTAGACCTACAACTATAAATCGCCCTAGACAAACTGCTTCTGCCATAGATGTAAGCTTCATAAGTGGTAGCCTCGCACCACTATGTGAATGGTCTCAGTGGCGTGCATATCATATAGGCAGAAAGGCACTGCCTACCTTGGCATCTTACTAAAAATAATATATAAAACATGAACATTACATATTTTTGAAAAAGACAAAACAATAATTCAATTTAAATCTCCTTCAATTTGAAAAACACGTCGTCATATATGTATGTATGCGATATCAGCGCCACACGACGGGCATTTTATGAAACCTCTGTCTAAAATCCCTAACAAACATTAGTAATTACAGAATGACATAATTATAATCCTACAATTTTATAATGTCACGCGTCATATGGAATTCGAACAAAGTATTGTGTTTTTAACATTGGTCGTATAACAATAAAAACAGGCACTGCCTAACAATAAAGTATAAACTATCAAATTAAATTGTCAGGAATTCAATAGAGTTTGTACCAATAATTATGATTATTTATTGACACGGTCGCGATTCACCAATCGCTTCCGCCAACCAATCACAGTCCACAGATCACTTCAGCGTATTACATTTTGATTGGCTAGCCTGGGCTAATGGATAATGTCGGTCAGCGGATAATGAGTTAATGACAATTCAGTATTTACTTTGAGTTTTTCGTTTGTGCATTGTTGTAATTAATTAATTAGTGAAAAGATTAATATATTAGTGATGAATAAGTTTACTTGTGAAATATGTAACGGAAATGTTTGTTTAATGAAAGTAAATAGTGCATTAAAGTTTAATTCGTTCGATTTTAAATTCGTAACTAATTAACAGTGCTATCAATGATTTCCTATGTTTGACACAAACGAAATTATCAGAGTGCCGGCCTTATGAGGCCACTATATCTATACAGTAACTGATTTGTTTGATAAGTATCAGTTGGTTGCTGTATATTGTATAAGTGGCGCATAAAAGATTCGGCACGACTTGTATCACATGCCAATAAAAACCGGACAAATCAATAAGCGTGGTATGTATAGTTTATGTGTTGTATACCTGTATTATTAGTATAAATGTACTTTACGTGTCCAATAATTTATTGGTCTGTTCTTGAAATTGAAAATTAGGAAGAAATTGCGAGAAAGTAAGTGCAGTGTGGCTGTTCATTTTTTTTTTTTTTTGACTGCCTACCATGTCTAAAACCCTTATGCACGCCACTGAATGGTCTGTACATGATGATACAATGGGAAGTTACCATTATCCAACAATAACAGAGATTTCATTACATATAGATAAATATCATCTCAATTCCCCTGTAGATAAGTTCATATATAAAAAAGCTGACTGGGAAACATACACAGCTCTTTCAAAAACAATATTTAATGATTTGATACTTCAACCACATGATCCTATTTCAACCTATAATAATTTCTGTTTTCATTTAGATACTCTTAAAGAAATGTCAATTCCAAAGCTCACTAAAACAAACACTTTCATAAGCAGATCACCAGCTCCCTGGTGGAATAGTATATGTGAACAAAGTGTTATTGCTTCATATAATGCATTAAAACTATATAGAAAAGAGTCTACTATTGAAAACTATATTAATTACAACAGAAAAGATGCCCAGAAAAAGAGAACAATTTCAGAACAGAAAAAAATTGGATGGAATAAATTGTGTAACACTTTTAATAGAAATACTCCCATAAGTAAAATTTGGAATTTATTAAAAATGTTCAAAGGCATAAGACCTAAGAATAAATCATATACAAATGAGTTTATATCTCCACTCTTGAATAAATTATCAGATAACAGCAACCTAATTGAAGTAGATCAACTGAACATTCTTTTTGAAATCAACAATGATAACCCAAATTCTAAATTTTTACTGGATCCTTTTTCATGGTCTGAATTTTTAACAAGCTTGCACTCTAGACGAAATACAACTCCTGGCTTAGATGATTATCCTTACATTGTAATTAAAAACTTAGATGTATCAGCCCAAAAGTTGTTTCTTAACATTCTCAATTTGCTTTGGCGTATTAAATCTATTCCACAGTCATGGAAAACACAGTGTGTTGTCCCAATACTTAAGCCCGACAAATCTCCTGAGTTTGCTAGTTCTTATAGACCAATTTCCTTGTCATCATGTCTTGGTAAAATATTCGAAAATATGGTAAAAGTCCGTCTTGACTGGTATGTTGAATCCAAGTGTTTCATTCCACATATACAATATGGCTTCCGTAGAGGGCGTAGTAGTGCAGACAGTTTCACCTCTTTAATCTCTGACCTAAAAAATGCAAAACATAGAAAATTAAACACTGTTTGCGTATTCCTAGATGTCCAAAGTGCTTTTGACAGCGTTGACCCTGGTATACTAGTTCAAATCATGTCTAGGCTGAATGTGCCCGGGCACTTATGTAAGTGGATTTTTAATTTTTTGAACAATAGAATAATATATGCTAGACATAACAATATTTTATATGGACCCAAATATGCATCAAGAGGCACAATGCAGGGTGCCACACTATCTCCATTATTATACAATATATACACAAGTGAAATTTGTAAATATGTAAATAATAGGAATGTAAATATTTTACAATTTGCTGATGACATTGTATTATACAGCAGTAATTACAACTTAGAGATTGCAATAGATAATATGAACAAATCTTTATTTCAACTATTACAATATTATAATGATCATTTACATTTAAAAATTAACCCGTCTAAAAGTAGTGTTATGTTTTTTGGCAATGAAACCCCGAACTCAAATGTTATTTACAATAATGAAATTATAAATAGAGTCACTTCAAAGAAATTTTTAGGAATTATACTAGATCCAAAACTAACTTTTGAAGAACATATTAAATATATATCCAAAAAAGCTCACACAGGACTAAATGTTATCAGATCACTTTGTGGCGTAACATGGGGTGCAGACCCTAAAATATTGTCAATATTGTATAAAAGTATTGTAAGAAGTCACTTAGATTATAGTTCAGTTGCTTATATGAATAGTTCTCATGTAAATAAATTAGACTTATTGCAGAATAAAGCTTTAAGAATAATATCTGGTGCTATGTGCTCAACTCCCATAAGGGCCATGGAAGTTGAGACAAAAGTGATGCCTTTGATTTTGAGACGAATCTTACTTGCTGAAAGATTCTGTCTTAAACTAATAGCATCAAACAATATTCAAGTAATAAATAAAATTGTACCTTATATAGATAGATCCCCAAGAAGACCATTAACAACAGCACAAGGTCTACTATGCGGTAATTCTCCAACACTGTCCGATATATTTCTGGAAATAGACAACAATTTTTCTAAAATCAGAAAACAGTTTCCATGGCCATGCTACTCTTTCTCTTATCAGTGTATTTCACATCCAATTAATGTAGTTCAACAAACAATAAACAATAATTCGGAAATGCTTCAATTTTTGGAGGAAAATGCAATGTACTATGTTATCTACACTGATGGGAGCAAAACAAGTGATTAAGTACATGCTGCTCTATATGATCCACAAGCAAAATTCTCTTTAAGTTTTATTCTGCACGAACCTTGCTCTATATTTACGGCAGAGGCATATGCAGTGTATCAGGCATTACTGCGTATTCGCGAAATCAATAACAATAAACGTTTTTTAATAATTTCTGATTCCTTAAGTTTGATAACAGCTTTAACTACCCTCACAGTTAAATTCAAGTCTAATTATATCCTTTACTTCATTAAACAAATAATTCACCAATACCACAATAAAAATATCCAAATTTTCTTTCTATGGGTACCTTCCCACAAAGGTATCTCTGGCAATGAAATGGCTGATAAAACTGCATATGAAGGAGTTAATGCTGTTGACGTTAGAAATACAATGAATGTTCCTATGTCCGATTACTTGCAATGTATTGACCAAAATATTCAAAAGTTGTGGTTAGAAATGTGGAAGAAAGATCAAGATACGAAAGGAAAATGGTATGGAAGCATACAAGAAAGATTACCTGCAAGACCTTGGTATCATCATATGCAAGATGCTACTCGAGACTTTATTACTATCATAAATAGACTACGTTTCGGTCATAATACTGCACTAGACATGGGTAACTCATGAGAGAAAGATATAAATGAAACATTTCTTTTCAATTGAGCAAATGTTTCACCCGCTCACTTGCTTTTCAAATGTATCTCCAGCTCACTAGGGTTATGATTCATTTTCGAGATACTGACGGACTGCGAGAGAGTAAACGAGACCGGACTATGGCGCTTATCATGCGAATGAGAGAGACAGCTGTAACTCTGTTACTGAGCTAGAGTAAACGAGATCGGACGATGGCGCTTATCATACGAAAGAGAGAGATAGCTATAGCTCTGTATCTTTTCGATTCATATTGTATCATACGATGAAACACTTGTCAGTTGTCATTCACTGAGCCAAATGAGATGAAGAAACAATTGAGTGATATATATCCTAAGATCAAAATGATATATATCTCTCTTATCTTTTCAGTGATATAAACTTCGCACGGCTATACTGCACCGTCACACCTTGCTCGACTTGGCATTATTGCGAATGGAACCTGTTCTCATTGTAATTCATGTAATGGAACTGTGGAGCACGTTATCTTTGATTGTCAAAAATTTTTGATTGACAGGCTAGTGTTGGCCAGTGAACTTAGTGATGTTGAAAATAAGTGTGATTTATTGTCCCGCCCGCCGTCATTAAAACAATTGTTACAAGACGAACATACTTACAAGTACATCTACAAATACATAAAGAATACAATCAAAACAATTTAATGGAATATGATCATAGGCATATTATTACGTCATACGAATAATAAGAGTTGACCTAAAGGTTGTAATTACCAGGTCAAAAAATCCCAAAAAAAAAAAAATATTAGCTGTCTAATCGTATGAGTTTTGGTTGAGTTTTGGTAATTTTCAGTTTAGTTCTATCTGGTTCTATCATTTTACTTTAAAAATGCCTCAATGTAGTGCGTTAAACTGCAAAAACAGAGGAGTACATTTATTTCCCAAGGAAAGTAAGCGCAGAAAACAATGGGAATCGGCGTTACGTATTATAAACTTTAAGGCAAGTAATACTGCACGATTGTGTACTGCACATTTCACAGAAGAGGATTATTATGGGAAAAGCAAATATACAGGTGATCCATCACAGTAATTTTATGCAATTCAATCAATACCCGTAATTGACAATTATGAGTAATAGCAGAAAAATATTGTGATTCGTTTATCATTTTAGGTAATGAACCACTCGCCAAATTTCTTCAAAAGACAGCTGTACCATCGGTTTTCTGCTTCACTAAGGCAAAACCAGAAAATCCAGCTGCCCTTGAACGACAGCATCGTCTTGAGAGAAGATGTATAAAGAAATTATTTCAAGAATCTCGTACTAGTGTCGCTATAGAAACTGAAAGAGACCTTACACTGGCCCTAGGTCGTGAAGAAGAAGTGAACACTGAAACCACTTCAGCATCATGTTCACATAGTGCACCTGAATTTGATACAAAAACTACTCAAGTTGACCATGAACACACATATGGGTCTATTAATAGGAATAAGAATAATGATGCCTTTATTAAGTTTTACACAGGATTTGAATCATATAAAAAATTTCAGTTAGTTTACTCAACACTGAGCCCAATGGTTCACAAAATTAGGTATTATGGCAGCTCTGTGATAAATTTGAGTGCAGAAGATCAGTTTTTTTTAACATTGATGAAATTAAGACAAAACAAATGTAATTTTGAACTTAGCATGTTTTTTAATGTCAGCCAAAGTACTGTATCAAATATTTTTATCACATGGGTAAACTTTATTTATCAATTGTGGATGAAATTAGATATTTGGCTCAGAAAAGAATTAGTCCAATATTATATGCCCAGAAGTTTCAAAAATTATGATTCAAATCTCAGAGTAATATTAGATGGAACCGAAATAAAAGTTCAAAAACCTAAGAACCCAAAGTCTCAGCAAGCATCTTGGAGTAGTTACAAACATGCAAACACATTGAAAATATTAGTTGGGGCAACACCTGGTGGGCTTCTATCCTATTGCTCCCAAGCTTATGCAGGATCAATAAGTGACCGGCAGGCAGTGGAACGAAGCGAACTTCTTAAAAAATGTGAAAGCGCGATAGTTTATTGGCTGACAGAGGTTTCACTATACAGGACATGTTTGCAGACAAAAATGTGTCTGTTAGGATTCCAACATTTTTGAAAGGAAAATCTCAGTTGCCTGGTCTGAGAGTAATAAAAGATAGAGAGCTGGCAAATAAAAGGGTTCATATAGAAAGAATTATAGGGTTAACAAAAACATACAAAATTTTAAAAAATGAACTAGACCATAGCTATGTTCCAATAGCAAGTAAAATCTTTTTTATATGTTTTATGTGCTGTAATTTTAGAGAAAATATTATGAATAATATTAAATAAAATTCTACATTTTGACTCATTTTTTTATTAATTGTAAATAGTCTTTATACAAGTATTTGTTAGGATACCAACATTTTTGAAAGGAAAATCTCAGTTGCCTGGTCTGAGAGTAATAAAAATTAGAGAGCTGGCAAATAAAAAGGTTCATATAGAAAGAATTATAGGGTTAACAAAAACATACAAAATTTTAAAAAATGAACTAGACCATAGCTATGTTCCAATAGCAAGTAAAATCTTTTTTATATGTTTTATGTGCTGTAATTTTAGAGAAAATATTATGAATAATATTAAATAAAATTCTACATTTTGACTCATTTTTTTATTAATTGTAAATAGTCTTTATACAAGTATTTATTTATAATAGCAGGTTCTAAGCTATGTACATAAAAGTTAATCAAATTAATTAACATTTCATTAATAAATGGTTCATCTCTGTTAATAAATACTACCTGCAAGTCTTCAAAAGTATAAACTATTAAATTACAATATTGCCGACCTGAACAATATAATTGTCCTTGTATTTGTGCATAATATGGATGTTTCTTTTTCAAAAGAAACTGCCCGTTACATGTCTCTAAATAAGGCACACTGACATCGGTTATTTTACAATTTCTTGCAGTATATGGACACTTGACTTCAATGATGGTGTCTTCTCCCAATAAGCCATCTGGTGAAGCAGCAAGAAAAGGATTTTCAGCAGAAATAAACAATCCACATGCTTGTACTGACAGTCCGTACTTGTCCTCATATTTCGCTATAGCAATTGGTTCATGGATCTTACCATGAACCATTGCTCGAGTATGCACAGCTTTCGGTGTTAAAATGTTATCTAGTAAACTTTTAGTGCAAGTTTTACTGTGGCACACTACATAAAACATACTGGCAGTAATCCTGCATGATCTCATTTCATGCCACTCGGCAGAGGCATTTTGAGCCCTGGTATTCTTCTCCAATGCTTGAATTTTTTCAGTGGTGATATTCTTCAGTAGGAGCTTTTCAAGCAAATTATCTTGGGGAGTCTGCTAAATATGGAAAGTGATCCCATTCAATCCCATGTGGATTAGCAGGTTCATATGTCTGCAGTAGAGGCATTGAGCTTTCACCATACCCGATGCCCAAATTCCGCACATAATCTGGATAATTTTCCATTATGTCACTCTCATTTAGGGGCTTAAAATTGCAAGATTTTAACCTCTTGCTTGGTAAGTTGTGAGCGGCTATGGGAGAGTTATAAAAAACTTTACCTGGTGCATTAAAAGTCATTAGTTTTTGAGTACATGATTGATGCAGTTTAACTGATTTCTTGTGCACCATTTCATGTACCCCAAACAACAATACAGAGACACGTTTGCAACTTGCTTGAGTACCACTTCCAGCAGCACAATCACAATGGCATTCTTCTATTACTCCATCTTCGCTTAACTTTACATCAACCACATATGCCACTTTCTTCATACTGGCTTTACACTGTCCTCGCAAGTAGGTGTAATTGCCTTCCTTGGAAAAACGGGCAGTCAAAAGATGACGAGATTCGTAAAGGAGCTGTCCTTTAGGCTGGGTACTATATCTGTAAAAAATAATCATAATTAATATAACAAAATTTCTCATTAAATATGTAGGTACTTATTTTTCTATTTATAAACTAATTTATTTGGCAAAAGAGTCTCCTATACATTTAATCTATACTAATAAACGGGAAAGCTTTTCTGTTAGTGTATTTGACTGTTTACACTCAACCGCTGCACCAATCTTTATGAAATTTAGAACATAATATATAGCTTGAATCTACGAGATAGACGAAGCCCAAAGGACACTTTTTATCTCAGAAAAGCACTTCGTTAAGCACCAGTTTAAAAAAATAGCCTTTGATATCTATACAACACATTACAGCTAAAAAAACCTTGGCAAAATTCTGAAACAACAAACAAGGGCGAAGTCGCGGACCGGTGCACGCTGGTGGTACTAGTTATTGCTAGTAATTAAATAAGTGTACTTACTTTACAAAATATTCTTGTATTGCCTGTCTACTGATCATTGGCAGAAGAGTATCTGCATTTATGTCTCTGAATGTATCAGAAGGTGGACATAGGTATGCAGGGTCCTCTTGGATGTCGCAGTCAGCACCAAAATTTTGGTATTGTTCATACGTTCGTAATCTGTAACAAAAATTGGAAAGTTAGTCCATTATAGCAAAAAAAAGGCTTACGAACAATCGTAACCTCAAATATTTCAAGCGTTTACCTTTCAATCAAATCAGCTTTTTTACCGGCAGTTGTTGCATTTCTTTTACGAAGCTCGGCTTTTAGTTGAGGCACAGTCATAAACGAGTACATTTTAAAAATAATACACACTTCAAATCTCTTTAATAGCCAAACACTTGAAACACTTGATGCCGCGAAAAGCAAGCGAAAAGTAAACAAAGTATTAAATAGTAGTCTATGGTAAACAACTAAACAAGGTACAGTTGCTTAGAGCGACATCTGTAATCAGCTTTGCGTGTGCCTCCTCCGGGAGGAGGCACACGCAATGCATTTTATATTATTCTATTTTATATTATTATATTATACATTTTACATTATACATTTAGAAAATAAATATAACAAATACATTTAGAAAATAAATGTCTTCTTTTATACCTGATCATATACTTTGATATGGTAAATTTTTTTCCCTCTCCTTTTCCTATTTACAATCAGCCCCATAGCTTTAATTAAATGTGTTGTATACTTTCAGGACTTTTTGGAATCAGCACATCCAACGATGTGCCATCCCTTAATTATTCAACTTCAAATAGAAGCCAATCTTGATCGTTTAAGTCTATATATACTGATCCCAGTATCCATTAGCGTTCTTGCCAGCTGATTTTCGTGCCGTCCTAATTTATATTTATAGGCTTTACAGGATATGTAGATCACCTCCTTAACTGTGGGTATTTCTAGGTATCGGTGCACTTCCGTATTTCGGGTAAACCAGGGAGCATTACATAAAGTTTTCAAGGCTTTATTTTGAAACCATTGAAGAATCTCAATATTGGAGTTACTGGCCGATCCCCACAGTTCAATTCCATACGTAATGTATAAGGTATAAGAAAACCATTATTTTCCGCTATAATTAATTTATTCACAACATTTTGTACAGAATCTTTTGCACCGAGTAACAGACCACTTGTCATATATTTACTTACATCATAAATTCAAATTCCTTACTAATTCGAATCACAAAGGAGATTCCTAACACCCCCTCTCAATATGGAATTGTTTAAATTCAATATTGAAAATTGAATAAATAAATAAAAACACAACTTGTTCTATCGATAACCTCGATAACTTGTTTTATCGACAACATCCCATCACTAAAAATAACATCCATAACATTAACTTACATGTCTCAACACTATACAATGCATATACAATGTTTTAATGACATACATGACACAACTTGACACTTCTATAGTAAATAAATATAATATAACTCAAGGAAATAAATAAAAAATTACTACTCTATAACTCTCATCTTTCTTGTAAAATCATTATGTTTAATATAATTTAAGGGCTTTGTTAACACATCGGCTATATTTTCGTTTGTTGGTATATATGATATTAAAAATAAATTCTTATTTACACAATCCTTTATATAATGATATCTTATATCAATATGTTTAGTGCGTTTACTATTTACATTACACTCAATCATTTTAATCGCACTCTGATTATCGACCAAAATATATGCAACTGTGTCTACACCATGGAAAAATGCACAAATGCCTTTCAAATATACTAATTCTTGTGCTACCATTGCTGCTGCTATATACTCCGACTCTGCCGATGACAGCGATACAGTGGACTGTTTCTTGGAGAACCACGACACTAAATTACCATTATAAAATATTGTACAACCACTTACGCTTTTTCTATCTAACTTATCACTTCCCCAGTCCGCATCAGAATACGCAATTAATTGTTCTGAATTATCTCCAGACTTTGTATATGTCAAATATTTATGTGATGTTTGTTTCAAATACCGTAACACACGCTTTCCAACGGTCCACAAGCTATTTGTCGGTTTGTCCAAATACCTGCTTAGAAAAGACGTCGCATAAGTTATGTCAGGTCTCGAAATGCTTGATAAATATGTTAAACAACCTACTAATTTTCTATACGGTACATTTTTTATTATTTCTTTTCCAGCTATGTTAACATTTTGTTCCATTGGTGTCTGTGCCCCTTTGCATTCTTCCATACCAAATGTTTGCAGTATCTTATCTATTAACTTTCTTTGACTAATTTTTAAATTTCCTTTATCCATTAAGATTTCTATGCCTAAATAATCTTTCAATTCTCCCAAATCACGTACATTGAACTCTTTCCTCAATTTATTTATTATATTACTATTATCGTTTTCTTTTCCCATTACTATAATGTCATCTACCCATATCAGTATCCACGCATTATCTTTCTTATATAAACAAAAATCGTGTTTAGATTGTTCAAATCCTTCTTTTATCATGTAATTATGAAATCGCTCATTCCAGCATCTAGGCGCTTCTCTTAATCCATACAATGCTTTATATAGTCTTAGCACTTTGCCTTTTGAAACTTTAACTCCTTCTGGGGGTTTTATATACATTTCAACATTCAAGTCCCCATTTAGAAAAGCTGTAGGAACATCCAATTGCCTTGCCTTATAATCTTTCTGTACGATTTGACTTAACATCATTCTAATTGTGGATACTCTTGCTACTGGAGAGTAAACATCGTAAGCACTTTCTGTTTGAAATCCTTTTGCAACTAACCTGGCCTTTTTGCGTCCATCTGATTTTGTAGTAAATATCCACTTTGTATCAATAGCTTTCTTACCTCCTGGTAGTTCTGCTTCCTTCCAGGTCTTCAAGCTTTCCAATGAGCTTATTTCTTTATTCACAGCTTCTTGCCAATCTTCTCCTTTATTCATAGCTTCACTGTACGATTTTGGATCATCATTACTCATTAAACAATAAACTATATTTGCATCTTCATATTGTTCATCATTCTCGACTACATAATCGTTTAGATAATCAGGTGCCTTTCTAGTTCTCTGTGGTCTTTCATTTTCATTCTCTTTTCCGTTTTCATTCTCATTTTTATTTTCATTTTCATTCTTATTCTCATTTTCATTCATATCCACCATACCTATTTCCTTTGTATCTTCACCATCGTAATAATATTTATGTTCTGTATCTTCTCTTCCTTTTTCTTTATATTTAATATCATTTTCATCAAACCTCACATCTCTCGATATTATTATTTCATTTGACACTGGATCCCATAGACGATACCCATTCGGCGCATAGCCGACCATCCTAGTTTCTTTTGCTCTGTTACTAAATTTGTCTTGTTTTGGCAATATAACTGTCCAAGCTTTACTTCCGAAGATTCTTAAATGCTCAAGATTCAACTTTCCGCGATAAATCTCTTCTGGCGTTTTATAATAAATTGTTCCAGATGGACATCTATTTAATTGGTACGTAGCACACTTGACAGCTTCTCCCCATAATTCTCTAGGTAACATAGATTCATTAAGAATTGTTCTTGCTTTGTTACAAATAGTCCGATTCATCCTTTCAGCAACGCCATTCATCTGTGGAGAGTATGCTACAGTATATTGAATCAGAATACCTTTGTTTTTACAGAATGATTCAAGTGCATTATTTCTAAATTCTCTGCCATTGTCACAACGTATATTTTTTAACTCGAACTCCTTGATCATTTTCTAATCTGTTGACGTAATTAATTAAATTTTCTGTTGCTTGACTTTTATTTTGTAACAAATAAGTGATACAAAAATGTGAATAGTCATCAACCACTACTTGATAATATCGCTCACCTTGTAAACCTGGTATTCTAGTTGGACCTGCGATATCAGTATGCAGCAGCTCACCAACATGTCTTGATCTTGGTCTTTTCGTGGGCCGGAAAGGTAACCGTGTAGACTTACCCTCTAGACAAGGTCCACATATTTTTGGACTTATCGGTAATCTTAAAATTCCAAGACCCTTTCGGTTAACATGTCCTAAGCGTCTGTGCCAAAGTTCTGCCTCTGACGATATTAAGCTGTTACAAGTAGCATGGACACTGTTGCATATGGTTCTCAAAATAAATAATTTACCTAAACAAGATCCTAAAATAACCTGATTTGTTGAAGTTGTAATTTTTACATTGTTGTAACTAAATTCAATCAAGTTTCCTTTAGCAACCATCATTTTAACAGACAATAAGTTAAAAGTAAAATTTTTCATAATCAAAGCATCTAATTGTATCGAAATTCCACCTACCGAAAATTGTATATTCCCTGCTTTCTCTGCTAAAAAGAAATTTCCATTTGCTACATAAATTTTAATTGGATTTTGCAACTTTCTGACTTTTGTCATGAATTTCTCGTATTTTTCTTGAACAATATGATGCGTACAGCCTGAATCAATTACCCAGTTTATTTCATTTTCCCTGTCAGTATTAATACAATTAGCCATTTACAAAAGCTAATGGATCGTTACTACTTTGTGCTGACGTATTATTAGAAGAATGTCCTGTTTCACTTGAACTCATGTAAGCTCCTCTACCTCTCATGCCTCTATATGGTCTCGCACGTCCACGTCCTTTTCCTCTAAATTTATAACAGTATCTTGCTATGTGTCCTGGTTTCTGACAGCGATAACACGTAACTAGAAATGTAGTCTCATTTTGGTTATTCAAATTTGGTTCTTTCGTTTTCAACTTTAATTCTTCATCGAGTAAACGTGCCTTGACGAAATCTAGTTTCAAATCTTCCGCCTTGTTATCTTCTGTAGTTAAATCAGTGTTACATTCTATTGCAGTAATGACTGTATCATATTTTCCGTCTAATCCGGTTAACAAACAAGCTATTTTGTCTCTATCATTTAACTTCTCTTGTGCACATTCTAATTCGCGTACCAGTTCATCAAACCGCTGAAAATAATCTTCTAAACTTTCATTTGTATTTTGCTTTAGATTCAATAATTTTCTTCGCAAGTGAATTATTGAGATGAGACTCTTCCGTTGAAATATTCTCTTTAATGTTTCAATAATTTCCTTCGCCGTTTTACATTCTTTAATAAAATTAAGATATTTATCCGGTATGCAATTTACAAATATACTTCTAGCCTTCGCATTATCTTTTAACCACTCGCTCTTTTTGCTTTCCTCCGTACATTCATCTTTTATCGTATATAACAACTGTTTTTCATCTAATAATACTTCAACTCTAAATAACCAGTTGTTAAAATTTTCTGTCTTCAACTGCGGAAAATTCGCTGTAGCCATTTTATTTCGTAATAAATAGATATATTTACTTTTATATAATTCTTATGTTTCACTTTATACCTTCTATATACTTTTACAATAGTATATTATCGCCCATAACCTCTGTAATTATTTCTTTAATTATCTGGGCCCATAACCTTTGTAATGTATAAGGTATAAGAAAACCATTATTTTCCGCTATAATTAATTTATTCACAACATTTTGTACAGAATCTTTTGCACCGAGTAACAGACCACTTGTCATATATTTACTTACATCATAAATTCAAATTCCTTACTAATTCGAATCACAAAGGAGATTCCTAACACGTCCATACTGGTTTTATAATACATTTATATATCAGCAGTTTGTTTTCTAAACTGAGTGAGGACTGTCTTCCTATTAGCCAGTACAGGTTTTGTAGCTTAAAGTTAGCCTGATCTCTTTTGGTCTTTATGTGGTCCTTCCAGATAAGCCCCCTGTCAAGGTCATCCCTAGGTATTTGACAGTAGTATGCTGAGGCAGGACAGTTCCATCAAGTGTCACTGGTGGACAGTCACCTCTTTTTAATGTGAATGTAACATGAGAAAACTTTGCAGCACTAGCTTTTATTCTCCATTTACTCAACCATGATCCAACCTTTTCTTGTTGCCTCTGGAGGTTTTCTGATGCTATGCAGGGATCTCTATGGCAAGATAGTACTGCCGTGTCATCTGCGTAGGTAGCAGTTAAGACGTTATCGGAGGTGGGTAAATCGGCAGTAAAAACTGTGTACAATACTGGAACGAGTACAGATCCCTGCGGAACCCCAGCTTTAATGTCACAAATAGGTGACATTGAACCTTCTGTTTTTACTTGGAACATGCGGCCCTGTAAGAAGGATCTTAAGAGCATATAAGCAGCGCTGGGATAGCAAAGTTTTGCTTTGCATTCGAGACCCTTATGCCACACACGGTCAAAAGCTTGTTGCACGTCGAGGAATGCAGCAGAACAGTATTCTTTTCGTTCCAATGCTTGACGGACCGTAGAAGCCTCTTTGATATCGTAATAAAAATAATTTTATTATCAAATTCCCTGAACTAAAAATCCCCGATTTTACTGGTGAGATCCCAGAAATTATTTATTATTGTATCTTGTGTCTCAATGTGTTGTTGTAATTACTTAGTGCAATAAAGAATATGTCGCAGATCAGAAGTAGGTACGAGAAGAACGAACGGATGACCGAATTACTAAGTATTAAATGGACTCACCGAGCGGGTACCGTCTATCGCGTGGCAGAGAGACAACTCGACGCAGTGCCCGGGACTTGTGACCCGAGTGTTGGTTTAGGGCAGCGCTGCCTCACAATGCGCATTGGCACTCACCACCACCAGTCGAGTTGCCCAATCAGTAACAATTAATTCGTGTACACAAACTAACTATTAGAAGAGTCGAGGTTAAGCTACTAGCAGGATACAACGAGTGTACCGTACCAAGCCAGAGCCAAGACTGACTTAGCTGCGGTTGCATCGGTCTTTTATACACGACTGAATGACTCGAATAATAAAATGAGGGTAGTTGAATGTCGACAATATCACTGGTACCGACAAATATATATCTTTCTTGTTTTTCATAAAATGGATTTATATTTACATTGTAAATACAAAATTTAAAAACCTGTGTGGTTTTATGAAACCACGGTAAAAGTGAAACTTTTTTTCTCATTATAGACATTTAACTAAAAATTCTTGAAATAATATTCCATTAAGGGTATAAAAATCGCTCAATCTTACCGCGCGGACGAACGTCACGCGACACACACACATATACACGACAGAGTTTGAGACGATGTAATAAGTTTCACTTTTTAAAAAATCGAAAATCGATTTTTTGGATATCGATCTTTTGGACCTCGATTTTATATGAATCGATTTATCAGGTTACGATTCGAATCGATTCAAAAATCGATCTTTTTTGGAAAGAATCGCCAACCCTAACACATATACCCTGACGGGAAGTAGTATATTTTGTGGCATAAAGAATAGTAATATAACTAGTAATATAACTGAAATAGAGAGCCCTCTCTCTCTACGATTATTTTTGCCAACACGACATTAACGCCATCTGTAAATCTTGCCCCTTTACTAACCATCCCTAATCACTACATAGTATAAAACAAAGTCGCTTTCTCTGTCCCTATGTCCCTATGTATTAGCCGTGCGAAGTTTATATCACTGAAAAGATAAGAGAGATATATATCATTTTGATCTTAGGATATATATCACTCAATTGTTTCTTCATCTCATTTGGCTCAGTGAATGACAACTGACAAGTGTTTCATCGTATGATACAATATGAATCGAAAAGATACAGAGCTATAGCTATCTCTCTCTTTCGTATGATAAGCGCCATCGTCCGATCTCGTTTACTCTGGCTCAGTAACAGAGTTACAGCTGTCTCTCTCATTCGCATGATAAGCGCCATAGTCCGGTCTCGTTTACTCTCTCGCAGTCCGTCAGTATCTCGAAAATGAATCATAACCCTAGTGAGCTGGAGATACATTTGAAATGCAAGTGAGCGGGTGAAACATTAGCTCAATTGAAAAGAAATGTTTCATTTATATCTTTCTCTCATGAGTTACCCATGTCTACTATGTATGCTTAGATCTTTAAAACTACGCAACGGATTTTGATGCGGTTTTTTTTAATAGCTAGAGTGATTCTTGAGAAAGGTTTGTGTATATAATTTAGTATACTTTTATGTAAATTAGCAGAATTACGGCGATAAATGTTGAAGAAGTCGTAAAAAATCGCGCCAACTGGGAGCTTTCCACGCAAACGCCGCGTAAACTAGCAAAGATACAGTTTAGTAATGTACTAGCGAATTCAAAATCTATAAAAATTCTACAAAAAAGTCCGCGAGAGCATATCTCTATCTCTTACGGTTGACTTACAATAACCACGTTTATGTTCAAATTTTTAATTAAAAACATTACGTTATTTTCATAGCTATTTTCTTTAGTTCAGTATTAATCCTTATCCATATAAATATGTTAGTTAGCTTAGACATTTAATGCAGATTAAAATTGCCTTTCACACTATATCAATCAGATGAATATTTTTTAAGATATCATCGTTAGAAGCAATTAGCAGCGAAACATTTAAACTTTTAAAGTTCCTAAAGCGCCTACTATGCTATGCCTACTGCGCGGCGTGAGTCAATCCCCTCTGCCCCGCATGACGCATCTTTTATTGTTGAAAGTATTTAGTATCATCATTGCACCCGTGCGAAGCCGGGGCGGGTCGCTAGTGATATCATAAAAATATATTTTAATTGATTCTAAAGTATATTACTTACTACTAGTAAGTAATATACTACTATTACTCTAGTAGGGGTGATAATTATCGTTCTAAATGATAAATAAATAAAAGAAAATGTTATTTTTTAACTTTATTACTTAAAAACACTGCACAACTACCACAACTTAAATGTTAGAGATTTTATCAGTAAACTAACGTCCTTATCGCAATTTTAAACTAGTACTTAATAATAAAAGCGTCCTTATCACACTTACAAACTAGTTGTTTATATAATATACCTAATCAAAGCGTCCGTTTCACAAGATGAAAAATCAGTTTAACCTTAGTTTAATACAAATTAAAGCGTTCTTTTCACTGCTTATTCAAAATAGTGTCAATATCACAAAATAACACTAAACACGACAAAAACTTTGGATAATTAATATTCACAACCGTTCAATCATCAATGATAAAAATATAAAATTTACAATATTAACAAGTTCAAATTTTAAAATGTCTATTTTGACTTGATTTGACAACAAAAAATGTTGTTGTTTTAAAATTTATTCCCAATAGGGAAAGGCCTGGAAAGGCAAAAGACTATAGTCCACTGTGATGTTCAAATCTGCTATAAACTAAAAACATGCTATAGACTACATGCTAAATTTTTTTAGCATGCTATTTTATATGCTATCTTTATAGCACATTGTTCGATTCATTTATTTATTTATTTATTTATTTATTACATTTTATAGAAGGCTTACGGACTAATAGAACTATGAAGTATAACAAAAATAATATCAACAGTTTGCCAATTAAAAGCCCACACATATAGGTAATCAAAAATTACGATTTTTTTTTACACGGGTAATAGGTACAATTTTAGACATTCTTATATACTGGGTGTTTTTTTAGGAGGTTTGTTTTGCCGATAGATGTCGTTTTATTTTATGACAGTTGTTTTGACAGCTCAAAGTGGCATTTCAACTCAGTATTGTTTGGCAAATCATTATGAATAGGTTAACTCCAGAACAACGTTTTCAAATCGTGGAAATTTATTTTCAAAATCAGTGTTCAATTAAAAATGTTTATAGAGCACTTCGTGAATTTTATGGTGCACATAATCGTCCGTCAGAGACCACCATAAAGAACGTAATTACCAAATTTCGGTCTACATTCACTATTTTGGATGTCAAGCCACCGACAAGAATGAGAAGAGTTCGTACAGAAGAAAATATTGCTGTCGTTGAGGCCAGTGTCGAAGAAAACGACAATTTATCGATTCGTCGTCGTGCTCAGCAAATTGGACTTTGTCCATCGACTTTATGGAAAATTTTACGTAAAGATTTGGGTTTGGTGCCATACAAAATTCAATTGGTGCAAGAATTAAAGCCACACGACCATCGTTTGCGCCGTGAATTCAGTGATTGGTCGTTAAATCAATTGAACGAAGATCCATTTTTTTTCCGTAAAATTCTCTTCAGTGATGAGGCGCATTTTTGGTTAAATGGATACGTCAACAAGCAAAATTGTCGCATTTGGAGCAAAGATAATCCACACACCGTTAAAGAATTACCAATGCATCCTGATAAATGTACTGTTTGGTGCGGTCTATGGGCTGGTGGGATCATCGGTCCATATTTCTTTAAAAATGAGGAAGGACGACGCGTTACCGTGAATGGAAATCGATACAGAACCATGATCAATGAGTTTTTGTTGCCAAATCTTGAAGATATGGATATGGATGAAATGTGGTTGACAAGATGGTGCCACTTGCCATACAGCACGTGAAACAATCGACTTATTGAAAGAAACTTTCAACGACAACATTATTTCGAGAAATGGTCCGGTGAATTGGCCTCCGCGTTCGTGCGATTTGACGCCACTCGATTACTTTTTGTGGGGATACGTGAAGTCATTGGTTTATGTGGATAAACCTCAATCTATTGACGCTTTGGAAACCAATATTCAACGTGTCATTGCTGACATACGCCCTCAAATGCTTGAAAAAGTGGTCGAAAATTGGACCTCTCGAATGACATTTGTGAAAAATAGTCGTGGTGGCCATATGCCACAAATTAGCCTGTAATATCCCACTGCTGGGCATAGGCCTCTTCTCCATGTAGGAGAAGGATCGGAGCTTAATCCACCACGCTGCTCCAATGCGGGTTGGCGGATCTATTCTCTACTATGAGTAACGATCGCTATCAGGTGTTTATGATAACAACCGGGACCGACGGCTTAACGTGCTCTCCGAGGCACGGTGGGGTAACCCACAAGGACTGCACAAACACCCAGACCACGGCAAACATCTGTATGGCCAATACAAATGCTGTCGTGTGCGGGAATCGAACCCGCAACCGCCCGCGCAACAGCCAATCGCAATCCAGCGCTGTAACCGCTGCGCCAATGCGGCGTCAGCACATATCACATAGCAATGCATAGCACATTGTTAACCATATGTAAACACAATCGATCCTTTAATCAACCGAATTGTGCAATCGATTAGTTTTATTTAGGATTTATTGATTTTTGTTTATATAAGATATTAAACGATATAAGATATTATTAGATTTACAAATATAGTTAATTTCGTCGTTAATAAACGAGATTTCGACATTAATAAAAAAAAAACTACAAAAATTAAATTTTCTCAGTTGAAAGACACGATTTACTTGAATATCAGTTATCTATTAACGACTACTTAAGTAACAACTATTTGAGAAAATTTAAAACCTGTTAAAATTAAAAATAATTAGTGTATTTTTATGACTTAATTTTAATCGATTTCAATAAAAATCGATTAAACAACACCCTCAGGTGCGCGTATTGCACATCCCTTCTTGCTTACTTCATACAGCTTCGTGCTTATTCGAAAATGCTCGTTATACGGTAATCTCCATGTAGGAGAAGGATCGGAGCTTAATCCACCACGCTGCTCCAATGGTCACACGTTAGTATTTGTGCCACTATCTCTGTCTTGAGCACTATCGGCTACAAAAGTTTTCGTTTTTATTGTTGTTAATTTTTATTATTAGTATTAGTAATTACATAGTTTATTAGTGTTATAGTATTCAGTTTATTTTATTTAGTTTTAATTGTTTTATCTAGTGTTAGTATTAATTTTGTTTTATTTAGTGTTAGTATTAAGTGTGATTTGATTTTGCAGCGACAGCGACAGTGATTATATAATAAATAATAATAAGTGTAAATATGTGTTAAATAATAATAAGTGGTAATGTGTATTAAAAAGTATAAGGTAAGTGTAAATATTATTGTGTTGTTTGTGATAAAAATCTGCCACTATCGATAGGTGAGGTATTGAAATTGAATTTTTAATTTATAAGTTATTTTTGTAGCATCTTAAAGTGTTATGATGTTTATTTTATTGGTCACTGTATAGGGAAATTTTATTCGTACATTGATTTATAATAAAAATAAAAATTGGTAATGACAGTTTTTTTTCGTGAGTGGACATACGTAAAAGTTCGAAAACGCTAAAAAGTAATGTTATCCCGCTCTAGCCTCGCTGCAGCGCGCTGTGTACGTTTAGCGTTTGAGACGTTATAAATTTAGCGCGAAGTCATAGTCGGTATAGCAAATGCTATATGCTATAAACATTTAGCATGCTATACTTTTATGCTATACGCTATATTAACCACCACTAATTAGTCCATACAGCCTAGTCTGAATTTGTATCACAGAACACTATTACTCCTGGCGGAGTATTTGTATATTTTTTCAATTCTTGACAACAAACAAGTTTAAAATACCAACCACGAAAAAATGATCCAATTCACATATTTAATTAAATTATATATATTTTACCTGCTGTTTCGATATAAATTTATATCGATTCAAATATTTAATTTGTTACTTAAAGCAAAAAAACAGGATATTTTTTTATGTGACATTATGCTTTTTTTTAAGTATAGGTAAATAGTTATTTTTGTATGCAAATTTAATTGGTATGCGTGTACTGGATTGCTGAATTGACGAGTGCCAACGTAGCGACATCTTTTGATAGGACTTGGTAGTCGCTAATAAATTTAAGCAATAGTTTCGGGGCACGATTAATAGATGACACTGCTAATTTTTTTACCTAGGATGAATACTTCATCCTAGTTTTTTACTGTGGCCGATGTTCTTAAGTTTCCAGCCCATGACTTGCCCGCTTACCGCTAGGCACAGCGCACTTTGCCACATTAACCTTACCATAGACTACTATTTAATACTAGAACCCACGTAGTAATTAAAATACTTAATCTGTGCTAGAACCTTACTTTTGGTCATACATGAAGGATACTATCCTTCATCTATGCTTTTGGTAGTGGTTATCATTAGGTATTAAGCCTGGTTTACGCCGAGGCAACAATGTGCGTCATTGTGGCATGCGGCATTGACGCATGAAAAATGTCGCAGGTTGTGGCAAGAACCTTGCGGCACGGCAACACCTTGCGTCATGTGGCAGAGTGTCGCAGCTTGTATCCGATCACGATGGATTCCGTGCGACAATTTTTGATGCGTCAAGCCAGTTTCTAGGTTATGTTTTGATTGTACTTATTTATTTTATTTACAAAATGAGATAAATCGGACATGGAGTGGTGTAATGATAATTATATTTGTTAGCAAACGAAAAAAACCGACTTAGATCACATCGACAAGTAATACAATGTACCTACGTAGACGAAAAAAATTAACAAACTCACTAATCGTCTGGTATCTCTAGAAATTGTACCCTTACTACAGAAAATCTAAAAAAGAAATATATAAAATCTACTTTTTTGTTTTTTTGTCTGAAGTAATTCTAACCTATCTCTATCAATCAAGTAGGCAGACTAAAATTTGACAGCACGACGCTTAAAAACTGTTGCCTTGGCATAAAATACGCTGTCGCATGCCACATATGCCGCAATTTGTCGCATGCCACAAGATGGCGCATGCCACAATATGTCGCATGCGACAATGCCGCACGTTGTTGCCTTGGTGTAAATCAGGCTTTACGTCCATGGTGGTTATATACTCTCGGACTAAGGCCGGCTCCACACGTTGGCCCCAACGCTCGTACCAACGTTGGACTGCATATTCGGAGAGCCGTACACACGTTGGCTATCAAACTAGTTCTGTCCCGTCAGGGCCAATGTGAAGACGTCCGATATAGAAATCGAAATTGCTCTGAGCGCTTTTATAGTACTGAGTTCACATTTATATTTGGTATTGAGAAAAAATAAAAATCCACGTCAAAGATCGAGTAGAGTCACTAATTTTTTTTCTGTAAAGGCGATACGTGCTCATTAATGATACTCGCTTTTTTTTTAAATCTTCAATTGAGAAATTCATTCCCATATTCTGTTGAATGGTGCGCCATGCATCAGCTAATAAATTTTTATTTTTATGGTCCTTTCGAGTAGCGTCCCATATTATTAGATGTGAAAAAGTCATGGAATTTATTGAACTTTATCAAAAGTTCAATAAATTCTATGATTTTTTCATTTGTCCATGCCGGTGGCGATTTTGTGGATGAGGAAGCCATTCTCGCTCGACATACACACTCGCTGCGTGTTGCAACAGAACTGAGCAACGCGCCAACGTGTGGACGGATCGCGAACGTTGGCGCAGATTCCTTTGACAAAACCGACACGAGCCGGCGAACTACCAACGCTCGCCCCAACGTTGGGACGGATGCCATTTTCTAGCTCCACACGTTGGACGAGTAACGTTGGGACCTATGTTGGGGCCAACGTGTGGAGCCGGGGTAAGAATCAAGGTGGACTTGACATCCAAATAACAATACCATGTAAGAGCAGGCCAAGTATATATGAAAGTTCCGAAGAGTGATAAGGACAACAGCATGTTTTTTTGTCTTTGTCATAGTTTCACTTTTTTTTGTTGGGCAAATGGGCACAGTTCGCACTTCGCAACTGTGCCCAACAAATCGTACGCGAATATTTGTAATCGTGATTCACTGCGAATTTCAATTGATTTTCATTTGTTTTTATGTTAAATTTAGAGTTAAAAGTGAGGAGAAAGCTATAATTATGGTGCATTGCTGTGTAGTTGGCTGTAAAAGTCGCAGTGAGCGTAAATTAGAAAACATAACCTTTCATTCGTAAGTATGATTTTCTTTGTTTTGAGTCGTTTGATTTGTAAAGACAATTAAAGTTTCCTTTAGAATACACAATGTCAAGATCTAATATGCAGGATTACACTAAGAAATGTCTGAAATTCTCGTTTTTAATTAATGATGTATTTAGTATTAACCGGATAAGTTTAGTAATACACAAGTAATCGTCAAATACGGTGAAATGATAATGTCTTGCGGCCATTTTGTGCGACTTTTAAATTTTATCGGATTATTCTTATTTTAGGGATACCAGTAGTTACAAATAAAAGTTAGCCATAATTTTGGTAATTTTATGGGCATTTTTATTGTTTATTTTTTTTTTAATAGAGAAAATTAAGTATTTCGGTTTTCTTATAAATATTGTTCAAAGATATTCAGTTAAAAGTTATAAACCAGCCTAGTAGTTTCATTAATACTTTTAACAAGTGGTTCCATTCTTTTCCTCCATTACATAACAAGTTTATAGTTTATAATCAGTATTTTCTTACTACGTAATACATAAATATGAGATTAAGGAAATTATATTAAAATTTAGTGTATGGTGTGATAAATTATATTCGTTTTCAGATTCCAAAAAGACACGGTACTGCGTGATTCATGGATAAAATCAACAGGTCGAAGAAATTGGACTCCAGGAAAAACTACGTCTTGAAGTATTAACATTATAATTTTGTGAGTTCCTAGTGCTGCTCAAATTAAATAAAATATATAAAAGTGAAGTCTTTTTATTAATAAGCCCAACACAATTAACACTTCTCTTTAATTACTGACACGCCCGAGATTTTTTTTTCAAAATGTCTACCTCTTTATACAGCTTTCCACAAAGAGCAACCGGCAGATTAATATTTCTGTAAACAGAAGTTTGTAGACTATATGCGCTATCAAATTCTGACGCTCTCGAGAATTTTTTTAACTTTTTTTTACATTTTTGAAAATCCTTACACGCTCCCCCCGCCACTAAAAAGTAAACATCATAATTATGAAGATTTTTTCCTTTTAGCATCTAATCTTCAAGATCCAATAGGTCTTCAAAAGGTGGAAGTGACAGCATAATTAGCATTCTGGGCTCCTCTGTTAATAGGATAGGATGATATAATATACCACGAAGCCATCATGCGTCAGTTAAAAAAAAAAACGGGGTAATATTTTGATGACCTGGTAACCCTGCGTTTTGAAGGTACTCTATCTTTGTCCCTTTCGGGTGTACGCGGTTGTCAAGTCCACCTTTGATTCTTAGTCCGAGTTATATACTGTTTGGTCTAGTAGTTGTCTACGACTCTACGTTCTACGATATTTTTTGGATATTTTGATAAACATTTTATCATTGAATTCATTGATAAATAAATATGGAATCTAAGGATGAATATGGAGAACAGTAATAATTATGCGAATGTATGTAGACTGTGTTTAAAAAGAGATTTACAGATATATTCCATTAAAAATACGTACTTACAAGATGTTTACGAAAAAATAACTAGTATTGAAGTAAGTCTAATAAAATTTTTTAACTAAAAATTTTCATTAAAAAGTATATTGTGTGTTTGTCATGGACTTGCGTGTTTAATCAGCTTTTTTGAGTTTTATTTTTCATACAGTTCATATAACTTATACGAATATAAGCAAAGCGTTTCATGAAGTAATTTGCTAAACTGGTCGTCTACTTTTTAACCGACTTCCAAAAAGGAGGAGGTTCTCAATTCGACTGTATTTTTTTTTTGAAGTGAAACTTCTTTAGAATCGTTGTGATTTCAAACCGGAAGGCAACAACAGGGAAGGTCGAGCCGCAAGCCGCTAATTTTAAATTATGTAGTTTTTTTTAAATTAGTTTGCCAAAGAAGTTTCACTTCTATCGTGTGTGAATCGCACACACGCCTTTTTTTATGTATGTTAGCTCAGAACTTTTAACTGGGTGGACCGATTTCGATCAATTTTGTTTTATATGAAAGGTTTTGTGTGTCATGTGGTCCTATTTAAATTTAATTGAGATCTGACAAGTACTTATAGAGTTATATCTAATAATGCGTAATGCGTATTTACTTCACAACTTTTTCGTCGACCCACGTTGTATTATACCGCATAACTTTTTACTCGGTGTACCGATTTTGATGATTCTTACTTTAATCGAAAGCTAATACTTGTCATGTAGTCTTGTTTAAATTAGATCGAGATCTGATTACAAGTTTATGAGTAATCTTTAATAGCGCGTATTTGCGTTTTTTTATATGTGTAAATATATATATGCATATGTATAAGTATATAGTATGTATATTATATATTTGATATTATTATATGTATATTATATATTTATATTATTTATATGTACTTCATTTAAATATACTGTAATTCGCACACCAGTTATTATTTGTTTACTTCCTAACTGCAGTTTCTGCTTTGTGTCCTATACCCAAAGGTTGTCTGGAAGAGATCGCTCTTTCAGCGATAAGACCGCCTTTGTACATCTTTCATTTTATGTTATTATTTTCTTGTTTCTTTTAATGGTGTACAATAAAGAGTATTATTATTATTATTATTTACTTTACTATTTTTTCGTCTTATTACGTTGTATTACTTGTCGGTGTAATTGAAGTACACACACTTTTTTTGTAAAAAAATTGTTTATTTTTCAGCTTAACTCCACCTACATGCAGTCTCTGTGTTATATATGCGTGAAACGACTGAAACAATGTCACACATTAATTGAACAAGCAGTTGAAACAGACAAGTTATTAAAAGATGCACTTCGGTGCGGAGTCGAGGTAAATGTTCGGTTATAATTTTTATATATTCTCAAGATTAGAAAACTTACATCAAGCCAATTACAAGCTTTTTAAGCCGTTACTAATATATATTATTATAATATTCATGTTAACCACCACCACCACTGCAGCCTATCACAGTCCACTGTTGGACAAAGGCCTCCACAAGTTCGCGCCCGACATTATGACGCGAACTCATGTTTTTTGCCCATAGTGACCGCGCTGGGCAGGCGGGTTGGTGACCGCAGGGCTGGCTTTGTCGCACCGAAGACGCTGCTGCCCGTCTTCGGCCTGTGTATTTCAAAGCTAGCAGTTGGATGGATGACTATCCCGCCATCCGTCGGCCTTTTAAGTTCCAAGGTGGTAGTGGAACTGTGTTATCCCTTAGTCGCCTCTTACGACACCCACGGGAAGAGAGGGGGTGGCTACATTCTTTAGTTCCGTAACCACACAGCACATTTTAACACTCACTATTTATTTTTGTCATCAGTATATTTGAAAATAAATTAAATTAAAACATTTAAGGTGTCAAAAATTACCTACCTAAAAAAAAGTTATAGGAGTCATGACAGCAAAATCAATTAACAATTTTAAAATTGCTATCTAAATTTAAATTTTAACATTAGGTACATAAATAAGTTAGATAACATACCCAGTGTTATGCAGTAACCAAATCAAATCAAAATAACTTTATTTTGAATTCTTATTTTGAAGTCTTCAAAAGCACTTTCGAATGGTCATTTTACAAATGAAAATTTTAAAAGTGACTAATTGGTAAGCCTATAGGACATGGGGCATCGATTTAAGGGGTTTTTAGGGGAGAGGGTAAGAGGGGGGTGGGTGGGTTACGTTCTGGTATCACTCCCAACCCTAGAACTGCGCATAGATTTTTGAAGTGGGGGGGGGGGGGGTTACCCTCTGGTACCACTCCCACCCCCAGCACTGGGCATCGATTTATGGGGTTTGAGGGGAGGGGGGAAGGGGTACCACTCCCACCCCCAGCACTGGGCATCGATTTATGAGGTTTTGGGGTGAGGGTGGGGTTATATTAAGGCAAAACCTATTCAGTCGTAAATCTTTTCAATTTTGAGCTTAGATAGGTTTTAGCTTATCGGCATAAGTTCGTTACAAAAAAAAAATAACCCTAACCTATCTAACTTCAAAATGAGACCGTTAATCGACATGGCGCGGAGGGAGGTCAGCCCTTGTCCTCCGTGTGAAAGTGCGTGAACGAATGCGTAGGGAGCGGCTGATCCGCTCCGGGCTCTCAACAGAACACTCTAGGGGTAGGACAGACCTAGACCACGTGGATAGTGGGGTGCTCCGATTCGGGTTTGGGTATTTTTCGGATTTCTATATCTATATAGTGCAGTGCTGGGGGTGGGAGTGGTTCCAGAGGGTACCCCCCCCTCCCCCAAAACCCAAAAATATGCCCAGTTCTGGGGTTGGGGTGATACCAGAGGGTAAAACACCCACCCCCTCCTCCGCTCTCCCCCCAAAACCCCATAAAACGATGCCCAGTGTCATATAGACCCCCAACCCCCAAAACCCCAAAAATCTATGCCCAGTTCTAGGGTTGGGAGTGGTACCAGAACGTAACCCACCCACCCCCCTCCTCCCCTCTCCCCTTTAAACCACATAAATCGATGCCCCATGTCCTATAGGCTAGCCGACTAATTTTTAAAAGTGAAGCTACCACCGATTCGGAATGTAGATTCTGCAGAGAAGAATCGGTAAGAAACTTGCCAGTTATACTCTTTTAAAAACAATATATAAACTGTGTTTTAGTACACAATTAGTAATATCTTGCATGAAATACAGCGTCACAAGTCCACACATCTTTATCAACTATAATTATTATTAATGTAATTTCTTTTTAATAAACACTTAACCCTAAGACTTACAGTATTACAACAAAATTTGTACTAGCTGGCCCCGCAAACATTGTTTTGCCATATATTATGTTATTAGCCCCCTTAATCCAGCCCCCCTGGGCTCATAACTTAGGAGTATGAAAAATAGATGTTGGCCAATTTTCCGACCTACCCGATATGCAAAATATATTTTACAAAAATCGGTTCAGCCGTTTCGAAGGAGTATGGTAACTAACGTTGTGACACAAGAATTTTATATATAAGATAATTCAATCAATCAATCAAATAATATTTCCAGATTGATAAGATAGAATGTGTACAGGCATTCACGCTGTCTGTATCATCGATATCGACTATCAACATATCTCTACATCATGTGGAAAATGATATAAAAGAAGAGTCTGCTAAGATAAAAGAAGAATTAAAAGACGATTGGGATAATGGGATAAATGCCGTCGCCGATCAAAATGGTATGTAATTAAATCTATACTTCTATACAAATATTATACCTAAAGAGGTAAAGCTTTTAACTTTGTTTGTTTGTAGGGGGTAATCTTCGAAAATACTGATCCGATCATGAAAATTCTTTCACTCACAGAAAGCGACACTATTTCAGGAGTGATATAGGCTATATTTTATTGTTATTGAACAAAAAATTCAGTTGAAAATAATCATCATCATCATCATTTCAGCCTATTGCAGTCCACTGCTGGACATAGGCCTCCACAAGTTCGCGCCAATAATGGCGTGAACTCATGTGTTTTACCCATAGTCACGGTATATGTAAATCAAGTCGGAGAAATTTGAGTGAGATGAAAACTACAATTTATATTTGCATCACATAAATAATAATTAACACCCAACGAAGTGGGCACAGGTTGCCTAGAAAATAAATACCTACTTATAGAATTTGTTCTCTAACGAAACAAACCAACTTCAATGTATATTGTCAAGTATAGTACAATACACATTGCTAAGAATAACTCAAAAACTGCTTGGGGACCATTCATAAATTACGTCACACGAATTTCACAATTTTTGACCCCACTTGGTCACATTTACATCTGGTCACACTAAGGAGACCCCCTCCCCTAACCTAGTCTGATGTCACATCTATAAATTAATACGTGAAGCAAAAACTTTGTACCCCTTTTTACGAAAATTGAGCTACTGAACGCGATAAACTCGAAAACTACCAAACGGATTTTTATACGGTTTTCAACAATAGAAAGAGTGATTCTTGAGGAAGGTTTAGGTATATAATTTACTAGCTTCTGCGCGCGACTTCGTCGGCGTGGACTCCGCTCCTGTTGGTCTTAGCGTGATGATATATAGCCTATAGCCTTCCTCGCTAAATGAGCTATATAATACTGAAAGAATTGTTCAAATCGGACCAGTAGATCCTGAGATTAGCGCGTTCAAACAAACAATCAAACAAACAAACTCTTCAGCTTTATTATATTAGTATAGATTATGCTTTGATGTAAATTAGCAGAAATACGGCGATAAATGTTGAAGAGGTCCCAAAAAATCTCGCCAACGGGGAGCTTTCCACGCGAACGCCGCGTAAACTAGCAAAGATATTAAGAGGGCTATTACAATTTTTCTTGGATTTGAGCGTTTGACTCGAGTTTTGATGTGTGATTATGGTTTATATAAATCCACAAATAAAAAAAAATTATATATTACCAAGAAAGTTTGATTCGTATTCTTGGAAATGTTTTAAATAAATATTTCAATTTGTTTACGTACATCAGTAAAAACTTAGTCTCTGGAAAGGATGTTTCAGAAAATTTTAGTTTTGGGCATCGTTTCATGCTTTGTTATATCGAAGATATAATAATTTAATCATTTTTAAAAATGTTTATGGTACAACTGTATCTTCTACTTTGGAATGATTAATGCAATTTATTATGTTTCATACAGTAATACATCATAAATAATTCTGCAAAACAGAGAGTTACTGATAATATTTCGTCCGAAATTAAATTTTTTATCTATGAATATATAATCCAAATTCAAACAAAAAGTAAGTAATTACGAAGCTTACTATATTACCTTGCTTGAAAAAAAAAATAGTCCATGTAAATGAAATAATAAGTAATGTAAAAATTATTGTATGTAGTGCTAAAATCCTTTATAAATCTCGGGACTCGCGGTCTGTAACTTTAGATAGCGCCAAACGCTCACGGAGGGTGGACGTATCGCTCGCTGTTGCTGTGTTACGCGATCTCACCAATTAGCGAATGTAACGCAACCTTGATTCTTAGTCCGAGAGCACAACCAACACTTTTTGATTATTTATTGAAAAAAGAACATATTTACAAAAAATATGTTTAAAAGTAACAGTGTGATTCCTTTTTTTTACCGACTTCAAAAAAGGAGGAGGTTCTCAATTCGACTGTATTTTTTATGTGTGTTACTTCAGAACTTTTGACTGGGTGGACCGATTTCGATCAATTTTGTTTTAATTGAAAGGTGTTGCGTGTCATGTGGTCCCATTTAAATTTAATTGAGATTTGACAAGTACTTACTTTTACAGTTATATCTAATAATGCGTTTTTACTTGACTACTTTTTCGTCAACCTACGTTGTATTATACGATTTTGATGATTCTTACTTTAATCGAAAGCTAATACTTGTCATGTAGTATTGTTTAAGTTAGATCGAGATTTGATTACAACTTTTTGAGTAATCTTTAATAGCGCGTATTTACTTGACTATTTGTGAGTTTTATTACGTTGTACTACTTGTCCATGTAACTGAAGTCGGTTTTTTATCGTTTGCAAGCAAACACAATTATTAGAGCTTAGGCATTGCAAGCGTTCATAGGCCGCAGTAACAGCAGAATTATTTTCTTGATTTTAATGTTTGTCCCATGGTAAAAGTTATTCAGTTCTATGGTCTAAAACACTCCTTTAAGTTTATAAAATGATTTTTAAGACCTTATTTCAATAGAATCAAGTTATTTTTATGACCCTATAACCTACTAATTGACAATTATAATTTTTCTAATGAATATTAAAATCAAAACGATGCATGCGCGTCTTAAGTAGGTACAATGTTTACAAAATAATTAGGCACAATAGCAAAATATTATACACATATTTATTACTTTCAGAAATTAAAATAAATTAAAAGTAAAAAAATCTTTTTAAAAAACAAGCTTTTATTTGAATGTGCTAAAACGCAAAAAAATAATTTTTACTTTAAAACTTTTACTATCTACTTATAAAGTCATTACACATAATCTATATGATAGAAAAGCTTGTCGCGAGATAGTACTCGTATTTCCTTAGTTTGAAAATTTTAATATGTAAAATCAATCACATCAATTTATTTAATTTACTTGTTTACAAGCAAATCTCGCGACAAGCTTATATATCATATATATTATGTGTAATGACTTTAAATAAAAGCTTGTTTTTTAAAAAGATTTTTTACTTTTAATTTCTTTTTGACTTTTTAGTCGGTTATTACGTCACTTTATTCGAATTATTGTTAGCAAGCCCTTTCATTTGATACCCATATTGTAGAAGTGCACTAAAATAACTAGTCCGCACTCTTGGATATTCTGCCATATTGGGTTTAGAATGACGTCACAAAGTTAACCATGCATTGTCATCCAAATTGAACCTGTATACAAAATTTCAGCTCAATTGGTTGCTTCAAAATTGAGTTGCAAGATTTCACCCGAACAAACATACATACATACATGCATACATACAAACCATGCGTTGTCATCCAAATTGAACCTGTACACAAAATTTCAGCTCAATGAGGATCCGTAACGTTTTTAGTTGAGAATGCAGATTTATAGAACTAAGAAATCCTTAACATACAGTGCAAAAATTTTTGTTCTACGACAAAAATTGACGAAGTTATGATCAAATTACTAGCGGAGTTTACTAACCGGCCGGCGCGGAAGGCTGTGACGTCACTCCGACGTTCCATGCCAGTTAGCCCATAGCAGCGACAAGCTGCGATGGTGTTTTCATTTAAACTATCTGTCCTACAAAAAATTTGTAAGGACATAATTTGTAGCAAATTGCTTTGCCTACAAATATGTTCATATAACTTTTTGCCGAAATTTAAAAATTAAAGAAGTTATAAGCAAAAAAGTGAGAAAATTTCTATAAAGATTTTCTTTTTTGCTCTATAACTTTTTTTTTATACATTTCACAAAAAAATACTTCAGACCAGTCTTCTAGATGGTTTTTTGAGGAAAATTTATCTCTACAATTTTTTGAATTTCATTCATTTAAAACGCTGTTACAGCGCTCCAAAGTTGACCGGGTTCGTCAATGCTCATGAGAATCCGGTCAAAACGAAATGTTTAACTTAGTTTTATGATCCGGAGTGAGTTTTATGAGTCGGAGTGATGCCACACGCATCCCGCATACACTGATCCCGCTTACATGACGACGCGTTGGCGCAGCGGTCACAGCACTAGCTGTTGCGCTAGCAGTCGCGGGTTCGATCCGCGCACATTATAAAAATTTGTATTGGCCATACAGATGTTTGTCATGGTCTGGGCGTTTGTGGTTGTGTATTGTGTGTGTTTCCGGACCCCCGACACAGGAGAAAATCCTACTGGGGGCCGTTGAGTGTGAAACGTTTATTATTATTATTACTGACGTAGCGGCAGGAACGGCATAATGTTTATAACTTAACTAGCTTCTGCGCGCGACTTCGTCGGCGTGGACTCCGCTCCTATTGGTCTTAGCGTGATGATACATAGCCTATAGCCTTCCTCGATAAATGGGCTATCTAACACCGAAAGAATTTTTCAAATCGGACCAGTAGATCCTGAGATTAGCGCGTTCAAACAAACAAACAAACAAACAATCAAACAAACAAACTCTTCAGCTTTATTATATTAGTATAGATATCTTCGTAAGTAATGGTCCCATTTGGATAATTCAAAAATAAATATCTTTCTTATATCATAGAGAATAACGTGATGGATACTAGTTTTATTGAATTTGCTATAACTTTATTGATCCTCATTATACATGTTATGTGTAGAAGAGTACTTTTGAGTCTCAACCAGTTTCGGAAATACTAATGTTTTCCAAAAATGCGTTGACTTCTCTTAATCTTCTTCGAGTGTATCTACTTAGGTAATCAAATATCTCATAAATCATATTTTTTTAACGTGGTATTCCCAGTAGGCCTACCCTACAGACAGCTTATGCCAATGAATAAGTAAAGTTGCAGGCAGGGATTTAACAAAAAAAATTTAAGAATATATTTACAAGAAAAAAAGGATCATAAAACTAAGTTAAGCATTTCGTTTTGACCGGATTCTCATGAGCATTGACGAACCCGGTCTACTTTGGAGCGCTGTAACAGCGTTTTAAATGAATGAAATTCAAAAAATTGTAGAGATAAATTTTCTTCAAAAAACCATCTACAAAATTGGTCTGGGGTATTTTTTTTGTGAAATGTATAAAAAAAAAGTTATAGAGCAATAAAGAAAATGTATATAAAAATTTTCTCACTTTTTTGCTTATAACTTCTTTAATTTTTAAATTTCGGCAAAGTTATATGAACATATTTGTAGGCAAAGCAATTTGCTACAAATTATGTCCTTACAAATTTTTTGTAGGACACATAGTTTAAAAGAAAACACCATCGCATCTTGTCGCTGCTATGGGCTAACTAGCATGGAACGTCGGAGTGACGTCACACGCATCCCGCGTACACTGACGTAGCGGCAGGAACGGCATAATGTTTATAACTTAATATCTTCGTAAGTAATGGTCCGATTTGGATAATTCAAAAAGAAATATCATTCTTATGTCATAGAGAATAACGTGGATACTAGTTCTATTGAATTTGCTAGAACTTTACTGATCCTCATTGGTTGAAGATATCTGCTTCAAAATTGAGTTGCAAGATTTTACCCGAACAAACATTCATTAAAGTTACATACATACATACATACATACATTGCAAGTTAAATAAAAGCTTGTAAAAATAGGACAACAATTTTCATTTTTCGAGATTTTTTTAGTTTTTAAAATTACAAAATTATTAATGACAATACAAAAATATTAATGTTATTAATTTAAATAATAAAATAATATTTCACGAACTTTATTTAACAGTAATAATTTAATTTATTTCGGAAACAGTCTCAAGTTGGTTTGGTTCTTGGATTATGACTCAAAGCGTCTTGCATGTGTGCGTAGCGTACTTTAACGAGACGCACACGTACGCGACCACTGCCGCGCGCCGTCTAAATTACCTAAAACCGAGAACTTCGATTGTGTGATAGCGCTCTTAAGATATAGTTGAGTAATGTGACGGAACCCTTCGTCCGACTCGCGCTTGGCCGATTTTATTAATATATTATATAATATACTAAATTTATTATAAAGTATGTTTCATTCTATTATCAGCTCGGTGAAGATCGAGTTAGTTTCAAATCTTAGACCAAAAAAAATTGTTAAACTTTGAAATTAATATCTCTATGATCAAAAAATATTTACAGTATTCAAATTAAGACACTAAAACCCAATCATAATAATTATGTTTTAAATCAGTTGACAAATAAACAAATCCTTTTTTCAGAAGAGGATCAAATAGACCAAAACATTTCAACGGGGTCTAAAGAAACATATTCTATAGATGGACTAAGGGCATACGAAGATGTCAAAGATATATCAGATGATGATGTCCCTCTTAAGAATATAAGCTTGAAGATACATTCGGAGACCAAGCAGGATAGTGTGAAAAATAAGAAACTTGGGAAGTTCAATACAGGTATTAAGAATATTCACACAAACTCGCGTGTATCATATTAGTAAGATTGTTTTTCGAAGACGCCGCGTTGGCGCAACGGTCACAGCACTGGATTGTGCCTGTTGCGCTGGCGGTTGCGGGTTCGATCCCCGCACATGACAAACATTTGTATTGGCCATGCAGATGTTTGCCGTGGTCTGGGTGTTTGTGCAGTCCTTGTGGGTCTCCCCACCGTGCCTCGGAGAGCACGTTAAGCCGTCGGTCCCGGTTGTTATCATGTACACCTGATAGCGATCGTTACTCATAGTAGGGAATATATCCGCCAACCCGCATTGGAGCAGCGTGGTGGATTAAGCTCCGACCCTTCCCCTACATGGAGGAAGAGGCCTATGCCCAACAGTGGGATATTACAGGCTGAAAAAAAAAAAGATTGTTTTAATAGTTAATTTTTTTAAGTAAAACTTCTTTACGCACGTCTGACTTGGTTAGTAAGCTGGTGAATGCGTGACGAGGGCGTTACGAAAAGTGTGATTGAGCGAGGCGAACGGAAGTTGAGATGGATATATAAGTTAGATGGAGCTAAAGAAGTTTTACTTCAGCCGTGTGGTCATAAGTTTGAAATTATAAATACTTCCTTTAGATTATCATTGTGTAATAACAAGAATGTTTCAGGTGCCTTTAATCCTCTGATTTTGCCAAACAAAGAAAAAGCGAATGAAGTAGTAAAAGTCAGTAAAGAAGATGTTCCTGAAAACCCAAATCTAATACTAGAAAATAAGCCAAAGGAAAGTAATGAAATTATTTTAAAAACAAGTGCATTAAATAAATCCAAAAAAGACTCAAATCAATTAAATAAAATACCTAAAAATAGTAAGGAGGTAAAAAAGTATGAGCCTCCGAAAAAAATACAGAAAGATTCTTTTTTCATTAATTCTAACAATATTCTCACAGAACCACATGTAACAATTAATCCAAAAATACATAACCGAAATGAAACATTAACACTAAATGAAACTAAACCAGCAAATAATATAAACTTAGAACTTCCAAAAACTTCGAAAATACAAATAGATGATAAACCAAATGACAAAAAACATGTCAGTAAATTTTTAGTTCCGAATAATAAATACATTTGTAATATATGTAATTATGAAACTGTAAGAAAAAAACACTTAATTGTTCATTTACGTTTGCACGATACTAAAGAAAAGATACATTGTTGTAGTCAATGTCAGTATATGACTAATGTGAAAAACAATTTTAACGATCATCTTAAAAAACACACAGGTGAAAAACCATACGAATGTCATATTTGTCAAAGGAAATTTAGTACAAACAGTAGTTTCAATAGACACATGAGAACACACACAGGTGAAAAACCATACGAATGTCATATTTGTCAAAGAAAGTTCAGTCAAATCGCTCATTTAAATACACACATAAGAACACACACAGGTAAAAAACCATACGAATGTCGTATTTGTCAAAGAAAATTCAGTCGAAACACTGATTTAAATAGTCACATAAGAACACACACAGGTGAAAAACCACACAAATGTCATATTTGTCAAAAAAAATTCAGTGGACATTTAAAGACACACATAAGAACACACACAGGTGAAAAACCATACGAATGTCATATTTGTCAAAGAAAATTTAGTCAAATCACTACTTTAAATATACACAAAAGAACACACACAGGTGAAAAACCATACGAATGTCATATTTGTCAAAGAAAATTCAGTCAAATCACTACTTTAAATAATCACATAAGAACACACACAGGTGAAAAACCATACGAATGTCTCCTTTGCCCAAAGAAATTTACACTAAAAAGTAGTTTAAACTATCATTTAAGAACTCATCATACAGAAATAAAGCAAACTGTCGCTTAAGTTGTGTTTTAACTTAAATAAATTAAAATTATATTTTACTTTATATTTGAGTTTACTCCTGAAGAAGCAATATAAGGAAGTGTAATGAAAGAGTGACATTTTTCAGCCCTTTAAGCTTTTATGTAAGGTTCGTTACCTAGTTGACCTTTATCGTATCGATACTAATAGCATGCGTCTGTTTATGTTATAATAGCAGTTTTAAATTTTAATTTGATTCAATAGAACACTTCGATTGTTAAAAATCACAATAATTATTCTTGAGGCGGTCTCGCTCGACATAAGTAGGTATTTACGCTTACCCCGCGGTCCCCCTCGGATACACTTCGCACGAACTCGCTGTACGGTGAACTCGCTTCGTGACCTCGGCGCTCGCGTCAGTGGCTCAAAAGCGAACTAGATCATTTTATTTGGCTTTAAAATATAGATGCATTTATTATGATCATTTTTTAAAGTAGTGATAAATAATACTTTCGTAAATAAATGAAATAAGTAAAGGATTTCAGGGTTAGTTATTATAAAGACTGTTTGACATAAATGTGTGGCATCTCTGTGGAGGCGGGTACGCGCGAGCACAAACAGCATCCCGCGTACAGTGCGGACCGGTTTGACGGACCCATAATAAAGCATTCGATCACCATGCATGTTATGCCGTCGGACCGAGCCGCTAAATAAATACATACATATAATCACGCCTCTTTCCCGTAGGGGTAGGCAGAGACCACTTCTTTTCACTTGCTACGATCCTTACATACTTGTTTCGCTTCGTCCACTTTCATTATTCCTTTCATACATGCTCTTCGGTTTAGGGTACTCTTGACCTGGCCTTTTTTCAAGACGTCACTGATTTGGTCTTGAAATGTCCGCCTAGGTCTACCCCTTCCAACACTCCCATTCACACTCGCCTTATACACTTTTTTCGTCAATCGTTCTTCGTTCATTCTCTCGACATGGCCGAACCATCTCAGCATCCCTTTCTCAATTTTTGTCACTACATCTTCTTTCAGACCACAAAGTTTCCGTACCGTAAAATGGGGTGAATAGGGATCCAGGGGTGAATCGGGATAAAATTAAGAAATATTCATCATTTAACGTTGTGTCCATTCTTCATAAATATTGTTGAACGGTTCTCAGGAACTTGGACGTGAGGCGTCAATCAAACAACAAATTGTAAATTATGCAACGTTTCAATCCTTTATTGGATCTTCATCAGGCATCTACAAATATTAATTACATAAGAGTCAAGAAAGATGTACAAACAATATCAATTTCATAAGAAATAAAGAAACCAAACTACCTTTACTCGAAGCAGTCAATCGACATCTCTTTGTTAAAATTCTTCTATTATATGCGATTCTAAGTCCAGATACATTATTAATTATTTTTTATGTTTCAAGTTATGTTTCAAGTTATATGAATTTTGAAAAGATTTTTTTAATTACAACATTTAAATTTAATTAGGTAACAATATAGTTGTATCATAAGTTCTTAAGTTTTTTTGGGGTTATACATTCTCAAAGCATCAGACTCATAGAAATTTGACTACTAAACTGCATCTAAAAACATCAATCATATATGTACATATAAACTGCAAGAAAAACCGATAATGCATATACAACAATAGCAAAAAAAGGGTGTTTTTTCATTACCTTTACATTTTGGTTTCTTTCCTCTTATTTCAATTTTTTTCTACATGTATTTATCTTTACATTCAACTATAATTATGTTATTGATCATTATTTTTTATTTTTTTTATTACAATTATTAAATTTGGAAATTTAATAATTGTAATAAAAAAAATAAATAAATAAATTTGGAAATTTAATAATTGTAATAAAAAAAATAAAAAATAATGATCAATAACATAATTATAGTTGAATGTAAAGATAAATACATGTAGAAAAAAATTGAAATAAGAGGAAAGAAACCAAAATGTAAAGGTAATGAAAAAACACCCTTTTTTTGCTATTGTTGTATATGCATTATCGGTTTTTCTTGCAGTTTATATGTACATATATGATTGATGTTTTTAGATGCAGTTTAGTAGTCAAATTTCTATGAGTCTGATGCTTTGAGAATGTATAACCCCAAAAAAACTTAAGAACTTATGATACAACTATATTGTTACCTAATTAAATTTAAATGTTGTAATTAAAAAAATCTTTTCAAAATTCATATAACTTGAAACATAACTTGAAACATAAAAAATAATTAATAATGTATCTGGACTTAGAATCGCATATAATAGAAGAATTTTAACAAAGAGATGTCGATTGACTGCTTCGAGTAAAGGTAGTTTGGTTTCTTTATTTCTTATGAAATTGATATTGTTTGTACATCTTTCTTGACTCTTATGTAATTAATATTTGTAGATGCCTGATGAAGATCCAATAAAGGATTGAAACGTTGCATAATTTACAATTTGTTGTTTGATTGACGCCTCACGTCCAAGTTCCTGAGAACCGTTCAACAATATTAAGAAATATTTTTAACGCTCAATATTAGGTACCAAGTCGTTACAATTTTTACCAATTTTTGTGGCGCGATAGTAGATCTGTGGCACTTTTTATAGAAACACTGAATAAGCGCAAAATTAGCTGCAAAGTATCAATTTAACGTCATTGAAAATAAGCTAGACGAGACGCCTTATATTACAGTGTTAGAAACTTTGCTCTAAAACATTTATTTTTATAGTAAGAGAATACGTGTGTTTGTTTAATACTTTATTTAGTGTTTGGGCCGTCATATACATAAAAGGTAAATCTCAGTTATTAATTAATAATAGTATTAGTTTGATAAATTAGAAAGACATGAGAAATCTGTTGTTTTTGGGGTGAATGAGGACCAGGGCCGCGCCGACCCCCCACAGCGCCTGTGTGCGAAACCTATGTAGCGCCTTTTTCACGAATCTTTTTCGAAAAAATATTCTGGTGACCGTTGGAAGTGGACGTGTTGCAAATATCGTAAAAATATTTTAAAATTATTGAAAATTCTGCCAGCCAAAAGTATTACTAATTATCAAAGTTGAAAGTAAAAAGTATTTGTATAAAATATTATCAGTGCTAATATCATTGTGTTTATACCGAAGAACGCGCTACGGTGCATCGGCGTCAGTGCAGCTCCCTTCACCCCCTCGAGTAAAGAGTACCGCTGCTATTTTTGATCTTGTTCGCTCCTATTGATATATACACAAGCCTACAACAGCGAACGCCGCCCAGTAACATATCGATAAGCGGTAGCGAAAGCGTGAGCGGGTCAGTACCCAATCTATCTACATAATATGACGACGAAGATTCATACATTAATGTGAACCTAAGAAAGCGCAATGAACGCACCGAGATATTTAATTACCAAAAAGACCAACAAAATTTTCATAAGGAAATTATGTCATTGTTAGAAAAATTTGCCCAAACTCAAAACGAAAACTTGATTATGATAAAAGAAGAAATACACACGATAAAAAATGAAATAAAAATTATCCAATCTAGCAACGAAAACCTTATACAACAATTTAATCAAATAAATTTGGAAATAGAAAAAATGAAATTAAATTATACTGGAACTCAAAATAAAATTAAAGCTGTGGAAGATGAAATAACAATAATCAAAAATCAAAAGTGTGCATGTTCCTTATCACCAAACTCGCTTCCGCTCGTGAATGAAAACCTAATCTTCGAAGTAAAGGATCGTTTCGAACGCGAAAAAAATATCATAATAGTGGGTATTTTGGAAAAAAATGATAACAACTATAAAAATAGACGCCAACATGATGAGAATAAAATAATGGAACTAATATCACCACTTTATGTTAACTGTCCTAAACCAATCAAAACAATGCGCCTGGGAAAATATGTTCCTAATAAGTCGCGACCTATAAAAGTATTTTTTAACAGTACTGACATCCCAAAATACCTTGTCTACAACAAGCACAAATTACCGGAAACCATAAAAATATATTGTGATCAGACACCCACGCAAAAACTATTTATGCAACAGTTAAGAGACGAATTGCAAAAAAGGACTGCTAATGGCGAGAAAGATCTCATTATAAAATATAGTACCTGGGTGACCGAGCCTAGCTCGGTATTTTCTTTCTTTTTTGTTTTTTTTTTTTTGCTCGGTATTTTTATATTTTAATGTTATTTAAATAATAAATCACGAGTGAAATTAAAAAAAAAAAGAAAAAAAATTGATCAGGAGACTGAGATTTGAACCCGGGTCAACACGATTCGACACCCGCCGATTTCCTAATTACGCCATTACAGCTTTAATGACAACGGTGAAATTAAGCTTCGTATTCTAATGATATTTTTTCATTGCCTAAAAACAGGGATAAAACGACATTTTTTTTAAATGAATCCTAGCTAGATCAATTTTTCGCCCCCGAAATCCCCTGCATACTAAATTTCACGAAAATCGTTGGATCCGATTCCGAGATTCAGATTATATATATATATATATATATATATATATATATATATATATATATATATATATATATATATATACTAGCTGACCGCGCAAACGTTGTTTTGCCATATGTGTTATTAACCCCCGCAACCCCTTCTTGTGGGTGGAATTTCGTAAAACCCGTTCTTAGCTGACCTCTACGCGGTGAAAGGAATATTCCTACCAAATTTCAAGTCTATACGCCTTATGGTTCCAGAGATATCGTGATGAGTCAATGGGTGGAAATCTCTTTTATATATATAGATATATACAAGAATTGCTCGTTTAATAGTATAAGATTAAAGGTATGCCCACTATTATTACTAATAAAACCAATCAAAAAAACTAACAAGCACAGTAAAACAAAACGCAGAAACATTAAAAAACATAAAACCAATAAAAGAAATAAATCACTACATTATAAAAAAATACGAAGACATTCCCTTACATTCGTCATCACAGAATATTTGTATGCCAATGTACGTAGTATTCGCAAACAAGGTAAGCTCGATGAGATAAAATGTATACTTAAAGCGATACCGAAAACTACGCACTTGTGTATATTCACTGAGACGTGGATCACGTCGGAATCCGATGCAAAACTACATATATCATTTACCAGATTATAAACACCACAATTATAGAAAGTACAGTAAGGGAGGCGCAGTGTCAATTTATATACACAATAGTATAAAATATGACGTTACAGAAGAATTAGAAGAAAATGGCAATCACTACCTATGGATAAGAATTGATAAATTATCCCTCAATACCGGCGCTATTTACAAACCCGGAGAAACTAACTTAAAGGATTTTTTAAATCAATACATCGCACAACTAAATAATAGAAAAAGATCGATCATCTTAGGAGACTAACATCGACCTTCTAAGTACTGGAACAAACGTTACGCAATATTTAAGCAACATTCAGGAGGCTGGATATAAAATTATAAATAAAATAAGTAAAACACACAATACCCGTGAAACCACTAAAACCAGTACATTATTAGATCATATATGTACTGGAGCATTTTCAAAAAAATGTCCCACCCTTGGTTTTTGGCTGTCCCTTGACTTGTTTCTAGGCTAACTTAAAATTAGGCTTCAATGTAATTATATTAATGTATAGATATGCTGAAACAGATATTTTATTTTACTTTAAGCCTTACTAAACATCTTATTCTGATTCATACAATGAAATATAGGCATTTTAAACCTAAAATGTATACGTTTTTAACGTGTCCGACCCTTATGTTTGTACAAGTAAGTTGATTTTCTGAAATATATTCATATGGTTAGCTACTAATTTTTTTACGATAACATTGGGCTTGACTATTTTTCTTTCATATTATTAAAAAGAAATACACCGATATTAATATTTTATCTATTTAAATATAATTTAAATAAAACATAAAAATTTGAAGTCTGCTGACATGTCAATTTTGTGTCGGCCAAAACCCTATTTCATAATACCTTAAATATTAATTTGCAACCGCAAGATTGTTAAAAAAGAGACCAGCAGCCTTAGTAACTAAAAAGTTTACTGCAGTGTAACGCGTCGGGCTTGTCGATTCATGTTTTGTGCGTTCATCGACGACGGTTAGATTTTTTTCAGTCAGGTAAGTGACATGATATTTCTTACACTAGTGATACTTCTAAATATATATTATTAGAAAACGATAGACAATATTAAGGTGACCAATCGGTAGTTAAAATATTTGATTCGATTGTTTTATTTCTAATCAAAATTATTGTTTTACTGGATTAACGATGAAAATGTGACGTCAGCTTGTGACGAACAAGTCTCGTCACATATACTTTGACTACCAATAGTCACAAAATTGACTCCAAAAGCTGAGGCTACATATTGTTTTCTAATGTTTAAACGCGAATTTTACTTATTGAAATGAAACAACTTTTTCGGATTTTATCGCGGTTTATTAAGTTTTTTTAATTCCCGACGTTTTTTGAATATTTTGTCTGTCAGCTGTGTGACTGTCCCACTTAAAGTGCATTAAAAATGCGTGTTTTTTATTGTAAATGTTAGAAAATAGTCAATTATTTGAATTTTAATCTCATAGAAACAAATTTCTGCACCGCGTGATAAATAATAGGAACGGGAATATTTGCCACTTTACGAAATATCTGAAAAGATAGGGTTGCGAATGCATCAAACGTCACAAAATTGCTCAGCAGAGACATTTTTTTGTAAAATATTGCCTTAATGTTCAGTGTGCAAATTGTATTTTATGTAAGATTTCAAATTATCTTTAATTTAAATGAAAAATAATACTATGTAGTTGAACAATTATTTCAGAAAAATAGATTTTAAAGTAGTCACACAGTTGATAATATTTTGTCATAAGTCACCTTTGTTTGTAATTTATTCAATAGTATTTAATTATTTTCGTGAAACAAATTAAAATTTAGGTAGTATTTTCATTCAATTACACAATGAAACAATAATTTGGCTAATAAACTATGTTTTTCCAAAAACCATGTTTTTTCACAAGGAGGGACTTTTTTTTGAAAATGCTCACTGACATTAATAATCATTCATTTAACATATCAATAATTGAATCCTCCTTGTCTGACCACAAGCAAATATATCTTGAAATTGGCAGTTTACCACCGCAAAGAAATAAAAAGATAGACTACCAGGCACTTAATTATAAAAAACTATACAATGATGCATTAGCCGCTACATACAATAATGAAAGCGACGATTATGATTATTTAGAAAAATCTATATCGAAATACATAATGAAAAATAAAATCAATAAAACGAAAATACTTAATCCACCTCGAAAGGACTGGATAAATAAAAATATAATTGAATCAATAAATGTGCGCAATAGCCTAAGGGAGCAAATGAAAGCCTTACCTGGGAACGAAATCATACATAAAAAATTTAACACAGAACGAGACAGAGTAGCGAAACTCATCAAAATACATAAAAAGGAATATTATAGTAATCTATTCGATAAGACAAATAACAATCCAAAAAGGATGTGGGAAATAATAAATAAATTAGCTTTAAATAAGATTAAGGATAGTCTTGCTCCTCCCAAACTGATGTCAGATTCAGGAATTATTTCCGACGGTAACGAAATATGTGATCTTTTTAATACTTTTTTCTCGTCAATTGGCATGGAACTAGCTTCTAAAATACCGAAGTCATACCATGAAAGTACAGAGAACATTTTCATGTATGAAGATAGTTACACACATAATATTACAGTATCAAACTTAACACCTTGTAGTACAGATGAAGTTTCTAAAATTATTGATAAACTGGACTGTAATACAAGCACGGGATTGGATGGAATTAGCACAAAAGCAATTAAATGTCTTAAAAGTATTATACTTGTAAGACTAACAAATTGTATAAATGTATGTCTTGCACAAGGGCTTTATCCCGATACACTTAAGATCGCAAAGGTCAGTCCTATATTTAAATCTGGAAGCCGATCCAATCCAAGTAATTATAGGCCAATATCTGTTTTGCCAGTTATGTCGAAAATATTTGAGCGTATTTTATATAATCGTTTACTTAAATGGATACTTGTCTGAAAAAAAGTTTTTAAGCAAACGGCAATATGGGTTCCGTCCAAAGTCAAGTACACTCTCAGCTGTTGTAGACTTAATTACTAAAATTAAAACTAATATTGATAAAAAGAACATTGCATTAGGTATCTTTATTGACTTAAAAAAGGCCTTTGACACAGTAAGTTATCAAAAGCTTTTATCCAAATTGTGTAACATTGGCGTAACAGGAACTGCCTTAGCGATGTTTAAGTCATATCTAACAAATAGACAGCAAGTAATTAAAATTAATAACATTTCTAGTGCTTCCCAAAATGTCACGTACGGTGTCCCTCAGGGATCTATTTTGGGACCCTTATTATTTTTAATTTATATCAACAACATAGAAAAGTTAGGATTGACTGGCCACCTTACACTATATGCAGACGACACTTGTCTTTTTTACTTCCATAAATCTATTCATGAAATTATAATCAATGCACAAAATGATCTAAATTTGATAAATGAGTGGCTAAAACACAATTTACTAACAATCAATACAGCTAAAACCTCATTTATTATTTTCTCTGCTAAAAATAAAAAGATACCTGACTTTACTCCGCTGACGATAAACAACGATATACTACAGCGCTCTCATCATGAAAAATACCTTGGCTTATGGTTAGACGACAAACTAAATTTCAAGATACATATTAACCACATTAAAACAAAGTTACAATCAATATTAGGAGCAATCAATAGGATCTCCACTTGTGTACCAAAAAGAATCCGAAACATTTTATATAATTCGTTAGTAAAATCACATCTAGAATATCTAATACAGGTTTGGGGTTCCGCTGCCACTTCAAATTTAAATACTTTACAAAGAATACAAAATAGGGTAATCAAAATTTGATATAACTATCACTATCTTACTCCAACGACACAACTTTATAATAATACAAAAATAATGAATATATCACAACTAACAACAACATACAATACATGCATTCTAATCAAAAAAATTAAATCAGGTTCCGTGCAATCAGAAATAACGATTTATGAGAGATCGCATATTTCGAATTTAAGAGCGCGCATGATGCAAAATTACCAATCTTCTATTTGTTTTGACATGAAAAGTTCCAGACCAAATCTTAAAATAAAAATATATGACAAACTACGTGATATTTGCAAGGGTTGACCCATATCAAAAACATAAAATAAGGAAATTTCCTCGATAAAATATAATCACGAAGTAACCTCTAATTTTTATATTTTTTTTATTTATACTCGATATGGTTATGACCATTAAGACATAAATTTGATAATTAATTACATTTAAATATGAGTAAAGGCTAAATAAGCCAAGGCATTTAATGTAATTACTTTTAGTTTCGGAATTATATACAAAATAACATATTTGTCGTTTTTTACATTCGTAATGCGCTCAAAACTATATCGTCTATCGCACTCTGACACGAGGCTTTCTGTATATTTTGTTTCATCGGGCGCGCGGGTGAAATCTGATTTTTTGCTCGCCTTATGCGCCCTCTTAAGAAATAAATATAAACTTCATATTGATAATGTAAGAACTAATTATGGTAAAAAAACAATTCTGTTTGAAGGAAGCTGTTTAACAAACTACCAGATGAAATAAAACTATGTGATAGTATAAAATCATTTAAAACCAAACTAAAAAATCATATTGTATCCTCACTATAGTAAATAAGAAAGCCTTCTATATCCAACGGCCCAGATATTAAAACTGTCTTCTTACAATTGTATAAAAAAATGTCATTGTATCCAGTGGCGTAGCTAGGTATCCGAAGGCCCTGGGGCAAAATATAAACGAGGGCCCCAACTAAACTATTTAAAATCGTTTGTTCTGTATTCGTCCTGTTCTGAATTCGACATACTCCAAATTTTTCGTAATACAGTCAACTTCATAATAAACTTTAAAACCAAATACAAATTTAACTTATTTTAGTAAACAAATTAAAACTATTTTATGAAAATAAAAGAAAATATCTACCTGTTACCGTTCAAAACAGCACAGTCCTGTAACAGTATGCAGACAGCGGAGGTACGTTAATATGATCCCGTTGAGCACCCTTTGGGTCAGCCAGTCAGTCAGTTCAGCCTATTGTATATAGTCTACTGCTGGACATAGGCCTCCCCAAGTTCACGCCAGACATCCCAATTTTCCACAATCCTCATCCAGCCTACCCCGGTAATTACAAATTATGTAGATCGTCGATCAAACGGGCTGGAGGAAGTTCCACACTGCGTTTGCCAAGACGCGGTCTGCACTCCAGGATACGTCTGCTCCCAACGGCCGTCGGTCCTGCGACACAGGTGACCAGCCCACTGCCACTTTAACTTGCTAAATCCGTGGGCTATGTCGCTAGTTACATTAAAAAAAAAGTCTCTGTCAGTAGCCACGTCGCGGCTCCGTATATTAACACAGGCAGGACGCATTGCTCGGAGACTTTTGTCTTCAAGTAATGCGGAATCTTCGAAGTGAAGACTCGACGGAGCCTGCCAAATGCCACCCAGCCTAATCGAATCCTCCTATTGGCCTCCTTCTCGTAGTTGCTGCGGCCTAGTTGGACGGTATGGCCTAGGTAAACATAATCCTGAACAACTTCGAGAAGAGTACCATCAATCGATATGACTTGGTTCTTAAGCATAACTTTCGTTTTCTCCAAGTTTATACCGAGACCGACTCATCGAAAGGACTCGTTTAGGCTGGACAGCATTTGGCCTAGCTCATCCAAGGTCTCCGCAAAGATGACGATAGCGCTGGCGAAACGAAGATGAGAGATGGATTCGCCGTTGACGTTGACGCCTCGTTCCCCCCAATCGAAGGTCTTTAAGACATCCTTCAGCGCAGTGGTAAACAGTTTAGGGGGTATTACATCTCCCTGTCTTACCCCACGCCGGAGGAAAATGGAGTCTTGTTCTGTGGTCTTGGATAAGAACGGTCATCGTCACCGCATCGTAAAAATATCTCAGTACCTCGATATATCGCCAGTCGATATAAAATATCTGCAGAGAGTCCAGGACAGCCCAGGTTTCGCCATACACAGCGGCTGATTATATTCTTCTGTCTTTTGTATAATCTGCCGAACAGTATGGATGTGGTTTACGGTTCTGTAGCCATTTTGAAACCCAGCCTGCTCCGGTGGTTGGAATTTGTCAAGTCTTCTGGTGAGACGATTCGTAACAACCCTCGAAAACAGCTTATAGACGCGGCTCAGAAGTGAGATCGGTCTGTGATTCTTTAACAGAGACTTATCGCCTCTCTTAAAGAACAGTACCACCACACTCCTGGACCACGCCTCCGGTGTGGTACCTATCGGTGGATGACGGCGTTAAAGAGTCTAGCCAAGGCTTTTAGGGCAGGTCACCATGCGGCTTCAAGGAGCTCAGTCCTAACTCCGTCGTCCCCCGGGGCCCTTTCGTTTTTAAGCTGCCCGAGCGCCGCACTAATTTCGTCTGATTCAATGTCCGGGATGTCTTCCGAATAATAGCTCAACAATGGTGCACACGGTTCTTTAGTGTCCCAAGTCTCAGGCTTGCGTGCGCTTGACGAGTACAGCTGTCCCTAAAATTTCTCGACCTCTTCTCGGATCTGAGGGCGAGAGCAAACGGTCCTGCCATCCGCTGTATTGAGCTTCGCAAAAAGGCTTCACCCCAATGGTTTTTGGATAACTTTTAACCCCATATTCTGCTCAATAAGAGTAGTAATCTCTCTCATATTTGAGCAGCGGAAGTCTCGCCGTACAAGTTTTCGTTTCTTTTTGGAGAGAGCCTTCTGTTCTGGTGAAGCTGCTTGAGCAGCGGGCAACTCGCGCCTCCGCCGCATAAGATTAAAGGCTCCGGGAGAAAGTTTGTACTGCTTCGTCGACTTCGTCGTCAGAAAATGTCTGCGATCCAGTATACACACCGTCTTCACCACGTTGTCGGTCATCTCGTCCACGTCGCTAGTAGTTTCCAGCGAATCGAATCGGTTTTGGAGTTCCAGTTTGGAACTACTTGGAGTCACATAGTATTTGGGGCAGCGTAGCTCGGAGAGTAGATTTCATCAAGCGGGTCCACTCTTTTCGGAGACATATATTCAGAGTGCCAAGCAATAGTCGCCGGTCGCTGCCGGTGTTAAACCTATTAACTACTGAGACATCTCTGAATATAAGCCTTTTATCTGCTATGATGAAATCGATCTCGTTCCTCGTCACAGTATCGAGGCTTTGCCATATTCACTGCCTTTGGGGCTTCTTCCCGAAAATGAATTAATCTAGAAGAGCTCTCCCCCTCCCCCGCTTCGAGGATGTTGACGAGCATCTACCCCCTGCGATTCCTGTGCCCCAATCCGTGTGGTCCGATTCTTGATTCGTCGCGGTCTTTTACTCCTACTTTAACGTTGAAGTCTCCCATAACAACGTTGTAGAAGGCCGAAGTAGTGCCATGTATGGCCCTTGTAATATTTATTTATTTTATTTATTTATTCTCTCTTACATCTATCTTTACAGTTTCCTAATGCGATAGAGTAACTTATCCTAAGATTTAACAAAAAGTATTACCTAAAATCAACAATAAGAATATAATAGAGGTAAATATATAATAGAAGTAAAAGCATTTCCTACCTAAATAAAATAATAACAAAAATTATTACCTACTAACAACAGATTATAAAAATAAAAATTACATATAAACTAATATATAATAATAATTAATATATAATCAACTCTATATTTAATAAATATTTTAATAAATTATGGATGTAAGTTGATTTATCTGAGAGATAAACTTTTTAATGTAATATAATGTATTTTAATGTAATATAAATTGAAATGTTTGTGTACGATAGCGCAATAAATAAATATTGTATTCTACCACATAAATGATAGTACTTTTATATTGATAATAAAAGCAATTCGTTCAAAATTATTCCCTAACTATTCAAAAAAATCAAAAATGCACAACGTTAATAAGCAAGTTTTCACTTCTGCCGGCACTCCCGGAGTGCAACCCGTATTTTTTTTCATATAAGTTACCATTATTAATTTCGCGTTCATGGAATCTCGTTTATTTATATTCCGAATGTGGGAGAAATTTTCATTAGTTAAATTTATAGTTTGCAAGTCAGAGGCCGAGGGGGCCCCTGAGCTTGAGGGCCCCGGGGCACCGCCCCACCTTGCCCCTTAGTAGCTACGCCACTGATTGTATCTCATTTTAAGTGAATGTAAATTCTTATGAGAAATAAAGTTCTTTAAACCTATCTTCGTTTCAACTTTTTTTTTTTCACTTCAGCCCAACGCAGTCCACTGCTAGACACAGGCCTCCGCAAGTTCATGCCAAAAATGGCAAAAAAAAGCAAAAAAAATGGCATGAACTCATGTGTTTTGCTTGCCCATAGTCATCACACTGGTTAGGCGGGTAGGTGGTTGGTTTGTCATCGGCCTGTGTATTTCGAAGCCACTAAGCCAGTAGTTGGATGGTCCGCCATCAGTCGGCTTTTTAAGTTTCAAGGTGGTAGTGGAACTGTGTCGCAGTCTGCGCAGAGTGCAGACTGCCCTCAGCAATGTTGCCACCTTAGGGAATTTGTCACTATACCCCGTCCGGCGACTAATGATCTTTTTGACACTTCAAGAAATTTTGACATTAGTGACTGCCTCACACGTTATTTATTCGATTCGAAATAATAATCGATTTTATTTAAGAAGAACTTTCAATCGATTTAATTAAATACATTTAGTTTAAAAATATTATTTATTTATGCGTTTATTAGTTTTTTTAATTATAAATGAAATATATAAATAATAAATAAATGAATTAACAGAGTTATTGCTCTTTATTCTTGGTTTGCAATTAAATTTAAAGATTTCGACTTAATTCCTTGCAAGTAATCAATATTGGGGTCATAGATACTATTTTTATTTCCTTTTTTGTATTAAATTTATAGAAAAAATAATCACATGACGTAAAATTATTTTTTATCATATGATCAATTTATTATCGATTTATTATTTCAAGAACTGTTTCATAGTCTGTGGTTGTTTGCTATGCACAGGTTACTTCACTCAATCAATCAAATCGTCAATAAAGTATGACATTACTGTAAAATTTTTAGTACGTTATTCCGAAAAAAAAAACTGTAATTTATAGGCGTGAGCTGTCAAAAAGCTAATTAGTCGCCGGACGGGGTATAATGAAAATTTCTCCCACATTCGGAATATAAACAAACCAGAATTCCATGAACGCGAAATTAATAATGGTAACATGAAAAATTACACAGGAATTACCAACAAGTCTCGAACATCTTTGTTTGAAACTTGGAGGTAGCTCCCCTGTCCCCAGCGTGTTTCAAAAGCACGCGCTTGATGCAAGGCGGGACCTATGAGAAACACTCGACGGAAAAAAAAAACATTTTGAAGAATTATCTTCAGATTATCGATTGCAAAACAAATAAATTACTTTTTTCAATAATGTACTAGACACAACAATAACTCAGTTAAATGCACGTTCTGCAGTCAGTTAAATAATCAATTTTACAACACCAACTTAAGCGACTTCCAAAAAGGAAGAGGTCTCAATCCGATTTTCATGATTTTTGTTTTAATCGAAATGTGGTGCTTGTCATGTGGTCCCATTTAAATTTAATTGCGATCTAACAATCATTTTTCGACTTATATGTATTAATGCATATTTACATGACTATTTTTTTCTCAACCTAGGCTATATTATACCGCATAACTTTTCACTAAGTATACCGATTTTCAATGATTCTTGTTTTATTCGAAAAGTGATACTTATCTTGTATCAATTTAAATTTTATTGAAATTTGATCACTACTTTTTGAATAATCTTTGATAATGCGCATTTACTTGACTATTTTTTTTTGTCTACTTACGTTGTATTACTTGTCGATGTAATTGAAGGGGTTTTGCTGTGTGGCTACGGCAGTCTAGAATTTAGCCCCTCTCTACCCGTGGGTGTCGTAAGAGGTAACTAAGGGATAACAAAGTTCCACTACCACCTTAGAACTATTGAAGCCGACTGATGTCGGGATAGCCATCCTAAAGCTGGCTTTTGACGATGAAGTATAAGCCTTGTATGAAGATATTACAAGGGCCACACATGGCACTACTTTGGCCTTCTACAACGTTGTTATGGGAGACTTCAACACTCAAGTAGGGGTAAAAGAGCGTGACGAATCGAGAATCGGACCACACGGATTGGGGCACAGGAATCGCAGGGGGTAGATGCTCGTCAACATCCTCGAAACGGGGGAGGGGGGGGCGCTCTTCTTGATGAGTTCATTTTCGAGATGAAGCCCCAAAGGCATTGAATATGGCAAAGCGTCGACTACTGTGACGAGGAACGAGATAGATTTCATCATAGCAGATAAAAGGCTTATATTCAGATATGTCTCAGTAGTTAATAGGTTTAACATCAGCAGCGACCACCGACTATTGCTTGGCACTCTGAATAGATGTAGCTCCGAAAAGAGCGGACCCGATTGATGAAATCTCAGACATGTTCTGACGACGAAGTCAACGAAGTAGTACAAACTTTCTCCCGAAGCTTTGGATCTGATGCGGCGGAGGTGCGAGCTCAAGCAGCTTCACCAGAACAGAAGGCTCTCTCCAAGAGCATACGGAAACTTGTACGCAGAGACTTCCGCTGCTCAAATACGAGAGAGATACTACTCTTATTGAGCACAATATGGGCTTAAAAAATTTCCAAAGACCACTGGGGTAAAGCCTTTTTGCGAAGCTCAAAACAGCGGATGGCAGGACCGTTTAATCTCGCCCTCAGATTTGAGAAGTGGTCGAGAAATTTTATGGACAGCTGTACTCGTCGAGCGCACGCAAGACTGAGACTTCCCAGATAACAAAATAAACTTGTTTCAGACTTGCAACAAGTTTGATACATCAAAAATGAAGGCTTGCTTCAAGTTTGCCATGGCAACTTTATAAACTTGCAGCAAGTTTAAATCAAACTTGCTAGTTTCACGGTGACAAACTTGCATGAAGTTTGTTTTTTCAAAGGAAATTCAAACTTGATAAAAAAAGCGTTTATCGCTTATAAGTACTTTCTATTATTTATTATTACTAGTAGTTATTATTATCAGTGATTGATGCACGTGCGCAATTTAGAACAGCCCTCCGCGACGATTGCAGCTCCACTGTGTAGAAACGTACTCCCTACTAGACTCTCCTGATAACTGTATATATACTAAGTGAGCTTAAAAACATTAATAGCGCGATTCAGGATTCTCTAGATTGAAACTTGAAACATCATCTTTGTCATAACAATATTCCAGCAATATTGTCACAAACTTGAAACATCATCTTTGTCATAACAATATTCCAGCAAATAGCAATATTGTCGCAAACTTGAAACTTCATATTTGACTTAACAATATTGCAGCTATATTGTCACAAACTTGCCTCGTCATATTTGACGCAGCAATTTAAAATCAAAGAATATCAAACTTGCCCCAAGTTTACATGCTATCTGGGTTGAGACACTGAAGATCCGTGTGCACCATTGTTGAGCTATTATTCGGAAGACATCCCGGACATCGAAGCAGATGAGATTATTGCGGCGCTCGGACAGCTTAAAAACGGAAGGGCTCCGGGGGATGACGGAGTTATGACCGAACTCCTTGAAGCCGCAGGGCGACCTACCCTAAAAGCCTTGGCGAGACTCTTTAACGCCGTCATCCACCGATAGGTAACACACCGGAGGCGTGGTCCAGGAGTGTTGTGGTACTGTTCTTTAAGAGAGGTGATAAGTCTCTGTTAAAGAATTACAGACCGATCTCACTTCTGAGCCGCGTCTATAAACTGTTTTCGAGGATTGTTACGAATCGTCTCACCAGAAAGACGACGAATTCCAACCACCGGAGCAGGCTGGGTTTCGAAATGGCTACAGCACCGTAAACCACATCCATACTGTTCGCAGATTATACAAAAGACAAAAGAATACAATCAACCGCTGTGTATGGCGAAACCTGGGCTGTCCTGGACTCTCTGCAGATATTTCATATCGACTGGTGATATATCGAGGTAATGAGATGTATGTACGATGCGGCGACGATGACCGTTCATATCCAAGACCAGAGAACAAGACTCCATTTTCCTCCGGCGTGGGGTAAGACAGGGAGATGTAATACCCCCTAAACTGTTTACCACTGCGCTACAGGATGTCTTTAAGATCTTCGATTCGGGGGAACGAGGCGTCAACGTCAACGGCGAATCCTTCTCTCACCTTCGTTTCGCCAACGATATCGTCATCTTTGCTGAGACCTTGGATGAGCAAGGGCATTTGACTGGCCGGCCTAAACGAGTCCTTCCGACGAGTCGGTCTCGGTATGAACTTGGAGAAAACGACAGTTATGCTTAACAACGGAACCACGTCATATTGATCGATGGTATCCTTCTCGAAGTTGTTCAGGATTATGTTTACCTAGGCCATACTATCCAACTAGGCCGCAACAACTACGAGAAGGAGGCCGATAGGAGGATTCGGTTAGGCTGAATGGCGTTTGGCAGGCTTCGTCGAGTCTTAACTTCGAAGAGTCCGCATTTCTTGAAGACAAAAGTCTCCGAGCAATGCGTCCTGCCTGTGTTAATATACGGAGCCGAGACGTGGACAGTAACAAAGAGACTGGTCCACAAGTCGCTCAACGTGTAATGGAATGGGCTAATGCTTGGGGGTTTTCTCAAGGATAGGATAAATAAGACTATCCGCAAGAGAACGAAAGTAAGCGACATAGCCCACGGATTTAGCAAGTTAAAGTGACAGTGGGCTGGTCACCTGTGTCGCAGGACCGACGGCCGTTGGAGCAGACGTATCCTAGAGTGCAGACCACGTCTTGGCAAACGCAGTGTAGAACTTCCTCCAGCCCGATCGACGATCTACATAATTTGTAATTACCGGGGTAGGCTGGATGAGGATTGCGAAAAATCGGGATGTCTGGCGTGAACTTGGGGAGGCCTATGTCCAGCAGTGGACTACAATAGGCTGAACTGACTGACACAAAGGGTGCTCAACGGGATCATATTAACGTACCTCCGCTGTCTGCATACTGTTACAGGACTGTACTGTACTATTTTGAACGGTAACATGTAGATATTTTCTTTTATTTTCATAAAATAGTTTTAATTTGTTCACTAAAATAAGTTAAATTTGTATTTGGTTTTAAAGCTTATTGCGAAGTCGACTGTATTACGAAAAATTTGGAGTATGTAGAATTCGGAACAGAACGAATACAGAACAAACGATTTTATATAGTTTAGTTGGGGCCCTCGTTTATATTTTGCCCCAGGGCCTTCGGTTGCCTAGCTACGCCACTGAGTAGCTCAACGATTTTTGATTTTTTTAAGTCACTCGACATAGACTTGGTGACTTCTAGCGACTTTTGGCGATCAATGACAACGATTTTTTTTCCCTGAATAATAAATATAGGAAACGTTATCAGAAAATAATAAAGGAAACTTTATGAGGTATTTTTTACTATAATGTTGACAGTACCGATACTTAATGCGACTGTTCGTCGGACGAGAATCATGTATTGGTGCTCTCACTCTGACGTACTGGATCAGTTATTTGATGATTTGATATAGACAAGGGTCTAGTCACGGAATGGATTCCCCTGTTACGACACGGGGAATACCGTACAGTCGATTTTGTTTCATTCATATTCACTCTGTTTAACTGATGTTGATGCGGTTTGTGCTATATTGTAAATTTGTACAGCTTTTGTTATAATATCGTTGTGAATTGAGAGTCACAATGGAAACTCCTTTAAAAAAGAAGGTATATAGGCAAAAATATCGCGAAGAATGGGAAATAATAAATAATTTGATGTAAAGTAAAGTAAGTTAGTTAAGATACAGGATGAACATTAGCACTTTGAACAGCATTCTTTTTATTAAAAACAGACTGAAATTTATGAATGAACAATGCTTTACCTACGAACTCCCAGAAGAAATAATTTATTGTGGAAATAGGTAAAAGTAAAAAGTATTCCTATAAATATTCAAAAGAAGAAGGTGATGCATCTACTGCCATATTGCCGTCAACATCATCATCAGTAGGTCAAAATTTGATGGACGAGACGGATATGAATAGTGAAGAATTATTTTCAATTCTTGGCGAATGTGAGGATTTTTAAAAATAAATATTTTTATTACCTTTAAATAACTAAATTAAATACCTTAATTTTTAACTTACTTAAGTAACTTAATTTTATGAATAAGTTGAATTAAACAATCACGATTTTTGTGTTATTATTTTTTGTTTATGACCACTTCATGAAAAATTGCAAAGTTAGAGTTAATGTGGCAAAGTGCGCCTACCGGGCAAGTGCACCTACCACAAATATCTCGAAAACTACCGATTGGATACTAGTAGTGACACTATATATCGATGCTACAAACTAAATCATAGTTCTTGGTGAAAGTCACAGATGGCTCTAGTCATGTGAGTTTGAGATACGCGCCATTTTATTTTCACTGATATTCAAAGTGGTGAGCAGAGATGACTATGGGTTGATCATCTTCGTAAATCTCAAGAAATCTAGTTTTTACCAATATAAGAGTGAGGTAAATGCACAATTTAAATATTTTTCTTTAAGTTTCTGACTATATCTCACTCCTATCTAGTAAAATTTATATATTTTTTTGCAGTTAAATATTCTAACTTAAAATTTATATAGTTGGGGTAGTGCGCCATACTGACTTCTTATATGGCGCACTTCGCCGCAATCCAGAGGTTACAAACTTTTTAAAATGTGTCTTTGTTACAAGTCTTTATTTAACTTGCAATGTTTCTTTGCTTGTTTGTATGGTCGGGTCGGTAAATCTTGCAAATGAATTTGAAAAAGTAATCTTGAATGAACACGTTGGTCCATTTATGGTCAATTTGGGTGAGAATGCTATTTTTATGCATGACAATGCCCGACCTCATACAGATTGGATTGTGAGTGACTGACCTTCAAGAGATGTACATTACTCGTATGGAGTGGCCAGCACGCAGCCCAGATGTCAATCCGATCGAGCATGCTTGGGACTAGCTAGGGAGATGCGTAAAACAATTACGCTTCGTGAGCTCAAAATTGCTCTCACAGAGGAATGGGAGAATATTCCCCAAAATCGTACAAAAAACTTGGTGTACAGCATGCCAAACTGGGTAAACGCAGTAATGAAAGCACGAGGAGGCAATACGAAATATTAAAATTCAAGAAAATCGTAATGTTGTTCAAAAATGTCATGTTTCCTATTTTTGTTTTAAGGCGAGAAAATAAATATTACACTTAATAACTAATTTCAATGACTAACTTCTTATTTCAGTCCGTTTATAATACCAAATATTTAAGTAGTTCCATTTACGATAGGAATACCATGGGGTAATCCCATCGTAAATAAAAGAAAAAATATACTTGACACTCGATTATCAATATTTGGAAAAAAGGTTCATAGCCTCTGACTTAAGATTGTATGGCGCATTTAGCCGAAATTTGGTTTTAAATACATAGATTCTTCTAGAATGTGGCTATGAAAAAAAAGTAAATATCATTCGTTTTGTTGCTTGTTTTCTTATAATAATATAAGCCTCTTTTTATTCTAATGCTATAATATTACGTTTTATTAATACAAGGCGCACTTACCCGATTTGTCGGCAAAGTGCGCCTGGTCAGACTGTTTTCAAATTTTATGCTAAAATTCATTAATTTGCTGTCAGATTCTAATGACACGACATTGGTTGTTGTTGCAAAACATCACAGATCCATAAGGTACCATGACTTAGTATCACTCGTGAACTTATACACAAGAAATATTGCACCAAAGTCAACTATGAAAAAAGTATGGCGCACTTTGCCCCCTTGACTCTATATATTATATTTTTAATATTATTATTATTAATATACACATTTTTTTATAAAATTACGCCGAATAGGATCTAGGGAATTCTAGGAAATTTTTAATATTTTAAATTCTCACTATCTAGCGAGATTTGATTGATTGTACTTCTACTTTCTCGTATAGTTTTTGTACTCTGTGTTCTACTTCTAGTTCTCTTTATATGCTCTTTGCTTCTAGTGACTTGTCTAAATTGAAGGTGGCAAACTGGCAACACTGCCAAAATCACTACGTTAAACGTTTTATTACTTTTATTTTATTTTAACTTCAAACTTCGTATGAATTCCTGGGATCGGACAGTAATCAGATTAAAATCTATAATGTACTTAGATAGAATAAATATACTGTTTTACGATTATTTATCGAATAATAATTTAATATAATTCATTTAAATATTTTTAAATGAAGAAATAAAATGTTGTTTTTTACAATATTATTAATCTGTACTAAAACACCAACTAAAGTGCGTGACGTCATTTGTGGGCTACAAGCCACAGAGTACTTTAGAAAAGAGCAAGCATTGACTGCACGGGTTATTCTATCCGTATGTTCAACGTACTCTGTGCTTTATATACTCTATGTTTATGACCCACAATTGACGTCACCCGCTGTCAGATGTCATAACGTGGCGTTTTGACGGGATTTTTGAGCAAACAATATTAAAACATGATTTTGAGTACCTAAAAGGCTGTAAATTAATAAAAGTTTATTTTTTATGGGTATAAGTATCCATAAAGATTAATTAAAAACACTTTTTGAAAATTTGTCCGATCCCCTATTCCGGAATGAGTTTTAATTTCTTATCGATTTCTTTTAAATAGCACATATGCATTAGAAATATTGAAAGTACACAATCAAAAATAAATCCGAAATTAAAAATATAAATATGGAGAACAGTAATAGTTATGCGAATGTATGCAGACTGTGTTTAAAAAGAGATTTACAGATATATTCCATTATGAATACGTACTTACAAGATGTTTACGAAAAAATAACTAGTATTGAAGTAAGTCTAACAATCTTTTTAACTACAAATGTTCAAAAGTTTATATGTGTGTTTGTCATGGACTTGAGTGTTTAGTCACCTTTTTTGAGTTTATTTTTCATACAGTTCATATAACAAAGAATATAAGCAAAGTGTTTCATGAAGTAATTTACTAAAGTAGGTAGTCGTCTACTTTTCAAGAATTCCACATAAGACAATATTAACTTTTCTGTAATAGGCTTTTTTATTAAAATAGGAACAAACATCAAATTAATTTTTAGAAATTTACATTGTATTTGACTTAGTTCCAAAGGAATTAAGTTGGTAACAATCTTTAGTAGAAGCATCTGAAAAATTTTACAAATTCTTTTTTAATTTGGTGATGATCATTTTTAAATTTATCTCCTAATTAGTTTGCATCAAGGGCTACGTATAATCTCTATTGAAGTAGAGCACGGCAGGAAATATAGCTTAAGTTTTAAGCTACTCAAGTGTAAGTACCTCAACCTTACAGAAGATCTCAACTGAATATCATACTCTCAAGTATTGTTATGTTCATGTGTAAGTTCCTGGGGAGAGGAAATGGTTAGAGTTAACAATATGCTTGCAAGGCTCTTGGCATTGCAGACGTCTATAATAGGCTATAGTATTCACTTACCATCAAGTGCATCTTACGCTTGTTTGCCATCACAATGGTATAAGAATGTAAAAAATGACTTAATCTAAGATGGGAAATTATATTTGAACCAAACGAAGTTTTTTGAAGTTATACTTCTTTTGGTGTGTTAGGGAAATATGATGAGAGTTTACGATGCGCGCGCACACTGTCACAAAAAACCGACACCCTGAAGTTAGCTAGTCAAAGAAGAAGAAGTTAGCAACGTGAAGTTAGCTAGCCAATGAAGTATAATTTCTTATGTGCGTACATAAGTACACACACACACACACACACACACTTTTTGTAAAAAAAAATGTTTATTTTTCAGCTTAACTCCACCTACATGCAGTCTCTGTGTTATATATGCGTGAAACGACTGAAACAATGTCACAAATTAATTGAACAAGCAGTTGAAACAGACAAGTTATTAAAAGATGCACTTCGGTGCGGAGTCGAGGTAAATGTTCGGTTATAATTTTTATTTATTCTCAAGATTAGAAAACTTACATCAAGCCAATTACAAGCTTTTTAAGCCGTTACTAATATATTTTATTATAATATTACACATCATATCATATATCACTATTTATTTTTGTCATCAGTATATTTGAAAATAAATGAAATTAAAACATTTAAGGTGTCAATAATTACCCAAAAAAAGTTAGTCATGACAGCAAAATAAATTAACAATTTAAAAATTGCTATCTTAATTTAAATTTTAACATTAGGTAAGTACATTAAAAAGTTAGATAACATACCCGTTGTTATGCAGTAACCAAATCAAATCAAAACAACTTTATTCAAATAGTCTTCAAAAGCACTTACGAATGGTCATTTTACAAATAAAATTTTTAAAAGTGAATATAATTTTTAAAAGTGAAGCGACCACCGATTCGGAATGTAGATTCTGCAGAGAAGAATCGGCAAGAAACTTTGCAGTTATACTCTTTTAAAAACAATATATAAACTGTGTTTTAGTACACAATTAGTAATATCTTGCATGAAATACAGCGTCACAAGTCCACACATCTTTATCAACTATGTAATCCTGCACCGAATATGAAGCTTTATCTAGGAATTTCTTTTTAATAAACAGTTAACACTAAGACTACAGTATTACAAGAAAATTTAAATAATTACTCTAATCTAATGTCTCGGTAGACATTACCTTTGTATTATGCCATCGGGTTAGTAAAATTTTTCATTAAAACTAGCTGGCCTTGCAAATATTGTTTTGCCATATATGTTCTTAGTCCCCTTAATCCAGCCCCCTTATAACTTAGGGGTATAAAAATAGATGTTGGCCAATTCTCAGACCTACCCGATATGCAAACAAAATTTCATAAAAATCGGTCCAGCCGTTTCGAAGGAGTATGGTAACTAACATTTTGACACGAGAATTTTATATATAAGATAATTCAATCAATCAATCAAATAATATTTCCAGATTGATAAGATAGAATGTGTACAGACATTCACGCTGTCTGTATCATCGATATCGACTATCAACATATCTCTACATCCTGCGGAATATGATATAAAAGAAGAGTCTGCTAAGATAAAAGAAGAATTAAAAGACGTTTGGGATAACGGGATAAATGCCGTCTCCGATCAAATTGGTATGTAATTAAATCTATACTTCTAGACTAATATTATAAGGGTGCTAATTAAACAGCCCTCTTTATAATAGCATTATTTGCCTCTGAGAACCTACATTGTCTTCTAAATTAATAAGTCAGCCACAATTAACGAGTGTCTTAATGATACTATTTTAGCCACTAGTTATCTTCTATGTAAGCCACTCTAAATACAACTCAGCGTGGTGGTTATTTTTAGCATCTTTTGTAACATGCATTCAACCAATGAACTTCTAAAATATTAATATATTATGACATTAAATAAAATATTGTGTAAAATATCTTGGTTTCCTCCTCGATAGACGTCTAACCTGGAAGGATCACATAAAAGCCAAAAGAGACGAAACCAACCAACGTTTCAGAAACTTGCTTTGGTTGCTCGGTTGACAGTCAACTGTATCCACTAACAACAAACTGCTCGTTTACACCTCTATCCTAAAACCGATCTGGATATATGGCATTCAGATTTGGTCTACAGCCAGCAAATCTAATATAATGTGTCTCCAAAGAGAACAGAACAACATTTTGCGTGTCATTGCTGGCGCCCCGTGGTTTGCTCGAAACTCTGAAATCCACGACTATCTTGGGATTCCAACTTTAGCGGCGGAAATTGAACGTTACAAGAAAAACTACACGGAGCGTCTTTCTGCACATCCTAATCCACTAGCTTACCAGTTGACGACCTCAAGGCCTGTAAAGGGACTGAAGAGAGCTCACGTGCTCCCTACCTATTCCTCTTTCAACAAATTTACTTATAGTCTGGCGACTGATTGTAAATAACAAAAAAAAAAAAAAAAAAACAATGTATTTGTAGCAGACGCACCTCAATAAAGTAAAACGATAGGTGGCTTTTGCCACATTTGGGTCAGACTAGGAATAATCTGCCGATGTAATCGATGAAATATAATGCACTCACGTACCTTAGAGAATCGATGAGGACCTTTACTCTCGATGGGGCACACCAGCTGGTTGGATCCTGCACAGTGCACTTGGAGTTCAGAAGATGCTAGGAGTTCGTGGCGATTTCCGATCACAAATTCGCATAGAAAGCATGCGATGGCGGTCACGTAAGGTTAGCGGACGTGCGTTCGTGGCGCGATCAGGTGTATATTTTCACAATTAATTGCAACTGCCCTCAAGTTCTGTCACAAATCTCAACTCGCGGGCAGTGAGCGCATGACAGCGTTGTGAAGCTGCTTTTTGTTGCTACATACACAAAACATCGATTACAACGTTAGAAAATAAAAACTATGAAAGGTACGGAAAAAAACAAACTATGACGGAACAGTATTAGCTTCTAATTTTTTAACTCAGTATGTTTAAAATGTAACATCCCACATTAATTGATCGTCAAAATTTAGCTAAAATTGCCATCAATACTAAATTATAGCCACTAATATTACTCATAATGTTACTCATAATGTAATGTTTTTAATTAAAAATTTGAACATAAAAGTGGTTATTGTAAGTCAACCGTAAGAAATAGAGATATGCTATCGCGGACTTTTTTGTTGCATTTTAATAGATTTTGAATTCGCTAGTTCATTACTTAACTATATCTTTGCTAGTTTACGCGGCGTTCGCGTGGAAAGCTACCTGTTGGCGAAATTTTTTGCAACCTCTTCGACATTTATCGCCGTATTTCTGCTAATTTACATAAAAGCATAATAAATTATATACCTAAACCTTCCTCGAGAATCAATCTTTCTATTTTTGAAAACCGTATAAAAATCCTTTCGGTAGTTTTCGAGTTTATCGCGTTCAGACAGACGGGATGACAGAAAGACGCGGCCGGGGGACTTCTTTTTATAATATTTAATTATTTATAGATAATATACTAAATTTATTATAAAGAATATTTCATTCTATTATCAGCTCGGTGAAGATCGATTTAGTTTCAGATCTTAGACCAAAAAAATTGTTAAACTTAGAAATTAATATCTCTATGATCAAAAAATATTTACAGTATTCTAATTAAGACACTAAAACCCAATCATAATAATTCTGTTTTAAATGAGTTGACAAATAAACAAAGTCTTTTTTCAGAAGAGGATCAAATAGACCAAAACATTTCAACGGGGTCTAAAGAAACATATTCTATAGATGGACTAAGGGCATACGAAGATGTCAAAGATATATCAGATTCCAGTGATGATGTCCCTACACTGTCTGTATCATCGATATCAATAAAAGAAGAATTAAAAGACAATAGGGATATCGGGATAAATGCCGTCTCCGATCAAATTGGTATGTATTTAAATAAATAATAATAGAATTTGTTCTCTATCGAAACAAACCAACTTCTATGTATATTGACAAGTATAGTTCAATACACTTTGTTAAGTATAACTCAAAAATGCTTGGGGCCATTCATAAATTACGTCACAGGAATTCCACGATTTTTGACCCCACCTTGTCACATCTGGTCACATTAAGGATACCCCCTTTTTTTACGTGGGGAAAATCCATCATGGATACCCTACGGCGCGGGGGCACCAGAGGGTTATGTCAGACTCCTACTGACCAAAAACCATCCACGTGTGAGCAGACCTCCGCCTGAGTGGGGCGAGATGGGGTCGCACGTAGAGGGGTGGGGTGGCACCCACAAGACCACCTCTCCCGACGACGCGTGGGATCTCAAACCAGCCGTGGATCCCCCGAGCTCCAACCGGCCACCACACTTAGGGGACGCTCAACCGGACCAGTCTACCGTCTGCAGAATGGGAACACATGTCCAGGAGCGTCCACCCTCCAAGCCAGGCAGAACTGACCTCCAACGCCCGGCATCACGGCGTTGGGGGTCAGGCCCGCCCGACCTCCAACGCCGAATCGCACCGAACAACCGAGCAAAACTCTAGGGAGCCCAGCACGACCCGGCAACTACCCCACTGGTCCGCCGGACTACACCAAAAACCGAGCTAAAAGCTCCAGGGAGCCAGCACAACCAAAGGGCAAGCGATAAACCAACCACCCCGTCCCTCCAGTGCGCTCACGGGTCGAGCAGTACCCGGAGCGCACCCGCGAGTCAGTCGTTAGCCGCGACGAGCAGCAGTACCGCGACTGCGACACTGCTGCCGTCCCGTTGCCCAGGGGGCACCACGAGGAGGTGACCGACATGCACCCCAAGGTTACCCCCTCCCCTAACCGAGTCTGATGTCACATCTATATAATACGTGAAGCAAAAACTTTCTACCCCTTTTTACGAAAATTGCGCTACTGATTGCGCTACTGCGCTGCTGCGTGCGTTAAACTCGAAAACTACCAAACGGATTTTTATACGGTTTTCAACAATAGAAAGAGTGATTCTTGCGGAAGGTTTAGGTATATAATTTATTATGCCTTTATGTAAATTAGCAGAAATACGGCGATAAATGTTGAAGAGGTCGCAAAAAATCTCGCTTTTTTTTGGGCGCTTTCCACGCGAACGCCGCGTAAACTAGCAAAGATATTAAGATATAGTTGAGTAATGTGACGGAACCCTTCGTGCGCGATTCCGACTCGCACTTGGCCGATTTTATTAATATATTATATAATATACTAAATTTATTATAAAGTATGTTTCATTCTATTATCAGCTCGGTGAAGATTGATTTAGTTTCAGATATTAGACCTAAAGATTGTTAAACTTTGAAATTAACATCTCTATGATCAAAAAATATTTACAGTATTTAAGTTAAGACACTAAAACCCAATCATAATAATTCTGTTTTAAATCAGTTGACAAATAAACAAATCCTTTTTTCAGAAGAGGATCAAATAGACCAAAACATTTCTACGGGGTCTAAAGAAACATATTCTATAGATGGACTAAGGGCATACGAAGATGTCAAAGATATATCAGATGATGATGTCCCTCTTAAGAATATAAGCTTGAAGATACATTCGGAGACCAAGCAGGATAGTGTGAAAAATAAGAAACTTAGGAAGTTCAATACAGGTATTAAGAATGGAACTTCATTGGACTTCACTGGATTCACACAAACTCGCGTGTATCATATTACTAAGATTGTTTTTTTTGAAGACGCCACGTTGGCACAACGGTCACAGCACTGGATTGTGCCTGTTGCGCTGGCGGTTGCGGGTTCGATCCCCGCACATGACAAACATTTGTATTGGCCATGCAGATGTTTGCCGTGGTCTGGGTGTTTGTGCAGTCCTTGTGGGTCTCCCCACCGTGCCTCGGAGAGCACGTTAAGCCGTCGGTCCCGGTTGTTATCATGTACACCTGATAGCGATCGTTACTCATAGTAGGGAATATATCCGCCAACCCGCATTGGAGCAGCGTGGTGGATTAAGCTCCGACCCTTCCCCTACATGGAGGAAGAGGCCTATGCCCAACAGTGGGATATTACAGGCTGAAAAAAAAGATTGTTTTAATAGTTAATTTTTTTAAGTAAAACTTCTTTACGCACGTCTGACTTGGTTAGTAAGCTGGTGAATGCGTGACGAGGGCGTTACGAAAAGTGTGATTGAGCGAGGCGAACGGAAGTTGAGATGGAGATATAAGTTAGATGGAGCTAAAGAAGTTTTACTTCAGTCGTGTGGTCATAAGTTTGAAATTATAAATACTTCCTTTAGATTATCATTGTGTAATAACAAGAATGTTTCAGGTGCCTTTAATCCTCTGAAACTGCCAAACAAAGAAAAAGCGAATGAAGTAGTAAAAGTCAGTAAAGAAGATGTTCCTGAAAACCCAAATCTAATACTAGAAAATAAGCCAAAGGAAAGTAATGAAATTATTTTAAAAACAAGTGCATTAAATAAATCCAATAAAGACTCAAATGAATTAAATAAAATACCTAAAAATAGTAAGGAGGTAAAAAAGTATGAGCCTCCGGAAAAAATACAGAAAGATTCTTTTTTCATTAATTCTAACAATATTTCCACAGAACCACATGTAACAATTAATCCAAAAATACATAACCGAAATGAAACATTAACACTAAATGAAACTAAATCAGCAAATAATATAAACTTAGAACTTCCAAAAACTTCGAAAATACAAATAGATGATAAACCAAATGACAAAAAACATGACAGCAACTTTCTAGTTCCGAATAATAAATACATTTGTAATATATGTAATTATGAAACTGTAAGAAAAAAACACTTAATTGTTCATTTACGTTTGCACGATACTAAAGAAAAGATACATTGTTGTAGTCAATGTCAGTATATGACTAATGTGAAAAACAATTTAAACACGCATCTTAAAAAACACACAGGTGAAAAACCATACGAATGTCATATTTGTCAAAGGAAATTTAGTCAAAGGGTTGATTTAAATAGTCACATAAGAACACACACAGGTGATAAACCATACGAATGTCATATTTGTCAAAGAAAATTCACTCGAAACGCTGATTTATATAGACACATAAGAACACACACAGGTGAAAAACCATATGAATGTCATATTTGTCAAAGAAAGTTCAGTCGAATCGCTCATTTAAATAGACACATAAGAACACACACAGGTAAAAAACCATACGAATGTCATATTTGTCAAAGAAAATTCAGTCGAAACGCTGATTTAAATAGTCACATAAGAACACACACAATTTCTTTAACTAATTCTAACAATAATCTTACAAAACCACATGTAACAAATAATCCAAAAATACATAACCGAAATGAAACATTAACACTAAATGAAACTAAATCAGCAAATAATATAAACTTAGCACTTCCAAAAACTTCGAAAATACAAATAAATGACAAACCAAATGACAAAAAACATGACAGCAACTTTCTAGTTCCGAATAATAAATACATTTGTAATATATGTAATTATGAAACTGTAAGAAAAAAACACTTAATTGTTCATTTACGTTTGCACGATACTAAAGAAAAGATACATTGTTGTAGTCAATGTCAGTATATGACTAATGTGAAAAACAATTTTGACACGCATCTTAAAAAACACACAGGTGAAAAACCATACGAATGTCATATTTGTCAAAGGAAATGTAGTCAAAGGGCTAATTTAAAGAAACACATAAGAACACACACAGGTGATAAACCATACGAATGTCATATTTGTCAAAGAAAATTCAGTCGAAACGCTGATTTAAATAGTCACATAAGAACACACACAGGTGATAAACCATACGAATGTCATATTTGTCAAAGAAAATTCAGTCGAAACGCTGATTTATATAGACACATAAGAACACACACAGGTGAAAAACCATATGAATGTCATATTTGTCAAAGAAAATTTAGTCAAAACGCTGTTTTAAAGAGTCACATAAGAATACACACAGGTGAAAAACCATACGAATGTCATATTTGTCAAAGAAAATTCAGTCAAAACACTCATTTAAATATACACATAAGAAACCACACAGGTGAAAAACCATACGAATGTCATATTTGTCAAAGAAAATTTAGTCAAAACGTTGATTTAAAGAAACACATAAGAATACACACAGGTGAAAAACCATACGAATGTCATATTTGTCAAAGAAAATTCAGTCGAAACGCTCATTTAAATATACACATAAGAAACCACACAGGTGAAAAACCATACGAATGTCATATTTGTCAAAGAAAATTTAGTCAAAACGCTGATTTAAAGAGACACATAAGAATACACACAGGTGAAAAACCATACGAATGTCATATTTGTCAAAGAAAATTTAGTCAAAACGCTGATTTAAAGAAACACATAAGAATACACACAGGTGAATAACCATACGAATGTCTCCTTTGCCCAAAGAAATTTACACTAAAAAGTGGTTTAAACTGTCATTTAAGAACTCATCATACAGAAATAAAGCAAACTGTCGCTTAAGTTGTGTTTTAACTTAAATAAATTAAAATTATATTTTACTTTATATTTGAGTTTACTCCTGAAGAAGCAATATAAGGAAGTGAAATGAAAGAGTGACATTTTTCAGCGCTTTAAGCTTTTATGTAAGGTTCGTTACCTAGTTGACCCGCGTTTATCGTATCGATACTAATAGCATGCGTCTGTTTATGTTATAATAGCAGTTTTAAATTTTAATTTGATTCAATAGAACACTTCGATTGTTAAAAATCACAATAATTATTCTTGAGGCGGTCTCGCTCGACATAAGTAGGTATTTACGCTTACCCCGCGGTCCCCCTCGGATACACTTCGCACGAACTCGCTTTACGGTGAACTCGCTTCGTGACCTCGGCGCTCGCGTCAGTGGCGCAAAAGCGAACTAGATAATTTTATTTGGCTTTAAAATATAAATGCATTTATTATGATCATTTTTTAAAGTAGTGATAAATAATACTTTCGTAAATAAATGAAAGAAGTAAAGGATTTCAGGGTTAGTTATTATAAAGACTGTTTGACATAAATGTGTGGCATCTCTGTGGAGGCGGGTACGCGCGAGCACAAACAGCATCCCGCGTACAGTGCGGACCGGTTTGACGGACCCATAATAAAGCATTCGATCACCATGCATGTTATGCCGTTGGACCGAGCCGCTAAATAAATACATACATATAATCACGCCTCTTTCCCGTAGGGGTAGGCAGAGACCACTTCTTTCCACTTGCTACGATCCTTACATACTTGTTTCGCTTCGACCACTTTCATTATTCCTTTCACAAATGCTCTTCGGTTTAGGGTACTATTGACCTGGCTTTTTTTCAAGACGTCACTGATCTGGTCTTGAAATGTCCGCCTAGGTCTACCCCTTCCAACACTCCCATTCACACTCGCCTTATACACTTTTTTCGTCAATCGCTCTTCATTCATTCTCTCAACATGGCCGAACCATCTCAGCATACCCTTCTCAATTTTTGTCACTACATCTTCTTTCAGACCACAACGTTTTCGTATCTCACTATTTCTTATCCTGTCACTCAGTTTAACTCCTATCCATACTTCTTAACGCTCTCATCTCAACTGCATTTATTCAGCTTTCTATAAATAGCTAAATAAATTACTAATTAAAATTAAAACAATACTATTAAATGTGCATCTTTTATATAAAATACTTTTTATTCTTAAAGTTATGCTAACGTTTACCTAAATAATTATTGTGAGAACAATATCGTTTACACTTTACCCACTTTATATAACTCATGTATTAAAATTAAAACAATACTATTGGATATGCATCTGTTGTATAAAAAATTTATAATTTTTTGTTTTAAAGTTATTCTTACAATTAATCTAAATACATATTATGATGAATTTTGTTTACGTTATAGCTACATATATAATCCGTATATTGGAACAATACTCGTACTATGTAATAATCTATTTTATATAAAATATTTTTTGTCTTTTCTAAATTTAATGAGATATTTATATGTGTACTTGATAACATTTAGTATTATTAGTTATTACGTCTAGTCCTACAGAATGGTTGGATATTATTTATTGGCTGCTCCGCTCTCGTTCGCACGGTGCCCGAGGTGGCAACTGAAAATCAACGTGTGAAGTTTAGGGATCTTTTTATGGTTCCTTTACTTCCACAAATGCTGAGTGGCCATCCTCTTTGTGACGGTACACTGCTGTACAGGTGTTCATAACTTTGGCAGATAAACGTTGTGCTTTCGCCTTATTTTTATTTATTAATTTTTAATAATTATTTTACAATTTTATTTTATTTTTACATTTAAGTTTAAATTTATAAAGTGATGATGCACTTGTTGCGTTTTTATTATTACTTTTTCTTTTTAATTTTTTTCATTTGATAAAGTTTTACTTTTTAATTTTTAAATTAATAATTTAATTTTTTCTTAAATTTTTACTTTTTATTCTTTATTGTATTTGTGCTCTTTGTTTTTATTGTATTGTGTTTGTTGTGTGCCTGTAAGCAGTGTATGTGTCTCAAATAAATGTCTTACTTACTTAATTTTAGCATGAAAGGTATGATATGGATGAAAGCGACGAAGAGTGGAAAAAGGAATGAATGATATTGATTAGTTTGATTTTATTGTCTACATATTTTAAAATTTGTTAAAATGTAATTATTTAAGGATTGTAATTGTTTATTGTAGGTACTAACACTAGATTTAAGGAACATTGTTACTAACACTATATGGGCTAGTCCCGAAATAAAAGATTTTATTTTTATTTTATTTTATTTTATTTGGGATAAAAAACAATTGTACAATAGATAAAATAAACAATTATTATAACTAAACATATCTGTTGTTGTACAACCAGCATGATTATCCTCAGATTACTCTAATGTAAATGTATTACGGTAGTTGCAGCACAAAGCATCAAACAAGAAGTAGTTACAGTCATATGCAAAAGTTTAAATAATGAAAATAAAAAGGATTCACAAATTATAATCAGGAGAATATAGGCCGCAATGACTGAGCTGGAGTAATGTCATATTATTATTATTTTTTTTTTATCACTTTTTTTTAAATTTGATTACATTGAATTATAGTTTGTTGTATTGTATATATTGCAGTATTAGTATTATATTATATATTTATATTATATTTATATATTGTATTATACATTTATGGATTATATTATTTGTATCTATGTATGTATTATTTTTTTTATTTTTATTTTTTTTATTGTGCACCTACTCACTATACCTTCTTGCACATACCAAGGTTGGCTGGTAGAAAATGCATGAATTAGCATTAAGCCCGCCTTTTGTACACACTTTTTTTTTTGTACAATAAAGAATTTTAAATTAAATTAAAATTTTAGTAAACTAGCCGACTTGAGAACATCCTACCGCTTATTTTTTTTCTTTCTTAAATATAATAATTACATATATCAAAATAAATTATAGCCTATCTATAAAGTTGGATCAAACTGCACACGGTGTGCGAACTTGATTAAAATCGGTCAAGTAGTTTAGGAGTCAAACAACGTGACGCGAAACTTATATATGTATATTAAACTTTATCACTGTAGAAGTGTAGAATACCAATAATAGACCGGGAGCTCGTGACAGGTTGACATGACCAATACCCTCTCAAACGAAACTTCGTAACATGAATAAGGGAATTTTTTTATGAATTTTCGTCTTTGTCAGCTGCCACTCCGTGGGTGGGTTGGGCAGTGGCAGCCTCCCAAACATCGAGAAAAAAAAATTTTTTTAGTCATTTCCTCTCACTTCAAAATTTGTCGGATTATAGTTTACCTAATATCTTGAAGGAAACATAACGTCAGCTGGCCATAACGTGGTGGAATATACGTCAGCTGGCTGCTTGAACATGTAAAAAAAAATTTTTTTTTCAGTGATTTCCTCTCAACTAAAAATTTGCATGGTGATAGTTTACATGCTACTATGAATAAAAATTAACGTCAGCTGGCTGTATCTCGGTGGAAAGTTTGTCAGCTGGTACCTTGAAAATGTAAAAAAAAAAATTTTTAGTCATTTCCTCTCACTTCAAAATTTGTCAGATTATAGTTTACCTAATATCTTGAAGGAAACATAACGTCAGCTGGCCATAACATGGTGGATTATACGTCAGCTGGCTGCATGAACATGTAAAAAAAATTTTTTTTTCAGTGATTTCCTCTCAACTAAAAATTTGGCTGGTGATAGTTTACATGCTATTATGATTGAAAATTAACGTCAGCTGGCTGTATCGCGGTGGAAAGTTTGTCAGCTGGTACCTTGAAAGATGTAAAAAAAAAATTTAGTCATTTCCTCTGACTTCAAAATTTGTCGGATTATAGTTTACCTAATATCTTGAAGGAAACATAACGTCAGCTGGCCATAACATGGTGGATTATACGTCAGCTGGCTGTTTGAACATGTAAAAAAAATTTTTTTTTCAGTGATTTCCTCTCAACTCAAAATTTGCATGGTGATAGTTTAGATGCTACTATGAATTAAAATTAGCGTCAGCTGGCTGTATCTCGGTGGAAAGTTTGTCAGCTGGTACCTGGAAAGACGTAAAAAAAAATTAGTCATTTCTTCTCCCTTCAAAATTTGTCAGATTATAGTTTACCTAATATCTTGAAGGAAAAATAATGTCAGCTGACCGTAACATGGTGGATTATACGTCAGCTGGCTGCTTGAACTTGAAAAAAATTTTTTTTACAGTAATTTCCTCTTAACTAAAAAATTACCTGGTGATAGTTTACATGCTACTATGAATGAAAATTAACGTCAGCTGGCTGTATCTCGGTGGAAAGTTTGTCAGCTGGTACCTTGAAATATGTAAAAAAAATAATTAAAGTAGTAAGTATTAAAATTAAGTAAGCTGCTGCGTTACACCTTCAAGGTACCAGCTGACAAACTTTCCACCGAGATACAGCCAGCTGACGTTAATTTTCATTCATAGTAGCATGTAAACTATCACCATGCAAATTTTTAGTTGAGAGGAAATGACTGAAAAAAAAATTTTTTTTTACATTTTCAAGCAGCCAACTGACGTATAATCCACCATGTTATGGCCAGCTGACGTTATGTTTCCTTCAAGATATTAGGTAAACTATAATCCGACAAATTTTGAAGTGAGAGGAAAATTTTTAGTTAACAGGAAATCACTAAAAAAAATTTTTTACATGTTCAAGCAGCCAGCTGACGTATAATCCACCGTGTTATAGTCAGCTGACGTTATTTTTCCTTCAAGATATTAGTTAAACTATAACCTGACAAATTTTGAAGTGAGAGGAAATGACTAATTTTTTTTTACATCTTTCAAGGTACCAGCTGACAAACTTTCCACCGCGATACAGCCAGCTGACGTTAATTTTCAATCATAGTAGCATGTAAACTATCACCAGCCAAATTTTTAGTTGAGAGGAAATCACTGAAAAAAAAATTTTTTTTTACATGTTCATGCAGCCAGCTGACGTATAATCCACCATGTTATGGCCAGCTGACGTTATGTTTCCTTCAAGTTCAAGATATAAACTATAATCTGACAGATCACATCATCTGACATCACATCACATCATGACATCTGATATTAGGTAAACTATAATCTGACAAATTTTGAAGTGAGAGGAAATGACTAAAAAAATTTTTTTTTTTACATTTTCAAGGTACCAGCTGGCAAACTTTCCACCGCGATACAGCCAGCTGACGTTAATTTTCAATCATAGTAGCATGTAAACTATCACCAGCCAAATTTTTAGTTGAGAGGAAATCACTGAAAAAAAAATTTTTTTTTACATGTTCAAGCAGCCAGCTGACGTATAATCCACCATGTTATGGCCAGCTGACGTTATGTTTCCTTCAAGATATTAGGTAAACTATAATCTGACAAATTTTGAAGTGAGAGGAAATGACTAAAAAAATTTTTTTTTTTACATTTTCAAGGTACCAGCTGACAAACTTTCCACCGAGATACAGCCAGCTGACGTTAATTTTCATTCTTATTAGCATGTAAACTATCACCATGCAAATTTTTATTTGAGAGGAAATCACTGAAAAAAAAATTTTTTTTTACATGTTCAAGCAGCTAGCTGACGTATATTCCACCACATTATGGCCAGCTGACGTTATGTTTCCTTCAAGATATTAGGTAAACTATAATCCGACAAATTTTGAAGTGAGAGGAAATGACTAAAAAAAATTTTTTTTTTTCGATGTTTGGGAGGCTGCCACTGCCCAACCCACCCACGGAGTGGCAGCTGACAAAGACGAAAATTCATAAAAAAAAATCTCTTATTCATGTTACGAAGTTTCGATCGGGAGGAAATGATTGACCGAATTTTAACCTGGCTCCCGTTCTATAATATCTTTCTGAGGACAGCGACAAACAGAACATGTCAACCCCTGCGAATCCATCATTATAATATGATTGCATAAGACGCCGCAGAGGTGCACGTTCACCCCAGGGCTGTAGCTAGAGTCGAATTTAAGGTAGGGCAGCATTGGTTAGAGGTAGGGCGGTAAAAAAATTATCAGAATTGATCTGCTCCGAAGCATGGGCTCCTAAATCAATCACCATGAAAAGCTATTATAAATGCACTTATATAACTGACCTCTAATAGTCTAGTCCAGTGTTCCGCAAACTTTTTGTGTTCAAGGTACACCTAGGAATAGGAAAATATTTTGGAGGTACACCACAAATAAAAAATCATTTTTAAGTAACATTAACCAACATTTATTTATTAATCACCGAAACAATATTTATGATTAATCAATAAACGTAAAGTTTATTTTTCCGAGGCACACCAATAAACGACCACGGCACACCAGTGTGCCGCGGTACACTCTTTGCGGAACACTGGTCTAGTCAACAAGTTCAAAAACGTGCTAAATAGAGATAAAGCTCCTAAAAATATGGGCGATAACTCATTCTATTCGGAATTATGTCTAGAAAAATGTTTTTTAAGGGTTTATTAGCACATAAAAATTGCGATTGTTGTTAACAAAATAAGAAAAAAAAGAAGGTATTTAGTTTTTCGTTGATAATTTCTAAAATAATGAAACTGAAGGAATTTTAAAAAAAGATACTGAAAGAAGAGGAAATTTCCAATTAAATAATACCAACTCCCAAAACTTTATCTCTATTTTTTATCATTTATTTTAACGCTGAAAATAGTACTCCGCGAGGTCGTTACGTCGCGTGCCGTCTAAAAAGCCGGTATACCACCTAAAATAATTTTTTTATAGCATTAAACAATAATTTAAAAATTTGAATAAATTGTGGTGTAATCTAGACACTTGAAGGAATAAAACCTCGGTGAAAAAAAAAATAGTTTATGCCAATTTTTCAAAAAGTTACACTATTGTTAATTAATTACTTATTTTCCAATCTCTGTTTTTATAAATTACGGCATAAAAGTTTAAATAATTTGTCTAAAATTTGATTCGCTTCATGGGGTTCTTCTCATTAGATACTTAATAAAGATATGCAATAAAAATTTACAAAAGTTTATAGTTTTGCTAATTATAACTTTTTTAAACTACCAAAAAATTAAATTTCTAAAAATTGTTATCAAAAAATGTTTTTTTTTTAGTAATATCTTATTATTGCTGTTTTTGCATCTAATATAGTAACAATATACAATTATATAAATTTATAATTATAATATATAATTAACATTGAAAAAAAATTTTTTACGTCATTTGTTAAGAAATTGTTTATAAACAGACTATTTTGCGACTTAAAAACGAAGAAATTTACTATCATATTGCATAGGTGAAATAATTATTATTTAAAAAAAATTCTTAAATTTTTTATTTCATTTTTTATAATCTTATAATATAAATAAAAAATTATTTTATTCTTAAACGTCTTCTTTGACCCTTTTCAATTCTTTAAACAAAATAATGTGTAATTAATAATTTCCTTTTATCCGTACGTTATAGTTTTTAAGATTTCACCAATAAAAATATAATAATTGGGAAAAATATCTATATATCTATTTTTTTACAATGTTAATTAATACCTATATCAGATGCAAAAACAGCGTAATAAAATATTACTAAAAAAAAAAAACATTTTTTGATAACAATTTTTAGAAATTTAATTTTTTGTTAATTTAAAAAAATTATAATTAGCAAAATAATAAACATTAATAAATTTTTATTGCATAACTTTATTAGGTACCTATCTAAATGAGAAGAGCTCCACGAAGCGACAAAAATTTTAGACCAATTATTTAAACTTTTATGCCGTAATTTATAAAAACAGAGACTGGAAAATAAGTAGTTAATTAACAATGGTGTAACTTTTTTAAAAATTCGTTCAAGTGTCTAGATTACACTTAACTATAATTTATTCAAATTTTTAAATTGTTAGTTAATACTATAAAAAAATTATTTTAGGTGAAATACCGGCTTTTTAGACGGCACGCCTATGGCGTAACGACCTCGCGAAGTACTATTTTCAGCGTTAAAATAAATTATAAATAACAAAGATAGAGTTCTGGAAATTAAGACTTTCTAATCGGAAATTTCCTCTTCTTTCAGGATCTTTTTTTAAAATTCCTTCAATTTCATTATTTTAGAAATTATTAACGAAAAACTAAATACCTTCTTTTTTTCTTATTTTGTTAATAACAATCGCAATTATTTTTATGTGCTAATAAACCCTTAAAAAACATTTTTCTAGACATCATTCCGAATCGAATGTGCTATCGCCCATATTTTTAGGAGCTTTATCTCTGTTTAACACGTTTTTGAACTTGTTGACTAGACTACTAGGTCAGAGTTGTACATTGACTAGTTATTCGTAGACAAATAATTTCTGTGATAGAACATGAGCATGGTCTACGAACTATTAAATCCTCAATGATGAACAACAATCGAAAAAGATGGTTGAACTTCCAGATTTGGATGTAGAGATCCACGTCTGAGTGAGACTGAGGTAATAAAATTAATTGTTGGGTGGGGTGATACGAATAAATAGATACGACTAAAAATACCACTTAGAATTTTAAATCATATTGTTTTTGCAAACTTATTATAATAATTGACATAATAATATAAAAATCTTTAAAACAGCTGCATCTACGATTTGCCATATGCAAAGAACTTCGTTCAGATCACAGAGTACAATAACTATACGGGAAAAGAGAGCCAACTCCGCTATTTTTTTTGCAAGTTTGGAAAGTAGCGCCTCTGGTGGATGTTTGGTGCAAACTACGATGCCATAACCTATATATAGGTATATATAAGTACCTACCTATTATACGTACCTTAGTTATTTTATTTAATTAGTTTTCCTGTATCGAATCAGGTTTGTTATAGTAATAAAATCTATTACAAATCAGTCCCGCAAAAGGAGTGATTAATGTAATGGATTTTATGTTTAGCAAACCTGATGATAGATATGATATTTACATAATAAAGAAAAAGTAAGAACAGTTTAAAATAAAACAATTGATTAAAACTTAATATCATTTATTTTTATAGTTCATATAAAACACAAACGTACCAAAAACATAAAAACAACCTAAAACTCAACAATATCAAACAAAAACTTATATGAATTTAAATTCAAAACGAGAGCTCATCGGATTACACACTTGAAAATCGTTTTCACTTTTGAAAATTTGCAGTCATCAAATCACTTAAAAGTACAATAGGTACTTTATTAATAAAAATTCTACATAGTTATTTACAATAAAATATAATTACAAATAGTTTTGGTACAAAAGTACCTATCTTATTCTTTTTTCACATATTAAATGTCAAAATTCAAAAACTTCGTGTTCGTTTTAGTTTTATAATGTTGCTAGATTATTATTTTCATTTCCCACATATTTTGTATTTATTTAGTTGAAAGAACCGCCAATTACATTTATATAGGGTATATAATTGATTTTTTGAACTTCAATTCATTTCAAATGTATTTAAAAGTGATTAAATTTTTAATTTGTATCTGTAGGCCCAGTAAAGGTAATTTTATAAACACCCTTAAGCGCAATATACTATAGCAAGTGGCAACATCCATATTTATCAACAATTTGATACGAGTAGAAGCGACATCTATAAAAATAATGCTTAATTACAGAACTGTTTTACCACAAATCGACACCAAACAATCACCAGATGACGCTTTGATCGATTACATAGAGTGTACCCCCCCTGGTTCAGATCAACTGATTTTGTCCCTTTTTTTTCAAACGTCCGAAAGACCATACCAGCCATTCTCTCGTGAATCATTGACAGCCTTTGAGTTTGAGGCCTATTGATTGCAGTTAAAGTTGAAAACAGATTCGCACATTGCAGTGCTACATCCTATGGTCGCCACAGATGCAAAAAGTTCATATGTATATTTGAACGCCTCTCGTTGCTTGTACAGTTGTACAAAACTTGCAATGTATTTCCATTTTATCCCCGTTAAGTACGCTTTAACAACACTAGCTTCTTCTCTTGATGGAATTTTCCGACTTAAAAAATTAATTAAAATTGTAAATGAAACATGACCAATTATTTTAATTATTAAATTGTTTCAAACGTATCCAAATTTTTCAGTAGAATCATTTTATTTCCATGTTTTGGAAAACCAGTTTTAGAATCAATGGCATTTTTTCAGTTTCTCAATCCTGTGGAAGTGTACGCTTCTGTTTGCTTCCACGAGGTAAAAATGGCTGGATAGATAGCAAAAAGCACCATCTTTCTCGACAGAATACTGCAACCATTTTTAACGCTTGAACCAATCGAAAACAAAGGCCCTCTGATATGTTGTTTTGGATATGTGTTAAAAACAACTTGTTTTATTGGTTCTCCGATTTGTGTAATAGCAGAAGGAATACCATAGCTGACATTATTACAAAACACTCTTTAATCGTGCACTTCACTTAACCAAACTACAAACAATCATAATCAATCTCTAGTTTTTGTTTATTTTGGCTACAATTTTTTTTTATCTCAACTTGTTGAACAAACAATTTAATTATAATATTTTATTTTAGTTTTTGGCAATTTAAGGTAGGGCATTTGTGATTTCAAGGTAGGGCATTGCCCCTCAATGCCCCCCCCTAGCTACGGCCCTGGTTCACCCGCGTTAGTTTTAGTACTTTTAGGCATAAATAAATGAAAATTCAAAGCGCTACACGAATGGTTAGGCCTACTCGGGACTCTACTGGTCAGAGACAGTCCTTCTTTTATCTAATGGAAGTACTCGAAACTTAATTAGTAAATTATCGTAAGAAGACTTCTGTGAAAAAACTTATAATTAATGACACGCAGAAATTTACGCTGAACCATTTCCACACGATCACTATATTTATCATAAAACGGATTCCACTGTTGCATATTCAAGCCAAGTATAGATTGTAATTTGTATCGTTGTACGCATCACGCAAAAGCAGTCCTTTTTAATGTGCTCAATTGAGCGAAGCTTTGCTGTAGTTGAAACATTCAATGTTGAGCATTAAACCGCATAATGCGCTTAAATCCTGTAATAGGAAAACTAGAAACTTGAATCACTTGAATGTGCTCAATTGAGCGAAGCATTGCTGTAGTTGAAACATTCAACATTGAGTATTACGCCTTAAAATGCGCTTTGGTGCTGCAATTGGAAAACACACAGTGTACAATCTGTGATTATTTACGTGTCGTGATTGTGAACACAGAGTACAAGTAACAGGACAGAGCACTCGCAGCTGAAAAACGAGCCGACAGAGATAGTTAGTACGGAGGCCTTGTGTCCCTTTCTAATAGGGTGACATTAAGATTTGGAAACTTGAAAAATCTGACACCAGTATTGACGACTATTATTATATTTATTAATTTATAATTAATAAATATTATATTATTATATTTATTATTTGTTTTTTGCTGTGTGGCTACGGCAAAGAATTTAGCCTCCCCCTCTCTTCCCGTGGGTGTCGTAAGAGGCGACTAAGGGATAACATAGTTTCACTACCACCTTAGAACTTAAAAAGCCGACCGATGGCGGGATAACCACCCAACTGCTGGCTTTGAAGTACACAGGCCAAAGACGGGCAGCAGCGTCTTCGGTGCGACGGCGCCAGCCCTGCGGTCACCAACCCGCCTGCCCAGCGTGGTGACTACGGGCAAAACACACGAGTTCACGCCATTATTGGCGCGAACTTGTGGAGGCCTATGTCCGGCAGTGGACTGCGATAGGCTGAAATGATGATGATGATGATGATGATGATGAATGATTATGTGTGTCAATATACAAACATTTACACAAGGGATGGATAACAAACTCAATACATATAATAAAAATGTAACAGATCGCTTTATGTACATGGAAGATATAAAGAAAAAATATTATTGGGACCTTTATCAACGCAAATAGCACTTAAAACAATGATAGTTAGAATTTTTGTCTGTTTCAGAAATGTGTGTATCTGTCATCTCGGAAACGGCTTATCTGATTTAGGTGTGGTTTTCACTAATATATTGTGCTAGGCTTCACTTAACATTTAGTGTTTGTTTTATGTCAATCGGTTCATAAATAAAAAGTAATGCCAATTTAAAGAATCACGTTGAACATGTTGTTAAAATAAGGCAACATTCAATTTTTATAAAATAAATTTTTATCTATGGTGTCTCTATATAACTAGTCTGTGGCACAGTACTAAGATGTCTGCTTCTTGTGTGTAAAAGTAAAACTGCCTCTGTAACTAGTAATACTTAAAATTAATAATAAACGTTCTTTAGACCTTAAAAGTGTATCAATACAATCCAAGTTCACAGTTCCACTGCACGAGCACATACTCATGCGAACAGGTTATGGGCCCAGAATACTGGATTGGAATAGATACAATTTCGCGGTAAAGTGTGGTCGGTAAGAAAGAACGGGCCGGGTTAAACGGTATAGATATATAAAATGGAGGCTACATCAGAAAATCAAAACTTATTATTACTGGAAGGATTATCAAATTGGATGTCATGGAAATTTCAAATGCGTGTAATATTAAAAGCACAAGGATTATTTGGAGTTGTAAACGGATCAGATATAAATGACGGAAAAGATGAAAAATGGCCGACACGAGACGCAAAGGCACAATCTATAATTGTAACAAGATTGAACAATAAAAATATTTTACAAGTGTCAAACTGTGAGACTGCTCAACAAATATGGGAAAAGTTGTGTTCAATATATGAATCAAAATCAAACACGTCATTACATATATTGCAACAAAAATTCTTTGAAACTCAATACATTAAAAATGAGGAAATATCATTATATATAGCAAAGTTAGAAGAATTAGCTAACAGAATAAATCAAGCAGGTGGAAATATACCCGAATCTATGCTCATCACTAAAATTATTAGTTCTTTGCCAGAAAATTTTAGACATTTCATATCAGCTTGGGATTCAGTTCCTATGGCAGACAGAAAATTATCTGAACTAATATCCAGATTGATGCTAGAAGAGCAACGAAACAATGATTATGAGGAGAAAATGGCTTTATCTACACAATCAAGGAACAGTGAAAGAAAATGTTTTAAATGTCAACAAGTTGGACATTATAAAAAAGACTGTAAGAAAAATATGAACAATTATAACAGTAGTAAAAATCATAAACAGTGTAAAATATGTAAAAAGTTTAACCACAAAGAAAAAGACTGTTGGTTTAGAAATAAAAAGAATTCTTACCAAAAAGATGACAACGTAAAAAGTAAGACAAATGCATTCATTACAACAGCAATTAACTTTACTTGTGCAAACAATCTTCAAGAAACATCGTGGGTGTTAGACAGTGGTGCCTCAGAACATATGTGCAAGAATAAAAATATGTTTGTAAACTATAAAACTTTATCAGTGCCAAAAGATATCATAATTGGTGATGGTTCAATCATAAAAGCTCTTGGTCAAGGTGAAATACACTTAAGCGCTTACAACGGAAAACAGTGGATACCTACAATCTTATACAACGTTTTATTTATACCAGAAATAAAAGTAAATCTATTTTCATCAACGGCAGCAATGGATAAAGGTTATAAAATGAGGTGTGATCAAAAGACATGCACTTTTATAAAAAATAATTTAATTAAAGCAATTGCATACAGAAAAGGTAAAATGTTTTTAATGAATTTTAAATATGAATCAGATACTGCAATGGTTGGTCAATCAAATAGTGAACTCGCTGAGTGGCATTCAAAGTTAGGTCACCAGAATATTGAGCATGTGAAGACCATTCTGAAACAAAACAATATTGAGTATAAAGAAGGTGATTCAGAGATATGCACGTCATGTTTACAAGGCAAACAACATAAGTTACCATTTAATAATAGTGACACAAGAGGTGAAAAACCAGGAGATTTAATACACATGGACATATGTGGACCAATGGAGTGTGAGTCGCTGGGAGGTGCGAAATATTTCCTTATATTAATTGATGATTACTCAAAATATAGAAAAATATATTTTTTACGAAATAAACATGAAACAGCAGAACATATCAGGAACTATATAAAAGAGAGTAAAAATATAACAGGCCATACTATTAAAGTCATGCGAAGTGACAATGGAAAAGAATTTGTCAATAAAATTGTAGAAAAGTTATTAAATTCTAAAGGTATTAGACATGAGAAAAGTATTCCATATCTACAAGAACAAAATGGTTGCGCAGAACGTGAGATACGCACAATTGTGGAATCTGCTAGATCTATGTTAGCAGAAAGTCGTCTTGGAAAAGAATTTTGGGCAGAAGCAGTAAATACTGCAACATATATATTGAATCGAACAGGAAAAAGTAGAATAAAAGACAAAACTCCTTATGAGTTATGGTATAAAACGTCGAAATATAATATAACTAATCTGTACGTTTTTGGAGTAGACGTGGCAGTTCATATACCTAATCAAAAGAGATTAAAATGGGATTACAAATCAGAATTTGGTAAATTTGTTGGTTATGGAGAAACAAGCAAAGGATATAGAGTATACTTACCGAAGAAAAATGATGTAGAATTAAAAAGAGAAATTGTAGTAATTAAAAAGAAGTATCAGACACATAATAATAAAAATAAAGAAATATATATACAAAAAGAACACTTACCAATAAATGACTCCGAAGAAGAGGAACAGGAGGATGGTAATATAAACTCATTCTATGAAGAAGGTTCAATCCAATCTGAAACAGAAGAAGAAAACACAGAGTGTGAATTATATGAAATGCCAGAAACAGATGAAATAAATTCACATGAAACAGAAAATAATATCTTACCTGAGGAAGAAGATAACACTAAGGATCAAACACAAAAAAGGAAAACACAACGACCGAATTGGATGAAAGATTATGAAACAAACTTTTCTTGTCTAGGCGAAATGCCAATATCTTATGAAGACGCAATGGCTAGTCCTGAAAAAACAAAGTGGGCTGAAGCCATAGAAAAGGAAATGAAACAACTGGAAGAAAATGAAACTTGGGAAGAGGTGGAAAATATACCTAAAGAGGAAGATGTAATTAGCAGCAAATGGTTTTTTAAAATAAAAGAAACAGATGGCAACAAATTATACAAGGCCAGGCTAGTGGCAAGAGTTTTTGAACAGAGAAACTGTGACAACAATACATATACACCCGTAGTAAGTTTAACAACGTTCAGAACTATGATGGCAGTAGCAGTACAAAAGAAGTTACCTGTATTCCAGATGGATGTCGTAGGAGCCTTCCTACATGGTGAAATTAAAGAAAAGGTATTTATGAAACTTCATAATGATAAAATAGTAAAACTTAAAAAATCTTTGTATGGTTTAAAGAAATCGCCCCGTTATTGGAATGAAAAATTTAATGATTTCATGTTACAAGAAAATTTTATTAGATCTAAAAATGACCCATGTTTATATTTTAGAAAGAAGCAAAATGACAAGTTTTTATACTTATTGTTATATGTAGACGATTTAATTTATTTTGGAAATGATGATATAGAGATAAAAACATTTAAAAGTTCATTATGTAGTAAATTTAAAATGAAAGATTTGGGAATAGCAAACGAATATTTAGGTATAAGTATAAAACAAGATATAAAAAATTTTGTAACAGTAATAAACCAAGAAAAATATCTTAAATCATTATTAATTAAATATAATATGTATAAATGTAAAACAGTGTCTACACCACTAGAGCAAAACTTTAATTTTGAATTGTTAAAGAGAGATAAACCAGAAAACAAAGAAATTGAGAGTAATTGTAGAAGCATATTAGGTAGTTTATTATATGCATGTTGTACAAGACCTGATTTATCATTAGCGATAGGATTTCTTAGTAGATATTTAAACTGTGCAAGTATTGCATTATATAAGTGTTTAAAAAGAGTTATGAGATATATAAGAGGTACTATTTCTTTGTCATTAGTGTATAAGTATAATAATGAGAATATAATATTACAAGGTTATAGTGATGCAGACTGGGCTGGGGATATAGCCGACAGAAAGTCAACTTCTGGATTTATATACTATATATTTAATTGTCCTATTTCATGGGGTACAAAAAAACAACAATCTGTATCATTATCGTCTTGTGAAGCCGAATATATTGCATTGTGTTTAGCTATAACTGAAGGCTGCTGGCTTAAGCAATTATTAACTGATTTTGGATATAATGTTAATATAAATATTTTGGAAGATAACTTAAGTGTAATAAAAATTTCATCATCTAGTGACAGTAATAAAAGATTGAAACATGTAGATATAAAATATCATTATATAATGGAAAAGGTTTGTAACGGTCAAGTTAATGTTACATATGTTAATACAAATGAGAATGTCGCAGACATGTTTACAAAATCATTGGGCAAGCAATGTTTTGAGAAGTTTAGGGATTGTATAGTCAAATAAAATAAGTAATATATATTTGTTACTCATTTATAAGAAGCCAGTCAAAGAATAATTTTATTTAAATTGTTAATTAAGTTTCTTAACTGTATTTGTTAAGGGGGTGTCATGAGAAAAAAAAAAAAAAAGTTGTTAAGGGTGTAATATAATAAAATAAAAAAAATAAAAATTGATGTTGAGGGGGTGTGTTAAAATAAGGCAACATTCAATTTTTATAAAATAAATTTTTATCTATGGTGTCTCTATATAACTAGTCTGTGGCACAGTACTAAGATGTCTGCTTCTTGTGTGTAAAAGTAAAACTGCCTCTGTAACTAGTAATACTTAAAATTAATAATAAACGTTCTTTAGACCTTAAAAGTGTATCAATACAATCCAAGTTCACAGTTCCACTGCACGAGCACATACTCATGCGAACACATGTAAATATATTTTGGATTATAAGCACCGTCGCGACGGTGCTTATAATCTAAAATAAACCAAAACATGTACTGAAAAAATGCTGTCCAAAGTCACTATTCCACGCGGACGAAGTCGCGGGCACAGCTAGTAAACAATACAAATAGTACGAAGTATTTATTTATTAATTTACCTTAATGCTATATTTGTTACAGTTGGCAAGTAAATACATTTCAAATAATGTCATTACAATTATTTTAAATTTAATATTTTATTTTTATTTGAACAACAAAATCTTATACTATTAAACGAGCAATTCTTGTATATATATATATACCTATATATATTTTCTGAATCTCGGAATCGGCTCCAACGATTTTCGTGAAATTTAGTATGCAGGGGATTTCGGGGGCGAAAAATTGATCTAGCTAGGATTCATTAAAAAAATGTCGTTTTATCCCTGTTTTTAGGCAATGAAAAAATATCATTACAATACGAAGCTTAATTTCACTACTGTTAACATAGCCGTAATGGCGTAATTAGGAAATCGGCGAGTGTCAAATCGTATTGACCCGGGTTCGAATCTCAGTCTCCAGATAAATTTTTTTTTCTTTTTTTTTTTAATTTCACTCGTGATTTATTATTTAAATAAAATTAAAATATAAAAATACCGAGAAAAAAAAACAAAAAATAAAATGAAAATACCGAGCTAGGCTCGGTCACCCAGGTACTAGTATTTATAACACAAACATTTCTTTAATATCAATAAAAGTGAATAAAGTGACGCATGGTCACCATAGTTGTAGATGGAAATTTGTTTATACGAAAATGAACACTAACACGAGGTGTTAAGCATTATATTCAGTTTTATTACAGTCTTAAACAATGTCCACTGTGACGTTTACCAGGATGTAACTTTGAACTGGCGTACAATTTACGGCAAAATTTTAAATATCTTTTATATACCTTATTAACGAGTGATAACATTAAAATTCAAATAATAATGCCAACTTACAATAAATGTATTAATTTTGGGCTAATTTTTTTACAATTACTTAATTAACAAATATAAAAACAATAGCTTTTAAAAGTCAAACCACGTCAAACGGCGCTGCTACAAGGCTATGTCAACTGTTTGTCTGTTTGTTGTAGTGATGTGACAAAATAACGAGGCAATTGTAATCGAATATTTTTGTAATCTTAATATAATCTTTCGGTATAATATAAAATAAAACATTTTTTTAAATTTTATAATATACATATAATGTACTTATTGTTAGTATTTAATAAAGTTAATAATATACCTAATAAAGGTACGCTCAAACAAAACTTAAAAAAATTAGTGTTGTAATATCAGTCAGATGAATTAAAAAAAAACGATGAAAATAAAATTACTTACTACTTTATATTTTTGATAAAAAATGATATATGTAAATGACATAGTTTTCATTGTTTAAGGCTTAACTAAGTTTAACTATGTTTTTCATTACATACCTACATTTTACAATAAATAATGCATTTTTATTTTTTTCCCTTCGTTACATTCAGAAATTACGATTGTGTGAATATTTAATAAATATAATTCCTATAAAAATAACAAAATATAAATTAAATTGAATAAATATGCATAATGAATGCAATAAATAAAGTTACAAAATATTATTAATGCTATTTATTGTACATCACTAAACATGAGCTGTCAGAAAGAGAAACGTATTCTCTGAGCCCGTTTAGGGTATATATGTTCTGTGCTCTGAGCGGCCGAGCCTCCGAGGTATAATTGGTACTACCGTACTAGGTATTAAGTCCATGGTACAAGATAGCCGTGCGAAGTTTATATCACTGAAAAGATAAGAGAGATATATATCATTTTGATCTTAGGATATATATCACTCAATTGTTTCTTCATCTCATTTGGCTCAGTGAATGACAACTGACAAGTGTTTCATCGTATGATACAATATGAATCGAAAAGATACAGAGCTATAGCTATCTCTCTCTTTCGTATGATAAGCGCCATCGTCCGATCTCGTTTACTCTGGCTCAGTAACAGAGTTACAGCTGTCTCTCTCATTCGCATGATAAGCGCCATAGTCCGGTCTCGCTTACTCTCTCGCAGTCCGTCAGTATCTCGAAAATGAATCATAACCCTAGTGAGCTGGAGATACATTTGAAATGCAAGTGAGCGGGTGAAACATTAGCTCAATTGAAAAGAAATGTTTCATTTATATCTTTCTCTCATGAGTTACCCATGTCTAGTACAAGACACAAGTTACAAGTACCTACATTGTATTAATAGGGAAATCGTGAAATCGTGATTATCGTGAATCAAAATCAATATTTTTGGATCACTATAAGGCAGAAACCATGTTATAGTTATTGTTAGACGTGGGTCGTTACGTCATTTTCAAGAAACGTAACGAAACCGGTGACTTGGTCGGCGTCACCTGTTTCAAAACTAGTGATTTTTGTAACTAGCTATTTTCATGCAACGACTATGTTTGTTTGCATAAATAGTTTCACACGAAATACGTTACACTCGAAACGAATCACTATTTAAGTGTTTGTAGCTATACAGTTACACTCGAAACGAAAATAAATCACTAACTCTTAGGTGTTTGTAGCTATACAATTCAGGCTTTAAAAATATTAAAATTTAAATGTATTTAAGAGTGATTAATGTTTACTAGGAAACTATAAAAATAATAAAATTATTAATGCAGGCGTATTTAAAGTTAATTTGATTGTACATAATATATACAATTATAATTGATATGTACAGTTCATTTACACTTTTTAACCGACTTTACAAAAGGAGGAGGTTACTAACATTTCTAATTTATTATCTTTTGATTGAATCCACACAGATGGTCAGTAAGTGTGGAGAGTTGGAGACCATTACCTTTTGTTAATATATAATATATATCAGGAACTAGGAAGTAGGAACGGGACGCGTGTAAGTTGCGGAGTTAAATTTATGGTTCAGTTACAAAGTGATAATAATACACATTTTTTTATTACAAGCTTTTATTTAACTTGAAATGTATGTATGTTTGTTTGGATGAAATCTGGCAACTCAATTTTGAAGCAGATATCTTTTTGACAAGTTCTTATATCATATAAATTATGTAATGACTTTATAAGTAGATAGTAAAAGTTTTAAAGTAAAAATTTATTATTTTCGTTCTAGCCAATGATGTTCTAGGTTCTAGCGCATTCACTTAAAAGCTTGTTTTTTTAAAAGGTTTTTTACTTTTTAACCGACTTCCAAAAAAGGAGGAGGTTCTCAATTCGACTGTATTTTTTTTATAAATGTTTTGTGTTAGCTCAGAACTTTCGACTGGGTGGACCGATTTCGATCAATTTTGTTTTAATTGAAAGGTGTTGCGTGTCATATGTGGTCCCATTTTAATTTAATTGAGATCTGACAAGCACTTTTAGAGTTACATCTAATAATGCGTATTTACTTGACTACTTTTTCGTCGACCTACGTTGTATTATACCACATAACTTTTTACTCGGTGTACCAATTTTGATGATTCTTACTTTAATCGAAAGCTAATACTTGTCATGTAGTCTTGTTAAAATTATATCGAGATCTGATTACAACTTTATGAGTAATCTTTAATAGCACGTGTTTACTTGACTATTTTTTAGTCTTATTACGTTGTATTACTTGTCGATGTAATTGAAGTCTTTTTTTTTTCGTTTGCAAGCAAACACAATTATAATTTACTAAATGTACCAGTGAATAACTACGTGTTCAAATATTTTCAATAATAAACGAATATAAAGTATAAACTATACATGTGTACGTGTCTGTAACTCTGTATCTCTTTTTTTTTACTTAAAATTTGAAGTGAGAGCCGTTGATATTGTTTCCAAACAGAGATCACGCTATTTTATTATCTATGTCTATAGTTATACGTATGAATATTAAACATACTAAAACTGTTTTGTTTTTTGTCGTATACCAATTACCAAGGCATGTGCGCATTCGGATTTATTCGTGTCACTCGCTCTCGATCTCGATAGATCTACCATCTCGCTTGCTCGGTCGGCCGGTAGGCGCGATGCGAAAAAATTAAGAAAAAAAGAAACCGTAACTCTCGACGCGACTCGATTGTCACTCGTAACGCATTTACAAAAATCACTACTTTTAATTTGACACAAAACCGGTGATTCGTTTCGTGCCGCGTAGCTAGTTATTGTAACTAGCGACGTGAAATAACGCACACGTCTAGTTATTGTACTCTGTGCCATGTGGTTTGCTGCTCAATAAAGTGAAAGAAGAAAGAAGTTGAAATTTATAAAATCAGACCTGGCTGTATGGATTTAATGTCTCTTTGCCTTTCCTTATTGGGGATAAATTGTAACAAACAAAATCATTGATATTTTGATAAATATGGAGAACAGTAATAGTTATGCAAAAGTATGTAGACTGTGTTTAAAAAGAGATTTACGGATATATTCCATTAAAAATACGTACTTACAAGATGTTTACGAAAAAATAACTAGTATTGAAGTAAGTCTATCAATTTTTTTTAACTACATCATTAAAAAGTATATAATGTGTGTTTGTCATGGACTTGCGTGTTTAAACACCTTTTTTGAGTTTATTTTTCACAGTTCATATAACATAGAATATAAGCAAAGCGTTTCATGAAGTAATTTGGTATAAAAAGTTGTCGTCTACTTTTTAACCGACTTCCAAAAAAGAGGTTCTCAATTCGACTGTATTTTTTTTTGAAGTGAAACTTCTTTAGAATCGTTGTGATTTCAAACCGGAAGGCAACAACAGGGAAGGTCGAGCTGCAAGCCGCTAATTTTAAATTATGTAGTTTTTTTTTTAATTAGTTTGCCAAAGAAGTTTCACTTCTATCGTGTGTGAATCGGACACACCTTTTTTTTTAAGTATGTTAGCTCAGAACTTTTGACTGTGTGGACAGATTTCAATCAATTTTGTTTTATATGAAAGGTTTTGCGTGTCATGTGGTCACATCTAAATTTAATTGAGATCTGACAAGTACCTACTTAAAGAGTTATATCTAATAATGCGTATTTACTTGACTACTTTTTCGTCGACCTACGTTGTATTATACCACATAACTTTTTACTCGGTGTACCGATTTTGATGATTCTTACTTTAATCGAAAGGTAATACTTGTCTTGGTAAGCCTATAGGACATGAGGCATCGATTTAAGGGGTTTTTAGGGGAGAGGGTAAGAGGGGGGTGGGTGGGTTACGTTCTGGTATCACTCCCTACCCTAGAACTGGGCATAGATTTTTGAAGTTTGGGGGGGGATTACCCTCTGGTCGACATGGCGCGGAGGGAGGTCAGCCCTTGTCCTCCGTGTGAAAGTGCGTGAACGAATGCGTAGGGAGCGGCTGAGCCTTATCCGCTCCGGGCTCTCAACAGAACACTCTAGGGGTAGGACAGACCTAGACCACGTGGATAGTGGGTGCTCCGATTCGGGTTTGGGTATTTTTCGGATTTCTATATCTATATAGTGCAGTGCTGGGGGTGGGAGTGGTACCAGAGGGTAACCCCCCCCCCCTCCCCCAAAACCCAAAAAATCTATGCCCAGGTCTGGGGTTGGGGGTGGTACCAGAGGGTAAAACACCCACCCCCTCCTCCGCTCTCCCCCCAAAACCCCATAAAACGATGCCCAGTGTCATATAGCCCCCCACCCCCAACCCCCAAAACCCCAAAAATCTATGCCTAGTTCTAGGGTTAGGAGTGGTACCAGAACGTAACCCACCCACCCCCCTCCTCCCCTCTCCACTTTAAACCCCATAAATCGATGCCCCATGTCCTATAGGCTAGCCCTTGTCTTGTAGTCTTGTTTAAATTAGACCGAGATCAACAACTTTCTGAGTAATCTTTAATAGCACGTATTTACTTGACTATTTTTTCGTCTTATAACGTTGTATTACTTAAAGATGTAATTGAAGTCGGTTTTTTTTCGTTTGCGAGCAAACACAATTATCAAGAATTCCACCTAAGACAATATTAACTTTTCTGTAATCGATAGGAACAAACATCAAATTAATTTTTAGAAATTTACATTGTATTTGACTTAGTTCTAAAGGAATTAAGTTGATAACAATCCATAGTAGAAGCATCTGAAAAATTTTACTAAAATTTTTTTAAATTGGTGATGATGACTTTTAAACTTATCTCCTAATTCGTTTGCATCACAAGCTACGTAATTACTTATAATCTCTATTGAAGTAGAGCACGGCAGGAAATATAGCTTAAGTTTTAAGCTACTCAAGTGTAAGTACCTCAACCTTACAGAAGATCTCAACTGAATATCATACTCTCAAGTATTGTTATGTTCATGTGTAAGTTCCTGGGAAGAGTAAATGGTTAGAGTCGGCAATATGCTTGCAAGGCTCGTGGCGTTGTAGACATCTATAGGCTATAGTTACCATCAAGTGGCTTGTTTGCCATCACAATGGTATAAGAATGTAAAAAATGACTTAATCTAAGTCGGTAAATTCTATTTGACCCAAACGAATTTTTTTGAAGTTATACTTCTTTTGGAGTGTTAGGGAAATATGATGAGAGTAAATTTTTACGATGCGCGCGCACACCGCCATAAAAAACAGACATCCTGAAGTTAGCTGGTCAACGAAGAAGAAGTTGAAGCAATGTGAAGCTAGTTAGCCAATGAAGTATAACTTCTTACGTGCGTGCATAAGTACACACACACTTTTTTTGTAAAAAAAATGTTTATTTTTCAGCTTAACTCCACCTACATGCAGTCTCTGTGTTATATATGCGTGAAACGACTGAAACAATGTCACAAATTAATTGAACAAGCAGTTGAAACAGACAAGTTATTAAAAGATGCACTTCGGTGCGGAGTCGAGGTAAATGTTCGGTTATAATTTTTATAAATTCTCAAGATTAAAAAACTTACATCAAGCCAATTACAAGCTTTTGAAGCTGTTACTAATATATATTATTATAATATTCATGTTAACACTCACTATTTTTTTTTTGTCATCAGTATATTTAAAAATAAATGAAATTAAAACATTTAAGGTGTCAAAAATTACCCAAAAAAAAGTTATAGAGTCATGACAGCAAAATCAATTAACAATATAAAAATTGCTATCTAAATTTAAATTTTAACAAGGTACATTAAAAAGTTAGATAACATACCCAGTGTTATGCAGTAACCAAATCAAATCAAAATAACTTTATTCAAATAGTCTTCAAAAGCACTTTCGAATGGTCATTTTACAAATTAAAATTTTAAAAGTGAAGCTACCACCGATTCGGAATGTACATTCTGCAGAGAAGAATCGGCAAGAAACTTTGCAGTTATACTCTTTTAAAAACAATATATAAACTGTGTTTTAATACAATATAAGTAATATCTTGCATGAAATACAGCGTCCAAGTCCACACATCTTTATCAACTATGTAATCCTGCACCGAATAATAAGCTCTGTCTAGTAATTTCTTTGTAATAAACACTTAACCTCAACTAAATTTAAATAATTACTCCAATCTAGTGTCTCGGTAGACATTACCTTTGTATTATGCCATCGGCTTAGTAAAATTTTCATGAAAAGAAGCGGAAGAAAGAAAGAGTCATGAAAAGAAAGGAGTAGGGTAACTAACATTGTGACATGAGAATTTTATATATAAGATTATTCAATCAATCAATCGAATAATATTTCCAGATTGATAAGATAGAATGTATACAGACATTCACGCTGTCTGTATCATCGATATCGACTATCAACATATCTCTACATCCTGTGGAAAATGATATAAAAGAAGAGTCTGCTAAGATAAAAGAAGAATTAAAAGACGATTGGGATAACGGGATAAATGCCGTCTCCAATCAAATTGGTATGTAATTAAATCTATACTTCTATACTAATATTATAAAGAGGTAACGCTTATAACTTTGTATTGTTTGTTTGTAGGGGGTTTGTAATCTTCGCAAATACTGATCCGATCATGAAAATTCTCTCACTCACAGAAAGCTACGCTATTCAGGAGTGATATAGGCTATATTTTATTGTTATTGAACAAAAAATTCAGTGAAAAATAATGGTATATGTAAATCAAGTCGGAGAAATTCGAGTGAGATGAAAACTTTACTATATATCTATATTTGCATCACATAAATAAAAATTAACACCCAACGAAGTGGGCACAGGTTGCCTAGAAAATAAATACTTATAGAATTTGTTTTCTAACGAAACAAACCAACTTCAATGTATATTGTCAAGTATAGTACAATACACATTGCTAAGAATAACTCAAAAACTGCTTGGGGACCATTCATAAATTACGTCACACGAATTTCACAATTTTTGACCCCACTTGGTCACATTTACATCTGGTCACACTAAGGAGACCCCCTCCCCTAACCGAGTCTGATGTCACATCTATAAATTAATACGTGAAGCAAAAACTTTGTACCCCTTTTTACGAAAATTGCGCTACTGAACGCGATAAACTCGAAAACTACCAAACGGATTTTTATACGGTTTTCAACAATAGAAAGAGTGATTCTTGAGAAAGGTTTAGGTATATAATTTATTATGCTTTTATGTAAATTAGCAGAAATACGGCGATAAATGTTGAAGAGGTCGCAAAAAATCTCGCCAACTGGGAGCTTTCCACGCGAACGCCGCGTAAACTAGCAAAGATATTAAGATATAGTTGAGTAATGTGACGGAACCCTTCGTCCGACTCGCGCTTGGCCGATTTTATTAATATATTATATAATATACTAAATTTATTATAAAGTATGTTTCATTCTATTATCAGCTCGGTGAAGATCGATTTAGTTTCAAATCTTAGACCAAAAAAATTGTTAAACTTTGAAATTAATATCTGTATGATCAAAAAATATTTACAGTATTCAAATTAAGACACTTAAACCCAATCATAATAATTCTGTTTTCAATCAGTTGACAAATAAATAAATTCTTTTTTCAGAAGAGGATCAAATAGAACAAAACATTTCAACAAGGTCTAAAGAAACATATTCTATAGATGGACTAAGGGCATACGAAGATGTCAAAGATATATCAGATGATGATGTCCCTCTTAAGAATATAAGCTTGAAGATACATTCGGAGACCAAGCAGGATAGTGTGAAAAATAATAAATTTAAGAAGTTCAATACAGGTATTAAGAATATTCACACAAACTCGCGTGTATCATATTAGTAAGATTGTTTTTTTTTGAAGACGCCGCGTTGGCACAACGGTCACAGCACTGGATTGTGCCTGTTGCGCTGGCGGTTGCGGGTTCGATCCCCGCACATGACAAACATTTGTATTGGCCATGCAGATGTTTGCCGTGGTCTGGGTGTTTGTGCAGTCCTTGTGGGTCTCCCCACCGTGCCTCGGAGAGCACGTTAAGCCGTCGGTCCCGGTTGTTATCATGTACACCTGATAGCGATCGTTACTCATAGTAGGGAATATATCCGCCAACCCGCATTGGAGCAGCGTGGTGGATTAAGCTCTGATCCTTCTCCTACATGGGGGAAGAGGCCTATGCCCAACAGTGGCCCATATTACAGGCTGAAAAAAAAGATTGTTTTAATAGGTAATTTTTTTAAGTAAAACTTGTTTACGCACGTCTGACTTGGGGAGTAAACTGGTAAATGCGTGACGAGCGCGTTACGAAAAGTGTGATTGAGCGAGGCGAACGGAAGTTGAGATGGAGATATAAGTTAGATGGAGCTACAGAAGTTTTACTTCAATCGTGTGGTCATAAGTTTGAAATTATAAATACTTCCTTTAGATTATCATTGTGTACTAACAAGAATGTTTCAGGTGCCTTTAATCCTCTGAAACTGCCAAACAAAGAAAAAGCGAATGAAGTAGTAAAAGTCAGTAAAGAAGATGTTCCTGAAAAACTAAATCTAATACTAGAAAATAAGCCAGAGGAAAGTAATGAAATTATTTTAAAAACAAGTGCATTAAATAAATCCAATAAAGACTCGAATAATTTAAATAAAATACCTAAAAATAGTAAGAAGGTAAAAAAGTATGAGCCTCCGAAAAAAATACAGAAAGATTCTTCTTTAACTAATTCTAACAATAATCTTACAGAACCACATGTATCAAATAATCCAAAAATACATAACCGAAATGAAACATTAACACTAAATGAAACTAAATCAGCAAATAATATAAACTTAGAACTTCCAAAAACTTCGAAAATACAAATAAATGATAAACCAAATGACAAAAAACATGACAGCAACTTTTTAGTTCCGAATAATAAATACATTTGTAATATATGTAATTATGAAACTGTAAGAAAAAAACACTTAATTGTTCATTTACGTTTGCACGATACTAAAGAAAAGATACATTGTTGTAGTCAATGTCAGTATATGACTAATATGAAAAACAATTTAAACACGCATCTTAAAAAACACACAGGTGAAAAATCATACGAATGTCATATTTGTCAAAGAAAATTCAGTCGAAACGCTGATTTAAATAGACACAGAAGAACACACACAGGTGAAAAACCATACGAATGTCATATTTGTCAAAGAAAATTTAGTCTAAACGCTATTTTAAAGAGTCACATAAAAATACACACAGGTGAAAAACCATACGAATGTCATATTTGTCAAAGAAAATTCAGTCGAAACGCTAATTTAAATTTACACATAAGAATACACACAGGTGATAAACCATACGAATGTCATATTTGTCAAAGAAAATTCAGTGATATCGCTTCTTTAAATAGACACATAAGAACACACACAGGTGAAAAACCATACGAATGTCATATTTGTCAAAGAAAATTCAGTCGAAACGCTAATTTAAATTTACACATAAGAATACACACAGGTGATAAACCATACGAATGTCATATTTGTCAAAGAAAATTCAGTGATATCGCTTCTTTAAATAGACACAGAAGAACACACACAGGTGATAAACCATACGAATGTCATATTTGTCAAAGAGAGTTCAGTCATATCGCTTCTTTAAATAGACACAAGAACACACACAGGTGATAAACCATACGAATGTCATATTTGTCAAAGAGAGTTCAGTCATATCGCTTCTTTAAATAGACACAAGAACACACACAGGTGAAAAGCCATACGAATGTCTCCTTTGCCCAAAGAAATTTACACGTAGAAATACATTAAACTATCATTTAAGAACTCATCATACAGAAATAAAGCAAACTGTCGCTTAAGCTATGTTTTAACTTAAATAAATAAGAAATATATTTTATTGGAGTTTACTCCTGAAGAAGCAATATAAGGAAGTGAAATGATAGAGTGACACTTCAGCGCTTTTAGCTTTTATGTAAGGTTCGTTACCTAGTTGACCCGCGTTTATCGTATCGATACTAATAGCATGCGTCTGTTTATGTTATAATAGCAGTTTTAAATTTTAATTTGATTCAATAGAACACTTCGATTGTTAAAAATCACAATAATTGTTCTTAAGGAGTAAACTCTAATCGCGTGTCGGAGTTGACACACACGCTTTTTATTCGTTTCGTTTCGTTTTTCAATAAAATATAAAAAATTTTTTTACGTCGTATTGTAAGATTACAATTTTCATTTAATTGTTCGGTTGATAACAATTGTTACATAATTTTATGCCGCTCATGGTGTATTTATTCGTATGTTAAGTAGTCTTTATCTATAAAATGTTTTGTTTTTGTTTATTTATAAAATTCCACTGTGGGTGTGATTTGTTGTCTTTTGTTAGTTTTTAATTTCTTCGTTTTTTATTTTAAGATAACTTTCAATTTTAAATTAATAAAAATAATCATTTAATAAATCTTTCGTAATTTTACTTTATAAATAAAATACTTGGTTGTCGTTTTGCCTTTTTATTTTTGCTTCTAGATGTACCTTCTTGTTTTGTAATGATGAGTTGGAATAAATTCAAAATATTTCATATTGAGCTCCCACTGCTACTTTAAGCTATTAAAACCTGTAAATTTTATTAAAATTACTCTAGTGATGTGAGTGATCTAATGATCGAGTTTTTGTTAAGAACCTTTCACAGAGAGTATCAATGATCAATGATGATACAGTCATTGTACCTACGCGGAGGATAAGATCCGTCAAGTAGATTTTTATATGAATATGAAGACATTTAAGGGCCTATGCAAACCACGTTTTTAGACATGAACCTATTAATACGAATATGTTATAGCTGTACAAGGCAAATATAAACTGTTTATAAATTTTGCGTTACGACGTTTCCTTATAACGCCGATAGATGGCGTTATTTGATTCGTTTATTTAGCATTTGATATGGTATTAATCTTTTTCTCAGACTATTTAGCCTTTTTGTGCCTATTTAGACAGTCAATCTGAAGGAGTAAACTCCAGTCGTGCGTCGGACCCAAAACTAATCTTTGGTCGGAGCTGACACACATTTACGCCGTTGCGTTACGACCAGGGATGTCAGACGTACCATTATAATGGTACACGTACCATTATTTAGCAATATTTAGTGTATATACATACGTACGTACAGCAATTAATTCGAATATAAAAAAAGGTTTGTTTTCTATTAACGGTACACGAAATTGATATATAAATTTTTTTCACTAATTATAGGCTGCGATTTCCGACAAAATTTACACATTAGTGTTGGCGTACCATGTAATTGTGGCCAGTACCATTTTTTTAGCTAGTTCGGTACCATGATTTCTAAGTGACCGTCTAACATCCGTGGATACGACACAGACGCCGCGTTGGCGCAGCGGTCACAGCACTGGATTGTGATTGGCTGTTGAGCGGGCGGTTGCGGGTTCGATCCCCGCACACGACAACATTTGTATTGGCCATACAGATGTTTGACGTGGTCTGGGTGTTTGTGCAGTCCTTGTGGGTCTCCCCACTGTGTTGTTATCATGTACACCTGATAGCGATCGTTACTCATAGTAGGGAATATATCCGCCAACCCGCATTGGAGCAGCGTGGTGGATTAAGCTCCGATCCTTCTCCTACATGGGGAAGAGGCCTATGCCCAACAGTGGGATATTACAGGCTTAATCGTGATCGAAAAACATTTATTTCTAAATAAAACAAATAATATAATAGAATCTTTTTATTAGTTCAATATTGAGTATTGACGTTAATTAAAATGTAAAAAAAAAAACATTTTAGTCATAATCTGTTATTATTTATTTCATTTCGCGTCTTCTATTTCATTGTTTCTTAAAACTTCCTCTCGTATGATTCTTGCTTCTGTGGAAGAAAACAAAAATGTAATAAACACAAAAAATAGTGTGACAGTTCGGACTCGCGACTGTAGTTTACTCTATTACCGCGAGTCTTTATTTAAAGGGTGTTAGGGGAATGGTTAGCCATAGAGGTATGTTGGATAGGGGGGTCATTTGGAAGTTGGAACCTATTTAGGCTAACTTACCTATATGCAAAGTGTTACGGATTTTTTTTTTATGATTATTTTTTCATTTTTCGAAATAAGTGCCGAAAATTAGTGATTTGACCATCATATCTTTTTTGTTTATTGATATATCAACGCCATTTCTTTTTTGTTTTGATCATCAATACATTATGCATGTAAAATAAATGTGATTTAATTTAGAAAACATCTACAAAAAAAATTATGGGCCAAAGAAATCTTGACAGAGACAAAAAGTAAATCAAACCTTCAAGTTTAAGTATAAATTTAAAAAAAATTAAAGCCTCCAGACAATTTAAAATAACTTAAAAAATTACTCCAGTTAACATCACTGTTTTAAATAATATTACTTCCATTCACCTACCTTACTTACTTTTTTCTTAAATGATGAAATAACGAAATGGTGAACGAGTGCGGGTTAAGGTAGACCTTAACCCGCACTCTACACTGACAATTATAACAATAATTGATATTACGCAGGGCGGTATGTCCCTGTATAGCACATGGTAAACTACCATCTTGACTTTGGCGACATGTTGGCGCAGCGGTCACAGCACTGGCTGATGCGCTGGCGGTCGCGCGTTCGATTCCCGCTCACGGCAGATATTTGTATTGGTCATATAGATGTTTGTCGTGGTCTGGGCGTTTGTGCTTGTGTATTGTGCTATTGTGTGTGTTTCCGGACCCCCGACACAGAAGAAAATCCTACTGGGGACCGTCGAATGTGAAGCGTTTATTATTAAAAAAGAAAAAAAACTTGACTGCTTTCATCAGGCGAGGATTTACATCCTTATTTGAAGATCATCCTTATTTCTAGTAATGTAGATTATGGAAATTCACGACCGAATTCACTGTATTTATAAGAATAAAATAAATTTGTTACTCGAATTTATGATTTGTTTTATTTTGATACCTACCGCCTACCGGCATTAATTTCACCCTATGAGAGACATTTGTGGTGCCCGTGGAAACTCATACCCCAAATTCCAAGATAAAAAGAGACAGCAGGTAGTTTACCATGTACCGTACAGGAACAACAAATTGACAAAATGATAGATATTAGTATTTACACTAGCTGTTGACAGCACTGACAGAACTTTGTTATTGCCCGTATGACCTCACACCATGGCGGCTCGTGTTTTAGGTCACGTGATATACAGATTAAAATATACGACTTTTAATTTCAATATAATAAATCAATAATGTGCTTTTATGATTCTAAATCAGAATATTTAGGTGTATTTCATTATCAAAATTTATAATTTATTTTTTACTACGGAAAGTACCCTATTGTCAACGTAGAGTGCGGGTTAAGGTAGAAACCATTTCGTTATTTCATCATTTAAGAAAAAAGTAAGTAAGGTAGGTGAATGGAAGTAATATTATTTAAAACAGTGATGTTAACTGGAGTAATTTTTTAAGTTATTTTAAATTGTCTGGAGGCTTTAATTTTTTTTTAATTTATACTTAAACTTGAAGGTTTGATTTACTTTTTGTCTCTGTCAAGATTTCTTTGGCCCATAATTTTTTTTGTAGATGTTTTCTAAATTAAATCACATTTATTTTACATGCATAATGTATTGATGATCAAAACAAAAAAGAAATGGCGTTGATATATCAATAAACAAAAAAGATATGATGGTCAAATCACTAATTTTCGGCACTTATTTCGAAAAATGAAAAAATAATCATAAAAAAAAATCCGTAACACTTTGCATATAGGTAAGTTAGCCTAAATAGGTTCCAAATGACCCCCCCTACCCAACATACCTCTATGGCTAACCATTCCCCTAACACCCTGTATAAATCAACTGCTGTTCGTTGGTCTCGCTAAAACTCGACAATGGCTGGACCGATTTGATTAATTTTGATTTTAAAATATTTGTGGAAGTTCAGGGAAGGTTTAAACGGCGAGAAACAAGCAACGGAAAATACTAAAAACGACAATTTACTTTTCAAATACAAAATGTTCCTAGCTGGGAAACATATTTGACGTCTTTTGTCAACATTTCATCAACAACAATCATAATATCTAATTTTTTTGACCCAGCGGGATTTGAACCCGCGCCCTCTGACGTGCCGTGTCGGCGCTCTGCCAACTGAGCTATGGATCCTCATCTAGCCGTGTCGAAATTCTTGATATGATGATTTTAGGTTTTTAAGCAAACCTTGGCGCCGTCTATAGCGAGTTCTTTACAGACCCCGACTACTCAAAGATAAAAAAAAAAAGATTTCATATTACAATGAATTCATTGACAAGAGACGATATCATGCTATTTTTAATTCGTCTTTTGTCAAAATAATTGTCACTTGGTTGTCAAATATTGATAGGTGCGTTCAAAAAGTGTTTTGTTCACATTCTTCAAGAATGTATTGGTTGATACTAAAGTTCGTCGGGTCATCTCGTATATTTATAAGAATTATAAACAAAGATATTTAAAAATATAAAAACAGTCGGAGTATTGGCGGCTGAGGCGCGGGCCGCTAGTTAAGGCATATTGTTACTGTAACTATACTAATGTATTTATAGCACTCGCCTGCCACATGTACGGGTCCCACTTGTCGAAGGCTCGTACAAAGTGTTCCGGTTCGAGTCCCTGTTTAGCCATGGTTACGGCGCGCTTGGTATTTTTAGGACTGTACGCGCGATACGCCTGAAAAAAAATAACATTTTATCATTCCATAGCTGTGCAAAATTTCTTAGTCTAATCCACCACGCTGCTCCAATGCGCGTTGGCGGATATATTCCCTACTATGAGTAACGATCGCTATCAGCAGTGGCGGATTTACAAATTTGCCGCCAGTAGGCTATTTAATTTTTGCCGCCCCTAGTGATCTTAAAACTCGATACCCTATTTCCTACTGGGCAGTGGCGGATTTACACATTTTGAAGCCATATGCTGTAGAGTTTTTGCCGCCCTTTTTCTATACCAGGAGAGCCCAGAATGCTAAATGTGTAATCAGTCACTCCCACCTTTTGAAGACCTATTGGATCGTGAAGATTAGGTGGTAAAAAGAAAAAACTTCATATGATGTTTACTCTTTTAGTGGTGGGAGGAGCGTGTACGGATTTTCAAAAATGTAAAACAAAGAGTCAAAAAAAATTATCGAGCGCGTCAGATTTTGATAGCGCATATAGACTACAAACTTCTGTTTACAGAGAGATATTAATCTGCCGGATTGCTCCGTGTGGAAAGCTGTATTAAAGAGGTAGACATTTTGTAAACTTAAAAAAAAAATCTCGGGCATGCCAGTAATTGAAGAGAGGTGTTAATGGAGCCCTAAAAAGTATCCTACTATTATAAAAAAAACTGACGATTTGGACGTGACCAAAAATACCTAGTTGATTTTTAAAAATGCAAAAAACTCGTTACCTGACGATTTGGACGTGAACAAAAAATACCTAGTTGATTTTTAAAAATGCAAAAAAACTCGTTACAATAAATACTCAAGCGCATCAGATTTTTATACAGATGTTTCAACTTGATATACTAGTGGTAACTGGTAGGCTAGTAAATAAAGCATTTAACCTCGCACTAAATTTCCGATCCAATTTCAATTTTTTATTTAGGTTAAGGGTCACTTACTGACCATAAAAACATAAAATACTGACAGATCCGCGTGGAGCTTCGATCGCAAAGAAGTTTTTGGCCGATATCTCGGAAACTATCCACTTTAGGACAAAAGTTATTCAGACCTTTTTGTAGAAAATAAACTTTCGCATCTTTTATTTCCTGTAAACTTTTTTGTAAAACTTACCGTTTACGATTTATGGCCCATTTAATGAACCCGTTTTTCATTTTTGGCCAATAACTCTTAAAATATTGGATTAATCAATAAAATGCGTCTATCCATTTTTTAAGATCACTTTATTCTCTAGAACTTTTGTCTAAAACTTTTTTTTCTAATGGCCATACTTTTTGAGTTATAAAATGTTTAATGTAGAAATACTAACTAAATGAAAAAAAATCAGCTGGTTAGTAATAATATTTGTGGCTCTACCTACCAAAAAACAACATAGATTTCTTTTATTTTAATTAAAAGGAATTAAAAATATCACGGTAGTTTCCGTAAACAGTTCAAATTAAAGCTTTCTTTTTATTTTTAAATTTACAAATAAAGCTTCTTTGGAAAACTTAATTGAAAAAATAGGCGATATCATAATTAAAAAACAGTCTTCGATCGGGTGCTTCCTGGCAGGTCCTAGGGCCTGTCTGGGTACGGGCATCCAGGCTACGCCTGCTTACCTGGGCCTTTCCTCTCCGGCAGTATCCACTGCCGGGTCTTTCGTTTTCGGCCCGATGGGCCGAGGATACACCCACCGAGGGTGGGCGGTAACCGTATGGGCTAGATAGCTATTCGGTTATTGTTCCGGTTATTTGCGCAGTCTCCCCTGCGTTGTCCTCCTCGTCGCCACTTTCACCATTGGTGATCTGCTGCGTCTGCAGCAGGAGCTCACGAGGTAGTGGACGCCCGTCCGGCGGTCTCGCGTGTAATGGGGCAATTCCGTGGAGGTGTACGCACGCACCTTTGTCCGCGCGAGCGAACATAGTGCGCGCTAGTTTGCGGACATACTCCTCCACGGTGGGCGTCCTGGTGTCTCGATGTATTACGTCGTTTCGGACGTACCTCGGAGCTCCTACTATCAGACGCAAGCAGCGGTTCTGCTGGACCTGCAGCCTCCTGGCCTGGCTCTCAGAGCAGAGTGCGTACCAGGCCGGGGCCGCATACGTCAGGCGCGAGCGGACGTAGGCACCGTATACCATCAGCTTGGTTCTGAGGGGCAATCTCGATGTGAGCACGGGGCGGAGCATCGACCGGGCCGCCGCTGCTTGGTTCACCGCCCGGTTAACGGTGGAAACCATGCGCAGCCCCCGGTCGATGTGGCACCCCAGATACCTAACTGAGGTTTTCCACTCTACGTCCTGTCCTCGTAGTTTGAGTTGGCGTAGTGGCCTGGAGCCGCCGGTTAGTAGAGCGGCCGTCTTCCCCACGTTGACGGCCATCCTCCACTTATCCAGCCACTCCGGTAGCAGGTCCAGCAAACGCTGCATCTTATTGGTGGCGACGATTTGATGGTAGGACGACGCGAAGAACGCACTGTCGTCCGCGTAAAGGGCCAGCAGTACGTCCTCCTCCCCCTCCCGAAGATGTCCTCGGAGCGTGGGAACGTCGTCCGTGTACGCCGCGTATAGCCGCGGCGACAAACAGCTGCCTTGGGGCACTCCAGCTCGGATGGGGCGAGGTTGGGAGTCCTCGCCTTCCACAGAGACGTAGAACTTTCGGCCTTCCAGAATGACGCTACCACCCGCACATACGCGGGCGGTGCAGTCGTGTCGATAATCTTGGCCAGGAGGCCGGCGTGCCACACACGGTCAAAGGCCTTCTCCATGTCGAGAAAGACCCCGACCGTGCAGTGCCGGTTGTTCCACTCACTGGCCAAGTGTCCGATGACCCTCGCCAGCTGGAGCGTCGTCGAATGACTGCTGCGAAAGCCAAACTGCTCCTCGCGCATGGGCAGGTGTGGCGCAAGTCTCCGCAGCAGTAGACGCTCGAACAGCTTGGCGATGTGCGAGAGTAGCGTGATCGGCCGATAGTTTTTTTTTTTTTTTTTTTTTTTTTATGTTACGAGTCCGGCAAACAAGCATACGGCTCACCTGATGGTAAGACCGTAGCCTATAGACGTCTGCAACACCAGAAGCATCGCAAGCGCGTTGCCGACCCTATCCCCAATCCCCCCAGGAGCTCTGGTCACCTTACTCACCAACAGGAACACAATACTGCTTGAAAACAGTATTATTTAGCTGTGGTCTTCTGTAAGGTCGAGGTACTACCCCAGTCGGGCTGCTCCATATTTTGAGCAGGAAATTTCCTGCTGTGCCCTACCTCAGTAGTTCAGGGGGTATCTTCTGTCCTTCCCCGGCTTGGGCATGACGACGATTTTCCCGGTCTTCCACGCCTCAGGGAAGTGTCCGGTCTGGAGTATCCCATTGAATGTCCTCGTGAGCGCTGCGAGGCATCCCTTAGGCAGCTGCATCAGCGCGGCAGTGGGGATCCCGTCCGGACCCGGTGCCTTCCGCCTGGGTAGGCGGGCGACTGCCCTCCGTAGCTCGGACAGAGAGACGAGCTCTTCTCCCTGGAGGATCGGAGTAGGGTCGGACATAAATCGTTCCACTGTTTGGTGGACTGCCGCGTGATGGCGGACGACGTTCTCATCCATCGTGTTTGGGGGATTCGGGGAGAACTGCTTTTCCATATATTCCGCCAGGATCTCTACTCTGTCGCTGGCGGAATATCTTCTGTTACCCTCTCCATCGAGGAGAGGGTACACAGGAACGTCTTTTCTGGTAAGTCTCTTACAGAGGCTGTATAAGTTCGTGTCGTGCTCGGATGCTCGATCGATGGTCGCCTCCCATTCCGACTCATCGAGAGCCACGAGTGCACGGGATACCTCCTCTGTAAGGCGGTTTAAGTCACGCTTCACCCTCGGGCAGCGAGTGCGCGCCCAGAGCTTCCTCAGTTGGCGCTTCCTCCGGATCTTCTCACGAAGTGAGCTCGGCAGCGGTTCCCTATATCCCGGTGACGGGTTCGTAGTTGTGGAGGCCGCTTCTTTGGCCTCCTGTATTGCGACGGTAATGCGCCGCGTCGCCTCCTCGACGTCGGCAGGTCTGGATATAGGGGCCGTGAGCTCAAACCCCATGAGTTTGGAGGTGAAGCGCTCCCAGTCCGTCCGCGTTCTGGAAGGACGGGGCACTGCGAAGTCTCGATGTAGGGCGAGCGTGACTAGCACTGGCAGGTGTTGAGTGTCGAGATCGTACACGACCTCGACATCGAAGGGCCATTTTATGCCTTGATGCAGCACGATGTCCAGGACATCCGGTTGGAAGTTGGGGTTGGTTGGTATGTGGGTCGGCGCTCCCGGCCCCACAACCCCGTAGCCCAGACTTTCGCTGTGCTCAAGCAGTTGCCTTCCGGCCGGGGTGATGACGCGAGATCCCCAGACTGGGTGTTTCGCGTTTAGATCACCCACGACTAGTGTAGGCTTCTGCGAGCTGAAGAGCGACTGGACATCTGTGCTGCAGAAGGTCTCACCGGGTGGTTTATAGGCGGCATATAGAAGGAGCTCCTCATCCTCGGCCCACACCCGTACGCCCTGCGTCCTCACGCTCCTGTACGGTGTGTGGTCTATTTCTTCTTGCACTACGTCCCTTCGCACCAGGGCCGCTGTGCCCCTATAAGGGTATCCCCGGGGGGACATTTCATCTCGTCGGTACACGAAGAAATTGGGTATGAGGAGCTCGACCTCTCCAGAGAGTTTCGTCTCGCCCAGGAGGATAACGTGTATATCCTGCGACCGAGCTAGACGAGTCAACTCCCGGACGTGGCCTCTTATGCCGCCTGAGTTCCAGTACAAGATTCTTAGCTGGAACGTAATTGTGTAAGAGCGGTGATTCCAGCTGTGATTGCAGGTATTATATCCTGGCCCTGTGTATAGGCAATCAGGATTTGGCTGAGTGCTTCTATAAAAATTTTGACCAGCTCCGTGGTTTCTGGAGCTGGTCTTTGGCGAAAAGCCACAGTATCATGACCTCCGTCTGATGGTTGTTGCTTGGGCAGGGGTAGTTTCTCCTCGGACGCCTGTTGCTGTTGTCTCGGCTGAGGTGTTGAGGAAGCTGCAGGTTCGGAGCGAGCAGGTCTCGGAGCCCTTTTGCCTCTCTTCTTCTTCTTTTTTGTTTGGGGCTTCCCTCTTTCTGTCGGTGGGTTAGCCGGCGGAGCTAGGGTGGTCATCTTTGGGGCGTCTGCTGTCACCTGTACTGTCGCAGCCCCATCTGTGGTGGGTTGCGGTTCCGTCGCCTGCGCCGGAACCTCCGGTTGCATTGGAACCGCTGGTTTTTGAGGTGGTTGTCCGCTTGTCTTTCCACGTTTCTGGCCTTGGTTGGGGATATTAGGTTGTAGAGGTGCCACCTTGATTCCTCTCCTTCTGGCCTCTTTTTTGAAGACCGGGCACCTTCGGTCTTTTGCAGTGTGCCCCTTCCCGCAATTTGCACATGTTGGCGGTTCCTTGATTTGGCGCGGGCAGTCCCTGGCGAGGTGCTCGCCGGCGCAGCGTACGCACCTTTGAGTACGGTGACAGTTTGCCGATGCATGGCCAAACGCCTGGCACCGGTGGCACTGGGGTGGGGCCTTGTTTCCGCGCCAGGCCTCGATGGTTAGCCCCGGCATATACAGGAGCTCTGTGATCTTGTATAGCTCCTGTAGTTCCGAGGCCTTTAGATGGGCCAGCTGCACAAAATAGATGCAGCCGCGGCGACCCTTCGCGGGTGGAATCGCCTTGGCGTGTTCCGCAGGGAAGCCTAGGGACTGAATCGCCGCTATGACCTCCTCTGGTGGCGTGTCTAATGGAAGACCACGGATTGCCACCTTAGAAGGCAGGTCGGCATCCGGGCTATAGCAGTACCAGGTAATGGACTTGTCCTGGTTCATTGCCTCCGTCAGATATTTTTGTACTGCCCGGAACTCCTCAGCCGATCCGGGCAAAAAGCGAACGCCCTTCCCCAGTGGGCGTGCGTTAGGAGCGCGTCCTAATATCTTGCGCAGATTATCAAAATGGCGCGTCCAGTGGGCCAGGTTTTCCACTGTGATGGGTGGATAACCTGACCTGGCGGTCTTTTCGGGTCTCTGCGCCACCGGCTTCTCTGCTTGGCTTCGTGGAGAAACCGGAGCAGCCGCCATTGCAGCGTAAGAGACAGCGGATGGTCCTGGCTGTGGCGTCGCTGGGCGTGAGCCGCTTCCTGCCATTTCAATTGAGGGTAGTGCCGCGTAACTTGTTGAGTCACGCGGCCAGGTCCCTTCGGGGTTAAGGGCCGGGTTGAATATGCTCTGATCCTGTTGCGGTGGTGATCGTGGCGGTGAGCTATGGGCTATGTCGAGCTGCTGCGGCTCCACAGCGCTGACGTCGCTGTTGGCCATATTGTTGCCGCTGGTCGATGGGGTCGTCTCTGTACGTATCTTAAGACGCTTTTCATCCTCTTTGTTTGTTGGCGATTCCGGCGAGGAGTACTCTGACCGAGTTCGCTTGGGGCCTTCTGCGCTCGCTGTAGGCTCAGCTACAGCGGCTGCGAAGTCCGGGTCAGCACTTCCGAGTTTCTCCTCGTGCGCCTCGGATGTCCGGGCGGGTAGTAGCACTCTAATCCGGGGGCGAGGTGCAGAGGGGGCGGCAACACGTTCGACTGTATTGTCAAAGATGTCGCGCCTCACCACCGTGCGTGGTATTCCAGATTTTCCACCGCGCACTCGCGGTCTCTGTTCCAAGGGTGGGGGTGGCTCCCCCCCCTCAGACATGGTTCTAAAGGTAGTCCAAGCTACGACGCGTCCCTATACGCTTCCGGTAGAAAACCTTCGTGCAAGGTAGTCCTAATGCTTGGGCTTAACTCCTTGTAATGGATGCTGCAGGGGTCTTTGCACAAGAAAGACGTGCAGGATCCTAAAGCGTCCACTTCCCTGCGGGGACAGTGCACCACGCAACTGCGCCGGCCGCTTCCTCAAGTGGAGTCGGGGACTCCACGAGTACAACTGGCACCGGGGGGCTGCGAGGGGCGGTATAGAACGCAAGAAAGATTATAGACGCTTGTTCCAAGTATGGTTCGCGAGCTTCGGTCACCCGCCTGCCACCTGCGTTACCGGGGTCAGGACGGGGTCCAGGGGAGACGACGTGGACGTACTCAGCAAACACTTGGAACCTCCCCCAACAGTCTTCGCAGACCAACATCAAGCGATTCTTATTGCGTACACTAGATGTCACTTTAAGTATTTTTATATTAATTACAACCTGAAAACAATTTAACACTAATTTAAAAAAAAATCGAATTTAACATACAAAAAAAAAAATACGCGGTGTTCCCAGGTGATCACCCATCCAAGTACGGAACGTCATGACGCTGCCGCGTTGCCGGTCGCTCAAATTTTACCCCCCATACGCCTACATAAGTTTCTCTTCAAAAAAATTCTGTCCCCAAATTTGCCGCCCCTAAAATCTGCCGCCCTAGGCTCAAGCCTACTCAGCCTGCTGGTAAATCCGCCACTGATGATCAGAAGACAAAATATGACGCTAAATGTCTAGCAGAAAAAAATATGCTCTTTTTCATACTTTTGTGAGCAAAATTCTGCAGTTCATTGATATGAATATGCATATGCAAGTTGCTTTAGATGCTCAACGCAATTATAGAAGCTTTTGATAAAAAATTAGAACCCACGCAAATTTTGAGGAAATTGTAAATGATATTGCTATGACAATTCCTGAAAAATTTGATGTCGAGTCTGAATTTGAAACTTCGAAATCCAGACCCCTCAGATGTCGTAAGACTCCAAAGAGTTTTGATTATAAATGCGAAGACCACGGAAGCGAACTGGTTTTTCCTATTTAGGAAAATATTATCTAAGTACCTTATAAAATTGGATAACATTTATTTCGGTCAAAATTAACAAATAATAAAAAAAAATGAAAAAAAATTACTGTGTAATTACGGCAGTAAAGAATATAGCCACCCCCTCTCTTCCCGTGGATGCCGTAAGAGGCGACTGAGGGCAGTCTGCGCAGACTGCGACACAGTTCCACTACCACCTTGGAACTTAAAAAGCCGACCGATGGCGGACCATCCAACTACTGGCTTCGAAATACACAGGCCGATGACAAACCAACCACCTACCCGCCTGCCCAGTGTGGTGACTATGGGCAAACAAAACACATGAGTTCATGCCGTTTTTGGCATGAACTTGGGGAGGCCTATGTCTAGCAGTGGACTGCGATGGGCTGAAGTGAAAAAAAAAGTTGAAACGAAGATTCGTGAAAAAAGAGGCGCTTCATAGGTTTCGCACACAGGCGCTGTGGGGGGTCGGCGCGGCCCTGGTTGTGATGTACAGTAAAGTATAAATAAATAAATAAAATAAATAAATATTTTTCATTTTACTTTGATCGCGTTCGATAAGCGACTAGCGCTTTGGTGCAGTTTGTGGTGACTCTACTTTTTGCTCCGGGGTTGTGGGTTCGATTCCGACCTCAATTCTGGGTACTCGTATATATATATATTTATTTTATATATGTACTATTTATATGTATATACGCTATAGCAGTCGGCTGCTACCTGTAACACAAGCATTAAATTGCATACATTAGGAACAGACGACCGTGTGTGTACAATATGTTATATGATATTTATTTATTTATTATCATTTATTTTATACGTAAGACATCCGCCAACCCGCAGAGCAGCGTGGTGGATTAAGCTCCGATCCTTCTGCTACGTGGAGAAAGAGGCGTATGCCCAGCAGTGGGATGTTACGGGCTGAAACGATACGCAAGACAGGACCGCGTCTGGCGGGTTACTTGCTGTGCATTAGATCGCACAATGGGCCAGTTTCACCGGACGTTGATTAAAGTATCTGACGGATAAACGTAACTAACAGATAAGTAGACAGTCAGTCAGTCAGTCAGTCAGTTCAGCCCACTGCAGTCCACTGCTGGACATAGGCCTCCCCAAGTTCGCGCCAGACATCCCGGTTTTCCGCAATCCTCATCCAGCCCACTCCCGCAATCTTACGTAGATCGTAATAAATAGATAAGTACGCGTTAGTTAAATATAAACTTACGAGTTGACCTGACGACGCGCGAGTGCGACATGCCGACGTCGCGCCAAGTGCTGAAGTACTGCTTGAAGATAGCGGGTTCGGTTCCTTGCGGGATCTTCGCTACGTGAACCTTAGAAAAAAAAATTGTACAAATGGTAAAAAATCTCCAAAAATATAAATGAAATATTTTTTTTACACACTTAACAAGTAATATAATTAAAAGAAAACAAAAAACCCGCCTGCGTAAAAAACGGAAAGAGCAAAGTCAACATTTTTTAAACTTTCTTATTGTATTTCTTTATTATTATTACGGTAATAATAATCATAATATACATTTTTGAAATCCTTGTATTGAGCCCTTTAATTTGATACCCATACTATTCTAAAAAAAAATTTATTTCTTCATTAACTACAATGGCTTCGCACAGCCGCCATGTTTGTTTTTTTTAATGTCACCTATCTAAGAACACTTGGGCTGCTAAGACGAATCTAACGATATCTCAATTATGCAAATCCGTTCAGCCGTTCTAGAGAAATCAGGTAATTAAGAATATTACATACATACATACATACATACAAGATACGCGCGAAAAACATAACCCTTCCTTGGCAGTCGGGTAAAAAAAACAAGTTCTCAAATTAATTAGTGTACGTGCAGGAATTTTGAGCAATTAAGGTATTTCGAGGAAGTTAAAACAAAAGAATTGATGACATTGCTGTTAGCAGATTTGATCATATTTTAAAGTGTCTCATAAAACATCGAATATACGCTACAATAAATCGATTACATTTATAGTACCTGGGCGACCGAGCTTAGCTCGGTATTTTTAGAACATAAATATAACTAGCCCGTTGGCGCAGTTTGTAGTGATCCTGCTTTCTGTTCCGGGGGTTGTGGGTTCGATTCCCACCTCGAGTCTGGGTATTATATACATATTTATTTATATATGTATTATTTATAAGTATGTTTATAGAAATATATATATATATATATATATTGATGAGATTAAAACAGATTATTTTATTTGCAAGTTTTATTAATTATACGAACACTGAGACTTATTACAACTTGACAAGAAGAGACAATATTTTTCAAAGAGAGGAACAAAGAGTACAAAAAGCATAGACACAAAATATATTTAAATAACTCGTTGATCTGTCATACAATTTTAGGTGAAGGCTGCAATTTTAAATTTATTTCAACACACCCACCAAATTAAAGCCTTCCCTAATCTAACCTTTTGTAATTAACAATTAACAAAAACATTATTAAACACTACAAAAATAGCATAATAGTACAAACAAACATAAACATGTAGTATTCTACAATATCAAAGGATTAATTATTATTTGCAAATTGATAACAACAAATTCCTAACTTTTCTCTAAGATATTGAAATCTTACTCGAGGAAGAGCTTTTGTAAATATATCAGCACATTGCTCACTTGTACATAAGTATTTTACATTTATATCTTTTTCTTGAAACTTCTCTTTAACAAACTTATATTTAATATCAATATGTTTACACCTTTTGTGAAAGTCTATGTTTTTAATCACTGATATTGCACTTTGATTGTCCACACTTAAACAAATTGTGTCCTGATTATAGGCACCAATATCAAGTAGTAGTCTTTTGATCCACAATGCTTCCTTTGTAGCGGAACATGCAGCCATGAATTCTGCTTCTGTAGTGGAGAGGGCTATGCATTGCTGTCGTTGACTTGCCCATGTGACAGCTCCTCCATTTTTGATAAATACATATCCCGTAGTAGATCGCCTTGTGTCAGTGTCGGCAGCATAGTCAGAGTCACTATAGCCTTCTACTATATTGTTATTCATCGAAGAATAAAGTAACCCGTATTCTTTGGTTTCTTTTAAATATCGAAATATCCTTTTTATACCAGCCCAATGAGTATTATTATAGCAGTTCATAAAACGACTTACTAAGCTTACGCCAAACATAATATCTGGTCTACTGACAATTGCAAGGTGCATGAGAGACCCTACTGCCTCTCTGTATGGTATATTCTCTTCAGCCGCTGTTTCTACCTTTTCCAAGATTGTATGAGGATCTACAGGAATACTATTTCCATTAGCATCATTCATATTGAATTTTATAAGTAATTTTTCTATATACTTCTTCTGGTGAATGAATATTTGCTTGTCAAACCGTTCTATTTGAAGACCTACAAAATTTTTTGCCTCCATAGTTCTTATTTCAAAATTTGCTTTAAGGTCATTAACTACCTTATTTATAACATCTTTCTTCTTAGATATAATTAATCCGTCATCAACATAGAGCAAGAGATAAACTTTTATTCCTTCGATAGATCCTACATAGACACTTTGATCAGAATGACTGTTTTCAAAACCAAATTTGTTTAGTACAGTTTTAAATTTATTATTCCAACAGCGTGGCGCTTGTTTTAAGCCATATAGAGACCTTTTTAATTTACATACATAGTTAGGTGGAGCATTTATTCCTTCAGGTGGATACATATATATATCTTCTGTGATGTCCCCATACAGAAAAGCAGTTTTGACATCAAACTGTAACATTTCTAGTTCATGTTGACATACTTCTGAAAGTAGAATTCGCAAAGAATCATATCTGACAGTCGGAGAAAATGTTTCTGTATAATCAATTAGGTAATTCTGTGAACATCCTTTTGCACAGAGTCTAGATTTATAGACCACACCAGATGGTTCGTCCTTTATACGAAAAATCCATTTACAGCCAATTACCTTTGAACCTTGTGGTTTCTCTACAATTGTCCATGTCTCATTTTGCTCATGTGCTTTTAGTTCCTCTTCTATTGAACGTTGCCATTTATCTTTATTTCTTGATGATATAGCTTCAGAGTAAGTCTGTGGTAAGTTTTCATTATCGGGAACTTCACCTGTACAGAGGTAAGTATTATTTTCTTGTTTAGTTTTCATTGATCTGGTTTTAATATTACTGTATTGTTCTAAATTATAATTTTTTTCAGGAATATATAAAGAGCTTTCATCAGAATGAAATGAATCATCACTGCTCGTTACTGTAACTATATCATTTGATTGAGAACTATCCAATGAAGTTTCATGTATATCTGTACTGTCCATTAAAGGCTCTGTTTCATTACTTGTTTTATTATTTTCTTCTGAATTTAAAGGTACTACTACATGGTTTTGTCTTATTGAGTTTTCCATAAATACTACATCTCTACTTATGGTAATTTTTCGAGTTTTTGGATTTATGAACCTGTAACCTTTGGTAGTTTCACAATAACCAATAAATATTAACTTGATTGCCTTAGGATCCAGTTTTTGTAGTTTTTCTTTAGGCACTTTAACCATAGCTTCACAACCAAATACTTTTAAATTACTTACATCAGGTTTCTTTCCAGACCACATCTCCTCAGGTGTAGCATATGACAGTGCACGTGTTGGACAACGGTTAGTAATATAGGCAGCTGTAGATACTGCCTCTGCCCAGTAGTGTTTCTGTAAATTTGAATTGATTAGCATACAGCGTGCTCTTTCCATGAGTGTGCGATTCATTCTTTCTGCCAAACCGTTTTGTTGAGGAGTATATGGATTAGAAGTTTGATGAATTATGCCTGATTTCTTTAAATAATCTGAGAATTCCTTATTTATGTACTCTCTTCCATTATCAGTTCGCAGACATTTTATATTTAAATTAAGTTGATTCTCTACTAAAGCTTTATATTCTTTAAACTTTACAAAAACATCTGATTTGTTATTTAAAAAATAAACAAAAACTTTTCTGGTATAATCATCAGTTAATGTAAGGAAGTACCTGGCCCCTCCTAGTGATTTTACTTCCAGTGGTCCACATATGTCAGAATGTACTAGCTCTAGAGGTTTCTCAGCTCGGGCACCTTCAGCTGGAAACGGCAGTCTTGACTGTTTTCCTTGTTGACAGAATTCACATATTATTTTGTTTGTATTTTTAACTAATTTCACTCCATCAGTACTGTCTGTCATTCTATTTAAGTCTTTGAAATTTAAATGAGCCATCCTTTGATGCCACAATAAGAAATCTGAGTTTTCAGCTTTGCAATTGTATGCTGAAATAGTATTAGTATTCAGCCGGTACATATTATTTATAAGATGTGCAGATGCTACTTCAGTTTTCTTATTATTAAATATTTTACAGCCATTATTAGTAAACTGTACGGAACAACCATTTTTAATTATTTGGCTCACAGACAATAAATTTGTTGCTAACTCTGGTACATACATAACATTTTTAATTTGAATAGTTTGTTTACCTTCTTTTGTAATAACTTGTAAGTCTACCTTGCCACACCTTTTGACTGGAAGCATTTTGTCATTCGCTATTTTAATATTTGTGATCGGTGGGGGTACATCATCATAAAGCCAGTCTTGCCTCATCGTCATGTGCATAGACGCTCCTGAATCAATATACCACCCATTATCATTATGAGCTGTTGCTGAGAACACAGCTACATAGCCAGAATTATTATTACTTTGTTCCTTTTTATTTTTCTTAAACCAGCAGTCCTTACTTAAATGGTTATAGCGGTTGCAGTTAAAACATCTCGGGCCTTTCTTTTGACTTTTATTATTATTAGGCTTATTAAACTTACTATGCTTTGTGTAAAGTACGGTAGTGTCTGAATCAACTGATTTTATTTCCTGAAGCAGTTTGGTTTTAATCATATCAGCACTAATCTTCACACCAGAGCTTTCTATACCCATAATCATAGGCTTGTAAGTATCCGGTAAGCCAGCAAGCATTAGTGTTCCCAACCACTCTTCATCAACGTTAAAATTGATATTTCTTAGCTTGTGGGCAGATGACATTATCTTATTTACGTATGCTTCTACACTTTCACTTGTCTCTAGTGTTGTATTAATCAAATCTTTTAGCAATCCTACTTTTCTAGTCAATCCACTGTCTTCAAATGATTTGGTTAGATTTTCCCAAAGTTGTTTTGCGTTTTTAGCATCTTGAATGTGTATATATATAATTGGATCTACTAATAATATTAGTTTTGACTTAGCTTTAACGTCCCTCTTCATTGATTTTGGATCATCGGTTGTTGGTTCGGTCAATATGCAGTCATACAATTCCTCGTGTTGCAAATAGGCTTTGACCGCAAAACTCCAGCTTGACCAGTTTTCCCGACCCGTGAGTTTAGGGATTGACATCATTGCATTGTTGTTATTCATTTTCTGTTTAATATTTGTAACAGCAAAATAAAATATTGAAAATCCGCGTACCGGTAACTAAGGTTATGTACGTGGTATTCCCGGTTTTGCTGCTATTACCGAATATATATTATATTTCGATTTAATTTTAACTTGCACAATATTATTTGATAATTTAGAGTTTTTAGAGCATCCTGGGCCCATAACCTGATGAGATTAAAACAGATTATTTTATTTGCAAGTTTTATTAATTATACGAACACTGAGACTTATTACAACTTGACAAGAAGAGACAATATTTTTCAAAGAGAGGAACAAAGAGTACAAAAAGCATAGACACAAAATATATTTAAATAACTCGTTGATCTGTCATACAATTTTAGGTGAAGGCTGCAATTTTAAATTTATTTCAACATATATATATATATATATATATATATATATATGTAGCTAGACCAGTCGGCTGTTACCTATAACACAAGCATTAAGTTGCTTACTTTAGGAACAGACGACCGTGTGTGTATTGTGTATACATATATAAATAAATAAAAAATAAAAAAAATAAACTCGTTATTTAAATAAAAACATCTACTCGATGTGACACCGGCCGTTTTCCTACTTGAGCTATTACAACTATATAAACAATGGCGAAATTAACCTTCGTATTCTTAGTTATTTTTTCATTGCCTAAAAACAGTTTTCTAAAAATGAATCCTAGCTAGATCAATTTTTCGCCCCTGAAATCCCCTGCATACTAAATTTCAGGAAAATCGTTGGAGCCGATTCCGAGATTCAGAATATAATTATATAATATATACAAGAATTGCTCGTTTAATAGTATAAGATACTACTAGCGGACCCGGCAGACGTTGTCCTGCCCGAAAAACAGCTACCAAATTTGATTGCTTACATACCGATAGCAGCGCCACCTACCGGGTCCAATTGAGATAAAAACTACCCTGTCTCCCGAGTTGGACCAAATTACTCATGTATACAAAATTTGATACAAAATTAGTTCAGTAGTTTCGGAGTTTATCGTTAACATACACCGTGATACGAAGTTTTTATATATTTAGATGTAAAAATCGTAAATAAGCGTAATGCTTCAACAGTTAGGTGTAACTCTATAATTACACTATCTGTGTGAATTTTTAATTGTGTTTGTAATTTTTTAATTTGTATAAACTCGAACTGTGTATTATTATAACTGTAAATTCACCTTTGAAAATAAATAAATAAATTACTCGTCAGATGTCGCTGAATTTAAATGGGACACGACAAGCAACATCATTCGAATGTGAACAAGTATCCTCACAATCTGCACACCCAGTGGTAATAAAAAAATACAGTTCAATTGAGAACGTTCTCCTTTTTTGAAGTCGGTTAAAAAGAGAAGTCTACAACGAGTGGTTTTCTTAGCGGGAATCAAACCCGCGACGCTGGCTCACGTCAAACAATCGAGAAACACTCACCCAGGACGGATAGTTCTTGGCCCTCAAATATTGTTCAGCCTTCGCCATAGCTTCGGTCTTCTCCTGCAACCGATAAAACTATGTTAACAGAGGAAAGATATCAGCGAAGGTTATTCCGGTGGCCCTGCTTTCTGTTTCGCGGGTTGCGAGTTCGATTCCCGCCTGAGTCTGGGTGTAATATTTACATACATACATATAATCACGCCTCTTTCCCGTAGGGGTAGGCAGAGACCACTTCTTTCCACTTGCTACGATCCTTACATACTTGTTTCGCTTCATCCACTTTCATTATTCCTTTCATACATGCTCTTCGGTTTAGGGTACTCTTGACCTGGCCTTTTTTCAAGACGTCTCTGATCTGGTCTTGAAAAGTCCGCCTAGGTCTACCCCTTCCAACACTTCCATTCACACTCGCCTTATACACTTTTTTCGTCAATCGTTCTTCATTTATTCTCTCGACATGGCCAAACCATCTTAGCATACCTTTCTCAATTTTTGTCACTACATCTTCTTTCAGACCACAACGTTTCCTTATCTCACTATTTTTTATCCTGTTACTCAGTTTAACTCCTATCATACTTCTTAACGCTCTCATCTCAACTGCATTTATTCTGCTTTCATGTTTCTTCTGCCATACCCAACTTTCACTTCCATATATGAGTGTCGGAACCAACACCCCCCTATGCACAGCCAAACGAGCCTTATTAGACACCTTCCGACTGCTCATAAAGGAGTGCAAAGCTCCATTCACCATGTTTCCTGCATTCACTCTTCTTTCAATATCACTCTCACACTTTCCATCTCTTGTAAACTTTGAACCCAAATACACAAACTCATTCACCTGTTCTATTTGTTCATCTTCAATCACTATATTGCAGTCTGTCACTGTCTCATTTCTTTCAAACACCATCACTTTCGTCTTCTTTACATTCACCTTCATTCGCTTTCTAACAAAAGCTTCATTCATAGCAGTTACCATCTCCTGTAACTCCTCGGCCGAGGACGCAAGTAATACTTGGTCATCAGCATAGAGAAGACATTTGACGAGTAACTCATTCATTCTCAACCCACTTTCATTCTCTTTTAGCTGTGCCAAGCAATTGTCCATGAACAGATTAAACAGCCACGGTGACGCTACACATCCCTGTCTAACACCTTTTTCGATATTAAACCATTCAGTGTACGCCCCGTTTATCCTTACACAAGCACTAGAATTCCTATAAAGAGATTGCAGTGCTCGTATGAGGATACTGTTCACACCGTACCCGGACAATACTGACCACAATTCATTCCTCACCACTCTATCATAGGCCTTTTCTAGATCTACGAACGCGCAATAGACCTTCTTGCTTTTAGCCAAGAACTTTTCGGCTATACACCGCAAAGAAAAGACCTGATCCGTACATCCCATTCCCTTCCTAAATCCCGCTTGTGCATCACATACTTTTTCATCTGTTTCATTCATAACCCTTTCAATCAATACTTTCGCATACAATTTACCGACGACGCTGAGAAGGCTTATACCGCGGTAATTTATGCAGTCCTGCCGTGACCCTTTTCCCTTATATAATGGCACGATTACGGCTTTGCACCAGTCTCCCGGTACTTGCCCAGTTCGTCAGCACAGATTAAAAAGGCGGTACAGCTGGCTAGCCACTATGCCCTGTCCAGCCCTCAGCATCTCGACGGTAATCCTGTCATACCCTGCAGCCTTACCTAATCTCATACTATTCAACGCTTTCACTATTTCATCCATGCTTATCTCACTTTCATCAACATTTATATTAGTTTCCATGGAAGGTGCCGGCTGTTGTACCCGCACTTCCTCTCTTTCAAACAGACTTTCAAAATACTCTTTCCATCTCCTTAACACACATTCTTCTCCTTTTATGATGCTCCCATCTTGACTCCTGATTGTACTTAGCTCCGAGGAAGAAACTTTTCCTCTGGCTGTTTTGATGGATTTCCAGAAAAACTTATATCTTATCATATATGGTATCTTGGTCATAATAAAATATAAAACTATGCAATTATCATTTCGATTTATGAAAAAAACGTTAAAATATATGCATTCCCTATTCACCCGGAAATTGGGGTTAATAGGGACGAAAATAGGTTCAATAGAGAAATTCACCAGGGCTTGCACTTGTTTAATATATAACAATTTCTAGCTACCTATTTATTTTGTTTTATCTAATTAATTGAAACTAGATTTTTAAAAATATTCTAAAAGCGATCAAAGTCGCAGTTTATACTTTAATTAAAAAGACGTGTGGCACTCGGGGACTGCCGCGGTAAAGCTATTGCATAGCATTTTGTATCAACTTATGCAATATTTATAATATTTATTTATTTTATTTATGCAGTATTTCTTTTTCTTTGATATTAATTCAAGTTACACTTTTTGAGCGTGGTGACCGATAAGAAAACAAATTATTTTCTTTTATTAAAAAAATTAAATGCCAAATTTTATCCGGAAATAGTAACATTATAGGCAATATCATATTTGCATCAATGAGTAATACGCTCAACTAGATAATATCATAATAGTACTAACGCCGGTGCTATCCCATTCATGTAGGTCATATTTTTTATTTCATCACGTATTCATTGATAAATGCCGGCAAACTCGCGTCGAAGCTCAGACGTCAAGCGCAGTAGCGCACCGCCTAGCCGCGCCGACCTAGACGTCTAATCGCACGCACACAACGCCGTGTCGAAGACTGCCGAACTGAAACGACGTTAGACGATGCACGGCCTTCAAGCCGCACCTCCGTGCCCGTCGGAGTGGGGAGCGTGAGGTTTTTTCGTTACTGTAATTCTAGAAATTGTCCCCGCGCTCAAGGCCCGCGAAAGAAGCTGTGCAATAACTTAAAAATATATTTTATTTGTATTCCGGGTTTGAGATGTCAAAACAGATTAAATATATTATATAAGTACCAAGTCGGAAACACAACCATACAAATAAACGCTTTTTTTACTTAAATTATAAACCCTACATTTGCATTGGGCATTCTCCTTTCGACCACTGGGCGAACAGTTTTAATAAATACAGATGTTCTATTTGAAATTTATAAAATATAAATTATATCGACGTAAATAGCTTCCTATTCATATAAAAATCTACTTGACGGATCTTATCCTCCACGTAGGTACAATGGCTGTATCATCATTGACACTCTCTGTGAAAGGTTCTTGAGAAAAACTCGATAATTGCTACATCATTAGTAATTTTAATTTTTTTTTTTACAGGTTTAGCTTTAAGTAACATAGAATAAGAAACATTTTGAATGTATTCCTACTCCTCATTACAAAACAAGAAGGTACATGTAGAAGCAAAAATAAAAAGCCAAAATGACAAACAAGTATTTTATTAATAAAGTAAAATTATAAAAGTACCTAATCATAAGAACTATGTAAAGAAAATCACCACACTAACGGTACCGATTTTCCTTATCAATCATCGCACCGCTCGCCATCGACAGGGAATTCATGCTCACACATTGCAGCCCAAATGGTCCCGTACAGTTCGGTTTCAGAGGAACTTCCTCCCACGGACCATTCGGCTGTGGAATGAACTCCCTGCCGAGGTTTTCCCACAATGCTACAGTATGGGGTCCTTCAAGAGGGGAGTAAATAGGTTTTTGAAGGGTCGGCAACGCGCATGTGATGCCCCTGGTGTTGCAGGCGTCCATAGGCTACGGTAGCCGCTTACCATCAGGCGGGCCGTATGCTTGATTGCTACCGTCGTGGTATAAAAAAAAAAAAAAAAAAAAAAAAAAATTTGAATTTGCCGCGTTATCCAGCGAGTGTCATAGATGTCATATCTGACAGCGGAGATATCTATGGACATGAAAACGCTTTGTGCCGGTTAACTAAATTAAACTTGAACTTTTATAATTAATAAGAAATATCTACACCTGAAGTAAAGGCTTTAAATGTTGTTTTTTTGTCTTTACAGGTGAGTTATTAAATCACTAGTAATTTATGTACAATAACCTTGTGTGTAACTACATTTCTATAATAAATTATTTTTGTCTTTACAGAAAAACGCATATGTCTTTATTTCTTAATATATTACCATTATAAAACAACATTTACTGCATAATTACCAACAATGGAGAAGCTGAGGTTTGATTTTACTGTAAAATCTTCAAACGACGGAAAGACGAACGTGATTTGCATAACCTCAATAGGTACACCTCAAGGTCAAACCTTCAATATACCGGTCGAATACCAACCTGCTACCTTACACGAAGTAATTACACATACCTCAAGCTATAGCAAAATAAGAAAAACACTAACAAAAAGGCACCAGACCAGAAACATATGGATACCCTTAACAAGTGAAATATCACAGGTATACCTTGATGAAGGACTAAATTTACAATTTAATGATATTTATCTAGAAGAAATAACAGAAAACCCAAGTGAGTATAAATCTTTGCACAGTGGCTCAAATCAAAATTTAGAAAAATTGTTAGAAAAGTTACTTGAAGAGAAAGAAAATAAAACTCAGAATTTGGGGAAAATATCAAAGGATTTTATGATTGAGAAATTCACGGGTAAAAATGCCAATGCTCACCAATGGATTGAGGAGTTCAATAAAGAATGTGAACGCTTCCATATTGTAGAAGACAAAAAGAAGATAGAGATATTAAAAAATTTCTTAGAAAATTCTGGTCTGGACTGGTATAGATGCATGCTAATAAAAATTACAATAAAATCAGAGTGGAGTAATTGGGAGAAAAATTTCTGTGAAACATTTGCAAACAAAGGTTGGTCTCCTATTAGATATGCCCTTGCATTTAAATATCAAGCGGGTTCACTACTTGAGTATGCGCTAAAAAAAGAAAAGTTATTATTAGAGGTCAGGAATACAATAGATACTGGAACACTTATAGATATTATAGCATCAGGCCTGCCTAACTATCTGACAGATAAAATTGATAGACACACTATACAAGAAACCCAAGATCTCTACAATGAATTGGGAAAATTAGAACATCTTGTTGGAAAGAATAAATATGATAAACGACACTCTACTATTTCTGATACGAAAAACAAGAAAATTGAAGAAAGGAAGCCATGCCAGATCTGCATAACTGAGAAAAAAGGGAAACGTTTCCATCCAGAAGAAAATTGTTGGTTTAAAGAAAAAAACCACAAAACAGCTGTGAGAAGTGTTAATAACTCTGAATTAGAAATAGAACTAAATAATGAGAATCCAAAAAACTAGAAGTACCACCATTAATACAAATAAAACTACTATTAAATGAAACCTTACAGGTTTCTGGCATTTATGACTCGGGTTCATTAATAAATGCTAAACTATTAAAAATTACAGAGGGACAGGATACAAGTAATAAACAGCCAGTAAACTTGAAAACTATTAATGGTGAGAAGAAAACAAAAGGTATAGTAACATTAAAAATAAAAATTTATAATATCGAAAGAAATATGGATATTTTTGTGATAGATAGCGATAATTTTCATTATGATTTTCTTATCGGTTTAGATTGCATTAAAAAGTTCAATCTAATACAAACTGAAGAACTAAATATTATACAATGTGATAAAGAAAGAAAGAAGAAATGTTTAAACAAAGAGTATATGAAAACTGAAGATATAAAGACTGATATTCTAAAGTTAACAAAGCCAGATGTAGGTGACACAGGAGACAAAGGTACGTCCTTACACTCCGAGATATTTAAACAAGAAATTAATAATAATATATACAGATATGAAGTTAACTTCAATGAACATATTAATTTGGAAAATTTTCAAATATCAGTGAATAATCTAGATGTCCAGCAACAAACAGAAATTAATAAATTAATAGAAAAATATAACACTGTGTTTGCTAAGGATAAATATGATGTTGGAACTGTCCGAGATTATGAAGCACATATAGATTTGATGTTAGATAAATATTGTTCCAAACGTCCATACAGGTGCACCGTTGATGACAGGAAAGAAATTGAAAACCAGATATCAAAATTATTAAAAAAGAAATTAATTGAAGAGTCTTACAGTCCATTTGCCGCCCCTGTTACTCTGGCATATAAAAAAGAAGATGGAAAAAAAACGAGGCTATGTATAGATTTCAGAGAATTGAATAAAATAGTTGTGCCACAGTTGCAGCCATTTCCCTTGATTGAAGATTTAATGGTGAAAGCTGTAAACTGTAAGTACTTTTCCACTTTCGATATAAACTCTGCATTTTGGTCGATCCCTTTGAGAATTCAAGACAGATACAAGACAGCATTTGTTACACAAACCGGCCACTTTCAGTGGACATGCCCCCCGTTCGGTTTGAAGACAGCACCGGCAATCTTTCAACGTATATTAAGTAATATAATAAGAAAATATAAACTTTCTGAATTTGTGGTAAACTTCATTGATGACATCTTAATTTTTTCTAAAAGTTTTGAAGAACACATACAACATCTGTGTAGACTACTTGAAGCAATACAAAAGGAAGGATTTAAACTGAAATTTTCAAAATGCACGTTTGCAAAAGACTATGCCAAATATTTGGGACATATAATACAAAGTAATTCAATTACACCTCTCAAAGATTATTTAACTGCTGTAAAAAATTTCCCAATACCAGAAACAAGAAAGAATATCCGCCAATTTCTTGGTAAGGTTAATTTTCATCATAAGTTTGTACCACACAGTGCTATTATCTTAGAACCGCTACACAATCTACTACGAAAAGATGTGAAATTTGTGTGGTCTGCAGAATGTCAGAAATCATTTGACAAAATGAAAGAATTACTATGTTCAAAACCAATCTTAAAAATATTTGACCCTGATAAACCAATAAAAATTTACACAGATGCTAGCATTAAAGGAATGGGAGCTGTGTTAAAACAAGAAGATGAAAATGGGGTAAATAAACCTGTAGCTTATTTCTCAAAAAAATTGACAGAAACCCAAAAGAAAAAGAAAGCGATATATATTGAATGTCTGGCAATAAAAGAAGCTGTAAAATATTGGCAACACTGGCTTATGGGAAAGGAATTTATAGTATACTCAGATCATAAACCATTGGAAAATCTAAACATCAAAGCTAGAACTGATGAAGAACTTGGTGATTTGACATATTACCTCTCTCAATACAATTTCATAATTAAGTACAACCCAGGAAAATATAATCAAGAAGCAGATTGCCTAAGCAGAAATCCAGTCCTAGAAGCGAATGAAAATACTGATGATTTTTTAAAAGTTGTGAATCTAATTAACTTAGAAGATATAAAAAATGACCAATACATAAATCAAGATCTACAAAATAGAAAATCCAAGCTTATACTAGAAAATGGAATTTATTACAAGAAGAATAATAGAAAAAACAAAATTATACTGTCCGAAGCACTTAGCAAAACACTAATTAAGGATGTACATGAAACCTATTGCCATATTGGATCAACCCAGATGATAAATAAAATAACACCATTTTACACAGCAAAGAATATATTCATTAATATTAAGAAAATTTGTAATGAATGTGAAATTTGTATAAAGAATAAATCCAGAATAAAACCAAAATATGGTTTGATGTCACATCTAGGTCCAGCAACGCGACCATTTGAAATTGTATCCATTGATACCATTGGAGGCTTTGGAGGGTCAAGGTCTACAAAAAAATATTTACATCTGTTGGTAGATCATTTTACAAGATATGCTTACATTTTAACATCCAGAAACCAAAGCTCAGATGATTTTATTAAACTAGTAAGAAATGTGACACAAAACCATAATATTGATATGATACTAACGGACCAATATCCTGGTATCAATTCCAAAGAATTTAAAAATTTCTTGAGAAATAATAACATAACACTTGTGTTCACAGCTGTAGATGCACCATTTTCAAATGGGCTAAATGAAAGGTTAAACCAAACACTCATTAATAAGATAAGATGCAAAATAAACGAAAGTAACAAAAGAACTGCCTGGACAACAATCGCACACGAATGTGTCCTAAAATATAATGAAACAGAACATACTGTCACGAAGTTTAGTCCAAAATACCTTTTAGATGGTGAAACTGTGAACATATTACCACATGAATTGAAATCGAAATGCACAAAACAAGATCTGAAAAGAGATAGAGAGCTAGCTCTTGAAAACTCAATAAAATCTCACAACTATAACAAAAAAGTATATGATTTGCATAGGGAAGAGTATCAGTTTCAAGTGGGGGACAGAGTCTTTATAGAAAATGGAAATAAACTTAATAGAAAGAAATTGGAGGAATTAAGGATTGGACCGTACATAATATTGAGTAAGATATCTAATTCAATATATGAACTAGACACTGGACACAAGAAGACAGAATCCAATATTTACCATATTTCTAAACTATCCCCAGTAGAAGGTGGAACTTTATTGAACAATTTATTTGCAATAAATGTTCACTCCGTGTGTGGGAGATGTAAAGAAAATCACCACACTAACGGTACCGATTTTCCTTATCAATTTGAATTTGCCGCGTTATCCAGCGAGTGTCATAGATGTCATATCTGACAGCGGAGATATCTATGGACATGAAAACGCTTTGTGCCGGTTAACTAAATTAAACTTGAACTTTTATAATTAATAAGAAATATCTACACCTGAAGTAAAGGCTTTAAATGTTGTTTTTTTGTCTTTACAGGTGAGTTATTAAATCACTAGTAATTTATGTACAATAACCTTGTGTGTAACTACATTTCTATAATAAATTATTTTTGTCTTTACAGAAAAACGCATATGTCTTTATTTCTTAATATATTACCATTATAACTATTTAAGAAATAATTAAAAGTTATCTTAAAATAAAAACGGAGAAATTAAAAACTTTAATTAAAGACAACAAATCACACCCACAGTGGAATTTTATAACAAAATTCCACTGTGGGTGTGATTGTTGAATATAAACAAAAACAAAGCATTTTATAGATAAAGACTATTTGACATACGAATAAATACACCATGAGCGGCATAAAGTTATGTAACAATGGTTATCAACCGAACAATTAAATGAAAATTTTATTGTAATCGTATATCGTATATCGTAATCGTATTGTATTGTATCGTTGTATAGCGTAAAAGAAAATTGTATATTTTATTGAAAAAAAATAAAAAATAAAATAAAAGCGTGTGTGTCAACTCCGACACGCGATTAGAGTTTACTCCTTAAGAACAATTATTGTGATTTTTAAAAATTGAAGTTTTCTATTGAATCAAATTAAAATTTAAAACTGCTATTATAACATAAACAGACGCATGCTATTAGTATCGATACGATAAACGCGGGTCAACTAGGTAACGAACCTTACATAAAAGCTAAAAGCGCTGAAGTGTCACTCTATCATTTCACTTCCTTATATTGTTTCTTCAGGAGTAAACTCCAATAAAAAGTGAAATATATTTGTTACTTATGTAAGTAAAAACATAGCTTAAGCGACAGTTTGCTTTATTTCTGTATGATGAGTTCCTAAATGTCGGTTTAAACTATGTCTATGTGTAAATTTCTTTGTGCAAAGGAGACATCCGTATGGCTTTTCACCTGTGTGTGTTCTCATGTGTGTATTTAAATGAGCGATTTGACTGAATTTTCTCTGACAAATATGACATTCGTATGGTTTATCACCTGTGTGTGTTCTTCTGTGTCTATTTAAATGAGCGATTTGACTGAATTTTCTTTGACAAATATGACATTCGTATGGTTTTTCACCTGTGTGTGTTCTTGTATGTTTCTTTAAATCAGCGTTTTGACTAAATTTTCTTTGACAAATATGACATTCGTATGGTTTTTCACCTGTGTGTATTCTTATGTGATTATTTAAAGTAGCGATTTGACTAAATTTTCTTTGACAAATATGACATTCATATGGTTTTTCACCTGTGTGTGTTCTTATGTGTCTATTTAAATTACAGTTCTCACTAAATTTTCTTTGACAAATATGACATTCGTATGGTTTTTCACCTGTGTGTTTTTTAAGATGCGTGTTAAAATTTTTTTTCAAATGACTCATATACTGACATTGTCTACAACAATGTATCTTTTCTTTAGTATCGTGCAAACGTAAATGAACAATTAAGTGTTTTTTTCTTACAGTTTCATAATTACATATATTACAAATGTATTTATTATTCGGAACTAAAAAATTACTGACATGTTTTTTGTCATTTGGTTTTTCATTTAGTTGTATTTTCAAAGTTTTTGGAAGTTCTAAGTTTATATTATTTGCTGATTTAGTTTCATTTAGTGATAATGTTTCATTTCGGTTATGTATTTTTGGATTAATTGTTACATGTGGTTCTGTGGAAATATTGTTAGAATTAATTAAAAAAGAATCTTTCTGTATTTTTTTCGGAGGCTCATACTTTTTTACCTTCTTACTATTTTTAGGTATTTTATTTAATTTATTTGAGTCTTTATTGGATTTATTTAATGCACTTGTTTTTAAAATAATTTCATTACTTTTCTTTGGCTTATTTTCTAGTATTAGATTTGGTTTTTCAGGAACATCTTCTTTACTGACTCTTACTACTTCATTCGCTTTTTCTTTGTTTGGCAAAATCAGAGGATTAAAGGCACCTGAAACATTCTTGTTAGTACACAATGATAATCTAAAGGAAGTATTTATAATTTCAAACTTATGACCACACGACTGAAGTAAAACTTCTTTAGCTCCATCTAACTTATATCTCCATCTCAACTTCCGTTCGCCTCGCTCAATCACACTTTTCGTAACGCCCTCGTCACGCATTCACCAGCTTACTAACCAAGTCAGACGTGCGTAAAGAAGTTTTACTTAAAAAAATTAACTATTAAAACAATCTTTTTTTTTTCAGCCTGTAATATCCCACTGTTGGGCATAGGCCTCTTCCTCCATGTAGGGGAAGGGTCGGAGCTCAATCCACCACGCTGCTCCAATGCGGGTTGGCGGATATATTCCCTACTATGAGTAACGATCGCTATCAGGTGTGTACATGATAACAACCGGGACCGACGGCTTAACGTGCTCTCCGAGGCACGGTGGGGAGACCCACAAGGACTGCACAAACACCCAGACCACGGCAAACATCTGCATGGCCAATACAAATGTTTGTCATGTGCGGGGATCGAACCCGCAACCGCCAGCGCAACAGGCACAATCCAGTGCTGTGACCGTTGTGCCAACGCGGCGTCTTCAAAAAAAACAATCTTAGTAATATGATACACGCGAGTTTGTGTGAATATTCTTAATACCTGTATTGAACTTCCTAAGTATCTTATTTTTCACACTATCCTGCTTGGTCTCCGAATGTATCTTCAAGCTTATATTCTTAAGAGGGAGATCATCATCTGATATATCTTTGACATCTTCGTATGCCCTTAGTCCATCTATAGAATATGTTTCTTTAGACCCCGTAGAAATGTTTTGGTCTATTTGATCCTCTTCTGAAAAAAGGATTTGTTTATTTGTCAACTGATTTAAAACAGAATTATTATGATTGGGTTTTGGTGTCTTAATTTGAATACTGTAAATATTTTTTGATCATAGAGATATTAATTTCTAAGTTTAACAATTTTTTTGGTCTAAGATCTGAAACTAAATCGATCTTCACCGAGCTGATAATAGAATGAAATATTCTTTATAATAAATTTAGTATATTATCTATAAATATTATAAAAAGAAGTCCCCCGGTCGCGTCTTTCTGTCATCCCGTCTGTCTGAACGCGATAAACTCGAAAACTACCGAAAGGATTTTTATACGGTTTTCAAAAATAGAAAGATTGATTCTCGAGGAAGGTTTAGGTATATAATTTATTATGCTTTTATGTAAATTAGCAGAAATACGGCGATAAATGTCGAAGAGGTTGCAAAAAATCTCGCCAACGGGTAGCTTTCCACGCGAACGCCCCGCGTAAACTAGCAAAGATATAGTTAAGTAATGAACTAGCGAATTCAAAATCTATTAAAATGCTACAAAAAAGTCCGCGATAGCATATCTCTATTTCTTACGGTTGACTTACAATAACCACTTTTATGTTCAAATTTTTAATTAAAAACATTACATTATGAGTAACATTATGAGTAATATTAGTGGCTATAATTTACTATTGATGGCAATTTTAGCTAAATTTTGACGATCAATTAATGTGGGATGTTACATTTTAAACATACTGAGTTAAAAAATTAGAAGCTAATGCTGTTCCGTCATCGTACCTTTCATAGTTTTTATTTTCTAACGTTGTAATCGATGTTTTGTGTATGTAGCAACAAAAAGCAGCTTCACAACGCTGTCATGCGCTCACTGCCCGCGAGTTGAGATTTGTGACAGAACTTGAGGGCAGTTGCAATTAATTGTGAAAATATACACCTGATCGCGCCACGAACGCACGTCCGCTAACCTTACGTGACCGCCATCGCATGCTTTCTATGCGAATTTGTGATCGGAAATCGCCACGAACTCCTAGCATCTTCTGAACTCCAAGTGCACTGTGCAGGATCCAACCAGCTGGTGTGCCCCATCGAGAGTAAAGGTCCTCATCGATTCTCTAAGGTACGTGAGTGCATTATATTTTGTTGCTGCGTGCCTATTCGCGTCCAGAACATCGATTACATCGGCAGATTATTCCTAGTCTGACCCAAATGTGGCAAAAGCCACCTATCGTTTTACTTTATTGAGGTGCGTCCGCTACAAATACATTGTTTTTTTTTTTTGTTATTTACAATCAGTCGCCAGACTATAAGTAAATTTGTTGAAAGAGGAATAGGTAGGGAGCACGTGAGCTCTCTTCAGTCCCTTGACAGGCCTTGAAGTCGTCAACTGGTAAGCTAGTGGATTAGGATGTGCAGAAAGACGCTCCATAAAGTTTGTTCTTGTAACGTTCAATTTCCGCCGCTACAGTTGGAATCCCAAGATAGTCGTGGATTTCAGAGTTTCGAGCAAACCACGGGGCGCCAGCAATGACACGCAAAATGTTGTTCTGTTCTCTTTGGAGACACATTATTTTAGATTTGCTGGCTGTAGACCAAATCTGAATGCCATATATCCAGATCGGTTTTAGGATAGAGGTGTAAACGAGCAGTTTGTTGTTAGTGGATAGAGTTGACTGTCTACCGAGCAACAAAAGCAAGTTTCTGAAACGTTGGTTGGTTTCGTCTCTTTTGGCTTTTATGTGATCCTTCCAGGTTAGACGTCTATCGAGGAGGAAACCAAGATATTTTACACAATATTTTATTTAATGTCATATATTAATATTTTAGAAGTTCATTGCTTGAATGCATGTTACAAATTTAGATGCTAAAAATAACCACCACGCTGAGTTGTATTGAGAGTGGCTTACATAGAAGATAACTAGTGGCTAAAATAGTATCATTAAGACACTCGTTAATTGTGGCTGACTTATTAATTTAGAAGACAATGTAGGTTCTCAGAGGCAAATAATGCTATTATAAAGAGGGCTGTTTAATTAGCACCCTTATAATATTAGTCTAGAAGTATAGATTTAATTACATACCAATTTGATCGGAGACGGCATTTATCCCGTTATCCCAAACGTCTTTTAATTCTTCTTTTATCTTAGCAGACTCTTCTTTTATATCATATTCCGCAGGATGTAGAGATATGTTGATAGTCGATATCGATGATACAGACAGCGTGAATGTCTGTACACATTCTATCTTATCAATCTGGAAATATTATTTGATTGATTGATTGAATTATCTTATATATAAAATTCTCGTGTCAAAATGTTAGTTACCATACTCCTTCAAAACGGCTGGACCGATTTTTATGAAATTTTGTTTGCATATCGGGTAGGTCTGAGAATTGGCCAACATCTATTTTTATACCCCTAAGTTATAAGGGGGCTGGATTAAGGGGACTAAGAACATATATGGCAAAGCAATGTTTGCAAGGCCAGCTAGTTTTAATGAAAAATTTTACTAACCCGATGGCATAATACAAAGGTAATGTCTACCGAGACATTAGATTAGAGTAATTATTTAAATTTTGTTGCAATACTGTAGTCTTAGTGTTAACTGTTTATTAAAAAGAAATTCCTAGATAAAGCTTCATATTCGGTGCAGGATTACATAGTTGATAAAGATGTGTGAACTTGTGACGCTGTATTTCATGCAAGATATTTTATAATTTTGTACTAAAACACAGTTTATATATTGTTTTTAAAAGAGTATAACTGCAAAGTTTCTTGCCGATTCTTCTCTGCAGAATCTACATTCCGAATCGGTGGTAGCTTCACTTTTAAAAATTATAGTCACTTTTAAAATTTTATTTGTAAAATGACCATTCGAAAGTGCTTTTGAAGACTATTTGAATAAAGTTGTTTTGATTTGATTTGGTTACTGCATAACACTAGGTATGTTATCTAACTTTTTAATGTACTTACCTAATGTTAAAATTTAAATTAAGATAGCAATTTTCAAATTGTTAATTTATTTTGCTGTCATGACTAACTTTTTTTGGGTAATTATTGACACCTTAAATGTTTTAATTTCATTTATTTTTAAATATACTGATGACAAAAAAAAAATAGTGAGTGTTAACATGAATATTATAATAATATATATTAGTAACAGCTTCAAAAGCTTGTTATTGGCTTGATGTAAGTTTTTTAATCTTGAGAATTTATAAAAATTATAACCGAACATTTACCTCGACTCCGCACCTAAGTGCATCTTTTAATAACTTGTCTGTTTCAACTGCTTGTTCAATTAATTTGTGACATTGTTTCAGTCGTTTCACACATATATAACACAGAGACTGCATGTAGGTGGAGTTAAGCTGAAAAATAAACAATTTTTTTACAAAAAAAGTGTGTGTGTGTGTGTGTACTTATGTACGCACATAAGAAATTATACTTCATTGGCTAGCTAACTTCACGTTGCTAACTTCTTCTTTGACTAGCTAACTTCAGGGTGTCGGTTTTTTGTGACAGTGTGCGCGCGCATCGTAAACTCATCATTTTTCCCTAACACTCCAAAAGAAATATAACTTCAAAAAACTTCGTTTGGTTCAAATATAATTTCCCAACTTAGATTAAGTCATTTTTTACATTCTTATACCATTGTGATGGCAAACAAGCGTAAGATGCACTTGATGGTAAGTGAATACTATAGCCTATTATAGACGTCTGCAATGCCAAGAGCCTTGCAAGCATATTGTTAACTCTAACCATTTCCTCTCCCCAGGAACTTACACATGAACATAACAATACTTGAGAGTATGATATTCAGTTGAGATCTTCTGTAAGGTTGAGGTACTTACACTTGAGTCGCTTAAAACTTAAGCTATATTTCCTGCCGTGCTCTACTTCAATAGAGATTATAAGTAATTACGTAGCTTGTGATGCAAACTAATTAGGAGATAAATTTAAAAATGATCATCACCAAATTAAAAAAGAATTAGTAAAATTTTTCAGATGCTTCTACTAAGGATTGTTACCAACTTAATTCCTTTGGAACTAAGTCAAATACAATGTAAATTTCTAAAAATTAATTTGATGTTTGTTCCTATTTTAATAAAAAGCCTATTACAGAAAAGTTAATATTGTCTTAGGTGGAATTCTTGAAAAGTAGACGACTACCTACTTTAGTAAATTACTTCATGAAACACTTTGCTTATATTCTTTGTTATATGAACTGTATGAAAAATAAACTCAAAAAAGGTGACTAAACACGCAAGTCCATGACAAACACACTAAACTTTTGAACATTTGTAGTTAAAAAGATTGTTATACTTACTTCAATACTAGTTATTTTTTCGTAAACATCTTGTAAGTACGTATTCTTAATGGAATATATCTGTAAATCTCTTTTTAAACACAGTCTGCATACATTCGCATAACTATTACTGTTCTCCATATTTATATTTTAAATTTCGGAATAATTTTTAATTGTGTACTTTCAATATTTCTAATGCATAAGTGCTATTTAAAAGAAATCGATAAGAAATTAAAACTCATAAATGAAAAATAGGAATTCATACGAAGTGGGTTCTACCTGGTTCTACCCAAGCTACCTGTATATTCCAAGTAGCAGTGTAATCTGTGTAGCAGTGTTGCCACCTTCAATTTAGACAAGTCACTAGAACTCTAGAAGTACAATCAAATCTCGCTAGATAGTAAGAATTTAAAATATCAAAAATTCCCTAGAATTCCCTAGATCCTATTCGGCATAATTTTATAAAAAAAATGTGTATATTAATAATCATAATATTAAAGATATAATATATAACTTTGCAATTTTTCATGAAGTAGTCACAAACAAAAAATAATAAAACAAAAATCGTGATTGTTTAATTTAAATTAATCATAAAATTAAGTAAGTTAAAAATTAAGGTATTTAATTTAGCTATTTAAAGGTAATAAAAATATTGATTTTTAAAAATCCTCACATACGCCAAGAATTGAAAATAATTTTTCACTATTCATATCCGTCTCGTCCATCAAATTTTGACCTACTGATGATGATTTTGACGGCAATATGGCAGTAGATGAACCTTCTTCTTTTGAATATTTATAGGAATACTTTTTACTTTTACCTATTTCCACAATAAATTACTTCTTCTAGGAGTTCGTAGGTAAAGCATTGTTCATTCGTAAATTTCAGTCTGATTTTAATATAAAAAGAATGCTGTTCAAAGTGCTAATGTTCATTCTGTATCTTAACTAACTCAGATTACTTTACATCAAATTATTTATTATTTTCCATTCTTCGCGATATTTTTGGCTTTATACCTTCTTTTTTAAAGGAGTTTCCATTGTGACTCTCAATTCACAACGATATTATAACAAAAGCTTTACAAATTTACAATACAGCACAAACCGCGTCAACATCAGTTAAACAGAGTGAATATGAATGAAACAAAATCGGCTGCACGGTTATTCCCCGTGTCATAACAGGGGAATCCATTCCGTGACTAGATAAGGATATCAAATAACTGATCCAGTACGTCAGAGTGAGAGCACCAATACATGATTCTCGTCCGACGAACAGTCGCATTAAGTATCGGTGCTGTCAACATTATAGTAAAAAATACCTCATAAAGGTTCCTTTATTATTTTCTTATATAACGTTTCCTATATTTATTATTCAGGGAAAAAAATCGTTGTCATTGATCGCCAAAAGTCGCTAGAAGTCACCAAGTCTATGTCTAGTGACTTAAAAAAATCAAAAATCGTTGAGCTACTGTAGAATTCCCTAAATCTAGTGACAAATTCCCTAAGGTGGCAACACTGCCAATTTCCAAGTCACAGAGTACATTGTAATAGTAGGTTCCTTCCAAGTATATTCAATGTACTCTGTGGGTTCAACACTTCTACTACACTCGTAAGGTTCCGTCAAACCTGGCAACTTTGCCCTAAAACTCAAAATATTTTTGCATTAGTTGAGTTATTTTGGAAAACATAAAAGTATGTTATATTATGTTTGTACCACACAAAACTATATGTTTATGTCTCGATATTTATTACTTAAAATATGCTGAAAAATGTATGCGTGTTCGTAAAAAATACAATTATACGTGCTGGGCAAAAAATCATAGGTTCTTGGCAACTTTGCCAACTTGATATATCTCTGAAATTATAAACCGTATCATTATTTTTATAATGGCTAAATAAAAATACAGGGCAATGTAGTAAAGTATCAAATTATGAGATTAATAAACATATTTGTAGTCTTTCAAAATTGAGTGGGCAATGTCAAAAAGACGCCTAGAAGATTTTTTGTATCATAATGATCAATTTCCAAGGGCTGTCACCATTGAATAAATGCTACATTTAAATACTTAATGGTAAACTTTTTAATGTGGAATATTTTATTGATGAAAATGTAACATTGATAAGTAATATAGGTAGATAAGTATTGAAAAATAATTAATAAAAAATAATTCTAAATAATTAAAAACGAGCATTTTCAAGTCCAACTTAGTCATTGGACAGCCATATTCACTAGCAGCCACCAAAACATTTACAAGTTTTTCTTCTTCAGTGTCCGTTAGTTTTTTTTTTACCCCATACCGGCTTCGTATGTACTTCTTTTGCCTTATTCAATATGGTTCCCCGTGGTATGCAAATTGTTTTTCGGCTTGTCTACTAGAAATATTTTTTTTACCAGATCTACAGCTACATCCAACATGTCTAGAGTAGTTTTTATAATTTCTAAATCGTAGTTTCTTTTTGTTTCTCTTCGTTGTACAAACTTTAGATTGATTATTATTTTTTATCTTATTATAAGGACAAAAATTAAAAAATGTAAGTAAATACAAAAAAATTTATAAGTTAAAAAATGCGGCATCATATTGTAACATGCGTACAATACGGAACGTCGAAGAGTTACCATATTAATCTTTAGGCCATCCTAATCTCTCTCAAATCAAATCTTTAACCATGGATATCTCCATAACCATGGAGTTTCGCATGGTGGGAGTGGTACCAGAGAGTAAATCCCTCCTACTCCCCCCAAAACCCCATAAATCGATTTACAATGATCTAAAGAATAACCTGAGCTTAACATAATAAATTTAAAAATTACAGGAGCCAACCCTACGGAAAAAAATTTAGTGGGCAATGTTGTCAACAATGCTTAAAAAACATGCATGTGACTTTACCCACCAACGTATTTTACAATTATATAAGATTTATTGCGTAGACTTTTAGTGTATATTAATCATTTTACGAGTATATATATTAACGGTGGCAAAAAAATTATACGCCTACTCTGCCGTCCTAACGAAGAGTGCAATAACTAGGTTTTGACTACTTTCGAGATAATCGCGGTTAAAGATTTAATTTTTATTTTTTGTGTATCTTCGTAACTATAAAAGCTATTGGTTTGAAACTTTTACCAAACGACAGAATATAAAAAAATGCTTAATTTAATGTAGTATAGATATTATATTTGTACATAAGTTTATATACATAAAAAACGCAATAATGTATTTATCATTAGGACCTATGAGTTGTTTTGATACAGCATTCCTAATCATAACTGCAATAACTACACTACTTATTGCAGTTTTGGTTAGGAATCCGACATATTGCTCTTTTGGGTAGCACAAACTATATGATGCCCTATAGTTTCTTCCAACCATATGTGCAATAACTGTCATAGTTATTGCGGTTTTCCTTAGTAAAATATTTTAATTAGATATAAGGCAGAGATGGTTGATTGCAATAACATAATAAGTTTATATGAAAATATATTAAAACAAAGTTATTTGATATGAAAATATTTATTTTTAAAGTTCAATTATATGAAACTGTAAAAATCTAAACAAATGTTATCAATGAAATCACTTTAAGCGTTTTCTTACTTATATACTACTTTCAACAATTAATAAAATCACAACTTAGAAACTCTGTAGTTTCACATATTGATAGAAAACTACTTTTAAAAATCAACAAACTTCTCTTCTACATCTTCTCTTTTACAAATTTTTTATCTCTTTACTTATATTAAGAACAGTAAAGTCTATATCTAAAAAGGCACAATATGATACCAATCTTTAAATCAGTCTTAATCGAATTAAAGTAACCTATATCGCAACTTAAAAAGCAGTTTGTAATCTTAATTTAATCTATGTTTGACACCATTGAGCTATTATTACTAACGTACGTTAGTAATAATAGCTCAATGTTTGACACTTGCGAAGATTCTGGTAAGTTTAACCAAAAACTCCTTCTCGTCTCTGGCATCAGAGGCAACAATTCTGATATTATTCTTTCTTTTCGATCTTTTGTTATACCTCTGAATACAGTTTTATTTTTAATATCTATTAATTTTTTGTTTTTTAATAATTTTCATTTGTAGGAAATCTACTTCTCTCTAATCAGCTGCATGTTTTTCTTTGACTTTCAATAAAAATTGTCGTCTTTTAGCCTTGACTGCCCAAATATTCTTTAAGTATATCCTTGGTTGTGTGTTTCTAATTTTGTGTTGAGACGAAATGTCTTGATAAAAGTAAAAATCTGATGTAGTTATCACTTATACCATGTTTTTCTTCGAATTTAACAATTTTACAGCATCCACAAAATCGTCAAAATCATAAATGTACAACTGACATGGATGTGTGGCCGGGTTCGAAATATGTATTTTATTGTAATAGATTCTGCTGCAATCAGATGACTGTTAACTTATTAAGAAAGACATAAACGACCAATTTTTATTCTGAGCCCCACAATTATCAACCCATAAGGCCATAAAACAAAGTGTTTGACATCACGATAGCATACAAAAAATGACTGATATGTAGAAATGATGTCTTCTTGAATCCGTCCGGAGACAGTCTTGTTCCACAATACAGCAAAAGGCATATTTGTGCCAGAAATACTTCCAAGGGGGACAAAATTTTCGTTCAAAGCAATAAGGCGTGAGCTAAATATGGCAGACTTAAACTGATCAATTCTTGAAAGCATTATTACTTTCTGTAAAACTACAGAACAGTAAATGCAATCCTCGTCAGCAGAAAATGCTTCCTTGTCTTTCAGGTATTCTTTCGCGTTTCCTTATAAAGCAACTTATATTTATTATATTGAATAAACAGTTCACAATTTTGAGATGAGCAAACGAAATGTTCATTTCTTTTAAAACTGCGATATGTCTCGAGACATATCTGCATATCTGCATATTGGTAAATTTTTGTGCCGCCATGCAATGCAAGAGGCATTGCATGGCGGCACAAAAATTAGGCCCCTCGCGGCCTTTTTACTACTGGTACCCGCAATAACTCGAAGATAAATTGTGATTTTATTTGTATAAACAATTTCGAATCGTCTGTTTTACCTTAACATAAGTCAATAAGTTCACTTTAGTATGATACATTTAGTAAGCTAGACATTTTAAGTAATAAGTTTCCTTATGATAACTGCAATAACTCTTACTTGTTGCGCTTATGACTAGTAAATGTGGCAAAAATTTATAAAACGTAGGTACTAGTCATAAGTGCAATAACTGGACTTATTGCGGTTATGATTAGCTACTTACAAGTTGTAATATTAGATATTGCAGTTATCATAACCAACAGAACCGAAACTACTGAAGATACAAAAAAGACGTCTAAGACGAAAATATAGAGCTCATTTTTCTGATTACGAATATGGTCTTAACTCAATTTGCTCAAAAACTCGACTTATTGCACTCTTCGTTAGGACGGCAGTACTGTAGCTGCAACTATCACTTTTTGACAAAGTTTTTGGACTGGTTTTTGCCCACGAAAAAATACTACCAATTTCTACAAGTTCTGACAGGCATAAAACGTAGTGGTTATATACTCTTTGGACAGGCACCTGAAGTAACATCATAACATGGGTGATATTATGTCACTAGGATGAAGGATATAGTATATAGTATCCTTCATCTATGTTATGTCACTTAATGTTGCCAGAAAAATAATGAAGTTTCTACCACAAACATAAAAATACTTCAAACTACAGTAAAATTTGCTCTGTGTCGAGTTTATCAAAAAATACCCGACTGGGCTAAGTCAAAGAACAAGGGCAAAGTTGCCAGGTTTGACGGTTTACTTTTATCTCGATTTAGTCAGTAATTTGCAATGTTTTAAATACAATTAATAGAAATCTATACTAATATATAAAGCTGAAGAGTTTGTTTGGTTGTTTGTTTGTTTGTTTGTTTGTTTGTTTGTTTGTTTGTTTGAACGCGGTAATCTCTGGAACTACTGGGCCGATTTGAAAAATTCTTTCACTGTTAGATAGCCCATTTATCGAGGAAGGCTATAGGCTATGTATCGTCACGCTAAGACCAATAGGAGCGGAGTCCACGCCGACGAAGTCGCGCGCAGAAGCTAGTTAAGAAATATTTTCGATATCCTATTACCTATTATAAAAGCGTAACTACATTTATTTGTTTAGAACACACGATTTAGATAAATTTTACATTCCTGCTTTAACTTTTTTAAACAGTCATAAAATATAAAACTATGCAATTAGCATTTCGATTTATGAAAAAAACGTTAAAATATATGCATTCCCTATTCACCCGGAAATTGGGGTTAATAGGGACGAAAATAGGGTCAATAGAGAAATTCACCAGGGCTGGCTCTTGTTTAATATATAACAATTTCTAGCTACCTATTTATTTTGTTTTATCTTATTAATTAATTTTGCACGCATTGGAGCAGCGTGGTGGATTAAGCTCCGATCCTTCTCCTACATGGGGAAGAGGCCTATGCCCAACAGTGGGATATTACGGGCTGAATCGTGTGATCGATCGTGTAATTAATTAATTGAAACTAGATTTTTAAAAATATTCTAAAAGCGATCAAAGCCGCAGTTTATACTTTAATTAAAAAATATATTTTATTTGTATTCCGGGTTTGAGATGTCAAAACAGATTTTAATAAGTACCAAGTCGGAAACGCAACCATACAAATAAACGCTTTTTTTACTTAAATTATAAATCCTACATTTGCATTGGGCATTCTCCTTTCGACCACTGGGCGAACAGTTTTAATAAATACAGATGTTCTATTTGAAATTTATAAAATAAAAATTATATCGACGTAAATAGCTTCCTATTCGTATAAAAATCTTGTTCAGGTCGGATTCAATCGTACGGCGCTGGAATTATAAATCAATATCGCGTAACCGGTGGTCCTCCCCTCACCGTGTCCTGCGCCCGCGATGCGTGAAATAGTATAATAGTAGATAGTTAGTCGCTTGCTGAGACCGGGGCGAGGCGCGCGTCGCGCTCTGACTTGATTCGCCGCTGCGATTCGCAGCTAAATTTCACTGCATACGTGGGAGCATATTCTGTTCGTGAAACGGGTTATAATTTGAAGTCTATTGACGTTCTCGTATAAAATTGTTTGTGTTAAAGTTCCTCGTGAGGCGTTTGTGAGATATTTGGTTTGACCTCGTGTATTCTTTACGGCGCGGTTGTGTCGATTTGTGAACCCCGAAAGTGAACGCCATCTTGATTAGAGAAGTTATAATTTGTTGGGGCTTTTTTATGATCGACGCATAATTTGTCTTAATTGTTCTGTCGCGTTGTGTGCCGTCGCCGCGTGTTACTTCGATTGTATGGGCAATTGATTTAACGAATATTGAGTGATTTGTTTGGCCGCGTGAATTTGTCTGTAGCGATATTAAAGTGTATATAATAAACTGCGGTTAATTGATCTGTTTGATATGGACTTTGTACTTAAAGTTACTTGTGCGTGTTAATATTAGTTAATCGTGATTACGGCTAAGACTGTACTAACTTATCGAAAGTAACAGTGATTGTTCAGTGTCGGACGAACTCTGTGATAATTAATTTCGTAATTTCTTCTGAACGTTCGCGGATATATTCTTCGCTGATAGTGAGTAGGTGAAGTGAACGTAGAACCTGGTTTGCTGTCGAGTCGCTGCGCTGTCGCTTGCTGATCGTGAACAGTCAGGCCACCTTATTACACACTAACTTCATTACACATCTACAAACACACACACCTACCCTGACTGTTCTGGAACCGGATCGCTAGGACCCTCTTTGAAGGTGAGTCATGTTTTCATTCGGTAATCTCGCGCAGAGCGAGTAGTATCGCCCATAGGTATTTCGTACCCGACCCCAGGCAGTCCGCTTCGAGGTCGCTGATGGGCCCCGACTTCTGAGGCACCGTTGGACTGGCTGTGGCCGTAACAATGTGGTAGCAGAGCGTGGTTTCCGCGCCTTGAGCTGCGCGAGCTTTTTTTGATAGGGTTAGGTACCTATATTGTTGGCGGGTAGGTAGGGGAAGGTTGGCCTGTGTGCGACATCCCGGTTTTTTGTTTTGTTTTTATTACTGAATTTATTTGCTGAATTGTTTCTATTGCTGAATTGTATTACTGCCTTGTTTACTTACTGAATTTGTTTCTATTGCTGAATTGTATTACTGCCTTGTTTACTTACTGAATTTGTTTCTATTGCTGAATTGTATTACTGCATTTGTTGTATTACTGAATTTGTTTCTATTGCTGAATTTATGTTACTGCATTGTTTGATATTACTGAATTTATATTACTGCATTTGTTTATGTTACTGAGTTTGCTTCTGTTGCTGAATTTGTATTGATGCATTTGTTGTATGGCTGAATTTGGTTCTATTCCTGAATTATATTACTGTATTTGTTTATATTGCTGAATGTGTTTCTATCACTGAATTTGTTTGTTTCTGTGTACGATGCCTGGGCCCTATCAGCGCTTCTCTTCGCGTCCCTCCCGACCGCGCCTCCGCCACGGGCGGGGGCGCTCGTGAGCGCCTTCCGGTGCGTGACGCTTCTGGCTCGCCCACCAACCACTGCGCCCCGGGCCTGGACAGGGGACGTTCCCCTGATCAGTTGGGGGTCACCCTGCCAGGGGCCGGGGGGGGTCTCCCCCCCCCCCCCTCCGCGGATTGAGCGAGAATTCGCCGCTCTTCTCACGCGACCCCCTCCGCTAGCTGAGTGGCCGCGACTGGAGCGCCGCCCTCCCCCTCTTGGTCGGTGTCGGCGACCTTATCGGGTCACTGCGACTTCTTATCTGTTCCGGCTAGCGCGGCCGGGGCCCTCTGAGTGCCGGGCCCATCCTTGGTTTGTCACTGCTGGCGATCATCTTCGCCAGCAATCATTCATCAATTATAAATCAATATCGCGTAACCGGTGGTCCTCCCCTCACCGTGTCCTGCGCCCGCGATGCGTGAAATAGTACGATAGTTAGTCGCTTGCTGAGACCGGGGCGAGGCGCGCGTCGCGCTCTGACTTGATTCGCCGCTGCGATTCGCAGCTAAATTTCACTGCATACGTGGGAGCATATTCTGTTCGTGAAACGGGTTATAATTTGAAGTCTATTGACGTTCTCGTATAAAATTGTTTGTGTTAAGGTCCCTCGTGAGGCGTTTGTGAGATATTTGGTTTGACCTCGTGTATTCTTTACGGCGCGGTTGTGTCGATTTGTGAACCCCGAAAGTGAACGCCATCTTGATTAGAGAATTTATAATTTGTTGGGGCTTTTTTATGATTGACGCATAATTTGTCTTAATTGTTCTGTCGCGTTGTGTGCCGTCGCCGCGTGTTACTTCGATTGTATGGGCAATTGATTTAACGAATATTGAGTGATTTGTTTGGCCGCGTGAATTTGTCTGTAGTGATATTAAAGTGTATATAATAAACTGCGGTTAATTGATCTGTTTGATATGGACTTTGTACTTAAAGTTACTTGTGCGTGTTAATATTAGTTAATCGTGATTACGGCTAAGACTGTACTAACTTATCGAAAGTAACAGTGATTGTTCCGTGTCGGACGAACTCTGTGATAATTAATTTCGTAATTTCTTCTGAACGTTCGCGGATATATTCTTCGCTGATAGTGAGTAGGTGAAGTGAACGTAGAACCTGGTTTGCTGTCGACTCGCTGCGCTGTCGCTTGCTGATCGTGAACAGTCAGGCCACCTTATTACACACTAACTTCATTACACATCTACAAACACACACACCTACCCTGACTGTTCTGGAACCGGATCGCTAGGACCCTCTTTGAAGGTGAGTCATGTTTTCATTCGGTAATCTCGCGCAGAGCGAGTAGTATCGCCCATAGGTATTTCGTACCCGACCCCAGGCAGTCCGCTTCGAGGTCGCTGATGGGCCCCGACTTCTGAGGCACCGTTGGACTGGCTGTGGCCGTAACAAATCTACTTGACGGATCTTATCCTCCACGTAGGTACAATGGCTGTAATATCATCATTGACACTCTCTGTGAAAGGTTCTTGAGAAAAACTCGATAATTGCTACATCATTAGTAATTTTAAAAATTTTTACAGGTTTAGCTTTAAGTAACATAGAATAAGAAACATTTTGAATGTATTCCTACTCCTCATTACAAAACAAGAAGGTACATGTAGAAGCAAAAATAAAAAGCCAAAATGACAAACAAGTATTTTATTAATAAAGTAAAATTATAAAAGTAATCATAAGAACTATTTAAGAAATAATTAAAAGTTATCTTAAAATAAATAAAAATCGGCCAAGTGCGAGTCGGACTCGCGCACGAAGGGTTCCGTACCATTGACTAGGTACATTGATTTTAATATCGGGCAAAAAGCGGCTAAAAAAATCACTTTTGTTGTATGAGAGCAAAAATAGGCAAAAATGACGTTTTTTTGTATGGGAGCCCCCCTTAAATATTAATTTTATTATTTATTATTAAAGTAAAAACAGAACTGAGTATTTTGTGAATATTTCAAGTGCCTTCCTGTTGCCATTATTGATATCGAGCAAAAAAAAGGCAAGAAAATCGCATTTGTTGTATGGGAGCCCCCCTTAAGTATTTATTTTATTTTGTTTTTAGTACTTGTTGTTATAGCGGCAACAGAAATACATAATTTGTGAAAATTTCAACTCTCTAGCTATAGCCGTTCTTGAGATACAGCCTGGTGACAGACACACGGACGGACGGACGGACGGACGGACGGACGGACGGACGGACAGCGAAGTCTTAGTAAGTAATAGGGTCCCGTTTTTACCCTTTTTGTACGGAACCCTAAAAAGGAGAAATTAAAAACTTTAATTAAAGACAACAAATCACACCCACAGTGGAATTTTATAAATAAACAAAAACAAAGCATTTTAAAGATAAAGACTATTATTTTGACATACAAATTGATAAATATACCATGAGTGGCATAAAATTATGTAACAATGGTTTTCAACCGAACAATTAAATGAAAATTGTAATCTTACAATCAGAACATTAATACGTCGTAAAAAGGATTGTATTTTTATTGAAAAAAATAAATAAAATAAAATAAAAGCGTGTGTGTCAACTCCGACACGCGATTAGAGTTTACTCCTTAAGAACAATTATTGTGATTTTTAACAATCGAAGTTTTCTATTGAATCAAATTAAAATTTAAAACTGCTATTATAACATAAACAGACGCATGCTATTAGTATCGATACGATAAACGCGGGTCAACTAGGTAACGAACCTTACATAAAAGCTAAAAGCGCTGAAGTGTCACTCTATCATTTCACTTCCTTATATTGCTTCTTCAGGAGTAAACTCCAATAAAATATATCCCACCAAAAACATTCTGTAAAAAAACTAGCCAAGTCTCGATGGAGCTGCTTGTTTATCTCTAAAAAGTAATGAAATCTAGACAAAGTCGTACCAAGTCTAAGGTTCATTACTGCGATTTTTTTATTATTATAGTTAATGTTGTGTGACTTGGCCGTTGAAGGGTACACAAGGGTACAAAACTAAGAATAATATCCCATACTGGTATTGGTAATTGGACACTAGTGTCTCTTTTTAGGCGGTTGTTGATAACACATTCACATTCCGCCGATAAACTGTCACTTCCGCCGATAAACTGTCACTCAGTTTGGCGGGTTTATAAATTGTAAAATATTTATTGATCCAATAAAGAATTTATTATTATTATTATTATTACATGCATTCAGCATTGACAATGCTGACTTCTGTTCTCTTATTTTTGGAGCGTCAAATCGACCACCGATCTAACATAAAATAGACGTACAGACGGACTTCTATCAATGATTAGAAGTCCACTGGTACTGAAAATAATTTTTTATACAGTTTGTTTCAGGCTTGCCTATACAAAAATATTATTGAAATACGCAGCTTTATCAAGCCTACAATTGACTGGTTATTCAATCAACGTTTTCCAAGTGGCAATTTTCCATCGTCAATGGGTAGCGTTTCTGGCGACAGATTGGTGCAATGGTGTCATGTAGCACCTGGTTTTGTACCCTTGTGTACCCTTCAACGGCCAAGTCACACAACATTAACTATAATAATAAAAAAATCGCAGTAATGAACCTTAGACTTGGTACGACTTTGTCTAGATTTCATTACTTTTTAGAGATAAACAAGCAGCTCCATCGAGACTTGGCTAGTTTTTTTACAGAATGTTTTTGGTGGGATTTCACTGCTTTTTGTAGAAAGTAGAAACGTGGGCATATTCAGGCATATTGATTTATTTTTTAGAATTTCTTATTTGACACATTTTTTTTCTTTTTAGTAACAGTTTTTTTATTATTACAATACAAATCTTTCTTTTCCTTTCTTCCGGTTCTGATTCTTGTACTTGACGTGTTGGTATCACCACCACTCTTAGTCCAATGCATTATATTTTGAGCAAATTTTGAGCGAAATTAATATTTTAGTGCAATTTGTGTAATATTCGAGTAGAATTAAGTTAATCGATCGCCTATTTTTCTTGTAAACTTGTAAGTATAAGTATAAAAGCCAGTCTAGTGTTATCCAGAGTTTTCCTATAATTTTATTTATATGCGTATTAAAAGCAGAAGTGGAGGCATTCACCCAGCTGTGGGACGCTATAGGCTAGATTAAATTAGAAGATGTGATCTGATTTTTGCAATGATAGTCGATTTTTTTATGTACCAACTAGCTAGGCCTCGCGGTTTCACCCACTGTGATTTGAGGAAAAAAATAGCCTTCCTTCTTCTTAAAGCATAAACTTTCTCTTTAAATAGGCTATCCACCTCAGAGGAATTTTTCAATTCGAATCAATAGTTCTTGAGATTAGCGCGTTTAAACAAACAAACAAACAATTCAACTTTCAGGTTTATAATATTATATATAGATATATAAGTATAGATTAGATATATAACACATATCTTTTAGACTTCCGCGACGAAAATATTTAAATGATATACTGACTTTGACTGGATTGACAGAATAATCTGGAATTTTTCAAGGAGACCAATCAATTGAACTTATTTTTTTTTGTATTTTATTTCTTTTTTACATTTATTATTTATTTTATATTTAAGTAGCTTGATATATTTTCCTTAGTTTACACTAAATAAATTTCTGAACGCTCGCATAAATAAATATTTGACAACCAATATGTATAATGTAAATCCGTTTTCATTACTGACATTATTATTAATTTTTAAAATCTAAAATCCGCCAATATCCGTATATTGTGGATATATGTTGTCGATTCGAAACCTTTATTTAAATACGTTCTTTAATTTAAGGGTAGAGTTTACCATATCGACGAGATGAACATTAAATGTTTGACAGTTACGAAACACGAACATTATATACATATACTTCCATACGAATTTTCATTCCCACCTTTCAACCCCTTACACCCTGTTTTGTGCATTATATTTTATGTAAAGGTGGTATATCGATCTCTTCTAATAGTTTGATTGGGCTCTTGTGTTTTTAATCAGGGTCACCAGGTACTCCAGATCTTCGATTATCCTAGTTTTTATAGTTTTCCCTTTATGTAGCCATTAAACCCTAACTCTGTACCAAATTTCAGCTCTCTGAGTTTATGGGAAGTACTAGTTCTATTTTGATGATCATGAGTGAGTGAGTGAGTGTCGTAAATGCGAAACTTTGCTTTCGCTTAACTTCTGAACTAAATGACCTACAGACTTGAAATTTTGGATTTTAAGTATGTGATTATAGCTTACTCGATGACGAAAATTTCAGCGTTCTGGTCTTATCCAGAGGTTCTCAAATAGGGGCCTGAAAATGCGGCGAAATGGTTCGGGTAAAGGATGGTACGGCAGTGTTTGCTTCGCCCTCGACTTGGCGGGGGCACTGCCGTGCCCCCCGATTTCTTATTTATTTAAGTTAAAACATAACTTAAGCGACAGTTTTCTTTATTTCTGTATGATGAGTTCTTAAATGATAGTTTAAGCCATGTCTATGTGAAAATTTCTTTGTGCAAAGGAGACATTCGTATGGCTTTTCACCTGTGTGTGTTCTTATGTGTGTATTTAAATAAGCGATTCGACTGAATTTTCTTTGACAAATATGACATTCGTATGGTTTTTCACCTGTGTGTGATCTTCTGTGTCTATTTAAAGAAGCGATATGACTGAACTCTCTTTGACATATATGACATTCATATGGTTTTTCACCTGTGTGTGTTCTTATGTGTATTTAAATGTCCACTGAATTTTTTTTGACAAATATGACATTCGTATGGTTTTTCACCTGTGTGTGTTCTTCTGTGTCTATTTAAAGTAAACATATGACTAAATTTTCTTTGACAAATATGACATTCGTATGGTTTTTCACCTGTGTGTATTCTTCTGTGTCTATTTAAAGTAAACATATGACTAAATTTTCTTTGACAAATATGACATTCGTATGGTTTTTCACCTGTGTGTTTTTCAAGATGCCTGTTAAAACGGCTTTTCACATTAGTCATATACTGACATTGACCACAACAATGTATCTTTTCTTTAGTATCGTGCAAACGTAAATGAACAATTAAGTATTTTTTACTTACAGTCTCATAATTACATATATTACAAATGTATTTATTATTCGGAACTAAAAAGTTGCTGTCATGTTTTTTGTCATTTGGTTTATCATCTATTTGTATTTTCGAAGTTTTTGGAAGTGCTAAGTTTATATTATTTGCTGATTTAGTTTCATTTAGTGTTAATGTTTCATTTCGGTTATGTATTTTTGGATTATTTGTCACATGTGGTTCTGTGAGACTATTGTTAGAATTAGTTAAAGAAGAATCTTTCTGTATTTTTTTCGGAGGCCCATACTTTTTTATCTTACTATTTTTAGGTATTTTATTTAAATTATTTGAGTCTTTATTGGATTTATTTAATGCACTTGTATTTAAAATAATTTCATTACTTTCCTTTGGCTTATTTTCTAGTATTAGATTTGGTTTTTCAGGAACATCTTCTTTACTGACTTTTACTACTTCATTCGCTTTTTCTTTGTTTGGCAGTTTCAGAGGATTAAAGGCACCTGAAACGTTCTTGTTAGTACACAATGATAATCTAAAGGAAGTATTTATAATTTCAAACTTATGACCACACGACTGAAGTAAAACTTCTTTAGCTCCATCTAACTTATATCTCCATCTCAACTTCCGTTCGCCTCGCTCAATCACACTTTTCGTAACGCCCTCGTCACGCATTCACCAGCTTACTCCCTAAGTCAGGCGTGCGTAAAGAAGTTGTACTTAAAACAATTAACTTTTAAAACAATCTTTTTTTTCAGCCTGCAATATCCCACTGTTGGACATAGGCCTCTTCCCCGTGTAGGAGAAGGATCAGAACTTAATCCACCACGCTGCTCCAATGCGGGTTGGCGGATACATTCCCTACTACGAGTAACGATCGCTATCAGGTGTACATGATAACAACCAGGACCGACGGCTTAACGTGCTCTCCGAGGCACGGTGGGGAGACCCACAAGGACTGCACAAACACCCAGACCACGGCAAACATCTGCATGGCCAATACAAATGTTTGTCATGTGCGGGGATCGAACCCGCAACCGCCAGCGCAACAGGCACAATCCAGTGCTGTGACCGTTGCGCCAACGCGGTGTCTTCAAAATAACAATCTTACTAATACTATACACGCGAGTTTGTGTGAATCGATGGACGAATGTTTGTTAATCTTAATACCTGTATGGAACTTCTTAAGTTTCTTATTTTTCACACTATCCTGCTTGGTCTGCGAATGTATCTTCAAGCTTATATTCTTAAGAGGGACATCATCATCTGATATATCTTTGACATCTTCGTATGCCCTTAGTCCATCTATAGAATATGTTTCTTTAGACCCCGTTGAAATGTTTTGGTCTATTTGATCCTCTTCTGAAAAAAGGATTTGTTTATTTGTCAACTGATTTAAAACAGAATTATTATGATTGGGTTTTAGTGTCTTAACTTAAATACTGTAAATATTTTTTGATGATAGAGATATTAATTTCAAAGTTTAACCATTTTTTTGGTCTAAGATCTGAAACTAAATCGATCTTCACCGAGCTGATAATAGAATGAAACATACTTTATAATAAATTTAGTATATTATATAATATATTAATAAAATCGGCCAAGCGCGAGTCGGACGAAGGGTTCCGTCACATTACTCAACTATATCTTAATATCTTTGCTAGTTTACGCGGCGTTCGCGTGGAAAGCTCCTAGTTGGCGAGATTTTTTGCGACCTCTTCAACATTTATCGCCGTATTTCTGCTAATTTACATAAAAGCATAATAAATTATATACCTAAACCTTCCTCAAGAATCACTCTTTCTATTGTTGAAAACCGTATAAAAATCCGTTTGGTAGTTTTCGAGTTTATCGCGTTCAGTAGCGCAATTTTCGTAAAAAGGGGTACAAAGTTTTTGCTTCACGTATTAATTTATAGATGTGACATCAGACTAGGTTAGGGGAGGGGGTCTCCTTAGTGTGACCAGATGTAAATGTGACCAAGTGGGGTCAAAAATTGTGAAATTCGTGTGACGTAATTTATGAATGGTCCCCAAGCAGTTTTTGAGTTATTCTTAGCAATGTGTATTGTACTATACTTGACAATATACATTGAAGTTGGTTTGTTTCGTTAGAGAACAAATTCTATAAGTATTTATTTTCTAGGCAACCTGTGCCCACTTCGTTGGGTGTTAATTATTATTTATGTGATGCAAATATATATAGTAGTTTTCATCTCACTCAAATTTCTCCGACTTGATTTACATATACCATTATTTTCAACTGAATTTTGTGTTCAATAACAATAAAATATAGCCTATATCACTCCTGAAATAGTGTCGCTTTCTGTGAGTGAAAGAATTTTCATGATCGGATCAGTATTTTCGAAGATTACCCCCTACAAACAAACAAAGTTAAAAGCTTTACCTCTTTATAGTATTTGTATAGAAGTATAGATTTAATCAAACTATTGAAACTATTGAAAAACATATACAACAAACAGGAGTAAATAAAGCCCTAAAACAACTAAAAGAAGCTGGTAAACAATGGATACCGAAGATAAAACAGAAAGAGAAAACAATAACACAGCGCAAAGAGATTAGCCACTTAGCTACTAATTTCTACAGACAACTATACGAAAATAAGGAACCAAATGAAGACCAACTTACTAGCGTGTATTCTAAAACAAACTTTCCAGAATCACTATTAGAACCTGTGACGGAAATTTTACAAGTCGAGGTTGAGAAAGCAATTAAGAGCCAGAGGATGGAAAAATCGCCAGGTCCAGACAAAATCACAAACGAGCTAAAAGGAACTTTGGAAGAAATAGCCCCAATTCTTACAAATATATTCAACTGCATTTTAACAAGTAACCGCATTCCAGAACAGTGGACACAATCGCATATTATTTTGATACACAAAAAAGGTGACAAACAGGACATAGGAAACTATAGGCCCATAAGTCTGATGTCTAATGTTTATAAGGTATTTGCTAAGATCATACTAGATAGGATGACTCCAATGCTAGACGAACAGCAGCCAGTTGAGCAGGCAGGATTTAGAAAGGGTTTTTCCACAATTGACCATATCCACACATTGAAGCAAATTTTTGAAAAATACAACGAATACAACAAAAAAGTTTATATTGCTTTTATTGACTACACTAAAGCTTTTGACAGTCTTAACCATGGAAATATATGGAGCACCTTAAACCAACAAGGCATATACCAGCTATATACACAAATATAATTAAAACGATCTACGCAAATAGTCAGGCCAGAGTCCAATTAGAAACACTGGGTAGCAAATTCTACATAAAGAAAGGTGTCAGACAAGGCGATCCACTATCTCCTAAACTTTTCTCAGCAGTTCTTGAGAGCATTTTTCGTAAATTAAACTGGGAACGTTTTGGTCTCAACATAAACGGGTCTAAATTAAACAACCTTAGGTTTGCTGATGATCTAGTACTTTTTGAAGAAAATTCGGAAAACCTGGAAAAAATGATTCAAGAACTACACGCAGAAAGCCAAAAAGTAGGACTGAAAATGAACCCTAGTAAGACTAAATTAATGACCAACTCCACCAAATCACACATAATCGTGAACCAACAAATCCTTGAATTTGTTGAGGAATATACATATCTGGGCCAGCTAATATCCCCTAATGACCAATCCACTAAAGAAATAAATATAAGAATTGCCAACGGATGGAAGAAGTACTGGTCCCTTAAAGAAATTATGAAAGCACCAGACCTGAACATGGCTCTGAAAAGAAAAACCTTCAACACGTGCATTCTTCCATGCCTAACCTATGGATGTGAAACATGGTCGCTAACCAAAACCTTAAGGGAAAAACTGGCCAAGTGCCAAAGAGCGATGGAGCGAAGTATAACAGGTTGTAAGCGAAAAGATAAAGTGAGAAACTCTGATCTTAGAAGTAAAACCATGCTTACCGATATCCTGAGCAAAATAGATAAGCAGAAATGGCGATGGACAGGTCATATGATGCGTGACACAAAAGGAAAATGGAGTAAGGTGGTTACAGAATGGTATCCAAGAGACGGAAAGAGGAGGCGCGGAAGACAGAAAACAAGATGGGTAGACGATATCAAAATGACAGCTGGCCATCTGTGGACCAGAGTTGCACAGGACAGAGCTCAATGGAAATCACTGGAGGAGGCCTATGCCAAGAGGCACACCGAGATAAGGGATATTTTATAAACACATTTATTTTGTTACTATTTTTCTTTTTTTGTTCTCGGAAATAAAAGGCTTTATTATTATTATTATTATTATAGATTTAATTACATACCATTTTGATCGGCGACGGCATTTATCCCATTATCCCAATCGTCTTTTAATTCTTCTTTTATCTTAGCAGACTCTTCTTTTATATAATTTTCCACAGGATGTAGAGATATGTTGATAGTCGATATCGATGATACAGACAGCGTGAATGTCTGTACACATTCTATCTTATCAATCTGGAAATATTATTTGATTGATTGATTGAATTATCTTATATATAAAATTCTTGTGTCACAACGTTAGTTACCATACTCCTTCGAAACGACTGGACCGATTTTTGTAAAATATATTTTGCATATCGGGTAGGTCGGAGAATTGGCCAACATCTATTTTTCATACTCCTAAGTTATGAGCCCAGGGGGGCTGGATTAAGGGGGCTAATAACATATATGGCAAAACAATGTTTGCGGGGCCAGCTAGTACAAATTTTGTTGTAATACTGTAAGTCTTAGGGTTAAGTGTTTATTAAAAAGAAATTACATTAATAATAATTATAGTTGATAAAGATGTGTGGACTTGTGACGCTGTATTTCATGCAAGATATTACTAATTTTGTACTAAAACACAGTTTATAAATATATTGTTTTTAAAAGAGTATAACTGCAAAGTTTCTTGCCGATTCTTCTCTCCAGAATCTACATTCCGAATCGGTGGTAGCTTCACTTTTAAAAATTATAGTCTCTTTTAAAATTTTAATTTGTAAAATGACCATTCGAAAGTGCTTTTGAAGACTTCAAAATAATAATTCAAAATAAAGTTATTTTGATTTGATTTGGTTACTGCATAACACTGGGTATGTTATCTAACTTATTTATGTACCTAATGTTAAAATTTAAATTTAGATAGAAATTTTTAAATTGTTAATTGATTTTGCTGTCATGACTCCTATAACTTTTTTTTAGGTAATTTTTGACACCTTAAATGTTTTAATTTAATTTATTTTCAAATATACTGATGACTAGGGCTCGGATAAATATGTATTAAAAAATTCAAAATATGTACATATAATATGGACCAAAAATGTAAAATATGGAAAAAATATGGAGTATAAAATAAAAATATCTTTCATATTAAGCATTGTTTATTGTGAAAAGTTACTGCAGTAACAGTTACATTAAAAAAATTATAAAAAGATAGCGATATGTTTAGGTAATTAAAAAAAAAATTAAGTTTACTCATCTTCCACTAAATCTGTCTTATTAAATTGATTGCAGTACACAATCACACGCTTGTTTAAATTATCGTAATAAATTTTTTAAATAATCGTTAAAACTGTCAATTAGGTCTAAATATAGCCTTCCACCACCACTTCAGCCTGTCACAGTCCACTGTTGGACATAGGCCTCCAGAAGTTCGCGCCCGATATTATGACGCGAACTCATGTGTTTTGCCCATAGTCACCACGCTGGGCAGGCGGGTTGGTGACCGCAGGGCTGGCTTTGTCGCACCGAAGACGCTGCTGCCCGTCTTCGGCCTGTGTATTTCAAAGCCAGCATGGATGGTTATCCCGCCATCCGTCGGCTTTTTAAGTTCCAAGGTGGTAGTGGAACTGTGTTATCCCTTAGTCGCCTCTTACGACACCCAAGGGAAGAGAGGGGGTGGCTACATTCTTTAGTGCCGTAACCACACAGCACAATATAAAAATATAGCCTTATATTGGCTGTAAAATCTTTCCACGTCACAATAAAGGCAAATAAGTAAGGTAGGGCACAGCAGGAAATATCCTGCTCAAAAACTGGAGCCGCCCGACTGGGGAAGTACCTCAAACATGCAGCAGATCACTACTAAAAAATGCTGCTTTCAACCAGTGTTGTGTTCCTGTGGTGAATAAGGTGACCAGAGCTCCTGGGGGGATTGGGAGTATGGTCGGCAACGCGCTTTCAATGCATCTGGTGTTGAAGGTATCATGTTTTTTTTAAATATATAAAAAAACATGATATAATGGGAGCGTACTTAAAGACGCCTAGTTCCGTAATTGGGTAAGGCACGTCTGCAGTACCCTCAAAACTCAGTACGCATTTAACTTTATTAATTGTTTTTAGTGTATCGAAGCCTTTATTTTTGTCTTAAGTCTATTATTTTTTTATGTTGGTAAGTCGACAAACAAGCGTACGGCTCACCTGATGGTAAGTGACTACCGTAGCCTATAGACGCCTGCAACACCAGAAGCGTCGCAAGCGCGTTGCCGACCCTATCCCCAATCCCCCCCAGGAGCTCTGCTCTCACCAACAGGAACACAATACTGCTTAAAAACAGTATTATTTAGCTGTGGTCTTCTGTAAGGTCGAAGTACTACCCCAGTCGGGCTACTCCATATTTTGAGCAGGAAATTTCCTGCTGTGCCCTAACTCAGTTATGTAGTTGTAGTGTTAGTAGAATATTAGTTTTTGTTTAGCTATTTCAGCAACACCGCCTTCTGCTTCAGAAACTTTTTTTCTATTTCTTTAATAATCTTCAGGTTTTCATTTGATTGATTTGATCGGCGGCGCGGGGGCAGATAATGTGGAATAAATGAAGTTAGAACTTAGAGTATTAAAAATCAAATTACGACGAATAATACGCGAGAGAAATGAAACTCGCGCGTCTGTGTGGTGGCGAGAATGCAAATACGTAAAATTATATCAATTTTTGTGAACTAATTCATGTTCTATGATATAAAAATCGAAAATATGGATGATTGTGATATTTTTTTGTAAAATATGGACTTACCCATGAAATATGGCAAAATATGGAAAAATATGGAAAATAAAAATTAGTTTTTCCGAGTCTATATGTAATAATCAATGTATAGAAGACATTCAAAACCGAAAATCGTGTAAATTAAAAATATGTATTTACATATTAATCCGAGCCCTACTGATGACAAAAATAAATAGTGAGTGTTAAAATGTGCTGTGTGGTTACGGCACTAAAGAATGTAGCCACTCCCTCTCTTCCCGTGGGTGTCGTAAGAGGCGACTAAGGGATAACACAGTTCCACTACCACCTTGGAACTTAAAAGGCCGACGGATGGCGGGATAGTCATCCATCCAACTGCTGGCTTTGAAATACACAGGCCGAAGACGGGCAGCAGCGTCTTCGGTGCGACAAAGCCAGCCCTGCGGTCACCAACCCGCCTGCCCAGCGTGGTGACTATGGGCAAAACACATGAGTTCGCGTCATAATGTCGGGCGCGAACTTGTGGAGGCCTTTGTCCTACAGTGGACTGTGATAGGCTGAAGTGGTGGTGGTGGTTAACATGAATATTATAATAATATATATTAGTAATAGCTTAAAAAGCTTGTAATTGGCTTGATGTAAGTTTTATAATCTTGAGAATAAATAAAAACTATAACCGAACATTTACCTCGACTCCGCACCTAAGTGCATCTTTTAATAACTTGTCTGTTTCAACTGCTTGTTCAATTAATTTGTGACATTGTTTCAGTCGTTTCACGCATATATAACACAGAGACTGCATGTAGGTGGAGTTAAGCTGAAAAATAAACAATTTTTTTACAAAAAAAGTGCGTGTACTTCAATTACACCGACAAGTAATACAACGTAATAAGACGAAAAAATAGTCAAGTAAATAATAATAATAATAATACTCTTTATTGTACACCATTAAAAGAAACAAGAAAATAATAACATAAAATGAAAGATGTAGAAAGGCGGTCTTATCGCTGAAAGAGCGATCTCTTCCAGACAACCTTTGGGTATAGGACACAAAGCAGAAACTGCAGTTAGGAAGTAAACGAATAATAACTGGTGTGCGAATTACAGTATATTTAAATGAAGTACATATAAATAATATAAATATATAATATACATATAATAATATAAAATATACAATATACATACTATATACTTATACATATGCATATATATACTTACACATATAAAAAAAAATGCAAATACGCGCTATTAAAGATTACTCATAAACTTGTAATCAGATCTCGATCTAATTTAAACAAGACTACATGACAAGTATTAGCTTTCGATTAAAGTAAGAATCTCTATAAGTACTTGTCAGATCTCAATTAAATTTAAATAATTAAATAGGACCACATGACACACAAAACCTTTCATATAAAACAAAATTGATCGAAATCGGTCCACCCAGTCAAAAGTTCTGAGCTAACATACATAAAAAAGGCGTGTGTGCGATTCACACACGATAGAAGTGAAACTTCTTTGGCAAACTAATTTAAAAAAAAACTACATAATTAAAAATTAGCGGCTTGCGGCTCGACCTTCCCTGTTGTTGCCTTCCGGTTTGAAATCACAACGATTCTAAAGAAGTTTCACTTCAAAAAAAAAATACAGTCGAATTGAGAACCTCCTCCTTTTTGGAAGTCGGTTAAAAAGTAGACGACCAGTTTAGCAAATTACTTCATGAAACGCTTTGCTTATATTCTTATGTGTTTATATGAACTGTATGAAAAATAAAACTCAAAAAAGCTGATTAAACACGCAAGTCCATCACAAACACACAATATACTTTTTAATGAAAATTTGTAGTTAAAAAAATTTATTAGACTTACTTCAATACTAGTTATTTTTTCGTAAACATCTTGTAAGTACGTATTTTTAATGGAATATATTTGTAAATCTCTTTTTAAACACAGTCTACATACATTCGCATAATTATTACTGTGTTCTCCATATTCATCCATATATTCCATATTTATTTATCAAAAATCAAAATATCCAAAAAATATCGTAGACAACTAGACCACAGATTACTTTAGATTAGTTATGTGCGCTATATAGCACAGATAGTTGTAAAACTATCTATTCGCTGCGACAACGATAGCTAGTTATGTAGCGAAGCAAAACTATCTATTTTCCACAACGTGAACAACGACCGCTGTCTCCGTTTTGTCGCTACCAGTCACTGCGACAACGAAGCAAAACTATCTATTTTTCACAACGTGAACAACGACCGCTGTCTCCGTTTTGTCGCTACTAGTCGCTGCGACAACGAAGCAAAACTATCTATTTTTCACAACGTGAACAACGACCGCTGTCTCCGTTTTGTAAATTTGAACACTGTATTCGTTGCGACAACGATTTAGTGCTATTTAGAAATATCAATATTTACTATTTATTATTTATTACTAACAACAACAAATCTTGGTAACGTCTAAGTTTTATTTTTTGTTTTATATTGTTTCGTAATATTTGTTCGTTTGCTTGTAATTGTAGCTAGAATTTACTTTTTAATTGTTAACGTTTAATTTTTTAAACAAATGTATTTTTCCTTTAGTTTTAGCGAAATCTGATTGTGTTAAATTTATTTGTGAGCACAGTTTTGGTTTATGTTTTATGTTCGTAAATTTAATTTTATTTTGTTAATTTTAACTGTTTGTGTTCCTTAACAATAAAATAAATAAATACTTTTTTGGAAGATAATAATATATCGATAGTTCGATATTGAAATGTAGATATCGACAATTCGACACTCGATATTTTGAAGTAAAACTTCTTTACGTATGCTTGACTTGGGAAGTAAGCTGGTGAGTGCATAACGAGAGCGTTACGAAAAGTGTGATCGGGCGAGAAAAAAGGAAGTTTCGTAACACTTCAGTCGTGTGGTCTAAAGTATTAGAGTATACATTACAGTACTACTGTAATCTAAAACTGTAACTAGTTTTTTCTAGTTTTTTTTTTAGTCTAACTAGTAAAACTTCTTTACGTATGCTTGACTTGGGAAGTAAGCTGGCAGTGGTAAGCTTCTAATACTGTAGTCTAAAGCACAATCGTTTTTTTAAGTAACTTTTTATTTTTGAAGTGAAACTTCTTTAGGCGCATGAGGAGCAAATTTTAAGTACGCCTGTATAAAAATTTAAATACTTTTATAAATATAATTTAATCATTATCACAAGACTGTTAAAGTAGGAAGGGAAGTTCTTTGTAAACGTTTTGTAACGTCAAATGATATCAATCAATTATAGTCTTTATAGCAATACAAATAAGAGCCATATTTGATTGACGGTATGGAAATAGATAGTTTTCAAAATAGATAGTTTTTACAACGTTGTTCGCGGGCTCATAGCGGTTACGTTTCGCTATTTTAAAAAGGCATAACGACACATTACTACTTTAGATACTACGTATGACTAGACAAGACAGACCACTGCCAGTGTTGCCAACTCGAATTTTATCGAGTAGGTAGATACAATTTCAAAAGTTGGTAGTTTCCAACCATCTTCAATTCGAAAAGTAGGTAGATCTACCAACTGTGTATAATTTCGAGTTTTATATACGATTCTAGTACCCTAAGATATGATACCTTTAATTAATTTTTTTTTTCGTAAAAAGTAATCATTATACAATCATTTATATAGTAAAAAAGGAATAATAACTAAAAATTACTGAAATGCAATTTTCTATTAAAAAAAATTTTAAGAAAAAAAATTGTTTAATTTTTGAAGTAAAACTTCTTTAGGCCGATGTGGGGTAAAATTTGACGCACCACTTGGATGGGTGACCGCCTGGTAACACCGCGTGACGTTGGCTTTTTGTTTTTTTGTTTTTTTAATTTTTTTTGTTTTTTCAATTAATAATTAATTAAGAACAGTAAATAATATTCATGTAAATTGTTTTCAGGTTGTGATATAAAAAATACTTGTTTTAATCTGTTTTGTAATCTCAAACCCGGAATAAAAATAATTTTTTTTTAAATTAAAGTATAAACTGCAGCTTTGATCACTTTTAGAATATTATTAAAAATCTAGTTTCAATTAATAAACAATACTTAAATATATGAATTGTCTGAACACGTCAAAGCACGTACCGGGGCACGGCTTCATAGAAAAATGGGCATTGTCTAAATCAACCAATAAGAACACGTCAAGACTTCAACTTGAAATCTTGCTTGAAAAGTTGAAATATATTACATCGATATATTCCTAGTGACGAGTGCGCGAACGAATACGCTGTTTAAATTTCTAGTATATATAACATAATATTAAAAATTTTCAAAAACTTGAAAAGTTGGTAGATTTTTCTCGTGAGGTGGTAGATTTGAGCGAGACACGGAAAGTTCTACGGGTAGATCTACCTAAAAGTTGGTAGAGTTGGCAACGCTGAGACAGACTAGTGTATACTTGGTGTATACCAAAGAGTAGTGATGTGGTAGTGATGATCAACTCGAGTTACTAACTCGAGTTAACTCGAGTTGGGCTTAACTCGAATTAACTCGAGTTGAATTCTCTCCGACTCGAGTTCGAAAACCGAATGAAACTGACATGGAGCGAAGATTTCCGATCATTTGAGACTATAAATAAAAAATGAATGAATACATTCATAACAAACAAATTATGAGTTAACTTTAAATTTTTAGTGTTCTGTTTTTGACAAAATGCCGGATCCTAAAAGGAAATCTTTGGTAATTTGGTTTGGGATATATTTGACCCGCCAGTGAGTGATGATGATTTTATATTTGTCTGATCAATACCCCAGATTGATGAGAAGATTGGTGCGATCTGCTAGGACTTACCGAATTATTTTTTAGCTTTTAGTACATAACCTAACTACATCATTTTTATTGTAATAAAACCGTTTAACATAAAACATTTTTTGTTTATTTTATTTTCCAGTTTTTAATTTGTTTAAGTTGAGTAGTTTTTAGATTAGTAACAAATATACCTACACTGTCTAATAAACTGTATTCTACCAATCAAGCCGTTTCATTAGATTCCCATATTGAGGTATTTGTGGAAAATATGTAATCCACCAATTTGTGGCGGCAGCTATGTTGGATTTTTCATCGTGAGCTCTGTTCTACCAATAAAGCCCTTCATTTGATACATATTGCAGTATTTGTGGAAAATATGTAATCCTCCATTTTGTGGCCGCGGCCATCTTAGATTTTTCATAGTGAACACTATTTTACCAATCAAGCTCTTTCATTTGATACCCATATTGAGGTTGTTGTGAAGTAATATGTCATCCGCCATTTTGTATCGACGGCCATCTTGGATTTGCAATCATAAGGAATATATTATGTTGTATTGTCATCAAGATTAAGAGTGTGTATTAAATATCAGATCAATCTGTCATCAGGAAGGGGGTAAAATTCCAATTACCAAATTTGACCCAAACATGACTCAAGTCAAGCTAAATAAAACCGCTTAAAAATGAAAGAAATGAAACAGATAAAAATATCATTTGTCCGTTTTAATTTTTGAACTGAAACTTCTTAGGCGCATGAGGGGTAAAATTTGCGCTACCGGTAACGCGGCAGCGTCATGACGTTCAGTAGTTGGATGGGTGACCCCGGACCTGGGAACACCCCGTGACGTTGGCTTTAGTTTTTTTCAATTAGTTTTTTTTTTTGTAATTTAAATTCGTCTTTTTAATTATTTTTCTTAATTATTTTTTTTTCATTGATTTGCCAAAGTAGTTTCACTTCTGACATGTGTACTTTGTACCCACGCAATTTATTTTAAATCATTATTGCGAAGCTGAGGAATAACATGGTAAAAAATTAAAAAAATCATTTACTCTGTTTCATCTAGTTAACTCGAGTTACGTAACTCGAGTTCAACTCGAGTTACGTGAATTTCAACTCGGGTTAACTCGAGTTTTGTTTTTTCGAGTTGGCACATCTATAGTAGCTTCATTTTGATGAAACGAACAAAAAGTTCCTCTTTGAAAACTCTCGATTGTGGTAGATTTAGATAATAGAGTTAGCAGGAGATAGAGCAGTAGTGAGCTTAGGACCGGGATAACGTACCACGCAATTTGTAGGACAATATTAGCATCAAATTATATAAATATTAACTAACTAAAAGAAAAAAAAAATCAGAAAAAAAAATCAATTTTTGATGACCTTACGAGGTCATCAACTTGATGACCTCGTATGGTCATCAAAAATTATTACTAACCAGCTGATTTTCTTTCTTTTAGTTCATTAATATTTATATATGTCGGAGAGTCAATGCAGATAGTTATTAATGTCGGTACATACGTTATTCGTCTACCCTCACTCATTCTATTATTTGAGTTATTCTGACTTATAGGTCGGTACCTGCGCTGTTGTCGATATTCAACTACCCTCATTCTATTATTCGAGTCATTCCTTTGTGCATAAAAGACCGATGCGGCCGCAGCTAGGGCAGTCTTGGCTCTGGCGTGGCGCGGTGCACTTGTGTATCCTGCTAGTAGCTTAACCTCAACTCTTGTAAGGGTTAGTTTGTGTACACGAATTAATTGTTACTTTATATTGTGGGCAACTCGGGCAGTGGAGGCGAGCGTTAATGCGCATTTTAAAGACGGCCGTCTTAAACCTAGACTCGGGTCGCAACTCCCGGGCACTGCCTTGAGTTGTCATTCTGCCACGCGACACGGTACCCGCTCGGTGAGTCCATTTAATACTTAGTAGTTAGTCTTCACTTGTGTTAAATTACATTGTTAATAAACCAGTTCGTTCATCCGTCCGTTCTTCTCCTACCTACTTCTGATCTGCGACATATAATTTAATGGTACTATTGTTCAGGCCGGATTCAACCGTACTGCGCTGGAATGATAGTTCAATGTCGCGTAACCGGTTGACCCCCCCTCACCGATGCCTGCGCCCGCGGCGCGGGGCGTACTGCGATGGTTTAGTAGGAATTTGGTTGCGGTCCGGGGAACCCGCGCGCTTGTTGGACGGAGCAACTGACTCCGGCGCGATTTGAATTACGGATAATAATTTCGTTTTGAACTTCGATAAACTTTCTTGTATATCAGCGTGAATAATTCGTGAATAGTGAAACTATTTAGTTTGACCTCGTGTATTAGATACGGCGCGGTGACTTTGATATTGTGACCGCGGGCGCGGGCGCCATTTTATTAGTGTATTAATCTCGTAGTGTGCCGTCGCATGTTACTTCGATTGTATGGGCAATTGATTTAACGAATATTGAGTGATTTGTTTGGCCGCGTGAATTTGTCTGTAGTGATATTAAAGTGTATATGTATTAAAAACTGCTGTTAACTGTTCTGTGTGATATGGATTTTGTATTTAACGATTAATTGTGCGTGTTAATATTTCTGTCTCTTAACCCTTGTGAACTGTGAGTAGTGCTGTGGATTGTACGGGTAATTGAGTTGATCGTGATTACGGCTAAGACCGTATTAACTTATCGAAAGTAATAGTGATTGTTCCGTGTCGGACGAACTCTGTGATAAGGGGCCGTCCATAAATTACGTCATCGATTTTTTCAGATTTTAGACCCCCCCCCTACAATCATCCTATCGTCATTTCTTAATGACCCCCCCCCCCCCCCCTTCTCCCAAAATTGACGTCATTACCAGTTTGACAAAATTAAAACATTGCAGATTTGAGAAAAATAGGGTATTAATGATTAAAACACTTGATTATAGAATCACCTTTTATTATTTTTACTTTGGCAATAATCATTGGTATAATATAATATAAAAGTAAAAAATAGGGAATAATAATATTATATATTATTATTCCCTATTTTTTACTTTTCTTTGGATAACTCCCACGGAGTTTTCACCCATTCTTTTAAATTCTGGATCACGGGTAATATCTCCGTATCCTCCCGATATTCGTTGTATTCGATATATATTGTGTGTTTTCCAATTGCAGCACCAAAGCGCATTTTAAGGCGTAATGCTCAATTTTGAATGTTTCAACTACAGCAATGCTTCGCTCAATCGAGCACATTCAAGTTTCTAGTTTTCCTATTACAGGATTTAAGCGCATTATGCGGTTTAATGCTCAACGTTGAATGTTTCAACTACAGCAACGCTTCGCTCAATTGAGCACAATAAAAAGGACTGCTTTTGCGTGATGCGTACAACGATACAAATTACAATCTATACCAACCCAGTAGCAGAAAATTAACATTAATTTAGTGTTTATTCTTTAAATTGTTCTAAATTTTTGATCCCTTCCTCGAATCCCTTGATCGAATTTTTTTATTAACCCTCTATAACACTTTAACTTAGATTTTGATAATTGTTACATATTTGGATATCATTCAAAAAATAAAAATACACGTATTTCTGGATTTTTTTAATTATGTAATAATTAAGCCATAAAAATAGAAAAAAGGGAGTGTAGCTTACAGGCAACAACGAGTGATAACAGTACAAAAAGTACATTATTTGTGAATTATAAAAGGTGGAAGTTTTTGAAGCAATTTTTATTTTTGTGTGGCATAAGGCCACCCCACACTTTTAACATATTATTATGTATAGTGTGAGTAAATCCAACGTAATTTGGAAACCCAATGCATTTTTTTATCCGCCCCTTGGGGCCAGTATCCAATCTGGTCTTGACGAATTGCCTGAGGAGGCACATGCTGTGCAGAACCTCTGTGTTTCTTTTGTTTTGTGAAGAATGAGTTCTTGTACCTATTTTACAGAACTTTCAGCATTTTCCCGACGGAAATCGGCTGAAGATATAATGATCTTCTAAGTTTATTAGGGCTGTAGCGTTTTAGCAAGTTTCAGGCTTTGTTGGAGCATATCTGTTAATCCACACAAAGTTCTGTTCTAATGGAATTCGTCCAAACGTTGTGCTCAAGGCTTCAATAACCAGTCAGATTTCGAAAATGCTATCGGCATTCGGGTCAGTCTGGAGAAGACATTTGCTATTGTCATTGAAATGTAAGAATTGTAAAAAAAAATTCGAATATGCTCAAACCCATTGTCTGTTGAACAAGTGGTGTACCAAGTACGCCCCCCCCCCCCACCAATGGTTGGTCACTCTGAGCAGTTGAGCTAGTGACATCAGGTACACCAGAACTATAAATTGTCGTATATCTGTTTCAGATACACCAAAGGTGCCAGTCATTTCGATTATTTTGTACGACGTAAAGATTAGTTTCCTCTGCTATTTTTTCATAGGTTCTGGAGGAAAAAGGAAAAGAAAAATTTCGGTAGGACTTTCTTTGTCTAATATATTAGGATCTAGTGATTAGTTGAATGTCTGCTGCTGTCGATTTAATTCAATATGCTTTTTGGTCCGTCGTAAGTTTAGTTTTTCTGGCTTAGGTCATTTTGCAGGAACTGGGAGACTTGTGGCACGTAAAGACGAAGCCAGTGATTCCACATTCGGGGCAGAGCCAATGTAGTCATCCTCTAAATTTACTATAGTCACCTCCAAATCAGTTTCATCCATCAAAGATTTGTCAACAAACTTTTCAAACTCAGGGTCAAAATTTGGGTCTGCTGACCCACACTGACTGTCATCATCCAAATCCAGAACAAGATGGTTACTCATAAAAACATCATTAAGTAAATCTTCAACCTAGAATGGCTGAAGTAAAAGCTTGCGAGCCATTCTGAAACAGGAAAATAAACCAGTCCCTGACCAAACATTTCATACTAAACATAGCCCTTATCACATAATGTAGCCCATAAGATACAAACACCAAAAGCAAGATAATTCAATACACAACTCCCAATTACACAAATATGACATTATATAACAAAATTTACATATTTACCTCCAAGATAATTACAAAACTACAAATTTTGGAACGCTAAAACTATTATTTACAGATTTTTTTACTTGTAACTTCAACCAACTTGTTCAAATCTTGTCTTCACTAAAGTAATATTGACTTTTGAGTTAAGTGGTGATAACTAGTTGAAAATTATTGTATTAATCTTGCAACTAGTTGTGTAGGCAACAGACTACAGTAGATTTTAGCGTATAAAAAGTAACCAGTATAAAGTAAGAGAGGTGAAAGCACTTTGTTGCCTGTGGTCTACTGTATGTTACAGAGGGTTAAGATTAACAACTACCTATATCGTTAGTAATGTTGAATTGTTGAAAAATATTTTTCTTCGAACTTTTTTGGAAATAATAAAAAGTTAATTCAGACTGTGATAAAAAATTGTAATATTTTACAGTTATTTAACTATTCTTTACGTTGTTATTTCTTGCACTGTGTCCCCGCTATATGATAATATGACACTCTCTCTCATGACCATTGGTTGCAAGTTGACTGGAAGAGATTTCTTCTAGGGATAAGTCTGTGGGATAAGTCCACCTTAGCCATCAACTATATGTCATATATGTGTAATTTTCTGTAATTTCTGTATATTCTTTTTTTTAGTGGAATAAAGTATATAATAAAAAAAATATAAGTAAGTATGGATGAAGTTACAAACATTGCCTATATTTTTTTTGTATTCCATATTTAAAATGTGATTACAATTATTTCAGTTTAGAATTCAAAACTTTTAACGAAACCTCCACATTGTAATGACTTTGATCGAACCATTGAATGAAGCAGGCAATCATAAATGTTATCAAAATGAAGACAACAATCTTATTTGTTCATATTTACGAAAATGAAAATAAAGAAAACCACGAAGAGCAATCAGTAAGTGTTTAACTAAGTACGAAGAGCCTGAAGTTCATGATTCTTATCAGGTACAAATAGTTCATAGTGAAACTATTTTGTTTTAATCTAAGTGAAATAAAATTTAACGTCTTACAATGTAGGTATAAAATGTTACATTACTAATATATTACAATTATTTCAAACAGATACAAGATAAATATTTTTTTATAATTTAAATAATTTTTCATTATAAAATGTTCAATCTTCTTAGCAAGAAGTTAAAAGATTAGAACTAAGTGTTTTATTTGTATAATTATTTTAGGTTACATTGCAAATATTAAAAGGGATGAACTTATAAATTCATTCTGCAGATTTTAAAACAGAGAGTAATACTGAGAAATAATAATTTCATTAATTTTTAAATGTATAGTTTATAGACTGCAGATTAAATTTTGAAGTTTTAATCTATACTAATATATAAAGCTGAAGAGTTTGTTTGGTTGTTTGTTTGTTTGTTTGTTTGTTTGAACGCGGTAATCTCTGGATCTACTGGGCCGATTTGAACAATTCTTTCAGTGTTAGATAGCCCATTTATCGAAGAAGGCTATAGGCTATGTGTCATCGCGCTAAGACCAATAGGAGAGGAATCCACGCCGACGAAGTCGCGCGCAGAAGCTAGTTAAATTATAATTGTCTGTTATGTTTCTAATTTTTCTGATGCTGTGTGGACAAAGAAAGCCACAATGGCAATGCTTAGCATATATGAAGCAAATGTACAATAAATCGCTTGTGGAAGAAAACATCAGAAGGCTTAAAGATTTATGTACGCAGGCAAAAATACTTAATGTCAGCAGTAATGCTGAAGGTGTATTAAACTATTAATAGTGTGTTGATTAGAACTTTTCATTATAAGGATTAAGTTATGGTTTTACAGGTAACAGCAGATCAGGTTAAATGAAAATTTAATCGCTTAAACAATAAAAATATAAGGACAACAACAATAAGAGTAGAAGAGCTCATATGACATTTGAATATTTGAGCAATTTGAACAAATTTTTCATAAAGAGAAAAATGTTTCCACTCCACATGCATTTTCTTCTTTGACACTTTCTACAGATGGAAAAAAAGGAAGCATGACATAACCCAGATCAAAAAACATTAGTAAGAGTAAAAAATTCAAAACAACTGCAATTGCATACGTTAAAAAAACTGCAAGAAACCAGCAACGCATTCAAAGTATGGTACTTTTACAAAACATTCAAGAAAACCACAAGGCTAGAGATGAAAACATGACTAAATATTTAGAAATGAAAGAGAAAGAAATGGAGTTAAAAAAATGGAATCGATGTTCGTGAAACAGAAATGTAGGTAATATATATAATATAAGGTAATATATATATAAGGTAATATATATAATGTTTTAGACTTGGAGTTTTTCCTGTTCCACTAAAATGTTCTCTAATAACTCCAGTATACAAGGGAGGGGAGAGAGACAACATAAGCAATTATAGGCCCATTTCAGTATTACCAGCAATATCTAAAATTATAGAAAAATTACTCAACAACAGGCTACTTACTTATTTAGATAAATTTAATATACTATCTCTTTCTCAATTTGGGTTTAGACGAGGGAAATCAACAGAAGATGCAATAACGGCCCTCACTGCAATGGTCACAAATCAACTCGACAAAGGAAATAAATGTTTGTCTGTTTTTTTGGATCTCAGAAAAGCTTTTGATACTGTCTCTCTCCCCATCCTTGTACATAAGCTGGAAAAAGCTGGAATTAGGGGGAAAGCACTCTCATTATTCAGGGACTATCTTTCGGAAAGAAGGCAAATGGTCAAATTAGGTGAATTTGTAAGTGAAAATGCTACTGTGACATATGGCGTCCCTCAAGGAAGCGTTTTGGGCCCTACGTTATTTCTTTTGTACATAAACGATCTGTGCAACATTCAGATAAAACAAGCGAAGGTCTTCTCCTATGCAGACGACACTGCGATCGTCTTCACTGGCAATTCTTGGACAAATGTCAAAGAAAGTGCTGAGCAAGGTATGACTCTGGTAAGCAAATGGTTAAAAAGCAACCTGCTAACACTAAATACAACTAAATCAAATTATATTTGTTTTTCAATAAACAAGCAAACACAACCTGACAATGACCTTAATATAAAAATACATAACTGCGAAGACTTGCAAAACAGAAACTGTAACTGTCCTAAAATAGATAAAGTTGAGTGCACGAAATATTTGGGAGTTATAGTGGACCAAAGATTATCATGGTACCCGCACCTAGAAAAAGTAGCGAGTAGAATCAGAAAATTAATTTTCATATTTCGTACATTACGACATGTGATTCCAAGTCCGGATAAAAATGATAAATTAACATCAAGGAACATTCTTACGGAAATATATGTCGCTCTAGTCCAATCAATTCTAATTTACTGTATTCCCATTTGGGGAGGTGCACTAAAAACAAAGTTTCTAACGCTAGAACGAGCTCAGCGAGCTTTAATTAAGGTTATGTATTTTAAAAATACAATGTTTCCTACGGACCAACTGTACGAACTAAGTTGCTTACTAACTGTACGAAAGCTTTATCTATTGCACATAATTTTGAAAATGCATAAATCCCTTCCCTATGACCCACAATTAGAAAATAAAAGAAGGAAATATATAATAGCACGTACCCCAGGGACTAGAACTTTATTTGCTAGCATTCAATATGAGTCACGTTCATGCTTTTTGTATAATAAAATAAATAAAATATTAAATATATATTCCATGCTATATTATGAGTGTAAGAAAAAAATTAAAGAATGGTTGAAACCACTCAGTTATGAGGAAACAGAATCTTTTATGCAGATCGCAAATCAGCGATAGAAAAGCATATAAAATGAACGAAAATATGTACACTACACATCATACCCGTATATACTGAACACAAATACGTAATAATAATGCATCCACCTGAACGCACACCACGCACCTCAGACAACTCACCTCATACATAACTACATTTAGGCGACTTCAATGAGCACAAAAGAACAAAATAATTGTCATTACATTGTAAAACTAGTAACTTTTTATTATTTATTTATTTGATTTTTAATATTGATTATTATTATTTTTTTAATATTATGCTAATGGAAGAGCGGAGTCTCCTGGTACAGGCAACAACATGCTTAAAAGGAGGCTCCAATCACTAGTGGATTTTTGTAAGAAACTTTTTAGTAAATAAATTATTATTATTATTATTATTATAAAAAAGATATTGCGAGTGAAAAACTAAAGTTGAATGAAAAGAAGCACAAGAACTGGTTAAATCTAGAAAAATTTAAATGTGAACTTCTAGAAAAACTGTTAAAAAAATCGTACCGACAGCGAAGATTCATTAAATTAACAAAAATTAATGTTTAAGAGTTTGTTGTATGTGCCTAAAAAGTTTATTTTAACATGCCAAAACAAATACTTTATTTTAAGTTTTAGATTAAGATTTTATTGTACTTAAAAGTTTATTATGTTTTTAACATGCAAAAACCAATAAAACATTTTTTAAAGTTTTTTATTTAAATAAACAGTAGATTACTTATTTAATAAATTTTAATTCTTTATCATTTTAATTGAATTTTACAAATCAATTTACAAGTGGTATAGAAAAGTATAGATATTTTATTTTGAGCTTAAGAAACTTGTGCATCTGGAAACAAGTCTCTGAATAATAGTATTCTACGATCTCTATCATTTTTATTATTTTGATATTGTTCTTTATAACCATGTTCCTCTAAATTTATTCTACAAATTCTACAATTGTACATTATCCATGATTATCATCTACAAAGATCAAAATTATCATGTCCATTGATACACTAATTGTGCAAAATACATGCTGCTGTAACAATTTTGGATACAAATGATAAATCTTTGTACTCAGTAAAGAATTTAATTTTTTTTTTTTTTTTTTTTTTTTTTTATGTTACTAGGTTGGCAAACAAGCGTACGGCTCACCTGATGGTAAGTGACTACCGTAGCCTATAGACGCCTGCAACACCTGAAGCATCGCAAGCGCGTTGCCGACCCTATCCCCAATCCCCCCAGGAGCTCTGGTCACCTTACTCACCAACAGGAACACAATACTGTTTGAAAACAGTATTATTTAGCTGTGGTCTTCTGTAAGGTCGAGGTACTACCCCAGTCGGGCTGCTCCATATTTTGAGCAGGAAATTTCCTGCTGTGCCCTACCTCAGTTAATTAGTCGAAAACGGCTTTTCAACGAATATTGAATTCGAATTGGTATTTATACTAATATTATAAAGAGGTAAAGTTTATAACTTTGTTTGTTTGCAGTGGGTAATCTTGGAAAATACTGATCCGATCATAAAATTCTTTTACTAACAGAAAGCTACACTATTCAGGAGTGACATAGGCTTAAGGCTATATTTTATTGCAATTGATTATAAAATACACTGAAAATAATAGTAGGTGTTACGAATCGCGCCATCTCTTGACGTGCTCTTGACGACCTGTACCAACTAAACATCGATGTAAAATTGTAAAGTAACAGGTAACAGCGGACGGCGCGCGGCGGGCCAAAGCACTAAGCAGCGACGGTGTTCACGACGTTCACCAGAGTATGATTATAAAGTTCACTGATTCATTGCATTTAAAAATTCGTTATTATTCTGTACGCGTTAAATTTAAAAACTTGAAACATATCAAATTACTGTAAAAATCAAGAAATATATTACGTTTATATTTATCATATTTATCGTTTATTATTTTGTCAGTTCTATATCGAACGTCATAAGATTACATTAATACATTAAATAAGTTTTCTATTGTCTAAACTAGTCTAAAGCGCTAAGATTAGATTAGAAATAATTTTATCTGGTGGTTAAGTATTTTTAAATTTTCCAATTTTCCGCGCAATTTTCTTAATTTCTTGTGACAATAACAAAAACAAAAAAATAATAATTAGCCAAATTGGTCCAGCCACTCAGGCGTGATGGCGTGACCATGACCAAGGAAAATAGGGATTCATTTATTTAAATAGATATCACTTTATTTATACATTGATGAGGTTGCTGTCTATGATTTTTTTTAAACATTTAATTTAGCGCACTCTAGTGGTACATTATTTGAAAAAATTAACATTCAAATTAATGGGGGCTTTACACGCTACGTTAAATTGTAGCAAATAGCAATTTATTGAACGATTTATCGCTCCAACAAATTGAAAGAGCAGAGCACAACTCCAATCTCAATAAATCGCTACAATCTCCCGTTTACACACAACAATAAATTGTAACAATCTCATCGTTACGATAAATTGCTACAACTTAGCAACGAGTGTGTAAAGCCCGCTTAAGAATTTGGCATTGTGCGTCACTGATGCTCTGCAATTGGAACACTACCATTGTTTATTATCAATACATAGTATAAAACAAATTAAATCGCTTTTGCTGTCTGTCCCTATGTATGCTTAGATCTTTAAAACTACGCAACGGATTTTGATGCGGTTTTTTTTTAATAGATAGAGTGATTCTTAAGGAAGGTTTATATGTATAATACATGTAAGTACCACGGGCGAAGCCGGGGCGGGCAGCTAGTATTATATGTAATATTATTGTTAGAGTATTTTATCTGTAGTTATTACTGTATTTGTGTACATCTTATGTTGCATTATGTATGTTTATTATCAGTTATTTTAGTACTGTACGCGCCTTAGCCGCCTCTCACATTTGCAGTCTCACTTACTGGAAGAAATTTCTTTTTAGAAATAATCTTTTTGTACGTGAACAATAAACTATAAATAAATAAATAAGAATGACGTCAATTTTGAAACACCCCCCCCCCATCTATCATTTGCCGTCATCCGCAGACCAAACCCCCCCCCCCCCCTAATTTAGAATGACGTAATATATGGACGGCCCCTAATCAATTTCGTAATTTCTTCTGAACATTCGCGATATATTCTTCGCTGATCGCGAGTAGGTGACGCGAACGTAGATGCAATTATTTCGTTCTGAAGAACTGTGAGAACTAATTGTTCGGCCGCGTTCTGAATCTCGCCGCGAGTGATAAGCGCTCGTGAATGCATCGTGAGCGGTACAACCGTGGTTAAAACGTTCGGTGCTGCATAACCGTGAGGTGAGGGCCGGGACTGGTTGCTGTCGACCCTCTGCGCCGGGATCCGCGCGCCTCGACCAGACAGTCAGTCCATCTTCTTACACACAACCTTCATTACACACCCACAGACCTACACACCGCCCTGACTGTTCTTGAACCTGATCGCCAGGACCCCCTCTGAAGGTAAGCCCTTAATATTATTATTTTGAGTCTCGCGCGACTTATTATTTTTCCATCGGTATATCGTACCCGACGCTAGGCAGTTCGCCGGAGTTCGCTGATGGGCCCCGATCTCCGAGACCCTGCTGAACTGTCTGGCGCCGTAACATTGTGGTAGCAGAGCGTGGTTGCCGCGCCTTGAGCTGCGCGAGTTTTTTTTTGATAGGGTAGGTAGGGGAAGGTTGGCCTGTGTGCGACATCTCGGTTTTTTGTCTTTGTTTTTACCACTGAATTTATTTGCTGGGATTGTTATGTTGCTGAGTTCTATTACTGCATTTGATTATTTACTGAATTGTCTCTCCTACTGAATTTCGTTACTGAATTTATTTGCTGAATTGTTTCTATTGCTGAATTGTATTACTGCCTTGTTTACTTTCTGAATTTGTTTCTATTGCTGAATTCTATTACTGCCTTGTTTACTTACTGAATTTGCTTCTATTACTGAATTTATATCGTTGCATCTGTTTATGTTACGGACTTGTTCTGTTGCTGAATTTGTGTTACTTCATTTGTTTGTATTACTGAATTGGTTTCTATTGTTGAATTTATGTTACTGCATTTGTTTATGTTACTGAGTTTGCTTCTGTTGCTGAATTTGTATTGATGCATTTGTTGTATGGCTGAATTTGGTTCTATTCCTGAATTATATTACTGTATTTGTTTATTTTGCTGAATGTGTTTCTATCACTGAATTTGTTTGTTTCTGTGTACGATGCCTGGGCCCTATCAGCGCTTCTCTTCGCGTCCCTCCCGACCGCGCCTCCGCCACGGGCGGGGGCGCTCGTGAGCGCCTTCCGGTGCGTGACGCTTCTGGCTCGCCCCCCAACCCCTGCGCCCCAGGCCTGGACAGGGGACGTTCCCCTGATCAGTTGGGGTGTCACCCTGCCAGGGGCGGGGGGGGGGGGTCTGCCCCCCCCCCCCCCCCCCCCTCCGCGGATTGAGCGAGAATTCGCCCCTCTTCTCACGCGACCCCCTCCGCTAGCTGAGTGGCCGCGACTGGAGCGCCGCCCTCCCCCTTTTGGTCGGTGTCGGCGACCTTAACGGGTCCCTGCGACTTCTTATCTGTTCCGGCTAGCGCGGCCGGGGCCCTCTGAGTGCCGGGCCCATCCTTAGTTTGTCACTGCTGGCGATCATCTTCGCATACTAGTTTGAGTACATGTCCTTATGATATAGTAGGTTCTCTTCCTAACGTCCCCTTAAATGACGCGCTGGGACTTACTGTAGTTAGACGAGACCCGAGCCTCTTAACGGTGCTCTCTTGCGAGAGTGGCTCTTATCTGTTCCGGCTAGCGCGGCCGGGGCCCTCTGAGTGCCGGGCCCATCCGTAGTTTGTCACTGCTAGCGATCGTCTTCGCATGCTGGTTTGAGTGGATGTCCTTGATGATGTAGTGGGGTTTCTTCCTAACGTCCCCTTAAATGACGCGCTGGGACTTATCGTGTAGTTAGGCGAGATCCGAGCCTTTTAACGGTGCTCTCTTGCGAGAGTGGCTCTCCATTGTGTCGCGCCTGTCGATCCTTAAGTTGGAGCTGTCCGGAGCCGCTCTTCTCATGCGACTCCTCCACCCCGTCCACTCGTCTCTGAAATTTGTCTAGTTATGATTTACTCGCGGACATAATGCCCTTCTGTCCGGGACGGGGGACTGTTCAGGCCGGATTCAACCGTACTGCGCTGGAATGATAGTTCAATGTCGCGTAACCGGTTGACCCCCCCTCACCGATGCCTGCGCCCGCGGCGCGGGGCGTACTGCGATGGTTTAGTAGGAATTTGGTTGCGGTCCGGGGAACCCGCGCGCTTGTTGGACGGAGCAACTGACTCCAGCGCGATTTGAATTACGGATAATAATTTCGTTTTGAACTTCGATAAACTTTCTTGTATATCGGCGTGAATAATTCGTGAATAGTGAAACTATTTAGTTTGACCTCGTGTATTAGGTACGGCGCGGTGACTTTGATATTGTGACCGCGGGCGCGGACGCCATTTTATTAGTGTATTAATCTCGTTGTGTGCCGTCGCGTGTTACTTCGATTGTATGGGCAATTGATTTAACGAATATTGAGTGATTTGTTTGGCCGCGTGAATTTGTCTGTAGTGATATTAAAGTGTATATGTATTAAAAACTGCTGTTAACTGTTCTGTGTGATATGGATTTTGTATTTAACGATTAATTGTGAGTGTTAATATTTCTGTCTCTTAACCCTTGTGAACTGTGGTGACGCGAACGTAGATGCAATTATTTCATTCCGAAGAACTGTGAGAATTAATTGTTCGGCCGTGTTCTTAATCTCGCCGCGAGTGATAAGCGCTCGTGAATGAATCGTGAACATTACAACCGTGGTTAAAACGTTCGGTGCTGCATAACCGTGAGGTGAAGGCCGGGACTGGGTTGCTGTCGACTGTCCGCGCCGGAACTGTCGAGGCGCTGAGCCGTGGCTTGCTGCTCAAGACAGTCAGTCCATCTTATTATACACACCTTCATTACACACCCACAGACCTACACACCGCCCTGACTGTTCTTGAACCGGATCGCCGAGCTCCCCTTTTGAAGGTTAGTGACTACAGTTAAGTTACAGTCGTTAGTACCCGAATAGCTCTCGCGCAGCTGATTATTTTCCATCGGTATTTCGTACCCGACCCCAGGCAGCCCGTTTCGAAGTCGCTATGGGCCCCGATTTCTGAGGCACTGCTGGGCTGACTGGCGCCGTAACAACTATTGTCCTCCAAATTGCGTGGTACGTTATCCCGGTCCTACGCTCACTGTTGCTCTATCTCCTGCTAACTCTATTATCTACCACAATCGAGAGTTTTCGAAGAGGAACTTTTTGTTCGTCTCATCAAAATGAAGCTACACCCGGAAAATTAGCTTGATACTAATCAGGTGAAAAATATGTACTAGGGATCCCTACCTATAAATAGTTTAAAGATAACACATGAGTGCGCGATTGTACACATGCGCAGCTATCCCCTCTACTTATCCCTCAGCGACACAGAAAATTGCCGCAGGCTATAAAAGTTGTAACGACTTGAGCGACCAAATTTCGGTGGGAAATACTCATCCTACGACGAACGTTGAATCAAAAGAGGTTGTAGTAAATTTCATTACCTTTAATTTAAGCACAAAACGGCGTCTATAGGCCGGCACCGAAATTTGGGTCCAAAGTTGGTCAAAACTGTAAACTTCCCTTTTTTGGAAAAAACTATCAACTTTTGAAGAGCTGTATCTCGGCTTCATTTTGACCTACAGAGCTGATTTTGGGCTCAAATTGTAGCTAATTCAAACTACTTTAAAAATGTATCCTATATGTATTCTCTAAAAATGCATACTTTGGAAGATACAGTGAAAAAACCGAAACAAGTGCCAAAATTTCGTGGTTTTTCGAGCGCCCCAAAGTTAGCACAGGTCTTTCGAAGTTGCAAAACTGCATTTACACTACTGGTACTGATCCTAACAACATATGAAAAAAGCAGAACTAGCAGACCATTTGCGATTTTAATGTACAATTTGACTGGCCTATTTTCCCGATTTTTGGTTTTTTTGAACATTGTAAAAAACTATTGGGCCTTACTATATTATTGACATTGTAGCTCCTATTATTACATCAATCTTTAACTTTTCTATCCAATCCTGCACCTTTCCATCTGTGTGGAAAGATGCTCAAATTATTCCTTTACCAAAAAAGTTGAATCCCTCTAATTACTCTGATTATCGTCCAATATCCATCCTTCCATTCCTTTCAAAAGTACTTGAGCGACTTATTTAGAAACAATTGACTCCTTTTCTTCTTCAACACAACCTGATCAATCCTATGCAATCTGGTTTTCGGCATGGTCATAGTACGACTACTGCTTTAGTTAAAATTACGGATGACATCAGATTAGGTATGGACAATCAACTCATTACAGTATTAATTCTACTTGATTTCAGTAATGCTTTTAATGCTGTTGATTTTGATTTATTACTAGCCATACTTAGTTCTCTTAACATATCTCCTGAAGTGACTGACTGGTTTCATAATTACTTGCGCAATCGTCGGCAACGCATATACATTGATGGTCATTCATCTAACTGGTGTATGAGTAAAGCTGGCGTGCCGCAAGGTGGCGTGTTGTCCCCTCTCTTATTTTCGATTTTTATATCATCTGTCACTAATCACATCTCTTCTCTCTGTCATTTGTATGCGGATGATCTTCAAATCTACTCGCAATCTCATCTCGGCGAAATTTCACAATGTATAAATTTTTTAAATAATGATCTTACATCTATTCAACGCTGGAGTAAGTCTTATGGTTTGAGGGTTAATCCTGCAAAAACGCAAGTTATTGTTATCGGCAGTCAGAAGTTAATTTCACGTATCAACTGGACGCAAATTCCACCATTAATAATTGATGGTACTTGTTTACCGATAAGTGATAAGGTTAAGAATCTGGGAGTTACTTTTGATAAACATCTTTCTTGGATTCCTCATGTTAATGAAGTAAGTAGGAAATTGTTTGCCACAGTGAAATCCCTAAAAAGGCTTTGTAACTTTCTCCCTATTCCCACTAAAGTTTTGATAGCGCAATCTCTTCTACTTCCCATTCTTGATTACGCCGATACGTGCTTTGTTAATTTAAATGTGGAACAAGTAAATAAACTTGAGCGGCTACAAAACCTCTGTATTCGGTTCATATTTGGACTTCGCAAGTATGACCACGTTTCTGAATTTCGAAAAAAGCTCAAGTGGCTTCCTATACGACTTCGCAAGAATACTCACATATTGAACCTTCTTTATACTATCCTCTTCAATCCTACCGCTCCACACTATTTAAAAAATCGTTTTGAGTTTCTCTGTAATTCTCACGAACGGCATCTCCGTTCGAAAGAAAATCTGACATTGAAGATCCCTACATATTCTACATCGTTTTATTCTAAATCTTTTACTGTGGAAGCTTGTCGTCTTTGGAACTCATTACCACTGTCTATTAAACGTGCTCAAACATTAGAGACATTTAAAAAACTCACAAAGGAAATGTATTTATCGTCTTAATGTATGTCAAGCAATTTTTATATCAGTACTTTATGCTATGAAGTTTTGTCTTTCTTGCAAAATGTATCAAGTTTTATAGATATACATGCATTAATGTGTGTATAAATATATATATTTAAATATTATTTATATGTGTATGGTGTATAAGTATGTATATGAGTATAATAAATACATGTGTATGTTTATTAGTATGTATCTGTATATGTAATTATGTATATTGTCCTATTTCATAAAAAATTTTTGCGCCCCATCCCACACTCCTTAGTTAGTCCTCTGCCCAAAGGTTGCCTGGAAGAGATCGCTGTATTAGCGATAAGGCCGCCTGTAGCAACTGATGCAACTTTTATTTTTACATATTATTTGTCATACTGTTATAACCGTGTATTGGTGTGCGAAAGTGTAAATAAATAAATAAATAAATAAAATTTCGTGGTTTTTCGAGCGCCCCAAAGTTAGCACAGGTCTTTCAAAGTTGCAAAACTGGATTTACACTACTGGCACTGATCCTAACAATATATCAAAAAAGCAGAACTAGCAGACCATTTGCGATTTTAGCCCTTTTTTGTGTACGATTTGACTGGCCTACTAGTTTATCAAGAGATATGAAATAGGTTGTTAAAAGAAGAGTTCAATGAATCATCTTATCGCAAACTTAAATTAGTTCGACGAGTTGAGACATGAGCTCGTATCGAATAGTTAAATAGGTAATTGAAGTTAGTACGTATATCTGTTCAGAGAAATTGTTCGTATCGTACAACATTCGACACATATCTATACAAATAAATAAAATTGCAGTCTGTTTGTAATATTAAAATAAACGCTTTTTACTAAATGCATATGGATCTATACACGGTACATAAACCAAAATAACATTTTTTACAATTTTTGTCTGTCTGTCTGTTTGTTTTGGCTAATATCTGAAACGGCTGGACTGATTTTGACGGGACTTTCACTGGCATATAGCTGATGTAATAAGGTGTAACTTAGGCTACTTTTATTTTAGAATATTTTTTTTATAGCTGCAAACTGAAAATAACTTTGTTAATAAATTCCACACAGACGAAGTTGCGGACACAGCAGCTAGTTTTATTAAACTCGAACAAACGTATTGTCAACTGTATTACTGTACATTCATACATTGCCATTTTTCTTGACAGCTCTAAATTAGTTTTTTTAATATGACAAGCAATGTACACTGTACGTGCAAATTGTTAGAGGACCCGACGGATACATACCGAGCGCAAGTTTGAGTGAAAGAAATAGAACATTATTATGGTACGTACACGGTACAACAGAGTGTGACAGCAAATTATCAATCGGCACTGCTCGTGTCTCGTTCGTTTCACGAACGAGGCAGTTCGCGGCCGGTGATTGGTGAACTAAACAACTGAACTAAAGAGATGGTTGAATTGTAACTGAAGTACAGAATGAAGGACAGATACTAACTGAAGTACTTCATTTGAAGGATTCATTGATTCATTCGTGAACGACATTCAATGTACTCTGTCACTCTGTGCACGAGACACGACTAAGGCCCTGCGCGCACTAGTGACATTTGTCACCGTGACAAAAAATTCTTTGTCACTGTCACGTCACCGTCACTTTCGTGACTGCGCGCACTTGCAGTGACAGTTTCTTGCATTCGATAAGATGCCATCTCGAAGAGACGGTTGTCTGTGAACTCGTTTTTAGAAATAGAAAAAAATACAATAATAAAAAGTATTGGGTTCACCCGCTTTGGAGTGATAGGCTGATAAGAGGAAAGTTCTACACCATGTTTGCCAACCTACGTACATATGACACGTGACATTTTGTTGCGTCACGGGCATGTTGGCGTCCTCCGCGGACAAAAAGTCGTTAGTCGTAGGCGCCTAGCCTAAGGCCCTGCGCGCACTAGTGACTTTTTGTCTTCGTGACTTTTTGTCACCGTGACTTTTTGTCACCGTGACTTTTTGTCACTGTCACCGCGTCCATCATCCCTAATGAAGGTGCGCGCACTTGGATGTGTGACAATTTGGTGACTTTTTGTCCGCGGAGGACGCCAACATGCCCGTGACGCAACAAAATGTCACGTGTCATATGTACGTAGGTTGGCAAACATGGTGTAGAACTTTCCACTTATCAGCCTATCACTCCAAAGCGGGTGAACCCGATACTTTTATTATTGTATTTTTTTCTATTTCTAAAAACGAGTTCACAGACAACCTATATCTGTATATAATCTGTCACTGCAAGTGCGCGAGGTCACGAAAGTGACGGTGACGTGACAGTGACAAAGAATTTTTTGTCACGGTGACAAATGTCACTAGTGCGCGCAGGGCCTAATACATACATCAAATCATTGATATGATATTTTGATTTTTGAATTTTGATAAATAAAAATATGGAGAATAGTAATAGTTATGCGAATGTATGTAGACTGTGTTTAAAAAGAGATTTACAGATATATTCCATTAAAAATACGTACTTACAAGATGTTTACGAAAAAATAACTAATATTGAAGTAAGTCTAACAAATTTTTTTAACTACAAATTTTCATTAAAAAGTATATAATGTGTGTTTGTCATGGACGTGTTTAATCACCTTTTTTGAGTTAATTTGTCAAACAGTTCATATAACATAAAAGAATATAAGCAAAGCGTTTCATGAAGTAATTTACTAAAGTCGAATTTACTAAGTAAAAGTAATAGTCGTCTACTTTTCAAGAATTCCACCTAAGAGAATATTAACTAAGTATAGTAGGCTTTTTATTTAAATAGGAACAAACATCAAATCAAAATCAATCAAACATCAATTTACATTGTATTTGACTTAGTTCCAAAAGAATTAAGTTTAGAGAAGAAGTAAAACAGAAGTAATTTTTAACTTGGTGATGATCACTTTTAAACTTATCTCCTAATTAGTTTGCATCACAAGCTACGTTATTACTTATAATCTCTATTGAAGTAGAGCACGGCAGGAAATATAGCATAAGTTTTAAGCGACTCAAGTGTAAGTACCTCAACCTTACAGAAGATCTTAACTGAATATCATACCCTCAAGTATTGTTATGTTCATGTGTAAATTCCTGGGGAGAGTAAATGGTTAAAGTTGGCAATATGCTTGCAAGGCTCGTGGCGTTGCAGACGTCTATAGGCTATAGTTACCATCAAGTGGCTTGTTTGCCATCACAATGGTATAAGAATGTAAAAAATGACTTAATCTAAGTCGGTAAATTCTATTTGAACCAAACAAATTTTTTTGAAGTTATACTTCTTTTGGAGTGTTAGGGAAATATGATGAGAGTAAATTTTTACGATGCGCGCGCACACCGCCATAAAAAACCGACACCCTGAAGTTAGCTGGTCAACGAAGAAGAAGTTAGCAACGTGAAGTTGGTTAGCCAATGAAGTATAAATTCTTACATGCGTACATAAGTACACACACACTTTTTTTGTAAAAAAATTGTTTATTTTTCAGCTTAACTCCACCTACATGCAGTCTCTGTGTTATATATGCGTGAAACGACTGAAACAAAGTCACAAATTAATTGAACAAGCAGTTGAAACAGACAAGTTACTAAAAGATGCACTTCGGTGCGGAGTCGAGGTAAATGTTCGGTTATAATTTTTATATATTCTCAAGATTAGAAAACTTACATCAAGCCAATTACAAGCTTTTTAAGCTGTTACTAATATATATTATTATGATATTCATGTTAACACTCACTATTTATTTTTGTCATCAGTATATTTGAAAAGAAATGAAATTAAAACATTTAAGATGTCAAAAATACCCAAAAAAGTTATAGTCATGACAGCAAAATCAATTAACAATATAAAAATTGCTATCTAAATTTAAATTTTAACATTAGGTACATTAAAAAGTTAGATAACATACCCAGTGTTATGCAGTAACCAAATCAAATCAAAATTACCTACTTTATTCAAATAGTCTTCAAAAGCACTTTCGAATGGTCATTTTACAAATTAAAATTTTAAAAGTGACTATAATTTTTAAAAGTGAAGCTACTACCGATTCGGAATGTAGATTCTGCAGAGAAGAATCGGCAAGAAACTTTGCAGTCTTTTAAAAACAATATACTCACATTACAAACAACAATATACTCACATTTAAAAACAATATATAGCAACTCTTTTAAAAACAATATATAAACTGTGTTTTAGTACACAATTAGTAATATCTTGCATGAAATACAGCGTCACAAGTCCACACATCTTTATCAACTATGTAATCCTGCACCGAATATGAAGCTTTATCTAGTAATTTCTTTTTAATAAACACTTAACCCTAACACTTACAGTATTGCAACAAAATTTAAATAATTACTCTAATGTCTCGGTAGACATTACCTTTGTATTATGCCATCGGGTTAGTAAAATTTTTCATGAAAACTAGCTGGCCTCGCAAACATTGTTTTGCCATATATGTTCTTAGTCCCCTTAATCCAGGCCCCCTTATAACTTAGGGGTATAAAAATAGATGTTGGCCGATTCTCAGACCTACCCGATATGCAAACAAAATTTCATAAAAATCGGTCCAGCCAACAACAACACAAGGTCCACAAGAATTTTATATATAAGATAATTCAATCCACAGAAATAAAAATAGTATCTATCACCCCAAGATTGATTACTTGCAAGGAATTAAGTCGAAATCTTGAAATTTAATTGCAAACCAAGAATAAAGAGCAATAACTCTTTTAATTCATTTATTTATTATTTATATATTTCATTTATAATTAAAAAAAGTAATAAACGCATAAATAAATAATATTTTTAAACTAAATGTATTTAATTAAATCGATTGAAAGTTCTTCTTAAATAAAATCGATTATTATTTCGAATCGAATAAATAACGTGTGAGGCAGTCACTAATGTCAAAATTTCTTGAAGTGTCAAAAAGATCATTAGTCGCCGGACGGGGTATAGTAATATGTTGCATGAAATACAGCGTCACAAGTCCACACATCTTTATCAACTATAATTATTATTAATGTAATTTCTTTTTAATAAACACTTAACCCTAAGACTTACAGTATTACAACAAAATTTGTACTAGCTGGCCCCGCAAACATTGTTTTGCCATATATGTTATTAGCCCCCTTAATCCAGCCCCCCTGGGCTTATAACTTAGGAGTATGAAAAATAGATGTTGGCCAATTCTCCGACCTACCCGATATGCAAAATATATTTTACAAAAATCAGTCCAGCCGTTTCGAAGGAATATGGTAACTAACGTTGTGACACAAGAATTTTATATATAAGATAATTCAATCAATCAATCAAATAATATTTCCAGATTGATAAGATAAAATGTGTACAGACATTCACGCTGTCTGTATCATCGATATCGACTATCAACATATCTCTACATCCTGTGGAAAATGACATAAAAGAAGAGTCTGCTAAGATAAAAGAAGAATTAAAAGACGATTGGGATAACGAGATAAATGCCGTCTCCGATCAAATTGGTATGTAATTAAATCTATACTTCTAGACTAATATTATAAGGGTGCTAATTAAACAGCCCTCTTTTTAATAGCATTATTTGCCTCTGAGAACCTACATTGTCTTCTAAATTAATAAGTCAGCCACAATTAACGAGTGTCTTAATGATACTATTTTAGCCACTAGTTATCTTCTATCTAAGCCACTCTAAATTATCTAAATACAACTCAGCGTGGTGGTTATTTTTTAGCATCTAAATTTGTAACAGGCATTCAAGCAATGAACTTTTAAAATATTAATATAATATGACATTAAATAAAATATTGTATTAGCTTCTAATTTTTTAACTCAGTATGTTTAAAATGTAACTCATCCCACATTCATTGATCGTCAAAATTTAGCTAAAATTGCCATCAATAGTAAATTATGGCCACTAATATTACTCATAATGTTACTCATAATGTAATGTTTTTAATGAGGATCAGTAAAGTTCTAGCAAATTCAATAGAACTAGTATTCACGTTATTCTCTATGACATAAGAATGATATTTCTTTTTGAATTATCCAAATCGGACCATTACTTACGAAGATAATTATTAAGTTATAAACATTATGCCGTCCTGCCGCTAAAAAGCTTCCACCGACAGGCGCCGATTCGTAACGCAGATGCGATCTAAAGGGCGCCACACACGTTTATTGTATGTTAAGATAACATAATTATTACCTAAAGTGGTGGTTAATATAGCGTATAGCATAAAAGTATAGCATGCTAAATGTTTATAGCATATAGCATTTGCTATACCGACTATGACTTCGCGCTAAATTTATAACGTCTCAAACGCTAAACGTACACAGCGCGCTGCAGCGAGGCTAGAGCGGGATAACATTACTTTTTAGCGTTTTCGAACTTTTACGTATGTCCACTCACGAAAAAAAACTGTTATTACCAATTTTTATTTTTAATATAAATCAATGTACGAATAAAATTTCCCTAATACAGTGACCAATAAAATAAACATCATAACACTTTAAGATGCTACAAAAATAACTTATAAATTCAAAATTCAATTTCAATACCTCACCTTTCGATAGTGGCAGATTTTTATCACAAACAACACAATAATATTTACACTTAATACTTTTTATACACATTACCTTACTTATTATTATTTAACACATATTTACACTTACCTATTATTAATTATTATTTAATCACTGTCGTTGTCGCTGCAAAATCAAATCACACTTAATACTAACACTAAATAAAACAAAATTAATACTAACACTAGATAAAGCAATTAAAACTAAATAAAACAAACTGAATACTATAACACTAATAAACTAATTACTAATACTAATAATAAAAATTAACAACAATAAAAACGAAAACTTTTGTAGCCGATAGTGTTAAAGACAGAGATAGTGGCACGAATACTAACGTGTGACTGAGACAGATTACCGTATACCGAGCATTTCCGAATAAGCACGAAGCTCTATGAAGTAAGCAAGAAGGGATGTGCAATACGCGCGCCTGAGGGTGTTGTTTAATCGATTTTTATTGAAATCGATTAAAATTAAGTCATAAAAATACATTTATTTTTAATTTTATAAGGTTTTAAATTTTCTCAAATAGTTGTTACTTAAGTAGTCGTTAATAGATAACTGATATTCAAGTAAATCGTGTCTTTCAACTGAGAAAATTTAATTTTTGTAGTTTTTTTTATTAATGTCAAAATCTCGTTTATTAATGACAAAATCCATACTAATATTATAAATGCGAAAGTATCTCTGTCTGTCTGTCTGTCTGTCTGTCTGTCTGTCACGCAATCACGCCAATACTACTCAACAGATTTAAATAAAATTTGGTATACAGATAGTCTAGAGTCTGAGAAAGGACATAGGCTACTTTTTAATGCGAATAAAAGGGTGTAAGGGGTTGAAAGGTGGGAATGAAAATTTGTATGGAACTATGTTCGTATTTCGTAACTGTCAAACATTTAATGTTCATCCCGTCGATATGGTAAACTCTCCGATAAAATTAAAGAACGTATTTAAATAAAGGTTTCGAATCGATAACATATATCCAAAATATACGGATAGTGGCGTATTTTACATTTTAAAAATTGTATAATAATGTCAGTAATGAAAACGGATTGACATAATATATATTGGTTGTCAAATATAAAACGTAGTGGTTACCTATATACTCTTTGGTCAAATATTTATGCGTGCGTTCAGAAATTTATTTAGTGTAAACTAAGGAAAATATATCAAGCTAATTAAATCTTATACTATTAAAAAAAAAGGAAAGCATTTTTTCCCTCAAATCAACGCAGGTGAAACCGCGGGGCACAGCTAGTTAACTATATTTGTAAATCTAATAATATCTTATATCGTTTAATATCTTAAATAAACAAAAATCAATAAATCCTAAATAAAACTAATCGATTGTGCAATTCGGTTGATTAAAGGATCGATTGTGTTTACATATGGTTAACAATGTGCTATAAAGATAGCATATAAAATAGCATGCTAAAAAAATTTAGCATTTAGTCTATAGCATGTTTTTAGTTTATAGCAGATTTGAACATCACAGTTACCTATAGTATCTTCGCCGTGTGTGGCGCCCTTTAGATCGCATCTGCGTTACGAATCGGCGCCTGTCGGTGAAAGGCTTTAGTCAGTGTACGCGGGATGCGTGTGACGTCACGGTGACGGTCGATAGATACTATAGTCCGTTCAACGAGACGAGAGAATTTTTGTAAACAAACCAAAATGTCATTATCATAGATGTCATTTACATATGCAGGGTTTTGTAACCTTTTTTTCGTACACAATTTTTTTAAATGTAAAATATATTTATATTTTGATAATTACTTAATTAATTAAATTTAATTATGTATATAAGATTTGAAATAATTAATTATCAAAATGTACATTTATTTTACATTTTACATTTAAAGTTTAAGTTTAGTTTAATATAATAATATTATGGCTGATTTACACGGAGGCAGTGACTGCCGGCAGTGCTCACGAGTGCTGGCGCCGAAAACTGACTTCGACAATTTACACGATGGCAGTGGTAACGTCTGTAGTCTTATGGTGTACACACGTCTGTAAAGTCAGTGCGGATAAATGAATTCTCGTTGGTTATTTTCATTTGTAGATAAATTAATTTTAATTAAAAGATTTTTTTTTTTGTTGAATTGGAATGCAAAGATTACAACTTATTATTTTCCATCTTTTAGTTATTTTTTTAATATGGCAATGTAGTTATTATTTTTTTTAATTTGATTTAAACACCATATTGACTGTTTTAATAGTATAACAAGTTTTAAGCATACTGTAAAAAAAATCATTTGAATATACCGAGTAAGATCTACGGAAAAATAAAAAAATGGTAAATAGTTTGATGGATTGTGCCATGATACTAAAACTTTTCTATTTTTTTTAAATGATATAAATAATTTTATATTCGGGTCATTGCAGATATGGAACATTTTTTAAATTTTTATTTGACTATTTACTTTTTAAAAAAATATTGATTTTTATTTTATATAATTTTATAAAAATATTAATTTTTATTTTATATAATTTTGTTATGTGATGCAGCGTGGTCCCACTACACTGACGCTGCAGCGACTGACTTCGGCATTTACACGGTGACAGTTGCGCTAGCGTGGGTGGTGGGGGTAGCGGACTGACGCCGAAAAATATGGAGCGGGAATTTAATGGCTGATTTACACGGCGTCAGTGACTGCCGGCAGTTTCCTACGGAGTCAGTGCTGCCCTGTCACTGCCATCGTGTAAATTGTTTTGACGACAGTACAGCGCTGTCGCGTCAGCGCTGACTTCTAAATTCGCGCTCCATATTTTTCGGCGCCAGTCCGCTACCCCCACCACCCACGCTAGCGCAACTGTCACCGTGTAAATGCCGAAGTCTGTCGCTGCCGCGTCAGTGTAGGGTGACCACGCTGCATCATAACAAAATTATATAAAATAAAAATTAATATTTTTTTAAAATTATATAAAATAAAAATCAATATTTTTTAAAAAAGTAAATAGTCAAATATAAAATTATTTATATCCTTTTAAAAAGACAGAAAAGTTTTAGTATCATGGCACAATCCATCAAACTATTTACTATTGTTTTATTTTTCCGTAGATCTTACTCGGTATATTCAAATGATTTTTTTTACAGTATGCTTAAAACTTGTTATACTATTAAAACAGTCAATATGGTGTTTAAATCAAATAAAAAAAAAAAATAACTACATTGCCATATTAAAAAAAAATAACTAAAAGATGGAAAATAATAAGTTATAATATTCCAATATAAGTTGCAATTCAACAAAAAAAAAATCTTTTAATTAAAATTAATTTATATCTACAAATGAAACAAACCCAAAAAAAAAAGTTTTATTCTACATCTCATAATACTTTTTGTGCATAAATATTAATTTTATACCTCTATTATTCTATATCTCTGACTTTTTGCTGTTTTCGAGAATTCATTTATCCGCACTGACTTTACAGACGTGTGTACACCATAAGACTACTGACGTTACCACTGCCATCGTGTAAATTGTCGAAGTCAGTTTTCGGCGCCAGCACTCGTGAGCACTGCCGGCAGTTATTGCCTCCGTGTAAATCAGCCATAAAAGTCAGTACTGACGCGACAGCGCTGTACTGTCGTCAAAACAATTTACACGATGGCAGTGACAGGTCAGCACTGACTCCGTAGGAAACTGCCGGCAGTCACTGACGCCGTGTAAATCAGCCATTAGTTTATTAGTTTAATTTTAAGTTTAGGATTTTAGGTACAAATGAAATATTAATGATTAATATTACTAAAATATTTATTAGATACAAGCTGCTGTGCCCGCGACTTCGTCCGCGTGGAATTTAACGACAAATGATAAATGAAAACATTTATTTCGCCATAAGGTGATACACACACTTACCGAAAGTAAAAAAAATGATACAAAAAAAACTAAACAATAATAACAAAAAGTTACTTTTGGTTTCGGAGCGTTTTAAAAATAATTTAAACTAAATAACTTTTTTTTAATTACTGAATTTAAATTAAAAAGAAATAAAAAATGAAAGACATGTAACCAATTTGGAGGCTTTATTGTCTCTGAATTCTCTAGCTTACATTCTCGGCTCAGCGGCGGTCGCGCGGGGGCGAACAGACGCTGAATTTGCGTCTCTTACTTAATCTAGGGCGGATGGACGAGTCGTAATTATAACTCCTCCCTCCCTAAGAGGAAAATTATCGGAAGGGTCAATTTGAGATTCATTCCGATAATTTTGCTTAAATGATAAACATTTATGCGATTTCAGCCACATTATGTAAAATATAAAAAAAAAACAAAAGACTTAAAATTACTAAAACTAATGTTACGTATCCTAAAATTTCACTGAAGTTATTGTCTTTCTTATCATTCAAAACACTTAATCACTGCACTATGTTTTAACGAAAAGGCCATAAATTTTACTTCATCTAAACTTATTCCTTTCATGTTGCACTAGACAAAGTTATAACAGTTTTTAATTGAGGTAGTGTGATAATTGGGATCTTCTTAGCGACATTTGATTCTATTAGAGCTCGACGGTGGAAGGGAATTCCGTGAATTCCCAGGTCACAGGGTTCATAGATAGTCATCAGGTAAGTACAAATTGCTTACTGACCTCATGGCCGTATTGCTTGGTCAGCGGTGTCCTCAGTCTACTGCAGAGGAGCCAGCTATGTATTGACTTACTGAACCTTAACCTCTTTGATCTGGATCTGATGCTGCTTACAGGGAGTCAAGTCGTCTTCGAATTTTATGAGCTGTTCTATACAGGTGCGTTCATAAAATAAAGGTAGATTGTCTGAAGTACATAGAAATTGGTCGCTGGTAGACAATGAACGGCACGGTTTAACAAGACGTGGTAAGTACTTTATTCCTTTCGCCAAAAGGTAAGGATATTTGGGAATAATGGTTACAGTTTTGTTTTCTGGTTCATGAAAAATCAGTAATGAATATATCTTAAAATAATTATACATGAGTATGTAGTAGTTTAAGATAAGTTACAAAAATCCAATTATTCTGCTTCGCAGATAAATCTTTCAGTTAAATTTCAACTTAAACGATTAAACATTAAACAATAAAAAAAAACATAAAATATTAAAAACGATAACAGTTAAATGATTATGAAAGTGAACAGAGTTCTCATTAATTGTTTCAGTTATGTTGATAAAACTATCAAACATTTTAGAGACTATTGGTAGTTTTTTTTTTATAATAATTTGGATTTAAATTTAAGAAAAGTTTATCGTATTTAACCGCGCGCGTCATCATGATTCAGATTAACAGTTATTATTTTATTATGGAACCCAAAGAATTTATATGACCTCTCTTAGAACGTTTCTGTGATAATAGTTGTCTGTATTTTTTATAGTTATACAGTATAGCGTATAAAGTCTGTATGAATCTTAATACTTGTTAGTTCTTGAAAGTACATATGATGCATTATATGCTTATTATATACTTAACTATATTCCAGTGATCGGTTTGAATGTATGCTTTACCGGAAAAACTCCTGGGTTTTCGTCAAGTTTTTGAAGATGAAGAGCCTGCGACTACGTCGCTATGATCAGGACGCAGCAGAACCTGCAGATAACGTTTAACGTTTTTAATAGGAGTTTTGGTTTTTCTGTCTCCTACTTTTAGGGGTAAGATATTTCTCTCGGCACGTCCTATAATCCTTGCCTTTACATATCTTGGTTAATTCCTGAAACGGGGCATCCTGGGTTTTTGTCAGCTGTGGAACAGGTTTAATGGGTTTTCTTTCATATTTCATTTTCCGGCATGCTTCGTAATTATTTATAACTGCTGTAACTGTTTCCATCATTCTATCCCAATAGTAATTTCTACGAATCTGAACTAAGGTCTCCTTAATGCCCCAGTGGCATTTCTTTCTTTCATGATATTTACTTATGATAGCTCTCTGTTCTTCTTCATCTTTAACATATACTACTCGTTCTGTGCATTCATAGAAATTAACTAAATCTTTCGCAAAAAGTTGGATAATTATATTACTGAATAATTTTCGATGTTCCTCTTCTTTAAAATAAATAAAATACTTTGTTTTTGGCTTTATGTATAGTTTTAAAAATTCTTTTATTAATCAGGTTTGCCTGTTGGTAAGAAAACTTGTAAGACCTTCTGTTTATCACGCGATAGATCTGTTACTTGCATATCATTTTTGAGCCATGGATAAACTAGAATCTGGTTAGGTTTGGTGTCAATGGGCTTATTCAATATTGGTATTCCAGATAGCCCTGGATTCAAGTTTGAATGAATCGTTTCTGATCTACTAGACTCTGATCGCACAGGATAGCCATTTTCATTTACATTTTCATTTAAATTTACATTTACATTTTCATTTACATTTTCATCAGTAATTTCTATAGAACTAGCTGTTGCGGTTTGACTTAAATCTGATATAGTTATTGCTGATGAATTACTGCAATCTAGGCTTTGATTAACATTAACTACTAGTGACTGATTTTCTTCGTCTAAATTCAAGGTATTAAATTTTATCTCAGACAGGGCGTCAGCATCATAACCGTAATTAATATCATTTGAACATTCATTGTCGTAATAATAGTATTCATCACGGGGAAAATTCTGTTCATAGTTGGTCATCGTTAATTTGTTTGAATTAAATTCTTGTTGCATTTTTGGCTGAGCTGTCCTCATTGATACATCATTGGTTTGTTGTTGAGGTTGTAGTGGCTTGTAGCCAAATTGTTGAGGGGGTTTGTACCCTAGTTGTTGTGAGGGCTTATATCCAAATTGCTGTGGGGGCATATACCCAAATTGGTGCGGAGGTCTGTATCCAAATTGTTGTGGAGGTTTGTACTCAAATTGTAGCGGAGTTCTGTATTCAAATTGTTGCGGAGGCCTGTATCCAAATTGTTGCGGAGGCCTGTATCCAAATTGTTGCGGAGGCCTGTATCCAAATTGTTGCGGAGGCCTGTATCCAAATTGTTGCGGAGGCCTGTATCCAAATTGTTGCGGTTGGAAACCTAACTGAGGTCTATAACCGAACGATGGCCTTGGTAATTGACCTTGACCCTGAATTTGAGGTATCTTTTGAGAATTATTAAAATTAAATTTAGAATAAAAAGGTAAGCTGGGTTTGTGACCAACTGGTTGTGTCATCGATGGCCTTGAACCTATAATTTGACTATTACCATGTACATGATTACGCATCCTATATTGCTCTAAAAAGTTTACTTCCTCAAGAACGATACTTAAAGCTGCTTCTAAAGTTGTGGGCGATTTAAGCCTAACAATACGCACCATATCTTCCGGGAGGTTATATAAAAACACATTTAAAGCTGTATTATTATAGATAACTGACTTCGCACGTTTTAAATCTGAATCATGAATTGAATTGACCTTCGACATTAACAACGACCGAACCCCTTGTATCCTATTACAGAATTCAAGGAAAGTTTCTCCTGTATTAATTTTCAAAGATTCTAATTCGATGTTAATGCATTCCTCACTACGAGGGTCTCCAAAATGTTGGATTAACAGGGATTTTAAGGTTGACCATGTGACAATGTCCTCTCTTTCGGACAAAAGCGCAGCTGCATCATCTCTTAACCTACTTGTTAGAGCATTAAAAACGTAAAGATTTTGCTCCTCATTGCCGTTATATCGTTCAATTACGTATTGACATTTTCTTAAATAAAGGTTTAACTGCCTTTTATCACCACTATACAGCGGAACTAGATCTAAAATTTCCTTTGGAATTTGTGATACGGTTGTGGTTGTGGTTGTCATGATGATAGATTAATAAAATGCTCAGAGGATGCAACTGGCTTAAATATAAAACACTTTTATATGAGAGAAAAAGAAATCACAGGTATAATAAAACACACACACAATTAAAATCAATAATAAAAATCAAATTTAGAAATTAAAAAAATTGTGAAAATATAATTTTTAAATTTATAAAATAGTTTAATGTAAAATCATGTAAATGCTTATTAGAATTTAAACTTAAAATATAAATTGAAACTTATAATATAAATTTAAACTTTTATATATTTAATTATCTAACAATTTAATATTATTTAATTTATTTAATGCAACTCAAAATTTAATTTTATTAAATGAAGTATTATAAGTTCATAATACTAATAATATAACAATTTATTAATTTAATTTATTTAATTCAATTCAATTCAAAATTTAATTTTATTAAATGAAATATCATATAAAACTTTAATATTATAACAATTTATAACCATTCATTAATTTAATTTATTCAATTCAATTCAAAATTTTATTTTATTAAATTAAATATCGTAGCACTTTAATATTAGAACAATTTAATACTTTTTAATTTTTTTAATACAACTTAATTTCTTTAATACAATTTAATTTAATTTAAAAATAAAGTATCTGTGTTCATTACTACTCTATGTTCCTATTCTAAGAAAGATAAGACCGAATAATTTCATACGGAGATATCAATTTCACAGCGTTATAATGAGCAAGGTTTGATCTCAAGAATAACAATTACTTAATAATTAATATGAAAAATACAGGAGGATTACGGGAACAAGGATTGGCGAAAAGATTGACTCACCAATTGACCGCTACTCCCATATTCTGTCTTCTCTGCTTCTCGAGACACAAAAGAATATTTCTTTGGTTCGTAGGATCTCTGCTCACGTAGAATGTTCGCGTAATTTTTGTAGATGAATTTCGACGTCGGAAAAACACGAAGACTACGGAGGCTATAAGAGAATCCTCACCGGCTGCGCCACTTTTGGTTTCGGAGCGTTTTAAAAATAATTTAAACTAAATAACTTTTTTTTAATTACTGAATTTAAATTAAAAAGAAATAAAAAATGAAAGACATGTAACCAATTTGGAGGCTTTATTGTCTCTGAATTCTCTAGCTTACATTCTCGGCTCAGCGGCGGTCGCGCGGGGGCGAACAGACGCTGAATTTGCGTCTCTTACTTAATCTAGGGCGGATGGACGAGTCGTAATTATAACTAGTTAGGCAGCATAAAATCAAACAATAAAATAAAAAATAAAAATTTATATCTTAACATAAGGTACATTACAAACTTACGTAATGTACCCAGTGTTGTAAGCAACCTTAACTTAATCAAAATATTAAGTTATAATGTCTCGGTAGACATTACCTACCTACTTTATCCTCGGCTTTATTAAATATTACAATAAATAACAATGTCCCTAGTGTAGGCCGAGAGAAAAAAAGCCGGAGGAAAAAAAACTCTCGGTACTCTTTTAAAAAATGCACACTAAAATGCAAATAATTATTACAAAATCCGAATGTTTTCAAAATCAGACTATCTTGACAGATTTGACGTTCGAACTTGACGAGAGACGTGCAGCAGATAGCAAACAAACAAGATAGAAGGAGATAGACTATATTTTGTTTGTTCCGTCGTCACTATCAAAAAATGATGCGCTTTGTTTACAAAATTTCTCTCGTCTCGTTGAACGGACTATAGATATATAGAAATAGATTGTAATTTTGTGATATTTAAATATAAAACGTACTTAATATGAGTAGGTACTTATAAAGTAGAAGCTGGTTTTGTGCAAGAAGTAGATTCTTTCATACTATTTGATTACCTAATAATTAATCGTTGTAAGTTTACCAGCGCTGAAATCCGTGGTTGGAAATCTTATTTATCTACTTATGTAGCTACTTATTAGTAACCTTTACATCTAAGCCGTTAGTAGAAGGCAGGTGTAAGAAAGAATGAATGTAAAATATAGCATTGACGTATTCAAAACTTATGAATGGCATGTATAACGCTTCACTCTGTAATATCCCACTGCTGGACAATAAGCCTTTTTCCCCATGTAGGAGAAGGATCGGAGCTTAATCATCACGCTGCTCTTACACACCAACGTGTACTTATAAAGTATGTACTTATTAAGTTATTACTTTATTAGTAATCTTTAGGTCTAATCTAAGCTGCTGTAAGTAGTAGGTAGGTGTAAGAAATAATTCATTCTTGTACTTTACCTATACATTGATACATTCATGTATAGGTACAGGGACGTATTCAAAACTTATGAATAAAATATTTATAGTATACTAATACTATATTGTTAAACGAATGTTGTTTTCATTCATTCTTAAGTAGATCTCTTCGTGTATGAAATTTTACGACATTTTAATCTAGGGGACATCTAGACACGCGGCAGCGTGTCAAGCCAAGTTCAAGCAAAAGAACTGGCGACCCAGCGCCGTGTGTATCTCTCCAATAGTGAGGCACTTGTCAAAAAGTCCCTGAAGCTCTCCTCTCAGGTGTTCCAGGGCTATACTTAGAACACGCCCTGGAACACCATCTGGCCTTGGTGCCGTCCTTTATATTATATTTTACTAAATATTTTTACTAAATCTATTATAAAGTATGTTTCATTGTATTATCAGCTCGGTGAAGATCGATTTAGTTTCAGACCTTAGACCAAAAAAATTGTTAAACTTTGAAATTAATATATCTATGATCAAAAAATATTTACAGTATTCAAATTAAGACACTAAAACCCAATCATAATAATTATGTTTTAAATCAGTTGACAAATAAACAAATTCTTTTTTCAGAAGAGGATCAAATAGACCAAAACATTTCAACGGGGTCTAAAGAAACATATTCTATAGATGGACTAAGGGCATACGAAGATGTCAAAGATATATCAGATGATGATGTCCCTCTTAAGAATATAAGCTTGAAGATACATTCGGAGACCAAGCAGGATAGTGTGAAAAATAAGAAACTTAGGAAGTTCAATACAGGTATTAAGAGTAACAAACATTCGTCCATCGATTCACACAAACTCGCGTGTTTCATATTATTAAGATTGTTTTTTGAAGACGCCGCGTTGGCGCAACGGTCACAGCACTGGATTGTGTCTGTTGCGCTGGCGGTTGCGGGTTCGATCCCCGCACATGACAAACATTTGTATTGGCCATGCAGATGTTTGCCGTGGTCTGAGTGTTTGTGCAGTCCTTGTGGGTCTCCCCACCGTGCCTCGGAGAGCACGTTAAGCCGTCGGTCCCGGTTGTTATCATGTACACCTGATAGCGATCGTTACTCGTAGTAGGGAATATATCCGCCAACCCGCATTGGAGCAGCGTGGTGGATTAAGCTCTGATCCTTCTCCTACATGGGGGAAGAGGCCTATGCCCAACAGTGGGATATTACAGGCTGAAAAAAAAAAGATTGTTTTAATAGTTAATTTTTTTAAGTAAAACTTCTTTACGCACGTCTGACTTGTGGAGTAAACTGGTAAATGCGTGACGAGCGCGTTACGAAAAGTGTGATTGAGCGAGGCGAACGGAAATTGAGATGGAGATATGAGTTAGATGGAGCTAAAGAAGTTTTACTTCAGTCGTGTGGTCATAAGTTTGAAATTATAAATACTTCCTTTAGATTATCATTGTGTACTAACAAGAACGTTTCAGGTGCCTTTAATCCTCTGAAACTGCCAAACAAAGAAAAAGCGAATGAAGTAGTAAAAGTCAGTAAAGAAGATGTTCCTGAAAAACCAAATCTAATACTAGAAAATAAGCCAGAGGAAAGTAATGAAATTATTTTAAATACAAGTGCATTAAATAAATCCAATAAAGACTCAAAATATTTAAATAAAATACCTAAAAATAGTAAGAAGGTAAAAAAGTATGAGCCTTCGAAAAAAATACAGAAAGATTCTTTTTTAACTAATTCTAACAATAATCTTACAGAACCACATGTAACAAATAATCCAAAAATACATAACCGAAATGAAACATTAACACTAAATGAAACTAAATCAGCAAATAATATAAACTTAGCACTTCCAAAAACTTCGAAAATACAAATAAATGACAAACCAAATGACAAAAAACATGACAGCTACTTTTTAGTTCCGAATAATAAATACATTTGTAATACATGTAATTATGAAACTGTAAATAAAAAATACTTAATTATTCATTTACGTTTGCACGATACTAAAGAAAAGATACATTGTTGTAGTCAATGTCAGTATATGACTAATGTGAAAAGCAATTTTAACATGCATCTTAAAAAACACACAAGTGAAAAACCATATGAATGTCATATTTGTCAAAGAAAATTTAGTCAAATCACTACTTTAAATAATCACATAAGAACACACACAGGTGAAAAACCACACGAATGTCATATTTGTCAAAGAAAATTCACTCGAAACGCTGATTTATATAGACACATAAGAACACACACAGGTGAAAAACCATATGAATGTCATATTTGTCAAAGAAAATTTAGTCAAAAAATTAATTTGAAAAGTCACATAATAACACACACAGGTGAAAAACCATACGAATGTCATATTTGTCAAAGAAAATTCAGTCGAATCGATATTTTAAATAGACACATAAGAACACACACAGGTGAAAAGCCATACAGATGTCTCCTTTGCCCAAAGAAATTTACACAAAAATAGTTTAAACTATCATTTAAGAACTCATCATACAGAAATAAAGCAAACTGTCGCTTAAGTTGTGTTTTAACTTAAATAAATAAGAAATATATTTTATTGGAGTTTACTCCTGAAGAAGCAATATAAGGAAGTGAAATGATAGAGTGACACTTCAGCGCTTTAAGCTTTTATGTAAGGTTCGTTACCTAGTTGACCCGCGTTTATCGTATCGATACTAATAGCATGCGTCTGTTTATGTTATAATAGCAGTTTTAAATTTTAATTTGATTCAATAGAACACTTCGATTGTTAAAAATCACAATAATTATTCTTAAGGAGTAAACTCTAATCGCGTGTCGGAGTTGACACACACGCTTTTTATTCGTTTCGTTTCGTTTTTCAATAAAATATACAATTTTTTTTTACGTCGTATTGTAAGATTACAATTTTCATTTAATTGTTCGGTTGATAACCATTGTTACATAATTTTATGCCGCTCATGGTGTATTTATTCGAATGTCAAATAGTCTTTGTCTATAAAATGATTTGATTTTGTTTATTTATAAAATTCCACTGTGGGTGTGATTTGTTGTCTTTAGTTACAGTTTTTAATTTCTTCGTTTTTATTTTAAGATAACTTTTAATTATTGTTCTTATTTATTTTATAAATAAAATACTTGTTTGTCATTTCAGCTTTTTATTTTTGCTTCTACATGTCCCTTCTTGTTTTGTAATGAGGAGTAGGAATACATTCAAAATGTTTCATATTGAGTTGATTGAGTTAAACCCTTGCGCTAGTGATGTAGCAATTATCGAGTTTTTCTCAAGAACCTTTCACAGAGAGTGTCAATGATGATACAGCCATTGTACCTACGTGGAGGATAAGATCCGTCAAGTAGATTTTTATATGAATAGGAAGCTATTTACGTCGATATAATTTTTATTTTATAAATTTCAAATAGAATATCTGTATTTATTAAAACTGTTCGCCCTGAGAACTGGAACTGGTCGAAAAGAGAATGCCCAATGCAAATGAAGGGTTTATAATTTAAGTAAAAAAACCGTTTATTTGTATGGTTGCGTTTCCGACTTGGTTCTTGTATTTAATCTGTTTTGACATCTCAAACCCGGAAAACAAATGAAATATATTTTTTAATTAAAGTATAAACTGCGGCTTTGATCGCTTTTAGAATATTTTTAAAAATCTAGTTTCAATTAATTAGATAAAACAAAATAAATAGGTAGCTAGAAATTGTTATATATATAATATATTACACAATAGTGCAAGCCCTGGTGAATTTCTCTATTGACCCTGTTTTCGTCCCTATTAACCCTAATTTCCGGGTGAATAGGGAATGCATATATTTTAACGTTTTTTTCATAAATCGAAATGATCATTGCATAGTTTTATATTTTATTACCAAGATACCATAAAGACTCAATCACTTCGATCACCATACAGCAATATATCCGCAAAAAAATGCTTTATTTTTGTCTAAGTAGTTCGGATTTGTCCCTATTCATGAATAGGGACCAGGGACCGGCCGGGTACTCAGGGCCGTCTTAGGGGCCGTCTCCACGAGCGAGCGTATCGCCGGCGATAGTATCGTCGAGCCACCTATTTCTATACACTCTCTATGGAGCCGTCCCGAGCCGTCTCCACGAGCGAGCGTATCGCCGGCGATGCGACGAGTGGCAATAAGCGAGCGTATCGCCGCGCTAGCGTCGCGACTCGCCGCGCTCTCGCAGCGACACGCCGGCGTATCGCCGGCACGCGCTCTCAAACACAGCGTTTTTAACCGATTTCAAAAAAGGAAGAGGTTACTCAATTCGACCGTATATATTCTTTTTTAATGTATGTTCGGGGATAACTTCGTCGTTTATGAACCGATTTTGATAATTCTTTTTTTGTTGGAAAGTTGATATCCCCAGGGTGGTACCATGATAAGGAAACCAGGATCTGATGATGGAATCCCAGAGAAATCGAGTAGAACTTTCGAAAATCGTAGTGACGACTAGTGCGTTTGTTAATTGTTTTCATCTACTTCCATTGTATTATTTGTCGATGTAATTGAAGTCGGTTTTTTTCGTTTGCTAGCAAACACAATTATTTTAAATATCAGATTCTCGATATATCGATATTTTTAAATAATTATATCAATTTCGGAGTTTGATGTATTTTTTTGTTTTATTTTTATTTTTTATTATTAAGAAATTCGTATCGTATCGAAAAAAAAAATCGATATTTTTGAAGTGAAACTTCTTTAGGCGCATGAGGGGTAAAATTTGAGAGACCGGTAACGCGGCAGCATCATGACGCTCAGTACTTGGATGGGTGACCGCCTGGGAACACCTCGTGACGTTGACTTTTTGTTTCTTTTTTTCAATTAGTTTTTTTTTGTTTTATAAATTCGTTTCTTTAATTAGTTTTTTTGAATTAATTTTTTAATAATAATAACTGCATATTCAATAGCGTACTTGCACAAGTTGCACAAGCACCCCAGAGCACTACATCCATAATGAAGAATTATATTATTTTTAACCTTCGACGCAAAAAGAGGGGTTTTATAAATTTTATTAAATACACTACTTATTTCGCTCTCGTCTGGCATCTAATGATCTAACTGAACTCTTTCAATAAACAACGCATCGTCAAATCCGTCGCGGACACGCTGCGATACGCTGGCGATACGCGACGATACGCTGGCGATACGCGACGATACGCTGGCGATACGCGATGATACGCTGGCGATACGCTCGCTCGCTCGTGGAGACGACCCGACGATAGTTGGGCGTATCGCCGGCGAGACGCTCGCTCGTGGAGACGGCCCCTTAAGCATATTCCGCGCCGGGGTGCGGATAATCAGCCTGCGCCCCTGCTGTTGTAAAAAACGCAATATAATTTTATCTTTTATTTATTAATTTCTTAAAACTGTAATTTACAAAAAAATGCACAAACAAAAATCAACATTTTAATATAATTAAGTATACTCGTATTATTATTATAAATTTTTTAATTATTATTATTTATAGTCATCGCAAAATAATAGGCCCGTTTGGACATATGTCATCGCGACGTAAATAGGGAAGTAACCATACGACTCGGTATTCGATACTCACGATAAATCGATTCAAGTTTGTATGAGTATTTGATCGATTTGATTATGTAGTGTAAAGTATATTGAATTAAATTTCCGATTAGAAAATTTAACTTAAACTTTAATATTGTAGGTAAATTGAAATGATACAATGGTGCAAAAGATCAATTTGTCTTTATTCTAATTTTTTTTATTATTTTCTAATGTTTACGCCAATTTCTCTTATTATAATTTTCAGGTTTTCTTGCGTTTTATTAGGTTCTCTACATAATGACATTGTTCTCCCGTGACCATGGTAGCTATAAAGACTGTAATCTTTGATAACGCGTATTTAGTTGATTATTTTTTCGTTTACCTACGTTGTGTTACTTGTCAATGTAATTTAAGTCGTTTTTTTTTCGTTTGCGAGCAAATACAATAAAATTATTTTCAGTAGAGATCACTACACAATATCGATTTACTATTAAAATCGAATGATGCTGCTGAAATTCAGTAATTAACTTGTTACAACACTAGTATTTAAAAACAAAAAGACTTAGAACGTAACTGTTTTTGTGACGTTTTGTAATAATTAGAAATTGCATGCTACTATAAAGTAAGCGCGAAAAGAACACTCCCAATATATTATATCATAATATTTAACGCACCAAAAAATTTACGTATGTTTTAAAAACACTTTATGTTATTAATAATTCTTATATTGTTTCTTACAGTTTCGTACCAAGTTACGTTCTAGGGTATTTGTTAAACGTCCAAACGGGCCTCTTATTTTGTGACAACTATAATAGGTAACTACCAATTTAATGTTCAATGACTATAAATCAAACTCAAATATCAACTTTTCGGGCTTTAGTGTTGGGAAATATTTCAATTATGTCTTTTATTTTGAAATAATTTTGGATTCTATACCAGGGGCGTAGCTACCGCCGTATCAGCCGTATCAATGATACGGGGCCCCCGGGCTACAGGGGCCCCTAACGTGTATAAGCAAAAAAAATTGTAATATGTTGTTACGATGTTATTAAATTTCGTGCTTTCCGGGAAAAACCATATAAAAAAACTGTCATATGTGCCTATAGATTTTTCACTTCAGAAATGACAAAAGTCAAAAATAAAAGATTGCTTAATCACAAAGATTGACGACACGTTGGCGCAGCGGTTACAGCACTGGCTGTTGCGCTGGCAGTCGCGGGTTCGATTACCGCTCACGACAGACATTTGTATTGGACATATAGATGTTTGTCGTGGTTTGGGCGTTTGTGCTTGTGTATTGTGTGTGTTTCCGGACCTCCGACACAGGACAAAATCCTACTGGGGGCCGTTGAGTGTGAAGCTTAATCTCTTTTTGGGGTTCCGTACCCAAAGGGTAAAAACGGGACCCTATTACTAAGACTAGGCTGTCCGTTCGTCCGTCCATCCGTCCGTCTGTCACCAGGTTGTATCTCAAGAACGGCGATAGCTAGACAGTTGAAATTTTCACAAATTATGTATTTCGGTTGCCGCTATAACAACAAATACTAAAAACAAAATAAAATAAATATATAAGGGGGTGATAATTATTTTTGTTTTTTATTAGTCTATAACGCCATCTATCAGAAATTAGGAAAACTTCGTCAATAGAGTAATAATAGTTTTCTAATAGCGGCATAGATGGCGTCACAATTAAATAAATATTTAACAGGATAAATATTTTGCAGAAAATTTACTTATATTTAGTTTAGTCAATGGTACGGAATCCTTCGTGCGCGAGTCCGACTCGCACTTGGCCGATTTATTTTTCGAGTTAAGTGCTCATCCAAAACCTGAGTTATATGTTCGAAGCATTACAACCTGAGAAACTCCTATATTCGTCGGCTAAATACAGTAAAGACATCTCAATCAATCTTTATGAACAATTAATAGGTCTGAAAACATGTTTAAAGTCCGAAATTGAAAAAAAATCATTCCATTGTACGGTTATCAGACTTGTCACTATTGCCTATAGAGACAGAATTTTTCTGTAACTATAGATGATTTAATAAATCAATTTGCCGAAAAAAAGGCTAGAAAAGTGCATATATTTAATTTGAATTGTTTGAATAGCTCAATTTTTAGGAAGAAGTGATAAGTTATTATTATTATTAAAGTTTTATAATTATTATTATAATTTTATAATCATGCTGATGAGGTAATTATTATTATAATTATCTCATCAGCATGTAATATCCCACAGCTGGGCATAGGCTTCTTTCCCCATGGGGAACAGGAGCACATCCTACATGTAGGAGAAGGATCATAGCTTAATCCACCACGCTGCTCCAATGCGGGTTGACCGATATATTCCCTACTATAAGTAACGACGATCGTTATCAGGTGTAGGTACGTGATAACAACCGGGACCGACGGCTTAACGTGCTCTCCGAGGCACGGTGGGGAGACCCACAAGGACTGCACAAACACCCAGACTACAGCAAACATCTGTATGGCCAATACAAATGTTTATCATGTGCAAGGATCGAACCCGCAACCGCCAGCGCAACAGCCACAAACCAGTGCTGTGACCGTTGCGCCAACGAAACAATAAATATTTACTTTCATTTAATCCAAGCATTTTTGTTTCTTTTGTGAGAAATCTTTACCCTTCTTTTGGGCCCCCTAACTAAATTTGATACAGGGCCCCTCAAAAGCACGCTACGCCACTGTTCTATACTTATATAAAGGTAGAGTTCCACATTGTGAGCGGTATGACACGTGCCGAAAGCGGCATTGTTTAAGTGTATTTAATTTATAAAAAAATTAATTACTGGTACCTACCTTAGTCCATTGAAATGTTACAATTTAAGGACCTAAAGGATGCAATTTTATTTTTGGGACATGTGGGGGTCAATAGAAGCTTAACCCCAAGTTTGTGGGGTTGCCGCCCTTGTCCCCCGGCCACCATCTTGGCAAAAGGGGTGCAAAGTGCAAACACCGTTCTCAAGATATCTCGGAAACTATGCGTCCTACGAAAAATTCGTAAAGACATAATTTGTAGCAAATCGCTTTGCCTACAAATATGCTTATATAATTTTTTACCCTTTTAAAATTAAAGAAGTTATAAGCAAAAAAGTGCGTGCTGTGTGGTTACGGCACTAAAGAATGTAGCCACCCCCTCTCTTCCCGTGGGTGTCGTAAGAGGCGACTAAGGGATAACACAGTTCCACTACCACCTTGGAACTTAAAAAGCCGACAGATGGCGGGATAACCATCCATGCTGGCTTTGAAATACACAGGCCGAAGACGGGCAGCAGCGTCTTCGGTGCGACAAAGCCAGCCCTGCGGTCACCAACCCGCCTGCCCAGCGTGGTGACTATGGGCAAAACACATGAGTGCGCGTCATAATGTCGGGCGCGAACTTGTGGAGGCCTATGTCCAACAGTGGACTGTGATAGGCTGTAGTGGTGGTGGAAGCAAAAAAGTGAGAAAATTTCTATAAAAATTTTCTTATTTGCTCTATAACATTTTTTATACATTTTACAAAAAAAAAATTACCTCAGACCAATCTTGTAGATGGTCTTTTGACGAAAATTTTTCTGTCGCTTGGTTATTATTGCCTTTCAAGCGTCGATATGTGGCTGCAGAAAAGCAGGCCTCCAATGCTCTAAAGTATGCCTCCAATGCTCTAAAGTATGCCTCCATTGTTCTGGCAAAACATGCAGTGACATCATGGATATATCAAAGTTAATGGAAGAAAATGAATTCGAAAATGAACTTCCAACTATGACTCCAATTTTAACTCCTGTCATTCCCCAAACCTTCACATTCGACGTTGAATTACATTCTGAGCCACAGCCTGGACCATCGAAGAAAAGAAGAATAAAATAGCTGGCCGAGGACTACCTCATCGGAAGATGTCTGTGGAGTAGGCCTCCTGGGGATACCACGTAAAAAAAAAACGCGCCTACAGACTTATACCTCATAGGTGGCGAGGAAAATAGTTAGCAATGAATAAGTAAAGTTGTTGGTAGGGATTTAACCAAAATTATTTAAGAATGTATTTACAATAAAAAAAAGATCGGAAATCTAAGTTAAACATTTCGTTTTGACCGGATTCTCATGAGCATTGACGAACCCGGTCAACTTTGGAGCGCTCTAACAGCGTTTTAAATGAATGAAATTAAATAAAATTATGAGAAAAATTTTCCTCAAAAGACCATCTACAAGATTGGTCTGAGGTATTTTTTTTTTTTTGTAAAATGTATAAAAAAAAGTTATAGAGCAAATAAGAAAATTTATTTAATTTTCTCACTTTTTTGCTAATAACATCTTTAATTTTAAATTTAGGGCAAAAAGTTATATAACCATATTTGTAGGCAAAGCAATTTGCTACAAATTATGTCTACGAATTGTTTGTAGGACGCATAGTTTCCGAGATATCACGAAAACGGTGTTTGCACCCCTTTTTCCAAGATGAGGGCCGGGGGACATGGGCGGCAACCCCACAAACTTGGACTTAAGCTTCTATTAACCCCATGGGGTTAAGAGGAAAGGATACCGGCTCTTTCTCCATACAAACGTATTCGACTGTTTTCTCCCTGGATAATGACACTAGATCAAATATTTTTGCAACATAAAACTTTTACCTGCCATGACCATGCCCCTACGTTTTGTTTTTTTTTTCATATTCTTATTATATTATGTAGTAAGAGTCTTCAAAAACTAGAAATATTGCCTAATTTTTTGTTCATTTTCAGACACTCATAAAAAAATAATAATTCATATTTACAAAAAAAAGAGAACGGAGCGGCATGGCTGAAGGCTTTGTTTATTTACGTGAAAAAAAATAAAAAATAAATTGGCATGTTTCGGGGAGAAAACAGTCTACTACGAAATGCTGTTTTGGTCAATAATTATCTACCTAAAGTGGTCTGAGCTTCAGTTGTCCCTTTCTTGCTGTTTGTGGGATAGGTCTGGGGGAGGGAAGGGTCAGAGCAGTACGTATACACGCCAGCGAAGTGATGCCTCATAGTCGATAATTATTTTATATTAGCTACACTAGTGATGTAATATTTTGTCGATATTTTCAAAAATTCGTGTAAACAAAATTAAATAATCTCTCTTTTCATAAACTACAATAAAACCTTATTTGGATGCGGTGTTCATTGTAACATTGTGCAAACCTGGGCTAAAGAAGGGTTTCTCTAACAAATAAAAATGATAATTATGGTAAATAATTTAAATAATATTATGTTGTTTATGCTTTTGGTTTGACTATAATTTTGGCTAACGGTAGTCTTATTACAGAGGCAAAGGAAGGATACTGTAGAAAGACTGACGGACAGACACTAGGAAAAGTAGGTTAACTAAAGATACAAAATTTCAAAATAAGGATTTATTCAGTTCAAGTAGGTAAAGAGTTATTTAATTATTTCCTTTCCTTTCCCATATGGCAATCATAGTAAAATTTTTCTACTATTGGTTCTATTGAATTCCAGAAAGCATCGTTCTTTTTAACCGACTTTTAAAAAAGGAGGAGGTTCTCAATTCGACTGTATTTTTTTAATGTATGTTCTCAGAACTTTTGACTGGGTGGACCGATTTCGATCAATTTTGTTTTAATTGAAAGGTGTCATGTGGTCCCATTTAAATTTAATGAAGATCTAACAAGTACTTTTAGAGTTATATCTAATCTAATAATGCGTATTTACTTGACTACTTTTTCGTCGACCTACGTTGTATTATACCGCATAACTTCTTACTCGGTTTATCGATTTTGATGATTCTCATTTTAATCGAAAGCTAATACTTGTCATTTAGTCTTGTTTAAATTAGATTGAGATCTGATTACAACCTTTTGAGTAATCTTTAATAGCGCGTATTGACTATTGTTTCGTCTTATTACGCTGTATTATTTGTCGATGTAATTTAAGTCGTTTTTTTTTTCGTTTGTGAGCAAACACAATCACCAATTTTTTGGTAAATGATTCCTTTAGGGCTCCACAAAATAAAATAGCAGTAACTTCGTAGTCTTTACAATATTTTTTTAAAATCAAATTCGGACTACTCTGTTATGCATGGTCAAATATTAAAAAAAAATACGTGGCGACTTTAGAACCTCCTCTGTTTTTCTTCGTCGGTAAAAAATTCTTAATCAACCACAAAATAATTAAATAAAAAATCAATAGGTGGTCCTGAAAATCTGTGTTAGGGTTTATCCCTAACTGAAGCCGAGGACTTATCTTTTTGTGAGACACACTGCCACCTTTATTAGTGACTATTATTTTAAATATCTTTATTTTATTGTTAATTCTGAGTTCAGTTGTTTCAATTTTTTTTTAATAATAATTATTATTTCTTTTGGTTTATAGTTTGTTCTTCCACATTTATTTTGATGTTTTTTTTTTAATTTTATTAACACTACACTGTACACTTAAAAATATCAATACGGTAGTCCTTTGAAATTTTATGCAACACCGTACCTACATAATATGCAGTTTGACGCATAAAATTGGAGGATTAGTCAACCAGTCTCTCTTTGTATATTATGTCACCAGAATCTCATTTTTTCATATTTTTAAACATTATTATATCGTCCCAATTATGTGTTACGTATTAATAACCGCGACAAACAAGAGACATTACAACTTTTATGTATACTATTACTAGCTGTGCCCCGCGGTTTCACCTGCGTTGATTTGAGGGAAAAAAATGCTTTCCTTTTTTTCAATAGTATAAGATTTAATTAGCTTGATATATTTTCCTTAGTTTACACTAAATAAATTTCTGAACGCACGCATAAATATTTGACCAAAGAGTATATTATGACCACTACGTTTTATATTTGACAACAAATATATATTATGTCAATCCGTTTTCATTACTGACATTATTATACATTTTTAAAATGTAAAATACGCCACTATCCGTATATTGTGAATATATGTTGTCGATTCGAAACCAGAGTTTACCATATCGACGGGATGAACATTAAATGTTTGACAGTTACGAAACACGAACATAGTTCCATACAAATTTTCATTCCCACCTTTCAACCCCTTACACCCTTTTATTCGCATTAAAAAGTAGCCTATGTCCTTTCTCAGACTCTAGACTATCTGTATACCTATTTAAATCTGTTCAGTAGTTTTGGCGTGATTGCGCGACGGACAGACAGACAGACAGACAGACAGCTTTTTATTATATATTATATTCGATTATATTCGATTGCTTTTTAACCGACTTCAACAAAGGAGGAGGTTACTCAATTCGACCGTACTTATATATTTTTTTTGTTTTTTTTTTATGTATGTTCGGGGATAACTTCGTCGTTTATGAACCGATTTTGATAATTCTTTTTTTGTTGGAAGGGAGATATCCCAACTTAGGTACCATGATAAGGAAACCAGGATCTGATGATGGGATCCCAGAGAAATCGAGGAGGACCCTCAAAAATCGTAGTGACTAGTGCGTTTGTTAATTTTTTTCGTCTGCTTACGTATTACTTGCCGATGTACTTAATTGAAGTCGGTTTTTTTTCGTTTGCGAACAAACACAATTATTAGCAACTAGCTTCTGCGCGCGACTTCGTCAGCGTGGACTCAGCTCCTATTGGTCTTAACGTGATGATACATAGCCTATAGCCTTCCTCGATAAATGGGCTATCTAACACTAAAAGAATTTTTCAAATCGGCCCAGTAGAACCAGAGATTACCGCGTTCAAACAAACAAACAAACAATCAAACAAACAAACTCTTCAGCTTTATATATTAGTATAGATAAGATCGCCTGGTTGTACAATTTGTGACTATATAATTGCTGGTAATGTAAATTTTGTTCTTTATTTAAATGTGCAACAAAGTATATTATTATTATTATACTAAGACAAACATATTAATTACTATGTATGTATGGCTACAATACATTTATCATGTACACTATATGTATGTATCTCAACACCCATTCTTACATACACCTCAACCATGTAATTACATACCTAATTCATAAATAAAATATCTAAGTATTTCAATAATTATTTATTATTATTCTTTTATTTTTATTTTTTATCTGATTATCTGATGAAAAGTTTACTTTTTTAAATTAATTATTTAAATTTTTTACTCTAATTTTACTTTTTTATTTTTCATTGTAATTGTGTCTGTAAGCAGTGTATGTGTCACAAATAAATGTCTTTCTTTCTTTCTTTCTTTAATTATTACTTACCAAAATACAGTTATGTAGATAACAATCCAATGAATTAACAAACAATAATTCAAAATAATAAGTACCTACTAAGTAGTTTACGAAATCCAATAAAAGTAAGCTGAGTTACAGAAGAACGAAACAGAAAAAAATTATTAAATCTATACATATAATAAAATGGTAGAAAAGTCAAAACTGTACATTGAATATTTTTTTAAAAGAATACTTGGGGTGTGATCTACAATCGATACCGAAGCCAAAAATATAGTTTTTAGAATTTTTGTCTGTTTGTCTGTTTGTCTGTATGTATGTCCGGGATAAACTCAAAAAGTACTGCATGGATTTACTTCAAATTTGGCACGAATATTATTAAGAAGTCGGGTCAGAACATAGGCTACATATTATCACGCTATCACCTACGGGGAACGAGCAGTGAACGCACGCAGACGACGTCGCGGGCAGCAGCTAGTATGTTTATATGGTTAGTCTGTTCCTATGGTAAGCAACTTAATGCTTGTGTTACAGGTAACAGCCGACTCCTATAACTATATGTATATATGAATATTTTTTATAAATATACATAGAAATAATACACATATAAATATGTATATAAATACAAATATTACACCCAGGCTCGGGCAGGAAACGAACCCGCAACCCGCGGAACAGAAAGCAGGGCCACAACAAACTGCGCCAACGGGCTAATGAAATAAAACAAGCAAAATACAGAAAAATAGCATTCGCGAAGCGGCACACGCACACTAACACTACGGCACTTACACATAGACAAAGCGGTGCGGGGTTGGCGGGTGTGCGGGGCGGCCTACAGTAAAAGTCAGTGGAGACAGGAACAAAATATTCAAATACCTATTCTTCAAAAGTCTATTCGGTACCCTTTCCTCTTAATAGATGTCCCAAAATAAAATTGCGTCCTTTAATAATTAATGTAAAGCTCATGTAACATTTCAATGAACTATTTATATTTTTATTATGTACGTGCATTTGACGTAACAATGTGTACAAGACGGTGCAATTACGTTGACATTTAATGAGTTTCGAAGTCAATAAAATTTCCAATTTTAGCATTCGGCGCCCCCTAGGACCCCGCGCCCGGGTGCGCTGCACCCCTTGAAACCCCGGGTAAAGACGGCCCTGCGGGTACTCGTTGAAAGGGTTTTTGAAGGGGTATTTTGAAGCGCTAAAAAAATAAAGCCTTTGATGCATGTAACACCTGCGAACGGCTTAAACCAACCCTTTTCCGATAAGGGATACCCTTTCAAAACCCTGTAACGGCTGTAACACTGTAACATGGTAAGCCAATCGAACAAAGTACCTACATTAAATATGTACTCTTCGTAGTCGACATTAGATTGAGAATTGCTTAACCACTACCACACGTGGCATTTTCCCGCCGCGCCGACGCTCGCGCCGGTTTTTTCGTGTCTGAACTTGTTCATTCTCAGAGTTATTATTATAATATGTATTATCATTTCAATTAGAAAATTGGAAGTCGTAACTCGGACGAAACTACGGAAGGAATTAAAAACTATTTAGCAGTGATTTTGTTTAAGTGTGTTTTGTAGTGCCTACTTCATTTTTTTATTAGTTAATTCAGGGTAACCCGAATAAAACCTTTTCGTGTAGGTAACCTCCTCATAGGCTTAAGCCACTGAAGGGGTTAACCCCTTCACGTGGTTACTATATTAAAGGAGTTACCCGTTTCGCTGGGTTTTGAGGTGTAACTCGAATAAAAGGATACTCAGCGATAAGGGCTACACCATGTAGGGGTTACCCTGCGAAAAGGCTTAACTCTTAAGCGGTGTTGTCCGGTCCCTGATTAGGGACAAATATAAAATATATAAATATAAACAAACGCGCGTATGGACGCCGCGTTGGCGCAGCGGTTACAGCGCTGGATTGCGATTGGCTGCTGCGCGGGCGGTTGCGGGTTCGATTCCCGCACACGACAGCATTTGTATTGGCCATACAAATGTTTGCCGTGGTCTGGGTGTTTGTGCAGTCCTTGTGGGTAACCCCACCGTGCCTCGGAGAGCACGTTAAGCCGTCGGTCCCGGTTGTTATCATATACACCTGATAGCGATCGTTACTCATAGTAGGGAATATATTCGCCAACCCGCATTGGAGCAGCGTGGTGGATTAAGCTCCGATCCTTCTCCTACATGGAGAAGAGGCCAATGCCCAACAGTGGGATATTACAGGCTGAATCGTGATCGTGATCGTGATATAAACAAACTAGCTTCTGCGCGCGACTTCGTCGGCGTGGACTCCGCTCCTGTTGGTCTTAGCGTGATGATATATAGCCTATAGCCTTCCTCCATAAATGAGCTATATAACACTGAAAGAATTTTTCAAATCGGACCAGTAGATCCTGAGATTAGCGCGTTCAAACAAACAAACAATCAAACAAACAAACTCTTCAGCTTTATTATATTAGTATAGATATAAAATAATCGTTTAGCTGCTCAGTGACAACCCTACATAGCTGTACCTATTCATACATAAGTCGTCTCTATTGATCTCAGTTTCATACCGTTTAACCCTTTAACCCCGCTTTCGTTGCTATTCATACCTGAGACGTCCCCATTCACACCAAAAACAACAGATTTCTCATGTCTTTCTAATTTATCAAAATAATATTATTATTAATTAATAACTGAGATTTAACTTTTATGCATATGACGGCCCAAACACTAAATAAAGTATTAAACAAACACACGTATTCTCTTACTATAAAATAAATGTTTTAGAGCAAAGTTTCTAACACTGTAATAATCGGCGCGGCGTCTCGTCTAGCTTATTTTCAATTACATTAAATTGACAGTTTGCAGTTAATTTCGCGCTTGTTAGGTGGTGCCATAAAATGTTCCAAAGATCTACTATCGTCCCACAAAAATTGTTAAAAGTTGTAAAGCCCCATCCACACGCTTGACGAACAATGGCGAACAGCGAACAGCAAACAGCAAAAACGGACGTGTGGATGGGTGTTTGTCGTTGTTCACCTGTTCGTGTTTGTGTTCGGCAGTGTTCGGCATCGGTGTCGGTTTTTCTTCACAGATCAAAGGATGTTTGGCAAACAGTTCGCGGTGTATCCACACGTTTGGCCAGCGATCAGTATGCGCGCGAGCTTCACGGGTGGTGGACGAGTCGCAGCTTAGAGTACATACATTATTTGTCGCAGTTTTGGCGCGTTATTTACAGCCTTTTAGTAACTCAAAATCATGTTTTAATATTGTTTGTGTGACGTCATGTAAGTGAGGCCGCACACCACAGCTACATTTGTATTACGATAATTGTAGCGTCACATTTGAAACGCGATACATTTATCGACCCCCTATATTTGTATGTAAACCCGCACATCAAGGACACATTTGTAGTAGGTGCAGTTTGTGGCAAGATGGCTGCCACGCCACACGAATTCAAGATCGAACACGTTCGTTTTATGTGGCGCAAACATAGAATAAAAACGCGCGAAAATGAAAGAATGTTGAATTTTATGTTGAATTTATTGCAGAGATTGAAAAAAATCCCGTTTAAATAAATTTATTGAACTGATTAATTGAACAATTTATAATTTATTGAACAATTTGATTTGATTGAACTAAATTTAATAATAATTGGTAGGTATGTGTTTTCATATTCATTCTATGAACTTTTCTTCTTCGGATCGTAATTCTTGCGCAATTTTGAAGTTTCCGTAAACTACAATTTTGATTAAAAGGGTGAACACAATAACGTCTTTTTTTTTTCTCATTAATCGCCTCATCAAAAAATCGTCATCGTCAGACGATGATGTCGACATTCTGACTTCTGTGGTTAGTGCCACGCTACAATTGTGCTTCCAATGTGCGTACACACGACACATTTGTGGCCGCTTAAATTGTATCGCAGTAATTGTGGCGCCGTAAATGTATGTTGAGTGTAGCGTGTGGCGGCAGTGTGCGGCCTCACTAAAAGTTTTATTTCTTCATTTAAAAATATTTAAATGAATTATATTAAATTATTATTCGATAAATAATCGTAAAACAGTATATTTATTTTACTAGTACAGTAGTAGTACAGTATATTTATTTTAGTAGTATTAAGTACAACATTATAGATTTTATCCGTCCGTCATGCCGCCGGTTTATTCGTCCGCCATGTTTGCCGATCCACAAAATACTAACACGTTCGTCAAGCGTGAGGACGACTGTTTGTGTTTGATGATTGTGGTCGATGTTTGGAACTTTGTTCGTGTTCGTGGCGAACACCAAGCGTATGGACGGGGCATAACAGCTTGCTAGCTACCAGGGGGGGGTACACTCTATGTAATCGATCAAAGCGGCATCTGGTGATTGTTTGGTGTCGATTTGTGGTAAAACAGTTCTGTAATTAAGCATTATTTTTATAGATGTCGCTTCTACTCGTATCAAATTGTTGATGAATATGGATGTTGCCACTTGTTATAGTATATTGCGCTTAAGGGTGTTTATAAAACTAGCTTTACTGGGCCTACAGATACAAATTTAAAATTAAATCACTTTTAAATACATTTGAAATGAATTGAAGTTCAAAAAACCAATTATGTATCCTATATAAATGTAATCGGTTCTTTCACCTAAATAAATACAAAATATGTGGGAAATGAAAATAATAATCTAGCAACATTATAAAACTAAAACGAACACGAAGTTTTTGAATTTTGACATTTAATATGTGAAAAAAGAATAAGATAGGTACTTTTGTACCAAAACTATTTGTAATTATATTTTAATGTAAATAACTATGTAGAATGTTTATTAATAAAGTATTGTACTTTTAAGTAATTTGATGACTGCAAATTTTCAAAAGTGAAAACGGTTTTCAAGTGTGTAATCCGATGAGCTCTCGTTTTGAATTTAAATTCATTTAAGTTTTTGTTTGATATTGTTGAGTTTTAGGTTGTTTTTGTGTTTTTGGTACGAATGTGTTTTATATGAACTATAAAAATAAATGATATTAAGTTTTAATCAATTGAATCATATAGAAGCAAATATAGCAATCTCCAATCGGGGTGGTTTTGAGTAATTTAAATAAAACATTTTTCTGTAGTTAAACCTATGTTTTTTTGAACCAAGTCTATTTTATTACAACAGGGATGTTATAATGCATATATGCTAGCCTTTAAATGATAAAAATAATAAACGATAATGGTAAAATATTGGAAAAATGACAGGATATTGCTGTTATTGTTCTTGACAGTAGGATATTGCAGCACCTGAAAGGTAGCACCCGAAAAAAAAATTTTATATTTTGAGTTTCAAAAATAGATTGCGCATAAAAAATGCATCAAAAAATTGCAAGTTAGACGTTTGCGCGAGCTTTGGTTTTCGAGAAAATCCAAAATTTCTTCCGGGTGCTAGGGTATTTTGAATTTATATTCTGACACACTATTAATAAATAACTTTAAAGCAACAAAAATGTTTATCGATAGATTTTTGCATGTGCAATCAGCACCCGTAGAAGATTTATGTCTACGACCATTATTTATTGCAAAAAAAAAAAATTGTCAATGGGGGCGTCGGGGTCAGGCCTGAAAATCGTTAGAAAATAGAATAGAAATTTGAGTTTCCAAAATAGATTGCGCATAAAAAAATGCATCAAAAAATTGCAAGTTAGACGTTTGCGCGAGCTTTGGTTTTCGAGAAAATCCAAAATTTCTTCCGGGTGCTAGGGTATTTTGAATTTATATTCTGACACACTATTAATAAATAACTTTAAAGCAACAAAAATGTTTATCGATAGATTTTTGCATTAGCAATCAGCACCCGTAGAAGATTTATGTCTACGACCATTATTTATTGCAAAAAAAAAAATTAAATTGTCAATCGGGGCGTCGGGGTCAGGCCTGAAAATCGTTAGAATTCGGCTGCTGCGGAGTCAGAGATGTGTGGTCGGTCGGAGTCGGAGAGGCAAACAATAACAGATATATTAAACTAGTTTATTATATTAATAATGATATTGTTATCATCAGTTGAATAAATTTTGGTTTATTACATGAATTTATTCGCTATTAATTATTTGTTGTTGTAAAAAACTTGAAATCAAGGTTGTGTAGAAAAACCTTTAAATTTGAATCTCAAATCTGTTTTATTGACACTCGCGGTGTACGTATACTGCATCGATATAGCAGATATCCAGGGTTGCCAACTGTACGAGGTTCCTCGTACAAATACGAGATTTGTGTTCTTCCGTACGAGGTACGAGGATACTATCAACCTCGTACAATTATGTACGAGATTTTCATAATATGGCCATACGAACGAAACTGGCTAACTGTGGATACAGTAAAAGGCACACTTCTTGCTGCAGAGAGCGTAAAAGGTTTAAGTCGTACTGGAAACTGCGTCAATTTTGAACCTACAAAAGACATGTATGTATAGCCGCATAACAAAAGATAAAATATACGGCAGAAAAAAAGATCACAATGTGGATGTTCCTGACATTATATTTGGAGAGGAGATGTAAATTAAGTTACCTTGCAAAATTTCGTAATAATATAGGCACATTTAGTTTTTTTTTTTTTTTGTTATCTTACTTGAAGAATACTAAAGATTTAAAAAAGTCCCTAATTCAGTAGCTTAATATGCCTTAATTATGGTTTTAGCACGTTATCGATGCATAATATAAATGTACAAGGTTTGAAATTCAAAATATGTAAATTCAATTTTTGCAATAAATAATGGTCGTAGACATAAATCTTCTACGGGTGCTGATTGCGCATGCAAAAATCTATCGATAAACATTTTTGTTGCTTTAAAGTTATTTATTAATAGTGTGTCAGAATATAAATTCAAAATACCCTAGCACCCGGAAGAAATTTTGGATTTTCTCGAAAACCAAAGCTCGCGCAAACGTCTAACTTGCAATTTTTTGATGCATTTTTTATGCGCAATCTATTTTTGAAACTCAAATTTCTATTCTATTTTCTAACGATTTTCAGGCCTGACCCCGACGCCCCCACTGACAATTTAATTTTTTTTTTTTTGCAATAAATAATGGTCGTAGACATAAATCTTCTACGGGTGCTGATTGCGCATGCAAAAATCTATCGATAAACATTTTTGTTGCTTTAAAGTTATTTATTAATAGTGTGTCAGAATATAAATTCAAAATACCCTAGCACCCGGAAGAAATTTTGGATTTTCTCGAAAACCAAAGCTCGCGCAAACGTCTAACTTGCAATTTTTTGATGCATTTTTTATGCGCAATCTATTTTTGAAACTCAAATTTCTATTCTATTTTCTAACGATTTTCAGGCCTGACCCCGACGCCCCCACTGACAATTTAATTTTTTTTTTGCAATAAATAATGGTCGTAGACATAAATCTTCTACGGGTGCTGATTGCGCATGCAAAAATCTATCGATAAACATTTTTGTTGCTTTAAAGTTATTTATTAATAGTGTGTCAGAATATAAATTCAAAATACCCTAGCACCCGGAAGAAATTTTGGATTTTCTCGAAAACCAAAGCTCGCGCAAACGTCTAACTTGCAATTTTTTGATGCATTTTTTATGCGCAATCTATTTTTGAAACTCAAAATATAAAATTTTTTTTTCGGGTGCTACCTTTCAGGTGCTGGATATTGCTGTATTTGAATTTTCTACTTTGGGACATTGCTGTCATTGCACCTAACGACGCCATAATCGCCATATTTAAAAGGTATGTATAGTACATAGATGAAGGATACTATGGATGTGACAAGCGTGCCACACCCGAAAGGGACAAACATAAAAGTATATAAGATGTCAGGGTTGCCAGCCCTACCAAAATTTCCCCGTATTCTTCAGGAATTTACGATAAACCAGTAATAATAACAATAATATTATTATTATAAGTAGTAATAACTGCCGCGACAATGCGATTGACTTGCATTGCGCAAACGCCCTTATGGTTTATTCATATGAATCAATATTTTCTGATATTGCAATTTGTAAAATAATGGAATACAAATGGTCGTGCATTCGCCTTGAAATTTCACCGGGCACTGATTTTTACCCGACTGCGCAATGCAAAGGAGGGTAATGTGTTTTTCAGTCTATGTTGTATTTTGTTTTTTCGATTTTTTAATGAATTTATTTTATTATGCTTTTGAGTTTTGATAGTTGCATGAAATACGACAGTAATATCTTGTAAGATGTGGTCTGAAAAAATGTTCTGTTTTTTAACTCTTAATCGAACCTGGGAGTTGAACGGAACATATTTAGCATGATTTCATGAAAAAAAAAAATGAAACAAGTTACTCCAAATTTAAGTTTTTATTAATATACTTTATATATTCTTACAAATAAGAACAGAAGTTATTTTTTTTAAAACAAATTTATTTCTACCCTAAAGAATACAATTTACAAAAACGAATCTACTTTGAAAACAATTTATAAATTTTTTTATAAATATTGACATTAATATTTATACGATACTGACGTCACTCAATTGCCTTCCCGAAACCCCTCCACTAACTCTTAAGCTTTATTGTATGGTATTAAAGTTCAAATTGACTTTTAGATATTTTTACGAATCTTTTGTATGGGAATATAGAAAAGTGTTGTTTTAAGACTTTTCAGGCATTTTTTTAAATTTTTCTCTCCGTAAGATCCATCCTTGCACTTCAAGGAATATTATAAAAAAGAATTAGTGAAATCGGTTCAGCTGATCTCGAGATTTGCGCTTAGCAACAAATTCAGCGATTCATTTTTATATATATAGAGATTACCTGTGTAGGTATGGAATCAATTTGCATTGGTATGTGGTGAGATGTAGATGGGATGTCTACCGGCAGTTCGATAGATGTGGACAAGATTTCCATCGGTACCTGTATATTAAATTTAAAAAATTTATATTATTAATGAACCAGGATGAAGTAAACAGTAGATGGACAACATACAATTAATTTTGTATATATGTATTTATTTAATCAGTACAATTTTCTATAAAAGATAAAGTAATATTAACACATTTCAGTAGACATGGTTAAAATTTAGATCCTGGACCGTCGACCGTTTATCGGCATAATTTCTTTACAAAAAAATAAATAAATAACCTATCTAACTTCATAATTAGACTGTTTATCGGCATAATTTCGTTACAAAATAAAATACCCTAACCTTAGATAGGTTAGGGTATTTTTTTTTCAAAATTAGACAGGTTATCGGCATAATTTCGTTAAAAAAAAATTACTCTAACCTATCTAACTTCAAAATTATAATGTGACAGTAAATAAGTAAAAATAAAAATATATTTAAGTAAAAAAAAAATAATTATTATTATTATAATTTTCCTAAGCCTGAGAATTCACAAAAAGCTTTCTATATATGAGTACTATTACTATATACAGAAAAAATATGAACATCTATATCGACGGTCCAGGATGTAAATTTTAGCCTAATAAAAGTAACTAACCTGTTCGACGATATGAAGTGTAGGGATCGAGAATGGTTTTAAATATGTCACATTTCGAGCAGTTTTTCTAAAACAACTTTGTTCAAAATGTCTAGAGCATATCCGAGTATATTTGGTTGGTTGCCAGTTTGGTCGCCCAGTGGCACGAATCCATAATTGGCGAATTGCAGAGTCCTTTGGAAATCTGTAACATCAGTTTCATTAAGTAATATGAAATTTAAGATTGAATAAAAAATACCGCACTTTTAGGGTAATTTATCAGTTACCTCGGCTGGTATCCCTAAAAAATCTATAACCTGAGCAAATTATAAAGTACTTAAAAATGGCGGACCAGCCTAACGTTTGTTTCGAGGATGACAAATTAACCTTACCACTTAATTTTGTCGGTTAATATATATTTATTATTATGATGATAAATACCGTTTTCATAAATTATTTCTGTTTATAATAACTTGTTAATATACTAGGACTCTCATTCTGTTAATATTTTTGCCTAACAAGTCATATTTTTATTAAAAAAAATTGTACTTACGTATGAAAGGTTATGTCTTGTGATTTCGTCTCCGTACGGCTTTTACAGCCGATTATATAACATATAACCATGATAACTCTTATACAACACTCAACTACGTCTTAGTTTCACAACTATAATTACTGTAAATCACTTAAATCACATAAATTCACGAAGTAAATATCGGTCTCAACTGATTTGTTGGTCGCAAGTTCAGTTGTGACCAACAGAAACTCTGACAAAGACAAAAAATGTTGTTTGTGTCCTTTTCACCCCTTACCTACAGTTTTCGTATGTTGTGGTTTCGTTCACACACGGTAATAATAATTGCGTAGCATATCCAGAGTATCCTTCATCCTAGTGTTAGAAACTATTAAAATTAATATATAAGTATAAGTAATATATATGTGTAATAATATATAAGTAACAAATAAATATTATAAAATTGTAATACAAAAATGAGGATGAACACACAACTTCCTCTTTCATGTTTTTTGTGATTGGTAACACTGGACGGTGCGAGCAATGGAAGTTGTGTGTTCCGCCAAAAGTGAAGATAAAATAAAAGGCATTCTTGTAAAAGGCGACGACAAGTAATACAGAAGGCCGTGTGTGTGGTTTATGAATACCTAATTAAAGAAGATTAACAAATATAAAGGCTGTTTATTTCCCGAACAACAATAGTTCAGAAGAGGGATATAACGAAGAACGTGGTAAGCACACTCTCGTGAAGGACTTTTCGCCCAAAAGTTTCAGAAATGGGTCGTAGAAGTAAATCCCAGAAACGACGCGCCTCTGGCACGTCTAGCAACGTCGGTTCTAAGCGTGCACGACGCGTAAGGCGATCGAAATCAGCTGCATCAGATGACAGCGAGAGCAGCCAGGACAGGAGCCGAAGCCACGATCGTAGCCACGGTCGCAAACGGCGTCGAGACCGCAGCCACAGTGTTGCCAGTTACCCCAGCCACCGCCGCGGTACACCACAGCCGACGACAGGGACTGCGACTCAGGACAACCTTAATATGGAACAGCCAGTAACGCCGCTAGCTTCAGTAGAAGCAAATACTACACTAGGCCAAGTAGTACCTGATTCTAATACTAATGTTTTGCTTTCGGCGTTTATGGAGCTTATTCAAACCATGAAAACAGATAATGGTAATGAACGTTATCCTGTCATGAATGTTTTACCTGAATTTGATCCGTCTAAGAGAAATCAAACCATTGACATGTGGATTTCTAAAGTTAATGAGTGTTCTAAAATGTATAACTGGACGGAGCGACAAATAATACACTATGCCCTAGCCAAATTAGAAGGCTTGGCGCAGAAATGGTACCAAGGATTACCTAGTTTACTGTTTTCATGGGATGAATGGCAAAATAAGCTAAAATTAGCATTTCCAAGTAATGAAAATTATGGACAGCTGTTGACGGATATGCTTGCCTGCAGAGCTAAATACGGAGAATCAATAGAAGAATATTATTATCAAAAAATGGTCTTGTTGAACCGCTGTAATATTTTTGGAAAGAATGCAGTAGACTGTATACTTTTAGGAATAGATGATAGGTCGGTAAGAACCAGTGCAGAGGCGGCACAATACATTGAACCGGATAAGTTGTTAGTGTTTCTTAGAAATATTAAAGTGACAGGGAAAGTAGATAATAAATCTCTGCAGTCAGGCAGGTCCGACAACAGACAGCCACGTATGCACAAGCCCTTACAAGAGTTTGGCAGTAGAAATAATAGAGGTACTAATAGGTTCTCAAACAAATGCTATAACTGTGGGGATGAAGGTCACCCTTTCTCTAAATGTAATCAGCCTCTCAAGCGGTGTACAGACTGTCACAAAATAGGTCATTTAGTTGATAACTGTCCAAAAAAAACTAGCAATACTAGTACCAAGTCTGTTATGAAAATTTGTAAAGAGCAGGATAACGATTTAAAATATTATAAAGACACCACTGTAAACGGTCAAAGTGTAAAATGTTTCATAGACTTTGGTAGCCAATGCACAATGTTACGTGAATCTACAGCCAGGGCATTAGTAGATAATTGGTCTATGTCAGATTTACCGGTACTTAGAGGGTTCGGTGATAGTATGGTCAATTGTTTAGGGAAATGTAAAGTGGAAATAGGTGTCGATTCAACTAATGCTACAGTAGAAGCTCTTATAGTGCCTGACCAGTTACTACAAGTCCCATTATTATTAGGTCAAACATTCACAGAACAAGAGCATGTAATTGCTTATAAAACTAACGACGCACTTAAAATATCTGGCAAGTTGTCAAAGAGTATAGGATTATACGTTCTTCAATCAACACAGGTTAACGGATATACAATAGTCGACATACACACAAATTCCGAGTTCACTGGGGATTTATTTATCGAACCTAGTATGTGTCAAGATCCCAAAGGGAAATACGAAGTTTTACAGAGTGTAATTAGAGTGGTTAATGGGATCGGGAAGGTAGTTGTGAAGGGTTGTGACCCAACCGGGTTGGATTTAGTTGCGGGTAAGTTACTATTCCGAGGTTTACCTTTGAATAAAATTGATGTGATGGAGGTGAATAGTGTCCGACAGTGTCCCGATGGTAATGTTAACACGTCTGAAATTGATAACGCTATGATTCAAGTTGATGACGATATTGATTCATGTACCGTGACAAGACTGATTGGATTGTTAAATGACTATAGAGATTGCTTTGCATTTTCTCCTAAAGAACTAGGTTGTATTTCCAATACCGAGATGAAAATAGAACTTAATGATACAAAGCCTGTAGTTTACAGGCCATATCGCTTAGCGCATTCGGAACGACGTGTTGTTCGTAATATGATCCAGGAACTCGAAGAGTCGGGTATAGTTAGGCAGTCTTCATCCGAATACGCGTCCCCCATTATACTCGTACGAAAGAAAAGCGGCGACTATCGACTCTGTATCGATTTTAGGGCACTTAACAAGAAAACTGTCAAAGAGCACTATCCGCTTCCGCGCATCGATGATCAACTTGATAACTTGTCAGGACATAGGTACTACACTTCTTTGGACCTCGCATCCGGGTATTATCAAATACCCATGGCTGAATCCTCTAAACATCTGACCGCGTTTGTAACACCGGATGGTCATTACGAGTTCAACCGGATGCCGTTTGGGCTCGTTAATGCACCATCGACTTTCCAAAGAGCAATTAATAATATATTAGGAAATGCAAGGTTCAAAGAAGCATTTGCGTACATGTATGATGTGATTATACCATCTGCAACGTTAGAGGAAGGGCTTCAAAAACTCCGGAACACTCTAGAGTTAGTTCGCGTTTCGGGAATAACTCTAAATTTATCAAAATGTAATTTTCTCAAGAAATCCATCGAATACCTCGGTTTTGAAATAAGCGAAGCGGGTACAAAGCCGGGCGTCAAAAAAATTGCAGCTGTAAAACAGTTTCCGAGACCAGATGATCAGCATAAGGTCAGACAGTTTATAGGTCTAGCCAGTTTCTTTCGCAAGTTCATAAGAGGGTTTTCCATTATCGCCAAACCCCTGACTCAGCTTTTGAGAAAGAATGTTAAATGGCAATGGGGTAGTGCGGAAGAGACTGCGTTCTTAACGCTAAAAAGCGAGTTAGTAAAGCGCCCAATTCTCTCATTTTATAATCCCGAATATGAAACCCAAGTACATACGGATGCGTCGAAGGTTGGCATTGCAGGTATACTACTGCAAAGACCAAATAAAGATACTCTCTTTAGTGCCGTGGCTTACTACAGTAGGCAAACCTCTCCTGAGGAAGCTAAATTCACATCTTATGACTTGGAAACGTTAGCCGTTGTGGCTTCGTTACAAAGGTTTAGGGTTTATTTGTTAGGCATCCCCTTCACCATTGTTACTGACTGCAATTCTTTAAGGGCGACATTTGAGAAGAAAGACACGTTATCTAGGGTAGCACGTTGGTGGAACGTTATGCAAGAGTTTGATTTCCAAATTATATATAAGCCAGGTTTAAGCATGGCTCACGTAGACGCGCTTAGTAGAAACCCTATCGCGTCAGATGAAGCTGCTAATATATTTGTTGGACAAATTGACACTAATTGGGTAGCTACAGTACAGCAAAATGATCCTGAACTACAACGCATTATTAATATATTAGGTGATAAAGATAACGATAATATTATTGAAATTAAAAATAATTTTATTGTTAAGAAGGGGCTGTTATATAGGAAAACTGAAGACGGTGATCGTTGGGTTGTGCCAAAGGGCGTTCGTTGGCAGGTGTTAAAGTCTAACCACGATGATATAGGTCATTTTGGTTTTGAGAAGACGTTAGAGAAGATTAAAACTAATTATTGGTTTGCTAAAATGAGGAGGTTTTATCAAAAAATATGTGCAAGCGTGTTTAGAATGCGCTCATGCTAAATTACCAACAGGGAAAAAGGCGGGATTCCTACATCCTATAGAAAAAGTTGATCGACCCTTTCATACCCTACATATCGACCATTTAGGCCCTTTTGTACGCAGCAAGCGGAAGAACACTTACTTACTTGTTATTATTGACGCGTTCACAAAATTTGCCATTTTAAATCCAGTAAAGAGTACTAAATCAATTCATTCTATTAAAGCATTGAAACATTACTTTCATACATTTAGTGTTCCCAAAAGAGTAATATCCGATAGGGGTACCTCTTTCACTGCAAAGAGCTTTCAAGCTTATTTATCTTCGCTAGGAGTTAAACACGTTCTGAACGCTGTAGCGACTCCAAGAGCAAATGGCCAGGTAGAAAGATATAATCGTACCATATTAAGTTCATTGACTGCCTGTAATCATAATAAACCTGAAAACTTATGGGATGAATCTGTGTCAGAAATTCAATGGGGACTTAATAATACAATTAATAAAGGCACGGGTAAGAGCCCCTCACAAGCATTATTTGGGTTAGATTTAGTAGGTACTCCGGGTTCATTACTTGAGTTAAGTATCACAGATGTTACCGAAAAATGTGTACCTGTAGAAAAAACTAGAAAAGAAATGACTGAGTATATTAGTGAAAATCAAGAAAAACAAAAGGAACAATTTAATAAGACAAGAACGGAAAAAAAATATAAAGTAGGGGAACTGGTTAGAGTAGAAAGGGAAGTCCCTTCGTTAGGTAGGAGTAGGAAACTAGTTCCAAAACTTCGCGGCCCTTACCGTATTACAGAGGTTTTAGATAATGATCGATATGTTATCGAAGATACCCCACTCTCACGTAAAGGCAATAGAAAGTTTAGTGGCATCTTTGCAGTTGATAAAATATATCCATGGCTAGTTTTTAATAGAGCAGACTCAGAGTCTAACGAATCAAGTAGTAGTGAAACTGACTGATACACAAGCTTGTTAGGTTGACTTCTGATTAAAATATGTATAATATAAGTGTCTTTATAATTGTAATAATACTTCACCTCCGAACACACATACACACACACACACACACACTCGCACACATACACACATGATACCATAATGGTATGGCACCGATCCCAAGATCTTATCGTAGGGTTATGGTATTAGGCACACACACACACAAACATACACACACACGTTCACACGCGCACGCATTCATGCACAATTAATAGCTGTAACTAGTTGATTGTATCGTATTTTAGTTGGCTTTTCCTAAGTATAATTGATGACGATGAAGATTCTGTTAAAACATTGTGATTTTTAACTGATTTCTGCAAATTTAAAGGTATAAAAGAAAGGGGAATCAAGTCATAAGTGGTGGCCTGACTGAGAATACGACAGAGGTCTCAGTTGGGACAGGTGTGTGGTGATGTGTCTGAGTCTCCACCATCTTAGTTAAATAGGCCTGACTGAGAATATGACAGAGGTCTCAGTTGGGACAGGTGTGTGGTGATGTGTCTGAGGCTCCACCATCTTAGTTAAATAGGCCTGACTGAGAATATGACAGAGGTCTCAGTTGGGACAGGTGTGTGGTGATGTGTCTGAGGCTCCACCATCTTAGTTAAATAGGCCTGACTGAGAATATGACAGAGGTCTCAGTTGGGACAGGTGTGTGGTGATGTGTCTGAGGCTCCACCATCTTAGTTAAATAGGCCTGACTGAGAATATGACAGAGGTCTCAGTTGGGACAGGTGTGTGGTGATGTGTCTGAGGATCCACCATCTTAGTTAAATAGGCCTGACTGAGAATATGACAGAGGTCTCAGTTGGGACAGGTGTGTGGTGATGTGTCTGAGGCTCCACCATCTTAGTTAAATAGGCCTGACTGAGAATATGACAGAGGTCTCAGTTGGGACAGGTGTGTGGTGATGTGTCTGAGGCTCCACCATCTTAGTTAAATAGGCCTGACTGAGAATATGACAGAGGTCTCAGTTGGGACAGGTGTGTGGTGATGTGTCTGAGGCTCCACCATCTTAGTTAAATAGGCCTGACTGAGAATATGACAGAGGTCTCAGTTGGGACAGGTGTGTGGTGATGTGTCTGAGGCTCCACCATCTTAGTTAAATAGGCCTGACTGAGAATATGACAGAGGTCTCAGTTGGGACAGGTGTGTGGTGATGTGTCTGAGGCTCCACCATCTTAGTTAAATAGGCCTGACTGAGAATATGACAGAGGTCTCAGTTGGGACAGATGTGTGGTGATGTGTCTGAGGCTCCACCATCTTAGTTAAATAGGCCTAGCTGAGAATACGACAGAGGTCTCAGTTGGGACAGGTGTGTCGGGATGTGTCTGAGGCCTTACCATCTTAGAATGTATAACTCAACGTGACAGAGGGCTTAGTAGCCGAAAATACAATAGAGATGCAACAGCTATGTAGTTGAAAGTAAGAAACCTAAAATATGTATATTGTATCATTAACTTAAGAATATAATTATTGTTAATGATGTATACTAAATATGTAGATTTCTCGTGGACGCGAAATGTATCAGGAAAGGCCGACTGTTAGAAACTATTAAAATTAATATATAAGTATAAGTAATATATATGTGTAATAATATATAAGTAACAAATAAATATTATAAAATTGTAATACAAAAATGAGGATGAACACACAACTTCCTCTTTCATGTTTTTTGTGATTGGTAACACTGGACGGTGCGAGCAATGGAAGTTGTGTGTTCCGCCAAAAGTGAAGATAAAATAAAAGGCATTCTTGTAAAAGGCGACGACAAGTAATACAGAAGGCCGTGTGTGTGGTTTATGAATACCTAATTAAAGAAGATTAACAAATATAAAGGCTGTTTATTTCCCGAACAACAATACTAGGTATAGTACGACGTATGACAGTTGATACTTTAATTAGGTCATACATGACAGAGATTCTGAGTCATTTATAATTTTATTCATATTTATTCATTTTTCATTTTATATTAATTGTGCTTGAAACCTCAACTGTGCTTTTTTTCCTTACAAACTTTCATATTAATAACATTACTAGTTGATATACAAAAAAAATCGGTTACCAAAAAAGTATCAAGATAAACGAAGTAACCTACTCTATAAAATATATAACATTAACCTCTGAACTTTAGAGACATTCCGTTTCCAAGTTTCGGGGTTTCGCTGACGTTTTCTTGCATAATTATTATTTACAGGCCCTACAGGGACAGAAAAACAATCCATCGTAACGATATAATAACTCGATCACTTCAAAACTTGTTTAAATCTAAGAATAATCATGAAAATTAGAGCATGTATTTTCTCCGTTCAACCGTTTTCGCCATACTAAATAACGGCCTGTGATTGGCTAGTTGGGATATTGCTGCCATTGGTTTTGATAGTCTTGGATTTTGCTATTTTTGCAACGAACACTAAAAACAAAATTAGTTTTTTTATAGGATATTGCTGTTTTAGGAGCGGTATTATTTAATAAAAACGTTTGGAATTTTACGTAGATGGTGGCGCTATTGTTAGGTCTGTTTGGCAAAAAAGTGGATATTGCTATATTTGCTTCTATATGACTCAATTGTTTTATTTTAAACTGTTCTTACTTTTTCTTTATTAAGTAAATATCATATCTATCATCAGGTTTGCTAAACATAAAATCCATTACATAAATCACTCCTTTTGCGGGACTGATTTGTAATAGATTTTATTACTTTAACAAACCTGATTCGATACAGGAAAACTAATAAAATAAAATAACTAAGGTACGTATAATAGGTAGGTAGGTACTTATATCTATATATATAAAAGAGTTACCCACCCATTGACTCATCACGATATCTCTGAAACCATAAGGCGTAGAGACTTGAATTTTGGTAGGAATATTCCTTTTGCCGAGTAGAGGTCAGCTAAGAACGGGTTTTACGATATTCCACCCCTAAGGGGGTTAAACGGGGGTTGGAAGTTTGTATGAAAGTCCTATGTTTTTGAAGTAAGAGACTTGAAATTCAAAATGTATGCTCTATAGATGGTGTTGAGGTGTACTAATAATGTATTTTGAGAAATCAACCCCCTTTTGGGGTTAAAACAGGGGATGGTTGTTTGTATGAAAGTCCAATGAAAAGTACACCTACAAACATTGAGATATTATTACTAACGTATAGAGAAGCTATACCAAACAAAAAACGTGTCACATCTTGACGGCAAGAGCGCGGGGGGTGGGCGTGGCGAGAGCTCCGGTCGCCTCAATCGGTGCTGCAGCGCTACATAGCGACTGTTGTCTAAACAAATTATTAAAACATGCAGCGCTTAGCTGCTTAGAGATGCTATTTTTCACAATGACAAATGACGCAAAATGGCGTCCCTAAACATTTTGCTTAAATTAAGATTTAAAATTATTATATATAAGTTACTTACCGATGGAAAGTTACCCCTTTGCACTTCGACGTATTGGTTGAGTTATTACTACAATATCGCAGCACACACGAGGGCATATTTAAAGAGACTTTACACGATTTCGTTTTAAAATATTACGACCAAATGCGACTGCGTCGCTCTAAAATTCGCAAGCGACTGAGTGAGGTGCGGCCGGCCGACCGCAGTTGAACGGAACATAGTAGTGTTCGGCGATGTCTTCTCTATACGTTAGTAATAATATCTCAATGCCTACAAACTTGAAATTAGGAAAGGCTATAACTATGATTTTCCTCAAATTAACGCGGGAGTAACCGCGGGGCACAGCTAGTGCGTTTTCCAATTACAGAGCATAATGCGACTCAGTGGCGCACAATACTAAACCACTGAGCCACCACTTAGTTGGTATCCATTGCAAGCACGCTCACGGAAGCCCTACTTTTCAGAGTGCTCGTTGTGTGAAGCGTTGCTGTAGCTTTGGAACTTTCAACGTCGAGCATTGAGCATTATACCGCATAATGCGCTTTAGTGCTGATATTGGAAAACGCACCTAGTATACCTATATATAGGTTATGGCATCGTAGTTTGCACCAAACATCCACCAGAGGCGCTACTTTTCATACTTGCAAAAAAAATAGCGGAGTTGGCTCTCTTTTCCCGTATAGATAGTTATTGTACTCTGTGCTAGCTACCTAATATTGAGCACAGATTAAGTATTAGTATTAGTTACAACGATATTGAGCGTTAAAAATATTTCTTTTTTTTCCCCGATTCACCATGGATTCACCGCTGGATCCCTATTCACCCCATTTTAGGGTACCAACCACAGATTAATTTAGATACTACGATTGACAATTTGACACTTGACAGTACACAATTACCCCGGCTCCACACGTTGGCCCCAACATAGACCCCAACGCTACTCGTCCAACGTGTGGATCTAGAAAATGGCATTGGTCCCAACGTTGGGGCGAGCGTTGGTAGTTGGCCGGCTCGTGTCGGTTTTATCAACGGAATCTGCGCCAACGTTCGCGATCCGTCCACACGTTGGCGCTTTGCTCAGTTCTGTTGCAACACGCAGCGAGTGCGTACGTCGAGCGAGAATGGCTTCCTCATCCACAAAATCGCCACCGGCATGGACAAATGAAAAAATCATAAAATTTATTGAACTTTTGATAAAGTTCAATAAATTCCATGACTTTTTCACATCCAATAATATGGGACGCTACTCGAAAGGATCATAAAAATAAAAATTTATTAGCTGATGCATGGCGCACCATTCAACAGAATATGGGAATGAATTTCGCAATTGAAGATTTAAAAAAAAGCGAGAATCATTAATGAGCACATATCGCCTTTACAGAACAAAAATTAGTGACTACTCGATCTTGGACGTGGATTTTTATTTTTTCTCAGTAACAAATATAAATGTGTACTCAGTACTATAAAAGCGCTCAGAGCAATTTCGATTTCTATATCGGACATCTTCACATTGGCCCTGACGGGACAGAACTAGTTTGATAGCCAACGTGTGTACGGCTCTCCGAATTTGCAGTCCAACCGCAACGTTGGTACGAGCGTTGGGGCCAACGTGTGGAGCCGGCCTTAAAATAAATATTATAGGTATCAATTAGGCCCTGCGCGCACTAGTGACATTTATCACCGTGACAAAAAATTCTTTGTCACTGTCACGTCACCGTCACTTTCGTGACTGCGCGCACTTGCAGTGACAGTTTCTTGCATTCACTAAGATGGGTCTCGAAGAGACGGTTGTCTGTGAACTCGTTTTTAGAAATAGAAAAAAATACAATAGTAAAAAGTATTGGGTTCACCCGGTTTGGAGTGATAAGAGGAAAGTTCTACACCATGTTTGCCAACCTACGTACATATGACACGTGACATTTTGTTGCGTCACGTTCATGTTGGCGTCCTCCGCGGACAAAAAGTCACCGAATTGTCACGCATCCAAATGCACGCACCTTCATTAGGGATGATAGACGCGGTGACAGTGACAAAAAGTCACGGTGACAAAAAGTCACTATTACGCGCCTAGCCTAAGGCCCTGCGTGCACTAGTGACATTTGTCACCGTGACAAAAAATTCTTTGTCACTGTCACGTCACCGTCACTTTCGTGACTGCGCGCACTTGCAGTGACAGTTTCTTGCATTCGATAAGATGGATCTCGAAGAGACGGTTGTCTGTGAACTCGTTTTTAGAAATAGAAAAAAATACAATAATAAAAAGTATTGGGTTCACCTGCTTTGGAGTGATAGGCTGATAAGTGGAAAGTTCTACACCATGTTTGCCAACCTACGTACATATGACACGTGACATTTTGTTGCGTCACGGGCATGTTGGCGTCCTCCGCGGATAAAAAGTCACCGAAATGTCACGCATCCAAGTGCGCGCACCTTCATTAGGCCCTGCGCGCACTAGTGACTTTTTGTCACCGTGACTTTTTGTCACTGTCACCGCGTCCATCACCCCTAATGAAGGTGCGCGCACTTGGATGCGTGACAATTCGGTGACTTTTTGTCCGCGGAGGACGCCAACATGCCCGTGACGCGACAAAATGTCACGTGTCATATGTACGTAGGTTGGCAAACATGATGTAGAACTTTCCACTTATCAGCCTATCACTCCAAAGCGGGTGAACCCAATACTTTTTATTATTGTATTTTTTTCTATTTCTAAAAACGAGCTCACAGACAACCTATATCGTATATAATCTGTCACTGCAAGTGCGCGCAGTCACGAAAGTGACGGTGACGTGACAGTGACAAAGAATTTTTTGTCACGGTGACAAATGTCCCCTATTCTCCATGGTCCCTAGTGCGCCTAGGGCCTTAGGGATGATGGACGCGGTGACAGTGACAAAAAGTCACGGTGACAAAAAGTCACTAGTACGCGCCGTCGCGCCTACTCGCCATCATCTTTATATGCTCTTTGCTCTGTGCTACTCGCCTAGCCACCAGGCGGGCGACACTCAATTTGCTATACTTTCTCTACCAACCTTAAATTTTTGTATAAATTGGCAGAATTGTACGTCAAAATGAAAAATTTTAAACGCCGGAAACGTCATAAACGTCAAGTATAGCAAATTATTTTTTTCCAAATGTCACATAACACATTCTATTCTAGTCTAAATCTAAACACGTGTTTTTAAAATATTTGTTCATTTTTTATGGATTCTTAAAATTTAACAATATTTTAAATGATAATCTAATTTATACTATAGCTTTATAACAGGTTTGTATTTAAATATAGTCATGGTTTTCTTATGCTAGACTAATTAATTTTGTTTCAGGAAAGAGGTTATTTATGTATGTTATGTATTTTATTTCTTTACAAAAAATAATAAAAAAAGCTATGCATAGGTTTTCGTGTTATTCCAATTAGTTGTATTATGTTCTACGTACATAAACAATTATAATTTCCCGTGTTATCTCTAATAACATTTTCTTAAAATTACGTATTTACAATTAAATAATGCATAGAAGGGACATAATACATAGCATATTTTAATGTTTAGTAGTTTTTGTACTTCCATTCCTTTAAAGAATTTAGAGAAGTCAATGAAACCCTATGTGCTAAATCAAAGATATGTCATTTGCGGACTACAAATAACCACTGGATCCAAAGTGTTTCTTAGTAAATTTCCACTTTGTCCAGATCTATAATATAGATCTGGACAAAGTGGAAATTGTGTACTCTTAAAATGTATTGTAAAATGTAATGTAATTGTGTACTCTTAATGAGTACTCTTATTTCCTTAGTTTGAAAATTATAATAGTTAAAATCAATCACATCAATTTATTTAATTTACTTGTTTACAAGCAAATCTCGCGACAAGCTTTTATATCATATAGATTATGTGTAATGACTTTATAAGTAGATAGTAAAAGTTTTAAAGTAAAAATTTATTTTTTTGGTTTTAGCACATTCAAATAAAAGCTTGTTTTTTAAAAAGGTTTTTTACTTTTAATTTATTTTTGACTTTTTATTCGGTTATCACGTCACTTTATTCGAATTATTCTTAGCAAGCCCTTTCATTTGATACCCATATTGTAGAAGTGCACTAAAAATAACTAGTCCGCACTCTTGGATATGCTGCCATATTGGATTTAGAATTACGTCACAAAGTTAACCATGCATTGTCATCCAAATTGAACCTGCATACAAAATTTCAGCTCAATTGGTTACTTCAAAATTGAGTTGCAAGATTACACCCGAACAAACATACATACATGCATAAATACAAACCATGCATTGTCATCTAAATTAAACCAGTATACAAAATTTCAGCTCAATTGGTTGAAGATATCTGCTTCAAAATTGAGTTGCAAGATTTCACCCGAACAAACATTCATTAAAGTTACATACATACATACATACATACATACATTGCAAGTTAAATAAAAGCTTGTAAAAATTACATATGCTTAAAGACCACAAATATATACTTAATGATTAATTTCATTTTTCATTGATTCTCAGATGTTAATTTGTGGGTTAAAGCAGTTCAGAGTGAAGACTTCATAAAATTGCACCAAACAAAATATTGGTGTGGGTCATACCTATGTTAAGAAAAAATAGTGTAATAAATTTCCCAGCGCCATTGAATGATATTCCTTTGAAAGATTTTACATCATAGAAAACCTTAAAGGTAAGTCTCGAGAGGTATTAAATAATTTTGTAGTAATTTTTATGTATCATATTATAGGAATAATATAATTATAACCACCATATAGTATAGTAACTTGTTACCACAGCCGAAGTTTTGGATTTTTAGTTCTTTTTTGTATATGTATTTTCTTAGGTCTAATACTTTGTTTTGAGAATATTATTCCTTGCTTCTACTACTATTATTCCTACTTCTATGGCTTTACTATAGGTTTGTATTTGACCATGGATCATTGGTCTCTTTGATTGAACAAAGTAATTTTGCTTTTGAAAATAAGTTCTTAATATCTATATCAACAATAATCCACAATAGAAAAATTGTATTTTGTAGTACTTACCTATATTTTTATTACTTATAATATATTTTTATGTTTTCATTCCTCTAGAAAATACTGGGAAACATAATGTGCAATATCAAAAATGTGCCATTTGTTGGCTAAAGAGGATCCCTGGAGCCAATATATTATTGAGCAAGTTTCCACTTGATCTAGATCGGTTAGTGTGTAAAGAATAGAAAAATACAATATTTTTAAAAAAATCTCCTCAAAATCTTTATTACAGTCAATAACTAACTGTAGTAATAAATTACTTAAAAATGCTATTCCAACACTAAATTGCCACAACCGTTGGATGACAGTCTTTTGGAAGAATTTCCTCTGCAAAGTGAAGAGAAAGAAAAATCTCGTCTTGAAAGGTACAAAAAAAATTGCAGTAACTTTTTATATGTTTGATAGTTTATCACAATTATAAATTACCTACACGATTAACATAATTATAAAAATATGTATTTTTTAACCGACTTCCAAAAAAGGAGGAGGTTCTCAATTCGACACGTATTTTTTTTTTTTATGTATGTTAGCTCAGAACTTTTGACTGGGTAGACCGATTTCGATCAATTTTGTTTTAATTGAAAGGTGTTGCGTGTCATGTGGTCCCATTTTAATTTAATTGAGATCTGACAAGTACTTTTAGAGTTATATCTAATAATGCGTATTTACGTGACTACTTTTTCGTCGACCTACGTTATATTATACCGCATAACTTTTTACTCGGCGTACCGATTTCGATGATTCTTACTTTAGTCGAAAGCTAATACTTGTCTTGTAGTCTTGTTTAAATTAGATCGAAAACTGATTACAACTTTTTGAGTAATCTTTAATAGCGCGTATTTACTTAACTATTTTTTCGTCTTATTACGTTGTATTACTTGTCGATGTAATTGATGTCGGTTTTTTTTCGTTTGCGAGCAAACACAATTATATATTATTCTTGAAGTTCTTGTTTAGCTATTTATCTAGCCGTATTTCTGGTTTTTAATATGTTAATTGATTTTTATGATAAATTCTTTTTTATTTTCTAGTTTTTCAAGATATAACGAATTCGGAGAATGTGCAATGGAAACAAAATATTTTATCTACAAGTGAGTAAACTACTTTATCATATTATATTTATTTATGTTATCTTATACTATTAAACGAGCAATTCTTGTATATATATATATATATATATTTTCTGAATCTCGGAATCGGCTCCAACGATTTTCGTGAAATTTAGTATGCAGGGGATTTCGGAGGCGAAAAATTGATCTAGCTAGGATTCATTTTAAAAAAATGTCGTTTTATCCCTGTTTTTAAGCAATGAAAAAATATCATTAGAATACGAAGCTTAATTTCACTACGCGTCAACATAGCTTTAATGGCGTAATTAGGAAATCGGCGGGTGTCAAATCGTGTTGACCCGGGTTCGAATCTCAGTCTCCAGATAATTTTTTTTTCTTTTTTTTTTTAATTTCACTCGTGATTTATTATTTAAATAAAATTAAAATATAAAAATACCGAGAAAAAAAAAACGAAAAATAAAATGAAAATACCGAGCAAGGCTCGGTCACCCAGGTACTACGGTTAAAAGTAACAAATGTGTTTAAGAGGTACAGCATCTTGCTAGTTTATTTTTGTTCATGTAACATATTTTTAATGATAAATAAAATTAAGATTTTTATTGATGACTAGCCTGTTGCCCGTTGGCGCAGTTTGTAGTGACCCTACTTTCTGTACCGGGAGTTGTGGGTTCGAAACCCACCCTGAGTCTGTGTGTAAGATATATATATTTATTTATATATGTATTATTAATAAGTATGTTTATCGAAAAAAAATATATATATATGTAGCTATACCAGTCGGCTGTTACCTATAACACAAGCATTAAGTTGCTTACTTTAGGAACAGACGACCGTGTGTGCATTGTATTTCTTTATACATATATTTATATTCTTTATACTTATTGTTAACTAGTTGTATGGTTAAATAGCTGCCCGGACAGACTTCGTTCTGTCTGTTATGTTTTTTTTTTTAGCATAAAAACCTTCCGTGGGATTTTTAAGGAACATACAAAAAAAATAGCCGAATCAGTCGAGCCGTTCTCCAGTTATGCGCTTAGCAACATTCATTTTTATTATATAGATTAAATGAACTTAATAATTTGCAGTTGCAAGTCTTATACGTTTTTGATGTGACAAAAAGTTTTCTTGACAACAATGTGTTAAGCTGTTTCAAGAACACTTCATCTTATACTATGTACTGGAAATTAAAATAAAATTAAGATGAGATTATATAAAAGTCATACAAATGTTCACAATTGTTCTTGTACTGTATAGAAAAAAATAAATTTTTAAATATATTTTTACTGATAGTGGGGCAGTACAATCTCAGTTGTAATAAATATCATATACCTAATAGATTATTGTTAGTCAAAGTTCTAAAAAATCATCTGACATAATATATTAAAGTTATCTATACATATAATAAAATGGTAGAAAAGTCAAAACTGTACATTGAATATTTTTTTAAAAGAATACTTGGAGTGTGATCTACAATCGATACCGAAGCCAAAAATATAGTTTTTAGAATTTTTGTCTGTTTGTCTGTTTGTCTGTATGTATGTCCGGGATAAACTCAAAAAGTACTGCATGGATTTACTTCAAATTTGGCACGAATATTGTTAAGAAGTCGGGTCAGAACATAGGCTATATATTATCACGCTATCACCTACGGGGAACGAGCAGTGAACCTTTATTTCTTCAAATGTATGTCCGGGATAAACTCAAAAAGTACTGCATGGATTTACTTCAAATTTGGCACGAATATTATTAAGAAGTCGGGTCAGAACATAGGCTACATATTATCACGCTATCACCTACGGGGAACGAGCAGTGAACGCACGCAGACGACGTCGCGGGCAGCAGCTAGTTATTTATACATTTACCTATATAATATTGTCCCTTAGATATTAGATATCTATGGCTGATATACATATCACTGATAAAATGAGAGATATATGTAAAACACTTTCTGAGTAACAAATATCTTTAATATCTTTAACTCATATATGCAGTGCTTCACAACATATGATACAATGCAGTATAAGATTTTTTGATTTACTGTTTCTATAAAATGATTATGAATGACACCTTTAGAAAAAAAAATCATTTTCATCTTCGCAGTCGGGGGTAGAAGCTAGTAGTAAATAAAATTCAAATAATTTAACTTTTAGTAAATAATTAAGTATGTAAAAAAATACCAGTATGTATGATGCATATTTAGATATTTTACTACTATTTTTCAGGTGCTGAATACAGCTTTGTCACCTTGCCCTCTACTTCGCAGGCTCCACAAGGACTTACTTTTGAAAAAACACTAGGTAATAATTAATAAATAAAAATTTCACATTTTCAATTTTATTCAATGACATAAAACATTAACAGTAACATGTCTACTATAAGCATAGCTAACTATATGGCATTTAATTTGTATGAAATTTTAATTTTATAATAAATGATTTTTAAAAATGATAAATTAAAAAATTAATTTATCTTAACAAATTTTATCTTGTTTTTTTATGCCTTTTTTAATAATAGATGTGTATGTCGTCAAATATATGACTAAATAAAATTTAAATGATTTAACTTTTAGTAAATAATTAATTATGTAAAAAAAAAATACCAGTAATAGATGCATATTTAGATATTTTACTACTATTTTTCAGGTGCTGAATACAGCTTGTCGCCTTGCCCTCTACTTCGCAGACTCCACAAGGACTTACTTTTGAAAAAACTCTAGGTAATCTCTATATATATTCAAATTCAAATTCAAATTCAAAATTCAAAATATTTTATTCAGCATAAAATTATTACAATTTCTTACTGAACGTCATGAGTCTACTACCAGTTCGGAAAGAAAAAGCCTCTGACCTGAGAAGAACTGGCGAAAGAAACTCAGCGGGACTAATCATTTTTTTAATCATGTTTTTTTTTCCAAAGAAGATTGAAATTTACAATAATTTCATAGGTTGAAATAGCCTGGAGGCGATCACATCATTCCCAAGGCGTACTGTCTTCTATAAAATCGTTAATCGAATAATATCCTTTAGTACACAAACGTTCTTTTACAATTTTTTTAAATTTCGCAATAGAAGCTTTTTGAACGTTTTCTGGGAGCCTGTTGTATAAGCGTATACATTGTCCATAGAAAGAATTACTGACTCGGCGTAAGCGAGTTACAGGCATTACAAGTTTGTGTTTGTTCCTAGTATTAATGCTATGCATGTCGCAATTCCTGCGAAATTCGTGTATATTTTTATGAACATACATAACATTTTCGTACACATATTGAGAAGCAACAGTCAGTATTTTTATTTCTTTAAACTTATCTCTTAATGATACTCTAGGGCCTAAACTATAAATTGCACGAATAGCTCTTTTCTGCAGGACAAAAATAGTGTTAACGGTAGCTGCATTTCCCCATAATAAGATTCCATAGGACATGATACTATGAAAATAACTAAAATATACTACGCGAGCTGTATCTACGTCCGTAATAAGTCTAATTCTTTTTACCGCGAACGCTGCAGAGCTGAGCCTATTCGCTAACCCCTCAATATGAAGATCCCACTGCAATTTCGAATCTATAGTAATCCCTAGAAATTTAGTGGATTTTACTGGTTTTAACATTTCCCCTCCTAATTCTACACCATTATCAACAAGTTTAACATTAGGTGTAGTGAATTTTATTAATTTTGTCTTTTTGTTATTTAATAATAAATTATTTGAATCGAACCAATAGACAACCTTTGAGAGAGCATCGTTTACATCGTCGTACATAAGTAAATTACGTTTCACCTTAAAAATAAGTGAAGTGTCATCAGCAAACAATACTATCTCATGCTTGTCCTGTACAAAGAATGGCAAATCATTTATGTAAATAAGGAAGAGAAATGGACCAAGAATAGAGCCTTGTGGAACCCCCATACCTAGAGGAGCCCCAGGAGATCTCTTACCATTTACATCAACCCTCTGCATTCTATTACTCAAATAGGAATTCAGGAGGTTGAGTGCCTTATTTCTAATCCCATAATGATGCAGTTTCCTGATCAACGTCTCGTGATGCACACAATCAAAGGCCTTGGATAAGTCACAGAATATTCCAAGAGCATCCTGCGACCTCTCCCATGCCTCAAAAATATTTTTAATTAGCTCAACACTAGCATCTGCTGTGGAGCGACCTTTTGTAAAACCAAACTGTTTCTTATGTAGTAGATTGTGTGCATTAAAATGCGATAACATTTGCCCGAGTATGATTTTTTCAATAATTTTACTAAAGGTTGGGAGTACTGAAATTGGTCTAAAATTATTTGGGTCTAAGGTACTGCCCAATTTAAAAATAGGAATTACTTTACTTTGTTTCATTAAATCAGGAAACACACCATGTTCTATACAGCTATTAAATATAGTAGCTAGATGAGGTGCAACAACATCAATTATTGAACTAACGACTTTTACAGATAAACCCCATAGGTCAGCTGTTTTCTTGACGTCCAGTCTTCTGAAGGCTACTGTTATATCTTTGGGGTTTACAGGTTTAAATGTAAATATTACATTACATTCTTTAACGTTTTCTTTTAGCAGAGATTCGGCAATTCCTGGAGACGAATTAAGTGATTGCGTTGTTGAAAATGGAATGTCAGTGAAAAATTTTTCAAACTCAGATGCAACTTCTCGGTCTGAGGTAACAAAATTATCATTGATATTTAACTTAAAATCGAAGCTGCGATCTGCGACTCTTCCACTTTCACAAGCAATTATGTTCCATGTCATTTTAATTTTATTATGAGCATTTCTAATTTTGTCTTTAATATACAAGGATTTTGCCATGGAACATACTCTTCTAAACATTTTTGAGTAGGCACTTACAAAAGAAGCAAATGATACACTATGATTATAGGCTTTTTCACTGTACAATTCATAAAGCCTTTGCCTGCTCTTGTATATGCCAGGAGTTGCCCATTCACCAAATGTCAAGAGACCCCCTGAATTGACTGTTTTAGAAGTAAATATTGTAGAAAATTCAGTTTTTATTAATTTAAATAAAGTGTTATATAAGTAGTTGGGGTCATCACTGTATGATAAGTAAGGAAGTTTTGCCACAATACTACCTCTAAACTTCTCCATACGTGTAGTACTTATAGGTACAAAGGTCTTTTTTAAAATATTTTTGTTGGCATTTAAAGAATAAGAAAAGGAAGCTAACTGGCCACAATGGTCTGAGCTTAACTTATTAATAATAGCTTTAGAATAAGGTTTACAGTTTGTAAATATGTTGTCAATACATGTAGCACTGGTAGTAGTAATTCTAGTGGGTTCAGTAAATAAGTTATGTAGGTTATATGATAGAAGCATAGACTTAAATCTGAGACTTAAATTAGAATTATCTAATAAATTAATATTAAAATCCCCACATACAACAATAACCTTATTAGAATTATTTAATTTTAGTAAAACTTCTTCCAATACTTTCTCAAAGTACTCATATAACCCACTAGGAGGTCTGTATACGCATACAACAATGAAGTGCTCAAGCTCTACGCAGGCTAATTCAATAGTTTGCTCAACAGAGAGGCTCACAATGTCTTTACGTTCTTTATATTTAAAAATTTTACTTATAATTATTAAAGAGCCACCGCGTATAGCTTTTCCTCTGTTGAACATACTAGCTACCTGGTGACCACTGAAGTTAAATATGGACTGGGAAATAGAAAGCCAGTGTTCTGTTAAACATAAAATATTGATATTTTCACCATTCATAAATAACTCCAGTTCAAGATCTTTACCTAGCATGCCCTGTATATTTTGGTGCACCAGGTTTACAGTATTTAAATTTTTACAATTATTGTGGGCTTTCCTTATCAAATTATTATGACATTTATCTGATTTAATGTCATGACTCATTAATATGCTAGAGGTATCCTCTGTTGTCTTAATAACTAATTTAAATTATTATTTGGAACGGATTCCACATCAGAAGATGTCATATAACAATGTTGCTCAATAGGAGCAGATGTCAAAGTAACCAGATTATTGGCTATGTCAGTTTGTATATAATAAGATAGCACAGATGCTATCTGTCGTTTATAAAAATATGGTAGGCTCAGCCTACTATATGTCAACATATAATTATTATTTTTCCATAAATTATTTATGTCAATAACATCAATTTTGTTACTTTTTTTAATATTTACATTTAAGTACTTACAAGTAGTCATTGTGTGCATAAGATTATTAATGTCATATCTTAACCTATTTTCCTGCGGCAATGTAGCTAAGTAAGGTAGTGTAAACAATAAAATTTTGTTTATATGTAATTGATTCAATCTATTAAAAATATTTTCCATTAGGGGCTTGTTTACATTACCCCTTCTCCCAATTAATACAATAATAGTTGTGTTGGGACAGTGAGCCTCACTCAAAATGCTATTTACTATTTGATTATAAGTGGCTCCGGGCATGCAATGATTGATTACTCGCTGGCCCACACAAAAATCACTCAATAATACACCCATACCTTTCCCTAAGTCGTCACTGTAAATTTTTATATATTTTTTTTCCTCGGGAATAGATATAGGATGTACAGGTACATTATAATATTTGGGGTCGGTGTGAGTCCCCGCAGGCCGAGTAAGGGATTCACTAGTGAAGCTATTATCTATCTGCCCTGTTGGACCTGAGGCTGAAAGGTGGCATTCGCAATTCTGATAATTAACAAGAGAGTCAAAACGTTCAAGGTTATTGTTGCCAAGTTTCACCAGGTCATCCATGGCAGATATGTGTTCAGCAATTTCTTTTCGAGCAGTACTGTATTTAGACGTTATTATTTCTAGGCTATGCTTTAAATTTCCTATCTCAGACTGCAGTGAGCTAACATCGGCCTCATAGTCATTTTTTAATATATTAATTTCTTCACAGTACGATATCATTTTTGTTCTAAGTGCTATTTTCTCTCTACAAATATTATTATACTTTTTATATATATTTTTTGTTTTCAAGAATTTGTGACATTTTTTAATGAGTTTATTAATTTTGATATATTTTTTTAATTTATTTTTACTTGCCATACGGATGGTAGTGTTCGAGTCATCACTGGTCAAATCTATTACACTAATATTATTTTTCATGTTTGGGACAGAAGACACTAAGTTTGGTGCATTCTCAACCAATTCATTGTATTGGCAAGGTGCGAAGTCATGGTGGAGGTAAGCCGAATCGACACAAGCGTACGCAGTGGTGAATTTTTGAACTAAACGGAGATGTTTTAAGACTCTGGCGTATAAAAAATACACGTAAACATTTTAATTTTTTATCAATAATAAAATTTTAATAAAATGAGCAACCGGAGTTGCTGTGTCGTTAATTGTAGAAATACTAGCAGAAAGAGTGAGTGTAAATTTTATACATTTCCAACTGCGAAATGGAAAATAAATCAAAGAAAAAAGTGGATAGTAGCAGTAAGACGGCGAAAGTAAGTAGTATCATAACCTTAATTTCAGTATTAATAATAAAAGAGTATAACAGGCATTTGGAAACTGGTAAATGTTGTTGACACAATAATATATTATCTAAATTAGTAATTTGAAATATAAATGTTTTTACTTGTGGAATTTATCAAAATTTAATAAACTATAATTGTATGTATTTTATTAAGAATTTCATATAAATAATGAAAAATATTTTGCTACTCTTTAGATTAAACAACGTGTTTATTAAATTTAAAAAATTTAGGTACTAATTTGGAACTCAATTCGATGATTTACTGCTTGAAACCCAGTTTTGATAATGACCTCCATGTTTTCGTAACGACTTAAATAAAAAAATATTAAATTAAAAAAATTAATATTTCACGTTATCTTCAAGATTCAGCTATTATATTATCTTTTTATTTTTATTCTTTACTTTTACCTTTACAATTATAATTATACTCTTTGTTTCCAAAGTTTGTTTCCTTTTAGTTTTGTTAAAATTAATTTTACAACTCATATGTACTCAGCTATGCTTTAGAAATTAGAATTGACCACAGATTACACACAGATAGTATAAAACTATAAAGCTAGCTAGAATTGACTTAATCTAATCATGTAAATATTAAACAATTTGTTTATCAATGATACTTACGTTTTTTTTAAGATATTTAATTCAATATAAAATAGCACGTAATTTCGTCAGTTCGTCACTACATTTTTTTCACATATTGCTAGTTATTTTAACAATAAAAAAATAGTAATTATTGTCAAATATCATTAATATACTGCCAATCACAGATTATATCTGCCAATACTGTCCCCTTTTAGTTCATACCTCGAGTGGCGCTACCGTCACGCACCTAGCCAATAGACACTGGGTTTGAGAGGCTGTTAGACTATGGTTTATATTTTTAAGATGAATAACTTGTTTATTTGCCTCATGCAGCTGATGTTTCAATTTACTATTGAATTTGAGGGTTTCTTCATACTCATCTCTGCACTGGTCAAACCCATCGACTATTTTGAGAAGATTTTCATTTTCATACTTTACATTAGTATATTGAGTATACATTTGTGACATTTCATTTTTTAATTCCGTATTTTTTTTGAAAATCTTCTCTAACTCCTTCTCATTGTCGTCTCTCTCCTTTAGCAATTGCTCACACTGTACCCTGTATGTCTTTAGCTCCTGGAGCGCCAGCTGGAGTTGTTCATCCGCCTGGCGCGCCTTGGAGCCACGAGTCATCATTTTTACTTTTAATGTTAAAGAATTAAGACAAATAAACAATTTCTAACGTATGTACAGGTTGTGTGAACAATGTATTATAACTTCTGCACTTATTTACTCCACAATTTATGGCAAAATCAAGGAAAGAAATTACAATGACAAAGATTTAGTTTAAATCTCGAGTTCGTTACCTGTACGATGACAGCTGACGAACACAACTTATCTTTTGGATACTCCTTATACGAATATTTATCACAAATTTGGCACTTAGAGTAAATTACTACTTATTCAAACTAAGCTAGTTAATTTAAATACACAAAATTTATCAAAAATAAATAAAATAATTGGGAGAAGTTATTATGACATGTGCACTACAGTGTTGCCCGCGCAGGAAAAAATATAATTAATTTAAATATAATATAAAAATGAATCGCTGAATTTGTTGCTAAGCGCAAACCTCGAGAGCAGCTGAACCGATTTCGCTAATTCTTTTTTTATGATATTCCTTGAAGTACGAGGATGGTTCTTACGAAGAGAAAAATTTAAAAATTTCACTGAAAAAGTCTAAAAACAACAATTATCTATATTCCCATACAAAAGATTTGTAATAATACTTAAAAGTCAATTTCAATTTTAATACCATACCATAAAGTTTAGTATTAGTGGAGGGGTTCCGGGAAGGATAAGTATTAAAAAAAAGTAAAAGATTAAAGAATCGACTATTAGGCGGTACGAAGTTCGCCGGGTCAGCTAGCTCAATATAAATAAAAATTTCACATTTTCAATTTTATTCAATGACATAAAACATTAACAGTAACATGTCTACTATAAGCATAGCTAACTATATGGCATTTAATTTGTATGAAATTTTAATTTTATAATAAATGATTTTTAAAAATGATAAATTAAAAAATTAATTTATCTTAACAAATTTTCTCTTGTTTTTATGCCTTTTTTTAATGATAGATGTGTATGTCGTCAAATATATGACTAAATAAAATTTAAATAGACAAATATATTTTGGACTATTTTTCATTTCAGATCTACAACCTATGCAGAAGAAGTTCCTGCTGAGTCATTACACAAAAAGTAGATTAAGTTTCAAATGCTTTTGGCAACCAATACGGGATATTACAATGAATGACATCTTTATTTATCCACTTTACGAGCGCCAGTTTGTGCTAGTTTGATCTAATCTTTAATTTTGAAATGGTTATCACAAACATATTTCAGTTCATGAAAAAGGAGGACTATTTTTAATCCTTGGCTATGTTAATGTTATAAAAATTAAAATATTGTATAGTGAGACTGTTTCACAAGTAATGCTCTTTAGTATTGTTTGTTTATTAGATATCTGTTAATATTTTTGTATTATTTTTGTAAATCTTGTTATTATTATTGTTATTACTGTATAGTGAGATGGTTTCTTATAAGTAGGTAAGATCATCTCTTCAGAATCATGTTACTTTAGTAGATATCTACCGAAATTACTAATTTCTTAACTAATATCGTTTTCTTTTAAAGGTCACTGAAAAGTGCATTAGTTTCAAGTAATAAGTTTGAAAGTATTATATTTATTTTGGTATATATCTACTACAATTGACATCTTATAATTCCTTTTTCTAAGTAATTGCAGTGTTTTTAAAATATTTTCATAATAATATGATGCAAACATTATCAAATAGATAAATCTATACTAATATATAAAGCTGAAGAGTTTGTTTGTTTGTTTGTTTGAACGCGGTAATCTCTGGTTCTACTGGGCCGATTTGAAAAATTCTTTCAGTGTTAGATAGCCTATTTATCGAGGAAGGCTATAGGCTATGTATCATCACGCTAAGACCAAAAGGAGCGGAGTCCACGCCGACGAAGTCGCGCGCAGAAGCTAGTTAGTTTATAAATGGATAAACTTTTGATCTTGTTCATTTATTTGAGTTTTCAATTTAGTTTTAAGAACTATACTTCTTAAGGTAATACATTTCTTAAACAGAAGGTTATAAAAACATTTTACGGCCCCGCTTTGCCATACTTGTCTGTAAATATTTAGTTCTAAAGTTTTAATAATAATATAATTATAAAAATTGATTTACTTCTGATTTCACTTCCATAAAAGTGTTAGTAACAGTTTTATAACTTAAAAAAAAAACTAATGTTAGTATGACACGCTCAATGTACATACTCCTGTAATTGTTATTTTGTGTGAATTAAAATTATTATCAAAAATCAAAACAAAGCATTGTAAATATATATAACATTAAAAAGAAATTTATTTCAAATATTGTTAATATAAATTAGTACAATTTTTTTAAATAAGTAATCCAGACAAATTAGACGTATAATGTATATTATGTAAATTTGTCCGTAGGACAGGTGATATCTTAAAATAATTCAACGCATTTTGCAGTGAACATTGAGAGCGATGCGAAATCGTGAACATTTGATGTGTTTTAGAAGTTTATATTCTAAGATTTTATTTATTTTGGTATATTATTTAGGATCAAGTATTTTTGTAACGAAAAGAATGTGACACATGTTTTGTACAAATTACTGTATCACTTAAAGATATAAAAAAGGCTATAAGAGAAAATTTTAGCAATAAGTAATAATATGTTATAGTATACAAATAAACTGACAAACAATTCATTAAATTATAACTTATAATGTTATTGTGAAATATTGTAGATAGGATGAGGCATTTATTAAGATAATTACAGTTTTTTTTAATGAGGAGTATCTAATCCTTGGCCATTCTAATTTTATGAAACGAAAGTGTTTGTCTGTTTATTTGTATACCGTATCCATTAAAACTGATATTTTGATATGGTCTTGAAATCATCTTATTTGTTATTTTTTATTATTGTGTAGTGAGATTGTTTCTTATGTAAGGCTCTTCAGAATTATGTTTCTTTAGTAGATATCTATCGAAATTACTATTTCTAACTGTAATGTTGTTTTCTTGTAACAATCACTGAAAAGTGCATTAGTTTCAAGTAACAAGTTTGAAAGTATTATATTTATCAATTTTTTAAATGTCTACTACAATACACGTCATAATTCTTTTTTCTAAGTAATTGCAGTGTTTTTAAAAAGAAATTCATAATAATATTATGCAAACATTTTCAATAGATAAATTAGTTTATCCGTTTGTTTTGAGCTTGTTCATTTATTTAAGTTTTCAATTCAGTTTTACGAACAACATTTACATTTTTATTTCTTGCATTAGAAAGCCCTTTCATAGGTTACATTGCTTAAACAGAAGATTATAAAAAAATATTATACAGCCCCGCTTGATCATAATTGTACCATTATTGACTGTAAATATATAGTTCTGGAGTCTTGCATTGTAAATATGTATAATATTAAAAATAAATTTATTTCAAATATTGTTAATATAAAATTTAGAAAAGTTAGACTTATAATAAATATGTAGATTTGTCCTACAGGTGGTATCTTAAGATAAATAAACTTATTTTACAGTGAACATTAAGAGTGAAATGAAATCTTGAACATTTGTTGTGTTTTAGAAATTTATGTACTGAGATTTTTGCCATAATTTTATTTATTTTGGTATATAGGCTAATTAATATTTTTAGAAGAGTAAAATATAAATAATAAAAATATATTTTACTAAAAGGCCTTTTATTTAAATTAAAATTTATAAAATTATAAATATGAGAACCATGTAGCCAAAAGTATCGATAATTTTATCGACTAATTTATCGACCTTTTTCCACACTAGTATCGACTTCCGGTACGATAAAAAAATTTCACAACACTATATTCCATCATTACCAATTTAACGAAAAAAAAAATTTAGAGCAACCGTTAAGTTGGTACCAAATGTATAGTAAGGGTGCATTTTCATGTGACGCTTGACGCTGGTTTTGAGCGTCAAATTTGACATTTGAACTATGCGCCATCTTGAAAAAATTGTAGTGATAAATTTCAGCGTCTAGCGTCAAATTCAAGAGAGAAAAAAAAAACGTTAGTATCGATTATCGAAAGTCGTTTCGATAATCGATACTAACGTTTTTTTAGTTTGATAATACATAATTGTTTTGTTTGATATTGCATAATTTTTTATTACTTGTGATATTTTTTTCACTATAATAATGTGTTTATTAACTATTGTTTATTCGCTTTGAATGACAACTAAATTTACTGAAAGATAGTTTTTAACCGACTTCCAAAAAAGGAGGAGGTTCTCAATTCCACTGTATTTTTTTTTTATGTATGTTCGCTCAGAACTTTTGACTGAGTTGACCGATTTCGATCAATTTTGTTTTATTTGAAAGATTTTCCGTGTCATGTGGTCCCATTTTAATTTAATTGAAATCTGACAAGTACTTTTAGAGTTATACCTTATAATGCATATTTATTTGACTACTTTTTCGTCGACCTACGTTGTATTATACCGCATAACTTTTTACTCGGTGTACCGATTTCGATGATTCTTACTTTAATCGAAAGCTAATACTTGTCATGTAGTCTTGTTTAAATTAGATCGAGATCTGATTACAACTTTTTGAGTAATCATTAATAGCGCGTATTTACCTGACTATTTTTTCGCCTTATTACGTTGTATTACTTGTCGATGTCATTGAAGTCGGTTTTTTTTTCGTTTGCGAGCAAACACAATTATATATTAATAGTATTGAACTAAATAAAACTTTACACTGCTGAGAGGGAACTTGTTTATTTATATGCGCCATCTTGTATTTTAAGATACGAGGTTGCGCTTGACAAATTTTTTTGAACTGAGATACGGGATTGTGTTTTGTTAAATACAAAAAAAATTTGAATGAATAATTTTGTTTATAACTTTACAGATCTATGCGCCTATATTTATTGATTAATTTCATTTCGTAAAATTAATCAAAAAATTGTATTCACCAATAGGTACCTACTTAAAAATACCACATTTGGAAATAAATAAAAATTTATTTCTACACTCGCTATTTTTTATTTATAAAATCACAAAGTAACAGCTAATAGTTGTTTTATAAGAATCGATTACTATTTATTATCGATATAACTGTTCGAGTTACGCTGACGCTAACATCACCCGTTAAAAAAGCTAAACTATGTTTAGCTTTTTCGCTACAATTTTTTCAAGATGGCGCATAGTTCAAATGTCACATTTGACGCTCAAAACCAGCGTCTAGCGTCACATGAAAATGCACCTTAAACCTTGAACCCGGAGCTCAACCGTGTCTATGAAGTGACACCTCTTTCTCTTTATATGCTCCACAGAGTACAATAACTATACGGGAAAAGAGAGCCAACTCCGCTATTTTTTTTGCAAGTATGGAAAGTAGCGCCTCTGGTGGATGTTTGGTGCAAACTACGATGCCATAACCTATATATAGGTATATATAAGTACCTACCTATTATACGTACTTTAGTTATTTTATTTAATTAGTTTTCCTGTATCGAATCAGGTTTGTTAAAGTAATAAAATCTATTCAAATCAGTCCCGCAAAAGGAGTGATTTATGTAATGGATTTTATGTTTAGCAAACCTGATGATAGATATGATATTTACATAAGAAAAAGTAAGAACAGTTTAAAATAAAACAATTGATTAAAACTTAATATCATTTATTTTTATAGTTCATATAAAACACAAACGTACCAAAAACACAAAAACAACCTAAAACTCAACAATATCAAACAAAAACTTATATGAATTTAAATTCAAAACGAGAGCTCATCGGATTACACACTTGAAAATCGTTTTCACTTTTGAAAATTTGCAGTCATCAAATCACTTAAAAGTACAATACTTTATTAATAAACATTCTACATAGTTATTTACAATAAAATATAATTACAAATAGTTTTGGTACAAAAGTACATACCTATCTTATTCTTTTTTCACATATTAAATGTCAAAATTCAAAAACTTCGTGTTCGTTTTAGTTTTATAATGTTGCTAGATTATTATTTTCATTTCCCACATATTTTGTATTTATTTAGTTGAAAGAACCGCCAATTACATTTATATAGGGTATATAATTGATTTTTTGAACTTCAATTCATTTCAAATGTATTTAAAAGTGATTAAATTTTTAATTTGTATCTGTAGGCCCAGTAAAGGTAGTTTTATAAACACCCTTAAGCGCAATATACTATAACAAGTGGCAACATCCATATTTATCAACAATTTGATACGAGTAGAAGCGACATCTATAAAAATAATGCTTAATTACAGAACTGTTTTACCACAAATCGACACCAAACAATCACCAGATGCCGCTTTGATCGATTACTTAGAGTGTACCCCCCCTGATATGCTCTTTGCTAGCCACTATCAATATTCAATTGTATCAGTGTTGCCAACCGTACGATTTAAATCGTATTTATACGATCTTTTTGGCTCTTGTACGATGTACGATCGAGTTATCGAAATCGTACGCAAAATATACGATCTTTTCAAATCTTATACCCATTATCATCATTCAAAGGAAAAAATAGATGAGAATTCAAATTAATTCGATCTATTAATCGATTGAAATTATTACTTTTGCAATTATTTATGTAGGATTTGACAATTTCAATTACTAGCCACGAAGTATAGATACATTACATTACTATAGGCACCAAGTATAGATTATACTTTGTGACTATAGCAATGGGTTATTGTTAGTGTTGGAAGCAACTGAAAGTACTTAATTGTCAAATTGTACATACATAATCAGAAAAGTTACGATTTAAATATAAACTAAAATCGAGAATTGTTCAGATTGTTGGCATTATGTTATATTAGAGGATAGGACAATATACGAATTCGAGATTTTAAATAGTCCAGTAAAATTACGAAATAATAAAACATAAAATACCGCAGTTTGGGGATTATGACGGTCGAACGGTGTATTCTGAGTATAAATTTCAATTTTAGGGGTTCTCCAAAGGTCAGCTCAAGGTCATTTCGATGAAAACGCGTTTAATTCGATATCTCGAGGACGATTAGTGTTAGGCAAAATATTTTAGAAATCTTTTCTTTTATAAATTAAATTTACTAATTTTTTTAACTGAAATTTTTTTCTATCATCAATACTTTTCAATTTATTACTTCCGAAAGGCAAAAATTTTATATTTTTTTCTCCCCATTTTTAATTTTTTGCCATTATCTCCCCAACCGCAACCGTTCAATTTTATGAAATTTTACCTATTATCAAAGTTACCTATTGAAAAAGTTTCAAATAAAAAAGTTAATAAATTTAATTTAGATCATATCATAATCCCCAAACAGCGGTATTTTATGTTTTTTTAAACCCATTTTCAGCCGTAATTTGAAACGAAAATGACATCTAATCACGGTTTCGTCTGAGTTTTAGAGTAACTTTTCGCATAACTAAAAATATCATAATTTATAATTGTGTTTGCTAGCAAATGAAAAAAAACCGACTTCAATTACCTCGGCAAGTAATAAATAATTAATAAATTAACAAACGCACTAGTCGAAACTACGATTTTCGAGGTTTTCCCTAGATTTTACTGGGATTCCAGCATCAGATCCTGGTTTCCTTATCATGGTACCTAAGTTGGGATATTCCCTTTCCAACAAAAAAAGAATTATCAAAATCGGTTCATAAACGACGAAGTTATCCCCGAACATACATATAAAAAAAAAAAAAAAAAAAACATATACGGTCGAATTGAGTAACCTCCTCCTTTTTTAAAGTCGGTTAAAAATTCTTAATGTTAAATGTTGATTCATGTTCCTTTAATGATAAATATTGATTCAAAACTATAATAGCATTCCGTTTTAAAATTATTTACGTTGTTTTATTGAAATTTCATTACGTACGATTTTTTTCCTTGAAATATAGGCAAAATACGATCTTTTCTAGGATATGGTACGATCTTCTGAAAAATAAAGTTGGCAACACTGAATTGTATCATTGATAATGATATTTTGATTTTTGATAAATATGGAGATGGAGAATAGTAATAGTTATGTGAATGTATGTAGACTGTGTTTAAAAAGAGATTTACAAATATATTCCATTAAAAATACGTACTTACAAGATGTTTACGAAAAAATAACTAATATTGAAGTAAGTCTAACAAATTTTTTTAACTACAAATTTTCATTAAAAAGTAAATATATAATGTGTGTTTGTCATGGACGTGTTTAATCACTTTTTTTGAGTTTATTTTTCATACAGTTCATATAACATAAAAGAATATAAGCAAAGCGTTTCATGAAGTAATTTACTAAAGTAGTCGTCTACTTTTCAAGAATTCCACCTAAGAGAATATTAACTTTAATAAACTAAGAGAATATTAACTAAAATAGGAACAAACATCAAATTAATTTTTAGAAATTTACATTGTATTTGACTTAGTTCCAAAAGAATTAAGTTTAGAGAAGAAGTAAAACACAAGTAATTTTTAATTTGGTGATGATCACTTTTAAACTTATCTCCTAATTAGTTTGCATCACAAGCTACGTTATTACTTATAATCTCTATTGAAGTAGAGCACGGCAGGAAATATACATAGCTTAAGTTTTAAGCGACTCAAGTGTAAGTACCTCAACCTTACAGAAGATCTCAACTGAATATCATACTCTCAAGTATTGTTATGTTCATGTGTAAGTTCCTGGGGAGAGTAAATGGTTAGAATTGGCAATATGCTTGCAAGGCTCGTGGCGTTGCAGACGTCTATAGGCTATAGTTACCATCAAGTGGCTCGTTTGCCATCACAATGGTATAAGAATGTAAAAAATGACTTAACCTAAGTCGGTAAATTCTATTTGACCCAAACGAATTTTTTTGAAGTTAAACTTCTTCTTTCTTCTTTTTCGGATGAAATAGTGAAAGCGTTGAATAGTATGAGATTAGGTAAGGCTGCAGGGTATGACAGGATTACCGTCGAGATGCTGAGGGCTGGACAGGGCATAGTGGCTAGCCAGCTGTACCGCCAATTCAATCTGTGCTGGCGAAATGGGCAAGTACCGGGAGACTGGTGCAAAGCCGTAATCGTACCATTATATAAGGGAAAAGGGTCACGGCAGGACTGCATAAATTACCGCGGTATAAGCCTTCTCAGCGTCGTCGGTAAATTGTATGCGAAAGTATTGATTGAAAGGGTTGTGAATGAAACAGACGAAAAAGTATGGGATGCACATGCGGGATTTAGGAAGGGAATGGGATGTACGGATCAGGTCTTTTCTTTGCGATGCATAGCCGAAAAGTTCTTGGCTAAAAACAAGAAGGTCTATTGCGCGTTCGTAGATCTAGAAAAGGCCTATGATAGAGTGGTGAGGAATGAATTGTGGTCAGTATTGTCCGGGTACGGTGTGAACAGTATCCTCATACGAGCACTGCAATCTCTTTATAGGAATTCTAGTGCTTGTGTAAGGATAAACGGGGCGTACACTGAATGGTTTAATATCGAAAAAGGTGTTAGACAGGGATGTGTAGCGTCACCGTGGCTGTTTAATCTGTTCATAGACAATTGCTTGGCAGAGCTGAAAAAGAATGAAAGTGGGTTGAGAATGAATGAGTTACTCGTCAAATGTCTTCTCTATGCTGATGACCAAGTATTACTTGCGTCCTCAGCCGAGGAGTTACAGGAGATGATAACTGTTATGAATGAAGCTTTTGTGAGAAAGGGAATGGAGATGAATGTAAAGAAGACGAAAGTGATGGTGTTTGAAAGAAATGAGACAGTGACAGACTGCAATATAGTGATTGGAGATGAACAAATAGAACAGGTGAATGAGTTTGTGTATCTGGGTTCAAAGTTTACAAGAGATGGAAAGTGTGAGAGTGATATTGAAAGAAGAGTGAATGCAGGAAACATGGTGAATGGAGCTTTGCACTCCTTTATGAGCAGCCGGAAGGTGTCTAATAAGGCTCGTTTGGCTGTGCATAGGGGGGTGTTGGTTCCGACACTCATGTATGGAAGTGAAAGTTGGGTATGGCAGAAGAAACATGAAAGCAGAATAAATGCAGTTGAGATGAGAGCGTTAAGAAGTATGATAGGAGTTAAACTGAGTGACAGGATAAAAAATAGTGAGATAAGGAAACGTTGTGGTCTGAAAGAAGATGTAGTGACAAAAATTGAGAAAGGTATGCTGAGATGGTTTGGCCACGTCGAGAGAATGAATGAAGAACGATTGACAAAAAAAGTGTATAAGGCGAGTGTGAATGGGAGTGTTGGAAGGGGTAGACCTAGGCGTACTTTTCAAGACCAGATCAGAGATGTCTTGAAAAAAGGCCAGGTCAAGAGTACCCTAAACCGAAGAGCATGTATGAAAGGAATAATGAAAGTGGATGAAGCGAAACAAGTATGTAAGGATCGTAGCAAGTGGAAAGAAGTGGTCTCTGCCTACCCCTACGGGAAAGAGGCGTGATTATATGTATGTATGTATGTAACTTCTTTTGGAGTGTTAGGGAAATATGATGAGAATAAATTTTTACGATGCGCGCGCACACCGCCATAAAAAACTGACACCCTGAAGTTAGCTGGTCAACGAAGAAGAAGTTAGCGATGTGAAGTTAGTTAGCCAATGAAGTATAACTTCTTACGTGCGTACATAAGTACACACACACTTTTTTTGTAAAAAAATTGTTTATTTTTCAGCTTAACTCCACCTACATGCAGTCTCTGTGTTATATATGTGTGAAACGACTGAAACAAAGTCACAAATTAATTGAACAAGCAGTTGAAACAGACAAGTTATTAAAAGATGCACTTCGGTGCGGAGTCGAGGTAAATGTTCGGTTATAATTTTTCTATATTCTCAAGATTAAAAAACTTAATATCAAGCCAATTACAAGCTTTTTAAGCTGTTACTAATATATATTATTATAATATTCATGTTAACACTCACTATTTATTTTTGTCATCAGTATATTTGAAAAGAAATGAAATTAAAACATTTACGATGTCAAAAATTACCCAAAAGAGTTATAAGTCATGACAGCAAAATCAATTCACAATTTAAAAATTGCTATCTAAATTTAAATTTTAACATTGTATTGTAGTATTACCCGGTTTTATGCAGTAACCAAATCAAATCAAAATTACTTTATTCAAATAGTCTTCAAAAGCACTTTCGAATGGTCATTTTACAAATTAAAATTTTAAAAGTGACTATAATTTTTAAAAGTGAAGCGACCACCAATTCGGAATGTAGATTCTGCAGAGACGAATCGGCAAGAAATTTTGCAGTCTTTTAAAAACAATATACTCACATTACAAACAACAATATACTCACATTTAAAAACAATATATAGCAACTCTTAAAAACAATATATAAACTGTGTTTTAGTACACAATTAGTAATATCTTGCATGAAATACAGCGTCACAAGTCCACACATCTTTATCAACTATGTAATCCTGCACCGAATATGAAGCTTTATCTAGTAATTTCTTTTTAATAAACAGTTAACCCTAAGACTACAGTATTACAACAAAATTTGTACTAGCTGGCCCCGCAAACATTGTTTTGCCATATATGTTATTAGCCCCCTTTATCCAGCCCCCCTTATAACTTAGGGGTATGAAAAATAGATGTTGGCCGATTCTCAGACCTACCCGATATGCAAAAAAAATTCACAAAAATCGGTCCAGAAGTTTCGAAGGAGTATGGTAACTAACATTGTGACACGAGAATTTTATATATAAGATTATTCAATCAATCAATCAAATAATATTTCCAGATTGATAAGATAGAGTGTGTACAGACATTCACGCTGTCTGTATCATCGATATCGACTATCAACATATTATCTCTACATCCTGTGGAAAATGATATAAAAGAAGAGTCTGCTAAGATAAAAGAAGAATTAAAAGACAAATGGGATAACGGGATAAGTGCCGTCTCCGATCAAATTGGTATGTAATTAAATCTATACTTCTATACTAATATGATAAAGAGGTAAAGCTTCTTCTTCTTCTTTTACAATTGGACACCCATAGGAATTGCCAAAGTCAGAGTGTTCTGCTCAATGACTTCTGAAGTCTCTGCTCATAAGATTAGCTTTGTGATACTACAAGGTTATGTACGGTTTGCTGCACACCATTTATTCGTCTAAAAAACAAACAAACACATAACAAATGTTAGTATGTTAGAAGAGAACACTAAATCTATTATAAAGTATGTTTCATTCTATTATCAGCTCGGTGAAGATCGATTTAGTTTCAGATCTTAGACGAAAAAAATTGTTAAACTTTGAAATTAATATCTCTACGATCAAAAAATATTTACAGTATTCAAATTAAGACACCAAAACCCAATCATAATAATTCTGTTTTAAATCAGTTGACAAATAAACAAATCCATTTTTCAGAAGAGGATCAAATAGACCATAAAATTTCAACGGGGTCTAAAGAAACATATTCTATAGATGGACTAAGGGCATACGAAGATCTGTCTGTATCATCGATAGCGACTATCAACATATCTCTACATCCTGTGGAAAATGATATAAAAGAAGAGTTTGCTAAGATAAAAGAAGAATTAAAAGACGATTGGGATAACGGGATAAATGCCGTCTCCGATCAAATTGGTATGTATTTAAATAAATAATAATAGAATTTGCTCTCTAACGAAACAAACTAATTTCTATGTATATTGAAAAGTATAGTACAATACACTTTGTTAAGTATAACTCAAAAATGCTTGGGGCCATTCACAAATTACGTCACAGGAATTCCACGATTTTTGACCCCACCTTGTCACATCTGGTCAGATTAAGGTTACCTTATAAAAAAGACAAATAAAAAAAAACCTCTGTGTGGTTTTATGAAACCACGGTAAAAGTGAAACTTTTTTTCACATTATAGACATTTAACTAAAATAATATTCCATTAAGGGTATAAAAATCGCTTTATCAATCTTACCATGCAACACACACACGAAAAAGTTGGAGACGATGTAATAAAAGTTTCACTTTAATATATTTAGAAATAGTAATCCTCGAATCGAAACTCTTCGCTAATAGACCATCGACCGACACAACAATAGGAACAACTATTGTTGAGTCTACATTCCACATGACGGTAATCTCGTGGGCAAGGTCTAAATATTATTTTTCTTTTTCGGTCCTTACGAGACTATCGTCATGTGGAACAGTAATGTCAACAATAATTGCTCGGCGCGCTGATCGGTCTACTAGCACTATGTCAGGTTTATTGGCTGCAATATACCTGTCAGTGACAATAGACCGATCCCAGTAGAGCAATGCACGACCATTTTCAAGAAATGGCCTTGGGTTATACCTATAATAAGGCAACTCATTTTCAACGAGGCCGTATCGAATAGCAAGTTGTTGGTGGATGATCCTGGCTACTTGGTTATTTCTGTGCAAGTTCTCACGGTTAGCAAGATGACTACAACCGGAAACAACATGTCTAATGGATTCTCCAGGCTTATGACAAGCTCGGCATATGTCTGGAGTTCCGACTTTCATGATATGTTCCGGCAGTTATTCGTCTTAATAACTTCGTCCATAATTGCACAGACAAAACCTTCGGTTTTTCCAAAGAGGTTCCCGTGTTGTAACTAGGATATAGAGCTAGGTTGGTCTACATCTGGGTCTGTCAGAGCTTTGTAGAACCGACCATGTAATTCCTTGCTCTTCCATACGGCCACGCGGTCAACAGTATTCATTAATTTAAGCTTACGCCGTTTCTCTTTGCCTAAGGACAGCGGAGTAAAGCCCTTATCAACTGCAACAACGTCCATGTGTATATCGCTTTTGATATTTAATAAAATAATAATTAAAAGAAAACAAAAAACCCGCCTGCATAAAAAACAACTAATAGAAAATGAACTGAAAAGGCTGAAACAAGATAAAAATTCAATAATTACACAAAGCTAGCGAAACAAATCGAATCAATATCAAACACTATGTACTGTACACTTAAAAATATCAATACGGTAGTCCTTTAAAATTTTATGCAACATCGTACATAATATGCAGTCGGAGACATGAAATTCAAGGATAAGTCAAATCACATACATACAAGATACGCGCGAAAAACATAACCCTTCCTTGGCAGTCGGGTAAAAAGTACTCTCTGGGATTATACACCTCACGATTGTGGAGATTTTTAACGTTTTAAAAGCCACGACCTCCACATTTTCGTGGGATGTACAATCTCATCAGAGACGACCGAGGATGATATATTCGGTACGATGTTAACAGTTTACTGACTTGCCGATCAAAGGAATCTAATTCCGTTTGAGTCCATCTCAAAATGCCAAAGTTATAGACGATTAAGGGCATAACCCAACTGTTAAAGGCACGTACCTTGTTAGCGCCCGATAGAAAACTGTTGAGAACTTTCTTCAGCCGGCCAGAGAATCGTTCCTTTACCATTTGTTTCGTGGCTCCGTCATCAATGCCCAATGCCTCTGACGTTCCGAGATATTTATAGGTTTCACCCTCGTTGAGAGATCTAAAGGACAAAGAAATCGTAAGTTGTAAATTTTCGGATGATACAATTCTACCTCTTTCTACATGGATGACAGCGCATTTATCCACACCAAACTCCATTCTTATACAAGTGCTAAAAGTTTCTGTTATTTTTAACAACTTGTACAAGTCTGGTAGTTTGGATGCGAAAAGCTTCAAATCATCCACATAAAGTAGGTGAGATATTGCTTTGCTCCCTCTACGAAGGTGAAAGCCCAAACTTGAATCCTCTAATAAAATACTTAAAGGGTTCAGGGCTAGACAAAACCACAATGGACTCAAACTATCACCTTGAAAAATACCCCGCATAATCCTTATCGGCTCAGTCGATCCCGGAACATCGACCACACCCGGATAACGTAAAAAAGTGTTCCACTGTCTCATACACGTACTCAGAAAAGAGCACAAAGTAACGTCAATTTTGTACAGTTCCATAACTTTCATAAGCCATGTATGAGGCACTGAATCATACGCTTTCTTGTAGTCAATCCAAGCGGCAGCCAGATTTTTCCGGTTTCTACGTACCTGTTGGCATATGGTCATGTCTATGAGGAGAAGTTCCTTGGTACCGCGACTACCAGACTTACATCCGTTCTGAGTCGTAGCCAAAATATAACATGTAGTTATGTGTTTTGTAATTTTTGCGAGGAGAACAGATGTAAGTAGCTTATAGATGGTTGGTAAGCAAGTTATAGGGCGGTAGTTTTTTGGATTAGCGGTACATCCCGATTTGTATAACAGGAATTTGGTGCCAGTCGTTATTTATATTATTATTATTATATTATATTAATACGATCTATGTTGTATTATACCGCATAGCTTTTCACTGGGTGTACCGATTTTGATGATTTTTTATTTAATCGAAAGCTGGTGTTATCGTGTGGTCACATTTAAATTTCATCGAGATCTGTTAACAACTTTTTGAGTAATCTTTGATGACGCGATGATTTACTTGACTATTTTTTCGCCGTATTACGTTGTATTACTTGTCGATGAAATTGAAGTCGGTTTTTTTTCGTTTGCGAGCAAACACAATTATAAGTATTATATATTATATTTTGCAAAATATTTTTACTAAATTTATTTTAAAGTATGTTTCATTCTAGTATCAGCTCGGTGAAGATCGATTTAGTTTCAGACCTTAGACCAAAAAAATTGTTAAACTTTGAAATTAATATATCTTTGATCAAAAAATATTTACAGTATTCAAATTAAGACACTAAAACCCAATCATAATAATTCTGTTTTAAATCAGTTGACAAATAAACAAAGTCTTTTTTCAGAAGAGGATCAAATAGACCAAAAAATTTCAACGGTGTCTAAAGAAACATATTCTATAGATGGACTAAGGGCATACGAAGATGTCAAAGATATATCAGATGATGATGTCCCTCTTAAGAATATAAGCTTGAAGATACATTCGGAGACCAAGCAGGATAGTGTGAAAAATAAGAAACTTAGGAAGTTCAATACAGGTATTAAGAATATTTACACAAACTCGCGTGTATCATATTAGTAAGATTGTTTTTTGAAGACGCCGCGTTGGCGCAACGGTCACAGCACTGGATTGTGCCTGTTGCGCTGGCGGTTGCGGGTTCGATCCCCGCACATGACAAACATTTGTAATGGCCATGCAGATGTTTGCCGTGGTCTGGGTGTTTGTGGAGTCCTGGTGGGTCTCCCCACCGTGCCTCGGAGAGCACGTTAAGCCGTCGGTCCTGGTTGTTATCATGTACACCTGATAGCGATCGTTACTCATAGTAGGGAATATATCCGCCAACCCGCATTGGAGCAGCGTGGTGGATTAAGCTCTGATCCTTCTCCTACATGGAGGAAGAGGCCTATGTCCAACAGTGGCCCATATTACAGGCTGAAAAAAAAAGATTGTTTTAATAGTTAATTTTTTTAAGTAAAACTTCTTTACGCACGTCTGACTTGTGGAGTAAACTGGTAAATGCGTGACGAGCGCGTTACGAAAAGTGTGATTGAGCGAGGTGAACGGAAGTTGAGATGGATATATAAAATAGATGGAGCTAAAGAAGTTTTACTTCAGTCATGTGGTCATAAGTTTGAAATTATAAATACTTCCTTTAGATTATCATTGTGTACTGACAAGAACGTTTCAGGTGCCTTTAATCCTCTGAAACTGCCAAACAAAGAAAAAGCGAATGAAGTAGTAAAAGTCAGTAAAGAAGATGTTCCTGAAAAACCAAATCTAATACTAGAAAATAAGCCAAAGGAAAGTAATGAAATTATTTTAAATACAAGTGCATTAAATAAATCCAATAAAGACTCAAAATATTTAAATAAAATATCTAAAAATAGTAAGAAGGTAGAAAAGTATGAGCCTCCGAAAAAAATACAGAAAGATTCTTTTTTCATTAATTCTAACAATAATCTCACAGAACCACAAATAACAAATAATCCGAAAATACATAACAGAAATGAAACATTAACAGTAAATGAAACTAAATCATCAAATAATATAAACTTAGCACTTCCAAAAACTTCGAAAATACAAATAAATGATAAACCAAATGACAAAAAACATGACAGCTACTTTCTAGTTCCGAATAATAAATACATTTGTAATATATGTAATTATGAAACTGTAAGTAAAAAATACTTAATTGTTCATTTACGTTTGCACGATACTAAAGAAAAGATACATTTTTGTAGTCAATGTCAGTATATGACTAATGTGAAAAGCAATTTTAACATGCATCTTAAAAAACACACAAGTGAAAAACCATACGAATGTCACATTTGTCAAAGAAAATTCAATTATATCGCTTCTTTATATAGACACAGAAGAATACATACAGGTGAAAAACCATACGAATGTCACATTTGTCAAGGAAAATTTAGTCATATGTACAATTTAAATACACACATAAGAACACACACAAGTGAAAAACCATACGAATGTCATATTTGCCAAAGGAAATTTGGTCGAAGCGCTGATTTAATTAGACACATAAGAACACACACAGGTGAAAAACCATATGAATGTCATATTTGTCAAAGGAAATTTAGTCAAAGCGCTGATTTAAATAAACACATAAGAATACACACAGGTGAAAAACCATACGAATGTCATGTTTGTCAAAGAAAATTCAGTCGAATCGCTTCTTTAAATATACACAGAAGAACACACACAGGTGAAAAACCATACAAATGTCATGTTTGTCAAAGAAAATTCAGTCAAATCGCTTGTTTAAATACACACAGAAGAACACACACAGGTGAAAAACCCTACGAATGTCATGTTTGTCAAAGAAAATTCAGTCAAATCGCTTCTTTAAATACACACAGAATAACACACACAGGTGAAAAACCATACCAATGTCATGTTTGTCAAAGAAAATTCAGTCGAAGCGCTGATTTAAAGAAACACATAAGAACACACACAGGTGAAAAACCATACGAATGTCAAATTTGTCAAAGAAAATTCAGTCTAAGCGGTCATTTAGAGACACACATTAGAACACACACAGGTGAAAAACCATACGAATGTCTCCTTTGCCCAAAGAAATTTACACAAAAAAGTGGTTTAAACTATCATTTAAGAACTCATCATACAGAAATAAAGCAAACTGTCGCTTAAATTATGTTTTAAGAGGAAAGGGTACCGAAGAGACTTTTGAAAAATAGGTATTTTAATAAATTGTTCCTGTTTCGCCGACGACCGACCGATGTTGCAACCGCGCCCCCCGCTAACCTCGCACTGCTTTGTCTATGTGTGAGTGCCGTGGTGTTAGTGTGCGTGTGCATTCCTTCGCGCTTCTATTTTTCTGTATTTTGCTTGTTTTATTTGATTAGCCCGTTGGCGCAGTTTGTGGTGGACCTGCTTTCTGTTCCGCGGGTTGCGGGTTCGTTTCCTGTCCGAGTCTGGGTGTAATATTTGTATTTATATACATATTTATATGTGTATTATTTCTATGTAGGTATATTTATAAAAATATACATATATACATATAGTTATAACAGTCGGCTGTTACCTGTAACACAAGCATTAAGTTGCTTACCATAAGAACAGACGACCGTGTGTGTATGTTATATGATATTGAATATTTTGATTGATAAAGAAATTGAAACAACTGAACTCAGAATTAACAATAAAGACATTTAAAATAATAGTCACTAATAAAGGTGGCAGTGTGTCTCACCAAAAGATAAGTCCTCGGCTTGAGTTAGGGATAAACCCTAACACAAATTTTCAGGACCACCTATTGATTTTTTATTTCATTATTTTGTGGTTGATTAAGAATTTTTTACCGACGAAGAAAAACAGAGGAGGTTCTAAAGTCGCCACGTATATTTTTTTTAATGTTTGACCATGCATAACTCATTACAGAGTAGTCCGAATTTAATTTAAAAAAATATTGGAAAGGCTACGAAGTTACTGCTATTTTATTTTGTGGGGCCCTAAAGGAATCATTTACCAAAAAATTGGTAATTGTGTTTGCTCGCAAACGAAAAAAAAAAACCAACTTCAATTACATCAACAAGTAATACAACGTAATAAGACGAAACAATAGTCAAGTAAATACGCGCTATTAAAGATTACTCAAAAAGTTGTAATCAGATCTCGATCTTATTTGAACAAGACTACATGAAAAGTATTAGCTTTCGATTAAAATAAGAATCATCAAAATCGGTACACCGAGTAAAAAGTTATGCGGTATAATACAACGTAGGTCGACGAAAAAGTAGTCAAGTAAATACGCATTATTAGATATAACTCTAAAAGTACTTGTCAGATCTCAATTAAATTAAAATGGGACCATATGACACGCAACACCTTTCAATTAAAACAAAATTGATCGAAATCGGTCCACCCAGTCAAAAGTTCTGAGAACATACATTAAAAAAAATACAGTCGAATTGAGAACCTCCTCCTTTTTTAAAAGTCGGTTAAAATGAAAGATGATTTCTGGAATTTAATAGAACCAATATTAGAAAAATTTTACTATGATTGCCTTAAGGGAAAGGAAAGGAAATAATTAAATAACTCTTTACCTACTTAAACTGAATAAATGCTTCTTATTTTGAAATTTTGTAGCTTTATTTAGTTAACCTACTTTTCCTAGTGTCTGTCCGTCAGTCGTTCTACAGTATCCTTCCCTTGCCTCTGTAATAAGACTACCGGTAGCCAAAATTATAGTCAAACCAAAAACAAACAACACAATTATTTAAATTATTTACCATAATTATCATTTTTATTAAGCTATTGCATAGCTTCTTTCGCGGGCCTTGAGCGCGGGGACAATTTCTAGAATTATAGTAACGAAAAAACCTCACGCTCCAACAGTAACGAAAAAACCTCACGCTCCAACAGTAACGAAAAAACCTCACGCTCCAACAGTAACGAAAAAACCTCACGCTCCAACAGTAACGAAAAAACCTCACGCTCCAACAGTAACGAAAAAACCTCACGCTCCCCACTCCGACGGGCACGGAGGTGTGGCTTGAAGGCCGTGCATCGTCTAACGTCGTTTCAGTTCGGCAGTCTTCGACACGGCGTTGTGTGCGTGCGATTAGACGTATTGTACGACTCTACGAAACTCGCACGAATCGAGACGAGCTGCTCCGAAATCGGACGAATACATAGTGTAACTTGAATTAATGTCAAAGAAAATGAAATACTGCATAAATAAAATGAATAAATAATTATAATTGCATAAGTTGATACAAAATGCTATGGAATAGCTTTACCGCGGCAGTCCCCGAGTGCCACACGTCTTTTTTTTTGTTAGAGAAACCCTTCTTTAGCCCAGGTTTGCAAAATGTTACAATGAAAACCGCATCCAAATAAGGTTTTATCGTAGTTTATGAAAAGAGAGATTATTTAATTTTGTTAATACGAATTTTTGAAAATATCGACAAAATAATACATCACTAGTGTATCTATATAATTATCGACTATGAGGCATCACTTCGCTGGCGTGTATACGTACTGCTTTGACCCTTCTCTCCCCCAGACCTATCCCACAAACAGCAAGAAAGGGACAACTGCAGATCAGACCGTTTTAGGTAGATAATTATTGACCAAAACATCATTTCGTAGTCGATACTATTTTCTCCCCGAAACATGCCAATAAATTTTTAATTTTTTTTTACGTAAATAAACAAAGCCTTCAGCTATGCCGCTCGTTTCTCTTTTTTTGTAAATATGAATTATTATTTTTTTACGAGTCTGAAAATGTACAAAAAATATAGGCAATATTTCTAGTTTTTGAAGACTCCTACTACCTAATCTAATAAGAATATGAAAAAAAAACAAAACGTAGGGGCATGGTCATGGCAGGTAAAAGTGTTATGTTACAAAAATATTTGATCTAGTGTCATTATCCAGGGAGAAAACAGTCGACTACGTTTGTATGGAGAAAGAGGCGGTATCCTTTCCTCTTAACTTAAATAAATAAGAAATATATTTGTAGGCTACCTACGCTGTTTTTGATATTTACCTACCCTCAATCATTCTATTATTTGAGTCGTTCTGACGTGTATGTCAGTACCTGTGATTATTCGAGTCATTCTGTCGTCGGCTAAGGCATTCTTGGCTCTGGCGTGGTGCGGTGCACTTGTGTATTCTGCTAGTAGCTTAACCTCGACTCTTCTAATAGTTAGTTTGTGTACACGAATTAATTGTTACTTATTTAGTTAGACAGCGTGGGCAGCTCGAGCAGTGGATGGGGAGCGTTTGATACGTATCTTTGGAGGGCCCTCCTTAACCCTACACTTGGGTCGCAAGTCCCAGGCACTGACTCTGAGCTGTCCCTCTGCCACGCGATAGATCCGGCGCCCGCTCGGTGAGTACATTGAATACTAAGTAACTATTTTGTGTTAAATTACATTGCTAATTAACTATTCTGGCCATCCGTCATCCTCTCCTCACTTCTGATTCCTACATCAGAAGTGGGATGCAACCTTAACGACCCACATCGCGAAAGCCGTGCGCCGAACAATAAGCAGTGTGCAATTAAGTTGCAATATTTCGTGGTGATAAGTAGGTACATCGATATTTTAGTTCTTTTCGGTCGTTCTGTTGTGTTCTTATCGGTGTACAAGGGTTTTATTCAGTGTTATTTGTTGAATTTAATTTTATAGTTAATGATTTTTGCTAATAGATTTTTCGATTCTGTTTTTATTTCGATTCAGTTACAATATTAGATTGTGAGTGTGATTGTAGTGCGAGCTTGCAGCGCGTTCTAGGTCCAGATCTAGCGAAAGGCAAAGCGTATCGAACCGATTCGTTGCGTACTATCCGAGTTTTTAAGAGTGAATACTCATTTTTCATATTTCGCGACAAGGTCCACCCTCACTTTAATGACTCTCTTCGCTTACGGTATCGAAGCTATTTTTCGGAAACTAGAACTGTTTCCATAGGATAGTTTTAAATAATTGTAATTTGTAGTATTCTGAACTCAGTTCAAAGTTAAAATATTAAATGCTGCGAGCGTAGTTGTAGTATTTAGGTTGTTAAAGTTTTTGTGGTTACCCACTTGTTTGTGATAAAGTGTTAATATCGTCTTAGCTTGAGTATTTTCGATTACCCGAATATTTTTTTGTGTTTGTTACACGATATATCTTACACGATATTTTAACTAATATTATTTGTCGAAGTACCGAAAGAGCGTAAAATTAAAGACGCCATCTTCCGAATAGTTAATACTAATTTTCTGATTTAGTCAGTCACCATTTTTATCATCTATTGGCGGGATTCTTGTAATTTGCAAGTGAATAAGCAGTTATTGTTTAATTACGTAGTTTTAATTATTACGTGACGTATAAGTGATTACTGTGATAATAATAATTAATTTGATATAGTTAAAAGTGTGTATCGTGAACTATAGATTTGAAGTGAGAAATGAGTGTTTCTTTGAGGGTTTTAGTCTTTTTCTACCTTTGATGGATTTATTTAAACTGTTTAAAAGTTGTTTTAGTTGTTCTGTTTAAGAACGTTTAAATTACAGAGAGTTAATTGATAACACCTTGGTACAATCGTAAACCTATTACAACAATAGTTATAGATAGGTCACCTAAGATTAATAATTTTGTTTATGAGTAGGTAACTATTGAAAATTCTTACTATATTCGTTTGTTTTCTTTTAACAGTTCAAGAAAATTTGAAATTAGTGACTCCCTCACACGTTACCAATTTGATTTGAAATCGATTTTAGTTAAGAAGAAATTTCAATCGATTTAATGAAATATTTTTAGTTAAAAAAAATTAATTGTTCCGTTATTAGTTATTTTAGTTAATTACGTAGCTAGTTTGTTAAATAAATAAGTAGACAGGTGTGTGATTTTCTAACTTGATTTCGACTTTATTAACCACGCGTTTTAAAGTTAAATGACACTAACGCGTGAGTAGTACATTTTAAGGCAGTCGTTGTAGGTAACTGTTGAAATTCTTATGTTTCCATCTATGCTAAAAATTGTTGAGTAACTTTGCGAAACAAGGGTTGTAAATGGAACTGTATGATTTCGATAATTCCTTCATAGAGACAGCTAGGCTTTTTAATATCTTTGGCGATTTTGTTCTGTTACAAAATGAGGAGCGTAATCAAACGAAACTTGATCCGAAATATTGAGGCCCTTTTCACGTAATAAAAGTTCTCGAAGGTAATCGGTATACCCTTAAAGCTTAAATTGTCAACGTACCTACAAATTTGCTCACGAAAGGTTAAGAAAAATGCCAGCACGTCATGTACCAGACGATATTGATGTAATTTATGATCTTGTTGATAATGATGATGTTCAAGTTTAAGTAGAGGGAGAAACTCGATTGACCAACTCTATCGACCGTAATGTGTTCAACCGTACCAGTCTAGTTATTTAGTAGTCGTAGCCCTGTAGAAGGTGTCTCTTGGGGCAACCCAAGAGTTCATGGGTTTGCGTTGTGCTTTTAACTCTGACCGTAGCGTGTAGTCACGAGAGGTGACTGACACGGGTGATCCATTCGATTGATATGCGTACTGAGATGTATGTGACTGACACATGTACTGTGATTACTCTTCGCCTAGAGAGCCGTGGTGTTAGAAGTCTTTACTCGAGGTTTTCGCAAGCTTGTTGTCGAAGTAGAGTACGTCTATAGTTTTGGCTGTGATGATTTTGATGGTACATGGCTGTGGTATTTGAGTGAAGTGATTAGTTATAATTGGTTTAATGACAATATTATGATTCAGATTATTGTAAAGTTCTTGAAACAAACTAAGTTTTGAGCGTAGAGTTTGTCTACTTTCCCCTTTTACGTAGAGTTTGACTGAGTATAAAGTACTGTTGTGGCCTTTCTTCTACTCCAGGTTAACCATCACACAAGGGCGTGTGCTAGCAGGATGGTCGTGACTTGTCCTTTGTTACTTATATAGTTTATTAATTGAGGTGAAACCGGTCCACACTGACCTATACTGGTCTATTCTGGTAATAATTAGTTAATTCTTGGTTTTAATGGCTTTCAGTTATGCCAAAGAGCACTGTCGATTTTGGATAATAAGCAATCCCAGAATAATTCAGATACTATGACTGCCAACTCTGATACTATGACTGCTACATCTGATACTATTTGTAACAACTATGATACTGTCTGCCAACTCGTATTTTGTGCGATCTGAACCTGTCAACATTATGATACAAGCTGATGTTTACAGAACTAACGACAGTACTTAAGAGATGAATGGTAAAATGAAAAACAAAGAGACAATTGATTTCAGTAAATGAGATAACTTTAAGAAACAAAGGTGGCAAATAAAACTACGAGTATGTAATAAGTACTAAGTGATTAGTAGAACCGATTTAGTAGTAGTAGTAGTACTAACTTGTGTAACTTTTGCCTGGTAAGACTGAGGAAAAGACTAAGTTCTATAATGTTTTCGACCTACGAACAATCATCATGACTATTTGACTTGACTTGATCTCATGACTCTTACACGATGTAGAAATTCACGCTGAACTAGACAGAGCTGATTAGTAGGTGAGAACGCTTTTTGGTTTGCATTGGTCGAAAGGACAGTGCCATCCGGGCCATACCGTGCGCGGTTGGTCGAAGGGATGCACCCGTCCGGGCCATACTGTTGGTTTGCGCTGGTCGAAAGGACAGTGCCATCCGGGCCATACCGTGCGCGGTTGGTTGAAGGGATGCACCCGTCCGGGCCATGCTGTTGGTTTGCGCTGGTTGAGGGGACAGTGTCATCCGGGCCATACCGTGCGCGGTTGGTTGAAGGGATACACTCGTCCGGGCCATGCTGTTGGTTTGAGTTGGTCGAAGGGACAGTGTCATCCGGGCCATACCGTGCGCGGTTGGTTGAAGGGATACACCCGTCCGGGCCATACTGTTGGTTTGTGCTGGTCGAAGGGACAGTGTCATCCGGGCTATACCGTGCGCGGTTAGTTGAAGGGATACACCCGTCCGGGCCATACTGTTGGTTTGTGCTGGTCGAAGGGACAGTGCCATCCGGGCTATACCGTGCGCGGTTAGTTGAAGGGATGCACCCGTCCGGGCCATACTGTTGGTTTGTGCTGGTCGAAGGGACAGTGCCATCCGGGCTATACCGTGCGCGGTTAGTTGAAGGGATGCACCCGTCCGGGCCATACTGTTGGTTTGTGCTGGTTGAAGGGACAGTGCCATCCGGGCTATACCGTGCGCGGTTAGTTGAAGGGATGCACCCGTCCGGGCCATACTGTTGGTTTAGGTTGGTCGAAAGGACAGTGTCGTCCGGGTCATACCGTCCGCGGTTGGCTGTGAGGACACACCCGTCCGGTCCAACTTGCTTGTTTGTTGTTGAGAGAACTAACTGAAGACCAGACTGTTTGTAATGATGAGTGATGCGCTGCTGGAATCTCACCTTCTATAGTGGGTGACGATTTAGACCTTTGATTAGAGGTTTGAATTGTAGGGGTTTTCCTATTGTAAAACTAGACTAGTGTTACTTACCATATTGATATGACTGTAATGATGATGATGTTAACCATATTCAGACTGGTGTGACTGAGTGACTTACTAACTGAAACCAATTATTTCTAGTCGGAATGTCCAGCTTGGACGGAATCAGATATTAAGATGTTGGATAGATTTTTGTCAGGATAGTCGAGCGATATTTTGTTTTTGCTTACAAATACCTAAGATTTTAATAAATAGCGCGCGAGGACGCGCGCACATCAGGACGGCCGTGTAGGCTACCTACGCTGTTTTTGATATTTACCTACCCTCAATCATTCTATTATTTGAGTCGTTCTGACGTGTATGTCAGTACCTGTGATTATTCGAGTCATTCTGTCGTCGGCTAAGGCATTCTTGGCTCTGGCGTGGTGCGGTGCACTTGTGTATTCTGCTAGTAGCTTAACCTCGACTCTTCTAATAGTTAGTTTGTGTACACGAATTAATTGTTACTTATTTAGTTAGACAGCGTGGGCAGCTCGAGCAGTGGATGGGGAGCGTTTGATACGTATCTTTGGAGGGCCCTCCTTAACCCTACACTTGGGTCGCAAGTCCCAGGCACTGACTCTGAGCTGTCCCTCTGCCACGCGATAGATCCGGCGCCCGCTCGGTGAGTACATTGAATACTAAGTAACTATTTTGTGTTAAATTACATTGCTAATTAACTATTCTGGCCATCCGTCATCCTCTCCTCACTTCTGATTCCTACATATTTTATTGGAGTTTACTCCTGAAGAAACAATATAAGGAAGTGAAATGATAGAGTGACGCTTTTCAGCGCTTTAAGCTTTTATGTAAGGTTCGTTACCTAGTTGACCCGGCGCGTTTATCGTATCGATACTAATAACATGCGTCTGTTTATGTTATAATAGCAGTTTTAAATTTTTTGATTCAATAGAACACTTCGATTGTTAAAAATCACAATAATTGTTCTTGAGGCGGTCTCGCTCGACATAAGTATTTACGCTTACCCCGCGGTCCCCCTTAGATACACTTCGCACGAACTCGCTGTACGGTGAACTCGCTTCGTGACCTCGGCGCTCGCGTCAGTGGCTCAAAAGCGAACTAGATAATTTTATTTGGCTTTAAAATATAAATGCATTTATTATGATCATTTTTTAAAGTAGTGATAAATAATACTTTCGTAAATAAATGAAAGAAGTAAAGGATTTCAGGGTTAGTTATTATAAAGACTGTTTGACATAAATGTGTGGCATCTCTGTGGAGGCGGGTACGCGCGAGCACAAACAGCATCCCGCGTACAGTGCGGACCGGTTTGACGGACCCATAATAAAGCATTCGATCACCATGCATGCTTGCATGTTATGCCGTTGGACCGAGCCGCTAAATAAATACATACATATAATCACGCCTCTTTCCCGTAGGGGTAGGCAGAGACCACTTCTTTTCACTTGCTACGATCCTTACATACTTGTTTCGCTTCGTCCACTTTCATTATTCCTTTCATACATGCTCTTCGGTTTAGGGTACTCTTGACCTGGCCTTTTTTCAAGACGTCACTGATTTGGTCTTGAAATGTCCGCCTAGGTCTACCCCTTCCAACACTCCCATTCACACTCGCCTTATACACTTTTTTCGTCAATCGTTCTTCGTTCATTCTCTCGACATGGCCGAACCATCTCAGCATCCCTTTCTCAATTTTTGTCACTACATCTTCTTTCAGACCACAAAGTTTCCGTACCGTAAAATGGGGTGAATAGGGATCCAGGGGTGAATCGGGATAAAATTAAGAAATATATTTAACGCTCAATATTAGGTACCAAGTCGTTACAATTTTTACCAATTTTTGTGGGGCGATAGTAGATCTGTGGCACTTTTTATAGAAACACTGAATAAGCGCAAAATTAGCTGCAAAGTATCAATTTAACGTCATTGAAAATAAGCTAGACGAGACGTCGAATATTACAGTGTTAGAAACTGCTCTAAAACATTTATTTTTGTAGTAAGAGAATACGTGCGTTTGTTTAATACTTTATTTAGTGTTTGGGCCGTCATATACATAAAAGGTAAATCTCAGTTATTAATTAATAATAGTATTATTTTGATAAATTAGAAAGACATGAGAAATCTGTTGTTTTTGGGGTGAATGAGGACCAGGGCCGCGCCGACCCCCCACAGCGCCTGTGTGCGAAACCTATGAAGCGCCTTTTTCACGAATCTTTTTCGAAAAAATATTCTGGTGACCGTTGGAAGTGGACGTGTTGCAAATATCGTAAAAATATTTTAAAATTATTGAAAATTCTGCCAGCCAAAAGTATTACTAATTATCAAAGACTTAAACAGTGTATTTGTATAAAATATTATCAGTGCTATATATCATTGTGTTTATACCGAAGAACGCTCTACGGTGCATCGGCGTCAGTGCAGCTCCCTTCACCCCCTCGAGTAAAGAGTACCGCTGCTATTTTTGATCTTGTTCGCTCCTATTGATATATACACAAGCCTACAACAGCGAACGCCGCCCAGTAACATATCGATAAGCGGTAGCGAAAGCGTGAGCGGGTCAGTACCCAATCTATCTACATAATATGACGACGAAGATTCATACATTAATGTGAACCTAAGAAAGCGCAATGAACGCACCGAGATATTTAATTACCAAAAAGACCAACAAAATTTTCATAAGGAAATTATGTCATTGTTAGAAAAATTTGGCCAAACTCAAAACGAAAACTTGATTATGATAAAAGAAGAAATACACACGATAAAAAATGAAATAAAAATTATCCAATCTAGCAACGAAAACCTTATACAACAATTTAATCAAATAAATTTGGAAATAGAAAAAATGAAATTAAATTATACTGGAACTCAAAATAAAATTAAAGCTGTGGAAGATGAAATAACAATAATCAAAAATCAAAAGTGTACATGTTCCTTATCACCAAACTCGCTTCCGCTCGTGAATGAAAACCTAATCTTCGAAGTAAAGGATCGTTTCGAACGCGAAAAAAATATCATAATAGTGGGTATTTTGGAAAAAAATGATAACAACTATAAAAATAGACGCCAACATGATGAGAATAAAATAATGGAACTAATATCACCACTTTATGTTAACTGTCCTAAACCAATCAAAACAATGCGCCTTGGAAAATATGTTCCTAATAAGTCGCGACCTATAAAAGTATTTTTAACAGTACTGACATCCCAAAATACCTTGTCTACAACAAGCACAAATTACCGGAAACCATAAAAATATATTGTGATCAGACACCCACGCAAAAACTATTTATGCAACAGTTAAGAGACGAATTGCAAAAAAGGACTGCTAATGGCGAGAAAGATCTCATTATAAAATATATTAAAGGTATGCCCACTATTATTACTAATAAAACCAATCAAAAAAACTAACAAGCACAGTAAAACAAAACGCAGAAACATTAAAAAACATAAAACCAATAAAAGAAATAAATCACTACATTATAAAAAAATACGAAGACATTCCCTTATATTCGTCATCACTGAGAATATTGTATGCCAATGTACGTAGTATTCGCAAACAAGGTAAGCTCGATGAGATAAAATGTATACTTAAAGCGATACCGAAAACTACGCACTTGTGTATATTCACTGAGACGTGGATCACGTCGGAATCCGATGCAAAACTACATATATCATTTACCAGATTATAAACACCACAATTATAGAAAGTACAGTAAGGGAGGCGCAGTGTCAATTTATATACACAATAGTATAAAATATGACGTTACAGAAGAATTAGAAGAAAATGGCAATCACTACCTATGGATAAGAATTGATAAATTATCCCTCAATATCGGCGCTATTTACAAACCCGGAGAAACTAACTTAAAGGATTTTTTAAATCAATACATCGCACAACTAAATAATAGAAAAAGATCGATCATCTTAGGAGACTTTAACATCGACCTTCTAAGTACTGGAACAAACGTTACGCAATATTTAAGCAACATTAAGGAGGCTGGATATAAAATTAAAATAAGTAAAACACACAATACCCGTGAAACCACTAAAACCAGTACATTATTAGATCATATATGTACTGACATTAATAATCATTCATTTAACATATCAATAATTGAATCCGCCTTGTCTGACCACAAGCAAATATATCTTGAAATTGGCAGTTTACCACCGCAAAGAAATAAAAAGATAGACTACCAGGCACTTAATTATAAAAAACTATACAATGATGCATTAGCCGCTACATACAATAATGAAAGCGACGATTATGATTATTTAGAAAAATCTATATCGAAATACATAATGAAAAATAAAATCAATAAAACGAAAATACTTAATCCACCTCGAAAGGACTGGATAAATAAAAATATAATTGAATCAATAAATGTGCGCAATAGCCTAAGGGAGCAAATGAAAGCCTTACCTGGGAACGAAATCATACATAAAAAATTTAACACAGAACGAGACAAAGTAGCGAAACTCATCAAAATACATAAAAAGGAATATTATAGTAATCTATTCGATAAGACAAATAACAATCCAAAAAGGATGTGGGAAGTAATAAATAAATTAGCTTTAAATAAGATTAAGGATAGTTTTGCTCCTCCCAAACTGATGTCAGATTCAGGAATTATTTCCGACGGTAACGAAATATGTGATCTTTTTAATACTTTTTTCTCGTCAATTGGCATGGAACTAGCTTCTAAAATACCGAAGTCATACCATGAAAGTACAGAGAACATTTTCATGTATGAAGATAGTTACACACATAATATTACAGTATCAAACTTAACACCTTGTAGTACAGATGAAGTTTCTAAAATTATTGATAAACTGGACTGTAATACAAGCACGGGATTGGATGGAATTAGCACAAAAGCAATTAAATGTCTTAAAAGTATAATACTTGTAAGACTAACAAATTGTATAAATGTATGTCTTGCACAAGGGCTTTATCCCGATACACTTAAGATCGCAAAGGTCAGTCCTATATTTAAATCTGGAAGCCGATCCAATCCAAGTAATTATAGGCCAATATCTGTTTTGCCAGTTATGTCGAAAATATTTGAGCGTATTTTATATAATCGTTTACTTAAATGGATACTTGTCTGAAAAAAAGTTTTTAAGCAAACGGCAATATGGGTTCCGTCCAAAGTCAAGTACACTCTCAGCTGTTGTAGACTTAATTACTAAAATTAAAACTAATATTGATAAAAAGAACATTGCATTAGGTATCTTTATTGACTTAAAAAAGGCCTTTGACACAGTAAGTTATCAAAAGCTTTTATCCAAATTGTGTAACATTGGCGTAACAGGAACTGCCTTAGCGATGTTTAAGTCATATCTAACAAATAGACAGCAAGTAGTTAAAATTAATAACATTTCTAGTGCTTCCCAAAATGTCACGTACGGTGTCCCTCAGGGATCTATTTTGGGACAAACATCATAGAAAAGTTAGGATTGACTGGCCACCTTACACTATATGCAGACGACACTTGTCTTTTTTACTTCCATAAATCTATTCATGAAATTATAATCAATGCACAAAATGATCTAAATTTGATAAATGAGTGGCTAAAATACAATTTACTAACAATCAATACAGCTAAAACCTCATTTATTATTTTCTATGCTAAAAATAAAAAGATACCTGACTTTACTCCGCTGACGATAAACAACGATATACTACAGCGCTCTCATCATGAAAAATACCTTGGCTTATGGTTAGACGACAAACTAAATTTCAAGATACATATTAACCACATTAAAACAAAGTTACAATCAATATTAGGAGCAATCAATAGGATCTCCACTTGTGTACCAAAAAGAATCCGAAACATTTTATATAATTCGTTAGTAAAATCACATGTAGAATATCTAATACAGGTTTGGGGTTCCGCTGCCACTTCAAATTTAAATACTTTACAAAGAATACAAAATAGGATAATCAAAATTTTATATAACTATCTTACTCCAACGACACAACTTTATAATAATACAAAAATAATGAATATATCACAACTAACAACAACATACAATACATGCATTCTAATCAAAAAAATTAAATCAGGTTCCGTGCAATCAGAAATAACGATTTATGAGAGATCGCATATTTCGAATTTAAGAGCGCGCATGATGCAAAATTACCAATCTTCTATTTGTTTTGACATGAAAAGTTCCAGACCAAATCTTAAAATAAAAATATATGACAAACTACGTGATATTTGCAAGGGTTGACCCATATCAAAAACATAAAATAAGGAAATTTCCTCGATAAAATATAATCACGAAGTAACCTCTAATTTTTATATTTTTTTTATTATACTCGATATGGTTATGACCATTAAGACATTGATAATAATTAATTACATTTAAATATGAGTAAAGGCTAAATAAGCCAAGGCATTTAATGTAATTACTTTTAGTTTCGGAATTATATACAAAATAACATATTTGTCGTTTTTTACATTCGTAATGCGCTCAAAACTATATCGTCTATCGCACTCTGACACGAGGCTTTCTGTATATTTTGTTTCATCGGGCGCGCGGGTGAAATCTGATTTTTTGCTCGCCTTATGCGCCCTCTTAAGAAATAAATATAAACTTCATATTGATAATGTAAGAACTAATTATGGTAAAAAAACAATTCTGTTTGAAGGAAGCTGTTTAACAAACTACCAGATGAAATAAAACTATGTGATAGTATAAAATCATTTAAAACCAAACTAAAAAATCATATTGTATCCTCACTATAGTAAATAAGAAAGCCTTCTATATCCAACGGCCCAGATATTAAAACTGTCTTCTTACAATTGTATAAAAAAATGTCATTGTATCTCATTTTAAGTGAATGTAAATTCTTATGAGAAATAAAGTTCTTTAAACCTATCTTCGTTTCAACTTTTTTTTTTTTTCACTTCAGCCCAACGCAGTCCACTGCTAGACATAGGCCTCCGCAAGTTCATGCCAAAAATGGCAAAAAAAAGCAAAAAAAATGGCATGAACTCATGTGTTTTGTTTGCCCATAGTCACCACACTGGGTAGGCGGGTAGGTGGTTGGTTTGTCATCGGCCTGTGTATTTCGAAGCCACTAAGCCAGTAGTTGGATGGTCCGCCATCAGTCGGCTTTTTAAGTTTCAAGGTGGTAGTGGAACTGTGTCGCAGTCTGCGCAGAGTGCAGACTGCCCTCAGCAATGTTGCCACCTTAGGGAATTTGTCACTATACCCCGTCCGGCGACTAATGATCTTTTTGACACTTCAAGAAATTTTGACATTAGTGACTGCCTCACACGTTATTTATTCGATTCGAAATAATAATCGATTTTATTTAAGAAGAACTTTCAATCGATTTAATTAAATACATTTAGTTTAAAAATATTATTTATTTATGCGTTTATTAGTTTTTTTAATTATAAATGAAATATATAAATAATAAATAAATGAATTAACAGAGTTATTGCTCTTTATTCTTGGTTTGCAATTAAATTTAAAGATTTCGACTTAATTCCTTGCAAGTAATCAATATTGGGGTCATAGATACTATTTTTATTTCCTTTTTTGTATTAAATTTATAGAAAAAATAATCACATGACGTAAAATTATTTTTTATCATATGATCGATTTATTATCGATTTATTATTTCAAGAACTGTTTCATAGTCTGTGGTTGTTTGTTATGCACAGGTTACTTCACTCAATCAATCAAATCGTCAATAAAGTATGACATTACTGTAAAATTTTTAGTACGTTATTCCGAAAAAAAAAACTGTAATTTATAGGCGTGAGCTGTCAAAAAGCTAATTAGTCGCCGGACGGGGTATAGATTTAGGGAATTCTATAGTAGCTCAACGATTTTTGATTTTTTTAAGTCACTCGACATAGACTTGGTGACTTCTAGCGACTTTTGGCGATCAATGACAACGATTTTTTTTTCCCTGAATAATAAATATAGGAAACGTTATCAGAAAATAATAAAGGAAACTTTATGAGGTATTTTTTACTATAATGTTGACAGTACCGATACTTAATGCGACTGTTCGTCGGACGAGAATCATGTATTGGTGCTCTCACTCTGACGTACTGGATCAGTTATTTGATGATTTGATATAGACAAGGGTCTAGTCACGGAATGGATTCCCCTGTTACGACACGGGGAATACCGTACAGTCGATTTTGTTTCATTCATATTCACTCTGTTTAACTGATGTTGATGCGGTTTGTGCTATATTGTAAATTTGTACAGCTTTTGTTATAATATCGTTGTGAATTGAGAGTCACAATGGAAACTCCTTTAAAAAAGAAGGTATATAGGCAAAAATATCGCGAAGAATGGGAAATAATAAATAATTTGATGTAAAGTAAAGTAAGTTAGTTAAGATACAGGATGAACATTAGCACTTTGAACAGCATTCTTTTTATTAAAAACAGACTGAAATTTATGAATGAACAATGCTTTACCTACGAACTCCCAGAAGAAGTAATTTATTGTGGAAATAGGTAAAAGTAAAAAGTATTCCTATAAATATTCAAAAGAAGAAGGTGATGCATCTACTGCCATATTGCCGTCAACATCATCATCAGTAGGTCAAAATTTGATGGACGAGACGGATATGAATAGTGAAGAATTATTTTCAATTCTTGGCGAATGTGAGGATTTTTAAAAATAAATATTTTTATTACCTTTAAATAACTAAATTAAATACCTTAATTTTTAACTTACTTAACTAACTTAATTTTATGAATAAGTTGAATTAAACAATCACGATTTTTGTGTTATTATTTTTTGTTTATGACCACTTCATGAAAAATTGCAAAGTTAGAGTTAATGTGGCAAAGTGCGCCTACCGGGCAAGTGCACCTACCACAAATATCTCGAAAACTACCGATTGGATACTAGTAGTGACACTATATATCGATGCTACAAACTAAATCATAGTTCTTGGTGAAAGTCACAGATGGCTCTAGTCATGTGAGTTTGAGATACGCGCCATTTTATTTTCACTGATATTCAAAGTGGTGAGCAGAGATGACTATGGGTTGATCATCTTCGTAAATCTCAAGAAATCTAGTTTTTACCAATATAAGAGTGAGGTAAATGCACAATTTAAATATTTTTCTTTAAGTTTCTGACTATATCTCACTCCTATCTAGTAAAATTTATATATTTTTTTGCAGTTAAATATTCTAACTTAAAATTTATATAGTTGGGGAAGTGCGCCATACTGACTTCTTATATGGCGCACTTCGCCGCAATCCAGAGGTTACAAACTTTTTAAAATGTGTCTTTGTTACAAGTCTTTATTTAACTTGCAATGTTTCTTTGCTTGTTTGTATGGTCGGGTCAAATCTTGCAAATGAATTTGAAAAAGAAATCTTGAATGAACACGTTGGTCCATTTATGGTCAATTTGGGTGAGAATGCTATTTTTATGCATGACAATGCCCGACCTCATACAGATTGGATTGTGAGTGACTGACCTTCAAGAGATGAACATTACTCGTATGGAGTGGCCAGCACGCAGCCCAGATGTCAATCCGATCGAGCATGCTTGGGACTAGCTAGGGAGATGCGTAAAACAATTACGCTTCGTGAGCTCAAAATTGCTCTCACAGAGGAATGGGAGAATATTCCCCAAAATCGTACAAAAAACTTGGTGTATAGCATGCCAAACTGGGTAAACGCAGTAATGAAAGCACGAGGAGGCAATACGAAATATTAAAATTCAAGAAAATCGTAATGTTGTTCAAAAATGTCATGTTTCCTATTTTTGTTTTAAGGCGAGAAAATAAATATTACACTTAATAACTAATTTCAATGACTAACTTCTTATTTCAGTCCGTTTATAATACCAAATATTTAAGTAGTTCCATTTACGATGGGAATACCATGGGGTAATCCCATCGTAAATAAAAGAAAAAATATACTTGACACTCGATTATCAATATTTGGAAAAAAGGTTCATAGCCTCTGACTTAAGATTGTATGGCGCATTTAGCCGAAATTTGGTTTTAAATACATAGATTCTTCTAGAATGTGGCTATGAAAAAAAAGTAAATATCATTCGTTTTGTTGCTTGTTTTCTTATAATAATATAAGCCTCTTTTTATTCTAATGCTATAATATTACCTTTTATTAATACAAGGCGCACTTACCCGATTTGTCGGCAAAGTGCGCCTGGTCAGACTGTTTTCAAATTTTATGCTAAAATCATTGATGTATAAAAAACCCTAGATACACAATCAGCGACTCAAAACCGTACCCCAAAAGAGCTCTTTGTGAGCTCTTTTCAATCAAAGAGTATCGGGTCGCTCTTGTCACTGCACGTGTAAAATGCCGAAGTGTTGTTTGAATAATTGTAAAAATATGACATCAGGGACGCTAAAAAAGGATGGGATATCGTACTTACGTTAAGTAAAACAGTTTATTGATTTGTTTTTGTTGTATATATGACTAAATATAGGGAGAAATAGGTGATTTTGATTTAATTTGTCTTAAATCTTCACTCAACAATCCAAGTATAATGCGGCAAATTTCAATGGCCGCTTTTTCAGTGTAAGAACAATGCATTGGAATCTCATTTTAATTTAGTCGAATAATACAAATTGAATCTGTTCTTGTCAATGGAGTTGGTTTTTTATTATTATTATTTTTTCTTTTTATTATTCTTTTTTTATTATGTTTATTAAGTTTTGTCCTTTTTTGTATTTAGCATATAGATACATACCGGAACCGCATTGCTAAGTTGGAGGAAGGGGTTGAAGTAATAACTCGAGATTTTTTTTTTAATGATTTCATTTAGTCATTTTATAAGAATGTTGTCTTCGATTAGCGATTCGATTGGTTTTATACATCAATGGCTAAAATTCATTAATTTGCTGTCAGATTCTAATGACACGACATTGGTTGTTGTTGCAAAACATCACAGATCCTTATGGTACCATGACTTAGTATCACTCGTGAACTTATACACAAGAAATATTGCACCAAAGTCAACTATGAAAAAAGTATGGCGCACTTTGCCCCCTTGACTCTATATATTATATTTTTAATATTATTATTATTAATATACACATTTTTTTATAAAATTACGCCGAATAGGATCTAGGGAATTCTAGGAAATTTTTAATATTTTAAATTCTCACTATCTAGCGAGATTTGATTGATTGTACTTCTACTTTCTCGTATAGTTTTTGTACTCTGTGTTCTACTTCTAGTTCTCTTTATATGCTCTTTGCTTCTAGTGACTTGTCTAAATTGAAGGCACAGACTACTAAGAGAACAAGTTATTGAAGGTGGCAAACTGGCAACACTGCCAAAATCACTACGTTAAACGTTTTATTACTTTTATTTTGGATGCGTTCGGTTTGGACGCTTTCGCGCTGTCAGCGCGCTTTCACGTCATTTTTAGCGTTCGGCTTGGAGCTGTGAGCGTCAAAAAAGCACGCTTCTGGCGGAGTTCATTTCGTTCATTCATTCATTCGCGACGCTGACATCGCGCTCTCAGACGCTTTCGCTACCGAGGTAAGGCAGCAAAAGCGTGAGCGCCAATCTGTACTATCTGTCAAAACGAATGCGAGCGTAAGCTAACCTAATTCTATTAATTTCTCAATATTAATTATTAAGTTGTTTACAATCGCATAAAAATGGAAAGCAATATACCACAATTATTTTCTGTTCACCTACAGCTCCAATTTTATTTATTTCTATAGATTATTATTTTGTTTTTTTAAATATATTTTAATTTATTATATAAACAATACTTTTTTTACAGAACTCAGTGATTACTTTAAAAAATGTAATTATTAAGTGTTACAAAAAGGATTCAAAGTTTAATAAAATAAAGGTTTATAAGACTACCTAAATATGTTCGTATAAAGTTTTTTGGTACTGAATAAAATTAAAAACATTATAAACAAAGAAAAATGTCTTTTATTTCATTATATCCAATAAATAATTTACAATTTTGTTGTGTATATAGTTAATTAAACTGTTTAAACATAAAAGTAAAAAATAAAATAAATTTTTCATTCTTCATTTTATCGTAAACATTAATTTTAATTCTTGGTACAGGTTCGTTTTTAATCAAAATAAGTACACAAATACTTCCATTCCTTATTATTATCACTATCTTCAAACATCAAATTCATCACTATCATCCGAATCATCATGGATAATTTCTAATAAATTATTTGCTTGATAAACATTTACCACATTCGCCATGTTGATGCTAACTGTCAAGTGTCAAGTGTCAACTGCAACTGACGCTCACACTTTCCAAAACGAACGCTTTTTTTAAAAATCGTTCTCAGCGCTTATACGCCAAGACAGCGTTCGGAACCGTACGATAATTATCGTACACATACGATAATTTTGTGCCTACGTACGATGTACGATAGCATATTATTATCGTACGCAGATTGTACGATAATTTCTATCATGATGCAAAATTTGAGAATTTATATTATTTCACTCATGCGTTGATAGTCTAACTCTAAATCGCAGTAGCATGATTTTATTTTGTCCAATAAAATCTTGGGAAAATACCGGGAAATACAAGTTCTCTATTCCTATTGGTCCTTCCGATCCGCTCTACTAAGTTTCACCACTGCCGATACTGTAACTTTATCCAGCGCCTGCTGTACAGTTGTACACGCTTTCTTATTGGTTAGTATAGCATCTACCAATGCGAACAAGAGATTATAAGTTCGATATTTCGATATTTCGATTATGTTCACACTTCATAATTATGTATCGTATATTTTGTGTAGTTTTGGCAGTTATTTCGTTATATTATAATGATTATATGTCTGTATTCGCTCTGACAAACGGAATTATTCAAATTAAGTGAAGAAAGAAGTAATTTTCTAGAGCAGCAAAATTTTGATTACACACTCGGAGTGATTGTTATCATTGGCAAGTAGGTATATTTATCAAATACATTTTTTCAGTGGCTGTATATTTTCTGTTTTCTGTAACTTACTAACCTATTAATTATTTTTTATCTGTGCAATGAAGAATGAGTCCTACTGTAGGATGGTTGCGAACGCTGCTTTGCATGTAGGACTCCTACATTTATTTTATTATTATACTCTTTGCCTACATGCAAAGCAGCGTTCGCAACCATACGATAATTATCGTACATCTATACTAATATTATAAAGAGGTAAAGTTTTTAACTTTGTTTGTTTGTAGGGGGTAACCTTCGCAAATACTGGTCCGATCATGAAAATTCTTTCACTAACAGAAAACTACACGATTCAGGAGTGACATAGACTTATCTCTTATTATTATTGAACTTTTTGTTAAATAATAATAAGATATAGTGGCAAGTGGGCACGGATCGGCTAGTGTACGATATTTTCATGCCTACGTATGATAGTACCTTAGTATAGTAGGCGCATTGTACGATAATTCTGTTTGTGTACGATAATTTTTATCCATATACTTGCCATATACGATAATTCTACGGCCCTGGTACGATAACTGCGTCAGTTCAGGTTGGGAACACTGCGCCAAGACGAACACTAAAAATTAGTACTTTCAAGCGTGAGCGCTCAAAGCGTGAAAGCGACAAAGCGTCCAAACCGAACGCACCCTTTATTTTAACTTCAAACTTCGTATGAATTCCTAATTCCGGAATGAGTTTTAATTTCTTATCGATTTCTTTTATAGCACATATGCATTAGAAATATTGAAAGTACACAATCAAAAATAAATCCGAAATTAAAAATATAAATATGGAGAACAGTAATAGTTATGCGAATGTATGCAGACTGTGTTTAAAAAGAGATTTACAGATATATTCCATTAAGAATACGTACTTACAAGATGTTTACGAAAAAATAACTAGTATTGAAGTAAGTCTAACAATCTTTTTAACTACAAATGTTCAAAAGTTTATATGTGTGTTTGTCATGGACTTGAGTGTTTAGTCACCTTTTTTGAGTTTATTTTTCATACAGTTCATATAACAAAGAATATAAGCAAAGTGTTTCATGAAGTAATTTACTAAAGTAGGTAGTCGTCTACTTTTCAAGAATTCCACATAAGACAATATTAACTTTTCTGTAATAGGCTTTTTTATTAAAATAGGAACAAACATCAAATTAATTTTTAGAAATTTACATTGTATTTGACTTAGTTCCAAAGGAATTAAGTTGGTAACAATCCTTAGTAGAAGCATCTGAAAAATTTTACTAATTCTTTTTTAATTTGGTGATGATCATTTTTAAATTTATCTCCTAATTAGTTTGCATCAAGGGCTACGTAATTACTTATAATCTCTATTGAAGTAGAGCACGGCAGGAAATATAGCTTAAGTTTTAAGCTACTCAAGTGTAAGTACCTCAACCTTACAGAAGATCTCAACTGAATATCATACTCTCAAGTATTGTTATGTTCATGTGTAAGTTCCTGGGGAGAGGAAATGGTTAGAGTTAACAATATGCTTGCAAGGCTCTTGGCATTGCAGACGTCTATAATAGGCTATAGTATTCACTTACCATCAAGTGCATCTTACGCTTGTTTGCCATCACAATGGTATAAGAATGTAAAAAATGACTTAATCTAAGATGGGAAATTATATTTGAACCAAACGAAGTTTTTTGAAGTTATACTTCTTTTGGAGTGTTAGGGAAATATGATGAGAGTTTACGATGCGCGCGCACACTGTCACAAAAAACCGACACCCTGAAGTTAGCTAGTCAAAGAAGAAGAAGTTAGCAACGTGAAGTTAGCTAGCCAATGAAGTATAATTTCTTATGTGCGTACATAAGTACACACACACACACACACACTTTTTGTAAAAAAAATGTTTATTTTTCAGCTTAACTCCACCTACATGCAGTCTCTGTGTTATATATGCGTGAAACGACTGAAACAATGTCACAAATTAATTGAACTAGCAGTTGAAACAGACAAGTTATTAAAAGATGCACTTCGGTGCGGAGTCGAGGTAAATGTTCGGTTATAATTTTTATTTATTCTCAAGATTAGAAAACTTACATCAAGCCAATTACAAGCTTTTTAAGCCGTTACTAATATATTTTATTATAATATTCATGCTAACATTCACTATTTATTTTTGTCATCAGTATATTTGAAAATAAATGAAATTAAAACATTTAAGGTGTCAATAATTACCCAAAAAAAGTTAGTCATGACAGCAAAATAAATTAACAATTTAAAAATTGCTATCTTAATTTAAATTTTAACATTAGGTACATTAAAAATTAGATAACATACCCGTTGTTATGCAGTAACCAAATCAAATCAAAATAACTTTATTCAAATAGTCTTCAAAAGCACTTACGAATGGTCATTTTACAAATAAAATTTTTAAAAGTGAATATAATTTTTAAAAGTGAAGCGACCACCGATTCGGAATGTAGATTCTGCAGAGAAGAATCAGCAAGAAACTTTGCAGTTATACTCTTTTAAAAACAATATATAAACTGTGTTTTAGTACAAAATTAGTAATATCTTGCATGAAATACAGCGTCACAAGTCCACACATCTTTATCAACTATGTAATCCTGCACCGAATATGAAGCTTTATCTAGGAATTTCTTTTTAATAAACAGTTAACCCTAATGGTCTAAGATCCGGAATATAACAAAATCTTCCCTCATCTGTTAATTAGATGAAACAATTTTTTATAGGCTTATTTTAATATTATGAATTTATAAAAAAAACCTCTGCCACCCTACGCCTGCTACAATTGATAATACTTAATTAGTTAATCAGTATTTTTTTGTGATCTTTTCCCTCTCATGTTAATTACATGTAGTAAGCTAAAACCGGCAATATTTTACATTATACACCTGACTGTAGTAGGCACCCATCTCTATGATTGCTATACTTACCTGCAGTCAGGTCAGAAAAGGTTGATAAATGTAGATTATTACCCTCACATGTTAATTAAAAAATCCAAGTACAATAATAAACGGCGGCGAATTCTAAACATAATAATGTTTGGCTGCCGTATTAAAAGCTGACGCAGCCAAAGATAAATAGTAAAAAAAAAAAATTTATGATGACTATGGGAGCTCATTGCGAAGAGTAAGACAGAATAATACTAATTCCTTCAACGAAAAGAGACAGCGTAAAATTCATGCGCGCGCATCACAGGCTCATTTAAACATACTAGAAAATTCGAAATTTTCGAAATCCCTAGTACATTTTTTTCACCTGATTAGAATCAAGCTAATTTTCCGGGAGTAGATTCATTTTGATGAGATGAACAAAAAATTCCTCTACGAAAACTCGATTGTGGTAGGTAATAGAGTTAGCAGGAGATAGAGCAGCAGTGACCGTAGGACCGGGATAACGTACCACGCAATTTGTAGGACAATTTTTTGTTCGTCTCATCAATATGAAGCTACTCCCGGAAAATTAGCTTGATTCTAATCAGGTGAAAAAAATGTACTAGGGATCTCGGACTAAAATAATTGATTTTCGCCTTACAATTATTTCCAACAAAATTTGATTTCACTAATTTTCTGTTTGTAATATGTTTATAATAATGGTATGTATAATAATAAATAAAACAAATATTTTTGTTTGTTTATAAAAAACATTAATTTCTCCGTATCAGAATTATAATTAAAGAACTATATAAAAACAATTAATAATTAAACCATCAAGAAAATTTCACGGTAAGGGTAACTCAAAAGCATATACATTTTTTAATATTGCACATTATTCCGTAAATTAAAAAAAAAATCTTAAAAATTTGGAGCAATTTTTTTGTCTTTATCTTTCTTATACTTACTCCAATTCTCATCTTCTCTCTCTCTATTCTAGTATACATTTTTTGGAAGTTTTTGCTCATCTCATCAAAATGAATCTACTCCCGGAAAATTAGCTTGATACTAATCAGGTGAAAAAAATGTACTAGGGATTTCGAAAATTTCGAATTTTCTAGTATGTTTAAATGAGCCTGTGATGCGCGCGCATGAATTTTACGCTGTCTCTTTTCGTTGAAGGAATCAGTATTATTCTGTCTCATTCTTCGCAATGAGCTCCCACAGTCATCGTAAATTGTATCTTTTTACTATTTATCTTTGGCTGCACCAGCTTTTAATACGGCAGCCAAACATTATTATGTTTAGAATTCGACGCCGTTTATTATTGCACTTGGATTTTTTAATTAACATGTGAGGGTAATAATCTACATTTATCTACCTTTTCTGACCTGGCTGCAGGTAAGTATAGCAATCATAGAGATGGGTGCCTACTACAGTCAGGTATGTAATGTAAAATATTAACGGTTTTAGCTTACTACATGTAATTAACATGAGAGGGAAAAGATCATAAAAAAATACTGATTAACTAATTAAGTATTATTAATTGTAGCAGGCTTAAGGTGGCAGAAGTTGTTTTTATAAATTCACAATATTGAAATCAGCCTATAAAAAATTGTTTCATCTAATTAACAGATGAGGGAATATTTAGCTATCTCGGGTCTTAGACCATATTTATCTTTGGCTGCATCAGCTTTTAAGACGGCAGCCAAACATTATTATGTTTAGAATTCGCCGCCGTTTATTATTGTACTTGGATTTTTTAATTAACATGTGAGGGTAATAATCTACATTTATCTACCTTTTCTGACCTGGCTGCAGGTAAGTATAGCAATCATAGAGATGGGTGCCTACTACAGTAAGGTATATAATATAAAATATTGCCGATTTTAGCTTACTACATGTAATTAACATGAGAGGGAAAAGATCATAAAAAAATACTGATTAACTAATTAAGTATTATCAATTGTAGCAGGCGTAGGGTGGCAGAGGTTTTTTTTATAAATTCACAATATTGAAATCTGCCTATAAAAAATTGTTTCATCTAATTAACAGATGAGGGAAGATTTACCTTCTCGGATCTTAGACCATAAGACTTACAGTATTGCAACAAAATTTAAATAATTACTCTAATCTAATGTCTCGGTAGACATTACCTTTGTATTATGCCATCGGCTTAGTAAAATTTTTCATTAAAACTAGCTGGCCTTGCAAACATTGTTTTGCCATATATGTTCTTAGTCCCCTTAATCCAGCCCCCTTATAACTTAGGGGTATAAAAATAGATGTTGGCCAATTCTCAGACCTACCCGATATGCAAACAAAATTTCATAAAAATCGGTCCAGCCGTTTCGAAGGAGTATGGTAACTAACATTTTGACACGAGAATTTTATATATAAGATAATTCAATCGATCAATCAAATAATATTTCCAGATTGATAAGATAGAATGTGTACAGACATTCACGCTGTCTGTATCATCGATATCGACTATCAACATATCTCTACATCCTGTGGAATATGATATAAAAGAAGAGTCTGCTAAGATAAAAGAAGAATTAAAAGACGTTTGGGATAACGGGATAAATGCCGTCTCCGATCAAATTGGTATGTAATTAAATCTATACTTCTAGACTAATATTATAAGGGTGCTAATTAAACAGCCCTCTTTATAATAGCATTATTTGCCTCTGAGAAACCTACATTGTCTTCTAAATTAATAAGTCAGCCACAATTAACGAGTGTCTTAATGATACTATTTTAGCCACTAGTTATCTTCTATGTAAGCCACTCTAAATACAACTCAGCGTGGTGGTTATTTTTAGCATCTTTTGTAACATGCATTCAAGCAATGAACTTCTAAAATATTAATATACTAGCGACCCGCCCCGGCTTCGCACGGGTGCAATGATGATACTAAATAGGTACTATCAACAATAAAAGATACGTTAGAAACCTCTAGTCAAAAATTATCAGTGTTTTTAGGGTTGCGTACCCAAAGGGTAAAAACGGGACCCTATTACTAAGACTTCGCTGTCCGTCCGTCCGTCCGTCCGTCCGTCCGTCCGTCCGTCTGTCACCAGGCTGTATCTCAAGAACGGCTATAGCTAGAGAGTTGAAATTTCCACAAATTATTGCCGCTATAACAACAAATACTAAAAACAAAATAAAATAAATATTTAAGGGGGGCTCCCATACAACAAACGCGATTTTCTTGCCCTTTTTTGCTCGATATTAATAATGGCAACAGGTAGGCACTTGAAATATTCACGAAATACTCAGTTGTATTTTTATTTTAATAATAAATAATAAAATTAAAATAAAATTAATATTTAAGGGAGGCTCCCATACAAAAAACGTCATTTTTGCCTATTTTTGCTCTCATACAATAAAAGTGATTTTTAGCCGCTTTTTGCCCGTTATTACAATCATTGTACCTAGTCAATGGTACGGAACCCTTCGTGCGCGAGTCCGACTCGCACTTGGCCGATTTTTAATTCTACCATGTTATGCATGTATTATAAGTACATAGGTATAAACTTTCTTCTTGAATTACTCTATCTATTAAAAAAACCGCATCAAAATTCGTTGTGTAGTTTTAGAGATCTAAACAATTAAACATACAGACAGCGGGAAGTGACTTAATTTTATACTATGTATAAAGATAAAGATGTACTGGTGGTCGAGCGATGCGTCATGCGGGGCAGAGGGGATGGACTCGCCGCGCAGTAGGCATAGCATAGTAGGCGCTTTAGGAACTTTAAATGTTTCGCTGCTAATTGCTTCTAACGACGATATCTCAAAAACTATTCATCTGATTGATATAGTGTGAAGGGCAATTTTAATCTGCATTAAATGTCTAAGCTAACTGACATATTTATATGGATAAGGATTAATACTGAACTAAAGAAAATAGCTATGAAAATAACGTAATGTTTTTAATTAAAAATTTGAACATAAACGTGGTTATTGTAAGTCAACCGTAAGAGATAGAGATATGCTCTCGCGGACTTTTTTGTAGAATTTTTATAGATTTTGAATTCGCTAGTACATTACTAAACTTTATCTTTGCTAGTTTACGCGGCGTTTGCGTGGAAAGCTCCCAGTTGGCGCGATTTTTTACGACTTCTTCAACATTTATCGCCGTAATTCTGCTAATTTACATAAAAGTATACTAAATTATATACACAAACCTTTCTCAAGAATCACTCTAGCTATTAAAAAAAACCGCATCAAAATCCCTTGCGTAGTTTTAAAGATCTAAGCATACATAGGGACATAGGGACAGAGAAAGCGACTTTGTTTTATACTATGTAGTGATGACATTAAATAAAATATTGTGTAAAATATCTTGGTTTCCTCCTCGATAGACGTCTAACCTGGAAGGATCACATAAAAGCCAAAAGAGACGAAACCAACCAACGTTTCAGAAACTTGCTTTGGTTGCTCGGTAGACAGTCAACTCTATCCACTAACAACAAACTACTCGTTTACACCTCTATCCTAAAACCGATCTGGATATATGGCATTCAGATTTGGTCTACAGCCAGCAAATCTAATATAATGTGTCTCCAAAGAGAACAGAACAACATTTTGCGTGTCATTGCTGGCGCCCCGTGGTTTGCTCGAAACTCTGAAATCCACGACTATCTTGGGATTCCAACTGTAGCGGCGGAAATTGAACGTTACAAGAAAAACTTTATGGAGCGTCTTTCTGCACATCCTAATCCACTAGCTTACCAGTTGACGACCTCAAGGCCTGTAAAGGGACTGAAGAGAGCTCACGTGCTCCCTACCTATTCCTCTTTCAACAAATTTACTTATAGTCTGGCGACTGATTGTAAATAACAAAAAAAAAAACAATGTATTTGTAGCAGACGCACCTCAATAAAGTAAAACGATAGGTGGCTTTTGCCACATTTGGGTCAGACTAGGAATAATCTGCCGATGTAATCGATGTTCTGGACGCGAATAGGCACGCAGCAACAAAATATAATGCACTCACGTACCTTAGAGAATCGATGAGGACCTTTACTCTCGATGGGGCACACCAGCTGGTTGGATCCTGCACAGTGCACTTGGAGTTCAGAAGATGCTAGGAGTTCGTGGCGATTTCCGATCACAAATTCGCATAGAAAGCATGCGATGGCGGTCACGTAAGGTTAGCGGACGTGCGTTCGTGGCGCGTTCAGGTGTATATTTTCACAATTAATTGCAACTGCCCTCAAGTTCTGTCACAAATCTCAACTCGCGGGCAGTGAGCGCATGACAGCGTTGTGAAGCTGCTTTTTGTTGCTACATACACAAAACATCGATTACAACGTTAGAAAATAAAAACTATGAAAGGTACGATGACGGAACAGCATTAGCTTCTAATTTTTTAACTCAGTATGTTTAAAATGTAACATCCCACATTAATTGATCGTCAAAATTTAGCTAAAATTGCCATCAATAGTAAATTATAGCCACTAATATTACTCATAATGTTACTCATAATGTAATGTTTTTAATTAAAAATTTGAACATAAAAGTGGTTATTGTAAGTCAACCGTAAGAAATAGAGATATGCTATCGCGGACTTTTTTGTAGCATTTGAATAGATTTTGAATTCGCTAGTTCATTACTTAACTATATCTTTGCTAGTTTAAGCGGCGTTCTTGTGGAAAGCTACCCGTTGGCGAGATTTTTTGCAACCTCTTCGACATTTATCGCCGTATTTCTGCTAATTTACATAAAAGCATAATAAATTATATACCTAAACCTTCCTCGAGAATCAATCTTTCTATTTTTGAAAACCGTATAAAAAACCTTTTGGTAGTTTTCGAGTTTATCGCATTCAGACAGACGGGATGACAGAAAGACGCGGCCGGGGGACTTCTTTTTATAATATTTATAGATAATATACTAAATTCATTATAAAGAATATTTCATTCTATTATCAGCTCGGTGAAGATCGATTTAGTTTCAGATCTTAGACCAAAAAAATTGTTAAACTTAGAAATTAATATCTCTATGATCAAAAAATATTTACAGTATTCTAATTAAGACACTAAAACCCAATCATAATAATTCTGTTTTAAATGAGTTGACAAATAAACAAATCCTTTTTTCAGAAGAGGATCAAATAGACCAAAACATTTCAACGGGGTCTAAAGAAACATATTCTATAGATGGACTAAGGGCATACGAAGATGTCAAAGATATATCAGATTCCAGTGATGATGTCCCTACACTGTCTGTATCATCGATATCAATAAAAGAAGAATTAAAAGACAATAGGAATATCGGGATAAATGCCGTCTCCGATCACATTGGTATGTATTTAAATAAATAATAATAGAATTTGTTCTCTATCGAAACAAACCAACTTCTATGTATATTGACAAGTATAGTTCAATACACTTTGTTAAGTATAACTCAAAAATTCTTGAGGAAGGTCTAGGTATATAATTTATTATGCTTTGATGTAAATTAACAGAAATACGGCGATAAATGTTGAAGAGGTCGCAAACAATCTCGCCAACTGGGCGCTTTCCACGCGAACGCCGCGTAAACTAGCCAAGATATTAAGATATAGTTGAGTAATGTGATGGAACCCTTCGTCCGACTCGCACTTGGCCGATTTTATTAATATATTATATAATATACTAAATTTATTATAAATTATGTTTCATTCTATTATCAGCTCGGTGAAGATTGATTTAGTTTCAGATCTTAGACCAAAAAAATTGTTAAACTTTGAAATTAACATCTCTATGATCAAAAAATATTTACAGTATTTAAGGACGCTATCACATTTTTTCACAAATATCAGTGATTTTCAGGTACAATTTTAATTAATTAGGAGTCACACCGTGACGATATCTTGATTTCAAACGAAAGATAATATACTCATCTCCAGAGTAACACCATAAAAATTCTATAGCCCCATACAAATTTTTCACACAAATACGTTTTAACCATCACAGTAATCGCAAAAAATTGAAAAAAGATGGGTCTGAATAGGAACCAGTATAGCTAAATACACTGCACTAAGAAAAATAAATACACTAATAAATTGTTGCTCATTTAGTCCTCTGTGCGAATAGCTAAATATTTTATATAAAAACAAATAATATTTCCATTTATGAGAAAAATAAGAAACGCTCTCAAATTTTTTCATACATTTTTTACTCGTGAACAATCGTCGTTCGTCATTCTGCGCTCAAACGCGCCCGTGGAAGCACGCCTGTATCGCTCCACCGCAAAAAATAATTACGTAAAAAAGTGAATTTCTTGTGCATACTGTGCTTGGACGAAGTTGATACTTTACAAATTGATACTCAAGATCTTCACAATCTATTGTCTTTGCAATGAATTTGGTTTATATTCAAAAAAAATAAAAGGAACTACATATCAATCTTCGCAATCTGTTGTCTTATATATATATAAATATATAAATGTATATATTTATATATAAATATATAAAAGAAAGTCGTGTTAGTTACACTATTTATAACTCAAGAACGGCTGAACCGATTTGGCTGAAAATTAATGGGGGCGTAGCTTAGAACCAGGAAACGGACGTAGAATACTTTTTCTTTAAATTGGACCCGGTAGGTGGCGCTGCTATCGGTATGTAACTCCGAAACTACTGAACCAATTTGTATCAAATTTTGTACGCATCTGCAATTTGGTCCAACTTGGGAGATAGCGTAGTTTTTATTTCAATCGGACCCGGTAGGTGGCGCTGCTATCAGTATGTAACTCCGAAACTACTTAACCAATTTGTATCAAATTTTGTAAGCTTCTGCAATTTGGTCCAACTTGGGAGATAAGGTAGTTTTTATCTCAATTGGACCCGGTAGGTGGCGCTGCTATTTATTTATTGTAAGCAATCAATTTTGATAGCTGTTTTTCGGGCAGGACAACGTCTGCCGGGTCCGCTAGTATTATATAAAAATGAATCCCTATTTCTCTTGGTCACGCCATCACGCGTGAACTGCTGGACCGGTTTAGCTAATTCGTTTTTTGTTGTGTTTGTTATTGTCAGGAGAACCTTCTAATGCAGAAAAAATTGAGAAAATCGCGCGGAGAATCGGAAATTTTAACAATACTTAACCACCATATAAAATTATTTCTAATATAATCTTAGCGCTTTAGACAATAGAAACTTTTTTGACGTAACCTTATTATGACGTTTGACACTGAACTGACAGAAGATTGGTTATAACACTTTTTGAAGTGAAAGTTGCGCATGAGGGGTAAAATTTGAGCGACCACTAACGTGGCAACGCGTCACGCGGTCAGTACTTGGATGGGCGACCGCCTGGGAACACCACGTGACGTTGGCTTTGTTTTTTTTTTCGTATTTTAAATTCTTTTTTTTAATTAGTTTTTTTTATTGTTTTTTTTAAATAGTTTGTCAAAGATGTTTCACTTCTGACATGTGTACTTTGTACGCACGCAATTTTTTAAAGCATTTTTTTAAATTTAGTTGTACCAATTTGAATTAAATATTTATATGGTTAAGACAGCACAACGTCTGTCGGGCCAGCTATGTAGTTTATTTTAGATTTTACAATTACTATTGTACAAGGTTTTTAAATATTAGTTGTAAATATAGACAACCGAATGTATGCATTTGTCTTCTATTGTATTGTATCTATCTATTCTATTGTAATCTATTGTCTTAGAGTATTATTTTATTACGCAATCTTCAACTTCGGAATAGTCTTAGTTACTCCTTTATTACCTAATTGTCTACTTAAAATATAAAATGTTAAAACTATATAATTATATAACTTTTAATTGTATGTGATTTTGAATTATAAAAATAAAGCGTATTATTATTTATTATATTTTGTTGTATAGTGGGGCGAACGAGTATTAGATACGTCATACGACACCTTTAGACATTCTGACGCCTTTAGACATTCTCATAAACAGAGTAGGAGAGAGGTGCCGTGAATGGACACGCTGATAGTAGGTACTTAGTAACAGTTATCAAGTTCGACTTTAAACTTACAACTAAAGTATACCAGTAAAATTAAAAATTAATACTTTCAAGTACCAAGATTAGTTACGTCGGTATAAAATCGAGCGGCAGCGGTTTCAAAGTGGGCGTAGACGCATAATGCTATTGTGTTGCGATTCAGGTACCTAAACTTAAGCGAGTTCAAAATGTGATAGCGTCCTTAAGTTAAGACACTAAAACCCAATCATAATAATTCTGTTTTAAATCAGTTGACAAATAAACAAATCCTTTTTTCAGAAGAGGATCAAATAGACCAAAACATTTCAACGGGGTCTAAAGAAACATATTCTATAGATGGACTAAGGGCATACGAAGATGTCAAAGATATATCAGATGATGATGTCCCTCTTAAGAATATAAGCTTGAAGATACATTCGGAGACCAAGCAGGATAGTGTGAAAAATAAGAAACTTAGGAAGTTCAATACAGGTATTAAGAATATTCACACAAACTCGCGTGTATCATATTACTAAGATTGTTTTTTTTGAAGACGCCGCGTTGGCACAACGGTCACAGCACTGGATTGTGCCTGTTGCGCTGGCGGTTGCGGGTTCGATCCCCGCACATGACAAACATTTGTATTGGCCATGCAGATGTTTGCCGTGGTCTGGGTGTTTGTGCAGTCCTTGTGGGTCTCCCCACCGTGCCTCGGAGAGCACGTTAAGCCGTCGGTCCCGGTTGTTATCACGTACACCTGATAGCGATCGTTACTCATAGTAGGGAATATATCCGCCAACCCGCATTGGAGCAGCGTGGTGGATTAAGCTCCGACCCTTCCCCTACATGGAGGAAGAGGCCTATGCCCAACAGTGGGATATTACAGGCTGAAAAAAAAAAGATTGTTTTAATAGTTAATTTTTTTAAGTAAAACTTCTTTACGCACGTTTGACTTGGTTAGTAAGCTGGTGAATGCGTGACGAGGGCGTTACGAAAAGTGTGATTGAGCGAGGCGAACGGAAGTTGAGATGGAGATATAAGTTAGATGGAGCTAAAGAAGTTTTACTTAAGTCGTGTGGTCATAAGTTTGAAATTATAAATACTTCCTTTAGATTATCATTGTGTAATAACAAGAATGTTTCAGGTGCCTTTAATCCTCTGATTTTGCCAAACAAAGAAAAAGCGAATGAAGTAGTAAAAGTCAGTAAAGAAGATGTTCCTGAAAACCCAAATCTAATACTAGAAAATAAGCCAAAGGAAAGTAATGAAATTATTTTAAAAACAAGTGCATTAAATAAATCCAATAAAGACTCAAATGAATTAAATAAAATACCTAAAAATAGTAAGGAGGTAAAAAAGTATGAGCCTCCGAAAAAAATACAGAAAGATTCTTTTTTCATTAATTCTAACAATATTTCCACAGAACCACATGTAACAATTAATCCAAAAATACATAACAGAAATGAAACATTAACACTAAATGACACTAAATCAGCAAATAATATAAACTTAGAACTTCCAAAAACTTCGAAAATACAAATAGATGATAAACCAAATGACAAAAAACATATCAGTAATTTTTTAGTTCCGAATAATAAATACATTTGTAATATATGTAATTATGAAACTGTAAGAAAAAAACACTTAATTGTTCATTTACGTTTGCACGATACTAAAGAAAAGATACATTATTGTAGTCAATGTCAGTATATGACTAATGTGAAAAACAATTTAAACACGCATCTTAAAAAACACACAGGTGAAAAACCATACGAATGTCATATTTGTCAAAGGAAATTTAGTCAAAGGGTTGATTTAAATAGTCACATAAGAACACACACAGGTGATAAACCATACGAATGTCATATTTGTCAAAGAAAATTCACTCGAAACGCTGATTTATATAGACACATAAGAACACACACAGGTGAAAAACCATACGAATGTCATATTTGTCAAAGAAAGTTCAGTCGAATCGCTCATTTAAATAGACACATAAGAACACACACAGGTAAAAAACCATACGAATGTCATATTTGTCAAAGAAAATTCAGTCGAATCGCTAATTTAAATAGTCACATAAGAACACACACAATTTCTTTAACTAATTCTAACAATAATCTTACAAAACCACATGTAACAAATAATCCAAAAATGCATAACCGAAATGAAACATTAACACTAAATGAAACTAAATCAGCAAATAATATAAACTTAGCACTTCCAGAAACTTCGAAGATACAAATAAATGACAAACCAAATGACAAAAAACATGACAGCAACTTTCTAGTTCCGAATAATAAATACATTTGTAATATATGTAATTATGAAACTGTAAGAAAAAAACACTTAATTGTTCATTTACGTTTGCACGATACTAAAGAAAAGATACATTGTTGTAGTCAATGTCAGTATATGACTAATGTGAAAAACAATTTTGACACGCATCTTAAAAAACACACAGGTGAAAAACCATACGAATGTCATATTTGTCAAAGAAAATTCAGTCGAAACGCTCATTTAAATTTACACATAAGAATACACACAGGTGAAAAACCATACGAATGTCATATTTGTCAAAGAAAATTCAGTCGAAACGCTGATTTAAATACACACATAAGAACACACACAGGTGAAAAACCATACGAATGTCATATTTGTCAAAGAAAATTCAGTCGAAACGCTCATTTAAATAGACACATAAGAATACACAGGTGAAAAACCATACGAATGTCATATTTGTCAAAGAAAATTCAGTCGAAACACTCATTTAAATATACACATAAGAAACCACACAGGTGAAAAACCATACGAATGTCATATTTGTCAAAGAAAATTCAGTCGAAACACTCATTTAAATATACACATAAGAAACCACACAGGTGAAAAACCATACGAATGTCATATTTGTCAAAGAAAATTTAGTCAAAACGCTGATTTAAAGAAACACATAAGAATACACACAGGTGAAAAACCATACGAATGTCATATTTGTCAAAGAAAATTCAGTCGAAACGCTCATTTAAATATACACATAAGAAACCACACAGGTGAAAAACCATACGAATGTCATATTTGTCAAAGAAAATTTAGTCAAAACGCTGATTTAAAGAGACACATAAGAATACACACAGGTGAAAAACCATACGAATGTCATATTTGTCAAAGAAAATTTAGTCAAAACGCTGATTTAAAGAAACACATAAGAATACACACAGGTGAATAACCATACGAATGTCTCCTTTGCCCAAAGAAATTTACACTAAAAAGTAGTTTAAACTATCATTTAAGAACTCATCATACAGAAATAAAGCGAACTGTCGCTTAAGTTGTGTTTTAACTTAACCGATTCAGTGCGATGGTAGATTTATCAAACTTTAGTGCCTGGCGGCCATCAAATTTTTCGTGTCGCCTCTGAGGCTTCTAGCGCCAGGGACTTTGATGAATCCTCTCGTGCGTCATCCGCCATGAAGTGTAACTTTACGCTTTTTCATCGGTTTCCCCTTGTTTTTCCCATAGTCGCAACCCAACACCGAACGGGAGCGGTTTAATAGTTCGTTTCAAGTGTTTAAAAGTGACTATATACTTGTATAAACCGAGATAGAAAGTAAGAGACTTATTTTATCAGGTGTCGTAAACCTTTTGTTACATGTTTGGCTCGATTGACTGATCAATTAATGTTATTTTATTGAAGAATGGGATATTACCGTTTGTAGGTCCCACAGAAATCTAAATAATGTAGGTCCTAAAATGCTCATACACCTATTTTGTAGTAGTATTTCATAAAAAAATAATAATTGTATTATAGCTTTTGAATAGAATATCTATTTCTAACAAATCAATTCAATCGAAAAGAAAACTACAGGTATATAATTATATACGAATTTATTTATTTGGATAAAAACATTAACTTGGTCTATTTGTTCAATTTACATTTATTATGAACTAGTTGCCCGGACAGACTTCGTTCTGTCTGTTATAAGTTTTTTTTTGTATAAAAACAAAAAAAAATTAGCCGAATATTGGTCGAGCCATTCTCCAGTTATGCTCTTAGCAACATTCATTTTTATTATATACTAGCTTCTGCGCGCGACTTCGTCGGCGTGGACTCCGCTCCTATTGGTCTTAGCGTGATGATACATAGCCTATAATAGCCTTCCTCGATAAATGGGCTATCTAACACTGGAAGAATTTTTCAAATCGGCCCAGTAGTTCCAGAGATTACCCCGTTCAAACAAACAAACAAACAAACAACCAAACAAACCAACTCTTCAGCTTTATATATTAGTATAGATATATAACGTCATCTATGGCGTTACGACAACGACGCGTACGCACCGAAAATTGAAAGGTGCGCAGAATAGGTTGTGCACAAAAACGTAACGATGGTCCTTCGTTCAATACATTTTACACCTCATATTTTTTTCATACCGGGGGCCTTATATGAAAAGCGATTCTTAAGGAGTAAACTCCAATAAAAGAATATTTCATACATTCACTACACTTACTTGTACATTAAATTCTTAGTAAAATAATATTTCATAATGGAATAAATAAAAATTTCCAATGTAGTTTCACTCGTAATCTGAATCAAATTCATCAGTCACTATCCTCATTTCATTTTTTTAAAAGCGACTGGCAGTTACAGAAACATTTCATAGCTGTAAAAAAAAAATTACATTTTTTTTTTTTTTGTAAAGGTTTACAACTTTTGATGCATGCGTTTTCATGCAATATCCCGATGCTAGCAGTGTATTCGTAATCTGCGTGACAGATAAAGACACTTTTGTTTACGGATGACCACTGAAAAATGATGTTTTATCAGTTTTTCACGAAAACATTTAGGATCCTCTCGGGCGTCACCCGCCATACACAAAAAATTCCCATGTTGCCCCTACGGCTTCATCCGCACTGGAATAAAGTTTTTTTTTACATAATTTTTCTTTTGAAAAGGTTTACAACTTCTGATGTATATTTTTTCATGGAACATCCCAATGCTAACAGTGTATTCGTAATCTGCGTGACAAATAAAGACACTTTCGTTTACGGATGACCACTGAAAAATGATGTTTTATCAGAGTTTTTCACGAAAACATTTAGGATCCTCTCGGGCTTCACACGCCATACACAAAAGATTCCCATGAATCCCCTGCGGCTTCTGCCGCACTGAATCGGTTAAATAAATTAAAATTATATTTTACTTTATATTTGAGTTTACTCCTGAAGAAGCAATATAAGGAAGTGAAATGATAGAGTGACACTTCAGCGCTTTTAGCTTTTATGTAAGGTTCGTTACCTAGTTGACCCGCGTTTATCGTATCGATACTAATAGCATGCGTCTGTTTATGTTATAATAGCAGTTTTAAATTTTAATTTGATTCAATAGAACACTTCGATTGTTAAAAATCACAATAATTATTCTTGAGGCGGTCTCGCTCGACATAAGTATTTACGCTTACCCCGCGGTCCCCCTTGGATACACTTCGCACGAACTCGCTGTACGGTGAACTCGCTTCGTGACCTCGGCGCTCGCGTCAGTGGCTCAAAAGCGAACTAGATAATTTTATTTGGCTTTAAAATATAAATGCATTTATTATGATCATTTTTTAAAGTAGTGATAAATAATACTTTCGTAAATAAATGAAATAAGTAAAGAATTTCAGGGTTAGTTATTATAAAGACTGTTTGACGTAAATGTGTGGCATCTCTGTGGAGGCGGGTACGCGCGAGCGCAAACAGCATCCCGCGTACAGTGCGGACCGGTTTGACGGACCCATAATAAAGCATTCGATCACCATGCATGTTATGCCGTCGGACCGAGCCGCTAAATAAATACATACATATACCTCTTTCCCGTAGGGGTAGGCAGAGACCACTTCTTTCCACTTGCTACGATCCTTACATACTTGTTTCGCTTCGACCACTTTCATTATTCCTTTCATAAATGCTCTTCGGTTTAGGGTACTATTTACCTGGCTTTTTTTCAAGACGTCACTGATTTGGTCTTGAAATGTCCGCCTAGGTCTACCCCTTCCAACACTCCCATTCACACTCGCCTTATACACTTTTTTCGTCAATCGCTCTTCACTCATTCTCTCAACATGGCCGAACCATCTCAGCATACCCTTCTCAATTTTTGTCACTACATCTTCTTTCAGACCACAACGTTTTCGTATCTCACTATTTCTTATCCTGTCACTCAGTTTAACTCCTATCCATACTTCTTAACGCTCTCATCTCAACTGTATTTATTCAGCTTTCTATAAATAGCTAAATAAATTACTAATTAAAATTAAAACAATACTATTAAATGTGCATCTTTTATATAAAATACTTTTTATTCTTAAAGTTATGCTAACGTTTACCTAAATAATTATTGTGAGAACAATATCGTTTACACTTTACCCACATTATATAACTCATTTATTTATTTTTTTATTTTATTTAAATAGGACACCAACAGTACACACATGATAACATTTTCTAATAGAGAATTCAAATTAATTCTGTTGTGTGCACCTTTGTAGGTGACAGACACAGCGTTCGCATGTTAAAGCAAGTCAGATCATATTTATATTATGAATAAACAATAAGTATAAGTAAAAACAGTAATTTTTTTAAATTAATTAAATATAAATGAACAAATTCAAAGAAATACAAGACAATTAAAGTAATAGAATAAACAATCATCAGAATAATAACAATAAAACTCATATTATATATAAACTCATAATTATATTAAAATTAAAACAATACTATTGGATATGCATCTGTTGTATAAAAAAATTATAATTTTTTATTTTAAAGTTATTCTTACATTTAATCTAAATACATATTATGATGAATTTTGTTTACGTTATAGCTACATATATAATCCGTATATTGGAACAATACTCGTCCTATGTAATAATCTATTTTATCTATACTTCTATACTAATATATAAAGCTGAAGAGTTTGTTTGTTTGTTTGTTTGTTTGTTTGAACGCGGTAATCTCTGGTTCTACTGGGCCGATTTGAAAAATTCTTTCAGTGTTAGATAGCCCATTTATCGAGGAAGGCTATAGGCTATGTATCATCACGCTAAGACCAATAGGAGCGGACGCGCGCAGAAGCTAGTATAAAATATTTTTTGTCTTTTCTAAATTTAATGAGATATTTATATGTGTACTTGATAACATTTAGTATTATTAGTTATTACGTCTAGTCCTACAGAATGGTTGGATATTATTTATTGGCTGCTCCGCTCTCGTTCGCACGGTGCCCGAGGTGGCAACTGAAAATCAACGTGTGAAGTTTAGGGATCTTTTTATGGTTCCTTTACTTCCACAAATGCTGAGTGGCCATCCTCTTTGTGACGGTACACTGCTGTACAGGTGTTCATAACTTTGGCAGATAAACGTTGTGCTTTCGCCTTATTTTTATTTATTAATTTTTTAATAATAATTTTACAATTTTATTTTATTTTTACATTTAAGTTTAAATTTATAAAGTGATGATGCACTTGTTGCGTTTTTATTATTACTTTTTCTTTTTATTTTTTTTCATTTGATAAAGTTTTACTTTTTAATTTTTAAATTAATAATTTAATTTTTTCTTAAATTTTTACTTTGTACTCTTTATTGTATTTGTGCTCTTTGTTTTTATTGTATTGTGTTTGTTGTGTGCCTGTAAGCAGTGTATGTGTCTCAAATAAATGTCTTACTTACTTAATTTTAGCATGAAAGGTACGATATGGATGAAAGCGACGAAGAGTGGAAGGAGGAATGAATGATATTGATTAGTTTGATTTTATTGTCTACATATTTTAAAATTTGTTAAAATGTAATTGTTTAAGGATTGTAATTGTTTATTGTACTAACACTAGATTTAAGGAACATTGTTACTAACAAACACTATATGGGCTAGTCCCGAAATAAAAGATTTTATTTTTATTTTATTTTATTTTATTTGGGATAAAAAACAATTGTACAATAGATAAAATAAACAATTATTATAACTAAACATATCTGTTGTTGTACAACCAGCACAATTATCCTCAGATTACTCGAATGTAAATGTATTACGGTAGTTGCAGCACAAAGCATCAAACAAGAAGTAGTTACAGTCATATGCAAAAGTTTAAATAATGAAAATAAAAAGGATTCACAAATTATAATCAGGAGAATATAGGCCGCAATGACTGAGCTGGAGTAATGTCATATTATTATTATTTTTTTTTTTATCACTTTTTTTTAAATTTGATTACATTGAATTATAGTTTGTTGTATTGTATATATTGTAGTATTAGTATTATATTATATATTTATATTATATTTATATATTGTATTATACATTTATGGATTATATTATTTGTATCTATGTATGTATTATTTTTTTTATTTTTATTTTTTTTATTGTGCACCTACTCACTATACCTTCTTGCACATACCAAGGTTGGCTGGTAGAAAATGCATGAATTAGCATTAAGCCCGCCTTTTGTACACACTTTTTTTTGTACAATAAAGAATTTTAAATTAAATTAAAATTATAGTAAACTAGCCGACCTGAGAACATCCTACCGCTTATTTTTTTCTTTCTTAAATATAATAATTACATATATCAAAATAAATTATAGCCTATCTTTACAGTTGGATCAAACTGCACACGGTGTGCGAACTTGATTAAAATCGGTCAAGTAGTTTAGGAGTCAAACAACGTGACGCAAAACTTCTATATATATATGTATATTAAACTTTATCACTGTAGAATACCAATAATATCTTTCTTAAAAGAGGACAGCGACAAACAGAACATGTCAACCCCTGCGAATCCATCAATCATCATTATATGATTGCAGACGCCGCAGAGGTGCACGTTCACCCGCATTAGTTTTAGTACTTTTATGCATAAATAAATGAAAATTCAAAGCGCTACACGAACGGCTAGGCCTACTCGGGACTCTACTGGTCAGAGACAGTCCTTCTTTTATCTAATGGAAGTACTCGAAACTTAATTAGTAAATTATCGTAAGAACTATGAAAAAACTTCTATTTAATGACACGCAGAAATTTACGCTGAACCATTTCCACACGATCACTATATTTATCATAAAACGGATTCCACTGTTGCATATTCAAGCTGTGATCTGATAATAAGATATTCCTATAGGTACTGGTCTAAGATCCGGAATATAACAAAATCTTCCCTCATCTGTTAATTAAATGAAACAATTTTTTATAGGCTTATTTCAATATTGTGAATTTATAAAAAAACATCTGCCACCCTACGCCTGCTACAATTGATATGATACTTAATTAGTTAATCAGTATTTTTTTATGATCTTTTCCCTCTCATGTTAATTACATGTAGTAAGCTAAAACCGGCAATATTTTATATTATATACCTGACTGTAGTAGGCACCCATCTCTATGATTGCTATACTTACCTGCAGCCAGGTCAGAAAAGGTAGATAAATGTAGATTATTACCCTCACATGTTAATTAAAAAATCCAACTACAATAATAAACGGCGGCGAATTCTAAACATAATAATGATTGGCTGCCGTATTAAAAGCTGATGCAGCCAAAAATATTTATTTATTTATTTAACAATTTATTATACGTACAAAACTTAAATAATAAATTTGTCATGGAGACTCACGTATAATGGGTGTGCTTATCCCTATAAGAGATTTCTGAGAGAAAATAAATGGTAAAAAGAAAAAATTTATGATGACTATGGGAGCTCATTGCGAAGAGTAAGACAGAATAATACTAATTCCTTCAACGAAAAGAGACAGCGTAAAATTCATGCGCGCGCATCACAGGCTCATTTAAACATACTAGAAAATTCGAAATTTCGAAATTTTCGAAATCCCTAGTACATTTTTTTCAACTGAGGTAGGGCACAGCAGGAACAGAGGTAGGGCACAGCAGGAACTGAGGTAGGGCACAGCAGGAACTGAGGTAGGGCACAGCAGGAACTGAGGTAGGGCACAGCAGGAACTGAGGTAGGGCACAGCAGGAACTGAGGTAGGGCACAGCAGGAACTGAGGTAGGGCACAGCAGGAACTGAGGTAGGGCACAGCAGGAAATTTCCTGCTCAAAATATGGAGCAGCTCGACTGGGGTAGTACCTCTATATTATGTTTAGAATTCGACGCCGTTTATTATTGCACTTCGATTTTTTAATTAACATGTGAGGGTAATAATCTACATTTATCTACCTTTTCTGACCTGGCTGCAGGTAAGTATAGCAATCATAGAGATGGGTGCCTACTACAGTCAGGTATATAATGTAAAATATTAACGGTTTTAGCTTACTACATGTAATTAACATGAGAGGGAAAAGATCATTAAAAAAATACTGATTATCTAATTAAGTATTATCAATTGTAGCAGGCGTAGGGTGGCAGAGGTTTTTTTTATAAATTCACAATATTGAAATCAGCCTATAAAAAATTGTTTCATCTAATTAACAGATGAGGGAATATTTAGCTATCTCGGATCTTACACCATATTTATCTTTGGCTGCATCAGCTTTTAATACGACAGCCAAACATTATTATGTTTAGAATTCGCCGCCGTTTATTATTGTACTTGGATTTTTTAATTGACATATGAGGGTAATAATCTACATTTATCTACCTTTTCTGACCTGGCTGCAGGTAAGTATAGCAATCATAGAGATGGGTGCCTACTGCAGTAAAGTATATGTTCAGGCCGGATTCAACCTTACGGCGACAGTTTTATGGCTTAATTTCCGTTCTTCGGTCGTATGTAGTTCGTGGACTCATGACGAAATTGACGGCTGGATTGCATCATTTTTCCCCGCGCGGGGCGCGCGGCCGCGCCACGCTTCACTTCAAGTTAGTCGCAATTTTGTTCGCTGTCGACGTGCTTGTGCGCAGTTTATGTGTGTAATATTGCTGCGATTCTCGTATAAAACCGTTTCGAACCCGTTAATTGGATCTAACGTGATTAAAAATTACCTTGGATTGTTTTGTGTTGACTATAAGTGGATTTCTTTTGTTCCGTTACTCTTGTATGTGTGTGTGAAAGAAGTTACCTATAATATTATTTTATGTGCCTTAAACTTGGATTTTTCTCCGCCGACGTTTTGTTTATATAAGACTATTAATTCCGTGACCGTGAGTGTGATTGAGGTGAGCGCCGAACCTGGTTGACCGTCGAGCCGTGGCGCTGTCGCCGGCAGTTCGAGGAGTCAGGCCACTTTCTTACACACAACTTTCATTACACACCCACAGACCTACACACCGCCCTGACTGTACTTGAGCCGGCTGCAGAGAGGAACCTCGACCTGGTTCTCGTACAAGAACAGTACGTAAACTCTGGCTTGACTGGCCTCCTTCAGTGTGGATCTGCTCCGAAAGCGGGGATCATGGTGAGAAACGACAGGATCGCTCTCACGCTGCTGCACAACCTGAGCACAGAACACTGCACCGTCGTACATGCTGATTATCAGGGATTCGGTATCTACATTATCTCAGCGTACTTCCAGTACAGTCACGACATCGTTCGTCACCTAGAACACCTGAGTTACGTAATGGATCGATTAGCAGGAAGCCCGGTACTAATCGGTGTGGACAGCAACGCACACTCGCCACTCTGGTTTTGCGAGCGACGACAATACTCGGGACGAGGACCTGACACCGAACACAGGAAGACCCAAATGGAGAGCTTCATTCTTAGCAGAGGCCTGCTCATTCACAACGAGCAGGGTCAGCCACCAACGTTCTGCGGACCCAACGGATCTTCCAACGTGGATCTTACACTCTCGACTAGAGGAGTCGCAATCAAGGAGTGGCGGGTGCACGAAGGTGCCAGTGTAAGCGATCATCAGCTGATAACTTACCAGATGTGCAGCAGCGGGACAGCGAGACAATCGGATCGGGAACCGGACGTTCGGATCGCCTTCCGGGAACGAGGGGTGAACTGGGCCTACTTTCGATCTACGCTGAGCGCCCGAATGGGTAAGCTGGACGCAAGACAGTCGGCAAATGACCTCGCCAAGCAATACAGCGAATTACTCACGCGCACAGCCACTAGATGCCTAGGATATCGCAGGGATAGGGAGTTTGGGGGATACGAATGGTGGACGCCTGAACTGGATCGACTTCGCCGTACGGTGAATAGAGCGCGGAGATCCTGGCAGAACTCTCGACGACATAATTCCAAAGGTGACGACGTGCTGAGGGAAGCGTTACATGAGGCCCGACACGAATACAAGCTGGCCATGAAAGAAGCGGAAATCAAGCATTTCAGACAAGTTGCCGAAACGGGAAACGACGACCCCTGGGGGCTTGCGTATCGCGCCGCGACTGGCAGGACGCGTCCCCCCAGGAACGTGCTTCACGGAGGGAAACTCGTTGAGGGATACGCCAATGACACTGGAACTGCTATGCACGATCTCCTTTACTCCCTATGCCCCGACGACTCTACAGCAACGGACAGCGAGTACCACCGAACGGTGCGAGTGGCCGCCGCATTCCCTCCTTCTGGTGGGGATTCGGACGCGCCCGGTCGCGCCACTGTGGAACTTATCATCAAGAACCTGCCTAATACAAGTCCCGGACTGGATGGTATCACCCGGAAGATTATCCAGAACGCCTGGAAGGCCTCCTCCTGCGAGATGTTGCTGATGTACGCAGCTTGCATCTCTCAGGGGGTGTTTCCGGATATCTGGAAAATAGGATCGCTGATAGTCTTGCCGAAGGGAAACGACAAACCGCTGACAGACCCGAAGGCTTATAGGCCTATAACATTGTTACCGATTCTGGGAAAAATTCTCGAAAGGATCATCATCGCTTGCGCTCCCTGCCTTTACCGCGGAGTTTCGGACGACCAGCATGGTTTCGTCAAGGGGCGCTCAACCGTGACCGCCCTTCGAACGATGTTTGAGCGCGTCGATAATTCTACGCATAAGTACGTGCAGCTGGTCTTTCTGGACATCTCTGGTGCGTTCGACAACGCCTGGTGGCCGATGATCTTGCTGAAGGCGAAGGCCGCGGGTGTCTCACCGAATTTCTACCGGATTTTGGTGAGTTACTTTAGCGGCCGACGCATTGGCCTGTCGGTCGGATCCCGGACGTTGTGGAAGACCTCGACCATGGGATGTCCACAAGGATCAGTTTTGGGTCCTACGTTATGGAACCTCCTCCTGGACGATCTCCTGAGACTGCCGAAGCCGGATGGAGTCACCGTAGTGGCATACGCAGATGACGTGACGCTTGCGATCGAGGCGTCGTCCCGAGCTTCCATCGAACACAAATGCTCCACCGTTTTGCACTCGGTTTCTGAATGGGGGACTCGCAATCGGCTGACGTTCTCGCCAGCCAAGTCCCAGACCATGACGATTAAGGGTAGATTCAAACGCGCACCGGTCATCAAGCTGGATGGCGCCTCCGTCGCGAGCGTCTCCACGGCCAAGTTACTCGGCGTATACATTGATGATGCGAGGTCCTATGCGTCGCATGCGTCTTTTATGGGCGAGAAGGCCGCCAGTTCTTTCGGGAAGGTCTCACGCATCTCTGCCTCATCTTGGGGTGTGAAGTACCGAGCGCTTAGGTTTCTGTATCACGGGACCTATGTCGCTATCCTGACATACGCTGCGACCATATGGTATCGGCGCTCTCAATTGTACGTTGTTCAGAGCGCGGTTCTGCGGAGCCAGAGACCGGCATTGGTGCTTTTGACGAAAGCCTACAGGTCGTGCAGCACCGCAGCACTTCCTGTGCTCGCGGGGGTCCTGCCGGCCGACCTGGAGGTTGTTCGAGCGGGGCGCGTGCAGGAGGAGTGCGAGGGGCTCACGGGCGGGGAACGGAAGAAGAAGAAGACCGAGATCCTCAGCGATGTCGTCTCCGTTTGGCAGACGCGCTGGGCTGCGAGCGGTAACGGAAGGGAGTTGTATAGCTTCTTTCCGGATATCGCTTCGCGGCTGGCGCGCCGCTGGGTGGAACCTGACTATGTTACCTCGCAGATTCTCACCGGACACGGATGCTTCAGGGGTCGCCTGTACGGGATGACGCTGTGTGACACGCCATCCTGTTACTGCGGACACGATAGCGAGACCCGTGACCACATTCTGTGGGAGTGTGACTTGTACAGGGAAGAGCGGAATTCGATGCTGGACGGAATCGAGCGGACGAAGGTAGGCCCAGTATACCACGAGGACCTGACTGCCACGGAGAACAACTTCAGCCATCTACGGATGTTCGCGCACAGTTGGCACAAACGAAGGACTGAGATGACGTAGTAGCTGCAACATTGACACACTCGGACTGCCGTGCCGTCACTAACGTGTCGTGTTGTCGTCAGCCCCAGAAAGGGGAGAATGACGCCAGGGACAGTAACAAAGCACCCTCGTCAGAGGGTGTTTTTGTTTTGTAGGGAGTCAAGAATTGTACGGGGGAAGAGAGCGAGGTAAGCCTTTAGACAATAGTATTTCGATTTATGGGGTTTTTTGAAAAAGTGGGGGGAGGGGGTGTGGTGGATTATCCTCTGGTGCCTCTCCCATCCCTAGAAATCTCATGATTGTAACGATATCACGGCAAAAAATTTTAAGGTAAAAATTATTTAAATAGTTACCGAATACCTAATTTTAATTGTGCGTATTTTAGCTCCGATGCTGCAAGAAGTGCATTCATACTCCGTTCCGTAGCTTTTAAAACACTTACACATTATAATAATACACGTATGTACGTAGAAACTATTTGTAACACTTTTATACATAATATCATTCGTATTTACGTTAAAACTATCTCTTGATTGACAAGAGTAATATACGATACGAAGAACAGATTAATATGAAGCAGTGCTGCCAACTAGTCTTGGCGAAAACGCGCTGTCAGAGCTGTAAAAAAGCGCTAGAAAGCGCTAAAAATTTTTTTTTTTAAACGCTAGATTTCGCGCCAACTGCAAATTTATTTTATTGTGGAGATATTGTGCGTTTTCCAATATCAGCACTAAAGCGCATTATGCGGTATAATGCTCAATGCTCAACGTTGAAAGTTCCAAAGCTACAGCAACGCTTCACACTCTCAAAAGTAGGGCTTCCGTGTGCGTGCTTGCAATGGATACCAAATTACCAACTCAGTGGTGGCTGAGTGGTTTAGTATTGTGCGCCACTGAGTCGCATTATGCTCTGTAATTGGAAAACGCACATTGTGTCCAATGTTTTTAACTTTTTACCTTTTTAAATAAGATGCTGTTTTACGATGTCTTTTGATATCACTGAAGCCAAAAACTCCCGTTTACAAAAAGTACCTACATTAAGCTTTTTTGGATCACGGTCACGAGGCACAGGTTTTAATCAATGTTTAAAAGCGTTATGCCTGCTTCCACTCACTCTTTTAACGTTGTTTATAATTTATTGAAATTAATTATAGTGAATAAATCAAGCACTGCAAATGTGTAAACCGTAGGTCAACTATAAAAGTATAAACAGAATGAAACGATCGTAGTGAAGAAGTAAATTAGTAAAGTTTGCTACGTTAGTTTTTCAATTTTGGTAGAAATAATTTTATTTAACATTTAAATTTATTATGTTTTACGCTGTATTAAATACAGTTTCATATAATTTGAAAAAGCGCTAGATTTAGCGCTAGGCGCTAAAACGCGCTTCGAAACAAAAAAGCGCTAGATTTTTTTATTTTTATTTTTTTTTTATTTGGGAAACACAATTTAATATTACATTAATATATTATAACTAATTACATTAACTGAAATCAGTAAAGTTTCCACTATTAACAGATCTGGCGCGAAAAGCGCTAAGTTGGCAGCACTGATATGAAGTTATGAAGTGACATATCGATGTAGATGTTTTCGTTCTATCTATCAAACAGGCAAAAGTCTAAGACCATACAGCCTATTCAGTCGGGATTCTTTTCAATACATTTTTTTATATGAAGGCAAAACCTATCTAACTTCAAAATTAGACGGTTTATCCACATAATTACGAGTACGTTACGAAAAAAATTTAACCTACCACCATTGAAATTAGTATAACACGGCTCCGGCGCGAAAGGAGGACAGACCTCTCCCGCTGTGCGAAAGCGCATGAACAAATGCGTAGGGAGCGGATGAGGCTGGTCGCCTTCGGCGACCAGCCTTATCCGCTCCGGGCTCTCAACAGAACACTCTAGGGGTAAGACAGACCAAGACCACGTGGATAGTGGGGTACTCGGATTGGGTTCTGGGTATTTTTCGGATTTCTGTATATATATTCTAACACACAATTTTACTAATTTTATTAGAATATTATGTCGTTCTAATTTGTCCTACAATCCACAAGTATTAATTTAATTTAATATATAAAAACTATGAGTTAGATAGGTTAGGGTTATTTATTTATTTTTTATAACGAAATTATGTAGATAATCTAATTTATCTAAGCTCAAAATTAAAAAGATTTACGATTAAATAGGTTTTGCCTTCATATAAAAAAATGTATTGAAAAGAATCCCGACTGAATAGGCTGTATGGTCTTAGACTTTTGCCTGTTTGATAGATAGAACGAAAACATCTACATCGATATGTCACTATGTCAGTTCATATTAATCTGTTCTTCGTATCGTATATTACTCTTGTCAATCAAGAGATAGTTTTAACGTAAATACGAATAATATTATGTATAAAAGTGTTACAAATAGTTTCTACGTACATACGTGTATTATTATAATGTGTAAGTGTTTTAAAAGCTACGGAACGGAGTATGAATACACTTCTTGCAGCATCGGAGCTAAAATACGCACAATTAAAATTAGGTATTCGGTAACTATTTAAATAATTTTTACCTTAAATTTTTTTGCCGTGATATCGTTATAACCATGAGATTTCTAGGGATGGAAGAGGCACCAGAGGATAATCCACCACACACCCCTCCCCCCACTTTTTCAAAAAACCCCATAAATCGAAATACTATTGTCTAAAGACTGGCCGAGAGCGATAACGCAGACGTACCCCGTACATCTCCCGCGTTTCGCTCCGTATACCGAGAGGTGGGTAGGAGCATGGGAAGGTGGTGGGATTGTACTTGAGCCGGATCGCCGAGCTCCCCCTTTGACGGTAAGTATGAGTGCGTAATAATTTATTACCGGCCGCGCGGTTGAGTATTTTCATCGGTATTTAGTACCCGACGCCAGGCAGCCCGCTTCCGAGGTCGCTATGGGCCCCGACGTCTGAGGTACTGCTGGGCTGACTGGCGCCGTAACAGTATATAATATAAAATATTGCCGGTTTTAGCTTACTACATGTAATTAACATGAGAGGGAAAAGATCATAAAAAAATACTGATTATCAATTGTAGCAGGCGTAGGGTGGTAGAGGTTTTTTTTATAAATTCACAATATTGAAATCTGCCTATAAAATTGTTTCATCTAATTAACAGATGAGGGAAGATTTACCTTCTCGGATCTTAGACCATACTATTAAACGAGCAATTCTTGTATATATATTTATATACTAGCTGCTGCCCGCGACGTCGTCTGCGTGCGTTCACTGCTCGTTCCCCGTAGGTGATAGCGTGATAATATGTAGCCTATATTCTGACCCGACTTTTTAATAATATTCGTGCTAAATTTGAAGTAAATCCATGCAGTACTTTTTGAGTTTATCCCGGACATACATTTGAAGAAATAAAGGTTCACTGCTCGTTCCCCGTAGGTGATAGCGTGATAATATATAGCCTATGTTCTGACCCGACTTCTTAACAATATTCGTGCCAAATTTGAAGTAAATCCTTGCAGTACTTTCTGAGTTTATCCCGGACATACATACAGACAAACAGACAAACAGATAAACAGACAAACAGACAAAAATTCTAAAAACTATATTTTTGGCTTCGGTATCGATTGTAGATCACACCCCAAGTATTCTTTTAAAAAAATATTCAATGTACAGTTTTGACTTTTCTACCATTTTATTATATGTATAGATAATCTGAATCTCGGAATTGGCTCCAACGATTTTCGTGAAATTCAGTATACAGGGGATTTCGGGGGCGAAAAATTGATCTAGCTAGGATTCATTTTTAGAAAATTTAGTTTTATCCCTGTTTTTAGGCAATGAAAGAATGGCTATAAAGATATAGGCATTAAAATAAAATGTTGTTCCAGTATTGAGTTTGTACCTGCACAATTTGATAGATCAAACTTTGTTTTGATTTCAGATTTGTGATTCTAAACTGACCATCCTCCATTCCGATGCATCATTTGGTGGTTCATCTCACGATTCCTTTGTTTGGAAGGCGTGTGCAGTTAAACCATTCCTAGAAGGACTGCAAAGAAATGGAGAGCACTGTTGGCTGTTAGGTATGCGCATTGCATATGCTACTTGTATAATAGGATACTAATTAAATACAGACAACCATTTTTATAGAAAAAATATATTATGCACAGACAGTAATTTATCTGACAGTATGTACTATGTTAAAATTAATCTTTGACCTGTCTTTTGCTTTTTAACATTATGTATTTGATATTTACTTGTAAATTTATATTTTGTCCGTCTCTCTATTGCAGATTTTGGCAGCATTAAATTTTTATGCGAATGTATCCTATCAACGGAATGTGGGTGCATCGTTTCTACCTGAATATGTCGCAACCGACATTCAGTAAATGTTTAACCCTTTCGGACCTGCTGGTATGTATATGTCCCATACTTCAGAAGACTGTTGGGACATAACATCCCATGGATATGCAACTGAGGACTAAGACTCTAAATTTACATTATAATTGGGATTATACATACCATATCGTGAATGGATCTTCACTTTATATATTGACAATGGTAGTTTTTATCTGGCAACATTATTTTTTAGACTGTGGTAATTTATAAAGGTCACGGCAAAGACGTCACATTTTTGATAACAAATTTAAGTGGTTTTATAGCTGTTTTCAGTTAAGTTTTTTTTATTTATTACGTTCTGTAAACCAACTAATTTATGTTAAAGATATTTTCTTTGCAAAATATTGGGATTTTGATAAACAATTTTGGTTTTGGGACACTGGGTCCCATCAGTCTTTTTTAAACGTACTTAACCTTAGAATAAAGGAGATTTCATTGCATTATGCTGATTTACAATTTCTATTGAAATACTGCTTTTCTTTGCTTTCTTTACTACTTAACACCTACTGCTTTTCGCTGCTTCTGTATGATTGTGTACATGTTTCAGAATGTCTTCAAAACGCAAAACTATAAAAAATCGCTGAGAGCTTTCCTGATGCCCATTTCTCCTCTAAGTATTTTGCCCTCTGCTCTCGTTTTTTTTTCATTTATATAATTTTTTATTGCTTTAAAATACTAAGCAGACATGATGTTTTTTGATAACATTCAATAAATAGTAAATATAGCAATATTGTTTTATTTATAAAATTCAATTTATAATTTTTCCAAAAAATGTATGAGAAACCTACTCAAATACAATGGGTTTCAAGACTGATGGGACATATTGTCCCATGGTTAAAAGTCTAGATTTCAGCCATTAGAAAAAGTCTAGATAGTTTTTATAGTAATCTTATTTCAGTATAAGTATTTTACAACGTTCTAACGCGTGAAGATTCATATTTTAAGTTTCAGTCTAAGCACTGTACCCCTACGCCGGACCAGTGTTGCCAACTTTATTTTTCAGAAGATCGTACCATATCATAGGAAAGATCGTATTTTGCCTATATTTCAAGGAAAAAATCGTACGTAACGAAAATTCAATAAAACAATGTAAATAATTTTAAAACGGAATGCTATTATAATTTTGATTCAATATTTATCACTTAAGGAACATGATTCAACATTTAATATTAAGGCGACTAGAGGAGCTAAAATGATGTTTTATAACGCCTAAAAGTATATGATCCACTGCAGTAAAAAATAACAGAAAAATATATGATATTCTGCAGGATATATGCTAGATAGATAGTGTGTTGAAAACATGATTCCTTAAATTTGATACGATAGAAAAAAATCACAAAGATACCTCTAAAAATATCTTTTAACGGGTAAAAACCATGTTAATATACAGGCTATAATTCTGATATTTTGTCAAATTATTCTTTAAGCAACATACTATCGTGATAGTGTTTTAATTATTTTGTTTGATCAATAGATTTTTATAAATACACGTTTCCTTATTTTTGAGCATAAATAATCTTAATACGTGCGCATGGGTGCGTAATACCCGTGTACAGACAGTCTCGGCCAAGGCCTGATGCTAAACGGACGTGTTGCTCGTTTTTTCCGCATTATTCGCATAAGATTATTTACTGTTTTTAATTATTTTCAATATGTGAAATAAAGCGAAACCCGTCACGAAAAGTAAAAAACGTTCATATAAAACAAATGCCCAAAATATAACGATATTAAAAGTTTAGAATATTTTATTATTACTAAATATTGATTGTCATAACAATGATAACAATGAATTTTGGCGTTTTAGATGTTTGACAGACGGATGTCAGTTCAAATACGTTCAGTTTTTTTGATCGGAAAAAGTAATAGGTAGGGATCCCTAGTACATTTTTTTCACCTGATTAGTATCAAGCTTATTTTCCGGGAGTAGCTTCATTTTGATGAGACGAACAAAAAAATCCTCTTCGAAAACTCTCAATTGTGGTAGCTAAGAGAGATAGCAGGAGATAGAGCAGCAGTGAGCCTATACTCACTGCTGCTATATCTCCGGGATAACGGGATAACGTACCACGCAATTTGTAGGACAATAGTACTATTAAATTATATAAATATTAACTAACTAAAAGAAATAAAAATCAGAAAAAAAATCAATTTTTGATGACCCGACGAGGTCATCAAATTGATGACCTGAGGGTTTGGGAAAAATTATGAAACAGAAATTTGAAGATAATGCTTTACAATAATTGTGTTTTGAAAAAATCGGCAATGTCATTGAATACCACAAGCTCATGCGCGCCATCAACTGACCGGAGCGAGGTCAACGTACTCCCGCACGACTAGTCGCGCGTCTCGCGGTCAACGAGAGTTCGCAAAATACACAAGTCCTAAAATGTTCTTAAAAAACGTTTCTGAGATAAATTGTTATATGCATTATATAGTATATAAATAGTATATTATTAGGTTTAAATCTTTTCAAGCGTTCCAAATACACCAAGTATAATAAAAATGAATGTTGCTAAGCGCATAGCTGAAGAATGGCTCGACCAATTCGGCAAAATTTTTTTGTATGTTCCTTAAATCCCACGGAAGGTTTTTATACTAAAAAAAAACATAAAAGACAGTTAACGAAGTTTGTCCGGGCAGCTAGTAAGGAATAAAATTTGAGTATCGTGTTTGTAATATTAAAATAACCGATTTTTACTAAATGCATATGGATGTATACCCGGTACAAATACCAAAATATATTTTTTTATAATATTTGTCTGTCTGTATGTCTGTTTGGTCAGGCTAATCTTTGAAACGGCTGGACTGATTTTGTTGGGACTTTCACCGGCAGATAGCTGATATAATAAGAAGTAACTTAGGCTACTTTTATTTTAGAAATGTATTTATTTTATAACTGCGAACTAAACTAACTTTTTTGTTAAATTCCACGTGGACAAAGTCGCTGGTACAGCTATTACTCACTAAAAGATAACTAATTAATAATAGATAATTAATTTTATAACATTGTCAACATGATTGATTGTCAGTACATTTATTGTTTAATTTCAAATTTATTTTTGTCTAACGTTGAGCGAGTAGGAATTTTTCTGCTATCACCATTATTCACTCATGGATATAGTTATACGTTGCCATTTCCAGAGTTCGAGATTCCAAAAATTTAACTATATCAATTACAAAAAGTGACAAACAGATTGTTACAGAATAGTTTATATAGGTACACTTCGAATATTGTTTATAAAGAAGTTTTGCAATAAAGAATTTAAACAAAATTATATTAATTTGTAATTTAGTAAAGTGATAATTATTATACTTATTTAGTGGGTGCGAATTATTCGCACGGGTATAATTGCCAGAAAGAGTTTTAATTTGACTTTTTTTTTAATCTAACATAGCTTAAGAAAAAATTTATGTAACAAAAATATGGACTAACGTCTGCAATAAATGATAATAATAATTATTATTGTTATTTTATATAAATATACCCCTAGTATTTTAAATTAAAAATCAAAAATGAAAAACATTCCCTTCCAAAATTCGAAACCGCAGACACTCCATTATAAAAACACACCTCTACTAAAAACGCTACTGTAACAATAATAGTCCGGGATCCCTAATAGTACATTTTTTTTATTTGATAACTATCGAGCTAATTTTCCGGGAGTAGCTTCATTTTGATGACCTCGTACGGACATCAAAAATTAATTACTAACCAGCTGTTTTTTTTTTCGGTTTTTTTTTTAATATTTATATAATTTGATTGTAATATTGTCCTACAAATTGCGTGGTACGTTATCCCGGTCCTACGCTCACTGCTGCTCTATCCCCTGCTAACTCTATTACCTACCACAATCAAGAGTTTTCGTAGAGGAAATTTTTGTTCGTCTCATCAAAATAAAGCTACTCCCGGAAAATTAGCTTGATAGTAATCAAGTGAAAAAAATGTACTAGGGATCCCGGGCTATAATAATTGCGATCGAAAAAACTGAATGTATGTGAACTGACAGCCGTCCGTCAAACTCCAAAATTCTTTCGCGCCATCTATTAGCATGGTCGGGCATAATCTCGCTAAACGGCTGTCGAGTTACGAGTTATAAGTTAAATGGCGTTCACGTCGATATTGTAAATGTGTGCGTGCGTTCTTGAAGATCACTTAGCTCTTCTTAACGCCTTAAGAATTTTTATATTTTTAGATATGAGAAAAGTTACATAGGTATATTCTCAAACTCAGATGAAACCGTGATTAGGTGTCATTTCCCTAGATATATCTATGCGATTAGTCCAGTCAAATTACGGCTGAAAATGAGTTAAAAAACATAAAATAGGGTGGATAAGGGGGTGTATTCTGAGCATAAATTCTAATTTGAGGGGTTCTCCGAAGATGAAAACGCGTTTAATTCGATATCTCGAGAATGGTTAGTGTTAGGCAAAAAATTATAGAGACCTTTTCTCTTCTAAATTAAATTTACTAACTTTTTTATCTGAAACTTTTTTATCATCAATACTTTTCAGTTTATTACTTACGAAAGGCAGAAATTTAAATTCTTTTCTCCCTATTTTTAATTTTTCGCCATTTTCTCCCCAACCGTTCAATTTTATAAAATTTAACCTATTATCAAAGTTGTAGATCCTTTAATTATGAACAACTTTTTCCTAAAACTTTTATCTAACACCAATATTTTTGGAGTTATACACCTCAATAAAGTAGAAATCTGGGGAGAAAATGGCGAAAAATGAAAAATGGGGAAAAAAAACTAAAATTTTTGCCTTAAGGAAGTAATAAATTGAAAAGGATTGATGATAAAAAAAAGTTTCAGATAAAAAATTTAGTAAATTTAATTTATAAGAGAAAAGGTTTCTATAATTTTTTGCCTAACACTAACCGTCCTCGAGATATCGAATTAAACGCGTTTTCATCGAAATTACCTTGAGCTGACCTTCAGAGAACCCCTCGAATTGGAATTTATGCTTAGAGTATTCTGAGCATAAATTCCAATTCGAGGGGTTCTCTTCCCCCCTATCGATCCTTCATTTTAATCCCCAAACTGCGATATTTTATGTTTTTTTCATTTCGTAATTTGACAAGACTATTTAAAATCTCGAATCTGTATACGGATAAAAGTTGTCCTCTCCTCTAATGCCAACAATTTGAACAATTCTCGAGTTTAGTTTATACTGAAATCGTATCTTTTCCGATTATGTACGTACAATTTGACAGTTTTAGTACTTTCAGTTGCTTCCAGCACTAACAATAATCCATTTCTATGGTAATGTATCTATAATTCGTGGCTAGTAATTGAAATTGTCAAATCGTACATAAATAATTGCAAAAGTGATAATTTCAATCGATTAATAGATCGAATTAATTTGAATTCTCATATATTTTTCCTTCGTAATGATGATGGGTGTAAGATGTGAAAGGATCGTATATTTTGCGTACGATTTCGATTACTCGATCGTACATCGTACAAGAGCCAAAAAGATCGTATAAATACGATTTAAATCGTACGGTTGGCAACACTGCGCCGGACCGAAAGGGTTTTTTTTTTTTTTTTTGTTTTTTTTTTTGTTTTTTTTTTTTTTTATACAAATGCCCCCGGACGTGATCCGAGACGGTGTCTACAGTTACTCTTTCATTCCAGTTCTCCTCGGCCTCTTCGGCTCGCCCGGGTGTCTGTGTTTCGTTACGCAAGGGCGAAAGGGCTGCCCTTCCGAAGCGCCGGAGCCGTCACGGAATGAATTTATACATCAACTGTCAAATTTCGAGGTTAGGTCTATGAGATTCATTTTTTCTATGTTTTTTCAAGAACGGCGCATTACCTTGTATCGTGAGTGGTATGGGGGGGTTTAGGGGGACCGCCGCTACCTCCCTCCTCCCACTCTCGCCCTTAAATTCGTGCCAAACGATCTAAATTCTTCTTCTAATCTTAAAACTTTAACCATGGATATCTCCATAACTATGGGTTTCTGGTATGTGGGAGTGGTACTGGTGGGTAGCCCCCCCTCCCCCTCCCCCCCGCATCCCTCAAACCCCCAAAAATCGACGGTCCACAGTCTAAATTTTAACCGTCCCATCTAATCTATTTTTATTCTATTTTGTTCTTACTTATTTAATAAACGCATTGGGGAAAATAAGTGGGGACGGGGTCCAAACTTTTTAATTTTACAAAATTTTTCCATCTTAGATACTACTATAATTTTAATACTATTATTTTTACTATTAGTTTTATATACTTATTTTTTATCGACACCGATCGGACCGAAAGGGTTAAAGGAGGTCACCGGTGCACTCAATACCTGCGAAATCCTAAGGAAGTACATAAAGTTTCCTATGACACAGCACGAAAGGGAAATAATTATGAAAGAGTAAGTTTAAATTTAAATAGAGTGTTACAATTATTATGTACTTGGTAGGTACATCAACCTACCCAATTAATCTAAAACTTTTGAATTGCTTCTTCCAGTTTTATGGAGAAACTTGGATTTCCGGGTGTTACTGTTATAGGTTGCATTGATGGTACACGTGTGGCCTTAATCCGCCCTAAGGAGCATGAGGAGATTTATTTTAACGGAAAGAATTACCATTCCTTGAATGTTTTACTAGTAAGTGTATTATAATTAATTAATTACGATGGTAATGTATTGAGCAATACATAGGCATTAAAATAAAATTTTGTTCCAGTATTGAGTTTGTACCTGCACAATTTGATAGATCAAACTTTGTTTTGATTTCAGATTTGTGATTCTAAACTGACCATCCTCCATTCCGATGCATCATTTGGTGGTTCATCTCACGATTCCTCCGTTTGGAAGGCGTGTGCAGTTAAACCATTCCTAGAAGGACTGGAAAGAAATGGAGAGCACTGTTGGCTGTTAGGTATGCGCATTGCATATGCTACTTGTATAATAGGATACTAATTAAATACAGACAACCATTTTTATAGAAAAAAATATATTATGCACAGACAGTAATTTATCTGACAGTATGTACTATGTTAAAATTAATTTCTATTTCTAGGTGATTCTGGATATGCTCAACGTCCCTGGATGATGACACCAATCATAGGTGCAGCTCCGGGATCACCAGAAGAGTATTATATAGAGTGCCATTTGGGAGTTGCACAAGATTATTCGATTAACTTTATCACGCATCGATAATTAAAAGCAAGTGTTAGTTAGCAATTCACTAACTATAACTCGCGTCATCTAAAAAGAACGCTGAAACTGGAGGGAGTAAGTTTGCGCATCGCGCACGAAAGTACTAGGCCTGTTGTTTTATTTTTGAATTAACCTTTCGCTCACGGCTTCGTTTATTGGTTATTGGTAGGTAAAGTAAAAAATATAGATAGAATATCATTAAATAGAATTATAAACATGTTTGATTCAGTTTAGAATGTTTAATCTAATGACAAAAAGTTCAAGTAATGTTATGAAACTCCTTCCATTAAGTCGTCGTGGGTGTCGTTCATACATTATTTTAACTTCTTAACTGCATTATTATCATCCTCTCTCTTCATAAAACACTATACGTTATAAATAAATGTTCTCACTTCCCTATGTAAAACTATTTCGTAATTTAAGAGTTTTGTGCGCAAGAGATTTTGAGTCGACGTTGAACTGTCCAACCAATAGCACATCAGCAAGCATGCGGCGAGTGATACACATGTCTCCCCTACCTCATACCACCTGCTAGACCGATAAATCGTTTCTGCGCAACTTGAAGACCAGCGTTCTTTTTACATCTTTCCTATTGTCCTATTAAAAATAGGAAATTCTATGATTATTGCATAAAATCTTTGCTTTGCATGATTTAAGGTTTGGAGCGACTTTAAAATAACACAAAATAAATCGGCCAAGTGCGAGTCGGACTCGCGCACTAAGGGTTCCGTACCATTGACTAAACTAAAGGCTATATTTTATTGTTATTAAACAAAATACTTAGTAAATAAGAAAAAGATTATACCATATAAAAATGGAAAATAAACTACTCAAATACGCCATCTATCTATCGATCCATGCCGCTATTGGAAAGCTATTATATTAGTCTATCGACGACATTTTCTTGGTTTCTGGATAGATAGCGTAAGAATTAAATCGCATCGCGTTAAATACTTATTTTACTTTGTTTTTAGTATTTGTTGTTATAGCGGCAACAGAAATACATACTTTGTGAACATTTCAACTGTCTAGCTATCGCCGTTCTTGAGATACAGCCTGGTGACGGACGGACGGACAGACAGCGAAGTCTTTACTTAGTAATAGGGTCCCGTTTTTACCCTTTGGGTATGGAACCCTAATAAAAAGGCAATGAATAAAAGGGCAATTAAAAATACTAGTTCCAGATTCATAGTATTTTTAATAGATGCTCTAGAAGTCTAGATAATGCTGACAAATAGTTAATACATAAATAGACGAAAGAAAACGTCTTTGACACAATTAGTAAGCAATTTTATGTACTAATATTTATTTATTAATAATTATGTAAGCCAACAGTTGTTTACATTATTTTTTGAATATTTAACATTGAGAAAAAAGGTTGTTCAACTGCATAGGGCTGTCCGCTGTGGTTGGCACTGGTAGTTTTCGAGTTTATCGCGTTCAGACAGACAGACAGAAAGGCCGGGGGACTTCTTTTTATAATAAATAGATATTTTCATTTATGATCTTATCTTAAAATCTTAGCATTCTAGATCTTATTACTTGAAGATTAAAATGTTGCGAGTGTTTTAAATTATTAATTTACACTAATAATATTATTAAGACTGATTGTTTTTATATTGAATAAAATAAAAGAATGTTTCAACTGTTTCAAATTGTTTTATTTATGGATCTATATTGATATTTATAAATTCAAAATTATTTATTTAATGTAGGCCAAATTGTAGCTCTTATGACAAGTTGAGAGTCTACCACTGGTTCGAAAAGTTGATTCTGCTGAGAAGAGCCGGCAAGCAACTCAGCACAGTGGCGGATTTACCAGCAGGCTGAGTAGGCTTGAGCCTAGGGCGGCAGATTTTAGGGGCGGCAAATTCGGGGACAGAGTGTCCTCTACAATAGTCATTTCAAAGATTCTTGGGCGGCAAAAACTTTACAGCCTATGGCTTCAAAATGTGTAAATCCGTCACTGCCCAGTAGGAAATAGGGTATCGAGTTTTAGATATCAATAGGGGCGGCAAAAAATTAAATAGCCTACTGGCGGCAAATTTGTAAATCCGCCACTGACTCAGCACATGCTCGTTTAAAAACAAAATTTTTTTCAACATGTAGCTTATCTATATATTTTTTATGGCACACCATTAAAAGATACAAGCAAAAGTAGTACAATTAGAGGAAGATGTACAAAGGCTGTCTTATCGCTAAAAGAGACTCCAGACAACCTTTGGGTATAGGATAGGGCATAAAAACATCTGTCACAGCAGTGTCAACCCGTTATTTGAAGTATGAAACAAAAAAGTTATATAAAAGTAAACAAACAGTCAACCTCTAATCTATCTTAACCCTATTTATATTTAAATAAAATTTAAAAGAAAGTGAAATAATATAGTGAAGCTACATAACTAACTATTAATTCTCCTAACTAATTGGTCCCTCAATATTCTACCTCTATTTAAATCGAAGGAAGCTTCTCTCTCTGTATAGCTGCTGTTACCACGAGTTGTCCTTTCAAATTCATTACCTAGAAATAATTAAAAACACAAATTAATTTATTGTAAGCAAAATATAAATACTAAATGTTAAATTACAAAACCTACCCATATCCTCAATGCCAAAACTAATTATTATAATTATTATGTAGCACAGAGCATGCTAATATTATTCTCGAACATTTAAGTAGTCTATAATGGAGAACTCTATCTTTGCGAAGACAACGCCACCGATTTTTCAGCCTCGAGAATGTGTTTTCGAAGACTATCCTGGCTCTCTTATGCTTATCATGATAATTTGCTTCTGGTGTTCCAGGAGTTGCATCTAAAATTGGTGTCATTATCCATGGGCGTTGTGGATATCCAGAGTCCCCTAGAGAGGATAAAAATATGTATTAAGTATGTGCTAAATAATATATCTGCACATTTTCAGAAAGATAGGTTCAGCGGTTGAGACATAAAAAGATATTAAAAAAACAGTCACACTGCATTTATGTCTTAACTGGTGAATAAGGGTATTACAGCTCACAACTGAGCCTATAGACAGACGTGCAGGTTTCCTTAAGATGTTTTCCTTCACTAATTAATAATTAATATTAAACCCACCAATTTACTTATGGATACTTTACCTAAAAGCCAGACCACTTCTCCATTTTGATTACTGTTTTCCCAAATGAAAGAATCATGGTTTGCACCTCTAAACTTGGGATTAACACTTAAAATTCTATATTCATCATCATATACCTGAAAAAAAGACAATTAGTTTTATTGTCTATCTTTTAAAAAAAAAAAAAAGTTACGAACCACAATGATGAATCTCCACATAATTACGTACCATCTGTACATTAAGAGAGTAGTAGTATTTCAGGCTTTAATAAATGTGTTCCTCTTCTTTAGTTGGAAAAACTATTTTAAAATGGCTTCTGTGGGTGCGAAGCCCACATCGAACGCTGGGCAGATTGTTGGAGATGAGAGGGTGTGAAAATATATCGGATGGAACTTACTTGATGAGGAATGGTGGCAGCGTGGCGCAGAGCTGAACCGTCGACATCATGGCGTCGATGGCGGTGGCTATGAGCTGAGTTCACTGGTTATGTTCGGCATTCGTTTTACATTTAAATTACTTATATGTTACACTCGTAGCCGGCCGGCTTTATATATTGGGATTTACTTTAAATGTCACACACTGTAGTTCATTTTGAGAGCAGGCGACTTCGGGCGCGCGCGCCGAGATCTTGAAACGAAGTGATTAGATTGAATGAACTGTCAATTGTATTGACAAGAATGACAGATGTACACTTTCATTCGTCGTGCCATCTGTGGCGCGAACATCCTGGGAGGGCCCCGGCTTCTTGGGGGCCTGAGTAAGCACCTCATCCTGGGACGAATACAGCAGCAGCCTTGCTTTTCTGAGCACAGATATGTGCATACGTTGAGGGCTGTGTCCAGATCCAGAGCTTTGTGTCGACTCCATCCGTTGTGTTGTGCAGTTGTTTCTTCTCAGACTCCATTGGAGCGGAGACCGTTGTGTTTTTAAGTTGTAAGCTATTTGCAACTAGATGGCGCAGATAACATTTATTACAATAAAGTTGTGAACTGAAAGTGGTTATTGTACCGCTAGATGGCGTAAATCATATGCTGAGTGCAGTTACTGTGAAATGTGCTTGTGCTATTCGTTGTCAGATGGCGCCACTAGTGTTACGATATGCAAATTTAGTATGTAGTTGATCTTTTTGCCACTAGAGGGCGTGAATAACAAATTTGTCTAACATTAAAATACTTAACTTAATAACAAAAATGTATTCCGTGTATCACTAAACAAATACGAACCATGCAACCACTTAGTATTTAATACTGTTCAATCATTAAATGAATTATATAATAATATTATACTTCTCCTATACATTAATTTGTTATAACTGTTGCGAGTTGAATGTCGTTACAAGATCGATACTGTGTAATGTAGTTGTGATATGTCGCTAGGGGGCGCCACGCATTATAATGCAATATTGAACAAAATGTTACCTTTAACAACTTTTATGCAAACGTTTATTACATTATAAATTTAAAATGATGCAATTAAACACTTTAAAATATGGGACATTACTTTGCAAATCTTACACTAAACGCAACGAACTTTTAATATTATGTTCGAATGCGGTTATCATTTAACCATATAAAACTGAGATGCAAGCTATTTATTATCATATATTAATAATAAAAGATGTATTAATGAATTTTAATGATTGGGCTGATATAATATAACTGAATACTTAGGATATTTTACGTATTTTACGAGATTTTAATATATTATTTTTTGAAATGTGGGTACTTGAAAGTTAAAAGACCGGGTGTGGTCGAGCTAATTTTCTTGGGTTTTAGGGGCTATTTATACGTAGGGGGATGATTCGAAGGACCTTAAGAGAATTGAGAATGAGAGCAGTGGACTGTAAAATGTTCATAGGGCCTGCCCTTCCATTCGAGCCGTATTTTCCCGGCGCCTGCGCCGGTAAAATACGGCTCGAATGGAACAAAAATGTGGGCGCGAAGCCCACATCGAACGCTGGGCAGATTGTTGGAGATGAGAGGGTGTGAAAATATATCGGATGGAACTTACTTGATGAGGAATGGTGGCAGCGTGGCGCAGAGCTGAACCGTCGACATCATGGCGTCGATGGCGGTGGCTATGAGCTGAGTTCACTGGTTATGTTCGGCATTCATTTTACATTTAAATTACTTATATGTTACACTCGTAGCCGGCCGGCTTTATATATTGGGATTTACTTTGAATGTCACACACTGTAGTTCATTTTGAGAGCAGGCGACTACGGGCGCGCGCGCCGAGATCTTGAAACGAAGTGATTAGATTGAATGAACTGTCAATTGTATTGACAAGAATGACAGATGTACACTTTCATTCGTCGTGCCATCTGTGGCGCGAACAGCTTCCATTCTATGCACCCAACTACTCCAGGCATTCCATATTTTCTATGAAACCTACAACATAACAGTAACATTATTTATTGAATTAAATATAATAAAATCTGTGTTAAAAATATTATAATATTAAATTACGGAGGAAGTAAAAAACTTTTACTCAAATTTTGTTTCCCTTCATTGTCACTAGATGGTGCTGTTTAAATTCCATACAAATCGAAGAGAAATAGAGCGGTGTATTGGAGTACTTAAATCACGTTGGCGGTGTTTGCTTGCACACAGGGTACTTCATTACCCAGTTACCACTGGCAAGATAGTGAATGGATGTGTCGTCCTGCACAATATAGCCAATGCAAAAATATTCCAATACTTGACCCACAGGATGGTGATCTTGACAATGACCAACAGCACCAAGTTTGCATACAGGCAAGGTGTCTGATTGCGGTCTGCTGTCTTGATGAACCTGTAAAAGATATATTTTTATATAAAAAGTTGAAACAGACGCAGAATATAGCAGAAGTGTATTATTAAAGTTATAATTAGCATGTACATTTAGTCTTAAATTAGATGTATGTGGGAAACGGAACGTAAGCGTGAGTGAAAGAGAGAGAGTGTCAGGTATGAGCGAGTGAGATATAGAAGAGGAAGTGTGTTATACGGATGAGACAGATTGGATGGAGCGAGCGATACGAGCGGTAGCTAACGACGAGAACGGTGTAGTTTTAATTAAAGAAGTTAAATAAATAATTTAAAGTACTTCTTGTTTCACTCTGAGCCTTCAATCCCACATATTTTTGGGGGCTCGTCCGGGATCAGCTCAGAGTTATTAGAAATAGACGACGTGGAAAGACGAACGACGACGACGAACCGGTGGCGTGGCGTGCCTACGTTTCAAGATGGCAGAGAACAAAGGCGAGGCTGACGCGGCAGTGGGTCAATTTTATTTCGACGGCACCTGTACATTTAACGGTGAGGATAAGACGTACTCCTCAGTGAAATGGGCGCAGGACATCGAGGACAACGCGGATGTCTTCGGTTGGACGGAGCGGCAAAAGCTTGTCATCGCCCGCAGATCGCTATGTGGTACGGCAGGCCTGTGGTTAAAAACCGAGAAGGTATTTAAATCATACGAAGAACTCAAGAATGCTGTTATAAAAGAATTCCCAGAAGCGATTAATTCTAAAGAAATGCACGAGATGATGGCGGCGAGAAAAAAAAGAACAAGCGAAAGCTATTATCAGTACATGCTAATTATGAAAGAGCTAGGTAAGAGAGCGAAATTCCCTGATTACGTCGCTATACAATATATTATAGATGGCATCGAGGACTCGAACATTAACAAAATGATTTTATACGGCGTAAACTCATACAGCGTGTTAAAAGAAAAGCTAGCTATTTATGAAAAGATCAAAGACGAGACTAAGAAAGAGGTGAGAGTAGAAATAGCTGGAAAGAAAAAGCTCGAAGCATCAACATCAATTCGGCGTTGCTACAATTGCGGTGAAAATACTCATCTATCTGCGCAGTGTCCGAACGGCTTAAAATGCTTTCGTTGCAACGAGTTCGGCCATATTGGTGTTCAGTGTCCTGTGATTGGTCAACGGAGGAGCTACGAGACGAAGTCGGATGTCGATGCGACGGTAAAACAGTCAGCGGCAAGTTCGGCGTCAGCGCAAGCCAATGGCAGCGCAGTACCTCAGTCGGTAAAACAGCTATCGGTAATGTTCGTTACAAAGACGGGAACGACATCTACCAATGAGAATGATAGCTATAGCGACCATGACAGTGAAACGTCAGCATCGTGTGCACCTCAGTCGGTAAAACAGCAATCGGCAATGTTCGGAGCAAAGACGAAAATGACATCGACCAATGAGAACGAATGTAGTTACAGCGGCCATGACAGCGAAATGTCAACTTCAAACTGCGATAATCCAGAGGTTATGCAAATTGTAAACAACGATACGAATTGTTTTAAAAGTGTTCAAAAGCCGGTAAAGACTGTGAAAGTGGCGAATTGTTTTAGTTCCCTTGCGCTAATAGACTCAGGTAGCGATGTCAACATTATCTCGGCGGACTTGTGTAAAAAATTATTTAAAGATAAGTGTTATGATGCCAGTAGTTTCACATTAACCGGACTGGGACGTTCACAAGTGAAATCCTTGGGCAAGGTTACGACGGAAATTACAATAGACGGACAGGCTTACGACAGTGTAGTGTTCTATATTATACCTAGAGAGTGTATACCTTATGATATAACACTAGGTCAGGATTTTTTGGAAGATGTGACGGTGATTATGAGTAATGGAAGCGTTAATATATTTAGGGATCAGGAGGAATGGCTACGTAAGGTGAATGGTGTTACAGGGGAGGCAGAATCTCGGGTGGAGCACATGAAGTTGCCACACGTTAAGCAGGAGGCTTACGACTGTGTCAATAGTTATCATCCAAATTCTAGTTTGCACTCTGTGCACTACAAAAGTCACAGGTCTAATCAAGCCCAAGAGCAAGATGATGGATTGAAAGCGGTTAAAGAAATACTAAGAGATAAACCATATAAAGATTATTCCCTGGATGACGACTTACTATATAAAGGACCTGAACGACTGTTGGTAATACCTAAACACTTTGGAAAAGAGATTATAAGAAGAGTTCATACTATGAACAGGCATTTTTTTAAAGAGAAAAATGAAAGAGATAATAGTGCGAGGTTATTACATAAAAGATGTAGACCAAAAATTAGAAGAATTTTTAATAGGTTGAATATCTGTATTTTAAAAGGCTTATAGTATAAGGTAACATTTGTATAATAATAAATAAGAAAGATAATAATTATATAAAACAAATAAAACAGTTTGTATAACGTTTAATTTAAGAAGTTCATAAGAGTTTGGAATTGTAACTAAATGCATAATAAAAGAAAAAAAATAATTTAAGTTGATATAATAAATTAGTTTTGTATAATCTTAAGAGTTAGAGTATAAGAGTTCGAAATTGTAACTGTTTAGAAATAATGTAATTGTCATATGGTAGCGTGTAGTAGTCTGAGGGCAGACGAGTGAGCAGGATGGCCGAATGTGGGAAACGGAACGTAAGCGTGAGTGAAAGAGAGAGAGTGTCAGGTATGAGCGAGTGAGATATAGAAGAGGAAGTGTGTTATACGGATGAGACAGATTGGATGGAGCGAGCGATACGAGCGGTAGCTAACGACGAGAACGGTGTAGTTTTAATTAAAGAAGTTAAATAAATAATTTAAAGTACTTCTTGTTTCACTCTGAGCCTTCAATCCCACATGTATAATATTATTATTATTATTAACTATTTCAAAAATATAATATGTTCATACCTGAGATATGGCTACGAAGATCTTCTCCTATTTCCCTAATTAGTTATTTACATTAAAACTTAAATAATATTGTTATAATGAAAAAAAAATTGTTTAATTTAAAAAAAAAATATATTTTATGACTGCTGTCTTGATGACCCTGTAAAAGATATTTTTTTTTTTATATATAAAAAGTTGGAACAGACTCAGAATATAGCAGAAGTGTATTATTAAAGTTATAATTAGCATGTACATCAATACATATTGTTATGGCCGGATTAAGCGCTCTCGGTATGACAAGGTCGCGTTCATCGGGGAACCGGTTTGGTTTGAATAGCGGCTCGGCGCGGAGCCGGCGCCCGCGCGCCTCGACCAGTTAGTCGCTTTCTAGGACCCGGGCGGTGCGCACGCCGCGCTCTGAATTGGGCCGCCCCGCTGCGATTCGCAGCTAAATTTCACTGCATACGTGTATATTTTGTTCGTGAAACTAGTTATAATTTGAAGTCTATTGACGTTCTCGTATAAATTTTGTGTTGCAATCTGTGAGCGGACGGTGAGGGCCGCGCGCTTGTTGACGAAGTCGATACTAGCTTCAGCGCGAATTCATTACGTGTAGTAATCCCTGCATTTGAAACTTGATAAACTTTCTTGTATATCGGCGTGAATAACTCGTGCATAGTGAAACTATTTAGCTTGACCTCGTGTATGCTTTACGGCGCGGTTGTGTCGATGTGTAAACCCCGAAATTGAGCGCCATCTTGATGAGAGAAGTTAAAATTTGTTGAGGCTTTTTATGACCGATGCATTTGTCTTAATTGTATTAATCTCGTTGTATGCCGGCGCGTGTTATTCCGATCGTGCCTTAAACTTGGATTTTTCTCTGCCGACGTTTTGTTTATATAAGACTATTAATTCCGTGACCGTGAGTGGAGTGAACGTCGAGCCTGATTTGCTGTCGAGTAGTGGCGCTGCAGCCGGCTGTCGAGAAGTCAGTCCACTTTCCTACACACACAAACTTCATTACACACCCACAGACCTACACACCGCCCTGACTTTTCTTGAACCGGTTTACCAGAGCCCCCTTCTTAAGGTAAGTTGTAAATATAATATAATTTATTACCGGCTCGCGCAGCTGATTAATATCATCGGTACTTAGTACCCGACGCCAGGCAGCCCGCTTCCGACGTCGCTGTGGGCCCCGACGTCTGAAGTACTGTTGGACTGTCTTGCGCCGTAACACATATTATAAAATAGAATCGCTTCCCGCTGGCTGTCCCTGTATGTGCTTAGATCTTTGAAACTACGCAACGGATTTTGACGCGGTTTTTTAGAAAAATGTACAAAATGCGGTAAGGTGTACAGTTTCATGTTATAGAAAATCATGTGAAACTACTCAATAAATAGACAAATACATATATAGATAGATTGTTTACATATACATAAATGTATACACACACACACACATATATATACATAAGTTCATACTAGATAAAATAAGAAGTTTTTAAACAAGATTAATAGTGACAAAAGGAGATTAAGCCTGGAAATCTAAAGCTACAGATTAGCTAATAGTTAAATTATTAATATAAATTATAATAGTTTAATAAGTAACATCAAGAGGCAGGCGCACACCAGGCAAACCCTCCACGGCTACCGTACGTAACGCTGCACTGGGGCCGGCCGGTGCAGTCTCTGAGCTAAGTGGAGGCTCGTACCCTTTTGCTGTAGGCATCTGTAAGATATTTCAAATTTTATTTAATACATAGCTACTTAATATTTGTTATATTATCCAAATATTATAATCTGTTAAATAATGTCAATGACAAGGTTTGTAAAATGTATATTGTCTTTGCCCTCCTCCGCTTGTCTATTCTTCTCTCTGTAAAAATGGTGTCTGTTATAAAAATGTAATCGGGTCAATATGGTGTAAGAAAAATTATTAAATATAGAAGTTAAAGTCTCCTCAAGTGTATTTTAATTAAAACTTTTCCAACATGGTAGCAGTCCGTGGTTTAAAAGTAAAACAATAAAATAGTGCGATACTTCGATTGTTAAGATACGAATAAATAAATAAAAAGTTTCAAGTTAAAGTCACATGTGCTTCAAAGAAAAATCATCGTAAAAATATCTTCATACAGTATAATTACATACACAATGGCTAATCAAGCTAAAATAGAAGACGTTACATTGCCTATTTTTGATGGCGTCAACTATTCAAGTTGGAAATTAAGATTGCTAACCTTATTAGAATATAAAGAGTGTAACGAGCCCGCCATTACTATGACCTTCGTTCCGGGTAAAGACGAAAAAGCTGAGGCGATATGGAAAAAGAAAGATTTAAAGGCAAGGACTATATTAATGAGCACTATTTCAGATAAACAATTAGAATATATTAGCGAATGTAAAACAGCTTATGAAATGATTAGAAAATTTGACAAAATGTATTTAACACAGTCTACTGCTATGCAAATTATATGTAGGGGGAAAATAGAGGAAATTAAACTAAATAACTATGGTACATTAGAAGATTTTTTTGTCGATTTCGAAAAAACAATAAACGCATTTAAAGTCGCCGGAGGAAAGATTGATGAACCTGAGAAGTTGAGATACCTTCTCAGAGCGCTTCCACCAAGTTATAGTTATATTGGAGATTTTCTTGATGTAATTCCAGAAGAACAAAGAACAGTAGATTATGTACGATCTAAAATAAAAGAAAAAAATATTACTTCAGGCGACTCGGATGAGAAAAACAATGTGAGTACATTTACAGCTAAAACCAAACCCCGTTGCTTTGTCTGCGGTAAGACTGGCCATCTCAAGAAGGACTGCTGGCACAGACAGATAAATAATCAAGTTCAACAGAATTATCAAGGCAAATATCAACCCAGTCATGGTCATCGAGGACTACAGAGAGGTTTCAACAGAGGTGGATTCTACAGAGGTCGTGCCCGAGGTAGAGGTCAAGGTCATTCCAGAGGTGAGACATCAAACAATTATTCAGTGGAATCGTGGACAGCTCAAGTATGTAATCCGGTAGTCAATCAGGTATTTGGGTGTACTGAAAATGATGAATGTATTAATAATAACAATAATATTAACTTACTTTTGGATAGTGGGTGTACACACCACATAATAAATAATGATACCTACTTTTATAATTATGTAGATTTAAAAATACCCGTAAATGTAAAATTACCCGACGATAAATTATTAAAAGCAACCAAAGTAGGCAACGTTAAAATTTGTTTCAAAAATTATTATAGTCATAAACATGTAGATTTAAAAAATGTTTATTTTGTAGAAGGTATTAAGCAAAATTTGTTGAGTTTTTCAAAGATTACTAAGACTTGCACAATAGTAGCCAAAGATGCGAATGCGAAAATTTATAACCAGTCTAGAGAACTGATAGCCGTTGCAGATAAAATAAATGATTTGTATCATATGAAAGGTTTTGTATTGAATGACTATAATAATGAAATGTACGTACACTCTGTAAAATTAACTCATAAAGAGAAATGGCATAGGGCACTCGGTCATGTAAATTTTCAATATCTAAATAAGTTAATTAATGATAAATTAGTAGATGGTTTGCCGGATAGGATTGAAAGCATAGAAATGAAATGTTCAAATTGTATTCAAAGTAAAATGGCTAATATACCTTTTGAAAATAATAGAAAAAAGACAACAGAAATTTTAGAATTAATTCATACTGATTTGAACGGTCCGCATAACACAACTGGGTATGGTGGAGAAAAATATTTTCTGACATTTATTGATGATTATAGTAAGTGTACAAGGATTTTTTGTATTAAAAGTAAAGCTGAAACTGCTAGTTGTTTTATAGAATTTGTAAATCAAGTAGAAAATAAATTTAACAAAAGAATTAAGAAATTACAGTGTGATAACGGTAAAGAATATTTAAATAAGGATATTTATAATTTTATAAAGCACAAAGGTATAGAGTTATTACCATGTCCACCCTACGTCCATGAATTAAATGGAGTAGCGGAAAGATATAATAGGTCTGCTATGGATATAGGTAGGTGTTTAATGAGAGAAGCTAAAATTCATAGAAAATATTGGCCCGAAGTAATAAAAACAGTAGCTTATTTAAAAAATCGAACAATTGCAAATACAGTAGAAAATAAAACTCCTTATGAGATATTTTTTGGGATAAAACCAAATGTAAAACATTTAAAAATATATGGAAGTAGAGTTTATGTCAGGGTTCCTGAAGTTTTAAGAAAGAGTAAATGGGATGATAAAGCACAACTAGGAATTTTAGTGGGGTATAATGAAAATAGTTACAGAGTTCTATTAAATAATAAGATAGTTAATGCTAGGCATGTACAGGTAGTCGAAGAAAATACTAAGTTAATTTGCTTAGAGAAACTTGATGATCAAAGTGTAAAAGATAATGATTTGGAAACTGATTCTACTTTAAATATCTCAAATAAAATATGTAAAACTGAATACAAAGGTCATGAAAATTATATAAATGAAGTTGAAAATGAAAATTGTAATAATAGTATGAAAGATCTTGTAAGTAATGATAATTTAAATGATGATAATGAGGATGATATGCATGTAGGATTAGGAAAATCAAAAAGAAAAAGAACTCCAGTTTCTAGATATGGTAATCCAGTTTCACATTTTATATATGTAAACTATATTGATGCAAATGTACCAAGTACATTTGAGGAGGCGATGAACTCCCAGGATCGTGAACTATGGCAAAGAGCAATGGACTCTGAAATGAATAGCTTAAATAAAAATAATACGTGGCAAATTGTTGAAAGGCCAAAAGATAAAAAAACTATTGATGTTAAGTGGATTTTTAAAAAGAAAAGCAGTAATGTTTATAAAGCTAGATTAGTTGTAAGAGGTTTCCAGCAAACGGAATATATTGAAAATGTTTATTCACCAGTAGGAAAAATGCAAACTTTAAAAATTTTATTGTCGTACAGTTGTAAAAATAATTTATTTATTGAACAAATGGATGTCGAGACAGCATTTTTAAATGGTTATGTAAAGTCAGAAGTATATATAAATCAACCGAAAGGTTATGAAACGGGAGACAATAAAGTTTATAAATTGCAAAAGGCTCTCTACGGTCTCAAAGAAAGTCCTAGAGTATGGTATGATTGTTTCGATAAGTTTATTACAAAGTTAGATTTTATTAGAAGTAATTATGATTACTGTTTATATGTAAATAGAGCAAGCAAAGATCCAATATATATATTAATATTTGTCGATGATCTCCTAATTTGCTGTAAAAATAAAAATAAAATTGAAGAGATAAAAACTAGTTTAATGAAAAGATTTGCAATGAAAGACCTTGGGAAAATTAAAAGTTATATTGGCATAGATATTGATTATAGTAAGGATAGAAATATATTGACTCTAAATCAAACAAAATATATTGAATCTTTGGCTGCAAAATATAATCTGGATAATACTAAGTTATATGATACTCCAATGGAAACTAATTTAAAATTAGAACAAGCTAAGGAAATTGATGAAAGTATACAGTACAGAAATATAATAGGTGAATTATTGTATATTAGTACAGGCACAAGGCCAGATGTAGCTTATAGTGTTAATTATTTGAGTAGATATCAAAATTGTTACAGTCGAACACATTATAAATATGCAATGAGAGTTTTAAAATATCTGTATAAAACTAAAGATTTAAAGTTAACATACTATGCAAATATAGATTCTGAAATATTAGATTGTATGGTAGATTCCGACTATGCAGGAGATAATGTGGATCGGAAATCTACATCAGGTTTTGTGATTAGATTGTTCGGAAACTTAATTTTTTGGAAAACACATAAACAAAATACAGTTACTAAATGTTCAACTTTTGCAGAGTATATTGCTATGTCAGAGGCAGTGACAGAGGTACTTTTTATTAGAAACTTGTTAAGTGAGTCATTTAATTTAAAATTTTCTGAACCGATTAAATTGTATGAAGATAATTCTGGTGCGATTGCAATAGCTAAATACGGTAACTTTACAAAAAATTCAAAACATATTGAAGTGCAGTATCATTATATAAACGAGAACTATGAAAAGAAAATAATTGATATTATAAAAATTGATTCAAAATTTAACTTGGCAGATATTTTAACAAAAAGTTTAGATAAAATAAAATTTTTAAAGAATAGGTTAGAGTTAGGATTAATATAGTAGTTCAGATTAAAATATTGTGTTTATATTATAAATTTGAGGAGGTGTGTTATATTATCCAAATATTATAATCTGTTAAATAATGTCAATGACAAGGTTTGTAAAATGTATATTGTCTTTGCCCTCCTCCGCTTGTCTATTCTTCTCTCTGTAAAAATGGTGTCTGTTATAAAAATGTAATCGGGTCAATATGGTGTAAGAAAAATTATTAAATATAGAAGTTAAAGTCTCCTCAAGTGTATTTTAATTAAAACTTTTCCAACAATATTATCATAATTTAACATTAAAGCAATGCTTAGCACTTAATATAAGATTATTCATTTATTTACACAATTTATTGTACACCAAAAAAGAAATAAAATAAACAAGCACTCAAGAGAGCCTGGAAGACCAGGCAACCTTAGGGCAAAATTAATTTTATTAATTCCTGGTCTTAATTTTATAGATGACAGCAGGAGTTTTAAGGGGCCGTCTCCACGAGCGAGCGTATCGCCGGCGATAGTATCGCCGTGCCACCTATTTCTATACACTCTCTATGGAGCCGTCTCCACGAGCGAGCGTATCGCCGGCGATACGCTCGCTCGTGGAGACGGCAATCTGTATGGAAATGTCTCCGCGAGCGAGCGTATCGCCGGCGATACGCTCGCTCGTGGAGACGGCCCCTTAGGACTTTTTTGATGGAAGTACAAATTGCATTGAAAGCAAGGAGTAGCAAGCATTTTGCACTTTATTTAAAAAATTATAGCGATAAAATTTTCTCTTCCATCGTAAAACGACGCCCTTTTGGATTTTTTAACCTTTCTCTAAACTGCATCATTCTTTATGATACACTAACTTAATAAAATAAAATAAAAAAACATTTATTTTAAGTAGCTTGTAGAAAAAGAAAGTTAAATAAAATTATTAAAATATAGCAATTAATTATTTTACAGTTTACAAAAATGAGATCAAAACTCACTTTATTGCTTCTCTAGAAGTAAAATTTTAATCTACTTGATTTTTATTATTATTTTTCTTCTAATTTCGAGAAAGATCTGGGTACTAGCCCTCAGAGAAAATATTGATAGTAATATCTGTATATTATTTAATAGCTATTTTAAAAGTTGATAAAAATACTCACTCTGTTTAATAGATCCCAATAGATTTGTACAATAATTTTTGTGTTCGCCTAAAATAGTTACAGCCGAGAGTACAACTGATTGACTAGTAGTTTTAACTGAAAATTAAAATAATATACAGTTAAAAATTAATTTCTAAATTATATCATTAGTAGCTCTAGGGCCATAAATTACGTCACACGAATTTCTCGATTTTTCGACCCCTCCCCCGTCCTTGTCACAGATGGTCACATTTATGAGACCCCCTCCCTACCTAGTGTGACGTCACATATTTTACAATTTTGCATGAGCAAACTGATGACAATTTCGACATCATTTTTATTTTCATTTTAATAATAGTCAATTGGCCTATAAAACAAATAAAACTAATTTTTGAAGTTAGTTATTGATAGGTAGTTGAAATATCATGTTTTTGTACTTACGTTTTGATATTATTATATATATGGAAATGTGACGCCATAAAATGTTGGACCCCTCCCTCCCCCTTATCACACAATGTCACACTTCAGTGACCCCCTACCCCCCTCTTAACGTGTGACATAATTTATGGATGGCCCCTTGTCCCCAAGTAAAAAATGAATTGAAGTCTTATGATAATGTAACAATGGAGGTATTGAGGTAACTTCACTACATAGTATAAAACAAAGTCGCTTTCTCTGTCCCTATGTCCCTATGTATGCTTAGATCTTTAAAACTACGCAATGGATTTTAATGCGGTTTTTTTTAAAAGATAGAGTGATTCAAGAGGAAGGTTTATGTATATAATTTAGTATAGTTTTATGTAAATTAGCAGAAATACGGCGATAAATGTTGAAGAAGTCGCACAAAATCGGGCCAACTGGGAGCTTTCCACGCAAACGCCGGGTAAACTAGCAAAGATACAGTGGAGTAATGTACTAGCGAATTCTAAATCTATAAAAATGCTACAAAAAAGTCCGCGATAGCATATCTCTATCTCTTACGGTTGACTTACAATAACCACTTTTATGTTCAAATTTTTAATTAAAAACATTACGTTATTTTCCAAGCTATTTTCTTTAGTTCAGTATTAATCCTTATCCAAACAAATATTTTAGTTAGCTTAGGAATTTAATGCAGATTAAAATTGCCCTTTACACTATATCAATCAGATGAATAGGTTTTCAGATATCGTCGTTAGAAGTAATTAACAGCGAAACATTTAACCCTTTAACCGCCATCGCCGTAATATTACGTGTTGTAAGAGTAGTACCTCAGCCGCCACGTCGGAATATTACGTAAAGATCCTGTCATTTAAAAATGTCATCATTGCACCCGTGCGAAGCCGGGGCGGGTCGCTAGTACAATATAAGAAATATCAATTCTGATTCAAATTATTATTATTTTTGTAACATATTTTTTGATTTAAGTTAAATAAATACCTTTTTCTATCTGGCATCTTGTTGTTTGAACCGTTAATTGAGATGCCAATGAATTTTCATCAAATTTATTACACCACACTGAAAATCCATAAATTAAATAATTTATTGAGATTGTGTACTTTACAGAGTATACAAAGTAAAGATTATAATGCCGGAAAATAAAGCACAATCTCATAGTTGTTTGACCGTTACTGAAACTTTGGTCATTACTATAGTTAGCGAAGTTAATGTCAAAGGACAATGCCCATTTATGCCCGGTACGTGCTATGACTAGTTTAGACAATTCATATATTTAAGTATCGTTTATTAATTGAAACTAGATTTTTAATAATATTCTAAAAGTGATCAAAGCCGCCGTTTATAATTTAATTTTAAAAAATATTTTAGTTGTATTCCGCGTTTGTCATGTTAAAATAGTTTAAATATAAATAGCAAGTCGTCATAGCAACCACACAAACAAACGCTTTTTTTAAATTAAAATATAAACCACGGCTTTGATCACTTTTAGACTATTATTAAAAATCTAGTTTTAATTAATAAAGAAAACTTTAATATGTCAATTTTCTGATCGTGTTGGGGTTTATAATTTAATTAAAAAAAGCGTTTATTTCTATGGTTGCGTTTCCGAGCTGGTATTTGTATTTAACATGTTTTGACAGCACAAACCCGGAATACAAATAAAATATTTTTTTTAATTAAAGTATAAATTGCGGTTTTAGTCACTTTTAGAATATTATTAAAAAATCTATTTTCGATTAATAAAGGATACTTAAATATATGAATTGTCTTAACACGTCAAAGCACGTACCCGGGCACGGCTTCATAGAAAATAGGCATTGTCCTTTACAAAATATTGTTACAATTTTGAAGGCGACTATATAATAATTATTTAATAATTTTCTATATATAGAATATAATTTTCTATATCTATATTTAATATTTCTATATATTTTATAATTTTGACTGAACATTTATTTATGATAATAGCAAGCTTCACATTGTTTTCACTTAGATTAAAGTTAGTAACTGTTTTATCTAAAAATTTAATTTCTGTACAATATACAGATATTATTAAATGATTAAACATGAACAATAACAACATGATCTTATGAACTGTGCACTTCATAATGTCACATTGAAAACATTAATCCTATAATATAATTATTAGGTACTTATTTTTTTATCTACACAAAATGTATTTATTTGAGTCTAAATCTTAATCTATGTTCATTAGGCTTGCACAGTATAAATAACAGTGTAATACCTATTTTATTTGTAAGTATCCTTTTTTGTTCTTGTGTAGTATTACCTACTATATTTAGGTTAAGAAGTGTCTTAACCTACACAGTATTAAGAGTTCATAAGCCTGTTTACATTCCGACCTGTGTCCTTACAAGTACGTCTGTAAAAAATATACTTAGTACTTACTACTTACTCGGTAGATGCAGGGAAGGCACGGCTAGAGCTGTGATATGCGATTGTTTTTGTTTCGGTCTTTGCTAGTAAAATGAATGTCGCATATTCTTTTGTTCTTGTACTTTAAATGATATTTCTTTCTAATTTTCCTCCCACAATAAACACCCAAGCTTTAAATTGCTCAGAAAATTTTATAAAGTTAGAGGAAACGATGAAGTGAAGATCCTGCTGTAAATACACAAAAAAACTCTTTTTACTTTAAACTACTAATAAATTGATTTCCTTGTTTCGGGAATCTATAAAAAAGAAATTACCATCGATATAGAATCAAACATAACAAACATTCAACGAGCCTCACTTGAATGATGGAAAATAGAAACTTGGTCATATTTTAAGCTATACCTATAAGCTCTGTGTTTAATTATTATTTATTACGGGACCATGAGTGAATAATTTATAGACACAAATGTAGTACTTACTCGTACTCGACTCAACGCTAAGCTAGGGATGTCGGAAAAGTATCGATATATCGATATATCGATATTTTTTATCCAAAATATCGATATTTTTAGTCGATATATTTTGATCCGATATATCGATACAAAATATTCAATATCGAAAATAGTATCAAAAATTATATTTTTTTTAATTTTTTTATGTAACTAAACACTGACAGTACAGCATGTAAAGAGCAGAGTTTCCTACTTTCGCCACCGGAGAAACACTATTTTGCCTACAACAAATAGCTTTTAAATATATGTTTTATTTTTATTTTTATTTATTAACATACATGAAAGAATATAAATTAATAAAGACGCCACATAAACTCATTTGAGTTTTACCGGACATCAGTATTATCGATATAGGTCGATTTTAGTTAAAAGATAGCTTTTAGGTTTTGATATTTTTGTAATTATTGCCTAATAAAAAGGAATAATTATAGAAATACGTACATTATTATTGAGATTTTTTTACATTAAAATAATTAACAATGTATTAAAAAATTACTATTGATAATATTGAGCTAAATACACTATTAGTTTACAACGCATAATCTTCGATTTTTTTGTTTACTTATGCAAAGGGTTTAAATACATAAAATTTTTTGAGTTCATACTGATCATCCTATATGGAGGAGGAGGAAGAAAAATATACTTAGGTCACTATGAATACTATTTATTTTGTCAATGTCAAAATTAAAATGTAAAATACGATAATATATTATAAAACAAAATTAAATAAAAATTGGACTTAATGTAACCCAATATAAATTGTAAAATAAAAATAAAATGTTAATAAATAATAAAAAGTGAAAGTTTAAAAAAAATGTGTTATACGTTGTAGTCCGATACATAATTTGCACCTTCCAGATGATTTCAAGACAACGTCTTGTCAAATGAATCAAAATTTCTTCAGTTTCTAACTAAAAATAATAAAGAAGTCATGAAATCAGCTTATGACTGGTATTATACGCCTTCTTATTTCTGGAGCTGCATAAAACTTAATGAGGACTGTCTTTTCTTTTCGACTTCCGATCCAAGCTAGTTTAGTTCGCTATTGTATTAATGACAATGGCAGATTTGAAATTTTACTGGACATTGGATCAAATTTAGCAACAGTTTTATTACCAAATAAACACTATAAGAACAAAAAATGAGACACGTTTAATTGAAGCAGAAGCGATTAGTAAACACAAAAGAAAGAACCATAAAGCAATTGAACAGAAGTCAGGAATGCAAACATGTTGTCCCTGAGCTTAGAAAATCTAAATATAAAAATATCCTGATCAAGATAAACTAGAAAATGAAGATAATCAATATGAAATGGGAATAGTCCAGTCACTTTAGGGTTTCACCTCGGAATCGGAGATAATAAGCTGGAAACTCGTATACAGCTTCATTTTGGCGTTCTAAAAGTTGTCTCAAAAGTCTCATATAATCTCGTGTCTGCGTCGTAAGTTATTCGAGGTCAAAGGTCACGAAAATCGGTTTTTTGCCATTATTTCCGTTTCTATGGCTCCAATCACTTCAAGACCTATTATAAAAATTGAAGATAATAAAATTTGGCACAACTTTTGTCCCAACTTTTTTTTTGTACGCTCAACCCTTTTCGAGATAGAGAGCGGAGAGCACCCAGCGCTCAGGCATATATACTGTTATACAAGGTCAACCGTGAATGTCGGTGAATAATACCTTGTATATAGTTACTAATTCCTTAAAATATTATTAATAATAAATAATTTGTATTATTTATTAATTAATACATTGTATTCAATATTTTTTTATACATTATATATAATAAATTTATTTACTTTTATTCCATGGAATATCGATGGAAATAAATTGATTGATAGATAGATAGAGAGATGGTAAATTGAAATAAGTCAAGTAAATATAATTTAAGTTAATTTTTATTTAATAACTGTACTTTCGTTACAATTGAAATTAAAAATAAAATATCAATTTTCTTCTTCTTCTTCTTCTTCATCATCTGCTGGGAAATTGAAACTTTCAATTTCATCTTCATCATCTTTGTTTACCTGTATAATTGTCTCCAAACCTTCTAAAATTTCTGGATCAAATGCACTTTCTTCCTCAGAATCGTCTTGCAATACAACAGCATTGAGACAAGCTTGCCCATTGCATTGTCCACAAGCTAAAGTGAACAATGGAGGGTTCCGCATTCGCAGGTATAGACATCATAAAAAAGGTCGTCTTCTAGACTGGATCAAATGCAGTTTCTTCCTCAGAATCGTCTTGCAATACAACAGCATTGAGACAAGCTTGCCCATTGCATTGTCCACAAGCTAAAGTGAACAATGGAGGGTTCCGCATTCGCAGGTCTATATAGACATCATAAAAAAGGTCGTCTTCTAGAGGTCCATCTTCCCACTTATAATCTCAATAGAAAAATAAGATTATACATTTTAAACTTTAAAATCTGTAAATTTTGAAATTTAAAATTTTAAAATCTTTACAATTTCAAGAGCAAATACTTAATAATTTTCTCTACTTACAATCTGTACATCTATATACATATATAAAAGAGATTTCCACCCTTTGACTCATCACGATATCTCTGGAACCATAAGGCGTAGAGACTTGAAATTTGGTAGGAATATTCCTTTCGCCGAGTAGAGGTCAGCTAAGAACGGATTTAGAAAAACTTCCACCCACAAGAGGTGGTTGCGGAGGTTAATAGCATATATGGCAAAATAACGTTTGCGGGGTCAGCTAGTATATCTATATATATATATTATATATGTAGATATTATAATACAAATTATTTATTATTAATAATATTTTAAGGAATTAGTAACTATATACAAGGTATTATTCACCGACATTCACGGTTGACCTTGTATAACAGTATATAATTATGCCTGAGCGCTGGGTGCTCTCCGCTCTCTATCTCGAAAAGGGTTGGGCGTACAAAAAAAAAAGTTGGTACAAAAGTTGTGCCAAATTTTATTATCTTCAATTTTTATAATAGGTCTTGAAGTGATTGGAGCCATAGAAACGGAGATAATGGCAAAAAAACGATTTTCGTGACCTTTGACCTCGAATAACTTACGACGCAGACACGAGATTACATGAGACTTTTGAGACAACTTTTAGAACGCCAAAATGAAGCTGTATACGATTTTCCAGCTTATTATCTCCGATTCCGAGATTTGCCCCTTTTTTTGTCTAAAGTGACTGGACTAGAAACACATTGCAACTTGACGAATTATCATAATAATGTTACTAACATATCTCATTACTGATTTTCTGTATTATACTGTGCATTCCCAAGGAGGGTTGATGTCAGGCAGGCGGCCGGTCGTAAAAAATAACATGCCAAATCACTTACAATATGAATCTGTGGAAGAGGAGAACATGTTGTGCCGACCCTATATAAATAGGATAAGGGCAGGGAGATGATGATGACTGATCATCCTATATGGATTAGTAGCTCATCTCAGCCAAATTAAAATTTGACCGATATATCGATATATCGATATTTTTTTCTTCGATATATCGTCATCGATATTGATATTTTTATAAATATCGATACATCGATATATCGATATTTTTTTTCATTTCCGACATCCCTACGCTAAGCCAAGCGCTAAGCAAACAGCACGTGGGCGGTGGGATAATTCACCTTCACAAATACAATAAACAAAACACCAATAAGAAACAGGGCTGCCAGATGCAAAAAAATTGTGATCGTACGCCAACTACAAAAAAATCGTATGCCAAGGAAGTTTTGAAAAAAAAAGATCGTACAGCCTTTTAAATACTATGTTCTTATTTTAAATTATCAAAATTCGTTTATTTTTAGAAAATAAATGCAATAAAACTATTTGTTAGATTAATACAAATTTTCTGTGGTCATATTTTTTAACAAAATAATTTTTTGGCTTCGTACAATTTTCGTTCCTTTTTATTAATTTGCTTGGCTAATAATGTGCCCTTAAGTGTACCATTGGATAAACTGTTTGTATAAATTAACTTCGCTGAATTCTCGTTCACAATATGCACTAAAATGGGCCAAACATAACAAATTTAAAGCAAATTGAGCCAGTGTTTTATAATTTTCAAATTGTTTTTTGATGATGCCCAGAAACTCGTCGGTATTCATAGTCAAATAAATTTTATCCAAAATATTAGGTTTTTGAAAGTCGCAATTATTACCGAAAGAGAGTTTCGTAAGAATGCAAACAAATACAGCCTTTACATGGTTGTTTAAAGAGTCTTCATTCAAGTATAACATCTAGTTACGCATTAGGTAGTTGGAGAATTCCCCAAAATTCATGCTTGCCGGTAGATGACGTTTGTTTTATTATGAAATGTTTCCAGGTATATAAAAATCGTACATTTTGCGTACGATCTTGGTCTAGCGATCGTACATGAGTAAAAATGCCAAAAAATCGTATGAGTACGATTTAAATCGTACATCTGGCAGCCCTGACAAGAAAACACAACAAGATGCGTAAGCGCAGTGTACTTGTGAGTTGTGCAAACAAAACAAAACAGTCATTAATCAGTAATTTCAGCAAGCCAAGCCATCTTGGCATATGCTTGGCATCATAAATTCATATCATAAATCATAATTAAGATCATAAATTCCATAAAAATGCCAAATGCAAAATTGCGCGGGGCAAGGTAACGCCATCTATTGACAGTTATTCCAAATTAATACAAAGTTGTGTTGTTCCAAAAAGTACCTAGATGTCAGTGTGGTCTGAGTGTGGTCAAGCTGTCAAAATAATATGCAAAGAGTATAATAATAAAATACGGGGATAATATGTTTTAGATGGTTTTAGACTTTTAGCATACGCAAGAAACTTTTACCCACCCAACTTTCTTGAGCATACGTTGACCATTATGTCTAATTGTCTAGTGTTCAACACTATGAACTGTCATCGAGATACGCAATAGCCCTGCAGATTTAGCAGAATTCTGCGGTTTTATCATAATTAGATCCCCCAATTTAAGGTTTAGCAGATTGTGTCGCAGTTCTGAAAATAAGAAAATTTTTGGCGGAATCTTATAAACCTCCGCAGAATTGTAGCAGGATTTGACAATTTACTGTGTTTCAGTTGGTTAGTACTTAGTAGCGCTAAAAATATGCAGGGTTTGTCGTAAATAGTGGATAATTAACTGGGGGTAGCCCTCATGGCGAGTTTCAAGAAAATATCTTTTTTATGTCAGGGCTGCCAACACTGTGAAAATTGTGAATATTTGTGTTTTTTTTTTTAATCTTGCGCCGTGCGCGACTAGTAATTTGGTCATGATTTTTACAAATGAAGGTTTTTAGTGTACTTTTTTTATTTTATTCGGGAATACTTGTACTAATCTAATGAAATTGCTATTTCAGGCATCATTTATTCTAAACGAATATATATTTATTTGTTACTTTTTGTCAAGATTTAACAATTGATTGTAAAAAAAAATGTACAGCACTAGAATTGTCCAGTATATGAATATGTTTGTTGCAATTCTACATGTGAAACAGGCAGTTACAGAACAAAATATATGGTAAAGGCAGTACAAAGCTCGACAACTTTATATAAAACATTGATGCCGCAGAAAATTAGAAGCTATAATTGGTTGATAAATATTTGAAATAATTAACTTGTCCTTTTTTCTTTTAAATCCTCTTACGAATTATGACCTCATCGATTAGCAGAATTTTAAAATTTTTTAGAAAACCAAATAGCAGATTTTAGCAGAATTTAGATGAGTAACTGGCATAATGTTCGATCTTCGATTTAAATCTGGTCACACTGACTGTGGCCCAGCCAGTGGCCTGCCTGCTTCAAGTTCAAACTTCGTAATTTCGTATGAGTTCTTACGTAGTAAGTAGTAACTAATACTTAATCTTTAGTATTGTGCTCTGTGCTTAATCTGTGATGAGTTCCTAATTCTTAGTTTAAGGCCCTGCGCGCACTAGTGACTTCAGTGTTGCCAACTTAGTGGATTTTCCACTAGATCTGGTGGTTTGGACACCCCTCTTGGCGGGAAAAAATTGGTTTTAGTGGCTAGTGGATTTTTTAGTGATTTAGGTTTGTAACAGTTAGTGGTAAGCTTCGGAGCTTACCACTAAAAATGATCTAGTATTTTCCTAGGATTTTCTTAAACATACTTAAAGATTTAGTCACATTTGCGATATCTCTATTAATTTTACTGCACTCTAACGCAAATGTAGAGCGATTATTTAGTATTATGAACATAGTCAAGACGAAACAGAGAAACCGAATGAAGTTTGATTACACGCGAAAGGAAATGCTGCAATAAATAATTATATAATACTCAAGACCTTGGATTGGGGGGACGAGGCATCAACGTCAACGGCGAATACATCTCTCACCTTCGTTTCGCCGACGATATCGTGGATACGAGAGACGTTGGATGAGCTAGGCCAGATGCAGTCCGGCCTAAACGAGTCCTCCCAACGAGTCGGTCTCGGTATGAACTTGGACAGAACGTCAACCAAGTCATACCGAGACCGGTATCGGTCGATGGTACCCTTCTCGAAGTTGTTCAGGATTATGTTTACCTAGGCAATACAATCCAACTAGGCCGCAACAACTTCGAGAAGGAGGCCAATAGGAGGATCCGGTTGGGCTGGGCGGCTTTGGTGGGCTTCGCCAACTCTTCACTTCGAAGATTCCGCAATGCTTAAAGACAAAAGTCTACGATCAATGCGTCCTGCCTGTGTTAACATATGGAGCCGAGACGTGGACACTGACACTTAAAGTCGCTCAACGTGCAATGGAACGGGCTATGCTTGGGGTTTCTCTCAAAGATAGAATTAGAAATGAGGCTATCCGCCCGCGAGAGAACGAAAGTAACCGACATAGCCCACAGAATTTGCAAGTTGAAGTGGCAGTGGGCTGGTCACTTGTGTCACAGGACCGATGGCCGTTGGAGCAGACGTGTCCTGGAGTGGAGACCGCGTCATCTACGTAAGATTGCCAGTGTAGGCTGGATAAGGATTGCGGAAAACCGGGATGCCTGGCGCGAACTTGGGGAGACCTATTTCCAGCAGTGGACTGCAGTAGGCTGAAGTGATGAAGTGAATACCCAATGCCGTAGTTCAAGAAATTGACAGTAAGAATCTATACTAATATAATAAAGCTGAAGAGTTTGTTTGTTTGTTTGTTTGTTTGTTTGTTTGAACGCGCTAATATCAGGATCTACTGGACCGATCTGAAAAATTATTTCAGTGTTAGATAGCCCATTTATCGAGGAAGGCTATAGGCTATATATCATCACGCTACGGTTCAAACTAGGGCTTGGAATACCGGTAAAAATTCGGTACCGGTACTTTGTCTCGGCAGACGTATCGTTATTTATGGAGTACCGGTACTTTAAATACCGGTACTTTGGAGCCATTTTACCGTTAAATTTTTTACCGGTAAAAACTCGTTTAACGTTATTTTTACCGGTACCTATCCATACCGGTACCGTTAATTTCTACTGTTACCTTTATAGGTACCGGTAATTATTACGCTAATAGAATACTACCTACTTTTCTTTATTTTTGATCTCACAGCGTTATAATCTAATGTCACGCGCTGTTGCCGCTCTTATCAGCAGCATCGAGTTAAACATTTTTTCTTTGCACGGAGCGGCAACGTCGTAGAGGTACCGATAAAAATATCGTTAATCGTGACGTCAGAGGTACCGGTACCAGTATCGTTAAAATTCTATTTACCGTTAAAAATTACCGTTAAAAATCGTTTCCGGTACCGAATTACCTTTAAAACTTTTACCGGTAAAACAGGTATCGGATAAAATTAACGCTATTTACCGGTATTTTATAAAGGTAATTGGTACCGGTAACAAGCCCTGGTTCAAACAAACAAACAAACTCTTCAGCTTTATTATATTAGTATAGATTATATTTAGATAGGTAGCTTTATTGGTAGGTAGCCGTTTTCTTTGGGTTTTCTAGTGGAATTCTGGTGGTTTGAGAGGCCGCTAAGTTTTAGTGGTTTCTGGTGGTTTACACGTTCTCATTTGGTGGGTTGGTAAAAATAAAGTTGGCAACACTGAGTGACTTTTTGTCACTGTCACCGCGTCCATCATCCCTAATGAAGGTGCGCGCACTTGGATGCGTGACAATTCGGTGACTTTTTGTCCGCGGAGGACGCCAAAATGCCCGTGACGCGACAAAATGTCACGTGTCATATGTACGTAGGTTGGCAAACATGGTGTAGAACTTTCCACTTATCAGCCTATCACTCCAAAGCGGGTGAACCCAATACTTTTTATTATTGTATTTCTTTCTATTTCTAAAAACGAGTTCACAGACAACCTATATCTGTATATAATCTGTCACTGCAAGTGCGCGCAGTCGCGAAGGTGACGGTGACGTGACAGTGACAAAGAATTTTTTGTCACGGTGACAAATGTCACTAGTGCGCGCAGGGCCTTAATTTCTTATCGATTTCTTGTAAATAGCAGAGATTCTGGCGGGAACCTTGAAAAAGCGCGTTTGACTTTTAAAAATTAATTTTAAATTTTTCCTATAAAGTAATTTTTTTTAAAGTTAAAGTGATATTAAATATTACTATTAGCTGCTGAAAAGCACAATAGTAATGGAGATAAACGAGGGGGGCGGGTCTGACCCGCCCACCTCAAAAAAGAAAAAATTCACACAGCATATGGCTGAAGGAGGAGGCGCAGGCTCTGGACAATCGGACTCCGGCGGTGAGCGAGATGCGTATCTGCCCTATTACAAACCGAATTATAAAAGACTATATCCGGAAAACTCAACCAACACAGACTTTAAAGTCTATGTAGAATCTACAAATGATGATAGATTGGGTAACAAGAGCCCTATATACTTGAATCATATTTTCTCTTTGGAAATAAAAGGTGTGACGGCTATTCAGAGAGTGAATGCCAATAAAATAGCAGTTATTTTCAAACAATATAATACGGCCAATAACTTTATTAATAACACTACTTTCCTCACAAAATATAACATAAAGGCATTCATACCGGCAGCGCAAATTGAAAAAACCGGCATCATTAGATTTGTTCCAGCGAATATATCTAACAGAGAACTTTATACAAGACTTTCTTCAATTTATGAAATAGTGGCAATAAGAAGGTTTTCAAAGAAAATAGGACAAGAGCGCATTCCATTACAGACTGTAAGCGTCACTTTTCTATCTAATGTACTACCTAATAATGTACAATATGATCTATTCTCGTATAGAGTTTTTGAATACATTCCACCATTATTACAGTGCTATAGGTGTTTTAAATTTAATCATTCAGCAAGGGTTTGTAACGGTAAACAAAGATGTAGTATTTGCGGAGGTGAACACTTGTATAAGGAATGTGATAAACCAACAGAAATCAGCTGCATAAATTGCAGTGGGCCTCATCTTGCGATATCTAGATTATGTCCTATTAAAGCAAAGAAGATCATTGAAAAGAAAAACAACATATCTTATGCAGGTGTCACCTCTACAAAACAAGTCATTACCAATGAAACAGATTTCCCTCCACTCCCATCACCGAAATCACAAGTTGTAAATAGTAATGTTACTGTAAAGAAATCTATAAATATTCCTGTAAATAAGTCTGTACAAAATGTAAATAAAGCTAAAATAGTTCATTCTACAGACCTTAAAACTCAAATAATTTCCAACAACGATGTACTTATGGCCCTAGTACAGACGTTGGTGGAATTAGGCAATAAAGATGATAGTACACCCACTAATATTAAAACTATTAAAGATACATTAGTAAAAAACTTAACATAATGGATTGTGTAGGGCCTAGTTCTACACAATCCAAGTTACGTATTGCGCAGTATAACATTCAAAGTGCAAATAGTAAAAAACCTTTATTAATCCAATTTTTAAAACAACAAAATATTGATGTTTGCCTTCTTAATGAGACATGGTTCAAAGATAATAATTTTAAAATACCAGGATATAATATTTACAATAAAAATTCCAACAATACACATAATGGAGTTGCAATACTGATAAAACCATACCTTAAATATAATATATTAAATACCAGATTTTATGAAGACATTCAAACAGTTGCTGTATCTGTATTAACAGGACATAGTAGTTTAACAATTCTCTGTATATACTGTCCACCTTCAAGTGGACGGATACGAATTAATAGACTCCGTTACATTATTAACGATCTACCAAAGCCCATATTTATGAGTGGTGACTTTAATGCTCATCATATTGCATTTGGTTGTCAGTCAACGAAAAGTAGAGGTCAGGAGTTATTTAATTTAATTGATGACTTAGATTTGTGTATTTTAAATGATGGTAGACCTACAACTATAAATCGCCCTAGACAAACTGCTTCTGCCATAGATGTAAGCTTCATAAGTGGTAGCCTCGCACCACTATGTGAATGGTCTGTACATGATGATAAAATGGGAAGTTACCATTATCCAACAATAACAGAGATTTCATTACATATAGATAAATATCATCTCAATTCCCCTGTAGATAAGTTCATATATAAAAAAGCTGACTGGGAAACATACACAGCTCTTTCAAAATCAATATTTAATGATTTGATACTTCAACCACATGATCCTATTTCAACCTATAATAATTTCTGTTTTCATTTAGATACTCTTAAAGAAATGTCAATTCCAAAGCTCACTAAAACAAACACTTTCATAAGCAGATCACCAGCTCCCTGGTGGAATAGTATATGTGAACAAAGTGTTATTGCTTCATATAATGCGTTAAAACTATATAGAAAAGAGTCTACTATTGAAAATTATATTGATTACAAAAGAAAAGATGCCCAGAAAAAGAGAACAATTTCAGAACAGAAAAAAATTGGATGGAATAAATTGTGTAACGCTTTTAATAGAAATACTCCCATAAGTAAAATTTGGAATTTATTAAAAATGTTCAAAGGCATAAGACCTAAGAATAAATCATATACAAATGAGTTTATATCTCCACTCTTGAATAAATTATCAGATAACAGCAACCTAATTGAAGTAGATCAACTGAACATTCTTTTTGAAATCAACAATGATAACCCAAATTCTAAATTTTTACTGGATCCTTTTTCATGGTCTGAATTTTTAACAAGCTTGCACTCTAGACGAAATACAACTCCTGGCTTAGATGATTATCCTTACATTGTAATTAAAAACTTAGACGTATCAGCCCAAAAGTTGTTTCTTAACATTCTCAATTTGCTTTGGCGTAATAAATCTATTCCACAGTCATGGAAAACACAGTGTGTTGTCCCAATACTTAAGCCCGACAAATCTCCTGAGTTTGCTAGTTCTTATAGACCAATTTCCTTGTCATCATGTCTTGGTAAAATATTCGAAAATATGGTAAAAGTCCGTCTTGACTGGTATGTTGAATCCAAGTGTTTCATTCCACATATACAATATGGCTTCCGTAGAGGGCGTAGTAGTGCAGACAGTTTCACCTCTTTAATCTCTGACCTAAAAAATGAAAAACATAGAAAATTAAACACTGTTTGCGTATTCCTAGATGTCCAAAGTGCTTTTGACAGCGTTGACCCTGGTATACTAGTTCAAATCATGTCTAGGTTGAATGTGCCCGGGCACTTATGTAAGTGGATTTTTAATTTTTTGAACAATAGAATAATATATGCTAGACATAACAATATTTTATATGGACCCAAATATGCATCAAGAGGCACAATGCAGGGTGCCACACTATCTCCATTATTATACAATATATACACAAGTGAAATTTGTAAATATGTAAATAATAGGAATGTAAATATTTTACAATTTGCTGATGACATTGTATTATACAGCAGTAATTACAACTTAGAGATTGCAATAGATAATATGAACAAATCTTTATTTCAACTATTACAATATTATAATGATCATTTACATTTAAAAATTAACCCGTCTAAAAGTAGTGTTATGTTTTTTGGCAATGAAACCCCAAACTCAAATGTTATTTACAATAATGAAATTATAAATAGAGTCACTTCAAAGAAATTTTTAGGAATTATACTAGATCCAAAACTAACTTTTGAAGAACATATTAAATATATATCCAAAAAAGCTCACACAGGACTAAATGTTATCAGATCACTTTGTGGCGTAACATGGGGTGCAGACCCTAAAATATTGTCAATATTGTATAAAAGTATTGTAAGAAGTCACTTAGATTATAGTTCAGTTGCTTATATGAATAGTTCTCATGTAAATAAATTAGACTTATTGCAGAATAAGGCTTTAAGAATAATATCTGGTGCTATGTGCTCAACTCCCATAAGGGCCATGGAAGTTGAGACAAAAGTGATGCCTTTGATTTTGAGACGAATCTTACTTGCTGAAAGATTCTGTCTTAAACTAATAGCATCAAACAATATTCAAGTAATAAATAAAATTGTACCTTATATAGATAGATCCCCAAGAAGACCATTAACAACAGCACAAGGTCTACTATGCGGTAATTCTCCAACACTGTCCGATATATTTCTGGAAATAGACAACAATTTTTCTAAAATCAGAAAACAGTTTCCATGGCCATGCTACTCTTTCTCTTATCAGTGTATTTCACATCCAATTAATGTAGTTCAACAAACAATAAACAATAATTCGGAAATGCTTCAATTTTTGGAGGAAAATGCAATGTACTATGTTATCTACACTGATGGGAGCAAAACAAGTGATTATGTACATGCTGCTCTATATGATCCACAAGCAAAATTTTCTTCGAGTTTTATTCTGCACGAACCCTGCTCTATATTTACGGCAGAGGCATATGCAGTGTATCAGGCATTACTGCGTATTCGCGAAATCAATAACAATAAACGTTTTTTAATAATTTCTGATTCCTTAAGTTTGATAACAGCTTTAACTACCCTCACAGTTAAATTCAAGTCTAATTATATCCTTTACTTCATTAAACAAATAATTCACCAATACTACAATAAAAATATCCAAATTTTCTTTCTATGGGTGCCTTCCCACAAAGGTATCTCTGGCAATGAAATGGCTGATAAAACTGCATATAAAGGAGTTAATGCTGTTGACGTTAGAAATACAATGAATGTTCCTATGTCCGATTACTTGCAATGTATTGACCAAAATATTCAAAAGTTGTGGTTAGAAATGTGGAAGAAAGATCAAGATACGAAAGGAAAATGGTATGGAAGCATACAAGAAAGCTTACCTGCAAGACCTTGGTATCATCATATGCAAGATGCTACTCGAGACTTTATTACTATCATAAATAGACTACGTTTCGGTCATAATACTGCACCGTCACACCTTGCTCGACTTGGCATTATTGCGAATGGAACCTGTTCTCATTGTAATTCAAGTAATGGAACTGTGGAGCACGTTATCTTTGATTGTCAAAAATTTTTGATTGACAGACTAGTGTTGGCCAGTGAACTTAGTGATGTTGAAAATAAGTGTGATTTATTGTCCCGCCCGCCGTCATTAAAACAATTGTTACAAGACGAACATACTTACAAGTACATCTACAAATACATAAAGAATACAATCAAAACAATTTAATGGAATATGATCATAGGCATATTATTACGTCATACGAATAATAAGAGTTGACCTAAAGGTTTTTTTTTTTTTTTTTTTTCTTTATTTTATTTAGGGACTTTTATACGCAAGTACATGTCAGTCCCATCGTAACCTTATACTAACTATACCATCAGATGAGACTTATGAGCCTGAACAGTATTATAGCCTCATTAGAAGTTGGGCGCGCGAGTATACCATGGAACATTCCAGAATCTAATCTATTCAAATTCATAAGTCTCATAATGGTATCTCTGCCAGATTGAAATCGTCTGCATTCAATTAGCAAATGATGTACATCATCGACAATCTGACACGACTCACAATTAGGAGAGCTTGATTTTTTCATTAAAAATTTAAATTTATTTAAAGGGATATGCCCCGACCTCAATCTGTGAGCAATCACAATTAATTTTCTACATAATTTAATATTTAAAAACCAGGGTATATGAGGAGGCTCACTCTGTAATGTTTTGTACCAAATTCCTTTAACCAACGATATTTCGTTGAAATATTCTTTCCACAGATTGTGACACTTTCTTTTATAAGATGGTAAAAAATCCGAATAATCTGCCTTAAAATTTAATACCTTACCGTCTGTAATACCTTTCTTAGCAATTATGTCAGCCTCCTCATTACCCGCTAATCCAATATGCGATGGAACCCATTGCAATTTTAAATCAATTTTTTTCTTCCCAAAATCTAGACCTAAAGGTTGTAGTCAAAAAATCCCAAAAAAAAAAAAAAATTGTAAATAGCACATAAGCATTGGAAATATTGAAAGTACACAATTAAAAATTAATCCGAAATTAAAAATATAAATATGGAGAACAGTAATAGTTATGCGAATGTATGCAGACTGTGTTTAAAAAGAGATTTACAGATATATTCCATTATGAATACGTACTTACAAGATGTTTACGAAAAAATAACTAGTATTGAAGTAAGTCTAACAATCTTTTTAACTACAAATGTTCAAAAGTTTTGTGTCTTTGTCATGGACTTGCGTGTTTAGTCACCTTTTTTGAGTTTATTTTTCATACAGTTCATATATCAAAGAATATAAGCAAAGCGTTTCATGAAGTAATTTACTAAAGTAGTCGTCTACTTTTCAAGAATTCCACCTAAGACAATATTAACTTTTCTGTAATAGGGTATTTAATAAGAAATTAAAATAGGAACAAACATCAAATTAATTTTTAGAAATTTACATTGTATTTGACTTAGTTCCAAAGTAATTAAGTTGGTAACAATCCTTAGTAGAAGCATCTGAAAATTTTTACTAATTCTTTTTTAATTTGGTGATGATCATTTTTAAATTTATCTCCTAATTAGTTTGCATCAAGGGCTACGTAATTACTTATAATCTCTATTGAAGTAGAGCACGGCAGGAAATATAGCTTAAGTTTTAAGCGACTCAAGTGTAAGTACCTCAACCTTACAGAAGATCTCAACTGAATATCATACTCTCAAGTATTGTTATGTTCATGTGTAAGTTCCTGGGGAGAGGAAATGGTTAGAGTTAACAAAATGCTTGCAATGCTCTTGGCGTTGCAGACGTCTATAGGCTATAGTTACCATCAAGTGGCTTGTTTGCCATCACAATGGTATAAGAATGTAAAAAATGACTTAATCTAAGTCGGTAAATTCTATTTGACCCAAACGAATTTTTTTTAAGTTATACTTCTTTTGGAGTGTTAGGGAAATATGATGAGAGTAAATTTTTACGATGCGCGCGCACACCGCCATAAAAAAACCGACACTCTGAAGTTAGCTGGTCAACGAAGAAGAAGTTGAAGCAATGTGAAGCTAGTTAGCCAATGAAGTATAACTTCTTACGTGCGTACATAAGTACACACACACTTTTTTTGTAAAAAAATTGTTTATTTTTCAGCTTAACTCCACCTACATGCAGTCTCTGTGTTATATATGCGTGAAACGACTGAAACAATGTCACAAATTAATTGAACAAGCAGTTGAAACAGACAAGTTATTAAAAGATGCTCTCCGGTGCGGAGTCGAGGTAAATGTTCGGTTATAATTTTTATTTATTCTCAAGATTAGAAAACTTACATCAAGCCAATTACAAGCCTTTTAAGCCGTTACTAATATATGTTATTATAATATTCATATTAACATTCACTATTTATTTTTCAATTTAAAAATTGCTATCTTAATTTAAATTTTAACATTAAGTACATTAAAAAGTTAGATAACATACCCAGTGTTATGCAGTAACCAAATTAAATCAAAATAACTTTATTCAAATAGTCTTCAAAAGCACTTACGAATGGTCATTTTACAAATTAAAATTTTAAAAGTGAATATAATTTTTAACTTATTTTTAATTGCTACCACCGATTCGGTATGTAGATTCTGCAGAGAAGAATCGGCAAGAAATTTTGCAGTTATACTCTTTTAAAAACAATATACAAGGTGTGGATGACAATAGAACGATAATTGAAAACACCGTTAGTACTAGTATAAAGAAGTATTTCAAAACCATCAGATAAGTCCTAACATCAAAATCAAAAAAAAAGATTTTTTCATACAAACTAATTCAATATAATTTAATAAAATTTTATAACATCATTTTTGTAACTAGAGGATCACTGACCTGTTACACGCGTCATCGCGCGGTGATCGCGCGTGGCCTTCTTTCTACGCGGCAAAGTTGCGTGGAAATGGTTTGTGCTTGTACCTACAAAACTTCATTAATTTGATTGAATAAAAAATAGTAAGTTAGAAAAGTAAATTAAAATAAATTGTACGCATTTAAAATTAAATTGAATAAAAAACTATTTGATTTAAATTTTCTCAAACCATCAATTTTTTTTAAATATGCAGAACTGATCAGTAGCCGATACTGAATAAGTTAATTTTTTTAAACATTAGTTATTATAATATTATTTGGTCTGCGAACTGTCACTAAATGGCAATGATTAAAAATTGTGCCTTTTTGTGGCAGTCGATGCCATATCCATTATTTCTTAATCTATGATTTTAAAAATAATAATAGCTGTCCTTGAGTTGTTAACCGCCGGTTTTAGGGTAGGTCAGGTCTTTAGTCTGATACATACGTAGAAATTTTAAAAAATGAAAAATCATAATTTGTGACTAAACTACTGGATGTATTTTATTGATTTTTTGTATGTGGGCTTGGAATGTCATTACATATACGCTGTCCAAGTTATCGTTGTATTATCATCCCCACCCTGTATAAACTGTGTTTTAGTACAAAATTAGTAATATCTAGTGCTGTGTGGTTACGGCACTAAAGAATGTAGCCACCCCCTCTCTTCCCGTGGGTGTCGTAAGAGGCGACTAAGGGATAACACAGTTCCACTACCACCGTGGAACTTAAAAAGCCGACGGATGGCGGGATAACCATCCATGCTGGCTTTGAAATACACAGGCCGAAGACGGGCAGTAGCGTCTTCGGTGCGACAAAGCCAGCCTTGCGGTCACCAACCCGCCTGCCCAGCGTGGTGACTATGGGCAAAACACATGAGTTCGCGTCATAATGTCGGGCGCGAACTTGTGGAGGCCTATGTCAAACAGTGGACTGTGATAGGCTGAAGTGGTAGTAATATCTTGCATGAAATACAGCGTCACAAGTCCACACACCTTTATCAACTATGTAATCCTGCACCGCACCGAAAAGTAATTCATTAGTAATTTCATTTTACTAAACACTTAACCCTAAGACTTACAGTATTACAACAAAGTTTGTACTAGCTGGCCTCGCGAACATTGTTTTTCCATATATGTTATTAGCCCCCTTAATCTAGCCCTCCTTAGCTTAGGGGTATGAAAAATAAATGTTGGCCGATTCTCAGACCTACCTGATCAGCAAACGAAATTTCATAAAAATCGGTCCAGCCGTTTCGAAGGAGTATGGTAACTAACATTGTGACATGAGAATTTCTATACTATACTATAATATTATAAAGAGGTAAAGTTTATAACTTTGTTTGTATATACGGGGTAATCTTCGCAAATACTGATCCGATCATGAAAATTCTTTCGCTAACAGAAAGCTACACTATTCAGGAGTGACATAGGCTATATTTTATTATAATTGAACAAAAAATTCAGTAAATAAGAAAAAGATAACAATATAACTCCAAAATGGTAAATATACTAACGTCATCTCTCGCCGCCATCTATCGCTATTAGAAAACTATTTATTAGATATTAGTCTATCGACGTCGTTTTCTCAATTTTTTGATAGTTGGCGTTGGAGTAACATATTATTTAAGTGCTATAAAATTTGTTCTTTTATGTTATTTGGTCTTTTAATTTAAAATAAGAAATAAAACTCTAAATAAAATTCTAAACAATGAACCTAACAAAACTTAGTACTTACTAAGAACTACACAACATAATTGTATCACAAAGATAATTAACGCCCAACGAAGTGGGCACGGGTCGGCTAGTTATATACAGGGTGGGGATGATAATACAACGATAACTTGGACAGCGTATATGTAATGACATTCCAAGCCCACATACAAAAAATCAATAAAATACATCCAGTAGTTTAGTCACAAATTATGATTTTTCATTTTTTAAAATTTCTACGTATGTATCAGACTAAAGACCTGACCTACCCTAAAACCGGCGGTTAACGACTCAAGGACAGCTATTATTATTTTTAAAAACATAGATTAAGAAATAATGGATATGGCATCGACTGCCACAAAAAGGCACAATTTTTAATCATTGCCATTTAGTGACAGTTCGCAGACCAAATAATATTATAATAACTAATGTTTAAAAAAAAATAACTTATTCAGTATCGGCTACTGATCAGTTCTGCATATTTAAAAAAAATTGATGGTTTGAGAAAATTTAAATCAAATAGTTTTTTATTCAATTTAATTTTAAATGCGTAACAATTTATTTTAATTTACTTTTCTAACTTACTATTTTTTATTCAATCAAAATAATGAAGTTTTGTAGGTACAAGCACATAGCATTTCCACGCGATTCTGCCGCGTAGAAAGAAGGCCACGCGCGAAGGCGGGGCGATGACGCGTGTAACAGGTCAGTGATCCTGTAGTTACAAAAATGATGTTATAAAATTTTATTAAATTATATTGAATTAGTTTGTATGAAAAAATCTTTTTTTTTGATTTTGATGTTAGGACTTATCTGATGGTTTTGAAATACTTCTTTATACTAGTACTAACGGTGTTTTCAATTATCGTTCTATTGTCATCCACACCTTGTATAAGATAATTCAATCAATCAATCGAATAATATTTCCAGATTGATAAGATAGAATGTGTGCAGACATTCACGCTGTCTGTATCATCGATATCGACTATCAACATATCTCAACATCCTGTTGAAAATGATATAAAAGAAGAGTCTGCTAAGATAAAAGAAGAATTAAGAGACAATTGGGATAATGGGATAAGTGCCGTCTCCGATCAAATTGGTATGTAATTAAATCTATACTTCTAGACTAATATTATAAAGAGATAAAGCTTTTAACTTTGTTTGTTTGTAGGGGGTAATCTTCGAAAATACTGATCCGATCATGAAAATTCTTTCACTCACAGAAAGCGACACTATTTCAGGAGTGATATAGGCTATATTTTATTGTTATTATACAAAAAATCCAGTTGAAAATAATGGTATATGTAAATCAAGTCGGAGAAATTTGAGTGAGATGAAAACTACTATATATATTTGCATCACATAAATAATAATTAACACCCAACGAAGTGGGCACAGGTTGCCTAGAAAATAAATACTTATAGAATTTGTTCTCTAACGAAACAAACCAACTTCAATGTATATTGTCAAGTATAGTACAATACACATTGCTAAGAATAACTCAAAAACTGCTTGGGGACCTGATATTCATAAATTACGTCACACGAATTTCACAATTTTTGACCCCACTTGGTCACATTTACATCTGGTCACACTAAGGAGACCCCCTCCCCTAACCGAGTCTGATGTCACATCTATAAATTAATATGTGAAGCAAAAACTTTGTACCCCTTTTTACGAAAATTGCGCTACTGAACGCGATAAACTCGAAAACTACCAAACGGATTTTTATACGGTTTTCAACAATAGAAAGAGTGATTCTTGCGGAAGGTTTAGTTGTATAATTTATTATGCTTTGATGTAAATTAACAGAAATACGGCGATAAATGTTGAAGAGGTCGCAAACAATCTCGCCAACTGGGCGCTTTCCACGCGAACGCCGCGTAAACTAGCAAAGATATTAAGATATAGTTGAGTAATGTGACGGAACCCTTCGTCCGACTCGCGCTTGGCCGATTTTATTAATATATTATATAATATACTAAATTTATTATAAAGTATGTTTCATTCTATTATCAGCTCGGTGAAGATCGATTTAGTTTCAAATCTTAGACCAAAAAAATTGTTAAACTTTGAAATTAATATCTGTATGATCAAAAAATATTTACAGTATTCAAATTAAGACACTTAAACCCAATCATAATAATTCTGTTTTCAATTAGTTGACAAATAAACAAATCCTTTTTTCAGAAGAGGATCAAATAGACCAAAACATTTCAACGGGGTCTAAAGAAACATATTCTATAGATGGACTAAGGGCATACGAAGATGTCAAAGATATATCAGATGATGATGTCCCTCTTAAGAATATAAGCTTGAAGATACATTCGGAGACCAAGCAAGATAGTGTGAAAAATAAGAAATTTAGGAAGTTCCATACAGGTATTAAGAATATTCACACAAACTCGCGTGTATCATATTAGTAAGATTGTTTTTCGAAGACGCCGCGTTGGCACAACGGTCACAGCACTGGATTGTGCCTGTTGCGCTGGCGGTTGCGGGTTCGATCCCCGCACATGACAAACATTTGTATTGGCCATGCAGATGTTTGCCGTGGTCTGGGTGTTTGTGCAGTCCTTGTGGGTCTCCCCACCGTGCCTCGGAGAACACGTTAAGCCGTCGGTCCCGGTTGTTATCATGTACACCTGATAGCGATCGTTACTCATAGTAGGGAATATATCCGCCAACCCGCATTGGAGCAGCGTGGTGGATTAAGCTCTGATCCTTCTCCTACATGGAGGAAGAGGCCTATGCCCAACAGTGGCCCATATTACAGGCTGAAAAAAAAGATTGTTTTAATAGTTAATTTTTTTAAGTAAAACTTCTTTACGCACGTCTGACTTGGTTAGTAAGCTGGTGAATGCGTGACGAGGGCGTTACGAAAAGTGTGATTGAGCGAGGCGAACGGAAGTTGAGATGGAGATATAAGTTAGATGGAGCTACAGAAGTTTTACTTCAATCGTGTGGTCATAAGTTTGAAATTATAAATACTTCCTTTAGATTATCATTGTGTAATAACAAGAATGTTTCAGGTGCCTTTAATCCTCTGAAACTACCAAACAAAGAAAAAGCGAATGAAGTAGTAAAAGTCAGTAAAGAAGATGTTCCTGAAAACCCAAATCTAATACTAGAAAATAAGCCAAAGGAAAGTAATGAAATTATTTTAAAAACAAGTGCATTAAATAAATCCAATAAAGACTCGAATAATTTAAATAAAATACCTAAAAATAGTAAGAAGGTAAAAAAGTATGAGCCCCCGAAAAAAATACAGAAAGATTCTTTTTTAACTAATTCTAACAATAATCTTACAGAACCACATGTAACAAATAATCCAAAAATACATAACCGAAATGAAACATTAACACTAAATGAAACTAAATCAGCAAATAATATAAACTTAGCACTTCCAAAAACTTCGAAAATACAAATAAATGACAAACCAAATGACAAAAAACATGACAGCAACTTTCTAGTTCCGAATAATAAATACATTTGTAATATATGTAATTATGAAACTGTAAGAAAAAAACACTTAATTGTTCATTTACGTTTGCACGATACTAAAGAAAAGATACATTGTTGTAGTCAATGTCAGTATATGACTAATGTGAAAAGCCATTTAGACATGCATCTTAAAAAACACACAGGTGAAAAACCATACGAATGTCATATTTGTCAAAGAAAATTCAGTCGAAACGCTGATTTAAATAGTCACATAAGAACACACACAGGTGATAAACCATACGAATGTCATATTTGTCAAAGAAAATTCAGTCGAAACGCTCATTTAAATAGACACATAAGAATACACACAGGTGAAAAACCATACGAATGTCATATTTGTCAAAGAAAATTTAGTCAAAACGCTATTTTAAAGAGTCACATAAAAATACACACAGGTGAAAAACCATACGAATGTCATATTTGTCAAAGAAAATTCAGTCGAAACGTTCATTTAAATTTACACATAAGAAGACACACAGGTGAAAAACCATACGGATGTCATATTTGTCAAAGAAAATTCAGTGATATCGCTTCTTTAAATAGACACATAAGAAGACACACAGGTGAAAAACCATACGAATGTCATATTTGTCAAAGGAAATTCATTCAAAGCGCTGATTTAAATAGACACATAAGAATACACACAGGTGAAAAACCATACGAATGTCTCCATTGCCCAAAGAAATTTATACAAAAAAGTGGTTTAAACTATCATTTAAGAACTCATCATACAGAAATAAAGCAAACTGTCGCTTAAGCTATGTTTTTACTTACATAAGTAACAAATATATTTCACTTTATATTTGAGTTTACTCCTGAAGAAGCAATATAAGGAAGTGAAATGATAGAGTGACACTTCAGCGCTTTTAGCTTTTATGTAAGGTTCGTTACCTAGTTGACCCGCGTTTATCGTATCGATACTAATAGCATGCGTCTGTTTATGTTATAATAGCAGTTTTAAATTTTTTGATTCAATAGAACACTTCGATTGTTAAAAATCACAATAATTATTCTTGAGGCGGTCTCGCTCGACATAAGTATTTACGCTTACCCCGCCCCCCTCGGATACACTTCGCACGAACTCGCTGTACGGTGAACTCGCTTCGTGACCTCGGCGCTCGCGTCAGTGGCGCAAAAGCGAACTAGATAATTTTATTTGGCTTTAAAATATAAATGCATTTATTATGATCATTTTTTAAAGTAGTGATAAATAATACTTTCGTAAATAAATGAAAGAAGTAAAGGATTTCAGGGTTAGTTATTATAAAGACTGTTTGACATAAATGTGTGGCATCTCTGTGGAGGCGGGTACGCGCGAGCACAAACAGCATCCCGCGTACAGTGCGGACCGGTTTGACGGACCCATAATAAAGCATTCGATCACCATGCATGTTATGCCGTTGGACCGAGCCGCTAAATAAATACATACATATAATCACGCCTCTTTCCCGTAGGGGTAGGCAGAGACCACTTCTTTTCACTTGCTACGATCCTTACATACTTGTTTCGCTTCGTCCACTTTCATTATTCCTTTCATACATGCTCTTCGGTTTAGGTTACTCTTGACCTGGCCTTTTTTCAAGACGTCACTGATTTGGTCTTGAAATGTCCGCCTAGGTCTACCCCTTCCAACACTCCCATTCACACTCGCCTTATACACTTTTTTCGTCAATCGTTCTTCGTTCATTCTCTCGACATGGCCGAACCATCTCAGCATCCCTTTCTCAATTTTTGTCACTACATCTTCTTTCAGACCACAAAGTTTCCGTACCGTAAAATGGGGTGAATAGGGATCCAGGGGTGAATCGGGATAAAATTAAGAAATATATTTAACGCTCAATATTAGGTACCAAGTCGTTACAATTTTTACCAATTTTTGTGGGGCGATAGTAGATCTGTGGCACTTTTTATAGAAACACTGAATAAGCGCAAAATTAGCTGCAAAGTATCAATTTAACGTCATTGAAAATAAGCTAGACGAGACGCCGAATACCGCCGCCGAATAGAAACTGCTCTAAAACATTTATTTTTATAGTAAGGGAATACGTGTGTTTGTTTAATACTTTATTTAGTGTTTGGGCCGTCATATACATTAAAGGTAAATCTCAGTTATTAATTAATAATAGTATTATTTTGATAAATTAGAAAGACATGAGAAATCTGTCGTTTTTGGGGTGAATGAGGACCAGGGCCGCGCCGACCCCCCACAGCGCCTGTGTGCGAAACCTATGTAGCGCCTTTTTCACGAATCTTTTTCGAAAAAATATTCTGGTGACCGTTGGAAGTGGACGTGTTGCAAATATCGTAAAAATATTTTAAAATTATTGAAAATTCTGCCAGCCAAAAGTATTACTAATTATCAAAGACTTAAACAGTGTATTTGTATAAAATATTATCAGTGCTAATATCATTGTGTTTATACCGAAGAACGCGCTACGGTGCATCGGCGTCAGTGCAGCTCCCTTCACCCCCTCGAGTAAAGAGTACCGCTGCTATTTTTGATCTTGTTCGCTCCTATTGATATATACACAAGCCTACAACAGCGAACGCCGCCCAGTAACATATCGATAAGCGGTAGCGAAAGCGTGAGCGGGTCAGTAGGTACCCAATCTATCTACATATGACGACGAAGATTCATACATTAATGTGAACCTAAGAAAGCGCAGTGAACGCACCGAGATATTTAATTACCAAAAAGACCAACAAAATTTTCATAAGGAAATTATGTCATTGTTAGAAAAATTTGGCCAAACTCAAAACGAAAACTTGATTATGATAAAAGAAGAAATACACACGATAAAAAATGAAATAAAAATTATCCAATCTAGCAACGAAAACCTTATACAACAATTTAATCAAGGACGGTGCCTATTTTCTATGAAGCCGTGCCCGGGTACGTGCTTTGACGTGTTCAGACAATTCATATATTTAAGTATTCTTTATTAATCGAAAATAGATTTTTAATAATATTCTAAAAGTGATTAAAGCCGCAATTTATACTTTAATTAAAAAAGATATTTTATTTGTATTCCGGGTTTGTGCTGTCAAAACATGTAAAATACAAATACCAAGTCGGAAACGCAACCATAGAAATAAACGCTTTTTTTAATTAAATTATAAACCCGACACGATCAGAAAATTGACATATTAAAGTTTTCTTTATTAAATAAAACTAGATTTTTAATAATAGTCTAAAAGTGATCAAAGCCGTGGTTTATATTTTAATTTTAAAAGAGCGTTTGTTTGTGTGGTTGCTATGACGACTTGCTATTTATATTTAAACTATTTTGACATGACAAACGCGGTATACAACTAAAATATTTTTTAAAATTAAATTATAAACTGCGGCTTTGATCACTTTTAGAATATTATTAAAAATCTAGTTTCAATTAATAAACGATACTTAAATATATGAATTGTCTAAACTAGTCAAAGCACGTACCGGGCACAAACGGGCATTGTCCTTTGGAAATAGAAAAAATGAAATTAAATTATACTGGAACTCAAAATAAAATTAAAGCTGTGGAAGATGAAATAACAATAATCAAAAATCAAAAGTGTACATGTTCCTTATCACCAAACTCGCTTCCGCTCGTGAATGAAAACCTAATCTTCGAAGTAAAGGATCGTTTCGAACGCGAAAAAAATATCATAATAGTGGGCATTTTGGAAAAAAATGATAACAACTATAAAAATAGACGCCAACATGATGAGAATAAAATAATGGAACTAATATCACCACTTTATGTTAACTGTCCTAAACCAATCAAAACAATGCGCCTGGGAAAATATGTTCCTAATAAGTCGCGACCTATAAAAGTATTTTTTAACAGTACTGACATCCCAAAATACCTTGTCTACAACAAGCACAAATTACCGGAAACCATAAAAATATATTCTGATCAGACACCCACGCAAAAACTATTTATGCAACAGTTAAGAGACGAATTGCAAAAAAGGACTGCTAATGGCGAGAAAGATCTCATTATAAAATATATTAAAGGTATGCCCACTATTATTACTAATAAAACCAATCAAAAAAACTAACAAGCACAGTAAAACAAAACGCAGAAACATTAAAAAACATAAAACCAATAAAAGAAATAAATCACTACATTATAAAAAAATACGAAGACATTCCCTTACATTCGTCATCACTGAGAATATTGTATGCCAATGTACGTAGTATTCGCAAACAAGGTAAGCTCGATGAGATAAAATGTATACTTAAAGCGATACCGAAAACTACGCACTTGTGTATATTCACTGAGACGTGGATCACGTCGGAATCCGATGCAAAACTATATCATTTACCAGATTATAAACATATATACAACGACACAACTTTATAATAATACAAAAATAATGAATATATCACAACTTTACACATACAATACATGCATTCTAATCAAAAAAATTAAATCAGGTTCCGTGCAATCAGAAATAACGATTTATGAGAGATCGCATATTTCGAATTTAAGAAATAAATATAAACTTCATATTGATAATGTAAGAACTAATTATGGTAAAAAAACAATTCTGTTTGAAGGAGTACAGCTGTTTAACAAACTACCAGATGAATTAATAAAACTATGTGATAGTATAAAATCATTTAAAACCAAACTAAAAAATCATATTGTATCCTCACTATAGTAAATAAGAAAGCCTTCTATATCCAACGGCCCAGATATTAAAACTGTCTTCTTACAATTGTATAAAAAAATGTGATTGTATCTCATTTTAAGTGAATGTAAATTCTTATGAGAAATAAAGTTCTTTAAACCTATCTTCGTTTCAACTTTTTTTTTCACTTCAGCCCATCGCAGTCCACTGCTAGACATAGGCCTCCCCAAGTTCATGCCAAAAATGGCATGAACTCATGTGTTTTGCTTGCCCATAGTCATCACACTGGGTAGGCGGGTAGGTGGTTGGTTTGTCATCGGCCTGTGTATTTCGAAGCCACTAAGCCAGTAGTTGGATGGTCCGCCATCAGTCGGCTTTTTAAGTTTCAAGGTGGTAGTGGAACCACAGAGTACAGTAAGTATACGTAAGTATACGGGAAAAGAGAGCCAACTCCGCTATTTTTTTGCAAGTATGGAAAGTAGCGCCTCTGGTGGATGTTTGGTGCAAACTACGGTGCCATAAGCATAACCTATATATAGGTATATATAAGTACCTACCTATTATACGTACCTTACTACAGTACCCGCGAAATAACTTGGCACGTCTGAACATAGGCTCTGCGAACTTTTGCGCATGTACACTCACGAAAAAAAACTGTCATTACCAATTTTTATTTTTATTATAAATCAATGTACGAATAAAATTTCCCTAATACAGTGACCAATAAAATAAACATCATAGCACTTTAAAATGCTGCAAAAATAACTTTTATATTAAAAATTCAATTTCAATACCTTACCTTTCGATAGTGGCAGCTAGATTTTTATCACAAACAACACAATAAATAATATTTACACTTAATACTTTTTATACACATTACCACTTATTATTATTTAACACATATTTACACTTACCTATTATTAATTATTATTTAATCACTGTCGTTGTCGCTGCAAAATCAAATCACACTTAATACTAACACTAAATAAAACAAAATTAATACTAACACTAGATAAAACAATTAAAACTAAATAAAACAAACTGAATACTATAACACTAATTACTAATACTAATAATAAAAATTAACAACATTAGAAACGAAAACTTTTGTAGCCGATAGTGCTCAAGACAGAGATAGTGGCACGAATACTAACGTGTGACTGAGACAGATTACCGTATCCGAGCATTTCCGAAAAAACACGAAGCTGTATGAAGTAAGCAAAAAGGGATGTGCAATAAGGTGTTGTTTAATCGATTTTTATTGAAATCGATTAAAATTAAGTCATAAAAATATATTAATTTATTTTTAATTTTAAAAGGAGGTTTTAAATTTTCTCAAATAGTGTAGTCGTTAATAGATAACTGATATTCAAGTAAATCGTGTCTTTCAACTGAGAAAATTTGATTTTTGTAGTTTTTTTTTTAAATTAATGTCGAAATCTCGTTTATTAACGACAAAATTAACTATATTTGTAATCAGTTACCTATTAACGACTACTTAAGTAACAACTATTTGAGAAAATTTAAAACCTTTTAAAATTAAAAATAAATTTATTTTTATGACTTAATTTTAATCGATTTCAATAAAAATCGATTAAACAACACCCTCAGGCGCGCGTATTGCACATCCCTTCTTGCTTACTTCATACAGCTTCGTGCTTATTCGGAAATGCTCGGTATACGGTAATCTGTCTCAGTCACACGTTAGTATTCGTGCCACTATCTCTGTCTTGAGCACTATCGGCTACAAAAGTTTTCGTTTCTAATGTTGTTAATTTTTATTATTAGTATTAGTAATTAGTTTATTAGTGTTATAGTATTCAGTTTGTTTTATTTAGTTTTAATTGTTTTATCTAGTGTTAGTATTAATTTTGTTTTATTTAGTGTTAGTATTAAGTGTGATTTGATTTTGCAGCGACAACGACAGTGATTAAATAATAATTAATAATAGGTAAGTGTAAATATGTGTTAAATAATAATAAGTGGTAATGTGTATAAAAAGTATTAAGTGTAAATATTATTGTGTTGTTTGTGATAAAAATCTGCCACTATCGAAAGGTGAGGTATTGAAATTGAATTTTGAATTTATATAAGTTATTTTTGTAGCATCTTAAAGTGTTATGATGTTTATTTTATTGGTCACTGTATTAGGGAAATTTTATTCGTACATTGATTTATAATAAAAATAAAAATTGGTAATAACAGTTTTTTTTTTCGTGAGTGGACATACGTAAAAGTTCGAAAACGCTAAAAAGTAATGTTATCCCGCTCTAGCCTCGCTGCAGCGCGCTGTGTACATTTAGCGTTTGAGACGTTATAAATTTACCGCGAAGTCATAGTCGGTATAGCAAATGCTATATGCTATAAACATTTAGCATGCTATACTTTTATGCTATACGCTATATTAACCACCACTAGTCTCATGCCAAAATCGCCTTCCCCCCGGTCCCTTAAAAAATGTTACTGCGCAGCCTTCTGCGCGAACTTCAGTCGTGCCACGTTATAACGCGCGAGGTATACCTTAGTTATTTTATTTAATTAGTTTTCCTGTATCGAATCAGGTTTGATAAAGTAATAAAATCTATTACAAATCAGTCCCGCAAAAGGAGTGATTTATGTAATGGATTTTATGTTTAGCAAACCTGATGATAGATATGATATTTGAGGAGCTGGCGAACAGAACCGGCTTAGTCCGCGAAAATAAATTTTACACACTGGCTAAAAAACTAATATCAATATATGGAGATGATTAGTAACATAACATTGCATTATTATATGTGGATTAGGTCTATTGTCGTATGAGTAACTATTTTTTCATATACTTTTATATTCTAGGAGTTATTCAAGAAATAAAAATGTATTAAACCGATTTTGTTTGAAAAAGGTGGACTTATCCGGTTGTGAGTGCAAATTTGTGACAAGTCCGGTTTTTTTAGTATCGGACAAATCCGGATTTGTATAAAAGAGGAACTTAAAATGAAAACAAAAACTATAGATTTGAAAGGTTTATTGTATTTTGTTTTAAAAAAATCAGATAATAACTTCGGTAATGTCTAGTTCCAGACATTCGCAATCGTCAATGTCATCACGTTCACCTGATTCGCCAATCTCAACGGTGTCTGTAGATCCAGACTCAATCTATATTACCTCTTTATACCATTCTATTTCTGGATGCTTGACCCAGTCATCACCAAACTGCATTACCAAAATACGCTCAACGTCTGTCTTCTTTTGAGGTTTAATCTCATTTACTAAAGGCATTCTTCGAAGTAGTGATGGATGGTATAGTCCCTGCTTAAGAAGGTTCTAGTTTTTTGTAATAAGTTTCCAGCCCTTATATGTCGAATAAATTCCAATCCTCAGATACCTTGATTTTTCCATGCTTAGCATAAACTTCATGATATTCTTGGGGTCTGAGCAATTAAGTTTTTTTTCGTGAAAAAAAAAAACTATGCAGCAAAAGCTGTACATTTCCGGTTTTGATTAGAAATGTTTTGAAGAAATGCATACTCTAAAGGACAAGTCCGCTTCAGAATGAAAAAGATAAATTTATTAAAATCTTTACGTTGTGTATCGGACTGATACGGTTTTGTTTGAAAATGCACTTTTTAAAGCCTTTTTTGTCTACTTGGAGCCGGTTTTGATTGAAAATATTAACAGTGATCGATGAAACTGGGTCCAGACATTACGATTCGAAAAAAAAAAAAATCTTTCGAATTACAGTGGACTACTCCGGTTATGTTCCCCAGCTCCTCATTTACTTTAAAGAAAAAGTAAGAACAGTTTAAAATAAAACAATTAATTAAAACTTAATATCATTTATTTTTATAGTTCATATAAAACACAAACGTACCAAAAACACAAAAACAACCTAAAACTCAACAATATCAAACAAAAACTAATATGAATTGAAATTCAAAACGAGAGCTCATCGGATTACACACTTGAAAACAGTTTTCACTTTTGAAAATTTGCAGTCATCAAATTACTTAAAAGTACAATACTTTATTAATAAACATTCTACATAGTTATTTACAATATTATAAATATAATTACAAATCAGGCGGGCGACACTCAATTTGCTATACTTTCTCTACCAACCTTAAATTTTTGTATAAATTGGCAGAATTGTACGTCAAAATGAAAAATTTTAAACGCCGGAAACGTCATAAACGTCAAGTATAGCAAATTATTTTTTTCCAAATGTCATTATGTCACATTCTATTCTAGTCTAAATCTAAACACGTGTTTTTAAAATATTTGTTCATTTTTTATGGATTCTTAAAATTTAACAATATTTTAAATGATAATCTAATTTATACTATAGCTTTATAACAGGTTTGTATTTAAATATAGTCATGGTTTTCTTATGCTAGACTAATTAATTTTGTTTCAGGAAAGAGGTTATTTATGTATGTTATGTATTTTATTTCTTTACAAAAAATAATATAAAAAGCTATGCATAGGTTTTCGTGTTATTCCAATTAGTTGTATTATGTTCTACGTACATAAACAATTATAATTTCCCGTGTTATCTCTAATAACATTTTCTTAAAATTACGTATTTACAATTAAATAATGCATAGAAGGGACATAATACATAGCATATTTTTATGTTTAGTAGTTTTTGTACTTCCATTCCTTTAAAGAATTTAGAGAAGTCAATGAAACCCTATGTGCTAAATCAAAGATATGTCATTTTCGGACTACAAATAACCACTGGATCCAAAGTGTTTCTTAGTAAATTTCCACTTTGTCCAGATCTATAATATAGATCTGGACAAAGTGGAAATTGTGTACTCTTAAAATGTATTGTAAAATGTAATGTAATTGTGTACTCTTAATGAGTACTCTTATTTCCTTAGTTTGAAAATTATAATAGTTAAAATCAATCACATCAATTTATTTAATTTACTTGTTTACAAGCAAATCTCGCGACAAGCTTTTATATCATATAGATTATGTGTAATGACTTTATAAGTAGATAGTAAAAGTTTTAAAGTAAAAATTTATTTTTTTGGTTTTAGCACATTCAAATAAAAGCTTGTTTTTTAAAAAGGTTTTTTACTTTTAATTTATTTTTGACTTTTTATTCGGTTATCACGTCACTTTATTCGAATTATTCTTAGCAAGCCCTTTCATTTGATACCCATATTGTAGAAGTGCACTAAAAATAACTAGTCCGCACTCTTGGATATGCTGCCATATTGGATTTAGAATTACGTCACATAGTTAACCATGCATTGTCATCCAAATTGAACCTGCATACAAAATTTCAGCTCAATTGGTTACTTCAAAATTGAGTTGCAAGATTACACCCGAACAAACATACATACATGCATAAATACAAACCATGCATTGTCATCCAAATTAAACCAGTATACAAAATTTCAGCTCAATTGGTTGAAGATATCTGCTTCAAAATTGAGTTGCAAGATTTCACCCGAACAAACATTCATTAAATTTACATACATACATACATTGCAAGTTAAATAAAAGCTTGTAAAAATTACATATGCTTAAAGACCACAAATATATACTTAATGATTAATTTCATTTTTCATTGATTCTCAGATGTTAATTTGTGGGTTAAAGCAGTTCAGAGTGAAGACTTCATAAAATTGCACCAAACAAAATATTGGTGTGGGTCATACCTATGTTAAGAAAAAATAGTGTAATAAATTTCCCAGCGCCATTGAATGATATTCCTTTGAAAGATTTTACATCATAGAAAACCTAAAAGGTAAGTCTCGAGAGGTATTAAATAATTTTGTAGTAATTTTTATGTATCATATTATAGGAATAATATAATTATAACCACCATATAGTATAGTAACTTGTTACCACAGCCGAAGTTTTGGATTTTTAGTTCTTTTTTGTATGTGTATTTTCTTAGGTCTAATACTTTGTTTTGAGAATATTATTCCTTGCTTCTACTACTATTATTCCTACTTCTACGGCTTTACTATAGGTTTGTATTTGACCATGGATCATTGGTCTCTTTGGTTGAACAAAGTAATTTTGCTTTTGAAAATAAGTTCTTAATATCTATATCAACAATAATCCACAATAGAAAAATTGTATTTTGTAGTACTTACCTATATTTTTATTACTTATAATATATTTTTATGTTTTCATTCCTCTAGAAAATACTGGGAAACATAATGTGCAATATCAAAAATGTGCCATTTGTTGGCTAAAGAGGATCCCTGGAGCCAATATATTTTTGAGCAAGTTTCCACTTGATCTAGATCGGTTAGTGTGTAAAGAATAGAAAAATACAATATTTTTAAAAAACTCTCCTCAAAATCTTTATTACAGTCAATAACTAACTGTAGTAATAAATTACTTAAAAATGCTATTCCAACACTAAATTGCCACAACCGTTGGATGACAGTCTTTTGGAAGAATTTCCTCTGCAAAGTGAAAAGAAAGAAAAATCTCAAGTCTTGAAAGGTACAAAAAAAAATTGCAGTAACTTTTTATATGTTTAATAGTTTATCACAATTATAAATTACCTACACGATTAACATAATTATAAAAATATGTATTTTTTAACCGACTTCCAAAAAAGGAGGAGGTTCTCAATTCGACACGTATGTTTTTTTTTTTTTATGTATGTTAGCTCAGAACTTTTGACTGGGTAGACCGATTTCGATCAATTTTGTTTTAATTGAAAGGTGTTGCGTGTCATGTGGTCCCATTTTAATTTAATTGAGATCTGACAAGTACTTTTATAGTTATATCTAATAATGCGTATTTACGTGACTACTTTTTCGTCGACCTACGTTATATTATACCGCATAACTTTTTACTCGGTGTACCGATTTCGATGATTCTTACTTTAATCGAAAGCTAATACTTGTCTTGTAGTCTTGTTTAAATTAGATCGAAAACTGATTACAACTTTTTGAATAATCTTTAATAGCCCGTATTTACTTGACTATTTTTTCGTCTTATTACGTTGTATTACTTGTCGATGTTATTGAAGTCGCTTTTTTTTCGTTTGCGAGCAAACACAATTATTATTCGTTTCGTTTCGTTTTTCAATAAAATATACAATTTTTTTTTTACGTCGTATTGTAAGATTACAATTTTCATTTAATTGTTCGGTTGATAACCATTGTTACATAATTTTATGCCGCTCATGGTGTATTTATTCGAATGTCAAATAGTCTTTATCTATAAAATGATTTGATTTTGTTTATTTATAAAATTCCACTGTGGGTGTGATTTGTTGTCTTTAGTTACAGTTTTTAATTTCTTCGTTTTTATTTTAAGATAACTTTTAATTATTTTTCTCTTGATTACTTTTATAATTTTATTTTATTAATAAAATACTTTTTTGTCATTTGGCTTTTTATTTTTGCTTCTACATGTCCCTTCTTGTTTTGTAATGAGGAGTAGGAATACATTCAAAATGTTTCATATTGAGCTCACACGGCTACATAAAGTTAAACCCTTGCGCTAGTGATGTAGCAATTATCGAGTTTTTCTCAAGAACCTTTCACAGAGAGTGTCAATGATGATATTACAGCCATTGTACCTACGTGGAGGATAAGATCCGTCAAGTAGATTTTTATACGAATAGGAAGCTATTTACGTCGATATAATTTTTATTTTATAAATTTCAAATAGAATATCTGAGCCTATTTATTAAAACTGTTCGCCCAGTGTAAATTTGAAAAAAAATTGTAAATTTGACCATATTTATAATAAACAAAGAGTACCTACCTATATATGCGTGTGTGTGTGTCAAATACATACCTAGTAATTTGTTTTAATGTTTTTTTATTGGTTTAATGTCTTTTATGCATAATTAAAAAAAAATTAGCATTCTGCACTCCTTTATTAAAACTGTGTGCGTCATACACATCTGTTCGCGCAATTTTCGTAAAAAGCACTACAAAGTATTAATAAATCGTCAAGTCATTTTGGTCCTCTAATGACACGTGAAAGAGGATGTTATAAAGTACGCCCGGGAAAAAACGGACTTCGATAACATCGACAAGTAATACGACGTAGGTTGTCTTTAAAACAGTAAATTAAATAGGTGAGCATCATTAGAGATAACTCAAAATGTACTCCTCAGATCTCGGTTAAATTGAAATGGGACCACATGACACGCACCACCTTTCGATAAAAAAATCATCGGTACCCTTAGTCAAAAGTTCTGAGTTTACATAAACAATAATTGTGTTTGCTCGCAAACGAAAAAAAACCGACTTCAATGACATCGACAAGTAATACAACGTATCTAATAAGACGAAAAAATAGTCAGGTAAATACGCGCTATTAAAGATTACTCAAAAAGTTGTAATCAGATCTCGATCTAATTTAAACAAGACTACATGACAAGTATTAGCTTTCGATTAAAGTAAGAATGGAAAATGGGACCATGTGACACGCAAAACATTTCAAATAAAACAAAATTGATCGAAATCGGTCAACCCAGTCAAAAGTTCTGAGCGAACATACATAAAAAAATAAAAAAATACAGACGAATTGAGAACCTTCTCCTTTTGTAGAAGTCGGTTAAAAATACAATTTTTGTAATGTGTTTTTTTATATAGGTACATAACTAAGTCGGCAAACAAGGGTACGGGCTCACCTGACAGATGGTAAGCGATTACCGTAGCTTATAGACGCTTGCAACACCAGAAGCATCGCAATTCGCAAGCGCGTTGCCGACCCCAGCCCCACTGGTCACCTTACTCACCAACAGGAACACAACACTGCTCGAAAGCAGTATTATTCAGCTGTGATCTAAAATAATTAAATAATATTTTGATTTATAATAATTGAAATAGTTTGGATTTCTACTTTTGAAGTGAAACTTCTTTAGGCGCATGAGGGTGAAATTTTTACGGATGAAACGGCAACGTTTTGATGACGTCACCCGCCTCGTGTCTCGCTTCACCTTACTTTTCAATTAGTTTTTAATTTTTTTTTTCAATTAGTTTACTTAGGGGCCCATGCAAACCACGTTTTTTAAACGCGCCGTTGACTCGCGTGTGTAGCGATACAGACGCGATGCAAACGCGCGTGTGTATCGATACAGACACACCGGTGCCACCCGCCGTTTGTATCGATACAAACGACAACAAACTGCTCTGTATGGAAAAAGAACGCCGTCGACGCGCGTTTCTAAAACGTGGTTTGCATAGGCCCCAAGAAGTTTCACTTTTGAATTTTGACATGTGTGTACTTTGTACGCACCCACTTTTTTTATAAATATTAACGTAGGAACTGTCTGCTATAATCCAAGAGGTCTCTGCTCAACTGAAGACAATAAATGACCAAGTAACGGGATTTCGAGAAGCCGTGTCTTTCATGAATGCGCGATTCGAGGAGATGAAGGTACCTGCGCGCATAATAGTTTTGCCATCTGCAGTTTCCATATAAAGTGCCGTTAAATGTTCTATTTCATTTTCAACCCGCAATTTCTCTTTAAGAATGAGTTCTTTTGTTTCCGCTCTATACTGTTCCTCAACGGACGGCAAAATCGAAAGGATTGTGGGCTAGGATTAGCCCACAACACAAAACCATCATCAGTTTTTAAACATAACGGAATATACGTAGTGGCAAACAAACAGTTTTCAGTATCAACGCCATCTGAAAACTTTTGTTTGTAAAGAGACTGCCCTGTAGTTCCGTCGAACCCCCATGACCCTTCAAAGGTGCAGTAAATCGTGTCTTTTTGTTTTTGTCTACAATATTCTGAGACAGTATCATCACAATATTGAATGATTCGACGGTATGTATGCAGTAGCAAGCTTTGAAATGACACACTTGCTTCTCTATCAGTAACGATTATGTCTTCTTCTGGGTAACACATTTTTTTTTGCTTCCTGCACTTTGTAATATGGAGGATAAGCTGGAAAACCTCGTTCTTTCAAATCTTTTTGCATATATATATATATAATCCTCTACAGTTAATTTCCTATCTATTATTAAAGACAAAGCTTCTTCTGGGGTATAGGGTTTAGGTTCGTGTTTCGACTTTATAGTGGTTGCAACTTTTTTGGAACGAGTTGGGGTCTTTAGACATTCGTTAACGACAAACTCTAAATTCTGGGCAGAAGTTTTGTCAAGTTTTTCTCCAGTTTTTTCATTCACAACCACCTTAGAAAGAACTTTAACTATTTTGGAGGGTGGTTCCTCTTGCAGAACTTTTTCTAAATTTTTACGAGCTCGTCTCTTGACGATCACTTTGCGCATCGTAGGCAGGTAAAGTTAATGCGTTATCAGTGGAAGTTGATGGGATATCAGTAGAAGATTTTTCTTGTTTCATATAAGTTAAAGATTGTTGAAGTTGATGTTCTTGAATAAAAAGTCGATTGTGTGAAGTTGATGGGATATCAGATAAACTTGATGGGATATTAGACGAAGTTGATGGGATATCAGATGAAGTTGATGGGATATCAGATGAAGTTGATGGGATATCAGATAAAGTTGATGGGATATCAGAAGATTTTTCCTGTTTCATATTTGTTGAAGATTCAGAGTCTTGATTCTGTATTTCTATGCTTGGCCCTTTGATATCAAAAATAAGTATCAAGCCATGTCTTATTTTTTTTACAAAAGTACTGGAAGTTTCTTTTGCAGTTATTATAACGTTTCTCACAGTTACTCAAAAATTTTGTAATACTTTCCTTAAAATATGATCTATGTATATTAACTTTAAGAGGTACACCATTGGGATATAATGCATTAAATACAATATCTGTCCGCTCTTCGATGTCAATATCCAAAGGCCTGTTTTTAGGTCCATACGAGTTTGCCTTTTCCAAAAATATATTCAACATATCTAGTTTTGTGAGGTTAATCGGAGCCGTAGTCGTGCTAGAGTCGTCGTTTATCCCAAATGCCACTCGCCGACCAGCGTGAGGGTTGGCGCTCTCATGCCCCCCTTGCATTAAGTCCTCTGGTCGGGGCCCAGAAGGACATCCCCCAGCAGAACGGGTCAGTTCCTGCTGAGGCAAAGTAGTGCCATGGGTCTTTACCGGCTCCATGACACCTCACCCTCGCTTCTCCAGTTATTGTGTATAGGGGTTGGGTTTTAGCAATTGCCTCACGAGGTCGGACCCCTTCCCAATACCACATAATAACCTTCATCGAAGATAAAATAATTTTACTTATTTTTAAAACCTATAGAATAGTCGACCAATTTTTAAATCAAACTATGTCCTTAAGGATTTTTTTTCCTGGACACAGAACATATGCCATATTAACAGAACACAAAATTAATACAGAGTTATTAGGTACCACTAAAATTTTTCGTTTTAAAAAAATTGCTAATTGAAATTTACTAGGCGCATCATCGAGTTGACAACCCTAATCAAAAATTTAAAAAATCATATTTCCTAAGTCCTGCGGTTGTAGCATCTGATTTTTTTTGTGGGAACTGTTATTAATATTATTAATCATCTCATATTAAAAAAAAATGCTAATACGGAAAGATGCCTCAGAAAAAAAATTATATTCAAAATCCTAGAATTTTATTTTTACTCAAAATTTTGAAAGTTTTTTAGCTATTTTTTTTGTTCATACGGTACCTTTACGATAACCCTTTCGATGTACAATCAGTTTGATGAACAATATGTACGTAGAGAAGATATAATTTGTTTTTCTGGTTTCTATGAATTTTTCTTAATTTTCTTTATATTTCAAAAACTATCGATCAAAGAGTGATGAGAGTTTTATTCTTATGTCTGTTTTAATGAGATCTATCGAATAAACCAATAAACTGAGGATGTCCGCTACTAAGGTCAAATAATACACTGTGCTGCGCCATGTCTGGCAAATCCACATAGGATGCATTAATTGCGTTTCCTATATAATTCATGCAATTACGGTAGTGACGACTAACACAAGTTACCTTGTACAGCTTTGGAAGAAGGTCAAAAGACAAAGGTTCCATTTCCAGCAAGTCTAATATCCTCACGACATCTCCGCATGTTTGTTTAAAATGCAGCAGTCCCAGCAGTTACCGTCTTACAAAGCTTGTTGGTAGCTACTTCTCTTCTTTAGGATGATAGACCTCTTGTAACCAGTACCGCTTACCTAAGAAGACAATTCTCATACTTAGAGCAACAAGTTCTATGTGGGCGACACCGAACCAAGCCAGCAAACCTTCACCGACATGGGCAGTTCGTGACTGCAGCTGTGTAAATGATATTTACTAAATAAAAGGACTAAGTAATTGGTTTTAAACTTATTTAAATTACATTAAACCACTTGACAATATTAAAGAACAGATTACAGAATAATTATGTTTGCTCGCAAACACAAAATTTTTTTACTTCAATTACTTTTTAGATATTTAGTTTTCAGTTTCTTTATTTAAAAAGAAAATATTTTAAGTTGATATAATATATTTTTTATAGATGTGAGCGTGCGATTTTTCTTTTGTACAATTAACTTAATAGCTCGGGAGGCAGCGCTATAGTTGAGCAAGTCATTTTATACCGGCTGAAAATCATAACAATGATAGTTTTCCCCTAACACATAACAGCTCTGAACGTCAGCTGCTCTGATAGCGATATACTCTCTGCCGGCATCTGTGTTTCCGGAAAGTTACAATCTGGGTATCTTCAAGACGCGGGTGAATAGGCTACTTCTAGGCAAGCGTGCTCCATCGTAGACCGCATTCTCACTTAAGATCAGGTGGAATAGTGGTCAAACGCAAGCCTATCTAATTATATAAAAAAAATAAAAAATAAAAAACAAAAAAATGTATCCTTTAGATCTTTAAAACTACGCAACGGATTTTGATGCGGTTTTCTTTAGTAAGTAGAGTGAATCCAGAGGAAGGTTTATACTCGTATGTATAATACATGCATAATATAGTAGAGGCACTGATAGTTTTGCAACCGTGCGAAGCCGGGGCGGGTCGCTAGTTAATTGTAATATAAGCCTACCAACGATTCGGAATGTAGATTCTGTTGAGAAGACGGTAAGAAACATAAGGCGGTATCCCAATCAAATAACCTTGAGCATTCGTTCCCTCTTTGCCGCACCCCACCTCTCGCGGCACATCTAGCGGCATTTGGTGAACAACTTACGAATACACGTAAAAATTACAGATCTATGGATCCGCACGGCATTCAATAAAAAAATATATTATTTTTTTATAAGAAATAAATGTTAAGAGCCATTTCACGTTTTCGCGCGAATATCTAAGATTTTAGTCGCCTAATTTACCATCCTAGGTAATATTCTGATATTGTTGAATACATGTAAAAAATAGACCAATCTTTCGTTTTGACACTTTTCTTAACACATTTACAAAATATTATTTATTTACTTTGTGGTGATTAATCTCCCACAATTAGTTTACTGAAAAATCATCGCAGAGTAAATTTCAGACTCCTATATCTATCATTAATATTAATAAATTTGACCGAAAAAAATACATAAAGGATCAGACATATAATGTCGTTAATACGTTTCTTACTAGAATATCGATTATTAATAATATTAGCTAGTAAAAAAATAAAGTCTAAGGACAATTTTAACAAATAAGTACAATTTTCAATGCGATATTTTTCTTAGAAAACTAAGAACTTTTAACGAACTATCTATACCAAAGTAAACTTACATCATTTAGGAACATAAAAAAAATTATTAAAATATTTAATTATTTTTAATACCTTTTATATTAAAAATCAAAAGATAGTATATAATACTACGCATCAAACCCGGTAAATCAGTCGAGCGCCAGCGCTCTTAGAGGTAAGGTCCACGCCAAATTTTGCGCAACTGTCTGCTTCGCTTACACGCGCAAAGCGACTGTTGTTATTGGCTAGGTGCGAAGTCATGGTGGGGGTAAGCTGAATCGACACAAGCGTACGCAGTGGTGAATTTTTGAACTAAACGGAGATGTTTTATGACTCTGTCGTATAAAATCATGGACATAGTAGGTATTACGTCCATGTATAAAATACACGTAAACATTTTAATTTTTACAACTCATATGTACTCAGCTATGCTTTAGAAATTAGAATTGACCACAGATTACACACAGATAGTATAAAACTATAAAGCTAGCTAGAATTGACTTAGGGTGCATTTTCATGTGACGCTTGACGCTGGTTTTGGGCGTCAAATTTGGTCACGTGATTACAGCGCCATCTTGAAAAAATTGTAGCGATAAATTTCAGCGTTTAGCGTCAAATTAAAGCGAAAAATAAAGAACGTTAGTATCGATTATCGAAACGACTTTCGATAATCGATTTTTTAACTATAATAAAAAATGTATTTATTAACTATTGTACTCACTTTGAATGGCAATTAAATTTACTGAAAGATAATTTTTATATTAATAGTATTGAACTAAATAACACTTTGCAATGCTGAGAGGGAACTTGTTTATTTATATGTACTATCGCCATCTTGTATTTTAAGATACGAGATTGCACTTGACAAATTTTTTTTTAAACTGAGATACGAGATTGTGTTTTGTTAAATAAAAAAAAAATTGAATGAATAATTTTGTTTATAACTTTACAGATTTATGCGCCTATATAACACATTATCAATAATGATTAATTTCATTTCGTAAAATTAATCAAAAAATTTGTATTTACCAATACTTAAAAATACCACATTTAGAAATAAATAAAAATTTATTTCTACACTCGCTATTTTTTATTTATAAAATCACAAAGTAACAGCTTATTGTTGTTTTATAAGGATCGATTTACTATTGATTATCGATATAACTGTTCGAGTTACGCTGACGCTAACATCACCCGTTAAAAAAGCTAAACTACGTTTAGCTTTTTCGCTACAATTTTTTCAAGATGGCGCATAGTTCAAATGTCAAATTTGACGCTCAAAACCAGCGTCAAGCGTCACATGAAAATGCACCTTTAATCTAATCATGTAAATATTACCTAAATAATTTGTTTATCAATGATACTTACGTTTTTTTTTAGATATTTAATTCAATATAAAATAGCACGTAATTTCGTCAGTTCGTCACTACATTTTATTCACATATTGATAGTTATTTTAACAATAAAAAAATAGTTATTGTCAAATATCATTAATATACTGCCAATCACAGATTATATCTGCCAATACTGTCCCCTTTTAGTTCATACCTCGAGTGGCGCTACCGTCACGCACCTAGCCAATAGTGGATACATAACGTGACCATTTTTATTTCGACTCAAAACGGGACATCGACTTTTTTAATTCAGCAGATTTATTTATTTATTAACCGACTTCTAAAAAAGGAGGAGGTTCTCAATTCGACTTTTTTATAAAATGTTATTTATTATCATATCAAAATTTCGATCCAGCGGGATTCGAACCCGAACCCTCGACATACCGATATCGGTAATATAAAACATTTTGAATAAAAATGTACCTATTTAAAATTAAACTGTATTTTAAATTTAAAAATGTTATTTAATAAAATGTTATTTATTATTATATAAAAATTTCGATCCAGCGGGATTCGAACCCGCACCCCCGACATACCGACATCGGTAATATAAAACATTTTTAATAAAAAACATTTTAGAATTTCCTCATGTGTGGGAAACACAAATATAAAAATAATATGAATATTAAGAATAGCATGGTGTCATCATCATCATCTCTCGTCAAAGACTTCATTGTAATATGAAATTGTAGAAATTGTTGTTGTGTATATAGTTGGGTGCTGTAAAGGACTCGCTGTAGACGAAAACCGAATAAAATCATATCAAAAAATTTCGATTTGGCTGGTACATCGTTCCATAGCTTAGTTGGCTAGAGCACCGACACGGTATGTCGGGGTTGTGGGTTCGAATCCCGCTGGATCGAAATTTCGACTTCTTTGTGTTTGTTACTCCCTTTATTTTTATTAGATGTACCAAATTGACGGTTCTTTTTTAATCGAAAGCTGTTGCCTGTCGAGTCGAATAGTTTTAAAGTTATCTTTAGTAATGTTTATTGTACCTACTGTAGGTACTCTAAAATTTATCTGACTAAATAGACACAATTTATGTTCCATTTCATAAAACGGGACATTTTTGCGTCCCAGGGCTATTTTCCGGGACACCGGGACACACGACCGAAAAACGGGACGGTCCCGTTCAAAACGGGACGTCTGGTCACGTTATGGATACACCGCATTTGATACTTTCATAAAAATAAAATATATGCAAATATTATTATTTAAAATATTTTTTGTCACATTATCAATACAAATAGGCATTTAAATCTGTTTGTTTTGTTATTTGTTAATAAATCTGTTTGTCGGTGTCATTGAGTTTATAAAAGAATTAAAGCCGGCAAAATTTGATGGTCTACTTGCATCCAAAGTTTTTATTGAGCATACTAAAAGGCTGTTTTATTTATATCGTAAATATTCGATTCATTAGTAAACTCAAAACACTTAATCAATTTTTTTTTTAAATGTTTCATAAAATTGATTTTTATTTTCAATGTATTGTTTGTTGTTATATAAGATACTTGAAATTTTTAACAAATTAATTATGTAAAAAACATTTTACAACATAGTTATTAATTTTTAATATACATTAAAAAAAATCAAGATTTTTTTTGGTTGTGTAGTGCGACAAACAATAGCACTAGACTGTCTAGACCGCGCGGCTCGTACGCTTCGACCATATTTACCTAAACTTGCAGAGCCAAAAATTGTGAAATGGCTCTTAAATATAGATCTACAAGGGTTTTCATTCATATGATAATAATTACTTCGATTGAATGTTGACGAAACTGTAATCAAATAAAAGATGCGTAATATATTTCAAATTACCTACTATTGATTGATTCAGTTAGTGGCGTAGCGTATGGGCGGGGGGGGGGGGGGGGCGGCCCGCCCCGGGTGGCACTTTTTAGGGGGCGGCAAAATTCAACAATAAATAATAAAAATATTTTGAAAATATTTGAACCATTTTATATCATTTTTATCGGAACTACACATTCGGACCGATTGAAAGGATCACGGAATTTTTCTTTACTTATTTTGTGGCGAAGTCGGTGAATCCCTTTTATTTTGTAGCGACTGGCAACGTCTATATACTTGTGGGAATTTCCCGTTTGTGACTTACTTAGTCATAAGCGGGAGTTAGTCTTACCTATGGATGAACGAGCTTAGCTCGGTTTATATCGTGTTTTTTGGAAATTTTATTTACATCCCAATTTCATACCTACTTATGAAATATTAATATTTTTCGATCTTACCGACATAATAAAAAAAAATGAACTGATTATTCAGATAAAAAAACACGAGTGCAATTAGAAAAAAAAGGGCAAAAGGTAATCGATCTGGTGTCATGTGGATTTGAACCGGGGTCATATAGTTTCGTGACCACCCGATTTCACACCTGAGCTATTACAACTTAGGTATAGATGGTGGCAAAATTTACTTTACTATTCTAATAATGTTGTATTTTTCATTATCTGAAAACACGGGTAAAACGACATTTTCTAAAAATTAATCCTAGCTAGATCATCATACAGATGTTTGCCGCGGTCTGGGTGTTTGTGCAGTGCTTGTGGGTCTCCCCACCGTGCCTTGGAGAGCACGCTATGCCGTCGGTCCCGGTTGTTACCATGTACACCTGATAGCGATCGTTACTCATAGTAGCGAATGTATCCGCCAACCCGCATTGGAGCAGCGTGGTGGATTAAGCTCTGATCCTTCTCCTACATGGGGAAGAGGCCTGTGCCCAACAGTGGTATATTACAGGCTGAAGCGAATCCTAACTAGATCAATTTGTCGCCCCCGAAACCCCCTGCATACTAAATTACATGTAAGGGACAACTTTATAAACTTTTGAAGTGAAACTTCTTTAGGCGCATGAGGAGTAAAATTTGAACGACCGGCACTAAGAACATACATCACAGCACTATAGTAGTCACAGAACACATATTACCCTGACGGGTCTTCGTTCTTCCCGGGCGTCAGGGTATTATGTGCATAGATAAGTATAATATGGTGTACATGTGTTCTGTGCAAATCAGTTGAGACCGATTTTACTTCGTGAATTTATGTGATTTAAGTGATTTACAGTAATTTAAGTGATGAAACTACGACGTAATTGAGTGTTCTATAAGACTTATCACGGTTATATGTTATATAATCGGCTATGAAAGCCGTAGGTACTGAGCAGAAAATACGAGACATAACCTTTCATACGTAAGTACAATTTTTTTGATAAAAATATCCCTTGTTGGGCAAAAATATTAACAGGATGGGAGTCGTAGCATAGTTACAAGTTATTATAAATAGAAATAATGTATGAAAATGGCATTTATCATCATAATAATTAATAACAAATATATTAACCAACCAAATGAAGTGGTAAGCTTAATTTGTCATCCTCGAAACAAACGACAGGCTTTACCGCCATTTTTAACTACTTTATAATTTGATCAGGTTATAAATTTTTTAGGGATACTAGCTGAGGTTACTGATAAATTACCCTAAAAGTGGGGTATTTGTTATTTAATCTTAAATTTCATTTTACTTAATGAAACTGTTGTTACTTGTTACAGATTTCCAAAGGACTCTGCAATTCGCCAATTATGGATTCATGCCACTGGGCGACAAAATTAAATATATTCAAAGGACAATAAAAACTAAAATTTGGAGTAACTTGTTTCATTTTTTATTCATTATATTATGCTAAAGAAGTTCCTTTCACCTCCGCGGTTCGACTAAGAGATAAACAGAACATTTTTTCATGCCACATCTTACAAAATCAAAACTCAAGTAAAAAGCAGAATAAAATAAATTAAATAAAAAATCGAAAAACCCGACTGTGTAAAATAAAAACTTAAAACAAAAACAAGTGCGATTTTAACAGTCACGACCCAGTTTAACTTAGAAAGAATATAGATTGATTTTAAATAATAATATGGGTCCTGACCAGTCCCGACTGTTAAAATCGGTTTTTTTTTTTCAGTTTTGACGCAGGCGTTTTTATATTTTTTAATTAATTTAGTTTATTTAAATCTTTTAAGTTCTTGTTTGCAGTTTCCTTGTTTTACCTCAAGACCATTTACAGTTAACAGACCCGAAGAAATATCAGTTCTGGCAAGCTTTTATGTGAAAATCGTTACCAACCAACCTTAAATCGTTAATCGTTAAAGATCCTGAACGGTAATTCTGATTGAAAAGTGATATGAGAAACCTAAAAATGATTTTTTAAATACCTAGGTACCTATTCAACAATTCGCCACTTGACATAGTTCGTCTATTTTTATTTTAAATATTGATTCATATCATTCATATAATTAAACCATATGGGCGTTTGCGCAATGTAAGCGAATCATTGTATTGTCGCGGCAGCTACTACTTATTATTATAATAATATTGTTGTTATTATTACTGCCTTATCGAAAATTCCAAAATAATACGGGGTAATTATGGTAGAGGCTGGCAACGCTGGTATCTTATGTACTTTATGTTTGTCCCTTTCGGGTGTACGCGCTTGGCAAATCCAGAGTATCTATAATTCTATATAATTATATTAATTATAGTCGGACTTTTAATTCGATTCCAGATTTGACAATTTCAGTGTTGCAGCGTTATCACAAGTAATAAATAGTGACGTTGCGAAATTATTCGATACGGAAATCGAATATTTCCGGATCGATACTTCTTTTAGGATGAAGTACTTCATCCTAGCCAGAGTATACTTGATCCTAGTGACAACCATATTTACCCTAGGATGAAGAATACTCTGGATCTGACAAGCGTGCCACACCCGAAAGGGACAAACATAAAAGTATATAAGATGTCAGGGTTGCCAGCCCTACCAAAATTTCCCCGTATTCTTCAGGAATTTTCGATAAACCAGTAACACCTGATATTTCTACGGGTCTGTTAACTGTAAATGGTCTTGAGGTAAAACAAAGAAACTGCAAACAAGAACTTAAAATTTTTAAATAAACTTAAAAATTTTAAATCGGGGGGCACGGCAGTGCCCCCGCCAAGTCGAGGGCGAAGCAAACACTGCCGTACCATCCTTTACCCGAACCATTTCGCCGCATTTTCAGGCCCCTATTTGAGAACCTCTGGATAAGACCAGAACGCTGAAATTTTCGTCATCGAGTAAGCTATAATCACATACTTAAAATCCAAAATTTCAAGTCTGTAGGTCATTTAATTCAGAAGTTAAGCGAAAGCAAAGTTTCGCATTTACGACACTCACTCACTCATGATCATCAAAATAGAACTAGTACTTCCCATAAACTCAGAGAGCTGAAATTTGGTACAGAGTTAGGGTTTAATGGCTACATAAAGGGAAAACTATAAAAACTAGGATAATCGAAGATCTGGAGTACCTGGTGACCCTGATTAAAAAACACAAGAGCCCAATCAAACTATTAGAAGAGATCGATATACCACCTTTACATAAAATATACCTAATGCGAATAACAGGGTGTAAGGGGTTGAAAGGTGGGAATGAAAATTCGTATGGAAGTATATGTATATAATGTTCGTGTTTCGTAACTGTCAAATAATGTTCATCTCGTCGATATGGTAAACTCTACCCTTAAATTAAAGAACGTATTTAAATAAAGGTTTCGAATCGACAACATATATCCACAATATACGGATATTGGCGGATTTTAGATTTTAAAAATTAATAATAATGTCAGTAATGAAAACGGATTGACATAATATATATTGGTTGTCAAATATTTATTTATGCGAGCGTTCAGAAATTTATTTAGTGTAAACTAAGGAAAATATATCAAGCTACTTAAATATACAATAAATAATAAATGTAAAAAAGAAATAAAATACAAAAAAATAAGTTCAATTGATTGGTCTCCTTGAAAAATTCCAGATTATTCTGTCAATCCAGTCAAAGTCAGTATATCATATAAATATTTTCGTCGCGGAAGTATAAAAGATATGTGTTATATATCTATTCTATACTTATATATCTATATATAATATTATAAACCTGAAAGTTGAATTGTTTGTTTGTTTGCTTAAACGCGCTAATCTCAAGAACTATTGATTCGAATTGAAAAATTCCTCTGAGGTGGATAGCCTATTTAAAGAGAAAGGTTATGCTTTAAGAAGAAGGAAGGCTATTTTTTTCCTCAAATCACAATGGGTGAAACCGCGAGGCCTAGCTAGTTGGTACATAAAAAAATCGACTATCATTGCAAAAATCAGATCACATCTTCTAATTTAATCTAGCCTATAGCGTCCCACAGCTGGGTGAATGCCTCCACTTCTGCTTTTAATACGCATATAAATAAAATTATAGGAAAACTCTGGATAACACTAGACTGGCTTTTATACTTATACTTACAAGTTTACAAGAAAAATAGGCGAACGATTAACTTAATTCTACTCGAATATTACACAAATTACACTAAAATATTAATTTCGCTCAAAATATAATGCATTGGAATAAGAGTGGTGGTGATACCAACACGTCAAGTACAAGAATCAGAACCGGAAGAAAGGAAAAGAAAGATTTGTATTGTAATAATAAAAAAACTGTTACTAAAAAGAAAAAAAATGTGTCAAATAAGAAATTCTAAAAAAATAAATCAATATGCCTGAATATGCCCACGTTTCTACTTTCTACAAAAAGCAGTGAAATCCCACCAAAAACATTCTGTAAAAAAACTAGCCAAGTCTCGATGGAGCTGCTTGTTTATCTCTAAAAAGTAATGAAATCTAGACAAAGTCGTACCAAGTCTAAGGTTCATTACTGCGATTTTTTTTATTATTATAGTTAATGTTGTGTGACTTGGCCGTTGAAGGGTACACAAGGGTAATAATAAGAAGGAACGAATCAAAAAATTCTTTTGTAAAAAAATATGACTACAGAAAATTTGTATTAAGTAATCTAACAAATAGTTTTATTGCATTTATTTTCTAAAACTAAACTAATTTTTTAATTACACGCCGCGTTAGCGCAGCGGTCGCAGCAATGGATTGCGATTGACCGTTGCGCGGGCGGTTGCGGGTTCGATCCCCGCACACGACAACATTTGTATTGGCCATACAGATGTTTGCCGTGGTCTGGGTGTTTGTGCAGTCCTTGTGGGTCTCCCCACCGTGCCTCGGAGAGCACGTTAAGCCGTCGGTCCCAGTTGTTATCATGTACACCTGGTAGCGATCGTTACTCATAGTAGGGAATATATCCGCCAACCCGCATTGGAGCAGCGTGGTGGATTAAGCTCCGATCCTTCTCCTACATGGGGAAGAGGCCTATGCCCAACAGTGGGATATTGCAGGCTGAATCGTGAAACTAATTTTGATAATTTATAATAAGAACTTAGTACTTAAAAGGCTGTACGATTTTTTTATTTCAAAACTTCCTTGGCATACGATTTTTTTGTAGTTCGCGTACGATCACACTTTTTTTGCATCTGGCAGCCCTGCCTTACGTAGTAACTAATACTTAATCTGTGGTTTTACCACCAGTTCCTCCTTCCTTGTACGACGTACGTAGTAGGTACATAATAATTCCATGATTTCCATGGTTAATTGGCTAAAAATAATACCTAAATAAATACGAAATTAAATAGTTAAATATGTACATTAAATATAGGTATCATTGATATTTTGATTTTTGATAAATATCATATTAAATAGTAGTCTATGATAAATATGCAGAATAGTAATAGTTATGTGAATGTATGTAGACTGTGTTTAGAAAGAGATTTACAGTTAAATTCTATTAAAAATACGTACTTACAAGATGTTTACGAAAAAATAACTAATATTGAAGTAAGTCAAACAAATTTTTTTAACTACAAATTTTCATTAAAAAGTACCTATATCCACTACAGCCTATCACCGTCCACTGTTGGACATAGGCCTCCACAAGTTCGCGCCCGAAATTATGACGAGAACTCGTGTGTTTTGCCCATAGTCACCACGCTGGGCAGGCGGGTTGGTGACCGCAGGGCTGGCTTTGTCGCACCGAAGACGCTGCTGCCCGTCTTTGGCCTGTGTATTTCAAAGCCAGCATGGATGGTTATCCCGCCATCCGTCGGCTAAAAAGTATATAATGTGTGTTTATCATGGACGTGTTTAATCACATTTTTTGAGTTTATTTTTCATACAGTTCATATAACTTGAATATAAGCAAAGCGTTTCATGAAGTAATTTACTAAAGTAGTCGTCTACTTTTCAAGAATTCCACCTAAGAGAATATTAACTTTAATAAACTAAGAGAATATTAACTTTAATAAACTAAGAGAATATTAACTAAAATAGGAACAAACATCAAATTAATTTTTAGAAATTTACATTGTATTTGACTTAGTTCCAAAAGAATTAAGTTTAGAGAAGAAGTAAAACACAAGTAATTTTTAATTTGGTGATGATCACTTTTAAACTTATCTCCTAATTAGTTTGCATCACAAGCTATGTAATTACTTATAATCTCTATTGAAGTAGAGCACGGCAGGAAATATAGCTTAAGTTTTAAGCGACTCAAGTGTAAGTACCTCAACCTTACAGAAGATCTCAACTGAATATCATACTCTCAAGTATTGTTATGTTCATGTGTAAGTTCCTGGGGAGAGTAAATGGTTAGAGTTGGCAATATGCTTGCAAGGCTCGTGGCGTTGCAGACGTCTATAGGCTATAGTTACCATCAAGTGGCTTGTTTGCCATCACAATGGTATAAGAATGTAAAAAATGACTTAATCTAAGTTGGTAAATTCTATTTGAGCCAAATAATTTTTTTTTTAATTTATACTTCTTTTGGAGTGTTTGGGAAATATGATGAGAGTAAATTTTTACGATGCGCGCGCACACCGCCATAAAAAACCGACACCCTGAAGTTAGCTGGTCAACGAAGAAGAAGTTAGCAATGTGAAGCTAGTTAGCCAATGAAGTATAACTTCTTACGTGCGTACATAAGTACACACACACTTTTTTTGTAAAAAAATTGTTTATTTTTCAGCTTAACTCCACCTACATGCAGTCTCTGTGTTATATATGCGTGAAACGACTGAAACAAAGTCACAAATTAATTGAACAAGCAGTTGAAACAGACAAGTTATTAAAAGATGCTCTCCGGTGCGGAGTCGAGGTAAATGTTCGGTTATAGTTTTTATTTATTCTCAAGATTAGAAAACTTACATCAAGCCAATTACAAGCTTTTTAAGCTGTTACTAATATATATTATTATGATATTCATGTTAACACTCACTATTTATTTTTGTCATCAGTATATTTGAAAAGAAATGAAATTAAAACATTTAAGATGTCAAAAATACCCAAAAAAGTTATAGTCATGACAGCAAAATCAATTAACAAATTAAAAATTGCTATATAAATTTAAATTTTAACATTAGGTACATTAAAAAGCTAGATAACATACCCAGTGTTATGCAGTAACCAAATCAAATCAAAATTACCTACTTTATTCAAATAGTCTTCAAAAGCACTTTCGAATGGTCATTTTACAAATTAAAATTTTAAAAGTGACTATAATTTTTAAAAGTGAAGCTACCACCTATTCGGAATGTGGATTCTGCAGAGAAGAATCGGCAAGAAACTTTGCAGTTATACTCTTTTAAAAACAATATATAAACTGTGTTTTAGTACACAATTAGTAATATCTTGCATGAAATACAGCGTCACAAGTCCACACATCTTTATCAACTATGTAATCCTGCACCGAATATGAAGCTTTATCTAGGAATTTCTTTTTAATAAACAGTTAACCCTAAGACTTACAGTATTACAACAAAATTTAAATAATTACTCTAATCTAATGTCTCGGTAGACATTACCTTTGTATTATGCCATCGGGTTAGTAAAATTTTTCATGAAAACTAGCTGGCCTCGCAAACATTGTTTTGCCATATATGTTCTTAGTCCCCTTAATCCAGGCCCCCTTATAACTTAGGGGTATAAAAATAGATGTTGGCCGATTCTCAGACCTACCCGATATGCAAACAAAATTTCATAAAAATCGGTCCAGCCATTTCGAAGGAGTATGGTAACTAACATTTTGACACAAGAATTTTATATATAAGATAATTCAATCCACAGAAATAAAAATAGTATCTATCACCCCAAGATTGATTACTTGCAAGGAATTAAGTCGAAATCTTGAAATTTAATTGCAAACCAAGAATAAAGAGCAATAACTCTGTTAATTCATTTATTTATTATTTATATATTTCATTTATAATTAAAAGAAGTAATAAACGCATAAATAAATAATATTTTTAAACTAAATGTATTTAATAAAATCGATTGAAAGTTCTTCTTAAATAAAATCGATTATTATTTCGAATCGAATAAATAACGTGTGAGGCAGTCACTAATGTCAAAATTTCTTGAAGTGTCAAAAAGATCATTAGTCGCCGGACGGGGTTTAATAATATCTTGCATGAAATACAGCGTCACAAGTCCACACATCTTTATCAACTATAATTATTATTAATGTAATTTCTTTTTAATAAACACTTAACCCTAAGACTTACAGTATTACAACAAAATTTGTACTAGCTGGCCCCGCAAACATTGTTTTGCCATATATGTTATTAGCCCCCTTTATCCAGCCCCCCTGGGCTTATAACTTAGGAGTATGAAAAATAGATGTTGGCCAATTCTCCGACCTACCCGATATGCAAAATATATTTTACAAAAATCGGTTCAGCCGTTTCGAAGGAGTATGGTAACTAACGTTGTGACACAAGAATTTTATATATAAGATAATTCAATCAATCAATCAAATAATATTTCCAGATTGATAAGATAGAATGTGTACAGACATTCACGCTGTCTGTATCATCGATATCGACTATCAACATATCTCTACATCCTGTGGAAAATGACATAAAAGAAGAGTCTGCTAAGATAAAAGAAGAATTAAAAGACGATTGGGATAACGGGATAAATGCCGTCTCCGATCAAATTGGTATGTAATTAAATCTATACTTCTAGACTAATATTATAAGGGTGCTAATTAAACAGCCCTCTTTTTAATAGCATTATTTGCCTCTGAGAACCTACATTGTCTTCTAAATAAATAAGTCAGCCACAATTAACGAGTGTCTTAATGATACTATTTTAGCCACTAGTTATCTTCTATGTAAGCCACTCTAAATACAACTCAGCGTGGTGGTTATTTTTTAGCATCTAAATTTGTAACATGCATTCAAGCAATGAACTTTTAAAATATTAATATAATATGACATTAAATAAAATATTGTATTAGCTTCTAATTTTTTAAGTCAGTATGTTTAAAATGTAACATCCCACATTAATTGATCGTCAAAATTTAGCTAAAATTGCCATCAAATAGTAAATTATGGCCACTAATATTACTCATAATGTTACTCATAATGTAATGTTTTTAATGAGGATCAGTATAGTTCTAGCAAATTCAATAGAACTAGTATTCACGTTATTCTCTATGACATAAGAATGATATTTCTTTTTACCCGACTGCCAAGGAAGGGTTATGGTTTTCGCGCGTATCTTGTATGTATGTATGTATGTAATATTCTTAATTACCTGATTTCTCTAGAACCGCTGAACGGATTTGCATAATTGAGATATCGTTAGATTCGTCTTAGCAGCCCAAGTGTTCTTAGATAGGTGACATTAAAAAAAACAAACATGGCGGCTGTGCGAAGCCATTGTAGTTAATGAAGAAATAATTTTTTTTTAGAATACTATAATATGAGTATCAAATTAAAGGGCTCAATACAAGGATTTCAAAAATGTATATTATGATTATTTTTACTGTAATAATAATAAAGAAATACAATAAGAAAGTTTAAAAAATGTTGACTTTGCTCTTTCCCATGCCTATGGCAAGCAAGATGCGAGCCGAGCTTCTTCCTCGCCTCCTAGGCAACGTCCGACGGTCAATTTTGGGGTGTAGCCTTTCCCTTAAAAAAAGAATTATCAACTTCGGACTACTCTGTAAAAAGTTATGCTCGGTCAAAGATAAAATGATATATACGTGGCAACTTTAGAACGGCCTCATTTTTTTCGTCGTTAATAAATTACTTAATCAACCACATGATGTAAACTATTTTAATGAATTGAACCGATTACGTAATTTGTCTAACTAAAAAGACATAAATAAAATAATAATTAAAAGAAAACAAAAAACCCGCCTGCAGAAAAAACACCTACTAGAAAATGAACTGAAAAGACTGAAACAAGATAAAAATTCAAAATTACACAACGCTAGCGAAACAAATCGAAACAATATCAAACACTAGCTTCTGCGCGCGACTTCGTCGGCGTGGACTCCGCTCCTATTGGTCTTAGCGTGATGATACATAGCCTATAGCCTTCCTCGATAAATGGGCTATCTAACACTGAAAGAATTTTTCAAATCGGCCCAGTAGTTCCAGAGATTACCGCGTTCAAACAAACAAACAAACAAACTCTTCAGCTTTATATATTAGTATAGATTATGTACTATACACTTAAAAATATCAATACGGTAGTCCTTTAAAATTTTATGCAACATCGTACATAATATGCAGTCGGAGACATGCACAAAGAGAGAATGATTTGACTTATCCTTCAATTTCATGTCTCCGACTGCATAATTATTATGTACGATGCTGCATAAAATTTTAAAGGACTACCGTATTGATATTTTTAAGTGTATTATAGTACATAATGTTTGATATTGTTTCGATTTGTTTCGCTAGCGTTGTGTAATTTTGAATTTTTATCTTGTTTCAGTCTTTTCAGTTCATTTTCTATTAGTTGTTTTTTCTGCAGGCGGGTTTTTTGTTTTCTTTTAATTATTATTTTATTGAATTATCCAAATCGGACCATTACTTACGAAGATAATTATTAAGTTATAAACATTATGCCGTCCTGCCGCTAAAAAGCTTCCACCGACAGGCGCCGATTCGTAAAGGGCCCCGTAAACGATCAAATTTGTTTGTCAAACTTGTTTGATCAAACCAGGGACCGGCCGGGTACTCGTTGAAAGGGTTTTTGAAGGGGTATTTTGAAGCGCTAAAAAAATAAAGCCTTTGATGCATGTAACACCTGCGAACGGCTTAAACCAACCCTTTTCCGATAAGGGATACCCTTTCAAAACCCTGTAACACTGTAACATGGTAAGCCAATCCAACAAAGTACATTAAATATGTACTCTTCGTAGTCGACATTAGATTGAGAATTGCTTAACCACTACCACACGTGGCATTTTCCCGCCGCGCTGACGCTCGCGCCGGTTTTTTCGTGTCTGAACTTGTTCATTCTCAGAGTTATTATTATAATATGTATTATCATTTCAATTAGAAAATTGGAAGTCGTAACTCGGACGAAACTACGGAAGTAATTAAAAACTATTTAGCAGTGATTTTGTTTAAGTGTGTTTTGTAGTGCCTACTTCATTTTTTTATTAGTTAATTCAGGGTAACCCGAATAAAACCTTTTCGTGTAGGTAACCTCCTCATAGGCTTAAGCCACTGAAGGGGTTAACCCCTTCACGTGGGTACTATATTAAAGGAGTTACCCGTTTCGCTGGGTTTTGAGGTGTAACTCGAATAAAAGGATACTCTGCGATAAGGGCTACACCATGTAGGGGTTACCCTGCGAAAAGGCTTAACTCTTAAGCGGTGTTGTCCGGTCCCTGGATCAAACTTCAAACAAGCCCGCACACGATCAAACCAATAGATCAAATAAACTTATGACTCCTAGAAACGAAAACGAGAAATCTGTACGTCTATACAAATAAATAAAATTGGAGTGTCTGTTTGTAATATTAAAATAACCGTTTTATACTCAATTCATATACACGGTACATATACCAAAATAACATTTTTTTATGATTTTTGTCTGTCTGTCTGTTTGTTCCGGCTAATCTCTGGATTTTGACGGGACTTCCACTGGCAGATAGCTGATGTAATAAGGAGTAACTTAGGCTACTTTTATTTTTGATATTTTTTTATTTTATAGCTAGAACAATAACTATTTATTTTGTTAAATTCCACGCCGACGAAGTCGCGGACACAGCTATTATATAATAAATATAAATATCATATAAAATTACTAATACAAGAAAGTTGGAAAATATTGGCACTACAATTTAGAAATACACGGAACTTTGATAACTGCAATGGAGCTGTAGATGGAAAGCATATCAATTTACAAAAACCTGAAAATTCAGGTTCCTATTATTATAATTATAAAGGAATACACAGCCATTGCAGTTGTGTTCTCCATGGTTTCAAAGCGATAACTGAGATTTTATTTGACAAACACAACCGCACACGATCAAACACGTTTGTCAAACAGACCTTCAAACAAAATTTTCATCAAACACGTCAAACATTTTCTATGTTTGACAAACACATCAAACACGACCGCACACGATCAAAAAATTTGACAAACACGTTTGTCAAACAGAAATTTGATCAAATATTTGATCGTCTAAGGGGCCCATAACGCAGATGCGATCTAAAGGGCGCCACACACGTTTATTGTATGTTAAGATAACATAATTATTACCTATAGTATCTTCGCCGTGTGTGGCGCCCTTTAGATCGCATCTGCGTTACGAATCGGCGCCTGTCGGTGAAAGGCTTTAGTCAGTGTACGCGGGATGCGTGTGACGTCACGGTGACGGTCGATAGATACTATAGTCCGTTCAACGAGACGAGAGAATTTTTGTAAACAAACCAAAATGTCATTATCATAGATGTCATTTACATATGCAGGGTTTTGTAACCTTTTTTTCGTACACAAATTTTTTAAATGTAAAATATATTTATATTTTGATAATTACTTAATTAATTAAATTTAATTATGTATATAAGATTTGAAATAATTAATTATCAAAATGTACATTTATTTTACATTTTACATTTAAAGTTTAAGTTTAGTTTAATATAATAATATTATGGCTGATTTACACGGAGGCAATGACTGCCGGCAGTGCTCACGAGTGCTGGCGCCGAAAACTGACTTCGACAATTTACACGATGGCAGTGGTAACGTCTGTAGTCTTATGGTGTACACACGTCTGTAAAGTCAGTGCGGATAAATGAATTCTCGTTGGTTATTTTCATTTGTAGATAAATTAATTTTAATTAAAAGATTTTTTTTTGTTGAATTTGAATGCATAGATTACAACTTATTATTTTCCATCTTTTAGTTATTTTTTTTAATATGGCAATGTAGTTATTTTTTTTTTAATTTCATTTAAACACCATATTGACTGTTTTCAATAGTATAACAAGTTTTAAGCATACTGTAAAAAAAAAAAATCATTTGAATATACCGAGTAAGATCTACGGAAAAATAAAACAATGGTAAATAGTTTGATGGATTGTGCCATGATACTAAAACTTTTCTATTTTTTTTAAATGATATAAATAATTTTGTATTCGGGTCATTGCAGATATTGAACATTTTTTAAATTTTTATTTGACTATTTACTTTTTAAAAAAATATTGATTTTTATTTTATATAATTTTATAAAAATATTAATTTTTATTTTATATAATTTTGTTATGTGATGCAGCGTGGTCCCACTACACTGACGCTGCAGCGACTGACTTCGGCATTTACACGGTGACAGTTGCGCTAGCGTGGGTGGTGGGGGTAGCGGACTGACGCCGAAAAATATGGAGCGGGAATTTAAAAGTCAGTACTGACGCGACATCGCTGTACTGTCGTCAAAACAATTTACACGATGGCAGTGACAGGTCAGCACTGACTCCGTAGGAAACTGCCGGCAGTCACTGACGCCGTGTAAATCAGCCATTAGTTTATTAGTTTAATTTTAAGTTTAGGATTTTAGGTACAAATGAAATATTAATGATTAATATTACTAAAATATTTATTAGATACAAGCTGCTGTGCCCGCGACTTCGTCCGCGTGGAATTTAACGACAAATGATAAATGAATGATAAATGAAAACATTTCTTTCGCCATAAGGTGATACACACACTTACCGAAAGTAAAAAAAAAAAATGATACAAAAAAAAGACTAAACAATAATAACAAAAAGTTAGGCAGCATAAAATCAAACAATAAAATAAAAAATAAAAATTTATATCTTAACATAAGGTACATTACAAACTTACGTAATGTACCCAGTGTTGTAAGCAACCTTAACTTAGTCAAAATATTAAGTTATAATGTCTCGGTAGACATTACCTACCTACTTTATCCTCGGCTTTATTAAATATTACAATAAATAACAATGTCCCTAGTGTAGGCCGAGAGAAAAAAAGCCGGAGGAAAAAAACTCTCGGTACTCTTTTAAAAAATGCACACTAAAATGCAAATAATTATTACAAAATCCGAATGTTTTCAAAATCAGACTATCTTGACAGATTTGACGTTCGAACTTGACGAGAGACGTGCAGCAGATAGCAAACAAACAAGATAGAAGGAGATAGACTATATTTTGTTTGTTCCGTCGTCACTATCAAATAATGATGCGCTTTGTTTACAAAATTTCTCTCGTCTCGTTGAACGGACTATAGATATACAGGGTGTATTTGGAACGCATTGAAAAACGAAGAGGTATGATAGTGTTGGCTTAACCTGACATGATACAAGTGAAAAAAAAGCGAAAAGAAATTATTTGTTTTTTCCTGTTTTCATCATTTTTTTGGTATAGTCCGGTTTGGGAAAAATAATGAAACAGAAATTTGAAGATAATGCTTTAAAATAATCGTGTTTGGAACAAACTGTCAATGTAATGCAAACCGCTCATACGCGCCACCAGCTGACAGAGGTCAACGGCACGCGGTAAACGTACTCGCCGCCGCGCGCACGTTTAATTTTCGTTCCGCCGCCTCCCGCGCCCCGCGCGGCTCGCGGTCAACGACTACTCGTCACAATGTGTATGATACATTGCTGCCTCACATAATACATAAGTCCTAAAATGTTCTTAAAAAAACGTTTCTGGGATAAATGGTTATATGCATTATATAGTATATAAATAGTATATTACGTGGTTTAAATCTTACAAAGCGTTCCAAATACACCCAGTATAGAAATAGATTGTAATTTTGTGATATTTAAATATAAAACGTACTTAATATGAGTAGGTACTTATAAAGTAGAAGCTGGTTTTGTGCAAGAAGTAGATTCTTTCATACTATTTGATTACCTAATAAGTAATCGTAAGTTTACCAGCGCTGAAATCCGTGGTTGGAAATCTTATTTATCTACTTATGTAGCTACTTATTAGTAACCTTTACATCTAAGCCGTTAGTAGAAGGCAGGTGTAAGAAAGAATGAATGTAAAATATAGCATTGACGTATTCAAAACTTATGAATGGCATGTATAACGCTTCACTCTGTAATATCCCACTGCTGGACAATAAGCCTCTTTCCCCATGTAGGAGAAGGATCGGAGCTTAATCATCACGCTGCTCTTACACACCAACGTGTACTTATAAAGTATGTACTTATTAAGTTATTACTTTATTAGTAATCTTTAGGTCTAATCTAAGCTGCTGTAAGTAGTAGGTAGGTGTAAGAAATAATTCATTCTTGTACTTTACCTATACATTGATACATTCATGTATAGGTACAGGGACGTATTCAAAACTTATGAATAAAATATTTATAGTATACTAATACTATATTGTTAAACGAATGTTGTTTTCATTCATTCTTAAGTAGATCTCTTCGTGTATGAAATTTTACGACACTTTAATCTAGGGGACATCTAGACACGCGGCAGCGTGTCAAGCCAAGTTCAAGCAAAAGAACTGGCGACCCAGCGCCGTGTGTATCTCTCCAATAGTGAGGCACTTGTCAAAAAGTCCCTGAAGCTCTCCTCTCAGGTGTTCCAGGGCTATACTTAGAACACGCCCTGGAACACCATCTGGCCTTGGTGCCGTCCTTTATATTATATTTTACTAAATATTTTTACTAAATCTATTATAAAGTATGTTTCATTGTATTATCAGCTCGGTGAAGATCGATTTAGTTTCAGACCTTAGACCAAAAAAATTGTTAAACATCAAAAAATATTTACAGTATTCAAATTAAGACACTAAAACCCAATCATAATAATTATGTTTTAAATCAGTTGACAAATAAACAAATCCTTTTTTCAGAAGAGGATCAAATAGACCAAAACATTTCAACGGGGTCTAAAGAAACATATTCTATAGATGGACTAAGGGCATACGAAGATGTCAAAGATATATCAGATGATGATGTCCCTCTTAAGAATATAAGCTTGAAGATACATTCGGAGACCAAGCAGGATAGTGTGAAAAATAAGAAACTTAGGAAGTTCAATACAGGTATTAAGAGTAACAAACATTCGTCCATCGATTCACACAAACTCGCGTGTTTCATATTAGTAAGATTGTTTTTTGAAGACGCCGCGTTGGCACAACGGTCACAGCACTGGATTGTGCCTGTTGCGCTGGCGGTTGCGGGTTCGATCCCCGCACATGACAAACATTTGTATTGGCCATGCAGATGTTTGCCGTGGTCTGGGTGTTTGTGCAGTCCTTGTGGGTCTCCCCACCGTGCCTCGGAGAGCACGTTAAGCCGTCGGTCCCGGTTGTTATCATGTACACACCTGATAGCGATCGTTACTCATAGTAGGGAATATATCCGCCAACCCGCATTGGAGCAGCGTGGTGGATTAAGCTCTGATCCTTCTCCTACATGGGGGAAGAGGCCTATGCCCAACAGTGGGATATTACAGGCTGAAAAAAAAAAGATTGTTTTAATAGTTAATTTTTTTAAGTAAAACTTCTTTACGCACGTCTGACTTGTGGAGTAAACTGGTAAATGCGTGACGAGCGCGTTACGAAAAGTGTGATTGAGCGAGGCGAACGGAAATTGAGATGGAGATATGAGTTAGATGGAGCTAAAGAAGTTTTACTTCAGTCGTGTGGTCATAAGTTTGAAATTATAAATACTTCCTTTAGATTATCATTGTGTACTAACAAGAACGTTTCAGGTGCCTTTAATCCTCTGAAACTGCCAAACAAAGAAAAAGCGAATGAAGTAGTAAGAGTCAGTAAAGAAGATGTTCCTGAAAAACCAAATCTAATACTAGAAAATAAGCCAGAGGAAAGTAATGAAATTATTTTAAATACAAGTGCATTAAATAAATCCAATAAAGACTCAAAATATTTAAATAAAATACCTAAAATAGTAAGAAGGTAAAAAAGTATGAGCCTTCGAAAAAAATACAGAAAGATTATTTTTTAACTAATTCTAACAATAATCTTACAGAACCACATGTAACAAATAATCCAAAAATACATAACCGAAATGAAACATTAACACTAAATGAAACTAAATCAGCAAATAATATAAACTTAGCACTTCCAAAAACTTCGAAAATACAAATAAATGACAAACCAAATGACAAAAAACATGACAGCTACTTTTTAGTTCCGAATAATAAATACATTTGTAATATATGTAATTATGAAACTGTAAATAAAAAATACTTAATTATTCATTTACGTTTGCACGATACTAAAGAAAAGATACATTGTTGTAGTCAATGTCAGTATATGACTAATGTGAACAGCCATTTTAAAACGCATCTTAAAAAACACACAGGGGAAAAACCATACGAATGTCATATTTGTCAAAGAAAATTTAGTCAAAGCGCTGATTTAAAGAAACACATAAGAACAACACAGGTGAAAAACCATACGAATGTCATATTTGTCAAAGGAAATTTATTCAAAGCAATGATTTAAATAGACACATAAGTATACACACAGGTGAAAAACCATACGAATGTCATATTTGTCAAAGAAAATTTAGTCAAAGCGCTGATTTAAAGAAACACATAAGAACACACACAGGTGAAAAACCATACGAATGTCATATTTGTCAAAGGAAATTTAGTCAAAGCGCTGATTTAAAGAAACACATAAGAACACACACAGGTGAAAAACCATACGAATGTCATATTTGTCAAAGGAAATTTATTCAAAGCAATGATTTAAATAGACACATAAGTATACACACAGGTGAAAAACCATACGAATGTCATATTTGTCAAAGAAAATTTAGTCTTAAGTTTAGTTTAAATAAACACATAAGAACACACACAGGTGAAAAACCATACGAATGTCACATTTGTCAAAGAAAATTCATTCAAATCGTTCATTTAAATACACACATAAGAACACACACAGGTGAAAAACCATACGGATGTCATATTTGTCAAAGAAAATTTAGTCAAAGCGCTTCTTTAAATAGTCACATAAGAACACACACAGGTGAAAAACCATACGAATGTCATATTTGTCGAAGAAAATTCAGTCGAAACACTCATTTAATTAGACACATAAGAACACACACAGGTGAAAAACCATACGAATGTCTCCTTTGCCCAAAGAAATTTAAACAAAAAGGTGGCTTAAACTATCATTTAAGAACTCATCATACAGAAATAAAGCAAACTGTCGCTTAAGTTATGTTTTAACTTAAATAAATTAAAATTATATTTTACTTTATATTTGAGTTTACTCCTTCAGAAGCAATATAAGGAAGTGAAATGATAGAGTGACACTTCAGCGCTTTTAGCTTTTATGTAAGGTTCGTTACCTAGTTGACCCGCGTTTATCGTATCGATACTAATAGCATGCGTCTGTTTATGTTATAATAGCAGTTTTAAATTTTAATTTGATTCAATAGAAAACTTCAATTTTTAAAAATCACAATAATTGTTCTTAAGGAGTAAACTCTAATCGCGTGTCGGAGTTGACACACGCTTTTATTACAAGCTTTTATTTAACTTGCAATGTATGTATGTATGTATGTATGTAACTTTAATGAATGTTTGTTCGGGTGAAATCTTGAAACTCAATTTTGAAGCAGATATCTTCAACCAATTGAGCTGAAATTTTGTATACAGGTTCAATTTGGATGACAATGCATGGTTTGTATGTATGTAAGTATGTTTGTTCGGGTGAAATCTTGCAACTCAATTTTGAAGCAACCAATTGAGCTGAAATTTTGTATGCAGGTTCAATTTGGATGACGATGCATGGTTAACTTTGTGACGTCACTTCACTTATTTTTAAGGTGAAACGTAGTTTACTTATGTACGACGATGTAAACGATGCTCTCTCAAAGGTTGTCTATTGGTTCGATTCAAATAATTTATTATTAAATAACAAAAAGACAAAATTAATAAAATTCACTACACCTAATGTTAAACTTGTTGATAATGGTGTAGAATTAGGAGGGGAAATGTTAAAACCAGTAAAATCCACTAAATTTCTAGGGATTACTATAGATTCGAAATTGCAGTGGGATCTTCATATTGAGGGGTTAGCGAATAGGCTCAGCTCTGCAGCGTTCGCGGTAAAAAGAATTAGACTTATTACGGACGTAGATACAGCTCGCGTAGTATATTTTAGTTATTTTCATAGTATCATGTCCTATGGAATCTTATTATGGGGAAATGCAGCTACCGTTAATACTATTTTTGTCCTGCAGAAAAGAGCTATTCGTGCAATTTATAGTTTAGGCCCTAGAGTATCATTAAGAGATAAGTTTAAAGAAATAAAAATATTGACTGTTGCTTCTCAATATGTGTACGAAAATGTTATGTATGTTCATAAAAATATACACGAATTTCGCAGGAATTGCGACATGCATAGCATTAATACTAGGAACAAACACAAACTTGTAATGCCTGTAACTCGCTTACGCCGCGTCAGTAATTCTTTCTATGGACAATGTATACGCTTATACAACAGGCTCCCAGAAAACGTTCAAAAAACTTCTATTGCGAAATTTAAAAAAATTGTAAAAGAACGTTTGTGTACTAAAGGATATTATTCGATTAACGATTTTATAGAAGACAGTACGCCTTGGGAATGATGTGATCGCCTCCAGGCTATTTCAACCTATGAAATTATTGTAAATTTCAATCTTCTTTGGAAAAAAAAAAACATGATTAAAAATTATATTAGTCCCGCTGAGTTTCTTTCGCCAGTTCTTCTCAGGTCAGAGGCTTTTTCTTTCCGAACTGGTAGTAGACTCATGACGTTCAGTAAGAAATTGTAATAATTTTATGCTGAATAAAATATTTTGAATTTGAATTTGAATTTGAATTCTAAATCCAATATGGCAGCATATCCAAGAGTGTAGACTAGTTATTTTTAGTGCACTTCTACAATATGGGTATCAAATGAAAGGACTTGCTAAGAATAATTCGAATAAAATAATAATTAAAAGAAAACAAAAAACCCGCCTGCATAAAAAACACCTAATAGAAAATGAACTGAAAAGACTGAAACAAGATAAAAATTCAAAATTACACAACGCTAGCGAAACAAATCGAAACAATATCAAACATTATGTACTATAATACACTTAAAAATATCAATACGGTAGTCCTTTAAAATTGTATGCAACATCGGACATAATATGCAGTCGGAGACATGCACAAAGAGAGAATGATTTGACTTATCCTTCAATTTCATATTGTTATTTTGTATTATTTGATATTGTTTCGATTTGTTTCGCTAGCGTTGTGTAATTTTGAATTTTTATCTTGTTTCAGTCTTTTCAGTTCATTTTCTATTAGTTGTTTTTTATGCAGGCGGGTTTTTTGTTTTCTTTTAATTATTATTTTATTTATGTCTTTTTAGTTAGACAAATTACGTAATCGGTTCAATTCATTAAAATAGTTTACATCATGTGGTTGATTAAGTAATTTATTAACGACGAAAAAAATGAGGCCGTTCTAAAGTTGCCACGTATATATCATTTTTATCTTTGACCGAGCATAACTTTTTACAGAGTAGTCCGAAGTTGATAATTCTTTTTTTAAGGGAAAGGCTACACCCCAAAATTGACCGTCGGACGTTGCCTAGGAGGCGAGGAAGAAGCTCGGCTCGCATCTTGCTTGCCATAGGCATGGGAAAGAGCAAAGTCAACATTTTTTAAACTTTCTTATTGTATTTCTTTATTATTATTACAGTTATAATAATCACAATATACATTTTTGAAATCCTTGTATTGAGCCCTTTAATTTGATACCCATATTATAGTATTCTAAAAAATAAATTATTTGTTCATTAACTACAATGGCTTCGCACAGCCGCCATGTTTGTTTTTTTTTAATGTCACACATCTAAGAACACTTGGGCTGCTAAGACAAATCTAACGATATCTCAATTATGCAAATCCGTTCAGCGATTCTAGAGAAATCAGGTAATTAAGAATATTACATACATACAAGATACGCGCGAAAACCATAACCCTTCCTTGGCAGTCGGGTAATATAGTGACGTGATAACCGACTAAAAAGTTAAAAATAAATTAAAAGTAAAAAACCTTTTTCAAAACAAGCTTTTATTTGAATGTGCTAAAACGAAAAAAAAAAATTTTACTTTAAAACTTTTACTATCTACTTATAAAGTCATTACACATAATCTATATGATATAAAAGCTTGTCGCGAGATTTGCTTGTAAACAAGTAAATTAAATAAAGTGATGTGATTGATTTTAATAATAATAATAATGGTTTATTGCCACACAACAAAAGAAAAATACAGAAATAAAAGTACAAACAAAATCTTAAATATAAATTAATAGACTGACTAGCCCGTTGGCGCAGTTTGTAGTGATCCTGCTTTCTGTTCCGGGGGTTGTGGGTTCGATTCCCACATCGAGTCTGGGTGTTATATACATATTTATTTATATATTTATATATATGTATTATTTATAAGTATGTTTATCGCAAAAAAAATATATTTAGCTAGACCAGTCGGCTGTTACCTATAACACAAGCATTAAGTTGCTTACTTTAGGAACAGACGACCGTGTGTGTATTGTGTAGATATTTATTATTTATTTATTATTAAATAGAACAAATAAAAGACTACAAATTACTCTTTTTGTGGGCAAAGGGAAAGTCTCAGCTTCTGCTGTCACGAGCGACCTTGTGCAGCGCTGTTTTTCAGTCTTTCCCTCTCCCTTAGGTGTCTTTTGGGAGATCCAGGTTCCATCCCCGATCGCCGCTACAGCATTAAAGGTATAGGTGCATAAAACATCCATAACGTTAATAATTAATAAATATGTACATAATTTGAAATTAAAGATTAAAAAATTAATACAACTGAAGGCATGTGTGTGTGAGTGTGCACGCGGTTGAGTGTGTGTGTTTGTGTATATGCACGCGTGTGTGAGTGTGATGAGTGTGTGTGCGCGCGTAAGTTTGAGTGTGTGTGTGTAGTGTGGTTTGTGTGGACTTACCTTTTATGGCAGAGTTGGGCTGTGATTATCACAACAAAAAAACCCTTTAGATCCAGGCATTAAAATTTTCAAACTAAGGAAATACGAGTACTCATATCTCGCGACAAGCTTTTATATCATATAGATTATGTGTAATGACTTTATAAGTAGATAGTAAAAGTTTTAAAGTAAAAATTTATTTTTTTCGTTTTAGCACATTCAAATAAAAGCTTGTTTTTAAAAAGGTTTTTTATTTTTAATTTATTTTATTTTTTATTTTATTTTTTCAATTAAAATACAATCCTTTTTACGACGTATTAATGTTCTGATTGTAAGATTACAATTTTCATTTAATTGTTCGGTTGATAAGTGATAAACTGATAACCATTGTTACATAATTTTATGCCACTCATGGTATAATTATTTTTTCGTATGTCAAATAGTCTTTATCTATAAAATGCTTTGTTTTTGTTTATTTATAAAATTCCACAGTGTGGGTGTGATTTGTTGTCTTTAATTGAAGTTTTTAATTTCTCCTTTTTTATTTTAAGATAACTTTTAATTATTTCTTAAATAGTTCTTATGATTACTTTAATAATTTTACTTTTTTAATAAAATACTTGTTTGTCATTTTGGCTTTTTATTTTTGCTTCTACATGTCCCTTCTTGTTTTGTAATGAGGAGTAGGAATACATTCAAAATGTTTCATATTGAGCTCACACGGCTACATAAAGTTAAACCCTTGCGCTAGTGATGTAGCAATTATCGAGGTTTTCTCAAGAACCTTTCACAGAGAGTGTCAATGATGATATATCAGCCATTGTACCTACGTGGAGGATAAGATCCGTCAAGTAGATTTTTATACGAATAGGAAGCTATTTACGTCGATATAATTTTTATTTTATAAATTTCAAATAGAATATCTGTACCTATTTATTAAAACTGTTCGCCCAGTGTAAATTTGAAAAAAAATGTAAATTTGACCATATTTATAATAAACTAGCTTCTGCGCGCGACTTCGTCGGCGTGGACTCCGGTCCTATTGGTCTTAGCGTGATGATATATAGCCTATAGCCTTCCTCGATAAATGGGCTATCTAACACTGAAAGAATTTTTCAAATCGGACCAGTAGATCCTGAGATTAGCGCGTTCAAACAAACAAACAAACTCTTCAGCTTTATTATATTAGTATAGACAAAGAGTACCTACCTATATATGCGCGTGTGTGTGTCAAATACATACCTAGTAATTTGTTTTAATGTTTTTTTATTGGTTTAATGTCTGTTATGCATAATTAAAAAAAAATTAGCATTCTGCACTCCTTTATTAAAACTGTGTGCGAAATTTCATACCCATCTGTTCGCGCAATTTTCGTAAAAAGCACTACAAAGTATTAATAAATCGTCAAGTCATTTTGGTCCTCTAATGACACGTGAAAGAGGATGTTATAAAGTACGCCCGGGAAAAAACGGACTTCGATAACATCGACAAGTAATACGACGTAGGTTGTCTTTAAAACAGTAAATTAAATAGGTGAGCATCATTAGAGATAACTCAAAATGTACTCCTCAGATCTCGGTTAAATTGAAATGGGACCACATGACACGCACCACCTTTCGATAAAAAAATCATCGGTACCCTTAGTCAAAAGTTCTGAGTTTACATAAACAATAATTGTGTTTGCTCGCAAACGAAAAAAAACCGACTTCAATGACATCGACAAGTAATACAACGTATCTAATAAGACGAAAAAATAGTCAGGTAAATACGCGCTATTAAAGATTACTCAAAAAGTTGTAATCAGATCTCGATCTAATTTAAACAAGACTACATGACAAGTATTAGCTTTCGATTAAAGTAAGAATGGAAAATGGGACCATGTGACACGCAAAACATTTCAAATAAAACAAAATTGATCGAAATCGGTCAACCCAGTCAAAAGTTCTGAGCGAACATACATAAAAAAATAAAAAAATACAGACGAATTGAGAACCTTCTCCTTTTGTAGAAGTCGGTTAAAAATACAATTTTTGTAATGTGTTTTTTTATATAGGTACATAACTAAGTCGGCAAACAAGGGTACGGGCTCACCTGACAGATGGTAAGCGATTACCGTAGCTTATAGACGCTTGCAACACCAGAAGCATCGCAATTCGCAAGCGCGTTGCCGACCCCAGCCCCACTGGTCACCTTACTCACCAACAGGAACACAACACTGCTCGAAAGCAGTATTATTCAGCTGTGATCTAAAATAATTAAATAATATTTTGATTTATAATAATTGAAATAGTTTGGATTTCTACTTTTGAAGTGAAACTTCTTTAAATAGGCGCATGAGGGTGAAATTTTTACGGATGAAACGGCAACGTTTTGATGACGTCATCCGCCTCGTGTCTCGCTTCACCTTACTTTTCAATTAGTTTTTAATTTTTTTTTCAATTAGTTTACTTAGGGGCCCATGCAAACCACGTTTTTTAAACGCGCCGTTGACTCGCGTGTGTAGCGATACAGACGCGATGCAAACGCGCGTGTGTATCGATACAGACACACCGGTGCCACCCGCCGTTTGTATCGATACAAACGACAGCAAACTGCTCTGTATGGAAAAAGAACGCCGTCGACGCGCGTTTCTAAAACTTGGTTTGCATAGGCCCCAAGAAGTTTCACTTTTGAATTTTGACATGTCGCTCATCCAGAACGACATCGTCACAAATGCAAAATCTCTAAAATGACTTTTTCATTCCAAAAGATCTCATTTCGTACATACTTTCTAGCTCGGACTAAGAATCAAGATGGACTTGACATCCAAATAACAATACCATGTAAGAGCAGGCCAAGTATATATCAAAGTTCCGAAGAGTGATAAGGATTAAGGACAACAGCATGTTTTTTTGTCTTTGTCATAGTTTCACTTTTTTTTGTTGGGCACAGTTGCGAACTGTGCCCAACAAATCTTACGTGTATATTTGTTATCGTCATTCACTGCGAATTTCAATTGATTTTTATTTGTTTTTATGTTAAATTTAGTGTTAAAAGTGAGGAGAAAGCAATAATTATGGTGCATTGCTGTGTAGTTGGCTGTAAAAGTCGCAGTGAGCGTAAATTAGAAAACATAACCTTTCATTCGTAAGTATGATTTTCTTTGGTTTGAGTCGTTTGATTTGTAAAGACAATTAAAGTTTCCTTTAGAATACACAATGTCAAGATCTAATATGCAGGATTACACTAAGAAATGTCTGAAATTCTCGTTTTTAAATTAATGATGTATTCAGTATTAACCGGATAAGTTTAGTAATACACAAGTAATCGTCAAATACGGTGAAATGATAATGTCTTGCGGCCATTTTGTGCGACTTTTAAATTTTATTGGATTATTCTTATTTTAGGAATACCAGTACTTACAAATAAAAATTACCCATAATTTTGGTAATTTTATGGGCAATTTTTTTGTTTATTTTTTTTTTTATAGAGAAAATTAAGTCTTTATTTCGGTTTTCTTATAAATATTGTTCAAAGATATTGAGTTAAAATTTGTAAACTAGCCTAGTTTAATTAACCCATTTACGCCCGCTGTCCTCGTTTGGGGACATTTATTGAACTACCTAGATTTTCTGTTATATTTTAGTTATCTTTTGTTTAGAGGTGAATCTGCACTGTTAAAGAGTGTAGCTTTATGATACGACGTGTGGTTTTGTATTTTAATGGATTAATTTAATAAAACAAGTGACTTTATTTACTTCATTGAGCAAACAGGTATTCGACCAAGGGTAAGTGATTTTTTTTTAAATTTACACCACTATTTACTACATGATTTTTATATTTTTTACTTGGCTATATATCTACTAGTAAAAATTGCTATTCTGTTGGATATTTTCGAAGACTGAATCATAATTGGAGGTATTTTAGTATGGTGTCCCCGAATGGGTCCAATGGGCTAATAGCTAACATTTTTGTTTTTTATTCGCAGGTTTAGTTTTGATGTAAACAATGAAGAAGCAATCATTTAATATTGCCAACGAGTATCGAGGACTTGCTAAAGCTATCGAAAGTGTCGAAGGGCCTTTTGGAAAAAATAAATGCCGTTCCGCATGAATATATCGTTAGGTATTTCGATAACTTTTTCACCAGTCACATGTTGCTGCGAGATTTGCGTGAAGCTGGTTATCGTTCGACTGGCACTGTGAGGGAAAATAGGACTAGGAAATGCCCACTAGTATCTGTCAAAGACATGAAAAAGAAGACCCGTGCAGAATTTGACCACCGATTCGATACAGCCAATCAAATTCTGTTCGTAAGATGGCTTGACAACAGTGTTTGTACCATAGGTACAAACTATGACTTTGTTCATCCTCTGGGTAAGGTAAAAAGATTGAGCTCTACAGAAGGAGGAAAGGTAGACGTGGATGTCCCTCTTGTCTTCCAGAACTACAACAAAGGCGTGGACGGAGTCGATCAAGCTGATCAGTCTATCGCAGTGTATAGAATGGCTATACGTGGCAAAAGGTGATGGTTGTGGGTTCTATTTACCTATATACTAGATTTGGCTGTAGCTAATGCTTGGCGTATTCATGTCATGACTGCTGAGGACAAATTAGACCAGCTCCATCGTATCACTCGACAATATTTGAAGAATGTAGGTATTGAAAGATCCGACGGAAGGCGTCGTAAACCTTCTTCAATAGTGCCAGGTATGAGTCAAGATGGTGTTGGACACTTCCCTCAGACACTGCCAAGCCAGATACGATGCATCGTTTGCCATATGAAAGCACATTGACAATTTAAAAAGTGTATAAAACCATTGTGCATCGATAAAGGATGTTTCGAAAAGTACCACACATAAACCCATTGGCCCCATTTGAGGACGGTGTTTTTTTATATATATAGGAAAGTTTTTTTAAAAGTTTTTTGTAAGAAAATATTTTGTTAGTCATTTATAAATATATAAATAAAGTTTTTTTCAAAATTTTGCTAGTACTTTGTATTTGGGTCCAAATGGGTTAATACTTTTAACAAGTGGTTCCATTCTTTTCCTCCATTACATAAGTTTATAGTTTATAATCAGTATTTTCTTACTACGTAATACATAAATATGAGATTAAGGTGATTATATAAAATTTAGTGTATGGTGTGATAAATTATATTCGTTTTCAGATTCCCAAAAGACACGGTACTGCGTGATTCATGGATAAAATCAACAGGTTGAAGAAATTGGACTCCAGGAAAAACTACGTCTTGAAGTATTAACATTATAATTTTGTGAGTTCCTAGTGCTGTTCAAATTAAATAAAATATATAAAAGTGAAGTCTTTTTATTAATAAGCCCAACACAATTAACAATTCTCTTCAATTATTGATTGACTTTTTATTTACATTTTTGAAAATCCTTATACGCTCCCCCCGCCACTAAAAAAGTAAACATCATATGAAGTTTTTTTCCTTTTAGCATATAATCTTCTAGATCCAATAGGTCTTCAAAAGGTGGGAGTGACAACACAATTAATTAATTCAATAGGATAGAATTATATAATATACCACGAAGCCGTCATGCGTCAGTCTAAAAAAAAATAAAAAACGGGGTAACATTTTGATGACCTGGTAACCCTGCGTTTTGAAGTACTAGTATCTTTGTCCCTTTCGGGTGTACGCGGTTGTCAAGTCCACCTTTGAATCTTTGATTCTTAGTCCGAGTTATGAACAGGGTCGTACATGCCTTTGTGAGATGCAACCAAATTATATAATTACAATAATGAAGAACAAGTACAAAATGAAGATAATAATGGTTAATAATTGTAATAAATATTAAGACATATTTTAGAAATATTATCATATGGTTTTTAATTGTTGATTATAAAAAGAGTTGTTAATGTAAAGTGTCACATCCGGTAGTCAGAGGTGGGGCAGAGTGTGGTTGTTTATTATCTAGTATAAAAGGGTGAGAATAGCAATGCGGAGGGACTGGCCTCCAAGACTTGGAAAGAGGAACGTCACTCTGCCCCCTGTCGGTTCTATCTGGCTCTGAGTACCTACTTCTTATTTCAGATAAGTATTTTGTTTATTAATTGTTTAAATGTTTAAATTATTGGTTATAATTGATAATAAATAAAAGGTTTAATTATTTTGTCGTAATAGCTAACTTTAGATAAATGAATAATTGTAAATTTAACTATAACTTAAATAATATAGTAAATATATTCTGTTTGTATTTGTATGTACTTTTTATTTTTTTATTCTTATATATACACCACTTCTAACATCAGAAGTGGGATCAGATCTCATTTCGCCCACTTCATTTGTTGTTTTGCTGTTGTTGATTGGAGTTTTAATTTCTTTGTTTAAGTTTTATTTTTAGGGGGTATGACAGTTAGTTACAATACTTAGTGGTGATTAGTGGGTACATAAATATTTTAGTTATTTTCGGTCGTTCTGTTGTATTCTTATCAGTGTACAAGTGGTTTTTGTTCAGTGTTCGATTACGTAATTCGATTTACTGGTTATTTGTTGAATTTACTTTTGTTTTGTTACGTGATACGTAGGTAGTTGTGAAGTGATTGATTTTTCTAATAGATTCTGTGTTTGTTTCGATTTCAGTTACAATGTCGGATCGTGAGCATGATCGTAGTGCGAGCCGTCGTGGTAGTCGCAGCCCCAGTCGTGAGCGTCGTCACAATAGCCGTGGTTTTCGCGACGGTTATGAGTGTCGTGATAACTCTCAGCGTCGCGACAGTCGTGAGCATCACAGTGACATCCGGACCAGATAGTGAGTTGTTGGATATCTTTGTCAGGATAGTCGAGCGATATTTTGTTTTTATTTACAAATACGCACATGATAGATTAAGGAAGATGCCAAAAGGTCATATAAAAATTGAGTTTAATGTAGATAACGATCATAATGGTGAACATCTTAGTGATGTGGCATTCTGAAGACCGTAGTATGTGTAGTATCAGGAGGATGATACACTGTGACGTGATCCAAGAGGGATACAAGTTGTGAAGCCGTGGCCTGGGGAAGGGTGGCTTACATAGTTGTTAGTGTTGTAGAAAATGAGTTTCGTTATTGAAAGTTTTATTTACGTTAGTACATGACTCTGAATAGTTATATTTGCTCTAAGTTAAGTTTTTTGTGATTACCCACTTGTTTGTGATAAAGTTTTAATATCATCTTAGCTTGAGTATTTCCTATTACCCTCTGTAACGGATATTTTTGTGTTTGTTTCTACTATCATACACGATATTTTAACTATTGTTGTTTGTTGAAGTGCCGATTCAGCGTAAAGTTAGAAACGCTATCTTCCGAATAGTTAATTTGATCATTGATAAGATGATAAATTGTTAATTGATTGAGATTGGCGGGATTGTTCTAATTTGTAAGTAAATAGGCAGTTATTGTTTAATTATTGTGCTGCTAACGTCGTTACTCGATACGTGGTGTGAGATTAATGTTATAACTTATTCAGTATAGTTAAGTGTGTATCGTGAATGTGTATAGCTATAGATTTGAAGTGAGGAAATAAGTGTTTCATTGAGGGTTTTCAGTCTTTTTCTACCTTTGAGTTATTTAAACTGTGAGAGTTAATTGATAACACTTTGGAACAATCGTCAGCCCGTTATAAGTCGTTGTAAGTAGCTTTTAAAATTCTTATTAATTCGATCATTCCTCCAAAGAAACAGGCTTTTAATATCCTATTGGCGATTTTCTTTCGTTACAAAATGAATAGCGTAATCAAACGAAACTTGATCCGAAATATTGAGGCCCTTTTCGCGTAATAGAAGTTCTCGAAGGTAGTCGGTATACGGTAGTAAGGTAGTATGGTACTTAAGGCTCTAAATTGTAATCGTACCTACAAATTTGCTCACGAAAGTTTAAAAAAAATACTAGCACGTCATGTACCAGACGAAATTGATGTAATCGATGATGAATATGTTCAAGTTTAAGTAGATGGAGAGACTCGAGTAAATGACTCTATCGACCATAATATCGTGGTCTATTGAGACCATAGCGTGTGGTCGCAGGGGTGACTGACACGGGCGATGGATCCGTGGGAACCAAATTGTGGAACAAGGTATATTTATTTATTTTTATTTGATATGTACTTAACCATATACTAACCATAATATATAAAAACCATAAAGTGTATGTATAACTAGGCACTGATGAAATTGTTATGATTATGACCGTGTGAGATGTTGTGATAACGTGAGATGATGAGAGCTGCTGCGAAGGTGGCCTGGTGTGAAGTCTAGACACCACGAGGCAGCACGTGGTGGGACTGATCACGACAGCCCAACCTGAGAGTGATACCTCTGAGCTGACCACGGTGCGGCCGTGGTAGACAAGTATATACCATAGATTGAGAGGTAATAATGTGTGCTGCGAAGGTGGTCTGGTGTGAAGTCTGGACACCACGAGGCAGCACGTGGTGGGACGGATCACGACAGCCCAACCTGACAGTTTTTGAAAGATGATTTGACTTGATTGACTTGACACGAATGAGAAGATGACCTTTGACTTGATTGACTTGACATGAGTGAGTTGAGATTTCATTTATTTTCAGCTATAGATGAAATGATGAATAGATTACTTCGTTCGGTGACGTGGTGGGACGGATCACGACAGCCCAGCCTAAGATATTTGAATTGACCTGAGAGGTAATGATATGTGCTGCGAAGGTGGCCTGGTGTGAAGTCTGGACACCACGAGGCAGCACGTGGTGGGACGGATCACGACAGCCCAACCTGAGAGATTTGAATTGACCTGAGAGGTAATGATGTGTGCTGCGAAGGTGGTCTGGTGTGAAGTCTGGACACCACGAGGCAGCACGTGGTGGGACGGATCACGACAGCCCAACCTGACAGTTTTTGAAAGATGATTTGACTTGATTGACTTGACACGAATGAGAAGATGACCTTTGACTTGATTGACTTGACATGAGTGAGTTGAGATTTCATTTATTTTCAGCTATAGATGAAATGATGAATAGATTACTTCGAGAGCGAAGTAATTTTCAGAATGGCCGTGTGAGATGCAACCAAATTATATAATTACAATAATGAAGAACAAGTACAAAATGAAGATAATAATGGTTAATAATTGTAATAAATATTAAGACATATTTTAGAAATATTATCATATGGTTTTTAATTGTTGATTATAAAAAGAGTTGTTAATGTAAAGTGTCACATCCGGTAGTCAGAGGTGGGGCAGAGTGTGGTTGTTTATTATCTAGTATAAAAGGGTGAGAATAGCAATGCGGAGGGACTGGCCTCCAAGACTTGGAAAGAGGAACGTCACTCTGCCCCCTGTCGGTTCTATCTGGCTCTGAGTACCTACTTCTTATTTCAGATAAGTATTTTGTTTATTAATTGTTTAAATGTTTAAATTATTGGTTATAATTGATAATAAATAAAAGGTTTAATTATTTTGTCGTAATAGCTAACTTTAGATAAATGAATAATTGTAAATTTAACTATAACTTAAATAATATAGTAAATATATTCTGTTTGTATTTGTATGTACTTTTTATTTTTTTATTCTTATATATACACCACTTCTAACACCTTCATCTATGTACAGGGTACTTCCTTTGAGGGAAGTTTGTTATATCTATGGGTACTTCAATCACTCAATCAATCAAATCGTCAATAAAGTATGATATTACTGAAAAATTTTTATAAACGTCATTCCGGAAAAAAAAACTGTAATTTATAGGCGTGAGCTGTCAAAATCAAAAAGCTAATTATACCCCGTCCGGCGACTAATGATCTTTTTGACAGCCCACGCTTATAAATTACAGTTGTTTTTTTTTTCGGAATAACGTACTAAAATTCTACTGTAATGTCATACTTTATTGACGATTTGATTGATTGAGTGAAGTACCCTGTGCATAACAAACAACCACAGACTATGAAACAGTTCTTGAAATAATAAATCGATAATAAATCGATCATATGATAAAAATAATTTTACGTCATGTGATTATTGTTTCTATAAATTTAATACAAAAAAGGAAATAAAAATAGTATCTATAACCCCAAGATTGATTACTTGCAACGAATTAAGTCGAAATCTTGAAATTTAATTGCAAACCAAGAATAAAGAGCAATAACTCTGTTAATTCATTTATTTATTATTTATATATTTCATTTATAATTAAAAAAACTAATAAGCGCATAAATAAATAATATTTTTAAACTAAATGTATTTAATTAAATCGATTGAAAGTTCTTCTTAAATAAAATCGATTATTATTTCGAATCGAATAAATAACGTGGGAGGCAGTCACTAATGTCAAAATTTCTTGAAGTGTCAAAAAGATCATTAGTCGCCGGACGGGGTCACAGAACACATATTACCCTGACGGGAAGAACGAAGACTTCATACAAAAAAAATGCCAACAAGTTGCGACACTAGCGCGCCGGTTTTTGACCCGTGAAACTACTTTTCGCGCCAGATTTTAAACCTGACGATTATTTTTAATTTTAGTATAAAATTTAAGTCTAGCGATGTATCATGAAAACAAAGCGAATTTCAGGCATTTTAAATGAAATGACCTGAATTTCGGTTTGTTTTCATGATTTATACATGTATAAAGAAGTATATTTTAAATAAAACGAAGTTGTAAGCGTTTTTTAAAATTTTTATTTTTCGATTCATGGCTTTTTTCGAAGCTTCCTCAATAAACTGTCTATTTTTTAAAATACAGTGTCGTTTTAAGCAAATACATATTGTTGAAATGATTATATGCATTTTATTTTTATCATAATGATCAGAACAACCAAGCAACCATTCGAAATTTAATTTTCTTTTTAAAATATCTATTAGTTCACTTTTTATTTTCATTTCACAGCCATGCTCATCTAAAAATTTATTAACAATTGTCGCAGCAATCTCCACTGTCTCAGTAAAAGAATTATTAACATAATGTAGACTGTTGTGTATACAATTGTATTCTTTAAAACTTGTGAATAAATGACTTACCTCAGTGTTCTGGTCTGCAAGCAATGTGATTTTGCACTGATGGCAAATGGGTCCTAATTTTTTTATCATAAAACCACAGACATATGCACAAGCTTGCAGTTCACCAGAACATTGAGGTATTACAGTATTAGATGCTTCTACACTTTCTGTTATATCAAATGTTTCAACAGCTACATTTGTTTCTTTATTTGGATTGTCTTGTGTTAAAAAACATTTTAAATCATTTAATATAACATTATTGTCATCTTTGCAGTTCTTATTTTTACTGCTATGCAATAAATTGTTTATCATGGATGTTTTGAGAGCTGCAACAAATTGTACAGTGTTTGGATTGCATCCACAATTGCTGCGGATGCAACCAAAACAGTTTTCTAATGGGTCTTGGTTGAGTCTGCGCGTTGATAAGCTTTCTACATTATATTGTCTTTCTAAATTTGAAAATAGACGCTCAACTGCATTTAATGTTCTAATAAAACCTTCCTGCGAAGGCGGCTTGCATCTGGCCCCAATAAATTCTAATGTCTGGAACATGGTTTTCATTTCTTTAAAATGATTTAAATGTGGGCTTCTTCGGGTAAAATTTGTAAGGAATTTTTTTCCTCTCTTCCGATCAGGCGTATCGCCATTTAAGGTGTCGAACAGCTGGTCTATTTTTTCTATCAGCATGGCTGTCGTTGTTGCTTCTTGTGGAAGTTCATCTGGAAAGAAAACATTTTTTTTAAATTTAATTGTGAAAGGTTAGAGATAATTAAATAAAACTAAAGAAAAACTAAGGCAATTTCAGCATTAGAATTAATTATTATTAGAAATATGTTAGACGTCTCAATTACACCTAATTTAATCTCTGTAAACAATATTCAATAATAAAATTAAGCTGTCAACCTCAAACATTTTATCTTAAATCAAAATGATTTTTTGAATAAACTAAAAATAGTTGATTGATAATGCCAGAAAACATCCCAGCTAATACAAGTTACCTTAATATTAAATGTTTACCATTATGACAACTTACTGTTACCTTAATATTAAATGTTTACCATTATGACAACTTACTGTTTGCAATCTTCGCAAGTATTCCTGCAGCGACTGAGTGGCTGAATACTTGGCAAGCTAAGCTGACCTTCATCTTTTGTTTGAAATTAGGTTCAATGTGTTGCTTAGTTAAAGCAGGTGCAAAAACAAAATTTGATTTAAATTACCTGGTAAAGATTTTCCATCATTTTGCAATGCTTGAGGGCATTTGATATCGTACTTCAGAAAATTATTCCTGAAGCATTTGATTAGGTGAGGTGGGTCTATAATTGTTACAATTTCATGGCCTTTAAAGTCAAAATATGGTTGAGCTACTGAGGAACCAAGAGAGTTTAATGCTTTGATGTTCACACCAAAGTTATCTGATACAGTAGCAGTGACATTTAACCCAGCTTGGAAGCTTGCATCAAGCACCTGTAAATACAAAATATATAAACATAAATATTTTGAGTATGCAGTGGGTTATTTTTTTTTCTTCAGTCAACTATATTAGATACTTACTTCTTTTATAAGAGCAGATAATCTATCAGCTGTAACACAGTCACCAGAAAAGTAGAAAGCTAAAGGTTGCTTCCAATTCTTTCTGATTCCAATGGCCATAAAAAGCAATGCATGTGTGGCTGGCTGCATAGTTCTGCCTTGATTTCCATGATCTTGATAACCATCAATAATGTCTTGTTTACGATTATATTGTAAATTTTTTCGTATGGACATTTCGTCGAATGCCAAAATGCACAGATTTTCTTCTGGTTCCCTATTACTGGTAATTCCTTTAATTGTTTCGAAAATTTGGCTATTTATACCGCATTTCATCGGAATTTTGTTGAGTAATGCTTTTAATGTACCTTCACTTGGTAGACAAAAAAGTCGCCTCAGCAGTCTATAGCAGCCAGTAGACCTCTTGTAGATGCTTAAAGCCATAACTTTGTCATCTATACTCCACCTCCGTCCAGTCAGTTTTCTGGGAGTATTTTGGAGTTGACTTTGCAACAATAATGCAAATGGCCCTGATATATTTTTATCTACGAGACTTTTGACATTTTTATCTGTAGTTAATTGTTTTAAAAGGGCATGTGGTCGTTTCTTGTTTTTTTTTCTTAGTCTCATAATTTCGCTCAAATTTCTCCTACATTTTTTGTAAAGTTTGAGTTTTTTAGGGGATAACTCTACTGACTTGCTTAAATCCAGCTCCCTCAAAATCCCTTTAGTCATTGGCATCTGGAAATATGAAATATATAAATAAGTAAAATATTCTGATCATATAGAATGAAACTTGTTTCTTAAACAATACTTAAGCAGACTGTGGATTCGAAACCTATCAATTACCAACGTAGCTCTTTACATTACATAGGTAGTTTATAACAATGAATAAAACTCTTGATAACTGAGCAAGCATCATTACTTTGATATTAATCAATATAACTAGCAAACATTAGCTTGTTTTTTATTAATATAAGAAATGGATCACTGTGATTGAATTTGTCCAATAAAACATCATCATCAAATTCTTTTAGACCAAAAAATTTGTGAACAAACATTTCACAGGTTTTATCGTTTATTTATTGTTTTTTTTATTTATTTATTTCTTTACACTTTATTGTACACCAAACAAGAAACAAAATAAATAAGCAGCATTAACAGCGATTATTAAAAAAAATGTACAAAAGGCGGCCTTATTGCTTGAAAGAAATCTCTTCCAGGCAACCTTAGGGTAAAGATGATACATTGAAGGTGTAGGTGCACAGTTTATACTTTTTTATTATATTCAATAAATAGACACATACATATATAGATAAATTATTTACATATACATACATACACACATACATACACATATACATAAACCTACTTTAGTTCATACTACATAAATGAGAAGTTTTTACCTAGATTAATAATGACAAAACAACAAAATCATAAGACCGGGAGCCTAAAGCTCATTAGCTTAATAATTATTAAGTCCCATTCATTTTAAGAAAGTGTTGTTTAACGGATTTCTTAAAAATAGGAAGGGATTGAGAACATCTAATTTTCAAGGGCAAGGAATTCCAAAGTCGAGCAGCTTCTATTGTTTGATGTAAGTGAAAATTGGTATACTACAAACCTTCAGGCTAACAGTAGTTGGTTTACATATGGTTGACACCGGAACAGGTGAAGATGTAGTTGGGTTGGCTATGGTTGGCTCCTGAACCGGTAATAAAGTTTCCATTGTTATTAGAACCTGAAAATTACAATAAGATTTTTATGAGCAAAGGTAGATCTCAGTTAAAAAATTAAATTATCAGGATGTTTCAAATGTCACATTCCCATTTTTTGTGTTCAACATGTTGACATAAAATATCAGCCAAGTGCGAGTCGGGCTCGCGCACGTAGGGTTCCGTACCATTGGCTAGGTAAACACCAGTAGGTACATTGATTTTAATATCGGGCAAAAATCGGCAAAAAAGTAATTTTCGTTGTATGAGCCCCCAATTATTTTTTTATATTTAATTTTATTATTTATTATTAAAGTAAATACACAATTAAGTATTTTGTGAATATTTCAAGTGCCTACCTCTTATCATTTATAGATATCTCCTAGATATCGCCGTTCTTAAGATACAGCCTGGTGACAGACGGACGGACGGACAGCGAAGTCTTAGTAATAGGGTTCTGTTTTTACCCTTTGGGTACGGAACCCTAAAAAACCCTCCTTCACTTTGAATTTCTAATAGAAAATAGTACTGTCACTTTTATGAAAACCATTTTATGAGATTGAGAGGTGTGTATTTATTTTGCTTTTTAACAATACTATGGTAGACATAGAGTTAGATGATTTATTATTATCAATATAAGTTCACTCTTGACCACTAATGCCTGATAGGAATTGATGAGGTCTATGATGAAATAAGCTTATAAATTCCAATCACATAATATTTTGAAGCTTTATGATTGATGGTTTAGAGAAATATAGTAATAAATGTTGACTTACTTGAGGTTTTTCAACCGAGATATTTGTATCTTGCTCACTTCCACTTGTAGTTGCACATTGTTCCTGGCGAAACTTTACCATTAAGTCCTGTGTTCCAATTGGGATGGCATAATTGTTTAATCTTATCCTAGCACTGCTAGTAAACGAGGAGTCATCAAAATGTTTACTGCATAACATCTTGTGTTGTGAGTGCAAGTCTCTTAGTGATTTCTCAGTTGACCACTCTCCAGTAGGGTAACAGTACTCAGCCCAGACACGTGCCCTGAAATTATTGAAAAAAAATATAGATTTTTATCATATACTTATACTGTTGATCACAGTTTAACTTGTAGCTACTTCATATATGCAGTTTAAACTAGATTTTAACTGTGTCTGCTTCAGTATTTCAGTGACCACTTTTTAACTATTTGAGAAATCGCTGGCCCCGGGCAATAAAGCGGTAAACGCCAGTTACGCCTTTTTTAATGTTATTTGATTTTTGGCTTCTCTGAGTATCAATCTATCACTCTTATTTTATTCGGATTTTTTGTATTAATATTTCTTTAGAATAAATGACAATAACAGTTTTATTGCATGGAGAAAACATAACACAAAAAACCGGTGAACATCTTTACACTAAATTTTTAAACAAAGAGTAACAGTAATAAATTTAACCGCGCTTTTGGAAATAAACGTATTACATCAATAAACTGTAAACACTTAATACTAAGTAATCACAAGAGATTTTATTCTGTACAATGCTATTACGCCTTTAAAATTTTTCTGAAGAAGGTGGTAATCGGCTGATACGCTCGAAATCTAAAGTAGAAATTATGTCGTATTAGTTTCTTACATTTCTGAATCTCAGTGGTTGGTGTTTTTATAAAAGTTATTAATGATGTTACAATTAAAATAGTATCATCTATCAATTGTATTATACATTTTTTTAATTATTTCAATTAATATTCATACCATTAAAATTATTTTTAAAAGGTTAAATTGGTAAAAAAATTAGCTTTTATTTGACATATTGAACATCTGTTTTGGATCACTGTACGCTGCACTATAAACAAATTAGCTTGTTTTATTTCTCCTGTAAAATTTGATTTTTGATATTACCGCTTTATTGCCCGGGGACAGCGAAATGTAAAATGTAACATAGATATGTAATTGTCAACAAAACATTGATGGTCCGGAAAAATTGAGATTAGTTTAATTACTTACTTTAACATTGTATGTCTACCAGGTAGAGGAAATCGGTGGAAACTCAAATTTCTATCTTCTGCTGCAGTGATGTTACACTTAGCACTTAGCACATTTTCTTTTATGTTCATAGAGCGTATGGCGTGACATTTTAACAAATAATGCACAGACACGTAGTAAGTACACAAAATAAAGGTAAGGAGTCTTTTTCTCCTAAAATTGTCCAGGCACAAAAAATAACTAACACAAAAATATAAAAATAATACTAGAAAATGAGTCTCTATCTCGTAAGTCGTAAGTGTCCAGCAGGCACACAAAACAAAAACACCGTAGCACAAAATGAGTCTCTATCTCGTAAAAATCTTCAGGCACAATATTGAATATAATAAACTAAAGAAAAACATTAAACAAATACAATGTCTCTCGATCGCGTCCGATGAGCCACCATATTTGTTTTGACTTGACAGTTGACAGTTTTGCAATTTTAAGTTTTTTTAATACCGATCGTGATTTCTCTGTCTATCGTATATCGTTGTCTCTGTTTCGCTTTTTTTGCCCAAAGTTTGCATTTTATACATAGAGAGTTGACTCCCCCTGTTCTACACCAGGGAAAGATGGTATCGTACTCTGTGTTCCGGAATGAGTTTTAATTTCTTATCGATTTCTTTTAAATAGCACATAAGCATTAGAAATATTGAAAGTACACAATCAAAAATAAATCCGAAATTAAAAATATAAATATGGAGAACAGTAATAGTTATGCGAATGTATGCAGACTGTGTTTAAAAAGAGATTTACAGATATATTCCATTAAGAATACGTACTTACAAGATGTTTACGAAAAAATAACTAGTATTGAAGTAAGTCTAACAATCTTTTTAACTACAAATGTTCAAAAGTTTATATGTGTGTTTGTCATGGACTTGCGTGTTTAGTCACCTTTTTTGAGTTTATTTTTCATACAGTTCATATAACAAAGAATATAAGCAAAGCGTTTCATGAAGTAATTTACTAAAGTAGGTAGTCGTCTACTTTTCAAGAATTCCACGTATATGACAATATTAACTTTTCTGTAATAGGCTTTTTATTAAAATAGGAACAAACATCAAATTAATTTTTAGAAATTTACATTGTATTTGACTTAGTTCCAAAGGAATTTAGTTGGTAACAATCCTTAGTAGAAGCAACTGAAAAATTTTACTAATTCTTTTTTAATTTGGTGATGATCATTTTTAAATTTATCTCCTAATTAGTTTGCATCACAAGCTACGTAATTACTTATAATCTCTATTGAAGTAGAGCACGGCAGGAAATATAGCTTAAGTTTTAAGCGACTCAAGTGTAAGTACCTCAACCTTACAGAAGATCTCAACTGAATATCATACTCTCAAGTATTGTTATGTTCATGTTCCTGGGGAGAGGAAATGGTTAGAGTTAACAATATGCTTGCAAGGCTCTTGGCATTGCAGACGTCTATAATAGGCTATAGTATTCACTTACCATCAAGTGCATCTTACGCTTGTTTGCCATCACAATGGTTCATGAATGTAAAAAATGACTTAATCTAAGATGGGAAATTATATTTGAACCAAACGAAGTTTTTTGAAGTTATACTTCTTTTGGAGTGTTAGGGAAATATGATGAGAGTTTACGATGCGCGCGCACACTGTCACAAAAAACCGACACCCTGAAGTTAGCTAGTCAAAGAAGAAGAAGTTAGCAACGTGAAGTTAGCTAGCCAATGAAGTATAATTTCTTATGTGTGTACATAAGTACACACACACACACACACACTTTTTGTAAAGAGAATTGTTTATTTTTCAGCTTAACTCCACCTACATGCAGTCTCTGTGTTATATATGCGTGAAACGACTGAAACAATGTCACAAATTAATTGAACAAGCAGTTGAAACAGACAAGTTATTAAAAGATGCACTTCGGTGCGGAGTCGAGGTAAATGTTCGGTTATAATTTTTATAAATTCTCAAGATTAGAAAACTTACATCAAGCTTTTTAAGCCGTTACTAATATATGTTATTATAATATTCATGTTAACATTCACTATTTATTTTTGTCATCAGTATATTTGAAAATAAATGAAATTAAAACATTTAAGGTGTCAAAAATTACCCAAAAAAAGTTAGTCATGACAGCAAAATCAATTAACAAATTAAAAATTGCTATATAAATTTAAATTTTAACATTAGGTACATTAAAAAGCTAGATAACATACCCAGTGTTATGCAGTAACCAAATCAAATCAAAATTACCTACTTTATTCAAATAGTCTTCAAAAGCACTTTCGAATGGTCATTTTACAAATTAAAATTTTAAAAGTGACTATAATTTTTAAAAGTGAAGCTACCACCGATTCGGAATGTGGATTCTGCAGAGAAGAATCGGCAAGAAACTTTGCAGTTATACTCTTTTAAAAACAATATATAAACTGTGTTTTAGTACACAATTAGTAATATCTTGCATGAAATACAGCGTCACAAGTCCACACATCTTTATCAACTATGTAATCCTGCACCGAATATGAAGCTTTATCGAGGAATTTCTTTTTAATAAACAGTTAACCCTAACACTTACAGTATTACAACAAAATTTAAATAATTACTCTAATGTCTCGGTAGACATTACCTTTGTATTATGCCATCGGGTTAGTAAAATTTTTCATGAAAACTAGCTGGCCTCGCAAACATTGTTTTGCCATATTTGTTCTTAGTCCCCTTAATCCAGGCCCCCTTATAACTTAGGGGTATAAAAATAGATGTTGGCCGATTCTCAGACCTACCCGATATGCAAACAAAATTTCATAAAAATCGGTCCAGCCATTTCGAAGGAGTATGGTAACTAACATTTTGACACAAGAATTTTATATATAAGATAATTCAATCCACAGAAATAAAAATAGTATCTATCACCCCAAGATTGATTACTTGCAAGGAATTAAGTCGAAATCTTGAAATTTAATTGCAAACCAAGAATAAAGAGCAATAACTCTGTTAATTCATTTATTTATTATTTATATATTTCATTTATAATTAAAAGAAGTAATAAACGCATAAATAAATAATATTTTTAAACTAAATGTATTTAATTAAATCGATTGAAAGTTCTTCTTAAATAAAATCGATTATTATTTCGAATCGAATAAATAACGTGTGAGGCAGTCACTAATGTCAAAATTTCTTGAAGTGTCAAAAAGATCATTAGTCGCCGGACGCCGGACGGGGTATAGTAATATCTTGCATGAAATACAGCGTCACAAGTCCACACATCTTTATCAACTATAATTATTATTAATGTAATTTCTTTTTAATAAACACTTAACCCTAAGACTTACAGTATTACAACAAAATTTGTACTAGCTGGCCCCGCAAACATTGTTTTGCCATATATGATAATAGCCCCCTTAATCCAGCCCCCCTGGGCTTATAACTTAGGAGTATGAAAAATAGATGTTGGCCAATTCTCCGACCTACCCGATATGCAAAATATATTTTACAAAAATCAGTCCAGCCGTTTCGAAGGAGTATGGTAACTAACGTTGTGACACAAGAATTTTATATATAAGATAATTCAATCGATCAATCAAATAATATTTCCAGATTGATAAGATAGAATGTGTACAGACATTCACGCTGTCTGTATCATCGATATCGACTATCAACATATCTCTACATCCTGTGGAATATGATATAAAAGAAGAGTCTGCTAAGATAAAAGAAGAATTAAAAGACGTTTGGGATAACGGGATAAATGCCGTCTCCGATCAAATTGGTATGTAATTAAATCTATACTTCTAGACTAATATTATAAGGGTGCTAATTAAACAGCCCTCTTTATAATAGCATTATTTGCCTCTGAGAACCTACATTGTCTTCTAAATAAATAAGTCAGCCACAATTAACGAGTGTCTTAATGATACTATTTTAGCCACTAGTTATCTTCTATGTAAGCCACTCTAAATACAACTCAGCGTGGTGGTTATTTTTTAGCATCTAAATTTGTAACATGCATTCAAGCAATGAACTTTTAAAATATTAATATAATATGACATTAAATAAAATATTGTATTAGCTTCTAATTTTTTAACTCAGTATGTTTAAAATGTAACATCCCACATTAATTGATCGTCAAAATTTAGCTAAAATTGCCATCAATAGTAAATTATGGCCACTAATATTACTCATAATGTTACTCATAATGTAATGTTTTTAATGAGGATCAGTATAGTTCTAGCAAATTCAATAGAACTAGTATTCACGTTATTCTCTATGACATAAGAATGATATTTCTTTTTACCCGACTGCCAAGGAAGGGTTATGGTTTTCGCGCGTACCTTGTATGTATGTATGTATGTAATATTCTTAATTACCTGATTTCTCTAGAACCGCTGAACGGATTTGCATAATTGAGATATCGTTAGATTCGTCTTAGCAGCCCAAGTGTTCTTAGATAGGTGACATTAAAAAAAACAAACATGGCGGCTGTGCGAAGCCATTGTAGTTAATGAACAAATAATTTATTTTTTAGAATACTATAATATGGGTATCAAATTAAAGGGCTCAATACAAGGATTTCAAAAATGTATATTGTGATTATTATAACTGTAATAATAATAAAGAAATACAATAAGAAAGTTTAAAAAATGTTGACTTTGCTCTTTCCCATGCCTATGGCAAGCAAGATGCGAGCCGAGCTTCTTCCTCGCCTCCCAGGCAACGTCCGACGGTCAATTTTGGGGTGTAGCCTTTCCCTTAAAAAAAGAATTATCAACTTCGGACTACTCTGTAAAAAGTTATGCTCGGTCAAAGATAAAAATGATATATACGTGGCAACTTTAGAACGGCCTCATTTTTTTCGTCGTTAATAAATTACTTAATCAACCACATGATGTAAACTATTTTAATGAATTGAACCGATTACGTAATTTGTCTAACTAAAAAGACATAAATAAAATAATAATTAAAAGAAAACAAAAAACCCGCCTGCATAAAAAACAACTAATAGAAAATGAACTGAAAAGACTGAAACAAGATAAAAATTCAAAATTACACAACGCTAGCGAAACAAATCGAAACAATATCAAACATTATGTACTATAATACACTTAAAAATATCAATACGGTAGTCCTTTAAAATTGTATGCAACATCGGACATAATATGCAGTCGGAGACATGCACAAAGAGAGAATGATTTGACTTATCCTTCAATTTCATGTGTGTATATTCGTAACGCAGATGCGATCTAAAGGGCGCCACACACGTTTATTGTATGTTAAGATAACATAATTATTACCTATAGTATCTTCGCCGTGTGTGGCGCCCTTTAGATCGCATCTGCGTTACGAATCGGCGCCTGTCGGTGAAAGGCTTTAGTCAGTGTACGCGGGATGCGTGTGACGTCACGGTGACGGTCGATAGATACTATTGGTCTAAGATCCGAGAAGGTAAATCTTCCCTCATCTGTTAATTAGATGAAACAATTTTTTATAGGCTTATTTCAATATTGTGAATTTATAAAAACAACCTCTGCCACCATAAGCCTGCTGCAATTTTTTTTTTTTTTTTTATCTTTTCCCTCTCCTGTTAATTACATGTAGTAAGCTAAAACCGTTAATATTTTACATTATATACCTGACTGTAGTAGGCAGCCATCTCTATGATTGCTACACTTACCTGCAGCCAGGTCAGTAACCTCAGTCAGAGTAACCTGGCTGCAGGTAAGTATAGCAGTCAAAGAGATGGGTGCCTACTATAGTCAGGTATATAATGTAAAATATTGACGGTTTTAGCTTACTACATGTAATTAACATGAGAGGGAAAAGATTTATTAGAAGAAAAAATTTTTTTTTTTAAGTATTATTATTTGCAGCAGGCTTATGGTGGCAGGGGTTGTTTTTATAAATTCACAATATTGAAATCATCCTATAAAAAATCGTTTCATCTAATTAACAGATGAGGGAAGATTTTGTTATATTCCGGATCTTAGACCAATAGTCCGTTCAACGAGACGAGAGAATTTTTGTAAACAAACCAAAATGTCATTATCATAGATGTCATTTACATATGCAGGGTTTTGTAACCTTTTTTTCGTACACAATTTTTTTAAATGTAAAATATATTTATATTTTGATAATTACTTAATTAATTAAATTTAATTATGTATATAAGATTTGAAATAATTAATTATCAAAATGTACATTTATTTTACATTTTACATTTAAAGTTTAAGTTTAGTTTAATATAATAATATTATGGCTGATTTACACGGAGGCAATGACTGCCGGCAGTGCTCACGAGTGCTGGCGCCGAAAACTGACTTCGACAATTTACACGATGGCAGTGGTAACGTCTGTAGTCTTATGGTGTACACACGTCTGTAAAGTCAGTGCGGATAAATGAATTCTCGTTGGTTATTTTCATTTGTAGATAAATTAATTTTAATTAAAAGATTTTTTTTTTTTTGTTGAATTGGAATGCAAAGATTACAACTTATTATTTTCCATCTTTTAGTTATTTTTTTTAATATGGCAATGTAGTTATTTTTTTTTTAATTTGATTTAAACACCATATTGACTGTTTTAATAGTATAACAAGTTTTAAGCATACTGTAAAAAAAAATCATTTGAATATACCAAGTAAGATCTACGGAAAAATAAAACAATGGTAAATAGTTTGATGGATTGTGCCATGATACTAAAACTTTTCTATTTTTTTTAAATGATATAAATAATTTTATATTCGGGTCATTGCAGATATGGAACATTTTTTAAATTTTTATTTGACTATTTACTTTTTAAAAAAATATTGATTTTTATTTTATATAATTTTATAAAAATATTAATTTTTATTTTATATAATTTTGTTATGTGATGCAGCGTGGTCCCACTACACTGACGCTGCAGCGACTGACTTCGGCATTTACACGGTGACAGTTGCGCTAGCGTGGGTGGTGGGGGTAGCGGACTGACGCCGAAAAATATGGAGCGGGAATTTAAAAGTCAGTACTGACGCGACATCGCTGTACTGTCGTCAAAACAATTTACACGATGGCAGTGACTCCGTAGGAAACTGCCGGCAGTCACTGACGCCGTGTAAATCAGCCATTAGTTTATTAGTTTAATTTTAAGTTTAGGATTTTAGGTACAAATGAAATATTAATGATTAATATTACTAAAATATTTATTAGATACAAGCTGCTGTGCCCGCGACTTCGTCCGCGTGGAATTTAACGACAAATGATAAATGAATGATAAATGAAAACATTTATTTCGCCATAAGGTGATACACACACTTACCGAAAGTAAAAAAAAATGATACAAAAAAAAACTAAACAATAATAACAAAAAGTTAGGCAGCATAAAATCAATCAATAAAATAAAAAATAAAAATTTATATCTTAACATAAGGTACATTACAAACTTACGTAATGTACCCAGTGTTGTAAGCAACCTTAACTTAATCAAAATATTAAGTTATAATGTCTCGGTAGACATTACCTACCTACTTTATCCTCGGCTTTATTAAATATTACAATAAATAACAATGTCCCTAGTGTAGGCCGAGAGAAAAAAAGCCGGAGGAAAAAAACTCTCGGTACTCTTTTAAAAAATGCACACTAAAATGCAAATAATTATTACAAAATCCGAATGTTTTCAAAATCAGACTATCTTGACAGATTTGACGTTCGAACTTGACGAGAGACGTGCAGCAGATAGCAAACAAACAAGATAGAAGGAGATAGACTATATTTTGTTTGTTCCGTCGTCACTATCAAAAAATGATGCGCTTTGTTTACAAAATTTCTCTCGTCTCGTTGAACGGACTATAGATATATAGAAATAGATTGTAATTTTGTGATATTTAAATATAAAACGTACTTAATATGAGTAGGTACTTATAAAGTAGAAGCTGGTTTTGTGCAAGAAGTAGATTCTTTCATACTATTTGATTACCTAACAATTAATCGTTGTAAGTTTACCAGCGCTGAAATCCGTGGTTGGAAATCTTATTTATCTACTTATGTAGCTACTTATTAGTAACCTTTACATCTAAGCCGTTAGTAGAAGGCAGGTGTAAGAAAGAATGAATGTAAAATATAGCATTGACATATTCAAAACTTATGAATGGCATGTATAACGCTTCACTCTGTAATATCCCACTGCTGGACAATAAGCCTCTTTCCCCATGTAGGAGAAGGATTGGAGCTTAATCATCACGCTGCTCTTACACACCAACGTGTATAAAGTATGTACTTATTAAGTTATTACTTTATTAGTAATCTTTAGGTCTAATCTAAGCTGCTGTAAGTAGTAGGTAGGTGTAAGAAATAGTTCATTCTTGTACTTTACCTATACATTGATACATTCATGTATAGGTACAGGGACGTATTCAAAACTTATGAATAAAATATTTATAGTATACTAATACTATATTGTTAAACGAATGTTGTTTTCATTCATTCTTAAGTAGATCTCTTCGTGTATGAAATTTTACGACACTTTAATCTAGGGGACATCTAGACACGCGGCAGCGTGTCAAGCCAAGTTCAAGCAAAAGAACTGGCGACCCAGCGCCGTGTGTATCTCTCCAATAGTGAGGCACTTGTCAAAAAGTCCCTGAAGCTCTCCTCTCAGGTGTTCCAGGGCTATACTTAGAACACGCCCTGGAACACCATCTGGCCTTGGTGCCGTCCTTTATATTATATTTTACTAAATATTTTTACTAAATCTATTATAAAGTATGTTTCATTGTATTATCAGCTCGGTGAAGATCGATTTAGTTTCAGACCTTAGACCAAAAAAATTGTTAAACTTTGAAATTAATATATCTATGATCAAAAAATATTTACAGTATTCAAATTAAGACACTAAAACCCAATCATAATAATTATGTTTTAAATCAGTTGACAAATAAACAAATTCTTTTTTCAGAAGAGGATCAAATAGACCAAAACATTTCAACGGGGTCTAAAGAAACATATTCTATAGATGGACTAAGGGCATACGAAGATGTCAAAGATATATCAGATGATGATGTCCCTCTTAAGAATATAAGCTTGAAGATACATTCGGAGACCAAGCAGGATAGTGTGAAAAATAAGAAACTTAGGAAGTTCAATACAGGTATTAAGAGTAACAAACATTCGTCCATCGATTCACACAAACTCGCGTGTTTCATATTAGTAAGATTGTTTTTTGAAGACGCCGCGTTGGCGCAACGGTCACAGCACTGGATTGTGCCTGTTGCGCTGGCGGTTGCGGGTTCGATCCCCGCACATGACAAACATTTGTATTGGCCATGCAGATGTTTGCCGTGGTCTGGGTGTTTGTGCAGTCCTTGTGGGTCTCCCCACCGTGCCTCGGAGAGCACGTTAAGCCGTCGGTCCCGGTTGTTATCATGTACACACCTGATAGCGATCGTTACTCATAGTAGGGAATATATCCGCCAACCCGCATTGGAGCAGCGTGGTGGATTAAGCTCTGATCCTTCTCCTACATGGGGGAAGAGGCCTATGCCCAACAGTGGGATATTACAGGCTGAAAAAAAAAAGATTGTTTTAATAGTTAATTTTTTTAAGTAAAACTTCTTTACGCACGTCTGACTTGTGGAATAAACTGGTAAATGCGTGACGAGCGCGTTACGAAAAGTGTGATTGAGCGAGGCGAACGGAAATTGAGATGGAGATATGAGTTAGATGGAGCTAAAGAAGTTTTACTTCAGTCGTGTGGTCATAAGTTTGAAATTATAAATACTTCCTTTAGATTATCATTGTGTACTAACAAGAACGTTTCAGGTGCCTTTAATCCTCTGAAACTGCCAAACAAAGAAAAAGCGAATGAAGTAGTAAAAGTCAGTAAAGAAGATGTTCCTGAAAACCCAAATCTAATACTAGAAAATAAGCCAAAGGAAAGTAATGAAATTATTTTAAATACAAGTGCATTAAATAAATCCAATAAAGACTCAAAATATTTAAATAAAATACCTAAAAATAGTAAGAAGGTAAAAAAGTATGAGCCTCCGAAAAAAATACAGAAAGATTCTTTTTTAACTAATTCTAACAATAATCTTACAGAACCACATGTAACAAATAATCCAAAAATACATAACCGAAATGAAACATTAACACTAAATGAAACTAAATCAGCGAATAATATAAACTTAGCACTTCCAAAAACTTCGAAAATACAAATAAATGACAAACCAAATGACAAAAAACATGACAGCAACTTTTTAGTTCCGAATAATAAATACATTTGTAATATATGTAATTATGAAACTGTAAATAAAAAATACTTAATTATTCATTTACGTTTGCACGATACTAAAGAAAAGATACATTGTTGTAGTCAATGTCAGTATATGACTAATGTGAAAATCAATTTAAACAGGCATCTTAAAAAACACAGAGGTGAAAAACCATACGAATGTCATATTTGTCAAAGGAAATTTATTCAAAGGGCTAATTTAGAGAGACACATAAGAACACACACAGGTGAAAAACCATACGAATGTCATATTTGTCAAAGAAAATTCAGTAAAAACAGTCATTTAAATAGACACATGAGAACACACACAGGTGAAAAACCATACGAATGTCATATTTGTCAAAGAAAATTCAGTAAAAACAGTCATTTAAATAGACACATAAGAACACACACAGGTGAAAAACCATACGAATGTCATATATGTCAAAGAAAATTCAGTGAAATCGCTTATTTAAATAGACACATAAGAACACACACAGGTGAAAAACCATACGAATGTCATATATGTCAAAGAAAATTCAGTGAAAGCGCTGGTTTAAAGAAACACATAAGAATACACACAGGTGAAAAACCATACGAATGTCATATTTGTCAAAGGAAATTTAGTCAAAGCGCTGATTTAAAGAAACACATAAGAATACACACAGGTGAAAAACCATACGAATGTCATATTTGTCAAAGGAAATTTAGTCGAAGCGCTGATTTAAAGAAACACATAAGAATACACACAGGTGAAAAACCATACGAATGTCATATTTGTCAAAGGAAATTTAGTCAAAGCGCTGATTTAAAGAGACACATAAGAATACACACAGGGGAAAAACCAAACGAATGTCATATTTGTCAAAGAAAATTCAGTCAAATCGCTAGTTTAAATACACACATAAGAACACACACAGGTGAAAAACCATACGAATGTCATATTTGTCAAAGGAAATTTAGTCAAATCGCTGATTTAAAGAAACACATAAGAATACACACAGGTGAAAAACCATACGAATGTCATATTTGTCAAAGAAAATTTAGTGTTAACTCTAATTTAAATACACACATAAGAACACACACAGGTGAAAAACCATACGAATGTCATATTTGTCAAAGAAAATTCAGTCAAATCCCTCATTTAAATACACACTTAAGAACACACACAGGTGAAAAACCATATGAATGTCATATTTGTAAAAGAAAATTTAGTCAAATCGCTGATTTAAATATGCACAGAAGAACACACACAGGTGATAAACCATACGAATGTCTCCTTTGCACAAAGAAATTTAAACAAAAAGGTGGCTTAAACTATCATTTAAGAACTCTTCATACAGAAATAAAGCAAACTGTCGCTTAAGTTGTGTTTTAACTTAAATAAGAAATATATTTTATTGGAGTTTACTCCTGAAGAAGCAATATAAGGAAGTGAAATGATAGAGTGACACTTCAGCGCTTTAAGCTTTTATGTAAGGTTCGTTACCTAGTTGACCCGCGTTTATCGTATCGATACTAATAGCATGCGTCTGTTTATGTTATAATAGCAGTTTTAAATTTTAATTTGATTCAATAGAAAACTTCAATTTTTAAAAATCACAATAATTGTTCTTAAGGAGTAAACTCTAATCGCGTGTCGGAGTTGACACACGCTTTTATTACAAGCTTTTATTTAACTTGCAATGTATGTATGTATGTATGTATGTAACTTTAATGAATGTTTGTTCGGGTGAAATCTTGAAACTCAATTTTGAAGCAGATATCTTCAACCAATTGAGCTGAAATTTTGTATACAGGTTCAATTTGGATGACAATGCATGGTTTGTATGTATGCATGTATGTAAGTATGTTTGTTCGGGTGAAATCTTGCAACTCAATTTTGAAGCAACCAATTGAGCTGAAATTTTGTATGCAGGTTCAATTTGGATGACGATGCATGGTTAACTTTGTGACGTCACTTCACTTATTTTTAAGGTGAAACGTAGTTTACTTATGTACGACGATGTAAACGATGCTCTCTCAAAGGTTGTCTATTGGTTCGATTCAAATAATTTATTATTAAATAACAAAAAGACAAAATTAATAAAATTCACTACACCTAATGTTAAACTTGTTGATAATGGTGTAGAACAGGGTTGTCCAAACTTCATACCTTCGCGGGCTAATTAAATTTACTACAAAAGCTGGCGGGCCGCAGATTTTTTTTCAGTTTTGTAGTAAAAAATACAGGGTAATAATTGCTTTATAAACGTATAAAGTAACGTATAAAGAACCAATAAACGTATTGGTCCTTCGTTAATTCGATCGAAAATAAATATTCAATACCTTAAATAAATTAATCAATGTGTCGTACTCGCTTTTGACGCCGCGCGCGCAACATAAAAACGTCACGTGGAGACCTATTTCAGCATTAAATAGAAATTATAAATAACGGAGATAGAGTTCCAGGAGCTGAAAGTTTTTTATTGGAAATTTCCTCCTTTTTCAGAATTTTTTTTGACATTTCTTAAACATTAGTAGTTTATGAAATATTTGCAAAAAACGAATGGCCATTTAATTCCTTTTTTTAATTGTTTATATATTATATCTTTGCAATTTTTTATGTGCTAATACACGCTTTTAGAAAATTTTGCTCGACATTATTCCGGATCCAATGAGCTATCAGACATAATTTTAAGAGCAGTATCTCTATTTTCGACTATTTTCAACTTGTCGACTAGACTATACTAAGTTTAACTGAAATCTCTGCGTTTGAAGTGGGTCAAAATGAAGTCCAAAGAAGTCGATTACAAACATACAAACATACAGGTGAACCTAATAAAAAGCATGTAATAAAGATAAATAAATTATCCCAAATATAATAATATGTTTTGACAAAGAATTATACTATCCAAACTATTTATGTCCAACACTATTTTCTGATTAATTTACACTTTAAAAAGTGCGTCGCGGGCCGCATGGAAACAAGCCGCGGGCCGCATGCGGCCCGCGGGCCGCTGTTTGGACAGCCCTGGTGTAGAATTAGGAGGGGAAATGTTAAAACCAGTAAAATCCACTAAATTTCTAGGGATTACTATAGATTCGAAATTGCAGTGGGATCTTCATATTGAGGGGTTAGCGAATAGGCTCAGCTCTGCAGCGTTCGCGGTAAAAAGAATTAGACTTATTACGGACGTAGATACAGCTCGCGTAGTATATTTTAGTTATTTTCATAGTATCATGTCCTATGGAATCTTATTATGGGGAAATGCAGCTACCGTTAATACTATTTTTGTCCTGCAGAAAAGAGCTATTCGTGCAATTTATAGTTTAGGCCCTAGAGTATCATTAAGAGATAAGTTTAAAGAAATAAAAATATTGACTGTTGCTTCTCAATATGTGTACGAAAATGTTATGTATGTTCATAAAAATATACACGAATTTCGCAGGAATTGCGACATGCATAGCATTAATACTAGGAACAAACACAAACTTGTAATGCCTGTAACTCGCTTACGCCGCGTCAGTAATTCTTTCTATGGACAATGTATACGCTTATACAACAGGCTCCCAGAAAACGTTCAAAAAACTTCTATTGCGAAATTTAAAAAAATTGTAAAAGAACGTTTGTGTACTAAAGGATATTATTCGATTAACGATTTTATAGAAGACAGTACGCCTTGGGAATGATGTGATCGCCTCCAGGCTATTTCAACCTATGAAATTATTGTAAATTTCAATCTTCTTTGGAAAAAAAAAACATGATTAAAAATTATATTAGTCCCGCTGAGTTTCTTTCGCCAGTTCTTCTCAGGTCAGAGGCTTTTTCTTTCCGAACTGGTAGTAGACTCATGACGTTCAGTAAGAAATTGTAATAATTTTATGCTGAATAAAATATTTTGAATTTGAATTTGAATTTGAATTCTAAATCCAATATGGCAGCATATCCAAGAGTGTAGACTAGTTATTTTTAGTGCACTTCTACAATATGGGTATCAAATGAAAGGACTTGCTAAGAATAATTCGAATAAAATAATAATTAAAAGAAAACAAAAAACCCGCCTGCATAAAAAACACCTAATAGAAAATGAACTGAAAAGACTGAAACAAGATAAAAATTCAAAATTACACAACGCTAGCGAAACAAATCGAAACAATATCAAACATTATGTACTATAATACACTTAAAAATATCAATACGGTAGTCCTTTAAAATTGTATGCAACATCGGACATAATATGCAGTCGGAGACATGCACAAAGAGAGAATGATTTGACTTATCCTTCAATTTCATATTGTTATTTTGTATTATTTGATATTGTTTCGATTTGTTTCGCTAGCGTTGTGTAATTTTGAATTTTTATCTTGTTTCAGTCTTTTCAGTTCATTTTCTATTAGTTGTTTTTTATGCAGGCGGGTTTTTTGTTTTCTTTTAATTATTATTTTATTTATGTCTTTTTAGTTAGACAAATTACGTAATCGGTTCAATTCATTAAAATAGTTTACATCATGTGGTTGATTAAGTAATTTATTAACGACGAAAAAAATGAGGCCGTTCTAAAGTTGCCACGTATATATCATTTTTATCTTTGACCGAGCATAACTTTTTACAGAGTAGTCCGAAGTTGATAATTCTTTTTTTAAGGGAAAGGCTACACCCCAAAATTGACCGTCGGACGTTGCCTAGGAGGCGAGGAAGAAGCTCGGCTCGCATCTTGCTTGCCATAGGCATGGGAAAGAGCAAAGTCAACATTTTTTAAACTTTCTTATTGTATTTCTTTATTATTATTACAGTTATAATAATCACAATATACATTTTTGAAATCCTTGTATTGAGCCCTTTAATTTGATACCCATATTATAGTATTCTAAAAAATAAATTATTTGTTCATTAACTACAATGGCTTCGCACAGCCGCCATGTTTGTTTTTTTTTAATGTCACACATCTAAGAACACTTGGGCTGCTAAGACAAATCTAACGATATCTCAATTATGCAAATCCGTTCAGCGATTCTAGAGAAATCAGGTAATTAAGAATATTACATACATACAAGATACGCGCGAAAACCATAACCCTTCCTTGGCAGTCGGGTAATATAGTGACGTGATAACCGACTAAAAAGTTAAAAATAAATTAAAAGTAAAAAACCTTTTTCAAAACAAGCTTTTATTTGAATGTGCTAAAACGAAAAAAAAAAATTTTACTTTAAAACTTTTACTATCTACTTATAAAGTCATTACACATAATCTATATGATATAAAAGCTTGTCGCGAGATTTGCTTGTAAACAAGTAAATTAAATAAAGTGATGTGATTGATTTTAATAATAATAATAATGGTTTATTGCCACACAACAAAAGAAAAATACAGAAATAAAAGTACAAACAAAATCTTAAATATAAATTAATAGACTGACTAGCCCGTTGGCGCAGTTTGTAGTGATCCTGCTTTCTGTTCCGGGGGTTGTGGGTTCGATTCCCACATCGAGTCTGGGTGTTATATACATATTTATTTATATATTTATATATATGTATTATTTATAAGTATGTTTATCGCAAAAAAAATATATTTAGCTAGACCAGTCGGCTGTTACCTATAACACAAGCATTAAGTTGCTTACTTTAGGAACAGACGACCGTGTGTGTATTGTGTAGATATTTATTATTTATTTATTATTAAATAGAACAAATAAAAGACTACAAATTACTCTTTTTGTGGGCAAAGGGAAAGTCTCAGCTTCTGCTGTCACGAGCGACCTTGTGCAGCGCTGTTTTTCAGTCTTTCCCTCTCCCTTAGGTGTCTTTTGGGAGATCCAGGTTCCATCCCCGATCGCCGCTACAGCATTAAAGGTATAGGTGCATAAAACATCCATAACGTTAATAATTAATAAATATGTACATAATTTGAAATTAAAGATTAAAAAATTAATACAACTGAAGGCATGTGTGTGTGAGTGTGCACGCGGTTGAGTGTGTGTGTTTGTGTATATGCACGCGTGTGTGAGTGTGATGAGTGTGTGTGCGCGCGTAAGTTTGAGTGTGTGTGTGTAGTGTGGTTTGTGTGGACTTACCTTTTATGGCAGAGTTGGGCTGTGATTATCACAACAAAAAAACCCTTTAGATCCAGGCATTAAAATTTTCAAACTAAGGAAATACGAGTACTCATATCTCGCGACAAGCTTTTATATCATATAGATTATGTGTAATGACTTTATAAGTAGATAGTAAAAGTTTTAAAGTAAAAATTTATTTTTTTCGTTTTAGCACATTCAAATAAAAGCTTGTTTTTAAAAAGGTTTTTTATTTTTAATTTATTTTATTTTTTATTTTATTTTTTCAATTAAAATACAATCCTTTTTACGACGTATTAATGTTCTGATTGTAAGATTACAATTTTCATTTAATTGTTCGGTTGATAAGTGATAAACTGATAACCATTGTTACATAATTTTATGCCACTCATGGTATAATTATTTTTTCGTATGTCAAATAGTCTTTATCTATAAAATGCTTTGTTTTTGTTTATTTATAAAATTCCACAGTGTGGGTGTGATTTGTTGTCTTTAATTGAAGTTTTTAATTTCTCCTTTTTTATTTTAAGATAACTTTTAATTATTTCTTAAATAGTTCTTATGATTACTTTAATAATTTTACTTTTTTAATAAAATACTTGTTTGTCATTTTGGCTTTTTATTTTTGCTTCTACATGTCCCTTCTTGTTTTGTAATGAGGAGTAGGAATACATTCAAAATGTTTCATATTGAGCTCACACGGCTACATAAAGTTAAACCCTTGCGCTAGTGATGTAGCAATTATCGAGTTTTTCTCAAGAACCTTTCACAGAGAGTGTCAATGATGATACAGCCATTGTACCTACGTGGAGGATAAGATCCGTCAAGTAGATTTTTATATGAATAGGAAGCTATTTACGTCGATATAATTTTTATTTTATAAATTTCGAATAGAACATCTGTATTTATTAAAACTGTTCGCCCAGTGGTCGAAAGGAGAATGCCCAATGCAAATGAAGGGTTTATAATTTAAGTAAAAAAACCGTTTATTTGTATGGTTGCGTTTCCGACTTGGTTCTTGTATTTAATCTGTTTTGACATCTCAAACCCGGAAAACAAATGAAATATATTTTTTAATTAAAGTATAAACTGCGGCTTTGATCGCTTTTAGAATATTTTTAAAAAATCTAGTTTCAATTAATTAATTAGATAAAACAAAATAAATAGGTAGCTAGAAATTGTTATCTATAGGGGCAGTTGGGGTACAATGGTACGAAAAAGTTATTTTTATTTGTGAAAAAAACAGTCTTTATTTTTTTTATAATTTCTGCTCACGAAAATCAACAATATACTTAAACCTAATAATTGCACAGCAAAACAGAGATCAATAATCAAATTTAAACCTATTTATCTTTGATTTTGTGAACCCCTTCCTTTGTTCCATTGTGCCCCAGGTCTGGGGTACAATGAAACAGGGTATGGGGCACATTAGAACACGACCAGTATTCATACGTACATAAAAACATCTCGGTCAAATGGAAAAATTCCGGTCTTTTTTAATCCAGATTTTATGTTACATGGTGTCATGGACTTCTCAAATGCCTGTCCTACAAGATCAGCCACATTATAAATAGTCAGTCTGCCCTGGGTGCCGAACCATCCAAGAATCTGAATTTTCGCTATGAAGCCCTCTGTCACTATTTCTTACGCGATGTCTCACCATTCTTGACTTATTAAAGCTGCCAAAAAATGAAGTAAAGTTAGTAGGGTTCGTTGGAACAGTGTTCCGCTGTGCCCCGTTCCATAGTGCCCCATAAGGTGGCCAAAGTTTCAAACAAGTTTTATAAAAAGTTAGGTTACTTTTTGAACTTAATACACAGTTGTCTTAAATAGACAAAATGATTAAGATTTATAAAAAACAAATATCACTTACCTATTATTTAAACTTTTTTACCAAAAACGAAAGTACTTTGAAAAGAAATCTCAACTTTAGAACGTAAAAAACAATATTTTTCTACTCACAGCTCCATCGTTGTCTCACCGCCATATTTCACAACGTCCTCGTATGACGCAAAACGCGCTGTGATTGGTCGAAGCGGTACCGCGCGATTTAGTTTGAAATTCATTTTTTATCGACATTGTTCCATAGTGCCCCGTGTTCCACTGTTCCCCAACTGTCCCTACATATAATAAAATGGTAGAAAAGTCAAAACTGTACATTGAATATTTTTTTAAAAGAATACTTGGGGTGTGATCTACAATCGATACCGAAGCCAAAAATATAGTTTTTAGAATTTTTGTCTGTTTGTCTGTATGTATGTCCGGGATAAACTCAGAAAGTACTGCATGGATTTACTTCAAATTTGGCACGAATATTGTTAAGAAGTCGGGTCAGAACATAGGCTATATATTATCACGCTATCACCTACGGGGAACGAGCAGTGAACCTTTATTTCTTCAAATGTATGTCCGGGATAAACTCAAAAAGTACTGCATGGATTTACTTCAAATTTGGCACGAATATTATTAAGAAGTCGGGTCAGAATATAGGCTACATATTATCACGCTATCACCTACGGGGAACGAGCAGTGAATGCGCGCAGACGACGTCGCGGGCAGCAGCTAGTATATAATATATTACACAAGAGTGCAAGCCCTGGTGAATTTCTCTATTGACCCTGTTTTCGTCCCTATTAACCCCAATTTCCGGGTGAATAGGGAATGCATATATTTTTAACGTTTTTTTCATAAATCGAAATGATAATTGCATAGTTTTATATTTTATTACCAAGATACCATAAAGACTCAATCACTTCGATCACCATACAGCAATATATCCGCAAAAAAAATGCTTTATTTTTGTCTAAGAAGTTCGGATTTGTCCCTATTCATGAATAGGGAGATAGGGACAAATATAAAATATATATATATATAAACAAACGCGCGTATGGACGCCGCGTTGGCGCAGCAGTTACAGCGCTGGATTGCGATTGGCTGCTGCGCGGGCGGTTGCGGGTTCGATTCCCGCACACGACAGCATTTGTATTGGCCATACAGATGTTTGCCGTGGTCTGGGTGTTTGTGCAGTCCTTGTGGGTAACCCCACCGTGCCTCGGAGAGCACGTTAAGCCGTCGGTCCCGGTTGTTATCATATACACCTGATAGCGATCGTTACTCATAGTAGGGAATATATTCGCCAACCCGCATTGAAGCAGCGTGGTGGATTAAGCTCCGATCCTTCTCCTACATGGAGAAGAGGCCTATGCCCAACAGTGGGATATTACAGGCTGAATCGTGATCGTGATCGTGATATAAACAAACTAGCTTCTGCGCGCGACTTCGTCGGCGTGGACTCCGCTCCTGTTGGTCTTAGCGTGATGATATATAGCCTATAGCCTTCCTCCATAAATGAGCTATATAACACTGAAAGAATTTTTCAAATCGGACCAGTAGATCCTGAGATTAGCGCGTTCAAACAAACAAACAATCAAACAAACAAACTCTTCAGCTTTATTATATTAGTGTGGCTACCACATCGATTCACTATTACGTAAGTAGTATGTAATAGTAAGTCGATGTACTAGCACAAAATTACTTACCTTATTTACTTACCTATAATACCGTACCTTGAACCATACCTTTGTGGCTACCACATCGATTCACTATTACGTAAGTAGTATGTAATAGTAAGTCGATGTACTAGCACAAAATTACTTACCTTATTTACTTACCTATAATACCGTACCTTGAACAATACCTTTAAAACACCTTCAAAATACCAGTTTACCTCGAAAACCTTTACCATGAAGAATGACATCTGATTCGAGTAAGAAACATGAAGTAGGTAGCCCTGAGAAGGGCTGTTTTGGTTTTCGTTGGAAACAGTGATAGTTAGCCCTCAAAAGGACTTTTTTTAATGTTAAGAAACAAGAATTATTAATGACGTCGTTAGCTCTGAAAAGAGCTGTTTGTAAATAAATATTTCACAGCACGCCATGCACGAAGCGGATGTACAAGCAGTCACAGTTCACACAACTTCACAAATCTTCAAGCAAGCTTCTCTCTTCGTGTATATCTTCAAGATTTGAGTCGCGCCGCGCTGCCTAGTGGAGTACGTCCGTCCGCCGTGTCGACCGCCGCGTAATGAGCGAGATGCGCGGGCGGAGGTCCTATTAATAGAGTTCGGCCCGCGACGCCGTCCTACATCACGCGCTAGCATCTCCGACAAAACACGAACCACGCACGGTGAAAGAGAGACAGAAATAATGCGTGAAAGAAATGCATAGCGCTAATTAGAATCGCTTTCTAATTGGTTAAAAAACTAATTATTTTATTGGTTTATGTAATTTTTCCTTGTAAATAATTTTGTATAAATATTGCGATTTTTGCCTAATAAAATCATTCGATTCGATCGACACCTTCTGAAGAAGTCTTTTATTTAAATACTCTCCGAAGTCTCCAAAGTGGTGACCCGACGCTGAAGAAAAACAAGAGGAATCCCTGCTCGTGAAAATAATGGAAAAAGCAAGAACCACCGAATCCCTGCCCGCCGCCACCACCGCTGCCGCTGCCGCCGCCACAGCCAACCAGCTAGCCAGCCAGCCTAGCCAAATCGCGAATATTTCGCTTTCGCTGCGAATTCCACCTTTCTGGCGCGACCGTGTTCGATTATGGTTCTACAGCTTCGAAGCCGCTACTCACGATCAGAAGAAAGGCGAACAACAACTAGCACAGATGGTTATCGCTCGGTTAGAAAAGCAAGATATCGAACAAATATCGGACCTTCTCTACAATCCACCTGAAAGCAAGCCATACCAAGCTATTAAAGAACGTCTCATCACTGCATACGAAGAGTCAGACAACCGACAGTTTCAAAAGCTCTTGTCAGAAATGGAACTAGGAGATCAGAAGCCGTCACATCTACTACGTCGGATGCGCGATCTCGCTCGTGACAGAATCCCCGACGCCACGCTACGCATCCTGTGGACCAACCACCTACCTCCACACATCCGCTCAGTCCTAGCTGTGAGCGACTCTTTCAGCACGAAGACTGCGTTAGAAGAACTCGCACTGCTCGCTGACAAGATGCTAGAACAACACCGCGAAGTCGCCGCCGTCAGCACTACACTACCGCCTCCTACGTCTGCATCACAGATCGATACAAACTTCTTAATAAATGAAATAAGAAAACTCTCCATAGAAGTCGCTGAATTAAAGTCAAGACAACCGCAACATAATTTCAGAAGAAACCGTTCTCGAAGCCGTACATACAACCCGCGATATAAATTCCGATCAAGAGAAAATACGCCATCGTCAGCGTGCTACTACCACCTACGTTTCGGAGCCCAGGCAAGAAACTGTAGGTCACCGTGTTCCTTCGTGGCTAATAAAGAAAAGCAAGCGGAAAACTAGAAAGAACGCTGGCAGAGGCGGAATCCGGCGCTCAAGAATACTCCTACCGCCTATTCGTCACAGACAAGAAAACAGGAATATCTTTCTTAGTAGACACGGGAGCTAACATATCCGTCCTACCTAGAAAGAAAACTCACTTCACTACACCGCTGCCATTCAAACTCTACGCCGCTAACAACACTACTATATCGACATACGGTGAAAAAACACTCGAACTCGACCTCAGCCTTCGCCGTCCATACAAGTGGAAGTTCATTGTCGCCGACGTGTCAAAACCGATACTAGGAGCCGATTTTCTGAAGCATCATCAACTCATCGTGGATTTAAAAAACAAGAAACTTATCGACAACGTCACTAACTTAACAGTCAAAGCACCCGTTCGAGCTACATCTATACCTACAGTACGTAGCATAGACTGTAACAATGTTTACCACGACATACTCTCAGAATTCCCCGGCATAACAAGACTAACTTCAATGAACATCAACGACAGCAAGATCAACGTCCAGCACTATATAGAAACCGAAGGCCCGCCCGTACATTGTCGTGCACGTCCCATACCGCCACACCGCTACGAAAAAGTAAAGAAAGAGTTTCAAAACATGATCGAACAAGGTTTATGTCGACCCAGCAAGAGCCCATGGGCGTCACCTCTTCACGTCGTACCGAAGAAAAACGGAGATATACGAGTCTGTGGTGATTATCGCCGTCTCAACGCAATCACCAAGGCCGATCGATACCCGGTACCACGCGTCAAAGACTTCACGTATCAACTCGCTGGAAAAACAATATTTTCAACAATAGATCTCAACAGAGCTTATCAACAACTCTGCGTCCGCGACGAGGATATTGAAAAAACAGCTATTATAACACCGATGGGATTATTCGAATTCCCGAGAATGTGTCCAGGTTTAAAAAACGCAGGTCAGACATTCCAGCGATTTATACATCAAGTGTTGAGCGGACTGCCCTACGTATTTCCATTCATCGACGACGTACTACTTGCATCTGAAAACGAAGATCTTCACAAAGAACACTTAAGAACCGTGCTACGAAGACTTGAAGAACACGGAATTACAATAAATCCTTCGAAGTGTCACTTCGGTCAAACAGAAGTTCAATTCTTAGGATATCACGTATCAAAAGACGGTATTAAACCCCCAACACAGAAGATCGACATCATCATGAAGTATCCGAAGCCTACTAACATCGAAGAGCTACGTCGTTTCCTCGGTATGTTAAATTTTTATCGCGATCACATACCTAACGCCGCGTCTATTCAAGCGCCACTCAATGCATACCTACACAACGTGAAAAAGCGAGACAAGACCGTCATACAGTGGACAGAAGAGTCGACACAAGCATTCGAAGCATGTAAAAACAGCATCAGCAACGCCGCTTTACTTGCTCATCCATCACATCAAGCTGTATACGCATTATTCTGTGACGCGTCCGACAAGTCAGCTGGCGCCGTCCTACAACAATACGTAAACAAAACGTGGCAACCTCTCGGCTATTATTCAAAAAAATTCTCCGACGCGCAATCAAGGTACTCAACATACGACAGAGAACTTCAAGCTATCTACATGGCTGTGAAACACTTCCGCAAGATGTTTGAAGGCCGACCACTCATTATATTTACCGATCATAAGCCTCTCACATTCGCAATGAATAAGATTAATTCATCTACAGAAACACCGAGACGTACGAGACAATTATTATTTATTAGCGAATTTACAACCGATATACGACACGTGAGTGGTAAACAAAACATCGTTGCCGACGCTCTAAGCCGCATAGAAACGATTACATGTCCCTCAATAATCAATTACGAAGAAATCGCATCCGCACAGCAACAAGATCCTACGATACAACAGTTATTACTTCAAGATAACATCAACTTAAAGAAAATTATCATCCCGAACACCGACGTCGAATTATATTGTGAGACTTCAACTTCGAATATACGACCCTATATACCTGAACAATATCGACAACAAGTTTTTAAAAGCGTACATAACATAAGTCATCCTGGAACGCGTACGACTCGAAAGATGACGTCACAGAAATATTTTTGGCCGTCAATGAATAGCGACGTAAAAAATTGGACAAGGAGCTGTATTGACTGTCAAAAAAATAAAATACAACGCCATACGTACAGCGCGACATCTAAATTCCCGCCAACGGAACGCTTTCATCATATTCACGTCGATATCGTAGGTCCATTACCTACGACAATGCAAGGTTACCGTTATCTTATAACAATGATCGACAGAGAAACTAAGTGGCCTGAAGCAATACCTACCGACGATATAACATCAGAAACAGTCGCCGAAACTATATACAAACACTGGATCGTAAGATTCGGCTGTCCGTCGACACTAACTAGCGACCAAGGCAGACAATTCGAAAGTCAGCTGTTTAATAATTTAATGAAAATCATGGGAATTACGAAAAACCGAACTACTCCATATCACCCGGTTAGCAACGGCATTATCGAACGCTGGCACCGCACACTAAAAACCGCGCTACGAACGAAGCTATCAAGTTCAAGGACATGGGTCAACGAACTACCTACTGTATTACTCGGATTACGAGCGACCCTACGCACAGACGCCGGAGTTAGCCCAGCCGAACTCACATACGGCTATAACCTACGTCTACCAGGTGATTTCTTTAATACATCGATACCTACAACTACGAGCGACTATAGTTACATAAACCAAATAAGAGAAGCAATAGAATTAAACAGACCGCAAACCGCTACGACTCATCATAACAGCAAACAACCTCTCTTCATTCATAAAGATCTACAAGACTGCAGTCACGTATTCGTTCGAGTCGACGCAGTTAAAAAACCCTTACAACCACCGTATGAAGGCCCGTATCGTGTAATAAAGAGAACAGACAAAGTATATACGATACAATTACAAAATCGAGAAACTAACATATCGATAGATAGACTCAAGCCTGCATACTTACTACAGGAAGATATACCTAACGATACGTCGTCGCTACCAGATCATACCTCGCCACGGAACTCATTTCCCGCCAAAACGCATAGCAACGAGACGCCACAACCGAACGCGATTCATAAGAACATCACAACGCGAGTCGGCCGTCCCGTCAAGCTGCCAGTACGTTTCACTTGAGGGGGAGCTCTGTGGCTACCACATCGATTCACTATTACGTAAGTAGTATGTAATAGTAAGTCGATGTACTAGCACAAAATTACTTACCTTATTTACTTACCTATAATACCGTACCTTGAACAATACCTTTAAAACACCTTCAAAATACCAGTTTACCTCGAAAACCTTTACCATGAAGAATGACATCTGATTCGAGTAAGAAACATGAAGTAGGTAGCCCTGAGAAGGGCTGTTTTGGTTTTCGTTGGAAACAGTGATAGTTAGCCCTCAAAAGGACTTTTTTTAATGTTAAGAAACAAGAATTATTAATGACGTCGTTAGCTCTGAAAAGAGCTGTTTGTAAATAAATATTTCACAGCACGCCATGCACGAAGCGGATGTACAAGCAGTCACAGTTCACACAACTTCACAAATCTTCAAGCAAGCTTCTCTCTTCGTGTATATCTTCAAGATTTGAGTCGCGCCGCGCTGCCTAGTGGAGTACGTCCGTCCGCCGTGTCGACCGCCGCGTAATGAGCGAGATGCGCTTTTTTTTTTTTTTTTTTTCGAAATGATAGTTGCTGTTGGCCCTACTGGCCTTTACAGCGTCACCGGTGAGGGGGGCCGGGTACATAGACACCGGCCGCGAAGGAAGATGTGGGCCCTTTTGGAGGGCACGGGGGTGACGCTCGTCCTAAGGGTGTCTCCTAGCGAGATCGCACCTCGGCTTAGAACGTCGTCGGAATGGAGGAGGCGCTATGCGGAGCGCTGTGACGAGTTGTAGACGGTCGATACGCCTAAGCGTGTTCGAACCGTCCTAACGCGGGGGACCTCGTCTTCGCCGGCGAGGACGGTGTGTGTGTGTATTGTGTGTATCCCCTGTGAAGGGGGTGTTTTCTAGGGTAATCCTATCGTCGGGGTCTGTCAGGACGTGCTTAGGACGTCTAAGTCTAGTCTGTAAGTTTCCTCTACCTACGTAGATGCAGGCCTCTGCTATAAGAGGGTTAGGGTGTCGACTTGCTCTCTCGAAATACTTTGTAGAAAGTATTTTGAGATGCTTGGAGATTGAATCGATCTTGAAGTCTTTGTGGAGATCTACGTTACGTACGTACCACGGTGAGGCCGTGGCCATACGTAGGAATCGATTCTGCATTGCTTGCAGGCGTTGGATGTAGGCGGGGCGACAGTGGGCAAAGACTGGACTCGCGTAGGTCATGATAGGACGAACGCAGAGTTTGTATAATGTCGTCTTATTTCTAAGAGACATTTTACTCTTTCCGCATAGCATCATATATAACCTACTGAGTACGAAAGCGGCTCTGTTACGAACGCGGGTAATGTGGGATCTGAAATTTAATTTCCTGTCTAGAGTGACTCCGAGGTATTTGGCTTCTTTTTGCCATGGGATCGGTGTCCCGAAGAGTTTAATTATTTTCGGTCGCCCTTGTCTCCCAAGAATGAGCTTTGGGTTTCTGGTGAAGTGCACCGCTGAGCTTTTTTCGGCGTTTACCTCGATTCTCCACTTCCTGAACCACTCGCCTAGTGCGGTGGTTGCAGTTTGGAGGCGTCTGGACATCACGTCTACTGAGGTGGAGGTCGTGAAGATTGCAGTGTCGTCTGCGAAGAGAGCTAGCTTAGTAGCTGATCTGGGGTCGGGTATGGGAATGTCGTTCGTGTATAGTGAGTACAGGAACGGAGAGAGTATAGATCCCTGGGGGACGCCGGCGCGTATCGGCCGAGGCGACGATAACGTGCCTTCGACTCGATAGCGGAATGTGCGATTCGACAAGTAGTCCCGTAAGATGAGCACGAGTCTGTCTGGTATTTTAAGTTGATACAGCTTGTATATTAAGCCGTTGTGCCAGACTTTGTCGAATGCTTTCGCTATATCGAAGAAGAGAGCACCCGTTGAGTGGGCTCTTGAAATGGCGAAACCGGATAGGATGTGTTCGGTGATGCGGTGCACTTGGTGAACTGAGGAATGTCCGGCTCGGAATCCGAACTGCTCGTTAATGAGCGGAGGTGTCATATTCTCCGTGGCTTTTTTAAGTCTGATTAGGATTATTTTCTCGTACACTTTGCCGAGTGTATTGAGAAGACTGATAGGACGATAGCTGGTAGGGAGGTTCCTGGGTTTACCAGGTTTATGAATACCTACTACGATTGCCTCTTTCCACTGATCGGGAAAGGAGCAGCTTGCCAGGAGGGAGTTGTAAATTATTACAAGTAGGGCGAGGAGGCGCTTAGGAAGACGCTTAATGGTCTTGTTTGAAATCTGGTCGGGTCCCGGAGACTTTTTGGCGTGAAGACCTTTCAAGATCGATTCAACCTCCTCGACGGTCGTCGGAGGGAGTGGTTCGTCCGTAGGCGGTGAAGCCGCCTTGCGTTCTACTTCGAAGTCAACCTTTAGGAGGTGACTTTGATCGATCGGCTCAGTGCTTGGCGAGCATTGACTCTCCAGGCTACTAGCAAGACACTCGGCCTTATCCAGATCGTCGAGAGCTGGTGGGAGGTTCGGGCGTAATAACGGGGGCATTGTGGTGACAGTATCGCTTCGGAGATTTCGCGCTAGCGACCAGTAAGCGGTGTGCGAAGGCGTGAGCTCTCCGAGGCATCTACTGTGGCGGTCATCCCTGAGTTCGGCGAAGCGAGCTTTCACCTCCCTCTGTAGGGCACGGAGTCTCCTCCGGTTGTCGTCAGTCGGGTATGTGTCATGGGCTCTAGTCTGCGCGTTTTTGCGCCTAATCAGATCTTTTAACTCCTCCGGGAGTTCCCATCGCTCTCCAGGGCGATTAGGAATTTCCCTAGAGCAGTAATCGATCTTTTCTTTAATGAAAGAGGTGAGATTTAACGCGGCTGCTTTTGCAACATCTACGGAGTCAATTGTGTCGGGTATTCTATTTAAATTCTCGTTGGAATCGATGTTATTTAACTCTATGTCGAGCTTCTTGAAATCTATTATGATTTTAGTGGGTTGGGGGAGATCTGTATCTGGTCCTAGCTGGATTAGGACAGGGCGATGGTCGGAGTCTAACTCGGATAACGTCTCAATGGTTCGTAACTGTAAGGTTACTCCCCTCAAGATCGCTATATCGAGTATGTCGGGTCTGTCTCCGGTGTCCCTAGTGGGGTAACGGGTGGGTGCTGTAGGGGCGATCACTTCGAAGTCGAAGGTCGGCAGTGAAGTCAGTCTGTCTAGTTCTCTACCTTTGGCGTTCATTCTACGGGAATTCCAGCGGGGGTGTTTGCAATTCAAGTCGCCGGCCAGAAGGACCGCGACATCCAACGAGAGGAGTGATCTGATGTCACTTTCTAAGAGGGGTTTGCTCGGAGAGGAGTAAGCTGAGATTATGGTTAGGGGCTGATGGCCCGTCAAGCTGACTCGACACATTGACACCTCGATGTTGCTAAGCGTGGGTGGGTCGAGCGGAATGCAGTGCAAGGAATTCTTATAGTAAATGACAGTGCCCCCGCGGGCGGAGACTCTGTCATTCCTAACAAGCCGATAATTAGCTATCCTAGGATCTCTAATTGAAGGCTTGAGGAAGGTTTCCTGCACTAACATGACGTCGACGGGGTGGTCCCTAAGAAATTGACGTACTAAGTCAATTTGTCGGATAAGGCCGTTTGCGTTGAAAGTAACAACGCTGAGCGATCGCGGTTTATTCCTACTAGCGGTAGCCATTAAGAACAACGAAGGGATTGCTCTATTTGAGCTGACATGTTGTTTAGATTAGCACGCACGCTGTCTAGGTCTGCCCGCACGCTATCTAGGTAAGCCTTCATGCTAAGCAGTTGGCTTTTTGTTAGTGGTTCCGATGTTGTCGGAGAAGTTACAGTTTTACCGTTTGTTACCAACGGTACGGACCAGGCTCCTAGGGGAATGTTGACCTGAGGGGTCAGTGAGGGGATCGAGGCGTTAGTTACCGCCTGAGGAATTGTTTGCTCCGTGGAAGGGGCAGACGGGGTAGATGTTTTTGCCGGCTGGGATTCGGCGGAAGTTGGGGAGGGTTTGGAACTCGTGTTCGAGTTCTTCTGGGGGTTTTTACCCCGTGGGCGTCTTCGCGGGGCCTTAGGGCAGCCGTGGTAGTTCGCTGGGTGTCCCTGTGTGTTACAGAGAACGCAGCTTGGGGGAACTAGTGGGTCTGGGACTTTACGAGGACAGTCCGTCGTACTGTGGTCCCCTAGGCACTTTACGCACCTAGGCCTCGTGAAACAGTTACGGGCGGAATGCCCGTATTTCTGACAATTGTGGCATTGTCCGGGGATGCCACGCTTAAGGGGTTTCTCAACTGTGAGCCCGGAGAGGTGACACACAGTTTTTAAGTTATAAATCTCTTTCCCTTGCGGGGAGAGATCAAGGATGCACAGAACCATGTTATATGGTTCTTTGGTGCGAAGGTTGTACATCCTGTGTACTTCCTTGACGGGGAGGTCTTGGGCTTTGAGGTCCTCATGGATCGAAGCGACGTCGATCTCTTTGGGGAGCCCGCGGATGACAACACGCAGCTGACGTTCATCGTCAAGTGCGTGTGTGTGATAGCCGATTTTCTCGGCTCTGAGAAGCTTGGATAGCTGGCGGTGGGAATCAGAGTCCGGGACGGTAACTCTTATACCCTGCGCTGTGGATTGCGCGTGGGTGAAATTAATTTTTCTGGCCTTTATTCTGGCCGAAATGTCGTTCCAGGACCGTAAGTCCTGGATGTAGATGGGCGGGGGTTTCTTCGGCGATACCGACTTGGCGTTTGCCGAGGTGGCGGGGGTCGCGTTAGGCGCGGTGATAGCGTTAGGCGCGGGAGTTGCGTTAGGCGCGGGGGTAGGTGAAGCGGGGGGCGTGCGGCGGGCTTTGCTAGTGGCGGGTCTCTTTGTGTCCGGCAGTGGACTCGTGGAGACAACCTTTCGCTTTTTCTTAATGGCTTTCTTGTTGATGACGGTCTCGAAGCCGTCATTGGAGCTCTCGGTCGGTGAAGCCGACCTCGAGCGTGTCTCCGAACGTGAGTCGTCACTATCCGACTCACTTTCGCTCTCGGTAATCATGTCTACCGAGTCGGGGGAAGCCGGTCCGTCGGGAATCGAACCCAAGACGGTGGCGGTGGGCGTTTCAGAGACCGCGTCCTGTTCGCTTAGTTCGCGATTCAGGGCTGCAAGGACCTCCGGGAACCGGGTTGCGAGCAACTTTAGGAGTCGCTCCATAATGAGATGTGTCCCTAGTGGACACGGGGGGGAGAGATAAAAAGATGTATCTCCCCTGCCGGTGGCAGGGGAGTTGTGTGCCTACGGTGTGAACCCTAATGAGCTCTGCCCGTAGGTGACAGAGGTGAGTCCCTACGACTAACCTGGTAATCCGGGTGTGTTGGTCGGCTCCGGGAGGAGCGGGCCCGCGTCCGCGGAAACACTAGTGCACTTATTATGTCCGAGTACACTCACTTGACAGTCCTTACTATCGATCACTGAATAACACTACACTGACCTATCACTAGACGTAATACGAAATTACGTGAACACTCTAGCATAGAGCTAGGACGGGCGACCGGGCGGTCGCTACGTGGCGCGGTCGACGCTTCGGAGAAGCGGACGCGAGTGGTCGGCGGGCACGGGGGTGCACGAACGACGAGCGAGAGAGCAACGCAAACACGTCCGAACGGGTCGGAGCGCGGAGGCGGAATCCTCCGCGAGATGCGCGGGCGGAGGTCCTATTAATAGAGTTCGGCCCGCGACGCCGTCCTACATCACGCGCTAGCATCTCCGACAAAACACGAACCACGCACGGTGAAAGAGAGACAGAAATAATGCGTGAAAGAAATGCATAGCGCTAATTAGAATCGCTTTCTAATTGGTTAAAAAACTAATTATTTTATTGGTTTATGTAATTTTTCCTTGTAAATAATTTTGTATAAATATTGCGATTTTTGCCTAATAAAATCATTCGATTCGATCGACACCTTCTGAAGAAGTCTTTTATTTAAATACTCTCCGAAGTCTCCAAACCTTTAAAACACCTTCAAAATACCAGTTTACCTTGAAAACCTTTACCATGAAGAATGACGTCTGATTCGAGTAAGAAACATGAAGTAGGTAGCCCTGAGAAGAGCTGTTTTGGTTTTCGTTGGAAACAGTGATAGTTAGCCCTCAAAAGGACTTTTTTAATGTTAAGAAACAAGAATTGTTAATGACGTCGTTAGCTCTGAAAAGAGCTGTTTGTAAATAAATATTTCACAGCACGCCATGCACGAAGCGGATGTACAAGCAGTCACAGTTCACATAACTTCACAAATCTTCAAGCAAGCTTCTCTCTTCGTGTATATCTTCAAGATTTGAGTCACGCCGCGCTGCCTAGTGGAGTACGTCCGTCCGCCGTGTCGACCGCCGCGTAATGACTTAATGAGCGAGACGCGCGGGCGGAGGTCGTATTAATAGAGTTCGGCCCGCGACGCCGTCCTACATCACGCGCGAGCATCTCCGACAAAAACACGAACCACGCACGGTGCAAGAGAGACAGAAATAATGCGTAAAAGAAATGCAAAGCACTAATTAGAATCGCTTTCTAATTGGTTAAAAAACTAATTATTTTATTGGTTATTATAATTTTTCTTTGTAAATATTTCTGTATAAATATTGCGATTTTTGCCTAATAAATTCATTCGATTCGATCGACACCTTCTGAAGAAGTCTTTTATTTAAATACTCTCCGAAGTCTCCAAATTAGTATAGATATAAAATAATCGTTTACCTGCTCAGTGACAACCCTACATAGCTGTACCTATTCATTCATAAGTCGTCTCTATTGATCTGTTTCATACCGTTCAACTATTACAATGTATGAATGTACTCTGTGATACCGTTTAACCCTTTAACCCCGCTTTCGTTGCTATTCATACCTGAGACGTCCCCATTGACCCCATTCACACCAAAAACAACAGATTTCTCATGTCTTTCTAATTTATCAAAATAATATTATTATTAATTAATAACTGAGATTTAACTTTTATGCATATGACGGCCCAAACACTAAATAAAGTATTAAAAAAACACACGTATTCTCTTACTATAAAATAAATGTTTTAGAGCAAAGTTTCTAACACTGTAATAATCGGCGTCTCGTCATTATGGTCTCGTCTAGCTTATTTTGAATTACATAATACATTCATTAAATTGACAGTTTGCAGTTAATTTCGCGCTTGTTAGGTGGTTGGTGCCATAAAATGTTCCAAAGATCTACTATCGTCCCACAAAAATTGTTAAAAGTTGCAGCTTGCTAGCTACCTAATATTGAGCACAGATTAAGTATTAGTATTAGTTACAACGATATTGAGCGTTAAAAATATTTCTTTTTTTTCCCCGATTCACCGCTGGATCCCTATTCACCCCATTTTAGGCCTTTTAGGGTACCAACCACAGATTAATTTAGATACTACGATTGACAATTTGACACTTGACAGTACACAATTACCCCGGCTCCACACGTTGGCCCCAACATAGACCCCAACGCTACTCGTCCAACGTGTGGATCTAGAAAATGGCATTGGTCCCAACGTTGGGGCGAGCGTTGGTAGTTGGCCGGCTCGTGTCGGTTTTATCAAAGGAATCTGCGCCAACGTTCGCGATCCGTCCACACGTTGGCGCTTTTCTCAGTTCTGTTGCAACACGCAGCGAGTGCGTACGTCGAGCGAGAATGGCTTCCTCATCCACAAAATCGCCACCGGCATGGACAAATGAAAAAATCATAAAATTTATTGAACTTTTGATAAAGTTCAATAAATTCCATGACTTTTTCACATCCAATAATATGGGACGCTACTCGAAAGGATCATAAAAATAAAAATTTATCAGCTGATGCATGGCGCACCATTCAACAGAATATGGGAATGAATTTCGCAATTGAAGATTAAAAAAAAAGCGAGAATCATTAATGAGCACATATCGCCTTTACAGAACAAAAATTAGTGACTCTACTCGATCTTTGACGTGGATTTTTATTTTTTCTCAGTAACAAATATAAATGTGCACTCAGTACTATAAAAGCGCTCAGAGCAATTTCGATTTCTATATCGGACATCTTCACATTGGCCCTGACGGGACAGAACTAGTTTGATAGCCAACGTGTGTACGGCTCTCCGAATTTGCAGTCCAACGTTGGTACGAGCGTTGGGGCCAACGTGTGGAGCCGGCCTTAAAATAAATATTATAGGTATCAATTAGGCTCTGCGCGCACTAGTGACAAAAAATTCTTTGTCACTGTCACGTCACCGTCACTTTCGTGACTGCGCGCACTTGCAGTGACAGTTTCTTGCATTCACTAAGATGGGTCTCGAAGAGACGGTTGTCTGTGAACTCGTTTTTAGAAATAGAAAAAAATACAATAGTAAAAAGTATTGGGTTCACCCGGTTTGGAGTGATAAGAGGAAAGTTCTACACCATGTTTGCCAACCTACGTACATATGACACGTGACATTTTGTTGCGTCACGTTCATGTTGGCGTCCTCCGCGGATAAAAAGTCACCGAAATGTCACGCATCCAAGTGCGCGCACCTTCATTAGGCCCTGCGCGCACTAGTGACTTTTTGTCACCGTGACTTTTTGTCACTGTCACCGCGTCCATCATCCCTAATGAAGGTGCGCGCACTTGGATGCGTGACAATTCGGTGACTTTTTGTCCGCGGAGGACGCCGACATGCCCGTGACGCGACAAAATGTCACGTGTCATATGTACGTAGGTTGGCAAACATGATGTAGAACTTTCCACTTATCAGCCTATCACTCCAAAGCGGGTGAACCCAATACTTTTTATTATTGTATTTTTTTCTATTTCTAAAAACGAGCTCACAGACAACCTATATCTGTATATAATCTGTCACTGCAAGTGCGCGCAGTCACGAAAGTGACGGTGACGTGACAGTGACAAAGAATTTTTTGTCACGGTGACAAATGTCCCTAGTGCGCCCAGGGCCTTAAGGATGATGGACGCGGTGACAGTGACAAAAAGTCACGGTGACAAAAAGAAAAAGTCACTAGTGCGCGCCTACTCGCCTAGCCACTATCAATCACAGATTAAGTATTAGTTACTACGCTATCAATCGTATGATGTATCATTGATAATTATAATTGTTATAATTATTAATTATTTTGATTTTTGATAAATATGGAGAATAGTAATAGTTATGTGAATGTATGTAGACTGTGTTTAAAAAGAGATTTACAAATATATTCCATTAAAAATACGTACTTACAAGATGTTTACGAAAAAATAACTAATATTGAAGTAAGTCTAACAAATTTTTTTAACTACAAATTTTCATTAGAAAGTAAACTACTCAAAACAAAATAGGGCCCACCCGAGCTAATTACGTTTACTGCAGCCGAAGGATCCAAAAAAAACCAGAATTACTTAGAAATTACTTTAATTACTTATAATAAAATTACAAACTATTAGAGGTGAAACCTATTCGATGTTAGAATTAGGAATGACAAAAATTATTTAAAATATTAATAAAGAAATTAAAATAACACTATGATAAAATCGCTGCGTCGGCGGCACGTTGCTGGTCGGATGTTGCGACATGGGCTGCATCGACTTTCCTTGTTTAGTGAAAAATGCTTGCTCGGCATTATTAACTTAGGGTACCGTATGGTAGAGGGTACGGTTCCGTACTTAACACCTCCACCCGCAGAACAGCAACTATTTTGTCAGCTTCAGAGAAAATGTTGCTGGAAGTTCATCTCGTCTCTTGGTGTCTTTATCCACATCTTCATATACAGGTGTCTTAGGATTTTGCTGCTTCTCTTAATTTTCTGATCTTAAGGGCTAAGATCTATATTTTCGCCTCATTAATACAACGATGATTACTGATATCAGGATGTAGAATGGTATCGTTGTATGGTATAAAACAATTGGTTGTATCTTATCAATCTATATCTGTAATCTCAATCTGTTTCTGGTAGGATTTTATAATGAATGCTGTCAAGATTATTCAGTATATCTATTGTGAAGTAGTAGGTTTCCTTTAAATTAGATGTTGTCAGTAATAAGCTCTTGAATGCAGTCTGGTTTTGTACGAGTTTGATGACTTATTTTCTAGTCACAGAGATATAATATTGTGCTGTACTTCGGGCATTCAGCCTCTATGTACACGAATGCTTTCTCATTAGTTGCTATATAAGGAAAGGGAGGAATAAGGGCTATTTGCTTTTCATTTGAAACGATAGATAGTCTGTACAAGTTATATCTGTCTAAGGACATAATAGGAAATTTGTAAACTATAACTATTGTTCTATCATTATAGCAGGAACTTGGTTTTATTAAGTCATACTCATAATATTTTCTAACTTAACTATTTCTAGCACTAAATCCTCTACAGCAATACTAATCCTCTACAGTACTTATAATTCCTAATAATAATTGGGCAAACTGTGCCGACTGGACTTAACTGTTATCCCTACGACTATTTACTTCTAAAAGAAATTATAATGTATTATTTTTTTTATTAATTTATAATTAACTGATCTAAAATACCTTTATGTTGTACCTACCATCCATTCTTTACTAAGACTAATGTGACTATTGAATTCCGAAATAAATTTATTCTCTTTATTTTGCAACATTTGAATAATTTTGCAATATTTGAAGTTTAAGTTACCAGTAACACTTTTTTACTAATGATCCAAGGCTATCTACAAGACCTCTTATAATTCTTATAACTTCTAAGGATTAAACTTGACTTAATACCTTGTTAAGCTTGTTTGTAAGATAATAGTTAATTTGGTACTCGTAAAGAATGTAAGTTTCATTGTTCAGTCTAGTCTTAAATATGTTAAGTTGTGTCTGTACAGAATATATTTCATCTTCAATGTCAGTTAATTTTACATACTGTATAATGGAATGATAATGTCATATTAGTCTGATATGTCTCAATTTGTAGGGTAAAAGTCCAGGTCTGTCAGCTAATCTTTCAAGTCTTACGGTTTGAGGATGCGTCACGTGCATTGTCAGCAATAGCAGAATCCTGTAATAATTGGTTAATTTTAGGTACACGTTTTAAACGCGATTTAGCTACGGGACCTCGTTTTTTCGAAGTGTATATGTGGATTGGTAAATCAGCTAAGACTTTGTCTTGTGTGTAGCGAGGTGCAGTTTTCTGACGAGAAGCAAAGGGGTTATTAATAAAAACTTGTTGTCCTGGAACATATTCTACTTCTGGTTCACGAGATTTATTTCTATTTTCAATTAAGGCTGTCCTATTGTTCAGTGAGGACTTATTAATTATTTCATAAACTTGTTTCATTTGTTTCTTATGATTTATAGCGTATTGTTGCAAAAGGTGTTCGGTAAAATCTATATCAACGGGGTCTCTAGGATCGAAGTGTCCGTTCAATAAGTCGAAAGGTCTACACTTTGTAAAACTGTGGATAGAACTGTTGTATGCTATAATAGCGTATGGCATTAATCTAATTACTGGCTCATCTTTATGCTGTAACTTAAGAATTCTTATATGTTCTAACAGGGTCGAATGAAATCGCTCAATGTTACCGTTATCGTTAGGACTATGAGGTAAGGTTTTATGATGGATTATCTTGTGTAGACGAATAAACTCTGAAAAAAGTTGATTAGCAAATTCCGTACCGTTATCAGTAATTATAGTTAACGGTATTCCGTGGTGAGTACTGAAAAGTAATAATGCTTGTAAGATACTAACGGCGGTTCCATCTCGTAAATGATACGCTTGTCCATATTTAGTAAAAACATCAATGAATGTGACATATTTCTCGTTTTGGACTGTAAAGAGGTCCATGTGAACGATTTCAAATGGCTTAGTGGCTGGGGGTACTATATTAAATTGAGGTCTAATGGGATTTCTGTCGTATTTACTTTGACCGCAAATAGTACATTCGTTAATATATTTAGTGATCTGATCTTTCATTTTCGGCCAATAATATTTCCTAGACAGAGCGAGGTAACATTCGTTAATGCCACGGTGGTTTGTTTTACCGTTGTGATAATTCTGGATAATATCTTGTTGTTGAAGATAATCTTTAACGTTTTCTAATTCAATCTTACTTAATACAAGGTTAAGAGAGGAGCTTTTAAATTTTTCTTGTAAAATTGGTATTATCGAATACATTTCTAAGGGAGGATTTATCAAAATGGCTGTTTTAACTTTCGGGTTAACGTATTCATTAATAGAATTGACAACGTCGTTTTCTAAATTAGATTTTGATAACTGAATAGCTATCCGCGTATGATTTTCAAAAGGCTTAGTTATAATTGGTCGTCGTTTTACGTCATTAACTACAGTAAAGTAAATTTGTCTGTGAAACTTGTTAAGTGGAACATCAGTGATCGGGACTTCTAATATAGGTTGTTCATTACTAGTGTGTACGGTGTCAGTCGGGGAATTTATTTGTTGAGGTGGGGGTGATTCGGATGGGTTATTAATCATTGACTCAATCTCTCTACTGCTGTCCATTACCTGTTGAGATGGGGGTGCTTTGGACGGGTTATTAATCATTAACTCAAGTTCTCTAATGCTGTCCATTACCGATCTAATTTCGTCGGTTTCGCTGATATGAATTTGAACACGAGAAAGTGCGTCTGCGTTGGTATTAAATTTGCCTTTCTTATATATAACCGTAAAGTCATATTCGCTCAGTCGAAGTCGCCATCTTGTTAGTCGTGAATTAGGTTCTTTCAGGTTCATCATCCATTGTAAAGGTCTGTGGTCAGTAACTATTTTAAATTTTCGGCCAAATAAATAAGGTCTAAAATATTTCGTTGCCCATACTATTGCTAATAATTCTTTTTCTATTGTGCTATAGTTAAGTTCGCTATCATTTAATGTACGAGACGCGTAACAAACAGGCTTGTCAGAACCTATTGGTCCCTGAGATAAAACTGCTCCAATGGCTACATTTGAAGCATCTGTGGTGAGATTGAATTCTTTGCTAAAGTCGGGATATTGAAGGATGGGGTCGTTAATTAAAAGAGTCTTACACTTATTAAAAGCTTCTATAAATTCTGGACTATGGACTACCTTACTACCTTTTTTTAAACAAAATGTGAGGGGTTTTGTGATACGTGCAAAGTCAGGGATAAATTTCCTGTAATAACCGAGTAGACCTAAAAATTGCTTTATTTCTTTGGGTGTACTAGGTATGGGGTATTTTTCTATAGCTAATATTTTATCAGGATTAGGTTTAACACCTTCTCCGCTAATAATATGTCCGAGATAGGCGGTCTCGAGTTTTAAAAATTCGGACTTATCCATCTGTATTTTAAAATTGGATTCTTTAAGTCGTTGGAAAACTTTTTCGAGGTTTTCCATGTGTTCCTGAAGGGATGTACTGTAAACTATTATATCATCTAAATAAACTAGACATATGTTATTTTGAAGACTTTTAAGTACATTGTCCATGACTCTTTGAAACGTCGATGGTGAATTTTTTAAACCCATTGGCATTCTAAGAAACTCAAAATGACCGTGCTCTACATTAAATGCTGTTTTCGAAATATCTTGAGGGTCCATTTCGACCTGATAGAATCCGCTAGCAAGGTCTAGGGTTGTGAAATATTGACATTTGCCTAACTTGTCAAGGACATCGTTAATATTCGGTATCGGATACTTATCATCTATGGTTTTTTCATTGAGTTTACGAAAATCTACTACAAGACGCCATTTTTGTTTGCCGGATGCGTCTATTTTTTTCGGTACTACCCATATAGGTGAACTCCACGCAGAGTCTGAGGGCCTAATTATTCCTTGTTGAAGCATTTTTGAGATCTGATCCCTAACCTCCTGTCGGTGAATAAACGGATATCGATAGCTTTTAGTATATACAGGAACTTCGTCTTTTGTTCTTATGCGATGTTTAATTTTGTTAGTAAAAGTCAATGGCTCTCCGTCTATATAAAATACATCCGAATAACGAGTACAAAGTGTTAATAAGTTAGCCTTCTCTTCTTCATTAAGATGGTCGGTACGTAATCGCGACAATACCTCGTTTACTCGGTTCGATTTTTTTACGGGTTAACAATTAAAATTGAATACCTCGGCGTAAGCGGGCTGATCTAAAGAAAATATGACGTCGTTAGGGGAAGGATTTTCTATTTCTACGTATCCGCGACTACCGGTAACGGTTGTAAGGCATTCGTGGATTATACAATTACAAAAAACCTGTTCGTTAATAAAAACTTCGCCATCCGGGGCGTTAATGGGAATTTTTACTAATTTTGAACTTCTACCTGGGATAATATCTTCATATAAATTAATATTACGGGAGTTGTATACCTTAATAAAGTTTGTTGAATTTCGTGTAATTAATTTAAAATCTTTTAAATCTATTTTTGCTTGCCATTCGGATAATAAATCTAATCCTATTAAACCATCGAAATAGTCGTGAAAACGATAAACGAATAACTTAATATAATTATCTTCATTAAATTCGTTAAAACAAGGCAATGTTACGGAATAATCATTTCTACTAATACCATGTACGTTTGTTACTTCGAAAGGGTCATAGTTTAAAGGATAATTAGGATAAAAATTTTGTACGGCCTCGGGGCTAATAAATGACTGATTAGCGCCTGTATCTATCAAAAACTTTAGAGGTGGCTGTGAGATTTCGATGTAAGGTAACTGTCTTTGAGTCTGTAAATTAACGTCTATCCTTGCTCTTTTAATTTCTTGTCTAATTGAAAATCCTGAGGCTGGGTTTCACAGCTAGGGCCTGGTTGAGATTCTAACTCACTTACTATTTCGTTGTCATAACTATCGTTACAGTAAGTCGGGTTGGCAGTATAATCATAGGGGTTGAAGTAGTCGTTCGGGTCTGTATAATAGTCGTAGTCTGGATAGTCAGTATAGTATGGATAATCGGGCGAATAAAATTCATTTAGATTGACCTCGCGTGATTTAAAATAATTAGTTGGTGGTGGGTTACCGGATTTACGCCAATCATGACCTGAAATCATAGGCTTGGGGGTATAATGTTGAACTCCACTCATTGGTTTCACATTAAAATTTTGTTGGGGATTTGGTCGGGGCGGTAAACGAAACACATTACTCTGGGGGTTGTAATTCGGTGGTGGTGCGCGAAACATTTGCTGGGTTCGACTAGGGAAACGATTTTGTTGACTATTGAATTTAAAAGCTTGGGGCTGTGCGTTAGGAGAGTTAAATCTAAAAGCTTGTGGTTGCGGCTGGTAATAACGCGGTTCAATTGGAACGGGCCGGTTAGGTACGGGTCGCATAGCGCTGGGCGTATTTAATACTATATTATGCGACGTAGCTTTAGACGTATTTTGAGTATTATTTTTAGGAGGATCATTACGCTGCTGTAAATACATTATATTTAATTCTTCTTGAACGTATTCTAAAGCCTTTTCAATGGTTTCCGGACGCATGCAACGAATACGTGAACCTAGGGGTTCTTTTAACCCTCGTACAAAAGCCTGCATTGTAACCTTTTTATAAAGTGTCCGCTTAGCTTCAATTGTCGTCTGTAAAGTCTCATGTAATGTTACGTATGTCATTATGGTGCTGAACAAGGTTTGACATCTTCTTCTTCTATATATATAAAAGAAAGTCGTGTAATCGTGTTAGTTACACTATTTATAACACAAGAACGGCCGAACCGATTTGGCTAAAAATTGGTGGGGAGATAGCTTAGAACCAGGAAAAGGACATAGGATACTTTTTATCCCGTTAAATTACAGTTTTTTTTTCAGACTAATATAAAATTTTACACTAATGTCACTGACACAATCACACAACTCACTTTATTGACGGGTAGTGAAGTGCCCTGTGCATAACAAAATTAACAAACAACCACAGACTATGAAACAGTTCTTAAAATACGATAAATCGATCATATGATAAAAATAATTTTGTTTCTATAAATGTAATAAAAAACGGAAATAAAAATAGTATCTATGACTCCAAATGAATTAAGTCGAAATCTTGGAATTTAATTTCAAACCATGAGTAAAGAACAATAATTCTGCTTTTTGACAACTGCCAATGTAACTATGCATGCGTTAGTGAAATTTAACTTTAAAATGCGTGGTTTATAAAGTCTAAATCAAGTTTATATCAAGAGTTAAAAATAGAACTAAAAATATTTCATTAAATCGATTAAAAATTCTTCTTACTTAGGTATATCGATTATTATTTCAAGTCGAATCGGTAAAGTGTTGAGCTACGTAATTGGGTATACAAATGAAATAATTAAAATTATTTAATAAACTAACAAAATAACTAATCAATTAAAAATATTTAATTAAATCGATTAAAAATTCTTCTTATATCAATTATTATTTCAAGTCGAATCGGTAAAGTGTTGAGCTACGTAATTGGGTATACAAATGAAATAATTAAAATTATTTAATAAACTAACAAAATAACTAATCAACTAAAAATATTTAATTAAATCGATTGAAAATGCTTCTTATATATCAATTATTATTTCAAATCGAATCGGTAACGCGTTGTGAGGATGTCACTAATTTCAAATTTTATCTCAATTGGACCCGATAGGTGGCGCTGCTATCGATATGTAACTCCGAAACTACTGAACCAATTTGTATCAAATTTTGTAAGCATCTATAATTTGGTCCAACTTGGGAGATAGGGTAGTTTTCATTTCGATTGGACCCGGTAGGTGGCGCTGCTATCGGTAATCGGTATGTGATTTCGAAACTAATGAACTAATTTTTATCAAATTTTGTAAGCATCTGTAATTAGGCCCAACTTGGGAGATAGGGTAGTTTTTATCTGAATTGGACCCGGTAGGTGGCGCTGCTATCAAATCAAATTTGGTAGCTGTTTTCCGGGCAGGACAACGTCTGCCGGGTCCGCTAGTTGATCATAAAATTCCTGAGGGGATTTATTACCCTGTGTAGCTAAAGAGAGGTCATTGTACAAAGCCGTTTCGTCTCTCTGATCGGAAAAATTATTAATTAATGCTGATCTTATTCCAGTCCAAGTGTCAGGGATGCCGTTTGAATTAATAGTTGAGGCGGCAGACCCTGTTATTTTATTTAATATACCGTTTAAGAGACACAAATTACTTAACTCACTACCTGGCTCGGCACTCGCATATTGTAAAACTATTCGATCACATATATTTATAAATCTAGTTAATATATTCGGGTTACCATCGAATTCAGGCACCAGGCGTAAGGCCTTAAAAATTACGTCGGGGTCGTGTGACATGTTTAAATTAAATGAATTATTTAAATTAGAATCTAATTTACTATCTATATTTCTATGACTATCTAATATATAACGGCGAGCCTGACGCGATGCAGGTTCCCGGGGACAAGGCTTTTCGTGATGAAAAATCTTGAGGAAAAAATAACTTAGGACAAAAGGAAGCAACACGAGAAAGATTCAGGTGTAACTCACATGTATTTCATCTCTGGCTCTTCTCGGTGAATCGATGCTTGGATTCTCCACTCAGCTTGGCAGCTCCGTAGATTCTGGATACTCGTAGCGGTGACTTGACAGCCTCCCAGGCGACTCGCGAACGCAAATATCGATTTGAGATAATTCTAATGCTCGCGAACCAGCCCGCGAGTATCCTACCGACTGCGCCAATTACGTTTACTGCAGCCGAAGGATCCAAAAAAAACCAGAATTACTTAGAAATTACTTTAATTACTTATAATAAAATTACAAACTATTAGAGGTGAAACCTATTCGATGTTAGAATTAGGAATGACAAAAATTATTTAAAATATTAATAAAGAAATTAAAATAACACTATGATAAAATCGCTGCGTCGGCGGCACGTTGCTGGTCGGATGTTGCGACATGGGCTGCATCGACTTTCCTTGTTTAGTGAAAAATGCTTGCTCGGCATTATTAACTTAGGGTACCGTATGGTAGAGGGTACGGTTCCGTACTTAACAAGCTTATCTCGATGTTTTCAATACACGTAATTTTTGAGGTAGGTATTGGCGTAGCCTAGCATTCCGTTGGATTGTTGACATGTCTACGAAGCTTTATCGATGTTTTAACCATTCTTTTTAATTTTATTCTCAAGTGGGGAGCCAGAAAAAGTTAAGTGGTCCAAAGTCACCCTTTTCTCAAATTCTCAATAGCTTGTGTTCATAGTCTCATTCTGAATGCTACTGTTGCACATCGTTATTTTTTAAATATTAAATTGATTTTAGTAATATTATTCGTGATTATACCTGGGTCTCGCGTTCATATGGATATGGAAACGGCAGCACAAGCGGTGGCTATGATCCAGGAGGGAAATTCTCAGAGATCAGTGACAATACAGATTGTTGTGTCACGTGGAACTATCCGGAATGCTTGGGATCATTATTAAGAGACTGGTAGTGTTGCTAGGAGACGTGGAACAGGAAGAGCTCGGGCTACAACAGTTCTAAAGGACCAGTATATCAGATTGACCGCACGTCGGCAGCGGACGATAACCGCCCGTGCCTTACAAAATCAACTGCGGCAATCTACTGGCATGCGGGTGAGTGATCAAACCATTCGAAATCGACTTCATGAAGATGGCCAAAGATCCAGAACACGTGCTGTTCGACTGAAATTGACAAGTTCTCATCGTGCAGCACGATTAAGATTTGCTCATGACCACTCAAACTGGTCTATGGATAGCTGGAAGACAGTACTGTTTACTGACGAAACTAAGGTGAAGTTTTTAAGTGACGATCGTCGAGTGCGCGTATGGAGAAGGGAAGGCGAATGTTTTTCTTAGCCCTGTGTCCACAGAACAGACCGATTTGGAGGTCCGAGCGTCATGGTGTGGGGCGGAATAAGCCTACAAGGCAAAACCGAGCTGATAATTCTGGATGAAGGTACCGTGACTGCTGTTAGCTACATCGATCGTGTAATCCGGCCTTACGTGATCCCATTTGCACAAAAAATAAGTGAAATCTTCGGGTTGATGCAAGATAATGCCCGCCCGCATACAGCCCGCATCACTCAAGGAGCACTCTCTGAGGCCAATATTAGAGTTTAGCCGTGGCCAACCATGAGTCCCAACCTTAATCCGATAGAACATCTGTGGGATCAATTAAAAAGAAGCCTCAAGGTAAATTACAGCAACGTCCACAGCCGACAAGACCTCATAAATTCTCTTAAAGTCTGTTGGGAGCAATGGGCATGACGAAAGATTTTGAAAACCCCTTCCATAATGTGGGTACACATTTACTATTTACAAAAATACCTATATTTCGGTAATAAACATAAGTTTAAGGAATTTTAAAACTATTTATCTTATATGTTTTCAATGAGAGCGGCAACACGGCTGCAGGTGTCATGGCGTCGGCTTGACGTCACAGAATAATGTGGGCCTTACTTTTTACTTTACTCTTTGGAGCGCGCCTGACGTATTATGTTATGTTGTGACGTCGTGCGCTGTAATTTGTGTTTCAATCAAAATGGCCGATTGCAGTATTTTACTGTTTTATTTTATTGAAAATCACAATAATCTTATTATATTACATAAAACTAAACCAGGATTTTGAATTTTTTAAATTTGAGTGTTCCCATAAAATCATTAAATTGACGATTTTTTGATACTGTCGTCATGCCCATTGCCTAAAGAAAACATAACCCACTTGATTGAAAGTGTCCCAGATAGGCTCAGAGAGTGCATACGGTGCAGAAAGGGCCCTAGACGCTACTAATCCCAAAATTAACCGGTATTTTTTAAGAACAAAGGCTATATTGAAACTTCTCTCTTTTTGCTTATTTTTGTAAATTTTCTCTAAAACCGTTAATTTTGCATAATTTGCATAAAATTGCTAATATTTTGCCCAAGTTTACGTTAAAAAAGTTCCATACACCTTGTTCATACATACTCATTCATAAAAAGATAAAAAAGTAAAAAGTTTTTACACTACAGCAAAAAAACAAGGTGGGCCCTATTTTGTTTTGAGTAGTTTATATAATGTGTGTTTGTCATGGACGTGTTTAATCACTTTTTTTGAGTTTATTTTTCATACAGTTCATATAACATAAAAGAATATAAGCAAAGCGTTTCATGAAGTAATTTACTAAAGTAGTCGTCTACTTTTCAAGAATTCCACCTAAGAGAATATTAACTTTAATAAACTAAGAGAATATTAACTTTAATAAACTAAGAGAATATTAACTAAAATAGGAACAAACATCAAATTAATTTTTAGAAATTTACATTGTATTTGACTTAGTTCCAAAAGAATTAAGTTTAGAGAAGAAGTAAAACACAAGTAATTTTTAATTTGGTGATGATCACTTTTAAACTTATCTCCTAATTAGTTTGCATCACAAGCTACGTAATTACTTATAATCTCTATTGAAGTAGAGCACGGCAGGAAATATAGCTTAAGTTTTAAGCGACTCAAGTGTAAGTACCTCAACCTTACAGAAGATCTCAACTGAATATCATACTCTCAAGTATTGTTATGGTCATCTGTAAGTTCCTGGGGAGAGTAAATGGTTAGAGTTGGCAATATGCTTGCAAGGCTCGTGGCGTTGCAGACGTCTATAGGCTATAGTTACCATCAAGTGGCTTGTTTGCCATCACAATGGTATAAGAATGTAAAAAATGACTTAACCTAAGTCGGTAAATTCTATTTGACCCAAACGAATTTTTTTGAAGTTAAACTTCTTCTTTCTTCCTTTTCGGATGAAATAGTGAAAGCGTTGAATAGTATGAGATTAGGTAAGGCTGCAGGGTATGACAGGATTACCGTCGAGATGCTGAGGGCCGGACAGGGCATAGTGGCTAGCCAGCTGTACCGCCTTTTCAATCTGTGCTGGCGAAATGGGCAAGTACCGGGAGACTGGTGCAAAGCCGTAATCGTACCATTATATAAGGGAAAAGGGTCACGGCAGGACTGCATAAATTACCGCGGTATAAGCCTTCTCAGCGTCGTCGGTAAATTGTATGCGAAAGTATTGATTGAAAGGGTTGTGAATGAAACAGACGAAAAAGTATGGGATGCACAAGCGGGATTTAGGAAGGGAATGGGATGTACGAATCAGGTCTTTTCTTTGCGATGCATAGCCGAAAAGTTCTTGGCTAAAAACAAGAAGGTCTATTGCGCGTTCGTAGATCTAGAAAAGGCCTATGATAGAGTGGTGAGGAATGAATTGTGGTCAGCATTGTCCGGGTACGGTGTGAGCAGTATCCTCATACGAGCACTGCAATCTCTTTATAGGAATTCTAGTGCTTGTGTAAGGATAAACGGGGCGTACACTGAATGGTTTAATATCGAAAAAGGTGTTAGACAGGGATGTGTAGCGTCACCGTGGCTGTTTAATCTGTTCATGGACAAAGTGGGTTGAGAATGAACGAGTTACTCGTCAAATGTCTTCTCTATGCTGATGACCAAGTATTACTTGCGTCCTCAGCCGAGGAGTTACAGGAGATGGTAACTGTTATGAATGAAGCTTTTGTGAGAAAGGGAATGAAGATGAATGTAAAGAAGACGAAAGTGATGGTGTTTGAAAGAAATGAGGCAGTGACAGACTGCAATATCGTGATTGCAGATGAACAAATAGAACAGGTGAATGAGTTTGTATATCTGGGTTCAAAGTTTACAAGAGATGGAAAGTGTGAGAGTGATATAGAAAGAAGAGTGAATGCAGGAAACATGGTGAATGGAGCTTTGCACTCCTTTATGAGCAGTCGGAATGTGTCTAATAAGGCTCGTTTGGCTGTGCATAGGGGGGTGTTGGTTCCGACACTCATGTATGGAAGTGAAAGTTGGGTATGGCAGAAGAAACATGAAAGCAGAATAAATGCAGTTGAGATGAGAGCGTTAAGAAGTATGATAGGAGTTAAACTGAGTGACAGGATAAAAAATAGTGAGATAAGGAAACGTTGTGGTCTGAAAGAAGATGTAGTGACAAAAATTGAGAAAGGTATGCTGAGATGGTTTGGCCACGTCGAGAGAATGAATGAAGAACGATTGACGAAAAAAGTGTATAAGGCGAGTGTGAATGGAAGTGTTCTCTCCTCCCTCAGTCCTCTCTTCCCGTGGGTGTCGTAAGAGGCGACTAAGGGATAACATAGTTTCACTACCACCTTGGAACTTAAAAAGCCGATCGATGGCGGGATAACCATCCAACTGCTGGCTTTGAAGTACACAGGCCGAAGACGGGCAGCAGCGTCTTCGTTGCGACAAAGCCAGCCCTGCGGTCACCAACCCGCCTGCCCAGCGTGGTGACTATGGGTAAAACACATGAGTTCACGCCATTATTGGCGCGAACTTGTGGAGGCCTATGTCCAGCAGTGGACTGCGATAGGCTGAAATGATGATGATGATGAAATGATGAATGGAAGTGTTGGAAGGGGTAGACCTAGGCGGACTTTTCAAGACCAGATCAGAGATGTCTTGAAAAAAGGCCAGGTCAAGAGTACCCTAAACCGAAGAGCATGTATGAAAGGAATAATGAAAGTGGATGAAGCGAAACTAGTATGTAAGGATCGTAGCAAGTGGAAAGAAGTGGTCTCTGCCTACCCCTACGGGAAAGAGGCGTGATTATATGTATGTATGTATGTAACTTCTTTTGGAGTGTTAGGGAAATATGATGAGAATAAATTTTTACGATGCGCGCGCACACCGCCATAAAAAACTGACACCCTGAAGTTAGCTAGTCATCGAAGAAGAAGTTAGCGATGTGAAGTTAGTTAGCCAATGAAGTATAACTTCTTACGTGCGTACATAAGTACACACACACTTTTTTTGTAAAAAAATTGTTTATTTTTCAGCTTAACTCCACCTACATGCAGTCTCTGTGTTATATATGTGTGAAACGTCTGAAACAAAGTCACAAATTAATTGAACAAGCAGTTGAAACAGACAAGTTATTAAAAGATGCACTTCGGTGCGGAGTCGAGGTAAATGTTCGGTTATAATTTTTCTATATTCTCAAGATTAAAAAACTTAATATCAAGCCAATTACAAGCTTTTTAAGCTGTTACTAATATATATTATTATAATATTCATGTTAACACTCACTATTTATTTTTGTCATCAGTATATTTGAAAAGAAATGAAATTAAAACATTTACGAAGTCAAAAATTACCCAAAAGAGTTATAAGTCATGACAGCAAAATCAATTCACAATTTAAAAATTGCTATATAAATTTAAATTTTAACATTAGGTACATTAAAAAGTTAGATAACATACCCAGTGTTATGCAGTAACCAAATCAAATCAAAATAACTTTATTCAAATAGTCTTCAAAAGCACTTTCGAATGGTCATTTTACAAATGAAAATTTTAAAAGTGACAATAATTTTTAAAAGTGAAGCTACCACCGATTCGGAATGTGGATTCTGCAGAGAAGAATCGGCAAGAAACTTTGCAGTCTTTTAAAAACAATATACTCACATTACAAACAACAATATACTCACATTTAAAAACAATATATAGCAACTCTTTTAAAAACAATATATAAACTGTGTTTTAGTACACAATTAGTAATATCTTGCATGAAATACAGCGTCACAAGTCCACACATCTTTATCAACTATGTAATCCTGCACCGAATATGAAGCTTTATCTAGTAATTTCTTTTTAATAAACAGTTAACCCTAAGACTACAGTATTACAACAAAATTTGTACTAGCTGGCCCCGCAAACATTGTTTTGCCATATATGTTATTAGCCCCCTTTATCCAGCCCCCCTTATAACTTAGGGGTATGAAAAATAGATGTTGGCCGATTCTCAGACCTACCCGATATGCAAAAAAATTTCACAAAAATCGGTGCAGAAGTTTCGAAGGAGTATGGTAACTAACATTGTGACACGAGAATTTTATATATAAGATTATTCAATCAATCAATCAAATAATATTTCCAGATTGATAAGATAGAGTGTGTACAGACATTCACGCTGTCTGTATCATCGATATCGACTATCAACATATCTCTTTATCCTGTGGAAAATGATATAAAAGAAGAGTCTGCTACGATAAAAGAAGAATTAAAAGATAGAGATCAAATTGGTATGTAATTAAATCTATACTTCTATACTAATATTATAAAGAGGTAAAGCTTCTTCTTCTTCTTTTACAATTGGACTCCATAGGAATTGCCAAAGTCAGAGTGTTCTGCTCAATGACTTCTGAAGTCTCTGTTCATAAGATTAGCTTTGTGATACTACAAGGTTATGTACGGTTTGCTGCACACCATTTATTCGTCTAAAAAACAAACAAACACATAAAAAATGTTAGTATGTTAGAAGAGAACACTAAATCTATCAGCTCGGTGAAGATCGATTTAGTTTCAGATCTTAGACCAAAAAAATTGTTAAATTTTGAAATTAATATCTCTATGATCCAAAAATATTTACAGTATTCAAATTAAGACACCAAAACCCAATCATAATAATTCTGTTTTAAATCAGTTGACAAATAAACAAATCCATTTTTCAGAAGAGGATCAAATAGACCATAAAATTTCAACGGGGTCTAAAGAAACATATTCTATAGATGGACTAAGGGCATACGAAGATCTGTCTGTATCATCGATAGCGACTATCAACATATCTCTACATCCTGTGGAAAATGATATAAAAGAAGAGTTTGCTAAGATAAAAGAAGAATTAAAAGACGATTGGGATAACGGGATAAATGCCGTCTCCGATCAAATTGGTATGTATTTAAATAAATAATAATAGAATTTGCTCTCTAACGAAACAAACTAATTTCTATGTATATTGAAAAGTATAGTACAATACACTTTGTTAAGTATAACTCAAAAATGCTTGGGGCCATTCACAAATTACGTCACAGGAATTCCACGATTTTTGACCCCACCTTGTCACATCTGGTCAGATTAAGGTTACCTTATAAAAAAGACAAATAAAAAAAAACCTCTGTGTGGTTTTATGAAACCACGGTAAAAGTGAAACTTTTTTTCACATTATAGACATTTAACTAAAATAATATTCCATTAAGGGTATAAAAATCGCTTTATCAATCTTACCATGCAACACACACACGAAAAAGTTGGAGACGATGTAATAAAAGTTTCACTTTAATATATTTAGAAATAGTAATCCTGGAATCGAAACTCTTCGCTAATAGACCATCGACCGACACAACAATAGGAACAATTATTGTTGAGTCTACATTCCACATGCCGGTAATCTCGTGGGCAAGGTCTAAATATTATTTTTCTTTTTCGGTCCTTACGAGACTATCGTCATGTGGAACAGTAATGTCAACAATAATTGCTCGGCGCGCTGTTCGGTCTACTAGCACTATGTCAGGTTTATTGGCTGCAATATACCTGTCAGTGACAATAGACCGATCCCAGTAGAGCAATGCACGACCATTTTCAAGAAATGGCCTTGGGTTATACCTATAATAAGGCAACTCATTTTCAACGAGGCCGTATCGAATAGCAAGTTGTTGGTGGATGATCCTGGCTACTTGGTTATGTCTGTGCAAGTTCTCACGGTTAGCAAGATGACTACAACCGGAAACAACATGTCTAATGGATTCTCCAGGCTTATGACAAGCTCGGCATATGTCTGGAGTTCCGACTTTCATGATATGTTCCGGTAGTTATTCGTCTTAATAACTTCGTCCATAATTGCACAGACAAAACCTTCGGTTTTTCCAAAGAGGTTCCCGTGTTGTAACTAGGATATAGAGCTAGGTTGGTCTACATCTGGGTCTGTCAGAGCTTTGTAGAACCGACCATGTAATTCCTTGCTCTTCCATACGGCCACGCGGTCAACAGTATTCATTAATTTAAGCTTACGCCATTTCTCTTTGCCTAAGGACAGCGGAGTAAAGCCCTTATCAACTTCAACAACGTCCATGTGTATATCGCTTTTGATATTTAATAAAATAATAATTAAAAGAAAACAAAAAACCCGCCTGCATAAAAAACAACTAATAGAAAATGAACTGAAAAGGCTGAAACAAGATAAAAATTCAATAATTACACAAAGCTAGCGAAACAAATCGAATCAATATCAAACACTATGTACTGTACACTTAAAAATATCAATACGGTAGTCCTTTAAAATTTTATGCAACATCGTACATAATATGCAGTCGGAGACATGAAATTCAAGGATAAGTCAAATCACATACATACAAGATACGCGCGAAAAACATAACCCTTCCTTGGCAATCGGGTAAAAAGTACTTTCTGGGATTATACACCTCACGATTGTGGAGATTTTTAACGTTTTAAAAGCCACGACCTCCACATTTTCGTGGGATGTACAATCTCATCAGAGACGACCGAGGATGATATATTCGGTACGATGTTAACGGTTTACTGACTTGCCGATCAAAGGAATCTAATTCCGTTTGAGTCCATCTCAAAATGCCAAAGTTATAGACGATTAAGGGCATAACCCAACTGTTAAAGGCACGTACCTTGTTAGCGCCCGATAGAAAACTGTTGAGAACTTTCTTCAGCCGGCCAGAGAATCGTTCCTTTACCATTTGTTTCGTGGCTCCGTCATCAATGCCCAATGCCTCTGACGTTCCGAGATATTTATAGGTTTCACCCTCGTTGAGAGATCTAAAGGACAAAGAAATCGTAAGTTGTAAATTTTCGGATGATACAATTCTACCTCTTTCTACATGGATGACAGCGCATTTATCCACACCAAACTCCATTCTTATACAAGTGCTAAAAGTTTCTGTTATTTTTAACAACTTGTACAAGTCTGGTAGTTTGGATGCGAAAAGCTTCAAATCATCCACATAAAGTAGGTGAGATATTGCTTTGCTCCCTCTACGAAGGTGAAAGCCCAAACTTGAATCCTCTAATAAAATACTTTAAGGGTTCAGGGCTAGACAAAACCACAATGGACTCAAACTATCACCTTGAAAAATACCCCGCATAATCCTTATCGGCTCAGTCGATCCCGGAACATCGACCTCACCCGGATAACGTAAAAAAGTGTTCCACTGTCTCATACACGTACTCAGAAAAGAGCACAAAGTAACGTCAATTTTGTACAGTTCCATAACTTTCATAAGCCATGTATGAGGCACTGAATCATACGCTTTCTTGTAGTCAATCCAAGCGGCAGCCAGATTTTTCCGGTTTCTACGTACCTGTTGGCATATGGTCATGTCTATGAGGAGAAGTTCCTTGGTACCGCGACTACCAGACTTACATCCGTTCTGAGTCGTAGCCAAAATATAACATGTAGTTATATGTTTTGTAATTTTTGCGAGGAGAACAGATGTAAGTAGCTTATAGATGGTTGGTAAGCAAGTTATAGGGCGGTAGTTTTTTGGATTAGCGGTACATCCCGATTTGTATAACAGGAATTTGGTGCCAGTCGTTATTTATATTATTATTATATTATATTAATACGACCTATGTTGTATTATACCGCATAGCTTTTTACTGGGTGTACCGATTTTGATGATTTTTTATTTAATCGAAAGCTGGTGTTATCTTGTGGTCACATTTAAATTTCATCGAGATCTGTTAACAACTTTTTGAGTAATCTTTGATGACGCGATGATTTACTTGACTATTTTTTCGCCGTATTACGTTGTATTACTTGTCGATGAAATTGAAGTCTGTTTTTTTTCGTTTGCGAGCAAACACAATTATAAGTATTATATATTATATTTTGCAAAATATTTTTACTAAATTTATTTTAAAGTATGTTTCATTCTAGTATCAGCTCGGTGAAGATCGATTTAGTTTCAGACCTTAGACCAAAAAAATTGTTAAACTTTGAAATTAATATATCTTTGATCAAAAAATATTTACAGTATTCAAATTAAGACACTAAAACCCAATCATAATAATTCTGTTTTAAATCAGTTGACAAATAAACAAAGTCTTTTTTCAGAAGAGGATCAAATAGACCAAAAAATTTCAACGGGGCCTAAAGAAACATATTCTATAGATGGACTAAGGGCATACGAAGATGTCAAAGATATATCAGATGATGATGTCCCTCTTAAGAATATAAGCTTGAAGATACATTCGGAGACCAAGCAGGATAGTGTGAAAAATAAGAAACTTAGGAAGTTCAATACAGGTATTAAGAATATTCACACAAACTCGCGTGTATCATATTAGTAAGATTGTTTTTTGAAGACGCCGCGTTGGCGCAACGGTCACAGCACTGGATTGTGCCTGTTGCGCTGGCGGTTGCGGGTTCGATCCCCGAACATGACAAACATTTGTATTGGCCATGCAGATGTTTGCCGTGGTCTGGGTGTTTGTGCAGTCCTTGTGGGTCTCCCCACCGTGCCTCGGAGAGCACGTTAAGCCGTCGGTCCCGGTTGTTATCATGTACACCTGATAGCGATCGTTACTCATAGTAGGGAATATATCCGCCTACCCGCATTGGAGCAGCGTGGTGGATTAAGCTCTGATCCTTCTCCTACATGGGGGAAGAGGCCTATGCCCAACAGTGGCCCATATTACAGGCTGAAAAAAAAAGATTGTTTTAATAGTTAATTTTTTTAAGTAAAACTTCTTTACGCACGTGTGACTTGTGGAGTAAACTGGTAAATGCGTGACGAGCGCGTTACGAAAAGTGTGATTGAGCGAGGTGAACGGAAGTTGAGATGGATATATAAAATAGATGGAGCTAAAGAAGTTCTACTTCAGTCATGTGGTCATAAGTTTGAAATTATAAATACTTCCTTTAGATTATCATTGTGTACTGACAAGAACGTTTCAGGTGCCTTTAATCCTCTGAAACTGCCAAACAAAGAAAAAGCGAATGAAGTAGTAAAAGTCAGTAAAGAAGATGTTCCTGAAAAACCAAATCTAATACTAGAAAATAAGCCAAAGGAAAGTAATGAAATTATTTTAAATACAAGTGCATTAAATAAATCCAATAAAGACTCAAAATATTTAAATAAAATATCTAAAAATAGTAAGAAGGTAAAAAAGTACGAGCCTCCGAAAAAAATACAGAAAGATTATTTTTTCATTAATTCTAACAATAATCTCACAGAACCACAAATAACAAATAATCCAAAAATACATAACAGAAATGAAACATTAACACTAAATGAAACTAAATCAGCAAATAATATAAACTTAGCACTTCCAAAAACTTCGAAAATACAAATAAATGATAAACCAAATGACAAAAAACATAACTGCAACTTTCTAGTTCCGAATAATAAATACATTTGTAATATATGTAATTATGAAACTGTAAGTAAAAAATACTTAATTGTTCATTTACGTTTGCACGATACTAAAGAAAAGATACATTTTTGTAGTCAATGTCAGTATATGACTAATGTGAAAAGCAATTTTAACATGCATCTTAAAAAACACACAAGTGAAAAACCATACGAATGTCACATTTGTCAAAGAAAATTCAATTATATCGCTTCTTTATATAGACACAGAAGAATACATACAGGTGAAAAACCATACGAATGTCACATTTGTCAAGGAAAATTTAGTCATATGTACAATTTAAATACACACATAAGAACACACACAAGTGAAAAACCATACGAATGTCATATTTGCCAAAGGAAATTTGGTCGAAGCGCTGATTTAATTAGACACATAAGAACACACACAGGTGAAAAACCATATGAATGTCATATTTGTCAAAGGAAATTTAGTCAAAGCGCTGATTTAAATAAACACATAAGAATACACACAGGTGAAAAACCATACGAATGTCATGTTTGTCAAAGAAAATTCAGTCGAATCGCTTCTTTAAATATACACAGAAGAACACACACAGGTGAAAAACCATACGAATGTCATGTTTGTCAAAGAAAATTCAGTCAAATCGCTTGTTTAAACACACACAGAAGAACACACACAGGTGAAAAACCATACGAATGTCATGTTTGTCAAAGAAAATTCAGTCAAATCGCTTCTTTAAATACACACAGAATAACACACACAGGTGAAAAACCATACCAATGTCATGTTTGTCAAAGAAAATTCAGTCGAAGCGCTGATTTAAAGAAACACATAAGAACACACACAGGTGAAAAACCACACGAATGTCAAATTTGTCAAAGAAAATTCAGTCTAAGCGGTCATTTAGAGACACACATTAGAACACACACAGGTGAAAAACCATACGAATGTCTCCTTTGCCCAAAGAAATTTACACAAAAAAGTGGTTTAAACTATCATTTAAGAACTCATCATACAGAAAGAAAGCAAACTGTCGCTTAAGTTATGTTTTAAGAGGAAAGGGTATCCAACGGCCCAGATATTAAAACTGTCTTCTTACAATTGTATAAAAAAATGTCATTGTATCTCATTTTAAGTGAATGTAAATTCTTATGAGAAATAAAGTTCTTTAAACCTATCTTCGTTTCAACTTTTTTTTTCACTTCAGCCCATCGCAGTCCACTGCTAGACATAGGCCTCCCCAAGTTCATGCCAAAAATGGCATGAACTCATGTGTTTTGTTTGCCCATAGTCACCACACTGGGCAGGCGGGTAGGTGGTTGGTTTGTCATCGGCCTGTGTATTTCGAAGCCACTAAGCCAGTAGTTGGATGGTCCGCCATCAGTCGGCTTTTTAAGTTTCAAGGTGGTAGTGGAACTGTGTCGCAGTCTGCGCAGAGTGCAGACTGACCTCAGCAATGTTGCCACCTTAGGGAATTTGTCACTAGATTTAGGGAATTTTATAGTAGCTCAACGATTTTTGATTTTTTTAAGTCACTAGACATAGACTTGGTGACTTCTAGCGACTTTTGGCGATCAATGACAACGATTTTTTTTCTCTGAATAATAAATATAGGAAAAGCTATCAGAAAATAATAAAGGAAACTTTATGAGGTATTTTTTACTATAATGTTGACAGTACCGATACTTAATGCGACTGTTCGTCGGACGAGAATCATGTATTGGTGCTCTCACTCTGACGTACTGGATCAGTTATTTGATATCCTTGTCTAGTCACGGAATGGATTCCCCTGTTACGACTTACGACACGGGGAATACCGTACAGTCGATTTTGTTTCATTCATATTCACTCTGTTTAACTGATGTTGATGCAGTTTGTGCTGTATTGTAAATTTGTACAGCTTTTGTTATAATATCGTTGTGAATTGAGAGTCACAATGGAAACTCCTTTAAAAAAGAAGGTATATAGGCAAAAATATCGCGAAGAATGGGAAATAATAAATAATTTGATGTAAAGTAAAGTAAGTTAGTTAAGATACAGGATGAACATTAGCACTTTGAACAGCATTCTTTTTATTAAAAACGGACTGAAATTTATGAATGAACAATGCTTTACCTACGAACTCCCAGAAGAAGTAATTTATTGTGGAAATAGGTAAAAGTAAAAAGTATTCCTGTTCGCGCCACATTTTTGGCACGACGATTGAACAAGTGCAGCTGTCATTCTTGTCAATACAATTGACAGTTCATTCAATCTAATCACTTCGTTTCAAGATCTCGGCGCGTGCGCGCCCGAAGTCATCCGCTCATCCATGAACTACAGTGTGTGACATTTAAAGTAATTCTCTATATTGCCGGCCGGCCTTCTAGCATAAAACATAAGTAATTTAAGTGTAAAACGAGTGCCGAACATAACCAGTGAACCCAGTTCGATGCCACCGAGTTTTCGACGCCACGAGGTCGAGACTATCAGCTCCGCGCCACGCAACATTCCTCACCAAGTAAGTCCCATCCGATATATTTTCACACCAGCCCATCTCCATCAATCCGCCCAACGTCCGATGTGGGATTCGCGCCCACATTTTTGGTCCTAACTCGAGTCCGGATTTTACCGGCGTCTGCCCTATGAACATTTTACAGTCCACTGCTCTCATTCTCAAATTCTCTTAAGGTCCTTCGAATCATCCCCTGAATAAACAGTCCCTAAAACCCAAGAAAATTAGCACGACCACACCCGGTCTTTTAACTTTCAAGTACCCACATTTCAAAAAATAAAATATTAAAATCTCGTAAAATACGTAAAATATCATAAGTATCCAGTTATAACATATCAGCCCAATCATTAAAATTCGTTTATGCATCTTTTATTATTAATATCTGATAATAAATAGCTTGCATCTCAGTTTTCTATTGTTAAATGATAACCTATCGCGCTCGAACATAATATTATAAGTTCGATACTTTTCGTGTAAGATTTGCATAATAATGTCCCATATTTTCAAGTGTTTAATTGCATCATTTTAAGTTTATAATGTAATAAACCTTTATATAAAAGTTACATTCTGCTCAATATTGCATTGTGATACGTGGCGCCCCCTAGCGACATACCACAACTTCATTACACAGTACACGACCTTGCAACGACATTCAACTCGCAACAGTTATAACAAATTATATACATAAACAGAACTCTTTTAATCTCAGAATTATTAAAATCACTCTTAAATCTCAGTACAATATTAAATATAATTATAATTATGCAATGTACAAATCTCTCATAATTTATAATTATTTCGGTCAAAGATTTAAATCGTTAGATACGCCCTCACCTTCAAAAACTATGGCATTGTTTTTGAATGTGTGCGTTTGCAAGTCGCTTACGCGCACACACTAATGCGTGCGAAGTACGGTCAACAAATTCATTAAATTGTAATATGTAAGAAATAAGGTAGTTAATGTAAATAATTTATAAAAATTGCAAAAATAAAACACGTTATTAATATTACATAATATTTATATTCTCCATGAAATAAAATCAATTTAATATAATTTCGTAGGTAACCACTCCTCATCTCCATGGTCTCGTTGTATTACCTTTATCCATTTTTCTTTGCAACGTGAGTCTTGCGGAAATCTAAAAAATTAAAACGTTATTTAAGAAGGCGTTTTCAGTTATTTAAATTCTATTCCAGTACCGAAATAGTTACTCTAAGGTGAACCATTGAACCATTTTTAATAAAACACCCATCATTTACTAAGCTACTAGATTTCTAAATGCTAAAATATATTTGGACGAACTAATATTACAAAAAATATTACGGTGCAATTTAAAACAATTTTTTAATATAATAATTATAAAACATAATATGCCGACGCTACCACAGCATTGCCGTTTGTTAATGTCCATTTATAGATGATCCCTTTGCAAACCGCTTTCGTATTACTTTCGTATCTAGTTATATTGGTTATGAGAACGGTACTGAGACAATAGTGTCATCTCTGTTTATCTTACACAAATTGTGTAATACTACTTTCTCTGTCGCACAATTTTCCCTATTTCGTGGTATTTTTTGACACCGGAATAAGATAAATTCAATATTTAATTAAATATAAATACTTACGAGTGAAATGTTACACCTTGGGCTTTATTTATGTTTCTTGAGTTTTAATTGCACTTCTGAAAGGCACACGACGGCATTTTGATAGACTTTTTTCCTTTGAAATTAGCGCGTCAATTGTGATGTGCCACGTCTAACCGTCATTGCGTATAAATTAGCACTGATTGCGAATGAGTGAGCTCACTCATTTGAGGATGGACACATTTTGGAGCGGTCATACTATGGCGAGGGCGCATCTAACGATTTAAATCTTTGATTTCGGTAGTGTGTAGAATTGGTAACAAGGTTTCGACTTTCGTATTAGAAGAATAAATGTGTGATTTCATCATCCGCTCGATATAGGTCATTGAATGAGTACGAGTACAAGGCGGAAAGCGTTTATGCATTTATGAAATGTTTTATTGATTGCTTAGTAATAATAAATCTCAAATATATAATTTTCTTTGTATTGTGCGTGGTATTGTAGATTTTTATAATTGCTACAGCGTTTTAAGGTCGTAAAATATATAAAGTTCTATAAGTAGTAACTTATTCGTTATAATAGTGAACGGAGAAATTAATTTAATAATAGTATGTCGCCTTCCGCTCGATAAATAGACCGTTTTCGTTTACGTGTCTTTACTGGTTTTTTATTATATGGGTTTTTAGCATTGCATTCTTAATATTATTATAGTAGTTACATATTTAGTATTTAGTGATCCACGGAATAATCATTTTTTGTTTTGTTTAGTCTTATATACGCACTTTCGTATTACATATTTCTTTTGTCTTTGGTTATTATTATGTCGTAATTCGTTTTCGTAGCGAATACATACATCGCGCGCCATTTTGTCGTAAAATCACATTGCTTACATTATTCTGGTGAAGAAGTAAATTATATCGGGTTGTCTCTCTTCAATATGCATTATTATTATTCATCTCATAAGTATGTAGTTAGTTTTATTATTCCGTTGGTTGCTTTTATTATCATTATAATTTCATTTTCGTCATAAACACACGGTAGTGAAATCCCGCTCAGACAAATCTGTTATTCACGCCCTCTAGTGGCACAAAGATCGACTACATACTAAATTTGCATATTATATCAAAACACTATATTGTGGCGCCATCTGACAACTAATAGCACACACACATTTTGCAGTAACTGCACTCAGCATATGATTTGCGCCATCTAGCGGTACAATGGCCACTTTCAGCTCACAACTTTATTGAAAAATATGTTATCTGCGCCATCTAGTTGCAAATAGCTTACAACTTAACAAAGGAGGAAATATTATTTCTGCGCCATCTGACGGCGATCGGCTTGCGATTCTCAATTATTATTCTCAACTATAACAAGGTATTTTTTATTTGCGCCACCTAACGGCGAGTGGTTTGCAGTTCTAATGTATTAACGTTTAATCAATATCACACATAATTCACATTTCACATTTAAATAAGTAGTTAGTTTTATTATTCCGTTGATTCCTTTTATTATCATTATAATTTCATTCTCGTCACAAATACGTGGTAGTAAATTGTGATATTCTCGTTGTAAGAATTGTTTACTAATTCTATTATTAGTTAACTAACTTTGATTTATTTCAAATAAATTTAGGTCGCATATCTATTTTATTCAGCTCAAGTATCTTAGTCGTTGCTTGCCTTAGTCGCTTATTATAACATAGTACATTTCGGATTAGTCACATATGATAGCAAGCACACAGGTATTACTTTTGTAAGTATACACAACGTATTGTGGTACACACGCATACATAATTATTAAGGCACGGGTATATTATATATTGATACACACATAGCATATTGTGGCACAAGTTCACATTCGTTTAGTTTTTTATTTTCTCTGCACATTAATTGTGATAGATCGAAGATGGGCGTCTGTGGCACGCCCACCTCACGAACCACAACATTTGTGGGCACACGCCGCGCAAGAAAGCACTAGGTCTCAGAACATTTAACCACAATACTCACACTGTAATTACAAATTCGTTCTATCATCTTAATTATTCTCATTTTTTCTCACATTGGTCACACACTGTAGGGACAAACGCATTCTCTAAGCATAATTAATTTCATTCTCTCATATCTAAACACACATTGTACGCACAAGTTAATTAATTGAATATATTTGTTCTCATTTTCTTCTACATCGTCACACACTGGAAGCACACACTCATTCCATTAGTATACCATTCACAATCCGCTCAAGTATAGGTATCACAGATTCATTATGTCAGTACACACGTTCACAAATTCAATTACCAACTAATAATCCTGGTCAGCTCACGCATCGAATTCTCATTAGCAAAGAAAGCTCATGTTCAGCTTTAAATGATGATGCAATAATTCACATTTGATTCCCGGTTAATGGGCCCGGTCAGCTCACAGCCCTGCCCCCAAGGGGGTTGGGCTCTATAATCCGCTCATGCAGTCACTCAATGACTCTCCTCTCATGTCCAACCATTGGACTCTCAGCGCGGGTAATCGACCCGCCATCCGCTCATAATGACTCTCCTCTCATGTCCAACCATTGGACTCTCAGCGCGGGTAATCGACCCGCCATCCGCTCATATTGTCATTTAATGACGCCCATTCAGCCCGAGCTGTCGAACGATGACGCTCTCTTCTCATCCGCTCATACAAGGTACCTCTCTCACTACTCCCTGGGACACTGTGACTGGATCCTACCTCCATACCCTTCAGACCCACTCCACTTGACCTCTCCCTGCTCGCCTTCTTAGGCAAGAACACAACGGTCTCCGCTCCAATGAAGTCTGAGAAGAAACAACTACACAACACAAAGGATGGAGTCGACACAAAGCTGTGGATCTGGACACAGCCCTCAATGTATGCACAGACCTGTGCTCAGAAAAGCAAGGCTGCTGCTGTATTCGTCCCAGGAGGAGGTGCTTACTCAGGCCCCCAAGAAGCCGGGGCCCTCCCAGGATGTTCGCGCCACATTTTTGGCACGACGATTGAACAAGTGCAGCTGTCATTCTTGTCAATACAATTGACAGTTCATTCAATCTAATCACTTCGTTTCAAGATCTCGGCGCGTGCGCGCCCGAAGTCATCCGCTCATCCATGAACTACAGTGTGTGACATTTAAAGTAATTCTCTATATTGCCGGCCGGCCTTCTAGCATAAAACATAAGTAATTTAAGTGTAAAACGAGTGCCGAACATAACCAGTGAACCCAGTTCGATGCCACCGAGTTTTCGACGCCACGAGGTCGAGACTATCAGCTCCGCGCCACGCAACATTCCTCACCAAGTAAGTCCCATCCGATATATTTTCACACCAGCCCATCTCCATCAATCCGCCCAACGTCCGATGTGGGATTCGCGCCCACAATTCCTATAAATATTCAAAAGAGAAAGGTGATGCATCTACTGCCATATTGCCGTCAACATCATCATCAGTAGGTCAAAATTTGATGGACGAGACGGATATGAATAGTGAAGAATTATTTTCAATTCTAGGCGAATGTGAGGATTTTTAAAAATAAATATTTTTATTACCTTTAAATAACTAAATTAAATACCTTAATTTTTAACTTATAGGCCAGTCAAATTGTACATTAAAATCGCAAATGGTCTGCTAGTTCTGCTTCTTTGATATATTGTTAGGATCAGTACCAGTAGTGTAAATCCAGTTTTGCAACTTCGAAAGACCTGTGCTAACTTTGGGGCGCTCGAAAAACCACGAAATTTTGGCACTTGTTTCGGTTTTTTCACTATATCTTCCAAAGTATGCATTTTTAGAGAATACATGTAGGATACATTTTTAAAGTAGTTTAAATTAGCTACAATTTGAGCCCAAAACCAGCTCTGTAGGTCAAATAAAAGCCGAGATACAGCTCTTCAAAAGTTGATCGTTTTTTCCAAAAAAGTGAAGTTTACAGTTTTGACCAACTTTGGACCCAAATTTCGGTGGGAAATACTCATCCTACGACGAACGTCGAATCAAGAGAGGTTGTAGTAAATTTAATTACCTTTAATTTAAGCACAAAACGGCGTCTATAGGCCCAATAGTTTTGTACAATGTTCAAAAAAACCAAAAGTCGGGAAAATGGGCCAGTCAAATTGTACATTAATATCGCAAATGGTCTGCTAGTTCTGCTTTTTTCATATGTTGTTAGGATCAGTACCAGTAGTGTAAATCCAGTTTTGCAACTTCGAAAGACCTGTGCTAACTTTGGGGCGCTCGAAAAACCACGAAATTTTGGCACTTGTTTCGGTTTTTTCACTATATCTTCCAAAGTATGCATTTTTAGAGAATACATGTAGGATACATTTTTAAAGTAGTTTAAATTAGCTACAATTTGAGCCCAAAACCAGCTCTGTAGTTTAAATAGAAGCCGAGATACAGCTCTTCAAAAGTTGATCGTTTTTTCCAAAAAAGTGAAGTTTACAGTTTTGACCAACTTTGGACCCAAATTTCGGTGGGAAATACTCATCCTACGACGAACGTCGAATCAAAAGAGGTTGTAGTAAATTTCATATTTCCTACCGAAATTTGGGTCCAAAGTTGGTCAAAACTGTAAACTTCACTTTTTTGGAAAAAACGATCAACTTTTGAAGAGCTGTATCTCGGCTTCTATTTGACCTACAGAGCTGGTTTTAGGATCAAATTGTAGCTAATATAAACTACTTTAAAAATGTATCCTACATGTATTCTCTAAAAATGCATACTTTAGAAGATATAGTGAAAAAACCGAAACAAGTGCGAAAATTTCGTGGTTTTTCGAGCGCCCCAAAGTTAGCACAGGTCTTTCGAAGTTGCAAAACTGGATTTACACTACTGGTATAGTCTGTCTATAAAGTCGTGAAATTTAATGAGGGCGCTGTTAATAACACGTAGCAAACACATAGCAACACTGTATAGTATGACATAAATGACTTTGATACTTGCAATATTTTATTTACCTACTATTAAAAACATGAGTCTGAGTGTGAATAGATGCGAAAATGTCAGTTCGTTTAGGTAAAATGAGTAAATAAATAAGACACATATCATATTTTGTTTGTTTTATTTATAAAGAAATATCAATGAAATAGATCGGCTTTGAATGAAAAAGTACACATTACAGCAAAAAGAGAGGATTATCTAAATATTATCGTATAAAACAGAAATTTAAAAGAAGAATTGCAAAAAAAATATTAGTTATATTGATGAGAGTTATATTCACGACTCATACTGTACATGCTGGAAGTGAAAAAGGCTTTGTACCAAACTGTCTACTCTTATTTAGTGGAAGAAATAAAATAGAAGATTATCACTCTGAAATGAATGCGAATAAATTCACTAAAAGGATTACGGAAAAACTTATTCCCAACCTGCACGAGCCATCTATTTTATTGTTTTTGGCAATGCTCCTTACCATTCAGTAATTACAAACAAAACACCAAACACCAGTACTCGTGCCGATGATAAAAAATTATGGTTATTAGAAAATAATATTCCATTTAATTCATCGCTAAGGAATGTATTAACTTGAGTAAAAAATAAAAAACCAAATCCTATATATGAAATAAATACTATTTTGGGAGAACATGGGCATACAGTAGTTCGGCTTCCACCATACCACTGTGATCTTAACCCAATAGAGCTAATTTGGGCACAAAAAAAGGTAGCTGCGAGTAATATTGGGTCTCGTGACGTGAAACAATTGACAGAAGAAGCATTTAATAACATCACAGTTGAAAACTGGAAAAATTGTTGCGAACTTGTAATAAAAATAGAAAAGGATTATTATGAACGAGACAGAACATTATACAAAAATATAGAGATGAATTAATATTTCAAGTAAGAAGCGACAACACCAGCACTTCTTTCACTTATCATCGGATTCTAAAATCTAAAATTATCCATTTCTTTCTTTGGCCGGCCTTTCCTATGTTTCCCAGGAGTTTCAAACTTTCCATCATTTTTAAAGCCTTCGTTGACTATCCGTCTAACTGTACTCTTTGATTTTCCTGAAAAAGATAAGTTTGAAAAATGTTGATGGAATGGAAATAAGTTACTGACATGAAGCAATTGATTCAAATTTAAAATTGGAAAACTTGAGACTAAAAGTTATATTATATCCTTAAGTATCAAAAAATTCGTCGTACTATAATGTGACCTCTATACTCTGTCTCATCTAACCTAAAAATTTGCAATGTAAACAATGCCTTTTTTGGTCTCCAAAACGTAAATTATGTAAATTTTTAAATTCAGGAAGGTTAAACACAAACAATAACACGATTACATACCGTCATAGATGATGTTCGCCCATAAACATCGTCCAAATCCCACAAAATTCGTCCAGCTTCGAACTCCGCCAAACATCGCTGGAAAACTTTAAAAATCACTTCCCGCGTGCCACTCCGATTTACTTTACTCATTTTTGAAACTCTTCTGCGAAGATTGGTCTTAATTTTTTGCAGTTTAATCAAATGAATAAAGAATAATAAAGGAAAACTGTTAACTCGATGATAGTATTCATAGTATTGACAGCGAAAGTACTTATGTTTGGTGTTACCAGACACATGATTAATGTTAGTTCCTCAAACATTAATGTCACGACTTTATAGACAAACTATACTGATCCTAACAATATATCAAAAAAGCAGAACTAGCAGACCATTTGCGATTTTAGCCCTTTTTTGTGTACGATTTGACTGGCCTATTACTTAACTAACTTAATTTTATGAATAAGTTGAATTAAACAATCACGATTTTTGTGTTATTATTTTTTGTTTATGACCACTTCATGAAAAATTTGCAAAGTTATATATTATATTTTTATTATTATTAATATACACATTTTTTTATAAAACTATGCCGAATAGGATCTAGGGAATTCTAGGAAATTTTTAATATTTTAAATTCTCACTATCTAGCGAGATTTGATTGTACTTCTACTTCCAGTGAGTAGTGACTTGTCTAAATTGAAGGTGGCAACACTGCCAAAATCACTACGTTAAACGTTTTATTTTATTTTTAACCGACTTCCAAAAAAGGAGGAGGTTCTCAATTCGACTGTAATTTTATGTATGTTAGCTCAGAACTTTTGACTGGGTGGACCGATTTCGATCAATTTTGTTTTATATGAAAGGTTTTGGGTGTCATGTGGTCCCATTTAAATTTAATTGAGATCTGACAAGTACTTTTAAAGTTATATCTAATAATGCGTATTTACTTGACTACTTTTTCGTCGACCTACGTTGTATTAAACCGCATAACTTTTCACTGGGTTTATCGATTTTGATGATTCTTACTTTAATCGAAAGCTAATACTTGTCATGTAGTTTTGCTTCAATTTCATCGAGATCTGATCACTACTTTTTGAGTAATCTTTGATAACGCGTATTTACTTGACTGTTGGTCTTATTAGGTTGTATTACTTTTCAATGTAATTGAAGTCGGTTTTTTTTCGTTTGCGAGCAAACACAATTAACTTCAAACAGTTCAAACTTCGTATGAATTCCTATACTCGGCGCGGCGAACCTTGATCCCTATGACACTGACAGCTAATGTCACCATATACCATTGTAGTGGCGTCACCATATACCATTGTAGTGGCGTCACCATTGAATTGGGATCATATTGGGGACGTTTAAAAATGCCATTTATAAATTTTACGTAGCTTTATACCATTAGTAATGATATTCCGTTGATATTTTTAACAATAGGGTACTTTCCGTAGTGAAAAATAAATTATAAAATTTGATAAAAATTATAATTTATATAAAAATACACCTAAATATTATGATTTGGAATCATAAAAGCACATTATTGATTTATTATATTAAAATTAAAAGTCGTATATTTTAATCTGTATATCACGTGACCTAAAACACGAGCCGCCATGGTGTGACGTCATACGGGCAATAACAAAGTTCTGTCAGTGCTGTCAACAGCTATCTATATCAATAATATCTATCAATTTTAACTTCAAGGAGTAATAGTTGTGTTCTTTCGTATAATAACTCTTCATATCTTGTTCCAACTGAAATAATATGCATTCATTACTAATTTGTTGATGGTTGTCATAGTAATTGTAGGTTATGTTACTGTCTTACATACGTCAAACACTTTTGTTATTGCACATATTACGTCACCAAAATGGCTGTAGCGTTTTCGCGGTAGTAAAAAAGGTTTAAAATTTAATTTAATTTTATGGCATGAAAGCGTGTTTATTTTGCCGAAATATATTTTTTTGTGGCTTTTTATTAGAAAATAAACATTTTGAAGTACTTTCTCAAACATAGTGGAATACCCTATTCTTAACATTTACAAGACGGTAATGGAAACGAATGCACATTTTTTTTTCATACTCACATTTTAGTTCATATATTATGGAATGGAACAGAATATTACGATCATACCATTCATACATACACACATGATTATATTATACCCAAGAAAATTAAAAAATAACAGCTATAGGACAAAATGAAATGAAACAAAATCCGTTAGGATTTATACCTGAAACTGTTGGAATGTTAAGAGGGGGAAATTTCGAACGACCCGAAATTTATACTACACTTATAGGCGCATGATTGAATATGCAGCATTATAATCTCGTCATAATCTCATTTACAGCTTAATAGCTCCTTAACTATAAATGCTACGGGAAAGAGTTTCCAATAAAATTTATAGGAAATTTCATGCTCTACGATTTAGTTACCACTATTTTTAATTTATCATTGACCATTAATTAAATATTTAGCAAAAACCATATTGAGAAAACTTTGGAGCGCTATAATTAACAACCTATGCGTTAAATAAAAAAAAAAGTTTCAAATAAAAAAGATGGCAAATATTATAATCTGAACACTTTTTGTTGTACGATGCGTGGTTCGCGAGATATTCGATAAAACGCGTTTTCCAAGATGGCCGCTGACGCAGGCCCGGCACCGCCGCGCCTACTTGGATTTACATTGAGGGGACACCCCTGAACATATTCCAAAAAAAATATACCAGGTCTAATACATTGCAAAAAAATACTCCCCGGGGCTTGGGCTAATACAACAACAACATAATGGACATTAAAAATGCACATCATAATATTTTTTAAAACATGTTTACCAACGTGGCTGAATGTAAGCCACGCCTTTGTCTAAAAAAAAAATTATCGACAAGACCAAAGACACGACCCATCACTAACACAAAACACAAACTGTCAATACTGTCCAGTGCTGCCAACTTAGCGCTTTTCGCGCCAGATCTAGCGCTTTTTTTGTTTCGAAGCGCGTTTTAGCGCCTAGCGCTAAATCTAGCGCTTTTTCAAATTATATGAAACTGTATTTAATACAGCGTAAAACATAATAAATTTAAATGTTAAATAAAATTATTTCTACCAAAATTGAAAAACTAACGTAGCAAACTTTACTAATTTACTTCTTCACTACGATCGTTTCATTCTGTTTATACTTTTATAGTTGACCTACGGTTTACACATTTGCAGTGCTTGATTTATTCACTATAATAGTATAATTAATTTCAACAAATTATAAACAACGTTAAAAGAGTGAGTGGAAGCAGGCATAACGCTTTTAAACATTGATTAAAACCTGTGCCTCGTGACCGTGATCCAAAAAAGCTTTATGTAGGTACTTTTTGTAAACGGGAGTTTTTGGCTTCAGTGATATCAAAAGACATCGTAAAACAGCATCTTATTTAAAAAGGTAAAAAGTTAAAAACATTGGACACAATGTGCGTTTTCCAATTACAGAGCATAATGCGACTCAGTGGCGCACAATACTAAACCACTCAGCCACCACTGAGTTGGTAATTTGGTATCCATTGCAAGCACGCACACGGAAGCCCTACTTTTGAGAGTGTGAAGCGTTGCTGTAGCTTTGGAACTTTCAACGTTGAGCATTGAGCATTATACCGCATAATGCGCTTTAGTGCTGATATTGGAAAACGCACAATATCTCCACAATAAAATAAATTTGCAGTTGGCGCGAAATCTAGCGTTTAAAAAAAAAGTAATTTTTAGCGCTTTTTTACAGCTCTGACAGCGCGTTTTCGCCAAGACTAGTTGGCAGCACTGATACTGTCATAGGTGATAGCAGGGGGGGTACACTCTATGTAATCGATCAAAGCGGCATCTGGTGATTGTTTGGTGTCGATTTGTGGTAAAACAGTTCTGTAATTAAGCATTATTTTTATAGATGTCGCTTCTAGTCGTATCAAATTGTTGATAAATATGGATGTTGCCACTTGTTATAGTATATTGCGCTTAAGGGTGTTTATAAAACTACCTTTACTGGGCCTACAGATACAAATTAAAAATTTAATCACTTTTAAATACATTTGAAATGAATTGAAGTTCAAAAAATCAATTATATACCCTATAAAAATGTAATTGGCGGTTCTTTCAACTAAATAAATACAAAATATGTGGGAAATGAAAATAATAATCTAGCAACATTATAAAACTAAAACGAACACGAAGTTTTTGAATTTTGACATTTAATATGTGAAAAAAGAATAAGATAGGTGTGTACTTTTGTACCAAAACTATTTGTAATTATATTTTATTGTAAATAACTATGTAGAATGTTTATTAATAAAGTATTGTACTTTTAAGTAATTTGATGACTGCAAATTTTCAAAAGTGAAAACGATTTTCAAGTGTGTAATCCGATGAGCTCTCGTTTTGAATTTAAATTCATATAAGTTTTTGTTTGATATTGTTGAGTTTTAGGTTGTTTTTGTGTTTTTGGTACGTTTGTGTTTTATATGAACTATAAAAATAAAAAAATAAATCCTAGATGCATAAAAAAAAAAAAAAAAATAAAAATAAAAATAAATGATATTAAGTTTTAATCAATTGTTTTATTTTAAACTGTTCTTACTTTTTCTTTATTATGTAAATATCATATCTATCATCAGGTTTGCTAAACAAAATCCATTACATAAATCACTCCTTTTGCGGGACTGATTTGTAATAGATTTTATTACTTTAACAAACCTGATTCGATACAGGAAAACTAATTAAATAAAATAACTAAGGTACATATAATAGGTAGGTACTTATACAGGGTGTCCCGCGATAATCTGCAACCCCGAAAGAGGGTGAAACTAGACCATAAATTATCGACAAAAAACAGAAAAAAATTAAAAAAATTAAAAAAAAAAATTTATTTTTTTTACTGACGAATTGAGATTTTTATATAGCTTACGTAGCCTCTTTGTACAAAAAATGATGATTTTTGTACGTGTTTTTTGGGATACAGGCGTAAATTTTTTTTTATTTGAATGGCAATATGGTAAGAAATAATAATAAATCATAAAATTTCCTGGTATTGGGGGCATAATTCTGAGAAAATTAGAGATCATTGAAAAAAACAGTCATAAAAAATGGATTTTTTTTCACAAGAAGCATAGTTAAAGACATAATGCCACTTTTTTGCCAGCTAATTTTTATTTTATCCTTACCGCCAAGTACGTGGCGTAATATTTTATTTTATTTTAAAGTAATCGACCCACTACTTTGGAAGAAATCATCATTTTTTGTACATAGAGTCTAGGTAAGATATAAAAATCTTAATTCGTCAATAAAAAATAAAATATTTTTTAAAAAAAGTTTTTTCTATGTTTTTTGTCGATAATTTATGGTCTAGTTTCACCCCCTTTCGGGGTTGCACTTTATCGCGGGACATCCTGTATATACCTATATATAGGTTATGGCATCGTTGTTTGCACCAAACATCCACCAGAGGCGCTACTTTCCATACTTGCAAAAAAAATAGCGGAGTTGGCTCTCTTTTCCCGTATAGGTATAGTTATTGTACTCTGTGGGTGATAGGGAATAATAGGGATCAAGGTTCGCCGCGCCGAGTATAATTCCCACAGAGATAATTCCTGAATGAGTTTTAATTTCTTATCGATTTCTTTTAAATAGCACATGAATAGCACATAAGCATTAGAAATATTGAATGTACACAATCAAAAATAAATCCGAAATTAAAAATATAAATATGGAGAACAGTAATAGTTATGCGAATGTATGCAGACTGTGTTTAAAAAGAGATTTACAGATATATTCCATTAAGAATACGTACTTACAAGATGTTTACGAAAAAATAACTAGTATTGAAGTAAGGCTAACAATCTTTTTATCTACAAATGTTCAAAAGTATAAATGTGTGTTTGTCATGGACTTGCGTGTTTAGTCACCTTTTTTGAGTTTCTTTTTCATACAGTTCATATAACAAAGAATATAAGCCAAGCGTTTCATGAAGTAATTTACTAAAGTAGTCAAGTCTACTTTTCAAGAATTCCACCTAAGAGAATATTAACTTTTCTGTAATACGCTATTTATTAAAATAGGAACAAACATCGAATTAATTTTTAGAAATTTACATTGTATTTGACTTAGTTCCAAAAGAATTAAGTTTAGAGAAGAAGTAAAACAGAAGTAATTTTTAATTTGGTGATGATCACTTTTAAACTTATCTCCTAATTCGTTTGCATCACAAGCTACGTAATTACTTATAATCTCTATTGAAGTAGAGCACGGCAGGAAATATAGCTTAAGTTTTAAGCGACTCAAGTGTAAGTACCTCAACCTTACAGAAGATCTCAACTGAATATCATACTCTCAAGTATTGTTATGTTCATGTGTAAGTTCCTGGGAAGAGTAAATGGTTAGAGTCGGCAATATGCTTGCAAGGCTCGTGGCGTTGTAGACATCTATAGGCTATAGTTACCATCAAGTGGCTTGTTTGCCATCACAATGGTATAAGAATGTAAAAAATGACTTAATCTAAGTCGGTAAATTCTATTTGAACCAAACAAATTTTTTTGAAGTTATACTTCTTTTGGAGTGTTAGGGAAATATGATGAGAGTAAATTTTTACGATGCGCGCGCACACCGCCATAAAAAACCGACACCCTGAAGTTAGCTGGTTAACGAAGAAGAAGTTAGCAATGTGAAGCTAGTTAGCCAATGAAGTATAACTTCTTACGTGCGTACATAAGTACACACACACTTTTTTTGTAAAAAAATTGTTTATTTTTCAGCTTAACTCCACCTACATGCAGTCTCTGTGTTATATATGCGTGAAACGATTGAAGCAATGTCACACATTAATTGAACAAGCAGTTGAAACAGACAAGTTATTAAAAGATGCTCTCCGGTGCGGAGTCGAGGTAAATGTTTGGTTATAGTTTTTATTTATTCTCAAGATTATAAAACTTACATCAATCTTACTGTTACTAATGTATATTATTATAATATTCATGTTAACACTCACTATTTATTTTTGTCATCAGTATATTTGAAAAGAAATGAAATTAAAACATTTAAGATATCAAAAAATACCCAAAAAAGTTATAGTCATGACAGCAAAATCAATTAACAATTTAAAAATTGCTATCTAAATTTAAATTTTAACATTAGGTACATAAATAAGTTAGATAACATACCCGTTGTTATGCAGTAACCAAATCAAATCAAAATAACTTTATTCAAATAGTCTTCAAAAGCACTTTCGAATGGTCATTTTACAAATAAAAATTTTAAAAGTGAATATAATTTTTAAAAGTGAAGCTACCACCGATTTGGAATGTAGATTCTGCAGAGAAGACTCGGCAAGAAACTTTGCACTTATACTCTTTTAAAAACAATATAATTATAAACTGTGTTTTAGTACAAAATTAGTAATATCTATAATTGTGCTGTGTGGTTACGGCACTAAAGAATGTAGCCACCCCCTCTCTTCCCGTGGGTGTCGTAAGAGGCGGCTAAGGGATAACACAGTTCCACTACCACCGTGGAACTTAAAATGCCGACGGATGGCGGGATAACCATCCATGCTGGCTTTGAAATACACAGGCCGAAGACGGGCAGTAGCGTCTTCGGTGCGACGGCGCCAGCCCTGCGGTCACCAACCCGCCTGCCCAGCGTGGTGACTATGGGCAAAACACATGAGTTCGCGTCATAATGTCGGGCGCGAACTTGTGGAGGCCTATGTCAAACAGTGGACTGTGATAGGCTGAAGTGGTAGTAATATCTTGCATGAAATACAGCGTCACAAGTCCACACATCTTTATCAACTATGTAATCCTGCACCGCACCGAAAGGTGATTCATTAGTAATTTCATTTTACTAAACACTTAACTCTTAAGACTTACAGTATTACAACAAAGTTTGTACTAGCTGGCCCCGGGCGCAAACATTGTTTTTCCATATATGTTAATAGCCCCCTTAATCTAGCCCTCCTTAGCTTAGGGGTATGAAAAATAAATGTTGGCCGATTCTCAGACCTACCTGATATGCAAACAAAATTTCATAAAAATTGGTCCAGCCGTTTCGAAGGAGTATGGTAACTAACATTGTGACATGAGAATTTCTATACTAATATTATAAAGAGGTAAAGTTTATAACTTTGTTTGTATATACGGGGTAATCTTCGCAAATACTGATCCGATCATGAAAATTCTTTCACTAACAGAAAGCTACACTATTCAGGAGTGACATAGGCTATATTTTATTATAATTGAACAAAAAATTCAGTAAATAAGAAAAAGATAACAATATAACTCCAAAATGGTAAATATACTAACGTCATCTCTCGCCGCCATCTATCGCTATTAGAAGACTATTTATTAGATATTAGTCTATCGACGTCGTTTTCTCAATTTTTTGATAGTTGGCGTTGGAGTAACATATTATTTATTTAAGTGCTATAAAATTTGTTCTTTTATGTTATTTGGTCTTTTAATTTAAAATAAGAAATAAAACTCTAAATAAAATTCAAAACAATGAACCTAACAAAACTTAGTACTTACTAAGAACTACACAACATAATTGTATCACAAAGATAATTAACGCCCAACGAAGTGGGCACGGGTCGGCTAGTTATATATTATAAGATAATTCAATCAATCAATCGAATAATATTTCCAGATTGATAAGATAGAATGTGTACAGACATTCACGCTGTCTGTATCAGCGATATCGACTATCAACATATTATCTCTACATCCTGTGGAAAATGATATAAAAGAAGAGTCTGCTAAGATAAAAGAAGAATTAAAAGACAGTTGGGATAACGGGATAAATGCTGTCTCCGATCAAATTGGTATGTAATTAAATCAATACTTTTTTTTTTTTTTATTTCTTATCTTTTTTAGGGACTTTTGTCTACACAGACATGTCAGCCCCATCATACCCTAATTCTCACTATGTCTAAGAAATGGAGAAAGAATCATTGATGATTGATGACCATATTAACTAACAAATTTGCTGCATCAGACAAAGGCTCTGTTAACACAGATAAAAATATACCCATATCAAATTTATTTATACCAAACCGTTTCATCAATGTTTCTCTCTCCGTTTCGTATTTAACACATTCATTTAATATGTGGTACACATCGTCTAGCAAGCCGCATGTGTCACAGTTAGGGGATTCAGCTTTTTTCATTAAAAAGGCAAACTTTTTGGATGGAAAATGTCCTGAACGTAATTTGAGTGCTGTAGTGATGTACTTCCTGCTAATTCTTGCTTTTATAAACCAAGTTAAGCGAGGAGGCTGACTTTGAATAACTTTGTACCATATACCCTTTTCTCTACTTCTTTGGTCGAAATATTCTTTAAACTTTTGATGACAATCAATTTTAAATTTGGTCAAACTTTCTGAAAAAGTAGGTAAAATATGAAATTCCAATCCTTCATTTATAGCTATCTTTGCTAGACAGTCAGCCTTCTCGTTACCACTAAGACCTATATGCGATGGAACCCACTGCAGCTTCACATTTATATTCCTAATCCGAAGTTCGTTTAAAATATTTATAATTGTGTAGGCTATCGATACACCTCTGCTATATCCAGAGGCGCATCGAGCCAAATGTTGTATACCACTTTTACTATCCGTGAAAATTACAATATTTTGGTTATTATTCAGTGAACTGAGATATTTTAAAGCCTCTGAAACTGCAATGAGTTCCGCCGTCATTATACAAACATTTGATAAAATTTTAAATTTACCGACAATATCCCCTTTTTGGTTACAATAAGCACTTCCAAGTCCAGTTGCACTCCTCGACCCATCTGTAAATATTTGGGTCCAACCAGAATACTTTTCGTATAATTCTTTCATAACACTAATTTTCAGAGATGCACTTTCATACCTTTTTTTAGATATTTTATAACAATTTAAATTAGTTTCTATAACATTATTTAAATCAATACTACTCACCCAACAATTCAATTTAAACATTTCTAATATGTTCGAGGAGCGAATCTGGACCTGTTCACATTCACGATATACTAATAAAAGTAGTGGCTTTTTAATATTTTGCCAGTATCTCTCATATCTTGAGGAACTCAAATCATCCAAAAGTTTAATTGATGTATTATTTGACACAGATCTACACTTCATACAATACTTATGCGCTAAATATAATCTCCTAATAAACAAAGGTTGAATACATAACTCACTCTCCATTACATGTATAGGAGTACTTCTAATGAATCCACCTATCATTCGAAGGGCTTGGTTTTGAACCTTGTCAATTTTATAAAGATGTTTTTTTGCGCTGTTATCGTAAAAATAGCAGCCATAATCAAATCTGCTCCTAATCAGAGACAAGTACAAGGATCGCATATGCCTTGGATGAATACCCCAACCAGACCCAGCCAACACTTTTAATAAATTTAAAAATTTTGTAGATTTCTCGACTATCTCATTAATATGTCTGCTCCAACGCAACGATCGATCTAGCCAGAGACCTAAATATTTAATATTATCATTCAATGGCAAAAAATCATTATTAATTTTTAATTCAACTTTTCCTCTACGGCGTCCTCTACTAAATATACATACCTTAGATTTACTTCCAGATAATTGAAGGCCAATATTATCTAACATTTTAACAACCGAGTTCAAAGCTTTTTGTAATTCCGTTTCACAATGTTTTAAATCGTTATGGCCAATGTAGAAAATAAAGTCATCCGCATACTGTGCAACACATACATTTTTAATTTTAGTACATATTTCAAAAGTTGCTATATTAAAAAGCAACGGAGAAATTGGGTCGCCTTGGGCTAGACCCCTATTAGTATACCTAGTTAACTGAGCCATTGTACTACTTTTGATCATTAGCTGTCTGTTGCTCAGAAATGACCAGATGTAGTTGCATATTCTCTTACCAACTCCTAATTTATCCAATGTCGTAACCATTCTATCTATCGAAATATTATTGTATGCATTTTCAATGTCTATACAACACGCCACTGTTGATATTTTATTTGAAAAACCCAATTGAATGTACGAAACAAGACGTGACAAACAGTCTGAACAAGATTGTGTCTTTCTAAAACCACAAGTAAAAGGTGATAAAATCAACTTGTTTTCTATAAACCATTCCAACCGTTTTCCTATCATATTATGAAATATTTTACACAAACACGATATAAGTGAGATAGGTCTTAAGTTGATTTCTGAATTTGAGCCATTATGCGATTTGGGAATGGGAACTATCAAAATTGTACGCCATTGCTTTGGCACAATAGCCGAATTAAATATAGCATTAAATATTGTTAGAAGTGCTTTTTTACCAGCAAATGGTAAATTATAAATCATGGAATACGTAATCCCATCAATACCAGGAGCCGTATCAATACTTCTATACCGCCGGAGCCAGGAGGCCAGGAGCCAGGAGCCGTAAATCAATACTTCTATACTAATATTATAAAGAGGTAAAGCTTATAACTTTGTTTGTTTGTAGGGGGTAATCTTCGCAAATACTGATCCGATCATGAAAATTCTTTCACTCACAGAAAACTACACTATTCAGGAGTGATATAGGCTATATTTTATTGTTATTGAACAAAAAACTCAGTGAAAAATAATGGTATATGTAAATCAAATCAGAGAAATTCGAGTGAGATGAAAACTACTATATATATTTGCATCACATAAATAAAAATTAACACCCAACGAAGTGGGCACAGGTTGCGTAGTAAATCTATACTAATATATAAAGCTGAAGAGTTTGTTTGTTTGTTTGTTTGAACGCGGTAATCTCTGGAACTACTGGGCCGATTTGAAAAATTCTTTCAGTGTTAGATAGCCCATTTATCCAGGAAGGCTATAGGCTATGTGTCATCACGCTAAGACCAATAGGAGCGGAGTCCACGCCGACGAAGTCGCGCGCAGAAGCTAGTAAATAATAATAGAATTTGTTCTCTAACAAAACAAACCAACTTCAATGTATATTGTCAAGTCTAGTACAATACACATTGCTAAGAATAACTCAAAAACTGCTTGGGGACCATTCATAAATTACGTCACACGAATTCCACGATTATTGACCCCCACCTTGTCACATCTGGTCACATTAAGGAGACCCTAAACTTTTTTTTTTACGTGGGGAAAATCCATCATGGATACCCTCCGGCGCGGGGGCACCAGAGGGTTATGTCGGACTCCTACTGACCAAAAACCATCCACGTGTGAGCAGACCTCCGCCTGAGTGGGGCGAGATGGGGTCGCGTTAGCAGTCTCCACCCCGCCCCGGCGGTCGGCCCGAATGTAAACATCCGGGCCCCGGCACCCAGAGGGGCGGCACCCATAAGACCACCCCTCCCGACGATGCGTGGGATCTCAATCCAGCCGAGGATACCCCAACGCCCAGCCGACCACCCCACGTAGGGACGCTCAACAGAACCAGTCTAACGTCTGCAGAATGGGGACACATGTCCAGGAGCGGCTCCCCCTCCAAGTCAGGCAGGCCTGACCTCCAACGCCTGGCATTATGGCGTTGGGGGTCAGGCCCGCCCGACCTCCAACGCCGAATCGCACCGAACAACCGAGCAAAGCTCCAGGGAGCCAGCACAACCCGGCCGGCAAACCGCGCTTTCGCGCTACAGGGCGGGCAAGCGAACCCACCCACCCCGTCCCTCCAGTGCGCTCACGGGTCGAGCAGTACCCGGAGCGCACCCGCGAGTCAGTCGTTAGCCGCGACGAGCAGCAGTACCGCGACTGCGACACTGCTGCCGTCCCGTTGCCCAGGGGGCACCACGAGGAGGTGACCGACATGCACCCCAAGGTTACCCCCTCCCCTAACCGAGTCTGATGTCACATCTATATAATACGTGAAGCAAAAACTTTCTACCCCTTTTTACGAAAATTGCGCTACTGATTGCGCTACTGCGCTGCTGCGTGCGTTAAACTCGAAAACTACCAAACGGATTTTATACGGTTTTCAACAATAGAAAGAGTGATTCTTGAGGAAGGTTTAGGTATATAATTTAATATGCCTTTATGTAAATTAGCAGAAATACGGCGATAAATGTTGAAGAGGTCGCAAAAAATCTCGCTTTTTTTTTTGGGCGCTTTCCACGCGAACGCCGCGTAAACTAGCAAAGATATTAAGATATAGTTGAGTAATGTGACGGAACCCTTCGTGCGCGATTCCGACCCGCACTTGGCCGATTTTATTAATATATTATATAATATACTAAATCTATACTAATATTATAAAGAGGTAAAGTTTATAACTTTGTTTGTATATACGTGGTAATCTTCGCAAATACTGATCCGATCATGAAAATTCTTTGGCTAACAGAAAGCTACACTATTCAGGAGTGACAAGATAAAAGGAAAAAGATAAAAATATATAAAGATTTTAAATCAGCAAGATTTGAACCTGCGCCCTCTGAAGTGCCGTGTCAACAATCTAATCAAGCATTATTATTTGCCTTAGAAATTAATTGGTGATTTTAAAACATTTATATTTATCTGATTTGCTGAAAATAGTGAGAGTGTATTGGAACATATCAAATTTCACCGTACCCTTCTTATGTGAAATGGATTATAACGCCCAACGAAGTGGGCACGGGTCGGCTAGTTTATTATAAAGTATGTTTCATTCTATTATCAGCTCGGTGAAGATCAATTTAGTTTCAGATCTTAGACCAAAAAAATTGTTAAACTTTGAAATTAATATCTCTATGATCAAAAAATATTTACAGTATTCAAATTAAGACACTAAAACCCAATCATAATAATTCTGTTTTAAATCAGTTGACAAATAAACAAATTCTTTTTTCAGAAGAGGATCAAATAGACCAAAACATTTCAACGAGGTCTAAAGAAACATATTCTATAGATGGACTAAGGGCATACGAAGATGTCAAAGATATATTAGATTCTGATGATGATGTCCCTACGCTGTCTGTATCATCGATATCGATAAAAGAAGAATTTAAAGACAATTGGGATAACGGGATAAGTGCCGTCTCCGATCAAATTGGTATGTAATTAAATAAATAATAATAGAATTTGAGTTAAGATTAACAAACATTCGTCCATCGATTCACACAAACTCGCGTGTATCATATTAGTAAGATTGTTTTTTGAAGACGCCGCGTTGGCGCAACGGTCACAGCACTGGATTGTGCCTGTTGCGCTGGCGGTTGCGGGTTCGATCCCCGCACATGACAAACATTTGTATTGGCCATGCAGATGTTTGCCGTGGTCTGGGTGTTTGTGCAGTCCTTGTGGGTCTCCCCACCGTGCCTCGGAGAGCACGTTAAGCCGTCGGTCCCGGTTGTTATCATGTACATCTGATAGCGATCGTTACTCATAGTAGGGAATATATCCGCCAACCCACATTGATGCAGCGTGGTGGATTAAGCTCTGATCTTTCTCCTACATGTGGGAAGAGGCCTATGCCCAACAGTGGGATATTACAGGCTAAAAAAAATATTATTTTAATAGTTAATTTTTTTAAGTAAAACTTATTTACGCACGTCTGACTTGGGGAGTAAGCTAGTGAATGCGTGACGAGCGCGTTACGAAAAGTGTGATTAAGCGAGGCGAACGGAAGTTGAGATGGAGATATAAGTAAGATGGAGGTAAAGAAGTTTTACTTCAGTCGTGTGGTCATAAGTTTTAAATTATAAATACTTCCTTTAGATTATCATTGTGTACTAACAAGAACGTTTCAGGTGCCTTTAATCCTCTGAAACTGCCGAAAAAAGAAAAAGCGAATGAAGTAGTAAAAGTCAGTAAAGAAGATGTTCCTGAAAAACCAAATCTAATACTAGAAAATAAGCCAAAGGAAAGTAATGAAACTATTTTAAATACAATTGCATTAAATAAATCCAATAAAGACTCGAATAATTTAAATAAAATACCTAAAAATAGTAAGAAGGTAAAAAAGTATGAGCCCCCGAAAAAAATACAGAAAGATTCTTTTTTCATTAATTCTAACAATAATCTCACAGAACCACATGTTACAAATAATCCAAAAATACATAACCGAAATGAAACATTAACACTAAATGAAACTAAATCAGCAAATAATATAAACTTAGAACTTCCAAAAACTTCGAAAATACAACTAAATGATAAACCAAATGACAAAAAACATGACAGCAACTTTTTAGTTCCGAATAATAAATATATATGTAATATATGTAATTATGAAACTTTAAATAAAAAATACTTAATTGTTCATCTACGTTTGCACGATACTAAAGAAAAGATACATTGTTGTAGTCAATGTCAGTATATGACTAATGAGAAAAACAATTTAAACAGGCATCTTAAAAAACACAGAGGTGAAAAACCATACGAATGTCATATTTGTCAAAGGAAATTTATTCAAAGGGCTAATTTAGAGAGACACATAAGAACACACACAGGTGAAAAACCATACGAATGTCATATTTGTCAAAGAAAATTCAGTAAAAACAGTCATTTAAATAGACACATAAGAACACACACAGGTGAAAAACCATACGAATGTCATATTTGTCAAAGGAAATTTATTCAAAGGGCTAATTTAGAGAGACACATAAGAACACACACAGGTGAAAAACCATACGAATGTCATATTTGTCAAAGAAAATTCAGTAAAAACAGTCATTTAAATAGACACATAAGAACACACACAGGTGAAAAACCATACGAATGTCATATTTGTCAAAGAAAATTCAGTAAAAACAGTCATTTAAATAGACACATAAGAACACACACAGGTGAAAAACCATACGAATGTCATATATGTCAAAGAAAATTCAGTCGAATCGCTAATTTAAATAGACACATAAGAACACACACAGGTGAAAAACCATACGAATGTCATATATGTCAAAGAAAATTCAGTCAAATCGCTTCTTTAAATACACACAGAATAACACACACAGGTGAAAAACCATACGAATGTCATATATGTCAAAGAAAATTCAGTCAAATCGCTCATTTAAATAAACACATAAGAACACACACATGTGAAAAACCATACAAATGTCATATTTGTCAAAGAAAATTCAGTGATATCGCTTCTTTAAATAGACACATAAGAATACACACAGGTGAAAAACCATACGAATGTCATATTTGTCAAAGAAAATTCAGTCAAATGTTTAGTTTAAAAAATCACATAAGAAGACACACAGGTGAAAAACCATACGAATGTCATATTTGTCAAAGAAAATTCAGTCGAATCGCTCATTTAAAGACACACACAAGAACACACACAGGCGAAAAACCATACGAATGTCATATTTGTCAAAGAAAATTCAGTCATATCGCTTCTTTAAATAGACACATAAGAACACACACAGGTGAAAAACCATACGGATGTCATATATGTCAAAGAAAATTCAGTCGAATCGATAAATTAAATACGCACAGAAAAACACACACAGGTGAATAACCATACGAATGTCTCCTTTGCCCAAAGAAATTTGCACATAAAAATAGTTTAAACCGACATTTAGGAACTCATCATACAGAAATAAAGCAAACTGTCGCTTAAGTTGTGTTTTAACTTAATTAAATAAGAAATATATTTTATTGGAGTTTACTCCTGAAGAAGCAATATAAGGAAGTGAAATGATAGAGTGACACTTCAGCGCTTTTAGCTTTTATGTAAGGTTCGTTACCTAGTTGACCCGCGTTTATCGTATCGATACTAATAGCATGCATCTGTTTATGTTATAAGTTTATTCAAGTAAATTACATTTGTCTATAAAAACAGTAATTAATAGCGGGACCCAAACTAAGCTATGCTTGTATCTTGGGCCCCCATAATAGTTACCACAGAAGTAGACGCATACAAGATACATTTTTAAAATTAAGTTTAATTACATGTATAAAAGTAGAACTAAAAGAGAGAAATTTAAGTATAAATATAACTAAAGTAAATAAGAACATAGTAGTAATATTTATCCCAGCACTATGGTACAATCCTAGACGTTAAATTTTCAGTTTCGATGTAATCCAGCCGGGCTAGCATGCGTACAACGAGATAATCTCTTGACGAGAGAGATAGATAATGTCTACATCGAGTATTTTCTCGATTACCCTAGCATGCGCAATACGAGAGACATAATTCTCTTCCGAAGACAAAACGGAACGGAAACGCCATGGTATACAAAAGATATTATAATAATATTTATAATTTTAATATATTTCGTTTAGCGTAGTCTTTCTAATATTGACAACGAGTAGTTTATCTTCTTAAAACGTCAAAATCACGTCAAAATTCGACAAAACTACGATAACTAAAATTTCTTGTTATCTCTTCAATTGTCGTGACGAGAAGAGTATCACGTGCACGCATGCTAGCTACTGTAGACATAAAGAGATAATACGAGAAAAGGGGTAGACAGACTTTTGTCGTGGCGCGCATGCTAGCCCTGCTGGTGTACGGATGGGACCGAGGAGCGTCAGATTAAAAGACGTGTTTAAAGTGAAACTGCATGTTTATTACTGACCCCGTTACCATTATGACTTACAATTATGAGGCTTATGAGGTATACAACATACCTATACTACACAAGCTCGGAAGTTGGTTTTTTGGAGTGACATTAATGATAATGCCTGACCTTGATCTGTCGGCGAGGTCGTAGCGGCATTTGAAGTTGTTGGCAGTGTGAGTCTGGGCTGTAGCTTAGGTATGGTCGGAACTGCAGGTGATTCCAGCGGTTGGCGAGCTTCTGGTGCTGGTGACACAGAAGTCTCTCTTGCCGGCGAAAATGCCGCTACCTTGATGCGTACAGAGTCAAAGTACTCTCTTGCCTGTTCGTATTAATTTTCCTTAAAATAAGGATCAGTATTATTATGGTAGAGTGACAACCGTTGGTTGTTTCAATGGAACTCAGCCCATAATTTGTCAAGAGCATCGAGTCGCTCGTCCAAGTATTTACGGGTCTTCCGGGATACTGGATCTTTGCTGAAGTTCCTTTCTATCCTTTTTATTGCTTCGACAATTTCTTGTTGTCGTTGCAGTATACCCTCCATATTATTATATATGGTTCTATGATTATGCTGATATAATTGATAGGACCGGCTTCAGCGGTCCGGGCCAGTCTGTCAGTGGATAGTGCGACCTTGTATGCGCCTTCTCAATTGAACTGGTGGAACCCACTTCTGGGAAGCCAGTCAACCGATTCGCAGTCACACAATTTCCACATGAGCGTTATGGCCGCTATATCTGGATTCTCCAAACGTCGATGGAAATCCCTTTGAGTTGATAGTCTTGATTGACTTGCTGTCTTCTTTTTTCTTGAGTGATTTTTCTCGAAGTCGATAACTGTATGGAACAGTTATGGTTGAGTGAGAGATGACGTATGTGAGGGAAGGTTATGAGGTAAACCAAACCCAATGAAAGTCGATCCAACACTCAACCATAACTGTTCCATACAGTTATTGGCGCACTTGTATAAGGGATGTTTCTCGTCACAAATCGGACAACTTGACATGTATGTCGCAACACTATGGAATTCCTTATTTATTAATTTGCCATAGCGAGGTTCCTTTTGATATTGAGGCTTGTAAGTCTTGTTATTCAATGATTTTTGTTGATTATATTTTTTGAATGATGACGACGTTTCTCTATCTTTTGTGCCAATTGGTTCTAAAGCGATGAATTTGCTCTCTAAGAAGTCCATTAGCTCAGAGAGTGTAGGTAAATCTCGTGGCTTTGTCCGGGCTTCTTTGTAGTCATTACAGGTGATTGTATCCAGCTTCTTTGTAATTATATGGACCAATAAGGGGTCCCAGGTGCTTGTATCGATACCCAGGTTCCTTATAGCGTGGATACATTCCATTGACGTGTCATAAATACGTCTAATCTCATACGCGGATTGTTTTTGAGCGGCTGTTAAATTCAGAAAGATTTCAATCTGTTTGGTAAATAGCAGTTGTCGATTGTTATATCTGTGTGTTAACAGTTCCCACGCAGTATCGTAGTTGTCTGTTGAGATGTTGAGATGCTGGATAAGCCGTTCAGCATCTCCTCGCAATTTGCTCTTAAGATGCTGCATCTTCTGAGTCTTTGTAAGCAAATTATTGTTGTGAATACTTTCTACGTATAGATCGTAGAAAGTAGGCCATTGAGTATATTTGCCTGTAAATATAGGCAAGTCGATCTGTGGTGTCGACTTTTGTAGATGTTTTGTCGATGTGAGTTTGTGATTGTACTCATTTGACTCATACCGCATGCGAGCAAAATTCTGCTACACATTATTAATGAGCGTCTCAAGTCCTACTTATCCAAAGAGATTGCACCTGAGCAAGCAGGCTTCGTCAAAGGCAAAGGTACCAGGGAGCAAATTCTTATTGTACGCCAAATTATTGAGAAATCCCGTGAGTTCAACAAAGCGGTATATATCTGTTTCGTAGACTTCTCGAAGGCGTTTGACTCAGTCAAATGGCCTGTACTTTGGAGGACTCTACTGGACATGGGCACACCAAAACACCTGGTTCATTTGCTCCGGCGTTTATACGAGGGTGGTACTGCATCTGTAAAGACGGACGATAAGCTTTCGGCTAACTTTCATCCTAGTGCCGGTGTTCGACAAGGGTGCATTATTTCACCGATTCTGTTTAACATCTACACAGAAATGTTAATGAGACGAAGTCTTGAGAACTGGACAGATGGAGCATCAATCGGAGGTTTGAAAATCTCCAACTTACGTTACGCGGATGATACCACCCTATTCGCGACTAGTATCTCCCATATGGAAGAACTTCTCCAAAAGATGGAATCCATAAGTCTAGAATTCGGCCTCAAGATCAACCGCAACAAGACTAAAGTCATGATTGTCGACCGAATTAACAACAACTCGCCAGAAGTGACACAAATAGCGAACTGCGAGGTCGTGCAATCATATGTCTATTTAGGAGCGTTGATCTCGAACAACGGAGGCTGTATGGATGAAATCAAACGGCGCATGGCAATATCCAGATCAGCTATGGATAAGCTGCACAAAATATGGAGGAATCGTAAAATCACCAAGGCCACTAAGACCCGGCTAGTTAGAGCGCTGATATTCTCCATATTCCTCTACGCTTCGGAGACGTGGACCCTGCGAGAAAGTGAGAGGAAGAAAATAGACGTTCTCGAGATGTGGTGCTGGAGAAGAATGTTGAGAGTGTCCTGGAATCAATTCCGGACCAACAAGTCCATTCTGGAAGAACTCGGCATCAAGCAGCGTCTATCTTCCATCGTACAGGCTCGAATTCTCACTTTCTTTGGTCACGTGATTAGACGTGACAATGTCTCTATCGAACGTCTAGTCGTCCAGGGAAAAGTAGAGGGAACCAGACCTCGCGGCAGATCGCCTATGAGATGGACGGACCAAGTAAGGACTGCAGTCGACGTTCCATTGCATGTGTGCTCCCGAAAAGCAGCTGTCCGGGAAGAATGGAGACGGATCGTCAAGAGTGTGACTGGGAAGTGATGACCACGACCGCTCTGACAAGAGCGTAACGAATGAGATGAGATGAATACTTGTCATGTAGTCTTCGTGAAATTAGATCGAGATCTGATTACAACTTTTTGAGTAATCTTTAATAGCGCGTATTTACTTGACTATTTTTTCGTCTTATTACGTTGTATTACTTGTCGATTTAATTGAAGTCGGTTTTTTTTCGTTTCCAAGCAAACACAATTATATTTAAGAAGAACTTTCAATCGATTTAATGAAATACATTTAGTTTAAAAATATAATTTTTTTATTAGTTTTTTAATTAAGTATAAATGAAATATATAAATAATAAATAAATGAATGAACAGAGTTATTGCTCTTTACTCTTGGTTTGAAATTAAATTTCAAGATTTCGACTTAATTCCTTGCAAATAATTAATCTTGGAGTCATAGATACTATTTTTATTTCCTTTTTTTAATTAAATTTATAGAAACAATAATCACATAACGTAAAATTATTTTTATCATATGATCGATTTATTATTTCAAGAACTGTTTCATAATCTGTGGTTGTTTGTTATGCACAGGGTACTTCACTCAATCAATCAAATCGTCAATGAAGTATGACATTATAGTAGAATTTTTAGTACGTTATTCCGAAAAAAAAAACAACTGTAATTTATAGGCGTGAACTGACAAAAAGATAATAAATGGGCGGACAGGGTATAAAGGGTTTTTCCGCAATGTTTTTGTGTAATAATGTTTGAAATTGTTTCGATTTATTTCGTTGGCTTTGTGTGATTATTGAATTTTTATCTTGTTCCAGCCTTTTCAGTTGATTGTCTATTAGTTGTTCTTCACGCAGGCGTATTCATATTAGTTGTTCTTCACGCAGGCGTATTCATATTCATATCATAGGCATATTTGTTTATAAATTATATTTGATAAAAAATATGTCTCATCGAGTTATCAGATCGGTGTAGGTCGCTCTTCCACGTCTCTTAGACTATATGTGAGATATTGCTTTGCTCCCTCTACGAAGGTGAAAGCCCAACCCTGAATCCTCTAATAAAGTGCTTAAAGGGTTCAAGGCTAGACAAAACCACAATGGACTCAAACTATCACCTTGAAAAATACCCCGCATAATCCTTATCTGATCAGTCGATCCCGGAACATCGACCACACCCGGATAACGCAAAAAAGTGTTCCACTGTCTCATACACTTACTCAGAAAAAAGTGTTCCACTGTCTCATACACGTACTCAGAAAAAAGTGTTCCACTGTCTCATACACGTACTCAGAAAAAAGTGTTCCACTGTCTCATACACGTACTCAGAAAAAAGTGTTCCACTGTCTCATGAGCATTTTCAAAAAAATGTCCCACCCTTGGTTTTTGGCTGTCCCTTGTTTCTAGGCTAACTTAAAATTAGGCTTCAATGTAATTATATTAATGTATAGACAGTGGCGTGCATAAAGATTTTAGACAGGGTAGGCAGTCAAAAAAAAATTGCGTGCCTACAAAGTACAAATGTCAGAAGCGAAACTTCTTTGGCAAACTAATTTAAAAAATGAATTTAATTTTTTTTTCAAAAAGATAAACAAAAGTCACAAAACAGCTCATAGCGCCATCCATACCAGTCATTTGAAACAAAACGCGATACTTATTGCTTACACTAGATGTTACTAAGTATTTTTTATATTACAGCTCCTGGGGGGGATTGGGGATAGGGTCGGCAACGCGCTTGCGACGCTTCTGGTGTTGCAGGCGTCTATAGGCTACGGTAGTCACTTACCATCAGGTGAGCCGTACGCTTGTTTGTCGACTTAGTAACATAAAAAAAAAAAAAAAAAAAATAACAACCTTAAAACTATTTACATGAGTATTATTTACTGCTTTTAATTACTTATTAATTAAATAACTACCTTTACTCATTGAAAAGTTAGACTCATTTCCTCTGAAAGGTAGTTCTTGTAATGTATAGTTGTAATTTTTAATTTATCTGTAAAATCGAACGTATTGAATTTTTATGCACTATTTACTTACATTAAACACACATCTCCATTACATATTTCACAAGTAAACTTATCCATCACTAATATATTGATATTTTCACTAATTAATAGTTAATTTTTACGCACGTCTGACTTGGTTAGTAAGCTGGTGAATGCGTGACGAGGGCGTTACGAAAAGTGTGATTGAGCGAGGCGAACGGAAGTTGAGATGGAGATATAAGTTAGATGGAGCTAAAGAAGTTTTGCTTCAGTCGTGTGGTCATAAGTTTGAAATTATAAATACTTCCTTTAGATTATCATTGTGTAATAACAAGAATGTTTCAGGTGCCTTTAATCCTCTGATTTTGCCAAACAAAGAAAAAGCGAATGAAGTAGTAAAAGTCAGTAAAGAAGATGTTCCTGAAAAACCAAATCTAATACTAGAAAATAAGCCAAAGGAAAGTAATGAAATTATTTTAAAAACAAGTGCATTAAATAAATCCAATAAGGACTCAAATAATTTAAATAAAATACCTAAAAATAGTACTAAAATACATAACCAAAATGAAACATTAACACTAAATGAAAATAAACTAACAAATAATATAAACTTAGCACTTCCAAAAACTTCGAAAATACAAATAAATGATAAACCAAATGACAAAAAACATGACAGCAACTTTTTAGTTCCGAATAATAAATACATTTGTAATATATGTAATTATGAAACTGTAAGTAAAAAATACTTAATTGTTCAATTACGTTTCCACGATACTAAAGAAAAGATACATTGTTGTAGTCAATGTCAGTATATGACTAATGTGAAAAACAGTTTTAACAAGCATCTTAAAAAACACACAGGAGAAAAACCATACGAATGTCATATTTGTCAAAGAAAATTCAGTCGAAACGCTGATTTAAATACACACATAAGAACACACACAGGTAAAAAACCATACGAATGTCATGTTTGTCAAAGAAAATTTAGTCGAAGCGCTGATTTAATTAGACACATAAGAACACACACAGGTGAAAAACCATATGAATGTCATATTTGTCAAAGGAAATTTAGTCAAAGCGCTGATTTAAATAAACACATAAGAATACACAGAGGTGAAAAACCATACGAATGTCATGTTTGTCAAAGAAAATTCAGTCGAATCGCTTCTTTAAATATACACAGAAGAACACACACAGGTGAAAAACCATACGAATGTCATATTTGTCAAAAAAAATTCAGTGGACATTTAAATAAACACATAAGAACACACACAGGTGAAAAACCATACGAATGTCATATTTGTCAAAGAAAATTTAGTCAAATCACTACTTTAAATATACACAAAAGAACACACACAGGTGAAAAACCACACGAATGTCATTTTTGTCAAAGAAAATTTAGTCAAATCACTACTTTAAATAATCACATAAGAACACACACAGTTGAAAAACCATACGAATGTCATGTTTGTCAAAGGAAATTCATTCAAAGCGCTGAGTTAAAGACACACATAAGAACACACACAGGTGAAAAACCATACGAATGTCTCCTTTGCCCAAAGAAATTTATACAAAAAAGTAGTTTAAACTATCATTTAAGAACTCATCATTCAGAAATAAAACAAACTGTCGCTTAAGTTGTGTTTTAACTTAAATAAATTAAAATTATATTTTACTTTATATTTGAGTTTACTCCTGAAGAAGCAATATAAGGAAGTGAAATGATAGAGTGATGCTTTTCAGCCCTTTAAGCTTTTATGTAAGGTTCGTTACCTAGTTGACCCGCGTTTATCGTATCGATACTAATAGCATACGTCTGTTTATTTTATAATAGCAGTTTTAAATTTTTTGATTCAATCGAACACTTCGATTGTTAAAAATCACAATAATTATTCTTGAGGCGGTCTCGCTCGACATAAGTATTTACGCTTACCCCGTCCCCTTGGATACACTTCGCACGAACTCGCTGTACGGTGAACTCGCTTCGTGACCTCGGCGCTCGCGTCAGTGGCTCAAAAGCGAACTAGATAATTTTATTTGGCTCTAAAATATAAATGCATTTATTATGATCATTTTTTAAAGTAGTGATAAATAATACTTACGTAAATAAATGAAATAAGTAAAGAATTTCAGGGTTAGTTATTATAAAGACTGTTTGACATAAATGTGTGGCATCTCTGTGGAGGCGGGTACGCGCGAGCACGAACAGCATCCCGCGTACAGTGCGGACCGGTTTGACGGACCCATAATAAAGCACTGGATCACCATGCATGTTATGCCGTCGGACCGAGCCGCTAAATAAATACATACATATAATCACGCCTCTTTCCCGTAGGGGTAGGCAGAGGCCACTTCTTTTCACTTGCTACGATCCTTACATACTTGTTTCGCTTCGTCCACTTTCATTATTCCTTTCATACATGCTCTTCGGTTTAGGGTACTCTTGACCTGGCCTTTTTTCAAGACGTCACTGATTTGGTCTTGAAATGTCCGCCTAGGTCTACCCCTTCCAACACTCCCATTCACACTCGCCTTATACACTTTTTTCGTCAATCGTTCTTCGTTCATTCTCTCGACATGGCCGAACCATCTCAGCATCCCTTTCTCAATTTTTGTCACTACATCTTCTTTCAGACCACAAAGTTTCCGTACCGTAAAATGGGGTGAATAGGGATCCAGGGGTGAATCGGGATAAAATTAAGAAATATTTTTAACGCTCAATATTAGGTACCAAGTCGTTACAATTTTTACCAATTTTTGTGGGGCGATAGTAGATCTGTGGCACTTTTTATAGAAACACTGAATAAGCGCAAAATTAGCTGCAAAGTATCAATTTAACGTCATTGAAAATAAGCTAGACGAGACGCCGAATATTACAGTGTTAGAAACTGCTCTAAAACATTTATTTTTATAGTAAGAGAATACGTGTGTTTGTTTAATACTTTATTTAGTGTTTGGGCCGTCATATACATAAAAGGTAAATCTCAGTTATTAATTAATAATAGTATTATTTTGATAAATTAGAAAGACATGAGAAATCTGTTGTTTTTGGGGTGAATGAGGACCAGGGCCGCGCCGACCCCCCACAGCGCCTGTGTGCGAAACCTATGTAGCGCCTTTTTCACGAATCTTTTTCGAAAAAATATTCTGGTGACCGTTGGAAGTGGACGTGTTGCAAATATCGTAAAAATATTTTAAAATTATTGAAAATTCTGCCAGCCAAAAAAGTATTACTAATTATCAAAGTTGAAAGTAAAAAGTATTTGTATAAAATATTATCAGTGCTAATATCATTGTGTTTATACCGAAGAACGCGCTACGGTGCATCGGCGTCAGTGCAGCTCCCTTCACCCCCTCGAGTAAAGAGTACCGCTGCTATTTTTGATCTTGTTCGCTCCTATTGATATATACACAAGCCTACAACAGCGAACGCCGCCCAGTAACATATCGATAAGCGGTAGCGAAAGCGTGAGCGGGTCAGTACCCAAACTATCTACATATGACGACGAAGATAAGCGCAATGAACGCACCGAGATACTCGTATTTAATTACCAAAAAGATCAACAAAATTTTCATAAGGAAATTATGTCATTGTTAGAAAAATTTGGCCAAACTCAAAACGAAAACTTGATTATGATAAAAGAAGAAATACACACGATAAAAAATGAAATAAAAATTATCCAATCTAGCAACGAAAACCTTATACAACAATTTAATCAAATAAATTTGGAAATAGAAAAAATGAAATTAAATTATACTGGAACTCAAAATAAAATTAAAGCTGTGGAAGATGAAATAACAATAATCAAAAATCAAAAGTGTACATGTTCCTTATCACCAAACTCGCTTCCGCTCGTGAATGAAAACCTAATCTTCGAAGTAAAGGATCGTTTCGAACGCGAAAAAAATATCATAATAGTGGGTATTTTGGAAAAAAAATGATAACAACTATAAAAATAGACGCCAACATGATGAGAATAAAATAATGGAACTAATATCACCACTTTATGTTAACTGTCCTAAACCAATCAAAACAATGCGCCTGGGAAAATATGTTCCTAATAAGTCGCGACCTATAAAAGTATTTTTTAACAGTACTGACATCCCAAAATACCTTGTTTACAACAAGCACAAATTACCGGAAACCATAAAAATATATTGTGATCAGACACCCACGCAAAAACTATTTATGCAACAGTTAAGAGACGAATTGCAAAAAAGGACTGCTAATGGCGAGAAAGATCTCATTATAAAATATAGTACCTGGGTGACCGAGCCTAGCTCGGTATTTTCTTTCTTTTTTTGTTTTTTTTTTTGCTCGGTATTTTTATATTTTAATGTTATTTAAATAATAAATCACGAGTGAAATTAAAAAAAAAAAAAAAAATTGATCAGGAGACTGAGATTGGAACCCGGGTCAACACGATTCGACACCCGCCGATTTCCTAATTACGCCATTACAGCTTTAATGACAACGGTGAAATTAAGCTTCGTATTGTAATGATATTTTTTCATTGCCTAAAAACAGGGATAAAACGACATTTTTTTTAAATGAATCCTAGCTAGATCAATTTTTCGCCCCCGAAATCCCCTGCATACTAAATTTCACGAAAATCGTTGGATCCGATTCCGAGATTCAGATTCTATATATATATATATATATATATATATATATATATACTAGCTGACCGCGCAAACGTTGTTTTGCCATATGTGTTATTAACCCCCGCAACCCTTTCTTGTGGGTGGAATTTCGTAAAACCCGTTCTTAGCTGACCTCTACGCGGTGAAAGGAATATTCCTACCAAATTTCAAGTCTATACGCCTTATGGTTCCAGAGATATCGTGATGAGTCAATGGGTGGAAATCTCTTTTATATATATAGATATATACAAGAATTGCTCGTTTAATAGTATAAGATTAAAGGTATGCCCACTATTATTACTAATAAAACCAATCAAAAAAACTAACAAGCACAGTAAAACAAAACGCAGAAACATTAAAAAACATAAAACAATAAAAGAAATAAATCACTACATTATAAAAAAATACGAAGACATTCCCTTACATTCGTCATCACTGAGAATATTGTATGCCAATGTACGTAGTATTCGCAAACAAGGTAAGCTCGATGAGATAAAATGTATACTTAAAGCGATACCGAAAACTACGCACTTGTGTATATTCACTGAGACGTGGATCACGTCGGAATCCGATGCAAAACTACATATATCATTTACCAGATTATAAACACCACAATTATAGAAAGTACAGTAAGGGAGGCGCAGTGTCAATTTATATACACAATAGTATAAAATATGACGTTACAGAAGAATTAGAAGAAAATGGCAATCACTACCTATGGATAAGAATTGATAAATTATCCCTCAATACCGGCGCTATTTACAAACCCGGAGAAACTAACTTAAAGGATTTTTTAAATCAATACATCGCACAACTAAATAATAGAAAAAGATCGATCATCTTAGGAGACTTTAACATCGACCTTCTAAGTACTGGAACAAACGTTACGCAATATTTAAGCAACATTCAGGAGGCTGGATATAAAATTAAAATAAGTAAAACACACAATACCCGTGAAACCACTAAAACCAGTACATTATTAGATCATATATGTACTGACATTAATAATCATTCATTTAACATATCAATAATTGAATCCGCCTTGTCTGACCACAAGCAAATATATCTTGAAATTGGCAGTTTACCACCGCAAAGAAATAAAAAGATAGACTACCAGGCACTTAATTATAAAAAACTATACAATGATGCATTAGCCGCTACATACAATAATGAAAGCGACGATTATGATTATTTAGAAAAATCTATATCGAAATACATAATGAAAAATAAAATCAATAAAACGAAAATACTTAATCCACCTCGAAAGGACTGGATAAATAAAAATATAATTGAATCAATAAATGTGCGCAATAGCCTAAGGGAGCAAATGAAAGCCTTACCTGGGAACGAAATCATACATAAAAAATTTAACACAGAACGAGACAGAGTAGCGAAACTCATCAAAATACATAAAAAGGAATATTATAGTAATCTATTCGATAAGACAAATAACAATCCAAAAAGGATGTGGGAAGTAATAAATAAATTAGCTTTAAATAAGATTAAGGATAGTCTTGCTCCTCCCAAACTGATGTCAGATTCAGGAATTATTTCCGACGGTAACGAAATATGTGATCTTTTTAATACTTTTTTCTCGTCAATTGGCATGGAACTAGCTTCTAAAATACCGAAGTCATACCATGAAAGTACAGAGAACATTTTCATGTATGAAGATAGTTACACACATAATATTACAGTATCAAACTTAACACCTTGTAGTACAGATGAAGTTTCTAAAATTATTGATAAACTGGACTGTAATACAAGCACGGGATTGGATGGAATTAGCACAAAAGCAATTAAATGTCTTAAAAGTATTATACTTGTAAGACTAACAAATTGTATAAATGTATGTCTTGCACAAGGGCTTTATCCCGATACACTTAAGATCGCAAAGGTCAGTCCTATATTTAAATCTGGAAGCCGATCCAATCCAAGTAATTATAGGCCAATATCTGTTTTGCCAGTTATGTCGAAAATATTTGAGCGTATTTTATATAATCGTTTACTTAAATGGATACTTGTCTGAAAAAAAGTTTTTAAGCAAACGGCAATATGGGTTCCGTCCAAAGTCAAGTACACTCTCAGCTGTTGTAGACTTAATTACTAAAATTAAAACTAATATTGATAAAAAGAACATTGCATTAGGTATCTTTATTGACTTAAAAAAGGCCTTTGACACAGTAAGTTATCAAAAGCTTTTATCCAAATTGTGTAACATTGGCGTAACAGGAACTGCCTTAGCGATGTTTAAGTCATATCTAACAAATAGACAGCAAGTAGTTAAAATTAATAACATTTCTAGTGCTTCCCAAAATGTCACGTACGGTGTCCCTCAGGGATCTATTTTTGGACCCTTATTATTTTTAATTTATATCAACAACATAGAAAAGTTAGGATTGACTGGCCACCTTACACTATATGCAGACGACACTTGTCTTTTTTACTTCCATAAATCTATTCATGAAATTATAATCAATGCACAAAATGATCTAAATTTGATAAATGAGTGGCTAAAATACAATTTACTAACAATCAATACAGCTAAAACCTCATTTATTATTTTCTCTGCTAAAAATAAAAAGATACCTGACTTTACTCCGCTGACGATAAACAACGATATACTACAGCGCTCTCATCATGAAAAATACCTTGGCTTATGGTTAGACGACAAACTAAATTTCAAGATACATATTAACCACATTAAAACAAAGTTACAATCAATATTAGGAACAATCAATAGGATCTCCACTTGTGTACCAAAAAGAATCCGAAACATTTTATATAATTCGTTAGTAAAATCACATCTAGAATATCTAATACAGGTTTGGGGTTCCGCTGCCACTTCAAATTTAAATACTTTACAAAGAATACAAAATAGGATAATCAAAATTTTATATAACTATCACTATCTTACTCCAACGACACAACTTTATAATAATACAAAAATAATGAATATATCACAACTAACAACAACATACGACAATACATGCATTCTAATCAAAAAAATTAAATCAGGTTCCGTGCAATCAGAAATAACGATTTATGAGAGATCGCATATTTCGAATTTAAGAGCGCGCATGATGCAAAATTACCAATCTTCTATTTGTTTTGACATGAAAAGTTCCAGACCAAATCTTAAAATAAAAATATATGACAAACTACGTGATATTTGCAAGGGTTGACCCATATCAAAAACATAAAATAAGGAAATTTCCTCGATAAAATATAATCACGAAGTAACCTCTAATTTTTATATTTTTTCTATTTATACTCGATATGGTTATGACCATTAAGACATAAATTTGATAATTAATTACATTTAAATATGAGTAAAGGCTAAATAAGCCAAGGCATTTAATGTAATTACTTTTAGTTTCGGAATTATATACAAAATAACATATTTGTCGTTTTTTACATTCGTAATGCGCTCAAAACTATATCGTCTATCGCACTCTGACACGAGGCTTTCTGTATATTTTGTTTCATCGGGCGCGCGGGTGAAATCTGATTTTTTGCTCGCCTTATGCGCCCTCTTAAGAAATAAATATAAACTTCATATTGATAATGTAAGAACTAATTATGGTAAAAAAACAATTCTGTTTGAAGGAAGCTGTTTAACAAACTACCAGATGAAATAAAACTATGTGATAGTATAAAATCATTTAAAACCAAACTAAAAAATCATATTGTATCCTCACTATAGTAAATAAGAAAGCCTTCTATATCCAACGGCCCAGATATTAAAACTGTCTTCTTACAATTGTATAAAAAAATGTCATTGTATCTCATTTTAAGTGAATGTAAATTCTTATGAGAAATAAAGTTCTTTAAACCTATCTTCGTTTCAACTTTTTTTTTTCACTTCAGCCCAACGCAGTCCACTGCTAGACATAGGCCTCCGCAAGTTCATGCCAAAAATGGCAAAAAAAGCAAAAAAAATGGCATGAACTCATGTGTTTTGTTTGCCCATAGTCACCACACTGGGTAGGCGGGTAGGTGGTTGGTTTGTCATCGGCCTGTGTATTTCGAAGCCACTAAGCCAGTAGTTGGATGGTCCGCCATCAGTCGGCTTTTTAAGTTTCAAGGTGGTAGTGGAACTGTGTCGCAGTCTGCGCAGAGTGCAGACTGCCCTCAGCAATGTTGCCACCTTAGGGAATTTGTCACTAGATTTAGGGAATTCTATAGTAGCTCAACGATTTTTGATTTTTTTAAGTCACTCGACATAGACTTGGTGACTTCTAGCGACTTTTGGCGATCAATGACAACGATTTTTTTTCCCTGAATAATAAATATAGGAAACGTTATCAGAAAATAATAAAGGAAACTTTATGAGGTATTTTTTACTATAATGTTGACAGTACCGATACTTAATGCGACTGTTCGTCGGACGAGAATCATGTATTGGTGCTCTCACTCTGACGTACTGGATCAGTTATTTGATATTTGATGATTTGATATAGACAAGGGTCTAGTCACGGAATGGATTCCCCTGTTACGACACGGGGAATACCGTACAGTCGATTTTGTTTCATTCATATTCACTCTGTTTAACTGATGTTGATGCGGTTTGTGCTATATTGTAAATTTGTACAGCTTTTGTTATAATATCGTTGTGAATTGAGAGTCACAATGGAAACTCCTTTAAAAAAGAAGGTATATAGGCAAAAATATCGCGAAGAATGGGAAATAATAAATAATTTGATGTAAAGTAAAGTAAGTTAGTTAAGATACAGGATGAACATTAGCACTTTGAACAGCATTCTTTTTATTAAAAACAGACTGAAATTTATGAATGAACAATGCTTTACCTACGAACTCCCAGAAGAAGTAATTTATTGTGGAAATAGGTAAAAGTAAAAAGTATTCCTATAAATATTCAAAAGAAGAAGGTGATGCATCTACTGCCATATTGCCGTCAACATCATCATCAGTAGGTCAAAATTTGATGGACGAGACGGATATGAATAGTGAAGAATTATTTTCAATTCTTGGCGAATGTGAGGATTTTTAAAAATAAATATTTTTATTACCTTTAAATAACTAAATTAAATACCTTAATTTTTAACTTACTTAACTAACTTAATTTTATGAATAAGTTGAATTAAACAATCACGATTTTTGTGTTATTATTTTTTGTTTATGACCACTTCATGAAAAATTGCAAAGTTAGAGTTAATGTGGCAAAGTGCGCCTACCGGGCAAGTGCACCTACCACAAATATCTCGAAAACTACCGATTGGATACTAGTAGTGACACTATATATCGATGCTACAAACTAAATCATAGTTCTTGGTGAAAGTCACAGATGGCTCTAGTCATGTGAGTTTGAGATACGCGCCATTTTATTTTCACTGATATTCAAAGTGGTGAGCAGAGATGACTATGGGTTGATCATCTTCGTAAATCTCAAGAAATCTAGTTTTTACCAATATAAGAGTGAGGTAAATGCACAATTTAAATATTTTTCTTTAAGTTTCTGACTATATCTCACTCCTATCTAGTAAAATTTATATATTTTTTTGCAGTTAAATATTCTAACTTAAAATTTATATAGTTGGGGAAGTGCGCCATACTGACTTCTTATATGGCGCACTTCGCCGCAATCCAGAGGTTACAAACTTTTTAAAATGTGTCTTTGTTACAAGTCTTTATTTAACTTGCAATGTTTCTTTGCTTGTTTGTATGGTCGGGTCAAATCTTGCAAATGAATTTGAAAAAGAAATCTTGAATGAACACGTTGGTCCATTTATGGTCAATTTGGGTGAGAATGCTATTTTTATGCATGACAATGCCCGACCTCATACAGATTGGATTGTGAGTGACTGACCTTCAAGAGATGAACATTACTCGTATGGAGTGGCCAGCACGCAGCCCAGATGTCAATCCGATCGAGCATGCTTGGGACTAGCTAGGGAGATGCGTAAAACAATTACGCTTCGTGAGCTCAAAATTGCTCTCACAGAGGAATGGGAGAATATTCCCCAAAATCGTACAAAAAACTTGGTGTACAGCATGCCAAACTGGGTAAACGCAGTAATGAAAGCACGAGGAGGCAATACGAAATATTAAAATTCAAGAAAATCGTAATGTTGTTCAAAAATGTCATGTTTCCTATTTTTGTTTTAATGACTAACTTCTTATTTCAGTCCGTTTATAATACCAAATATTTAAGTAGTTCCATTTACGATGGGAATACCATGGGGTATTCCCATCGTAAATAAAAGAAAAAATATACTTGACACTCGATTATCAATATTTGGAAAAAAGGTTCATAGCCTCTGACTTAAGATTGTATGGCGCATTTAGCCGAAATTTGGTTTTAAGTACATAGATTCTTCTAGAATGTGGCTATGAAAAAAAGTAATTATCATTCGTTTTGTTGCTTGTTTTCTTATAATAATATAAGGCTGTTTTTATTCTAATGCTATAATATTACGTTTTATTAATACAAGGCGCACTTACCCGATTTGTCGGCAAAGTGCGCTTGGTCAGACTGTTTTCAAATTTTATGCTAAAATTCATTAATTTGCTGTCAGATTCTAATGACACGACATTGGTTGTTGTTGCAAAACATCACAGATCCTTATGGTACCATGACTTAGTATCACTCGTGAACTTATACACAAGAAATATTGCACCAAAGTCAACTATGAAAAAAGTATGGCGCACTTTGCCCCCTTGACTCTATATATTATATTTTTAATATTATTATTATTAATATACACATTTTTTTATAAAATTACGCCGAATAGGATCTAGGGAATTCTAGGAAATTTTTAATATTTTAAATTCTCACTATCTAGCGAGATTTGATTGATTGTACTTCTACTTTCTCGTATAGTTTTTGTACTCTGTGTTCTACTTCTAGTTCTCTTTATATGCTCTTTGCTTCTAGTGACTTGTCTAAATTGAAGGTGGCAAACTGGCAACACTGCCAAAATCACTACGTTAAACGTTTTATTACTTTTATTTTATTTTAACTTCAAACTTCGTATGAATTCCTAATTCCGGAATGAGTTTTAATTTCTTATCGATTTCTTTTAAATAGCACATCACATATGCATTAGAAATATTGAAAGTACACAATCAAAAATAAATCCGAAATTAAAAATATAAATATGGAGAACAGTAATAGTTATGCGAATGTATGCAGACTGTGTTTAAAAAGAGATTTACAGTTATATTCCATTAAGAATACGTACTTACAAGATGTTTACGAAAAAATAACTAGTATTGAAGTAAGTCTAACAATCTTTTTAACTACAAATGTTCAAAAGTTTATATGTGTGTTTGTCATGGACTTGAGTGTTTAGTCACCTTTTTTGAGTTTATTTTTCATACAGTTCATATAACAAAGAATATAAGCAAAGTGTTTCATGAAGTAATTTACTAAAGTAGGTAGTCGTCTACTTTTCAAGAATTCCACATAAGACAATATTAACTTTTCTGTAATAGGCTTTTTTATTAAAATAGGAACAAACATCAAATTAATTTTTAGAAATTTACATTGTATTTGACTTAGTTCCAAAGGAATTAAGTTGGTAACAATCCTTAGTAGAAGCATCTGAAAAATTTTACTAATTCTTTTTTAATTTGGTGATGATCATTTTTAAATTTATCTCCTAATTAGTTTGCATCAAGGGCTACGTAATTACTTATAATCTCTATTGAAGTAGAGCACGGCAGGAAATATAGCTTAAGTTTTAAGCGACTCAAGTGTAAGTACCTCAACCTTACAGAAGATCTCAACTGAATATCATACTCTCAAGTATTGTTATGTTCATGTGTAAGTTCCTGGGGAGAGGAAATGGTTAGAGTTAACAATATGCTTGCAAGGCTCTTGGCATTGCAGACAGAACTCCCAGAAGAAGTAATTTATTGTGGAAATAGGTAAAAGTAAAAAGTATTCCTATAAATATTCAAAAGAAGAAGGTGATGCATCTACTGCCATATTGCCGTCAACATCATCATCAGTAGGTCAAAATTTGATGGACGAGACGGATATGAATAGTGAAGAATTATTTTCAATTCTTGGCGAATGTGAGGATTTTTAAAAATAAATATTTTTATTACCTTTAAATAACTAAATTAAATACCTTAATTTTTAACTTACTTAACTAACTTAATTTTATGAATAAGTTGAATTAAACAATCACGATTTTTGTGTTATTATTTTTTGTTTATGACCACTTCATGAAAAATTGCAAAGTTAGAGTTAATGTGGCAAAGTGCGCCTACCGGGCAAGTGCACCTACCACAAATATCTCGAAAACTACCGATTGGATACTAGTAGTGACACTATATATCGATGCTACAAACTAAATCATAGTTCTTGGTGAAAGTCACAGATGGCTCTAGTCATGTGAGTTTGAGATACGCGCCATTTTATTTTCACTGATATTCAAAGTGGTGAGCAGAGATGACTATGGGTTGATCATCTTCGTAAATCTCAAGAAATCTAGTTTTTACCAATATAAGAGTGAGGTAAATGCACAATTTAAATATTTTTCTTTAAGTTTCTGACTATATCTCACTCCTATCTAGTAAAATTTATATATTTTTTTGCAGTTAAATATTCTAACTTAAAATTTATATAGTTGGGGAAGTGCGCCATACTGACTTCTTATATGGCGCACTTCGCCGCAATCCAGAGGTTACAAACTTTTTAAAATGTGTCTTTGTTACAAGTCTTTATTTAACTTGCAATGTTTCTTTGCTTGTTTGTATGGTCGGGTCAAATCTTGCAAATGAATTTGAAAAAGAAATCTTGAATGAACACGTTGGTCCATTTATGGTCAATTTGGGTGAGAATGCTATTTTTATGCATGACAATGCCCGACCTCATACAGATTGGATTGTGAGTGACTGACCTTCAAGAGATGAACATTACTCGTATGGAGTGGCCAGCACGCAGCCCAGATGTCAATCCGATCGAGCATGCTTGGGACTAGCTAGGGAGATGCGTAAAACAATTACGCTTCGTGAGCTCAAAATTGCTCTCACAGAGGAATGGGAGAATATTCCCCAAAATCGTACAAAAAACTTGGTGTACAGCATGCCAAACTGGGTAAACGCAGTAATGAAAGCACGAGGAGGCAATACGAAATATTAAAATTCAAGAAAATCGTAATGTTGTTCAAAAATGTCATGTTTCCTATTTTTGTTTTAATGACTAACTTCTTATTTCAGTCCGTTTATAATACCAAATATTTAAGTAGTTCCATTTACGATGGGAATACCATGGGGTATTCCCATCGTAAATAAAAGAAAAAATATACTTGACACTCGATTATCAATATTTGGAAAAAAGGTTCATAGCCTCTGACTTAAGATTGTATGGCGCATTTAGCCGAAATTTGGTTTTAAGTACATAGATTCTTCTAGAATGTGGCTATGAAAAAAAGTAATTATCATTCGTTTTGTTGCTTGTTTTCTTATAATAATATAAGGCTGTTTTTATTCTAATGCTATAATATTACGTTTTATTAATACAAGGCGCACTTACCCGATTTGTCGGCAAAGTGCGCTTGGTCAGACTGTTTTCAAATTTTATGCTAAAATTCATTAATTTGCTGTCAGATTCTAATGACACGACATTGGTTGTTGTTGCAAAACATCACAGATCCTTATGGTACCATGACTTAGTATCACTCGTGAACTTATACACAAGAAATATTGCACCAAAGTCAACTATGAAAAAAGTATGGCGCACTTTGCCCCCTTGACTCTATATATTATATTTTTAATATTATTATTATTAATATACACATTTTTTTATAAAATTACGCCGAATAGGATCTAGGGAATTCTAGGAAATTTTTAATATTTTAAATTCTCACTATCTAGCGAGATTTGATTGATTGTACTTCTACTTTCTCGTATAGTTTTTGTACTCTGTGTTCTACTTCTAGTTCTCTTTATATGCTCTTTGCTTCTAGTGACTTGTCTAAATTGAAGGTGGCAAACTGGCAACACTGCCAAAATCACTACGTTAAACGTTTTATTACTTTTATTTTATTTTAACTTCAAACTTCGTATGAATTCCTAATTCCGGAATGAGTTTTAATTTCTTATCGATTTCTTTTAAATAGCACATCACATATGCATTAGAAATATTGAAAGTACACAATCAAAAATAAATCCGAAATTAAAAATATAAATATGGAGAACAGTAATAGTTATGCGAATGTATGCAGACTGTGTTTAAAAAGAGATTTACAGTTATATTCCATTAAGAATACGTACTTACAAGATGTTTACGAAAAAATAACTAGTATTGAAGTAAGTCTAACAATCTTTTTAACTACAAATGTTCAAAAGTTTATATGTGTGTTTGTCATGGACTTGAGTGTTTAGTCACCTTTTTTGAGTTTATTTTTCATACAGTTCATATAACAAAGAATATAAGCAAAGTGTTTCATGAAGTAATTTACTAAAGTAGGTAGTCGTCTACTTTTCAAGAATTCCACATAAGACAATATTAACTTTTCTGTAATAGGCTTTTTTATTAAAATAGGAACAAACATCAAATTAATTTTTAGAAATTTACATTGTATTTGACTTAGTTCCAAAGGAATTAAGTTGGTAACAATCCTTAGTAGAAGCATCTGAAAAATTTTACTAATTCTTTTTTAATTTGGTGATGATCATTTTTAAATTTATCTCCTAATTAGTTTGCATCAAGGGCTACGTAATTACTTATAATCTCTATTGAAGTAGAGCACGGCAGGAAATATAGCTTAAGTTTTAAGCGACTCAAGTGTAAGTACCTCAACCTTACAGAAGATCTCAACTGAATATCATACTCTCAAGTATTGTTATGTTCATGTGTAAGTTCCTGGGGAGAGGAAATGGTTAGAGTTAACAATATGCTTGCAAGGCTCTTTGCATTGCAGACGTCTATAATAGGCTATAGTATTCACTTACCATCAAGTGCATCTTACGCTTGTTTGCCATCACAATGGTATAAGAATGTAAAAAATGACTTAATCTAAGATGGGAAATTATATTTGAACCAAACGAAGTTTTTTGAAGTTATACTTCTTTTGGAGTGTTAGGGAAATATGATGAGAGTTTACGATGCGCGCGCACACTGTCACAAAAAACCGACACCCTGAAGTTAGCTAGTCAAAGAAGAAGTTAGCAACGTGAAGTTAGCTAGCCAATGAAGTATAATTTCTTATGTGCGTACATAAGTACACACACACACACACACACTTTTTGTAAAAAAAAATGTTAATTTTTCAGCTTAACTCCACCTACATGCAGTCTCTGTGTTATATATGCGTGAAACGACTGAAACAATGTCACAAATTAATTGAACAAGCAGTTGAAACAGACAAGTTATTAAAAGATGCACTTCGGTGCGGAGTCGAGGTAAATGTTCGGTTATAATTTTTATTTATTCTCAAGATTAGAAAACTTACATCAAGCCAATTACAAGCTTTTTAAGCCGTTACTAATATATTTTATTATAATATTCATGTTAACATTCACTATTTATTTTTGTCATCAGTATATTTGAAAATAAATGAAATTAAAACATTTAAGGTGTCAATAATTACCCAAAAAAAGTTAGTCATGACAGCAAAATAAATCTTAATTTAAATTTTAACATTAGGTACATTAAAAATTAGATAACATACCCGTTGTTATGCAGTAACCAAATCAAATCAAAATAACTTTATTCAAATAGTCTTCAAAAGCACTTACGAATGGTCATTTTACAAATAAAATTTTTAAAAGTGACTATAATTTTTAAAAGTGAAGCGACCACCGATTCGGAATGTAGATTCTGCAGAGAAGAATCGGCAAGAAACTTTGCAGTTATACTCTTTTAAAAACAATATATAAACTGTGTTTTAGTACACAATTAGCATGAAATACAGCGTCCAAGTCCACACATCTTTATCAACTATGTAATCCTGCACCGAATATGAAGCTTTATCTAGGAATTTCTTTTTAATAAACACTTAACCCTAAGACTTACAGTATTGCAACAAAATTTAAATAATTACTCTAATCTAATGTCTCGGTAGACATTACCTTTGTATTATGCCATCGGGTTAGTAAAATTTTTCATGAAAACTAGTTGGCCCTGCAAACATTGTTTTGCCATATATGTGCTTAGTCCCCTTAATCCAGCCCCCATTATAACTTAGGGGGTATAAAAATAGATGTTGGCCGATTCTCAGACCTACCCGATATGCAAACAAAATTTCATAAAAATCGGTCCAGCCATTTCGAAGGAGTATGGTAACTAACATTTTGACATAAGAATTTTTATATATAAGATTATTCAATCAATCAATCAAATAACATTTCCAGATTGATAAGATAGAATGTGTACAGACATTCACGCTGTCTGTATCATCGATATCGACTATCAACATATCTCTACATCCTGCGGAATATGATATAAAAGAAGAGTCTGCTAAGATAAAAGAAGAATTAAAAGACGATTGGGATTACGGGATAAATGCCGTCTCCGATCAAATTGGTATGTAATTAAATCTATACTTCTAGACTAATATTATAAGGGTGCTAATTAAACATCCCTCTTTTTAATAGCATTATTTGCGTCTGAGAACCTACATTGTCTTCTAAATTAATAAGTCAGCCACAATTAACGAGTGTCTTAATGATACTATTTTAGCCACTAGTTATCTTCTATGTAAGCCACTCTAAATACAACTCAGCGTGGTGGTTATTTTTAGCATCTAAATTTGTAACATGCATTCAAGCAATGAACTTCTAAAATATTAATATATGACATTAAATAAAATATTGTGTAAAATATCTTGGTTTCCTCCTCGATAGACGTCTAACCTGGAAGGATCACATAAAAGCCAAAAGAGACGAAACCAACCAACGTTTCAGAAACTTGCTTTGGTTGCTCGGTAGACAGTCAACTCTATCCACTAACAACAAACTGCTCGTTTACACCTCTATCCTAAAACCGATCTGGATATATGGCATTCAGATTTGGTCTACAGCCAGCAAATCTAATATAATGTGTCTCCAAAGAGTACAGAACAACATTCTGCGTGTCATTGCTGGCGCCCCGTGGTTTGCTCGAAACTCTGAAATCCACGACTATCTTGGGATTCCAACTGTAGCGGCGGAAATTGAACGTTACAAGAAAAACTACACGGAGCGTCTTTCTGCACATCCTAATCCACTAGCTTACCAGTTGACGACCTCAAGGCCTGTAAAGGTACTGAAGAGAGCTCACGTGCTCCCTACCTATTCCTCTTTCAACAAATTTACTTATAGTCTGGCGACTGATTGTAAATAACAAAAAAAAAAAAAAAACAATGTATTTGTAGCAGACGCACCTCAATAAAGTAAAACGATAGGTGGCTTTTGCCACATTTGGGTCAGACTAGGAATAATCTGCCGATGTAATCGATGTTCTGGACGCGAATAGGCACGCAGCAACAAAATATAATGCACTCACGTACCTTAGAGAATCGATGAGGACCTTTACTCTCGATGGGGCACACCAGCTGGTCGGATCCTGCACAGTGCACTTGGAGTTCAGAAGATGCTAGGAGTTCGTGGCGATTTCCGATCACAAATTCGCATAGAAAGCATGCGATGGCGGTCACGTAAGGTTAGCGGACGTGCGTTCGTGGCGCGATCAGGTGTATATTTTCACAATTAATTGCAACTGCCCTCAAGTTCTGTCACAAATCTCAACTCGCGGGCAGTGAGCGCATGACAGCGTTGTGAAGCTGCTTTTTGTTACTACATACACAAAACATCGATTACAACGTTAGAAAAAAAAACTATGAAAGGTACGATGACGGAACATCCCGCCCACCAAAATACCTATGGTATTTTCTGGTTTCCTAAAACAAAAAAAAATTGTGATGAACGATGCGCTAAATGATAAAGAAAATAGAAACGATAAGTTAACACTACAAGTCAAAACTAAGTTAAAATAAACTAAGCTAAAAGTAAGTTAAGTTAAAACTAAAGAGCACAAGATCCAATGGAAGCTAGTCCTCCAGTGGCAGAGGGCACAACTTAACCAAAGGCCGCTGAATTAAGTTATTGGGTGCAGTTTTAACCGTTGCGATTCGATGAACTCCGTCAGCTCCAGCAATAAGCTGCTGTACCCTACCGAGGGTCCAGTGTAACGGAGCGCGGTTGTCATCTTTGATGATGACCATCGATCCTACAGCCAAAGGTTTCGAATCTTTGGTCCATTTGGCACGTTGCGTTAAAGAATTGGGGTACTCATTTTTCCACCTAGCCCAGATATTTTGCTGAAAAGCTTGTAACAGCCGCCACCGATTAAGCCGATGTAGATTAGTATTAGTGATATCCTCATCGGGGATGGCAGTCAACGGTTCCAAGGTGAGAAAATGGGCGTTAACACAGTCAGATCGTTAGGATCAGAACTGAAGGGATATAACGGACGCGAATTCAGAACTGACTCGATTTGAACGAAGAGTGTAGTCAGTTCTTCAAAGGTGAGTATTTGATCGCCTACAACTCGATATAAGTGTGATTTTGCAGCTTTAATCTGGATTTCCCAAACGCCACCGAAGTGAGGTGCCGAGGGAGGGTTAAATTTGAAATCGATTTTCTCAGCAACAGAAGCCTTTTCCATTAGAGCCGATAGTTGATTTCTAGCACCAACGAAATTGGTGCCACAATCAGCATGAATCACGTTACAGCGACCGCGTCCGTCGTCCAATAAAACGGCGTAGTGCAGCAATAAATCCCTCTGCAGATAATGTAGACACTACTTCGAGATGCACGGCCTTCGTGGCGAGACAGACAAACAAGCATAAATATGCCTTATCAATTTTTGCTCCACGATGAGAACCGAGTTTAATGCGAAAGGGTCCCCCGAAATCTACACCTACTACTGAGAAAGGTTTTATTTGGTTAACGCGACAGGATGGAAGGTCACTCATAAAAGGCTGTAACGGTTTTGGATTTGTTCGATAGCATTGAATACACTTCGATAAATGATTACGAACGACACGTTTTGCTGAAATAATCCAAAATTGTTGTAGCAATAAAAAATGAGTTGTATTTATGCCCGTATGGCAGTAGTTACGATGAATAAAGTCTACAATTAAAATAGTTAGTGGATGGTCAGGTGGTAACAATGCAGGGTGCTTATGTTCATATTCAAGACCTGATCTTGATATTCTGCCTCCAACACGAAGGATGCCGTAAGAGTCCAAAAAAGGGTTAAGTTTTTTAAATTGTTTAAGAATCGGTCTCTTAGCTTTAATATTTAAGATTTTCTTGAGAGAATGAAATTTGTTGGACGTGTTTTACGATCTGCATAAGCGCATTATGTCGCTCGACGTTAGTGATATAGAGGTTAGAATTAGTGCGATTTGATAGTTTTGCGTTTTTTATGAAGCCATTTATGTATGCCAGAACGTTCAATAATTTTTGTAAAGTTGAGAATTTAGATAACAACATTTCGAAAATACTTTGATCAGGTTCGGTTAATTTCTTTTCAATTAGAAGTGCTGATGATAATTTGGATTCGACTTTTACGACTGCTTCGTCAGATGGAGACAGACTTGTAAATGAATTTGGCCATGTAGTTGGATCCCTTGATAGCCAGGATGGCCCCGCCCACCAAAGGGAATTGTGAGCGATTTCATCCGGAAATTGTCCCCTTGAACAGATATCAGCTGGATTTTCTCCCGAGGACACGTGATGCCAGCATTCAGTCGGTATGATATCATGTATGTGGCATACCCGATTTGCTACAAATGTAACCCATCGTGATAAATGAGACCTTAACCACGATAACACAATTGTAGAATCGGACCACATATAAGCTGCGCTCAAAGGGATTCGATCCGCATAAGTATTTTGTACAAATTTGTAAAGATCAGACAGAAGAACTGCAGCGCACAGTTCTAAGCGGGGTAGTGATATTCGCTTCAAAAGTGCTACACGAGCCTTTGAACAAATTAAACGTACTTTAATTTCTCCATTGTGATCTGTGGATCGTAAATAGATAACTGCTCCAAACGCGATTTCCGAACTATCACAAAATCCGTGAAGTTCGTATGAGGTAGCAATTGAACTAGTGATTTTTCGAGGAATTTTGACATCAGCGAGACAAGGAAGGTTAGCTCAATAACTGTCCCAACTCTTAACGATCTCCTCAGGGGGAGTCTGCTCCCACCCGACGCCAAGTATTCACAATCTTTGAATAAGACACTTTGCCTTTATCGTAATAGGAGACAAAAATCCCAGAGGATCAAAGATTCGTGCGATTTCACTGAGAATTGATCGTTTAGTGCACGATTGGTTTGATGGTTTCACTTCAAACAGAAATGCATCCGATTTAGGATCCCATTTTAATCCAAGAACCTTTAGTGTAGCTGGTTCAGAATCATCAAAAGAAACCGATTCAGTTAAACAATCCTCCGGAGGTAGATCAGATAATAATTGTGGGTCGTTGCTCATCCATTTGCGGAGATGAAAACATCCTAATTTAAAAAGAGCGATAATTTGCGATTTAGCTTCTAGAGCTTCGTTCAATGAAGCCTGGCCAGTGATGACATCATCAATATATATATCAGAGAGCACGATTTGTTTTGCCAAGGGAAACATACCACCCGAATCTTCAGCAAGCTGTCTGACTGTGCGATAAGCAAGGAAAGGGGATGAAGAGACTCCGTAGGTTACGGTGTTTAGTCGATACTCACGAAGTGGGTCGGCAGGGGAAAATCTCCAAAGAATGCGCTGATAGTCGCGGTGTTCAGGTGAAATCAAGATTTGACGATACATGGCGCGAACGTCAGCGATAAATACGATTTCATGTTCTCTAAAACGCAATAGAATTTCCAAAATATTTGGTTGTAATTTTGGACCGATAAGCTGTGAATCATTTAGAGAACGAGAACGAGATCCTTAGCTGAAGCGTCAAAAACGACACGAAGACGAGTAGTTGCGGAATCAGGACGCAAAACGCAATGATGAGGAATGTAATATTTCCCCCTGCCCATTTCGTCTATGGGAACGAGAGACATATGATTACACTGCTGATATTCTTCCATAAATTCGGAGTATTGACGATGCAATTCTGGATCACGAGAAAGCCTGCGTTCGATTGCATTGAATCGTCGTAACGCAACATCACGAGAACCTTCAAAGCTTGGCTCCGAATTATGCCTAAACGGCAACGTCACGATGTATCGGCCCGATTCATCTCGTGCATGAGTTGTTTTGAATTTATGTTCGCACAATGATTCTTCTGGAGTTAAGGATGACGCTTGTGGTAATGAGTCTAGTTCCCAAAACTGCTTAACTAATGAATTTAATTCATTGTCAACTTGCAACGATGTATTTAACAATGAATAGGAGGCTAACTGTGATTTGCCAAGCAATAGCCAGCCGAAGACTGAATTAAATGCGGTGGGTTGATTAGGACCACCTTTAATTGTTTTATTAAGTAACGAATCGGTAAATACATCCGCAGCGAATAAAATATCGATCGGACCAGGAATGTCGAATCCTGGATCCGCCAAAGGAAGTGATTTGATGTGTGACCATTCGGTTGTCTTCAATTTAGCGATGGGTTGGTCCCCGCAAATTGAATTAATGACATGCATATCTAAGTTGAATATAATTTTATCATTATGACCTATTCGACAACGAACTTGTCCTACGATTGAAGTTTGTGCTTCACCTATACCGCTTATGTGAGAAGAGGATGGACATATTTGCAGTCGCAGACGATTTACTGCTGCTGTGGCCATAAAGTTATTTTGACTTCCGCTGTCAAACAAGGCTCGAAACGATTGCATACATCCGGACGCATCCTTGACCCGCACAATTGCAGTTGCAAGTAAAACTGCAGTATTAGATTTAGAATTTGACACTAACGATGACGTATTATTATTTTCGATAGCTTTCTCACGGTGCAGGAGGCTGTGATGCTTACGTCTACAACCGCGGCACGAGAAAATAGAATTGCAATTTTTTAATTGATGAGACGGCTTAAGGCAGTTGTAACACCAATTCTTGTCGGTGGTTATTTTGATGCGTTCTTCAACAGGTTTTTTAAGAAATTCAGAACATGATAATATCGTATGTGCCTGCGCGCAAAACGGGCATTTATTCGGTACGGCAACATATTTATATGTAGGGATGTCAACATCTGAATAATTTTCTTCAAAACTACGACGTAAGGTCGTATCAAGTTTCGATAGTATGTGATAAACTAAAATAAAATCCCAATGTTGTATAGGTAACTCAGCAGTTTTTAAAATACTCAAATTTTCTTCGAATAAATCAAGCGATTTCCTAAATTCAATTCCGTTAGTACATTTAAACTCAATAGCTAAAAGATCCTTCCAACATGTGAATGTTAAGGCGCGTTTACCCTTATACCGAGCGATGAGAGCTTGGTACGCGTGCTCGTAATGTTCGTGTGAGAGAGGGAACGGCTTCATAACGAACAATGCTTCGCCGCTCAGAGATGAAGTCAAATAGTGAAACTTTTCAATATCGCTTAAGGAAGGGCGATTGTGAATTAATTCAAAAAAAGTATCAAAATACTCAGGCCACCGTTTTATGTCACCGGAAAAATGAGGAAGTACGATTATCGGTAACCGAATAAACCGAACCGAATAAAGAAAAATACTTCTCATCGAAACGTTCATAAGTGTCATCAGGGTCATCAGAATCCGAAGGTTCTAAAATTTGTAAAAGATTAAGATGCCCATGTTCAAATGTCGCTGCAATATCTTTTATTTCTTGATAATAAGATAGAAACATGTCGCGTTGAGAATGATCCGTTAATGATAAATTTCCGAGTTGCAACGCCTTTTGTAAACGATTATGTAGTGTGGAATAAATGTGTTCGTTACCGTTGGCAACACCGATACTCTGTGTGGAGGAATGGCGACGGTGTACGAGCAGAAAAGTATAATATTGTTTTACTGTGTAAACCAAGGTACCAAAAGATATAATATTATAAGAAAAGCATACGTTACAACTGGCGACGAGGATTAAACACTAAGGTTAGTGCGGAGCGTGTATTTCAGACAATAATTACACGTCGTCTAATAAACGGACGCCATTTTCTTACAAAAAAAAAGAAAAAAAAAAAACAACAAATAGTTGAACATCAGTCTGAATTCTGATTATTATATCATTACGTGTTTAAAACAACAAGCGAATACAGGTACTTGATTGAAGTTGAGTACTTTCTGTGTAACCTGCAAATTTTCCAATTGATATCAACAATTCAAGTTAAAGTATGGTTTACAATAATTTTCCATTGATATCAATCAAGCGATTCAAGCGGGCATTGATCGCAGATATAATTATGTGATAAATTTGATGTTAACTAAATACAATGCAAACGGTCCCATTGACATCAACAATATAAAATAAACGAATTGTGTGTAAACACATCTGTTATAATATTTGTACCATTGATGTCAACTAATTGCAACTCACAGCAATAAATAATATGTTCCATTGACATCAACGATAATGAAAATTATGTATAATACATATTTAAATAATTATTTGTGCCATGTCAAAAAATTGTAACTTCAGTGCATACCATGTTCCATTGACATCAACAAACACATGAAATTGAAAATTACCTATATTAATTTAGTACCAATTGATGTCAACAATTTATAATATCACATGAAAACCTTTCAATTGACATCAATCAATTTTATTGACTGATTCAATAGGGTTATGTTTCAGTGTAATTAAGCAAAATAATTTATGTTTCAGGCTTTTCTATTATGGCCCAATTGCAAACTTTTGAACCTTTTGACTGTGAAGGAGACCCACACTCTGTTGGCTCTAGATGGGTAAAATGGAAACGGGGTCTTCAAATTTACCTTCTGGCTGCAAACATCGAATCCGCTGTAAAAAAAAGAGCCACACTGCTGCACACAGGTGGTCTTGCCCTACAGGAAATATATTACAATATACCAGGTGCTGATGCTGAACCACTAGACAATGAAGGAAAGGAAGTAAATGTTTATCAGGTGGCAATCCAAAAACTGGATGAATACTTTGCACCTAAACAAAGTTTTGTTTATGAGCGACATCTATTTCGTCTTTTGAAACAAGAAGAAGGTGAAAAATTTGAAAAATTTCTCATCAAGCTTAGGAATCAAAGCTCAAAATGTCAATTTCCAGACGACAATAATTTAATAGACCAAATAGCAGAGAAGTGTCGCTCCGTTGAACTTCGGAAAAAAATATTAATGCTTGGAGATACAGTTACTATAGAGAAAATTATTCTTGAAGCGAATACCTTGGAAATGGTAGAACGACAACTTCAGGAATACCAGAGGCCCGCTCAAAACCTGGGTGTTAACAAAATTGATGTTAATAAATTTGACAAAATAAATGCTGAATGCACAAGATGTGGGAGCAAAAGACATAAAGCTGACAGCACCAACTGTCCAGCAAAAGAAAAAATATGTACAAAATGTGGATTCAAGGGGCATTTTCAAAAACAATGCAGAACACGGGCACAGAAACGCAAGAAGGAAAATATTCCTAAAGTGCCAGCGAAATCAGACTCCGATTTTAAGAAATTGAAAACTAGCACAGAAATTGACTACATATTTTATATAGACGCAGATGACACGGTTAACTGTCAGATCGGAGGTGTGGAGGTGCCGTTGTTGATTGACTCCGGTAGCAAATGCAATATACTAACAGATAAGACATGGAATCACTTAAAAACTCATGCTGTTCAGATAACCAACCAACAAGAATCCACAGACAGAGTTTTTATGGCATATGGAAGTACAAACCCTCTCAATGTGTTGGGGTCTTTTGAAGCAAATATTATTATCGGCTCTGTAGGACATGAAGCCACTTTCTATGTTATTAAGGATGGTACAAGAGATTTACTAGGCAAAGAGACTGCCATTAAGCTAAAGGTCCTCAAAATGGGGGTAAGTATTAATTCTATCTCAGAAGGCCCCTTTCCTAAATTTAAAGACATCAAGTTAAAAATTGCTGTAAATGAAACTGTTACCCCAATTATACAACCCTATCGGCGAATACCTATTCCATTAGAAAACAAAATAAATTCTAAAATTGATGAACTTGTTGCTAAAGATATCATAGAACCAGTAGATAAGCCAGCTTCATGGGTTTCCCCTATTGTACCCATATTAAAAAGCAATGGGGAAGTAAGAATTTGTGTTGATATGCGTTGTGCCAATAAAGCCATTATCCGGGAAAACCATCCACTGCCTACAATGGCACAACTAATACCCAAATTCAGAAAAGCCACTTTGTTTTCAAAATTAGACATTCGTGAGGCATTCCATCAAGTTGAGATAAGTGAAGACTCTAGAAACATAACCACTTTCATAACTGGCAAAGGGCTTTTTCGTTACAAACGCCTTATGTTTGGCATATCATGTGCCCCGGAGCATTTCCAAAAAATCTTAGAAAGGATGCTTTTGCCATGTGAAGGTGTGATAAATTTCATAGATGATATCATTGTTTTTGGTAGTGATGAACACGAACATAATACTAGATTACAAAATGTATTAGAAGTTCTTAAACAAAACAATGTCTTGCTAAATGAGGAAAAATGTATATATAAGACTGATAGGATAGAATTTATAGGTCACGAACTGACACCTGGAGGGATTAAACCTTTAGACAAATATATTAAAGGTATTGAAGATTTTAGGGAACCAAAGACCATTGAAGAGATACAGAGTTTCTTAGGGCTGATTAATTTTATCGGTAAATGGATTCCAAATTTAGCTACACTCACTGAACCGCTTCGTGAACTTTTAAGATTGAAACTACACAAAAACACTGATATCACTAAATATTGGAAACAAGAACAAAATAAATCATTTCTCGAGTTAAAAAAAAAGTCTAGGCAGCATTAAAACTTTAGGATATTTTGATATTTGTGACCAGACACAAGTAATAGCTGATGCAAGCCCTTTTGGCCTCGGCGCAGTGCTGATTCAGTGTGACAGTAAAGGCCCCAGAGTAATTGCTTATGGTAATAAGACCCTATCGGATGTTGAAAAGCGTTACTGTCAAACAGAAAAAGAGGCACTGGCCATAGTTTGGGCAGTTGAACATTTCCGCATGTATCTATATGGTCTAAAGGAATTTGACTTAATAACTGACCACAAACCACTCGAAGTCATATTTGGCACACGATCAAAACCATGTCCGCGTATTGAACGATGGGTTTTACGGCTACAATCTTACAACTATAAAATAAAATACCAATCTGGAAAACTTAATATCGCTGATCCTTTTTCACGGTTATGCCCACAAGTAAATTCAAATTCTTTTGATGAGGAGTTTCATATTAATCAAATCGTACAATTTGCTCGTCCAGTGGCTGTATCGTTCCAAGCAATAAAAGATGCTTCTCAAATTGACAGCGAGTTTCAAATGGTAAAAAAGGGTATCATGCATGGTGAGTGGGACAATAAAGTCAATCACTATAAAATATTTGATACAGAGTTATGGCTACATGATGAAGTATTACTGCGAGAAAACAAGCTGGTCATACCATTGAAATTGCGCAAACAGGTTCTGGAAGCAGCGCACGAGGGCCACCCTGGGATTGTGGCAATGAAAGGTAGGCTGCGCACCAAAGTTTGGTGGCCTAGAATTGACAAAGATGTTGAAACCATGGTTAAAAGCTGTAAAAGCTGTACCTTGGTTTCGGGACCCAACCCACCTATGCCTATGAAAAGGAGGATGCTACCATCTCAGGCTTGGATAGATGTAGCTGCTGATTTTTTAGGTCCACTTCCAAGTGGAGATTACCTGTTTGTAGTTGTCGACTACTATAGTCGCTACAAAGAAATTAGGCCTATGAAATCTATCACTTCACAAGATACAGTAGATGTTCTCATAGAAATGTTTTCAAGGTTAGGTATTCCTGTTAGTATAACTGTAGATAATGGAAGGCAATTTACAAGCGAGGTTTTCAAAACTTTTTGTCATGAGTTAAATATTCACATATTCAACACTATTCCATACTGGCCTCAGCAAAACGGGGAGGTGGAACGTCAGAACAGGGACATAGTCAAACGCTTAAAAATAAGTCAAAATTTAAAGTCAAATTGGAAAAAAGATTTACTGTACTACCTAATGATGTATAATAGCACCCCCCACAGCACTACAGGGAAATCACCAGCTGAGCTTTTTTTCAATAGAACATTTAGAGACAAAATCCCTTACCTATTAGATATTGAACACATGCAAACTGATTTGGAAGTACGGGACAAGGACGCGGAAATGAAAGAAAAAGGAAAAATAGAAGGAGACAGGAAAAGGAATGCGCAAGAAGACTATTTGGATGTAGGGGAAAAAGTATATGTAAAAAATATGATAAAAGAGAACAAACTAACATCAAACTTTAACCCCACACCACATACTGTCACCAGCGCAAATGGGAGTGATATAAATATAAGAAATGATATTACAGGACACGAATATAAAAGAAACATAGTTCACTTAAAAAGAGTAGAAGGCGAATGGAGAGTGCTAAACAAGGAAGGAGAAGATAAGTCGCAGGACATAAGTTCAAATACTGGTACAGGTTCAATTTAATCAAGTAGTCATAGTTATTATTTTAACACTACTGGTAAATATAGTAAGTAACAGTGCCTCAAATACGAGCTTTAATTTGTTTGAAATTCATTATATTATTATGGTTATGTTATTTGTGTAATAGTAAAGCAAAGGATACATTAAGACCGGATCATAGTTGTGATAACTTGTTATGTATTTAAATCTATTTTTGTTATTAACCTAACCAAAAAGCTTAAGTCTGAATGTGTGTCTCTACTGTTAATCTCTATATAATACTGTTATGAATGTTATTCAGTTACTGTCCTTATGTGATTTTGATACTAAGCAGTTCAGATGATTATAATTCTTTAAGTTAAATTGTTGAAGAGCAAAGTTTAATTCTGTTAAAAAGGAAGAGATGTAGTGTGGAATAAATGTGTTCGTTACCGTTGGCAACACCGATACTCTGTGTGGAGGAATGGCGACGGTGTACGAGCAGAAAAGTATAATATTGTTTTACTGTGTAAACCAAGGTACCAAAAGATATAATATTATAAGAAAAGCATACGTTACAGATTATATAAGCAATAGTTCGTTTTCTACACAAAGTAGGTAAATCTTTTGTTCTCAATATCGATAGATTTTGATTTACCTTTCTTAAACGTACTCATTTTACGTGTAGAATGTTTATTTAATTTATACGACATACTAAAAATTCGATAGTATAAAGTTTACGTAGGTAGATATAAAAAATAATTAAACGAAAAACACAGGGCGAATCTAGTTTAGCTTTTAAATGTATGAAGTTCGAACAAATTGCTACTAACTTGTGTTGACTCGAATAAACTAAAACTGTGGAATGCTAATACGTAAACAAGTACAGCGAGCGGCACGAGTTCGTTTGCGAATTGTACGATAATCACACAAATTTTGTTGTAATCTGTGTCGCGGCGTGTACTCCTTTGTTTCTAGTTAAAAATGTTATTTTTATATGGATTTGCTATGATATTTAAAACGAAATAATAATTAATTTTGATCTATAAGAGCATTTTCAAAAAAATGTCCCACCCTTGGTTTTTGGCTGTCCCTTGATTTGTTTCTAGGCTAACTTAAAATTAGGCTTCAATGTAATTATATTAATGTACTAGCTTCTGCGCGCGACTTCGTCGGCGTGGACTCCGCTCCTATTGGTCTTAGCATGATGATATATAGCCTATAGCCTTCCTCGATAAATGGGCTATCTAACACTGAAAGAATTTTTCAAATCGGACCAGTAGATCCTGAGATTAGCGCGTTCAAACAAACAAACAAACAAACACAATCAAACAAACTCTTCAGCTTTATTATATTAGTATAGATAGATATGCTGAAACATATATTTTATTTTATTTTAAGCCTTACTAAACATCTTATTCTGATTCATACAATGAAATAAAGGCATTTTAAACTTAAAATGTATAAGTTTTTAACGTGTCCGACCCTTATGTTTATACAAGTAAGTTGATTTTCTGAAATATATTCATATGGTTAGCTACTAATTTTTTTACCATAACATTGGGCTTGACTATTTTTCTTAATTTCTTAATTTCTAAAATTGTTCTATTTAAATATAATTTAAATAAAACATAAAAATTTGAAGTCTGCTGACATGTCAATTTTGTGACGGCCAAACCCTATTTCATAATACCTTAAATATTATTTTGCAACCGCAAGATTGTTAAAAAAGAAACCAGCAGCCTTAGTAACTAGAAAGTTTACTGCAGTGTAACGCGTCGGGCTTGTTGATTCATGTTTTGTGTGTTCATCGACGACGGTTAGATTTTTTCAGTCAGGCAAGTGACATGATATTTCTTACACTAGTGATACTTCTAAATATATATTATTAGAAAATGATAGACAATATTAAGGTGACCAATCGGTAGTTAAAATATTTGATTCGATTGTTTTATTTCTAATCAAAATTATTGTTTTACTGGATTAACGATGAAAATGTGACGTCAGCTTGTGACGAACAAGTCTCGTCACATATACTTTGACTACCAATAGTCACAAAATTGACTCCAAAAGCTGAGGCTACATATTGTTTTCTAATGTTTAAACGCGAATTTTACTTATTGAAATGAAACAACTTTTTCGGATTTTATCGCGGTTTATTAAGTTTTTTTAATTCCCGACGTTTCGGATACTTTACAGTTTACAGTAACCATGGTCACTGGATAAAATCCGAAAAAGTTGTTTTATTTCACTGAGGCTACATATTTTTTACCCGACTATAACATTCATAACATGTGACATAACATGTGACCATCATGTAAACCCAGCTTTTGAATATTTTGTCTGTCAGCTGTGTGACTTCCCACTTAAAGTGCATAAAAAATGCGTGTTTTTTATTGTAAATGTTAGAAAATAGTCAATTATTTGCATTTTAATCTCATAAAAACAAATTTCTGCACCACGTGATAAATAATAGGAACGGGAATATTTATACGAAATATCTGAAAAGATAGGGTTGCGAATGCATCAAACGTCACAAAATTGCTCAGCAGAGACATTTTTTGTAAAATATTGCCTCAATGTTCAGTGTGCAAATTGTATTTTATGTAAGATTTTAAATTATCTTTAATTTAAATGAAAAAAAAAAACTACGTAGTTGAACAATTATTTCAGAAAAATAGATTTTAAAGTAGTCACACAGTTGACAATATTTTGTCATAAGTCACCTTTGTTTGTAATTTATTCAATAGTATTTAATTATTTTCGTGAAACAAATTAAAATTTAGGTAGTATTTTCATTCAATTACACAATGAAACTGCCCTAAAAGCCTTGGCGAGTCTCTTTAACGCCGTCATCCAGCGAGGTACCACGCCGGAGGCGTGGTCCAGGAGTGTGGTGGTACTGTTCTTTAAGAGAGGCGATAAGTCTCTGTTAAAGAATTACAGACCGATCTCACTTCTGAGCCACGTCTATAAGCTGTTCTCGAGGGTTGTTACGAATCGTCTCGCCAGAAGACTCGACGAATTCCAACCACCGGAGCAGGCTGGGTTTCGAAATGGCTACAGCACCGTGGACCACATCCATACTGTTCGGCAGATTATTCAAAAGACAGAAGAGTATAATCAGCCGCTGTGTATGGCATTTGTGGACTACGAGAAAGCCTTCGACTCTGTCGAGACCTGGGCTGTCCTGGACTCTCTGCAGAGATGTCATATCGACTGGCGATATATCGAGGTAATGAGATGTATGTACGACGCGGCGACGATGACCGTTCGTATCCAAGAGCAGAGAACAAGACCAATTTTCCTCCGGCGTGGTGTAAGACAGGGAGATGTAATATCACCGAAACTGTTTACCACTGCGCTGGAGGATGTCTTTAAGACCTTGGATTGGGGGGAACGAGGCATCAACGTCAACGGCGAATACATCTCTCACCTTCGTTTTGCCGACGATATCGTCATCTTTGAGGAGACGTTGGATGAGCTAGGCCAAATGCTGACCGGCCTAAACGAGTCCTCCCGACGAGTCGGTCTCGGTATGAACTTGGACAAGACGAAAGTTATGTTTAACAACCAAGTCATACCGAGACCGGTATCGGTTGACGGTATCCTTCTCGAGGTTGTTCAGGATTATGTCTACCTTGGCCACACCATTCAACTGGGCCGAAACAACTTCGAGAACGAAGCCGATAGGAGGATTCAGTTGGGCTGGGCGGCGTTTGGCAGGCTTCGTCGAGTCTTCACTTCGAAGATTCCGCAATCCTTAAAGACAAAAGTTTTCGAGCAATGCGTCCTGCCTGTGTTGACATACGGAGCCGAGACGTGGACACTGACGAAGGGACTGGTCCACAAGTTCAAAGTCGCTCAACGCGCGATGGAACGGGCTATGCTTGGGGTTTCTCTCAAAGATAGAGTTAGAAACGAGACTATCCGCGAGAGAACGAAAGTAACCGACATAGCCCACAGAATTAGCAAGTTGAAGTGGCAGTGGGCTGGTCATCTGTGTCGCAGGACCGATGGCCGTTGGAGCAGACGTGTCCTGGAGTGGAGACCGCGTCTTGGCAAACGCAGTGTGGGACGTCCTCCGGCCCGTTGGACCGACGATCTTCGTAAGATTGCCGGTGTAGGCTGGATGAGGATTGCGGAAAACCGGGATGTCTGGCGCGAACTTGGGGAGGCCTATGTCCAGCAGTGGACTGCAATAGGCTGAACTGACTGACTGACACAATGAAACAATAATTTGGCTAATAAACTATGTTTTTCCAAAAACCATGTTTTTTCACAAGGAGGAACTTTTTTTTGAAAATGCTCATAACGAGGTAAATTAAAGTAACTATTATGAATTTAGTGCAAAATCTAAGCCGATAAAAAATTAAGCACCGATATTTTTGTGATTGCTTAATTTGTTCTTACGATTTTACACTGAATATTTCCTTTTATTTACGTTTTTATTACGATAATTGAAGAACGATTTTGCCAGAAAATACCTAGATATTTCTAATAGGTATATATAATATATAATATAAATAGGTACCTAGATCGAATTAGAGAAAGGCCTCCCGGGTTTCGGGCTTTCGGCACCAGAAAAATGCACTTCAATAAAGTAAAACGATAGGTGGCTTTTGCCACATTTGGGTCAGACTAGGAATAATCTGCCGATCTAATCGATGTTCTGGACGCGAATAGGCACGCAGCAACAAAATATAATGCACTCACGTACCTTAGAGAATCGATGAGGACCTTTACTCTCGATGGGGCACACCAGCTGGTTGGATCCTGCACAGTGCACTTGGAGTTCAGAAGATGCTAGGAGTTCGTGGCGATTTCCGATCACAAATTCGCATAGAAAGCATGCGATGGCGGTCACGTAAGGTTAGCGGACGTGCGTTCGTGGCGCGATCAGGTGTATATTTTCACAATTAATTGCAACTGCCCTCAAGTTCTGTCACAAATCTCAACTCGCGGGCAGTGAGCGCATGACAGCGTTGTGAAGCTGCTTTTTGTTGCTACATACACAAAACATCGATTACAACGTTAGAAAAAAAAAAAACTATGAAAGGTACGATGACGGAACAGCATTAGCTTCTAATTTTTTAACTCAGTATGTTTAAAATGTAACATCCCACATTAATTGATCGTCAAAATTTAGCTAAAATTGCCATCAATAGTAAATTATAGCCACTAATATTACTCATAATGTTACTCATAATGTAATGTTTTTAATTAAAAATTTGAACATAAAAGTGGTTATTGTAAGTCAACCGTAAGAAATAGAGATATGCTATCGCGGACTTTTTTGTTGCATTTTAATAGATTTTGAATTCGCTAGTTCATTACTTAACTATATATCTTTGCTAGTTTATGCGGCGTTCGCGTGGAAAGCTACCCGTTGGCGAGATTTTTTGCAACCTATTCGACATTTATCGCCATATTTCTGCTAATTTACATAAAAGCATAATAAATTATATACCTAAACCTTCCTCGAGAATCAATCTTTCTATTTTTGAAAACCGTATAAAAATCCTTTCGGTAGTTTTCGAGTTTATCGCGTTCAGACAGACGGGATGACAGAAAGACGCGGCCGGGGGACTTCTTTTTATAATATTTATAGATAATATACTAAATTTATTATAAAGAATATTTCATTCTATTATCAGCTCGGTGAAGATCGATTTAGTTTCAGATCTTAGACCAAAAAAATTGTTAAACTTAGAAATTAATATCTCTATGATAAAAAAAATATTTACAGTATTCAAATTAAGACACTAAAACCCAATCATAATAATTCTGTTTTAAATGAGTTGACAAATAAACAAATCCTTTTTTCAGAAGAGGATCAAATAGACCAAAACATTTCAACGGGGTCTAAAGAAACATATTCTATAGATGGACTAAGGGCATACGAAGATGTCAAAGATATATCAGATTCCAGTGATGATGTACCTACACTGTCTGTATCATCGATATCAATAAAAGAAGAATTAAAAGACAATAGGGATATCGGGATAAATGCCGTCTCCGATCAAATTGGTATGTATTTAAATAAATAATAATAGAATTTGTTCTCTATCGAAACAAACCAACTTCTATGTATATTGACAAGTATAGTTCAATACACTTTGTTAAGTATAACTCAAAAATGCTTGGGGCCATTCATAAATTACGTCACAGGAATTCCACGATTTTTGACCACATCTTGTCACATCTGGTCACATTAAGGATACCCCCTTTTTTACGTGGGGAAAATCCATCATGGATACCCTACGGCGCGGGGGCACCAGAGGGTTATGTCAGACTCCTACTGACCAAAAACCATCCACGTGTGAGCAGACCTCCGCCTGAGTGGGGCGAGATGGGGTCGCACGTAGAGGGGTGGGGTGGCACCCACAAGACCACCTCTCCCGACGGCGCGTGGGATCTCAAACCAGCCGTGGATCCCCCGAGCTCCAACCGGCCACCACACTTAGGGGACGCTCAACCGGACCAGTCTACCGTCTGCAGAATGGGGACACATGTCCAGGAGCGTCCCCCCTCCAAGTCAGGCAGGCCTGACCTCCAACGCCCGGCATCACGGCGTTGGGGGTCAGGCCCGCCCGACCTCCAACGCCGAATCGCACCGAACAACCGAGCAAAGCTCCAGGGAGCCAGCACAACCAAAGGGCAAGCCAACCCACCCACCCCGTCCCTCCAGTGCGCTCACGGGTCGAGCAGTACCCGGAGCGCACCCGCGAGTCAGTCGTTAGCCGCGACGAGCAGCAGTACCGCGACTGCGACACTGCTGCCGTCCCGTTGCCCAGGGGGCACCACGAGGAGGTGACCGACATGCACCCCAAGGTTACCCCCTCCCCTAACCGAGTCTGATGTCACATCTATATATTAAGAGGAAAGGATACCGGCTCTTTCTCCATACAAACGTATTCGACTGTTTTCTCCCTGGATAATGACACTAGATCAAATATTTTTGCAACATAAAACTTTTACCTGCCATGACCATGCCCCTACGTTTTGTTTTTTTTCATATTCTTATTATATTAGGTAGTAGGAGTCTTCAAAAACTAGAAATATTGCCTAATTTTTTGTTCATTTTCAGACACTCATAAAAAATAATAATTCATATTTACAAAAAAAAGAGAACGGAGCGGCATAGCTGAAGGTTTTGTTTATTTACGTGAAAAAAAATAAAAAATAAATTGGCATGTTTCGGGGAGAAAACAGTCTACTACGAAATGCTGTTTTGGTCAATAATTATCTACCTAAAGTGGCCTGAGCTTCAGTTGTCCCTTTCTTGCTGTTTGTGGGATAGGTCTGGGGGAGGGAAGGGTCAGAGCAGTACGTATACACGCCAGCGAAGTGATGCCTCATAGTCGATAATTATATAGATACACTAGTGATGTAATATTTTGTCGATATTTTCAAAAATTCGTGTAAACAAAATTAAATAATCTCTCTTTTCATAAACTACAATAAAACCTTATTTGGATGCGGTGTTCATTATAACATTGTGCAAACCTGGGCTAAAGAAGGGTTTCTCTAACAAATAAAAATGATAATTATGGTAAATAATTTAAATAATATTATGTTGTTTATGCTTTTGGTTTGACTATAATTTTGGCTAACGGTAGTCTTATTACAGAGGCAAAGGAAGGATACTGTAGAAAGACTGACGGACAGACACTAGGAAAAGTAGGTTAACTAAATAAAGATACAAAATTTCAAAATAAGGATTTATTCAGTTCAAGTAGGTAAAGAGTTATTTAATTATTTCCTTTCCTTTCCCATATGGCAATCATAGTAAAATTTTTCTACTATTGGTTCTATTGAATTCCAGAAAGCATCGTTCTTTTAACCGACTTTTAAAAAAGGAGGAGGTTCTCAATTCGACTGTATTTTTTTAATGTATGTTCTCAGAACTTTTGACTGGGTGGACCGATTTCGATCAATTTTGTTTTAATTGAAAGGTGTCATGTGGTCCCATTTAAATTTAATGAAGATCTAACAAGTACTTTTAGAGTTATATCTAATCTAATAATGCGTATTTACTTGACTACTTTTTCGTCGACCTACGTTGTATTATACCGCATAACTTCTTACTCGGTTTATCGATTTTGATGATTCTCATTTTAATCGAAAGCTAATACTTGTCATTTAGTCTTGTTTAAATTAGATTGAGATCTGATTACAACCTTTTGAGTAATCTTTAATAGCGCGTATTGACTATTGTTTCGTCTTATTACGCTGTATTATTTGTCGATGTAATTTAAGTCGTTTTTTTTTTCGTTTGTGAGCAAACACAATTACCAATTTTTTGGTAAATGATTCCTTTAGGGCTCCACAAAATAAAATAGCAGTAACTTCGTAGTCTTTACAATATTTTTTTAAAATCAAATTCGGACTACTCTGTTATGCATGGTCAAATATTAAAAAAATATACGTGGCGACTTTAGAACCTCCTCTGTTTTTCTTCGTCGGTAAAAAATTCTTAATCAACCACAAAATAATTAAATAAAAAATCAATAGGTGGTCCTGAAAATCTGTGTTAGGGTTTATCCCTAACTGAAGCCGAGGACTTATCTTTTTGTGAGACACACTGCCACTTTTATTAGTGACTATTATTTTAAATATCTTTATTTTATTGTTAATTCTGAGTTCAGTTGTTTCAATTTTTTTTTAATAATAATTATTATTTCTTTTGATTTATAGTTTGTTCTTCCACATTTATTTTGATGTTTTTTTTTATTTTTTTTAACACTACACTGTACACTTAAAAATATCAATACGGTAGTCCTTTGAAATTTTATGCAACACCGTACCTACATAATATGCAGTCGGACGCATAAAATTGGAGGATTAGTCAACCAGTCTCTCTTTGTATATTATGTCACCAGAATCTCATTTTTTCATATTTTTAAACATTATTATATCGTCCCAATTATGTGTTACGTATTAATAACCGCGACAAACATGAGACATTACAACTTATATGTATACTATTACTAGCTGTGCCCCGCGGTTTCACCTGCGTTGATTTGAGGGAAAAAAATGCTTGCCTTTTTTTCAATAGTATAAGATTTAATTAGCTTGATATATTTTCCTTAGTTTACACTAAATAAATTTCTGAACGCACGCATAAATATTTGACCAAAGAGTATATTATGACCACTACGTTTTATATTTGACAACAAATATATATTATGTCAATCCGTTTTCATTACTGACATTATTATACATTTTTTAAATGTAAAATACGCCACTATCCGTATATTGTGAATATATGTTGTCGATTCGAAACCAGAGATTACCATATCGACGGGATGAACATTAAATGTTTGACAGTTACGAAACACGAACATAGTTCCATACAAATTTTCATTCCCACCTTTCAACCCCTTACACCCTTTTATTCGCATTAAAAAGTAGCCTATGTCCTTTCTCAGACTCTAGACTATCTGTATACCAAATTTTATTTAAATCTGTTCTGTAGTTTTGGCGTGATTGCGCGACGGACAGACAGACAGCTTTTTATTATATATAATATTCGATTATATTCGATTGCTTTTTAACCGACTTCAACAAAGGAGGAGGTTACTCAATTCGACCGTACTTATATATTTTTTTTGTTTTTTTTTTATGTATGTTCGGGGATAACTTCGTCGTTTATGAACCGATTTTGATAATTCTTTTTTTGTTGGAAGGGAGATATCCCAACTTAGGTACCATGATAAGGAAACCAGGATCTGATGATGGGATCCCAGAGAAATCGAGGAGGACCCTCAAAAATCGTAGTGACTAGTGCGTTTGTTAATTTTTTTCGTCTGCTTACGTATTACTTGCCGATGTACTTAATTGAAGTCGGTTTTTTTTCGTTTGCGAACAAACACAATTATTAGCAATAAGATCGCCTGGTTGTACAATTTGTGACTATATAATTGCTGGTAATGTAAATTTTGTTCTTTATTTAAATGTGCAACAAAGTATATTATTATTATTATTATACTAAGACAAACATATTAATTACTATGTATGTATGGCTACAATACATTTATCATGTACACTATATGTATGTATCTCAACACCCATTCTTACATACACCTCAACCATGTAATTACATACCTAATTCATAAATAAAATATCTAAGTATTTCAATAATTATTTATTATTATTCTTTTATTTTTATTTTTTATCTGATTATCTGATGAAAAGTTTACTTTTTTAAATTAATTATTTAAATTTTTTACTCTAATTTTACTTTTTTATTTTTCATTGTAATTGTGTCTGTAAGCAGTGTATGTGTCACAAATAAATGTCTTTCTTTCTTTCTTTCTTTAATTATTACTTACCAAAATACAGATAAGTAGATAACAATCCAATGAATTAACAAACAATAATTCAAAATAATAAGTACTAAGTAGTTTACGGAATCCAATAAAAGTAAGCTGAGTTACAGAAGAACGAAACAGAAAAAATTTATTAAATATGTTTATATGGTTAGTCTGTTCCTATGGTAAGCAACTTAATGCTTGTGTTACAGGTAACAGCCGACTCCTATAACTATATGTATATATGAATATTTTTTATAAATATACATAGAAATAATACACATATAAATATGTATATAAATACAAATATTACACCCAGGCTCGGGCAGGAAACGAACCCGCAACCCGCGGAACAGAAAGCAGGGCCACAACAAACTGCGCCAACGGGCTAATGAAATAAAACAAGCAAAATACAGAAAAATAGCATTCGCGAAGCGGCACACGCACACTAACACGACGGCACTTACACATAGACAAAGCGGTGCGGGGTTGGCGGGTGTGCGGGGCGGCCTACAGTAAAAGTCAGTGGAGACAGGAACAAAATATTCAAATACCTATTCTTCAAAAGTCTATTCGGTACCCTTTCCTCTTAATACGTGAAGCAAAAGCTTTGTACCCCTTTTTACGAAAATTGCGCTACTGAACGCGATAAATTCGAAAACTACCAAACGGATTTTTATACGGTTTTCAACAATAGAAAGAGTGATTCTTGAGGAAGGTTTAGGTATATAATTTATTATGCTTTGATGTAAATTAACAGAAATACGGCGATAAATATTGAAGAGGTCGCAAACAATCTCGCCAACTGGGCGCTTTCCACGCGAACGCCGCGTAAACTAGCAAAGATATTAAGATATAGTTGAGTAATGTGACGGAACCCTTCGTCCGACTCGCACTTGGCCGATTTTATTAATATATTATATAATATACTAAATTTATTATAAAGTATGTTTCATTCTATTATCAGCTCGGTGAAGATTGATTTAGTTTCAGATCTTAGACCAAAAAAATTGTTAAACTTTGAAATTAACATCTCTATGATCAAAAAATATTTACAGTATTCAAATTAAGACACTAAAACCCAATCATAATAATTCTGTTTTAAATCAGTTGACAAATAAACAAATCCTTTTTTCAGAAGAGGATCAAATAGACCAAAACATTTCTACGGGGTCTAATGAAACATATTCTATAGATGGACTAAGGGCATACGAAGATGTCAAAGATATATCAGATGATGATGTCCCTCTTAAGAATATAAGCTTGAAGATACATTCGGAGACCAAGCAGGATAGTGTGAAAAATAAGAAATTTAGGAAGTTCAATACAGGTATTAAGAATATTCAAACAAACTCGCGTGTATCATATAAGTAAGATTGTTTTTTTTGAAGACGCCGCGTTGGCACAACGGTCACAGCACTGGATTGTGCCTGTTGCGCTGGCGGTTGCGGGTTCGATCCCCGCACATGACAAACATTTGTATTGGCCATGCAGATGTTTGCCGTGGTCTGGGTGTTTTCGCAGTCCTTGTGGGTCTCCCCACCGTGCCTCGGAGAGCACGTTAAGCCGTCGGTCCCGGTTGTTATCATGTACACCTGATAGCGATCGTTACTCATAGTAGGGAATATATCCGCCAACCCGCATTGGAGCAGCGTGGTGGATTAAGCTCCGACCCTTCCCCTACATGGAGGAAGAGGCCTATGCCCAACAGTGGGATATTACAGGCTGAAAAAAAAAGATTGTTTTAATAGTTAATTTTTTTAAGTAAAACTTCTTTACGCACGTCTGACTTGGTTAGTAAGCTGGTGAATGCGTGACGAGGGCGTTACGAAAAGTGTGATTGAGCGAGGCGAACGGAAGTTGAGATGGAGATATAAGTTAGATGGAGCTAAAGAAGTTTTACTTCAGTCGTGTGGTCATAAGTTTGAAATTATAAATACTTCCTTTAGATTATCATTGTGTAATAACAAGAATGTTTCAGGTGCCTTTAATCCTCTGAAACTGCCAAACAAAGAAAAAGCGAATGAAGTAGTAAAAGTCAGTAAAGAAGATGTTCCTGAAAACCCAAATCTAATACTAGAAAATAAGCCAAAGGAAAGTAATGAAATTATTTTAAAAACAAGTGCATTAAATAAATCCAATAAAGACTCAAATGAATTAAATAAAATACCTAAAAATAGTAAGGAGGTAAAAAAGTATGAGCCTCCGAAAAAAATACAGAAAGATTCTTTTTTAATTAATTCTAACAATATTTCCACAGAACCACATGTAACAATTAATCCAAAAATACATAACCGAAATGAAACATTAACACTAAATGAAACTAAATCAGCAAATAATATAAACTTAGAACTTCCAAAAACTTCGAAAATACAAATAGATGATAAACCAAATGACAAAAAACATGTCAGTAATTTTTTAGTTCCGAATAATAAATACATTTGTAATATATGTAATTATGAAACTGTAAGAAAAAAACACTTAATTGTTCATTTACGTTTGCACGATACTAAAGAAAAGATACATTGTTGTACTCAATGTCAGTATATGACTAATGCGAAAACCCGTTTTAAAACGCATCTTAAAAAACACACAGGTGAAAAACCATACGAATGTCATATTTGTCAAAGAAAATTCAGTCGAAACGCTGATTTAAATAGACACATAAGAACACACACAGGTGAAAAACCATACGAATGTCATGTTTGTCAAAGAAAATTCAGTCAAATCGCTTCTTTAAATATTCACAGAAGAACACACACAGGTGAAAAACCATACGAATGTCATATTTGTCAAAGAAAATTCAGTCGAAACGCTGATTTAAATAGACACATAAGAACACACACAGGTGAAAAACCATACGAATGTCATGTTTGTCAAAGAAAATTCAGTCGAAACGCTGATTTAAATAGTCACATAAGAACACACACAATTTCTTTAACTAATTCTAACAGTAATCTTACAAAACCACATGTAACAAATAATCCAAAAATACATAACCGAAATGAAACATTAACACTAAATGAAACTAAATCAGCAAATAATATAAACTTAGCACTTCCAAAAACTTCGAAAATACAAATAACTGACAAACCAAATGACAAAAAACATGACAGCAACTTTCTAGTTCCGAATAATAAATACATTTGTAATATATGTAATTATGAAACTGTAAGAAAAAAACACTTAATTGTTCATTTACGTTTGCACGATACTAAAGAAAAGATACATTGTTGTAGTCAATGTCAGTATATGACTAATGTGAAAAACAATTTTGACATGCATCTTAAAAAACACACATGTGAAAAACCATACGAATGTCATATTTGTCAAAGGAAATGTAGTCAAAGGGCTAATTTAAAGAAACACATAAGAACACACACAGGTGATAAACCATACGAATGTCATATTTGTCAAAGAAAATTCAGTCGAAACGCTGATTTAAATAGTCACATAAGAACACACACAGGTGATAAACCATACGAATGTCATATTTGTCAAAGTAAATTCAGTCGAAACGCTCATTTAAATAAACACATAAGAATACACACAGGTGAAAAACCATACGAATGTCATATTTGTCAAAGAAAATTTAGTCAAAACGCTGTTTTAAAGAGTCACATAAGAATACACACAGGTGAAAAACCATACGAATGTCATATTTGTCAAAGAAAATTTAGTCAAAACGCTGTTTTAAAGAGTCACATAAGAATACACACAGGTGAAAAACCATACGAATGTCATATTTGTCAAAGAAAATTCAGTCAAAACACTCATTTAAATATACACATAAGAAACCACACAGGTGAAAAACCATACGAATGTCATATTTGTCAAAGAAAATTTAGTCAAAACGCTGATTTAAAGAAACACATAAGAATACACACAGGTGAAAAACCATACGAATGTCATATTTGTCAAAGAAAATTCAGTCGAAACGCTCATTTAAATATACACATAAGAAACCACACAGGTAAAAAACCATACGAATGTCATATTTGTCAAAGAAAATTCAGTCGAATCGACAATTTAGAGACACACATAAGAACACACACAGGTGAAAAACCATACGAATGTCACATTTGTCAAAGAAAATTCAGTCAAATCGTTCATTTAAATACACACATAAGAACACACACAGGTGAAAAGCCATACGAATGTCTCCTTTGCACAAAGAAATTTACACAAAAAAATAGTTTAAACCGTCATTTAAGAACTCATCATACAGAAATAAAGCAAACTGTCGCTTAAGTTGTGTTTTAACTTAAATAAATAAGAAATATATTTTATTGGAGTTTACTCCTGAAGAAGCAATATAAGGAAGTGAAATGATAGAGTGACATTTTTCAGCGCTTTAAGCTTTTATGTAAGGTTCGTTACCTAGTTGACCCGCGTTTATCGTATCGATATAAATTATAAATAGATTAGTTATAATAGCAGTTTTTAATTTTAATTTGATTCAATAGAACACTTCGATTGTTAAAAATCACAATAATTATTCTTGAGGCGGTCTCGCTCGACATAAGTATTTACGCTTACCCCGCGGTCCCCCTTGGATACACTTCGCACGAACTCGCTGTACGGTGAACTCGCTTCGTGACCTCGGCGCTCGCGTCAGTGGCTCAAAAGCGAACTAGATCATTTTATTTGGCTTTAAAATATAAATGCATTTATTATGATCATTTTTTAAAGTAGTGATAAATAATACTTTCGTAAATAAATGAAATAAGTAAAGAATTTCAGGGTTAGTTATTATAAAGACTGTTTGACATAAATGTGTGGCATCTCTGTGGAGGCGGGTACGCGCGAGCACAAACAGCATCCCGCGTACAGTGCGGACCGGTTTGACGGACCCATAATAAAGCATTCGATCACCATGCATGTTATGCCGTCGGACCGAGCCGCTAAATAAATACATACATATACCTCTTTCCCGTAGGGGTAGGCAGAGACCACTTCTTTCCACTTGCTACGATCCTTACATACTTGTTTCGCTTCGACCACTTTCATTATTCCTTTCATAAATGCTCTTCGGTTTAGGGTACTATTTACCTGGCTTTTTTTCAAGACGTCACTGATTTGGTCTTGAAATGTCCGCCTAGGTCTACCCCTTCCAACACTCCCATTCACACTCGCCTTATACACTTTTTTCGTCAATCGCTCTTCACTCATTCTCTCAACATGGCCGAACCATCTCAGCATACCCTTCTCAATTTTTGTCACTACATCTTCTTTCAGACCACAACGTTTTCGTATCTCACTATTTCTTATCCTGTCACTCAGTTTAACTCCTATCCATACTTCTTAACGCTCTCATCTCAACTGTATTTATTCAGCTTTCTATAAATAGCTAAATAAATTACTAATTAAAATTAAAACAATACTATTAAATGTGCATCTTTTATATAAAATACTTTTTATTCTTAAAGTTATGCTAACGTTTACCTAAATAATTATTGTGAGAACAATATCGTTTACACTTTACCCACATTATATAACTCATTTATTTATTTTTTTATTTTATTTAAATAGGACACCAGCAGTACACACATGATAACATTTTCTAATAGAGAATTCAAATTAATTCTGATGTGTGCACCTTTGTAGGTGACGCAGCGTTCACATGTTAAAGCAAGTCAGATAATATTTATATTATGAATAAACAATAAGTATAAGTAAAAACAGTAATTTTTTTAAATTAATTAAATATAAATGAACAAATTCAAAGAAATACAAGACAATTAAAGTAATAGAATAAACAATCATCAGAATAATAACAATAAAACTCATATTATATATAAACTCATAATTATATTAAAATTAAAACAATACTATTGGATATGCATCTGTTGTATAAAAAAATTATAATTTTTTATTTTAAAGTTATTCTTACATTTAATCTAAATACATATTATGATGAATTTTGTTTACGTTATAGCTACATATATAATCCGTATATTGGAACAATACTCGTCCTATGTAATAATCTATTTTATCTATACTTCTATACTAATATATAAAGCTGAAGAGTTTGTTTGTTTGTTTGAACGCGGTAATCTCTGGTTCTACTGGGCCGATTTGAAAAATTATTTCAGTGTTAGATAGCCCATTTATCGAGGAAGGCTATAGGCTATGTATCATCACGCTAAGACCAATAGGAGCGGACGCGCGCAGAAGCTAGTATAAAATATTTTTTGTCTTTTCTAAATTTAATGAGATATTTATATGTGTACTTGATAACATTTAGTATTATTAGTTATTACGTCTAGTCCTACAGAATGGTTGGATATTATTTATTGGCTGCTCCGCTCTCGTTCGCACGGTGCCCGAGGTGGCAACTGAAAATCAACGTGTGAAGTTTAGGGATCTTTTTATGGTTCCTTTACTTCCTTCCACAAATGCTGAGTGGCCATCCTCTTTGTGACGGTACACTGCTGTACAGGTGTTCATAACTTTGGCAGATAAACGTTGTGCTTTCGCCTTATTTTTATTTATTAATTTTTAATAATTATTTTACAATTTTATTTTATTTTTACATTTAAGTTTAAATTTATAAAGTGATGATGCACTTGTTGCGTTTTTATTATTACTTTTTCTTTTTAATTTTTTTCATTTGATAAAGTTTTACTTTTTAATTTTTAAATTAATAATTTAATTTTTTCTTAAATTTTTACTTTTTATTCTTTATTGTATTTGTGCTCTTTGTTTTTATTGTATTGTGTTTGTTGTGTGCCTGTAAGCAGTGTATGTGTCTCAAATAAATGTCTTACTTACTTAATTTTAGCATGAAAGGTATGATATGGATGAATGCGACGAAGAGTGGAAAAAGGAATGAATGATATTGATTAGTTTGATTTTATTGTCTACATATTTTAAAATTTGTTAAAATGTAATTATTTAAGGATTGTAATTGTTTATTGTAGGTACTAACACTAGATTTAAGGAACATTGTTACTAACACTATATGGGCTAGTCCCGAAATAAAAGATTTTATTTTTATTTTATTTGGGATAAAAAACAATTGTACAATAGATAAAATAAACAAGTATTATAACTAAACATATCTGTTGTTGTACAACCAGCACAATTATCCTCAGATTACTCTAATGTAAATGTATTGCGGTAGTTGCAGCACAAAGCATCAAACAAGAAGTAGTTACAGTCATATGCAAAAGTTTAAATAATGAAAATAAAAAGGATTCACAAATTATAATCAGGAGAATATAGGCCGCAATGACTGAGCTGGAGTAATGTCATATTATTATTATTATTTTTTTTTATCACTTTTTTTTAAATTTGATTACATTGAATTATAGTTTGTTGTATTGTATATATTGTAGTATTAGTATTATATTATATATTTATATTATATTTATATATTGTATTATACATTTATGGATTATATTATTTGTATCTATGTATGTATTATTTTTTTTATTTTTATTTTTTTTATTGTGCACCTACTCACTATACCTTCTTGCACATACCAAGGTTGGCTGGTAGAAAATGCATGAATTAGCATTAAGCCCGCCTTTTGTACACACTTTTTTTTGTACAATAAAGAATTTTTAATTAAATTAAAATTATAGTAAACTAGCCGACCTGAGAACATCCTACCGCTTATTTTTTTTCTTTCTTAAATATAATAATTACATATATCAAAATAAATTATAGCCTATCTATAAAGTTGGATCAAACTGCACACGGTGTGCGAACTTGATTAAAATCGGTCAAGTAGTTTAGGTGTCAAACAACGTGACGCGAAACTTATATATATGTATATTAAACTTTATCACTGTAGAATAACAATAATATCTTTCTTAAAAGAGGACAGCGACAAACAGAACATGTCAACCCCTGCGAATCCATCAATCATCATTATATGATTGCAGACGCCGCAGAGGTGCACGTTCACCCGCATTAGTTTTAGTACTTTTATGCATAAATAAATGAAAATTCAAAGCGCTACACGAACGGCTAGGCCTACTCGGGACTCTACTGGTCAGAGACAGTCCTTCTTTTATCTAATGGAAGTACCTACTCGAAACTTAATTAGTAAATTATCGTAAGAAGACTTACTGTGAAAAAACTTATAATTAATGACACGCAGAAATTTACGCTGAACCATTTCCACACGATCACTATATTTATCATAAAACGGATTCCACTGTTGCATATTCAAGCTGTGATCTGATAATAAGATATTATTATTATAAATAGAATAAAGGCTATATAAAATAAAACAAATTACATATACCTACAAATAAATAAAATTGGAATGTCTGATATTAAAATAACCGCTTTTAACTAAATTCAGAATATTATGTAGGGTAAACCACCCAATTGTTGGCACTTTAAGACTGAGATTCGTGTCAGTCTGAAATTAAATTACCATAAAATCTCATTTGCAAAACCTAGTAGACAAAACACGTGAAAAAGTAAAAGAAAATACTTTAATCTTTGTCTTTATAATCATTTTTATGTGATTGAATAGTATTAAATAAATGTTTTACACTTAAATCCGAAAGACTACAGAAAATCCTATTATTGGCATAGAAATTCTCGATATTGGCATTTACTAGTCTAATTATTGGCACATACTTAAAGTAGGAAATAGGTAGGTACTTATTTATCATTAAACTTATATATGTATAATTAAAACACTGTTTTACAAGGTCTGCTTTTATTTTGGTATGTTAAATACCAGTATTTAAAGTTTTCATAAAAATATTATTCATAAACTTATACATAACATTTTTATCTGGGCATTTTTCGATCCAGATAGATCTATTATTGATCCTGATCAAAAAATGCCCTGATAAAAATAGATAAAAACATTGTATTTTAACGTATGAAAATTTTGGAATCCCTGTTTCAAACACACAATAGTTTACAATAACTTCCCATCAATCATCGTTTTTTATTTGAAACTTTCAGCAGAGAAAGAACGAAATTTGTTTCGTCACCATTCAATAGATACTCTTTTTGGGTCTAATAGAATTTCAACAAACCGTGATCTTTTAGAAATTTTACTGTTGCCTGAAACCATCATTTTATATCATTTTCTGATACGGAAATACTTGCCGCAGTGACTGCTTCAGGAGCTCTTACAACAATATCTGGGTGCTACTTTAAGAAGAATTTAAACCATTTGTCTCCTGGAATGTTGTCTCTGAACGGGTTAGATCAGCCGCTTTTTTTTATAAATTCTGATACGCTATTCAAAACATCTTCTTTACCTTTAGGGAAACCCTATCATATCTGACATTTACGCTTCGCTATGCTTAAGTCTGTAATATCCCACTGATGGGCATAGGCCTCTTTCCCAATGTAGGAGAAGGATCAGAGCTTAATCCACCATGCTGCTCCAATGCGGGTTGGTGGATAAAGCCTGCTAAGTTAGTATTTGCATTTTTTTATACAACTAGGTCGATAAACAGTGTCGAGTAACAGTGTGGGTTGGCGAATATATTCCCTACCATGAGTGACGATCGCTATCAGGTGTACAGGATAGCAACCGGGACCGATGGCCTAACGTGCTCTCCGAGGCGCGGTAGTTAGACCCACAAGGACTGCACAAACATCCAGACCACAGCAAACACCTGTATGACCAATACCAATGTTTGTCATGTGCAGGGATTGAACCCGCAACCACAGCTCAACAGGCACAAACCAGTGGTGTGAGCGTTGCGCCAATGCGATTGACATTTAACCGATTCTATATTTTATTTTCTTCGTCTGGCTTTTTGTTTTTTTTTTCAAGTTTTTTTTTTAAATTATGATACCGCCTACTTTTCCAATTAGTTTGCCAAATAAGTTTCACTTCTGACATGTGTACTTTGTATTTTTATCTTTTTCATTTCGTTTATTCGTTGTTTTCGTTGTACTCTATATGAAAAAAAAAAATACACCGGTTATTAGCACTCCATATTCTATTATGGGCACTACTGCCAATAATTAGTTTTTGCTATTGGCACTGTGGGCCAACATTTGGAAATAGCTATTATAGAAAAAAATATTGATGTGCAAACAATAATTTAATTGAAAACCTTTACAAATAGATCATAAACTCGCTTGTTGACAATATTCTTAGAAATCCTAAAATTGGCACTAATGCCAATAAAAGGATTTTGATGAATTTATTGATCCATATGTTGGCACATTAAATAAATAGAATGTGATAAATAAATTAAAAAAGTAATCTTTGAATCTACTGCTTAGATGTGTAATTAAGTGTATAAAATTGTTTCGAAAGCATCAATAAGCCGAATAGCTGTGATATACTATGATTAATAAAGATCTCTCCTTAAGAAAAAACAAAAAAAAAAACGATTCCAAATCACTATCACAAAATGTCAGTTGTTGTTTTTAAATCTATACATTGGTTATTAGAACAGTTTTGCCAATTTGTAATAGAAAATTAATACTATTTTACTTTTAAATGCATACATACTGAACTTGAATAGTTTATAGTTTCCTTGTTTTATTTAACCAAACTCTAAAGTGTCAACAATTGGAAGAGTGCCAACGATTGGGTGGTTTACCCTAGTTGTTAATCTAAATAAAAAAATTCAATCAAGGGATTCGAGGAAGGGATCAAAAATTTCGACCAATTTAAAGAATAAACACCAAATAAACACTAAATTAATGTTAATTTTCTGCTACTGAGTTGGTATAGATTGTAATTTGTATCGTTGTACCGTGTACGCATCACGCAAAAGCAGTCCTTTTTATTGTGCTCAATTGAGCGAAGCGTTGCTGTAGTTGAAACATTCAACGTTGAGCATTAAACCGCATAATGCGCTTAAATCCTGTAATAGGAAAACTAGAAACTTGAATGTGCTCGATTGAGCGAAGCATTGCTGTAGTTGAAACATTCAACATTGAGCATTACGCCTTAAAATGCGCTTTGGTGCTGCAATTGGAATTCACACACTAAGTACTAACTTGTTCTCTTAAGCCTGATTTACACCAAGGCAACAACGTGCGGCATTGTCGCATGCGACATATTGTGGCGTGCGCCATCTTGTGGCATGCGACAAATTGCGGCATATGTGGCATGCGACAGCGTATTTTATGCCAAGGCAACAGTTTTTAAGCGTCGTGCTGTCAAATTTTAGTCTGCCTACTTGATTGATAGAGATAGGTTAGAATTTCTTCAGACAAAAACACAAAAAAAGTAGATTTTATATATTTCTTTTTTAGATTTTCTGTAGTAAGGGTACAATTTCTAGAGATACAAGACGATTAGTGAGTTTGTTAATTTTTTTCGTCTACGTAGGTACATTGTATTACTTGTCGATGTGATCTAAGTCGGTTTTTTTCGTTTGCTAACAAATATAATTATCATTACACCACTCCATGTCCGATTTATCTCATTTTGTAAATAAAATAAATAAGTACAATCAAAACATAACCTAAAAACTGGCTTGACGCATCAAAAATTGTCGCACGGAATCCATCGTGATCGGATACAAGCTGCGACACTCTGCCACATGACGCAAGGTGTTGCCGTGCCGCAAGGTTCTTGCCACAACGTGCGACATTTTTCATGCGTCAATGCCGCATGCCACAATGCCGCACGTTGTTGCCTTGGTGTAAATCAGGCTTTAGTAGTCTGTGGTATTACTCTGTCTCAGCAGTGTTGCCAACTTTATTTTTCAGAAGATCGTACATTATCCTAGAAAAGATCGTATTTTGCCTATATTTCAAGGAAAAAAATCGTACGTAATGAAATTTCAATAAAACAACGTAAATAATTTTAGAACGGAATGCTATTATAATTTTGATTCAATATTTATTATTTAAGGAACATGAATCAACATTTAACATTAAGAATTTTTATATTCTCAGATATGAGAAAAGTTACATAGGTATATTCTCAAACTCAGATGAAACCGTGATTACGTATCATTTCCGTAGTATATAGAAATATAGATTAGTCCAGTCAAATTACGGCTGAAAATAAGTTAAAAAACATGAAATACCGCAGTTTGGGGATTATGATGGATCGATAGGGGGGGGTGTTCTGAGCTTAAATTCCAATTTGAGCTGTTCTCCGAAGGTCAGATCAAAGTTATTTCGATGAAAATGCGTTTAATTCGATATCTCGAGAATGGTTAGTGTTAGGCAAAAAATTGTAGAGACCTTTTCTAAATTAAATTTACTAACTTTTTATCTGTAACTTTTTTTATGATCAATACTTTTCAATTTATTAGTTGTAAGGGCAGATATTTTATTTATTTCTCCCTATTTTAAATTTTTCGCCATTTTCTCCCCAACCGTTCAATTTTATGAAATTTTACCTATTATCAAAGTCGTAGATCTTTTAATTATGAACAACTTTTACCTGAAACTTTTTTTCTAACACCAATATCTTCGGAGTTATACACCTTAATAAGGTAGAAATCCACGCGAGCGAAATGCGCGCCATTGTCGCGACGCGTATTCACAGACACACCGTCGCGTGCATTAGTGCGGGTAAGGAACATCTGTTCCTTGACTCTCGTACCTGGGGTAACCGTTGTCATATGGAATCTATTTTCTACAACATAAAACAGATAAAACTACTCTCGCTTTAAACGGCGAACAATTTATTTTGAATTTGTATCGCAAGTTTTCAGGTGACACGAATTGTACGAATCTCAACGAGCTCCTTTATAAGGGATACAAATAAATGGCAGGCAGTGGGGGGGTTAAATTGGAATCCCTTCCTCCTACCTCTGATGCTGCATTTTTTCACTCGTTGCATGAGGTGTTACTACCAAGTGCAATACTGGCTCGAAAATTATCTGAAACACGTGGAGTGGAGCTGGCGTCACCACCCCCCCCCCCCCCCATGGATTGGAGCCGATACCAATATCACTGAAACCAGCTCCGGAAGATTTGCTCAGATCGATTGTGTGCAAATGCAAAACAAACTGCGGCAAAGCGTGCGGATGTAGAAAAGCTGGCATGTTTTGCTCAGTAATTTGCACTAATTGCCAAGATAACTATTGTTGTAATATTGCTAATGTTGTCGACGATAATATTTTTGACGCAATGGACGAGGACGACGTATGCCCCGATACCGTCAGGACCTTTAATATTAACGAACTATTTCCATCCACCTCGGGTGCTTAATTTTACGAATTGTTTGATATATTTTCCATGAATAAATGTGTCAAACAGTTTTCATTATTCGTTAACTTCTTTTTCTACTTTTTATTCACATTATTTCAATCGATTAATAGATCGAATTAATTTGAATTCTCATATATTTTTCCTTCGTTATGATGATGGGTGTAAGATATGAAAAGATCGTATATTTTGCGTACGATTTCGATTACTCGATCGTACATCGTACAAGAGCCAAAAAGATCGTACAAATACGATTTAAATCGTACGGTTGGCAACACTGTGTCTCAGGGATGTCAGACGTACCATTATAATGGTACACGTACCATTATTTAGCAATTTAGCACCCATTATTTAGTGTCACGTCACGTACCATGTACCATGACGATTAGTCATGGTACATGGTACGTGATATATATACGTACGTTCAGCAATTAATTAGAATGTCAAAAAAAGAAAGGTTTGTTTCCTATTAACGGTACACGAAATTGATATATAATTTTTTTTCACTAATTATAGGCTGCGATTATTTCCGACAAAATTTACACATTAGTGTTGGCGTACCAGGGCTTGTTACCGGTACCAATTACCTTTATAAAATACCGGTAAATAGCGTTAATTTTATCCGATACCTGTTTTACCGGTAAAAGTTTTAAAGGTATTTCGGTACCGGAAACGATTTTTAACGGTAATTTTTAACGGTAAATAGAATTTTAACGATACTGGTACCGGTACCTCTGACGTCACGATTAACGATATTTTTATCGGTACCTCTACGACGTTGCCGCTCCGTGCAAAGAAAAAATGTTCAACTCGAAGCTGCGCGGGGGGGCTGATAAGAACGGCTACAGCGCGTGACATTAGATTATAACGCTGTTAGATCAAAAATAAAGAAAAGTAGGTAGTATTCTATTAGCGTAATAATTACCGGTACCTATAAAGGTAACAGTAGCAATTAACGGTACCGGTATGGATAGGTACCGGTAAAAATAACGTTAAACGAGTTTTTACCGGTAAAAAATTTAACGGTAAAATGGCTCCAAAGTACCGGTATTTAAAGTACCGGTACTCCATAAATAACGATACGTCTGCCGAGACAAAGTACCGGTACCGAATTTTTACCGGTATTCCAAGCCCTATGGCGTACCATGTTTTTCTTGCCAGTACCATTTATTTAGATAGTTCGGTACAATGATTTCTAAGTGGCCCGGCAGTGTTGCCAACCCTACTGTTTTAACAGTAGATTTGCTGTTTTTACATCGATGTCCCTGTTTTCTGTTTCATTTGTAATTTTTACTGTTTTTCAATTAGCGTTCAGCGTCACCTATTACACTATGTAATATGTTTTGATAACCACTATATAATAATACACAATTGTACTAGATGGCAGTATGTAACTATGTACTCTTGTCGGGATTCGAATAAGGAATTCCCCGACCTGAGTCTTATGTGATTGACACTCATATTTTTATGCACTGGAAAATTATGCATGTACAAAATTCTCCAAAACGTATTTATTTTTTGGATATTTCAAAACATTTCAAACATTCACAAATATAACCATTGTGTGAATTTTGTGAATTGGTGAAGAAACTTGTGCTTACCACACAGAAGCGCCACCGCGGAAAGATTATTTTCAGCTATAAATGTTTTGAAAACAAAATATCGACTAAAACTATTAAAGGAGCCTTACACACTTAACACACTTAATCCGAAATAACCGATTGCTATTCATTTGAAGTCAAAAAGGCACATAAAGAAAAACAATAATATGTATGATTTTAAAAAGGAAAATGAGTTAGAAAATACTGAAGATGAGGCAATTGATAATGAAAGTGAAAAATAATTTTACTTTGGTTTTATTTTTTTATTAAGTTGTGATAAATATTAAAATATAACTATGTATGTGAGTCCTGTTAACTATTAAAAGTAGGTGATTGTTTTAATTATACGAGGAAAGTATGAAATCTGCCTTTTTTACTTTACCTACAGTACCCGCGAAATAACTTGGCACGTCTGAACATAGGCTCTGCGAACTTTTGCGCATGTACACTCACGAAAAAAAACTGTCATTACCAATTTTTATTTTTATTATAAATCAATGTACGAATAAAATTTCCCTAATACAGTGACCAATAAAATAAACATCATAGCACTATAAGATGCTGCAAAATAACTTTTATATTATAAATTCAATTTCAATACCTTACCTTTCGATAGTGGCAGCTAGATTTTTATCACAAACAACACATTAAATAATATTTACACTTAATACTTTTTATATACATTACCACTTATTATTATTTAACACATATTTACGCGTATTATTAATTATTATTTAATCACTGTCGCTGAGGGGGAAAATCCCAAAATCAAAACACACTTAATACTAACACTAGGTAAATAAAACAAAATTAATACTAACACTAGATAAAACAATTAAAGCTAAGTAAAACAAACTGAATACTATAACACTAATTACTAATACTAATAATAAAAATTAACAACATTAGAAACGAAAACTTTTGTAGCCGATAGTGCTCAAGACAGAGATAGTGGCACGAATACTAACGTGTGACTGAGACAGATTACCGTATCCGAGCATTTCCGAAAAAACACGAAGCTGTATGAAGTAAGCAAAAAGGGATGTGCAATAAGGTGTTGTTTAATCGATTTTTATTGAAATCGATTAAAATTAAGTCATAAAAATATATTTATTTTTAATTTTAAAAGGAGGTTTTAAATTTTCTCAAATAGTTGTTACTTAAGTAGTCGTTAATAGATAACTGATATTCAAGTAAATCGTGTCTTTCAACTGAGAAAATTTGATTTTTGTAGTTTTTTTTTAAATTAATGTCGAAATCTCGTTTATTAACGACAAAATTAACTATATTTGTAAATCTAATACGTTTAATATCTTATATAAACAAAAATCAATAAATCCTAAATAAAACTAATCGATTGCGCAATTCGGTTGATTAAACGGTCGATTGTGTTTACATATGGTCAATCCCTAGCCTCCCCGCATGCGTCTCATGCCAAAATCGCCTTCCCCCCGGTCCCTTAAAAAATGTTACTGCGCAGCCTTCTGCGCGAACTTCACTCGTGCCAAGTTATAACGCGCGAGGTATACTGTTTTCTCCTGTTTTTTTATTGGTTATCTGCTGTTTTTTAGTTTCTTAGGGTTGGCAACACTGAGTGGCCGTCTAACATCCCTGTTATTATGTTATAACGGAGAGATTTGATTAATTATTTAATTATACGAAATGAAAGGAAAGTCATCAAATCTTCGTTACTTTTTTATTCGTCTTACAAAGCACAACGTACGAACATACAGAATTACAGAGATTACAAAACACAAAGCAAATGTTCTCGAAACTATTTCTATTTTCTAACAAGAGTTTTTATATAACTATGATTAAGATAAAAATTAGGAAAACGCGTGATACGAACTTAATACGGTTAACACCTAACAGTAAATTAGGAACGAGAGTTATTATTATCCGGTATCACGCGTTCCCTAATTATTATTGTTGTGCTTTGTAAGACGAATAAAAAAGGTAACGAAGATTTGATGACTTTCCTTTCATTTCGTGTCTAACCACAGAACACATATACCTGTGACACAGGGCTTGCTACCGGTACCAATTACCTTTATAAAATACCGGTAAATAGCGTTAATTTTATCCGATACCTGTTTTACCGGTAAAAGTTTTAAAGGTATTTCGGTACCGGAAACGATTTTTAACGGTAAATAGAATTTTAACGATACTGGTACCGGTACCTCTGACGTCACGATTAACGATATTTTTATCGGTACCTCTACGACGTTGCCGCTCCGTGCAAAGAAAAAATGTTCAACTCGAAGCTGCGCGGGAGGGGGGCTGATAAGAGCGGCAACAGCGCGTGACATTAGATTATAACGCTGTGAGATCAAAAATAAAGAAAAGTTGGTAGTATTCTATTAGCGTAATAATTTCGGTACCTATAAAGGTAACAGTAGCAATTAACGGTACCGGTATGGATAGGTACCGGTAAAAATAACGTTAAACGAGTTTTTACCGGTAAAAAATTTAACGGTAAAATGGCTCCAAAGTACCGGTATTTAAAGTACCGGTACTCCATAAATAACGATACGTCTGCCGAGACAAAGTACCGGTACCAAATTTTTACCGGTATTCCAAGCCCTACTGTGACATATACCCTGACTGTGTTGTCTAACCAGTGCTGCCAACTTAGCGCTTTTCGCGCCAGATCTAGCGCTTTTTTTGTTTCGAAGCGCGTTTTAAATTATATGAAACTATAGTTAATACAGCGTAAAACATAATAAATTTAAATGTTAAATAAAATTATTTCTACCAAAATTGAAAAACTAACGTAGCGAACTTTACTAATTTACTTCACTACGTAACGATCGTTTCATTTTGTTTATACTTTTATAGTTGATCTACGGCTTACACATTTGCAGTGCTTGATTTATTCACTATAATTAATTTCAACAAATTATAAACAACAATAAAAGAGTGAGTGGGAGCAGGCATAACGCTTTTAAACATTGATTAAAACCTGTGCCTGGTGATCCAACAAAAGCTCAATGTACTTTTTGTAAACGGGAGTTTTCGGCTTCAGTGATATCAAAAGACATCGTAAGACAGCATCTCATTAAAAAAAGGTAAAAACATCGTTGGACACAATATTTCAGCAATAAAATAAATTTGCAGTTGGCGCGAAATCTAGTTTTAAAAAAAAGCAATTTTAGCGCTTTCTAGCGTTTTTTTACAGCTCTGACAGCGCATTTTCGCCAAGACTAGTTGGCAGCACTGTGTCTAACTGTCTAGTTAAAACGTAGTGGTTCAGGGCTGCCAGATGTACGATTTAAATCGTACTCATACGATTTTTTAGCATTTTTACTCATGTACGATCGCTAGACCAAGATCGTACGCAAAATGTACGATTTTTTATATACCTATTACCTGGAAACATTTCATTAATGAAACAAACGTCATCCACATCGGCAAGCATGAATTTCGGGGAATTCTCCAACTACCTAACACGTGACTAGATATTTTACTTGAATGAAGACTCTTTAAACAACCATAAAAGACGTACCAACCGTAAAGGCTGTATTTGTTTGCATTCTTACGAAACTCTCCTTCGGTAATAATTGCGACTTGTCAAAAACCTAATATTTTGGATAAAATTTATTTAAATATGAATACCGACAAGTTTTGGGGCGTAATCAAAAAACAATTTGAAAATTATAAAACACTGGCTCAAACGGCTCAATTTGCTTTAAATTTGTTATGTTTACCCCATTCTAGTGCAGATTGTGAACGATCATTCAGCGAAGTTAATTTAATCAAAACTAAACTTACAAAGAGTTTATCCAATGGTACACTTAAAGGGCACATTATTAGCCAATCAAATTAATAATAAGGACCGAAACAAAAAATTCTTTTGTAAAAAAATATGACCACAGAAAATTTGTATTATACTTAATCTAACAAATAGTTTCATTGTATTTATTTTCTAAAACTAAACGAATTTTGATAATTTATAATAAGAACTTAGTACCTACTTAAAAAGCTGTAAGTACGATCTTTTTATTTCAAAACTTCCTTGGCATACGATTTTTTTGTAGTTGGCGTACGATTACACTTTTTTTGCATCTGGCAGCCCTGTAGTGGTTATATACTCTTTGGTCTAGTTGTCTACGTTCTACGATATTTTTTGGATATTTTGATAAATAAATATGGAATATATGGATGAATATGGAGAACAGTAATAATTATGCGAATGTATGTAGACTGTGTTTAAAAAGAGATTTACAGATATATTCCATTAAAAATACGTACTTACAAAATGTTTACGAAAAAATAACTAGTATTGAAGTAAGTCTAATAAATTTTTTTAACTACAAATTTTCATTAAAAAGTATATTGTGTGTTTGTGATGGACTTGCGTGTTTAATCAGCTTATTTGAGTTTTATTTTTCATACAGTTCATATAACTTATACGAATATAAGCAAAGCGTTTCATGAAGTAAGTTGCTAAACTGGTCGTCTACTTTTTAACCGACTTCCAAAAAGGAGGAGGTTCTCAATTCGACTGTATTTTTTTTTTGAAGTGAAACTTCTTTAGAATCGTTGTGATTTCAAACCGGAAGGCAACAACAGGGAAGGTCGAGCCGCAAGCCGCTAATTTTAAATTATGTAGTTTTTTTTTTTTAAATTAGTTTGCCAAAGAAGTTTCACTTCTATCGTGTGTGAATCGCACACACGCCTTTTTTATGTGTGTTACTTCAGAACTTTTGACTGGGTGGACCGATTTCGATCAATTTTGTTTTAATTGAAAGCTTTTGTGTGTCATGTGGTCCTATTTAAATTTAATTGAGATCTGACAAGTACTTATAGAGTTATATCTAATAATGCGTAATGCGTATTTACTTCACAACTTTTTCGTCGACCCACGTTGTATTATACCGCATAACTTTTTACTCGGTGTACCGATTTTGATGATTCTTACTTTAATCGAAAGCTAATACTTGTCATGTAGTCTTGTTTAAATTAGATCGAGATCTGATTACAAGTTTATGAGTAATCTTTAATAGCGCGTATTTGCGTTTTTTTATATGTGTAAGTATATATATGCATATGTATAAGTATATAGTATGTATATTATATATTTTATATTATTATATGTATATTATATATTTATATTATTTATATGTACTTTATTTAAATATACTGTAATTCGCACACCAGTTATTATTCGTTCACTTCCTAACTGCAGTTTCTGCTTTGTGTCCTATACCCAAAGGTTGTCTGGAAGAGATCGCTCTTTCAGCGATAAGACCGCCTTTGTACATCTTTCATTTTATGTTATTATTTTCTTGTTTCTTTTAATGGTGTACAATAAAGAGTATTATTATTATTATTATTTACTTGACTATTTTTTCGTCTTATTACGTTGTATTACTTGTCGGTGTAATTGAAGTACACACACACTTTTTTGTAAAAAAATTGTTTATTTTGCAGCTTAACTCCACCTACATGCAGTCTCTGTGTTATATATGCGTGAAACGACTGAAACAATGTCACACATTAATTGAACAAGCAGTTGAAACAGACAAGTTATTAAAAGATGCACTTCGGTGCGGAGTCGAGGTAAATGTTCGGTTATAATTTTTATATATTCTCAAGATTAGAAAACTTACATCAAGCCAATTACAAGCTTTTTAAGCTATTACTAATATATATTATTATAATATTCATGTTAACCACCACCACCACTGCAGCCTATCACAGTCCACTGTTGGACAAAGGCCTCCACAAGTTCGCGCCCGACATTATGACGCGAACTCATGTGTTTTGCCCATAGTGACCACGCTGGGCAGGCGGGTTGGTGACCGCAGGGCTGGCTTTGTCGCACCGAAGACGCTGCTGCCCGTCTTCGGCCTGTGTATTTCAAAGCCAGCAGTTGGATGGATGACTATCCCGCCATCCGTCGGCCTTTTAAGTTCCAAGGTGGTAGTGGAACTGTGTTATCCCTTAGTCGCCTCTTACGACACCCACGGGAAGAGAGGGGGTGGCTACATTCTTTAGTGCCGTAACCACACAGCACATTTTAACACTCACTATTTATTTTTGTCATCAGTATATTTGAAAATAAATTAAATTAAAACATTTAAGGTGTCAAAAATTACCTACCTAAAAAAAAGTTATAGGAGTCATGACAGCAAAATCAATTAACAATTTTAAAATTGCTATCTAAATTTAAATTTTAACATTAGGTACATAAATAAGTTAGATAACATACCCAGTGTTATGCAGTAACCAAATCAAATCAAAATAACTTTATTTTGAATTCTTATTTTGAAGTCTTCAAAAGCACTTTCGAATGGTCATTTTACAAATGAAAATTTTAAAAGTGACTAATTGGTAAGCCTATAGGACATGGGGCATCGATTTAAGGGGTTTTTAGGGGAGAGGGTAAGAGGGGGGTGGGTGGGTTACGTTCTGGTATCACTCGCAACCCTAGAACTGCGCATAGATTTTTGAAGTTGGGGGGGGGGGGTTACCCTCTGGTACCACTCCCACCCCCAGCACTGGGCATCGATTTATGGGGTTTGAGGGGAGGGGGGAAGGGGTACCACTCCCACCCCCAGCACTGGGCATCGATTTATGAGGTTTTGGGGTGAGGGTGGGGTTATATTAAGGCAAAACCTATTCAGTCGTAAATCTTTTCAATTTTGAGCTTAGATAGGTTTTAGCTTATCGGCATAAGTTCGTTACAAAAAAAAAATAACCCTAACCTATCTAACTTCAAAATGAGACCGTTAATCGACATGGCGCGGAGGGAGGTCAGCCCTTGTCCTCCGTGTGAAAGTGCGTGAACGAATGCGTAGGGAGCGGCTGATCCGCTCCGGGCTCTCAACAGAACACTCTAGGGGTAGGACAGACCTAGACCACGTGGATAGTGGGGTGCTCCGATTCGGGTTTGGGTATTTTTCGGATTTCTATATCTATATAGTGCAGTGCTGGGGGTGGGAGTGGTTCCAGAGGGTACCCCCCCCCCCTCCCCCAAAACCCAAAAATATGCCCAGTTCTGGGGTTGGGGTGATACCAGAGGGTAAAACACCCACCCCCTCCTCCGCTCTCCCCCCAAAACCCCATGAAACGATGCCCAGTGTCATATAGCCCCCCACCCCCAACCCCCAAAACCCCAAAAATCTATGCCCAGTTCTAGGGTTGGGAGTGGTACCAGAACGTAACCCACCCACCCCCCTCCTCCCCTCTCCCCTTTAAACCACATAAATCGATGCCCCATGTCCTATAGGCTAGCCGACTAATTTTTAAAAGTGAAGCTACCACCGATTCGGAATGTAGATTCTGCAGAGAAGAATCGGTAAGAAACTTGGCAGTTATACTCTTTTAAAAACAATATATAAACTGTGTTTTAGTACACAATTAGTAATATCTTGCATGAAATACAGCGTCACAAGTCCACACATCTTTATCAACTATAATTATTATTAATGTAATTTCTTTTTAATAAACACTTAACCCTAAGACTTACAGTATTACAACAAAATTTGTACTAGCTGGCCCCGCAAACATTGTTTTGCCATATATGTTATTAGCCCCCTTAATCCAGCCCCCCTGGGCTCATAACTTAGGAGTATGAAAAATAGATGTTGGCCAATTTTCCGACCTACCCGATATGCAAAATATATTTTACAAAAATCGGTTCAGCCGTTTCGAAGGAGTATGGTAACTAACGTTGTGACACAAGAATTTTATATATAAGATAATTCAATCAATCAATCAAATAATATTTCCAGATTGATAAGATAGAATGTGTACAGACATTCACGCTGTCTGTATCATCGATATCGACTATCAACATATATCTCTACATCATGTGGAAAATGATATAAAAGAAGAGTCTGCTAAGATAAAAGAAGAATTAAAAGACGATTGGGATAACGGGATAAATGCCGTCGCCGATCAATATGGTATGTAATTAAATCTATACTTCTAGACTAATATTATACCTAAAGAGGTAAAGCTTTTAACTTTGTTTGTTTGTAGGGGGTAATCTTCGAAAATACTGATCCGATCATGAAAATTCTTTCACTCACAGAAAGCGTCACTATTTCAGGAGTGATATAGGCTATATTTTATTGTTATTGAACAAAAAATTCAGTTGAAAATAATGGTATATGTAAATCAAGTCGGAGAAATTTGAGTGAGATGAAAACTACTATTTATATTTGCATCACATAAATAATAATTAACACCCAACGAAGTGGGCACAGGTTGCCTAGAAAATACTTATAGAATTTGTTCTCTAACGAAACAAACCAACTTCAATGTATATTGTCAAGTATAGTACAATACACATTGCTAAGAATAACTCAAAAACTGCTTGGGGACCATTCATAAATTACGTCACACGAATTTCACAATTTTTGACCCCACTTGGTCACATTTACATCTGGTCACACTAAGGAGACCCCCTCCCCTAACCTAGTCTGATGTCACATCTATAAATTAATACGTGAAGCAAAAACTTTGTACCCCTTTTTACGAAAATTGCGCTACTGAACGCGATAAACTCAAAAACTACCAAACGGATTTTTATACGGTTTTCAACAATAGAAAGAGTGATTCTTGAGGAAGGTCTAGGTATATAATTTATTATGCTTTGATGTAAATTAACAGAAATACGGCGATAAATGTTGAAGAGGTCGCAAAAAATCTCGCCAACTGGGCGCTTTCCACGCGAACGCCGCGTAAACTAGCAAAGATATTAAGATATAGTTGAGTAATGTGACGGAACCCTTCGTCCGACTCGCGCTTGGCCGATTTTATTAATATATTATATAATATACTAAATTTATTATAAAGTATGTTTCATTCTATTATCAGCTCGGTGAAGATCGAGTTAGTTTCAAATCTTAGACCAAAAAAAATTGTTAAACTTTGAAATTAATATCTCTATGATCAAAAAATATTTACAGTATTCAAATTAAGACACTAAAACCCAATCATAATAATTCTGTTTTAAATCAGTTGACAAATAAACAAATCCTTTTTTCAGAAGAGGATCAAATAGACCAAAACATTTCAACGGGGTCTAAAGAAACATATTCTATAGATGGACTAAGGGCATACGAAGATGTCAAAGATATATCAGATGATGATGTCCCTCTTAAGAATATAAGCTTGAAGATACATTCGGAGACCAAGCAGGATAGTGTGAAAAATAAGAAACTTAGGAAGTTCAATACAGGTATTAAGAATATTCACACAAACTCGCGTGTATCATATTACTAAGATTGTTTTTTTTGAAGACGCCGCGTTGGCACAACGGTCACAGCACTGGATTGTGTCTGTTGCGCTGGCGGTTGCGGGTTCGATCCCCGCACTTGACAAACATTTGTATTGGCCATGCAGATGTTTGCCGTGGTCTGGGTGTTTGTGCAGTCCTTGTGGGTCTCCCCACCGTGCCTCGGAGAGCACGTTAAGCCGTCGGTCCCGGTTGTTATCATGTACACCTGATAGCGATCGTTACTCATAGTAGGGAATATATCCGCCAACCCGCATTGGAGCAGCGTGGTGGATTAAGCTCCAACCCTTCCCCTACATGGAGGAAGAGGCCTATGCCCAACAGTGGGATATTACAGGCTGAAAAAAAAAAAGATTGTTTTAATAGTTAATTTTTTTAAGTAAAACTTCTTTACGCACGTCTGACTTGGTTAGTAAGCTGGTGAATGCGTGACGAGGGCGTTACGAAAAGTGTGATTGAGCGAGGCGAACGGAAGTTGAGATGGATATATAAGTTAGATGGAGCTAAAGAAGTTTTACTTCAGCCGTGTGGTCATAAGTTTGAAATTATAAATACTTCCTTTAGATTATCATTGTGTAATAACAAGAATGTTTCAGGTGCCTTTAATCCTCTGATTTTGCCAAACAAAGAAAAAGCGAATGAAGTAGTAAAAGTCAGTAAAGAAGATGTTCCTGAAAACCCAAATCTAATACTAGAAAATAAGCCAAAGGAAAGTAATGAAATTATTTTAAAAACAAGTGCATTAAATAAATCCAAAAAAGACTCAAATCAATTAAATAAAATACCTAAAAATAGTAAGGAGGTAAAAAAGTATGAGCCTCCGAAAAAAATACAGAAAGATTCTTTTTTCATTAATTCTAACAATATTTCCACAGAACCACATGTAACAATTAATCCAAAAATACATAACCAAAATGAAACATTAACACTAAATGAAACTAAATCAGCAAATAATATAAACTTAGAACTTCCAAAAACTTCGAAAATACAAATAGATGATAAACCAAATGACAAAAAACATGTCAGTAAATTTTTAGTTCCGAATAATAAATACATTTGTAATATATGTAATTATGAAACTGTAAGAAAAAAACACTTAATTGTTCATTTACGTTTGCACGATGCTAAAGAAAAGATACATTGTTGTAGTCAATGTCAGTATATGACTAATGTGAAAAACAATTTTAACGATCATCTTAAAAAACACACAGGTGAAAAACCATACGAATGTCATATTTGTCAAAGGAAATTTAGTACAAACAGTAGTTTCAATAGACACGTGAGAACACACACAGGTGAAAAACCATACGAATGTCATATTTGTCAAAGAAAGTTCAGTCAAATCGCTCATTTAAATACACACATAAGAACACACACAGGTAAAAAACCATACGAATGTCGTATTTGTCAAAGAAAATTCAGTCGAAACACTGATTTAAATAGTCACATAAGAACACACACAGGTGAAAAACCACACAAATGTCATATTTGTCAAAAAAAATTCAGTGGACATTTAAAGACACACATAAGAACACACACAGGTGAAAAACCATACGAATGTCATATTTGTCAAAGAAAATTTAGTCAAATCACTACTTTAAATATACACAAAAGAACACACACAGGTGAAAAACCATACGAATGTCATATTTGTCAAAGAAAATTCAGTCAAATCACTACTTTAAATAATCACATAAGAACACACACAGGTGAAAAACCATACGAATGTCTCCTTTGCCCAAAGAAATTTACACTAAAAAGTAGTTTAAACTATCATTTAAGAACTCATCATACAGAAATAAAGCAAACTGTCGCTTAAGTTGTGTTTTAACTTAAATAAATTAAAATTATATTTTACTTTATATTTGAGTTTACTCCTGAAGAAGCAATATAAGGAAGTGTAATGAAAGAGTGACATTTTTCAGCCCTTTAAGCTTTTATGTAAGGTTCGTTACCTAGTTGACCTTTATCGTATCGATACTAATAGCATGCGTCTGTTTATGTTATAATAGCAGTTTTAAATTTTAATTTGATTCAATAGAAAACTTCGATTGTTAAAAATCACAATAATTATTCTTGAGGCGGTCTCGCTCGACATAAGTATTTACGCTTACCCCGCCCCCCTCGGATACACTTCGCACGAACTCGCTGTACGGTGAACTCGCTTCGTGACCTCGGCGCTCGCGTCAGTGGCTCAAAAGCGAACTAGATCATTTTATTTGGCTTTAAAATATAAATGCATTTATTATGATCATTTTTTAAAGTAGTGATAAATAATACTTTCGTAAATAAATGAAATAAGTAAAGAATTTCAGGGTTAGTTATTATAAAGACTGTTTGACATAAATGTGTGGCATCTCTGTGGAGGCGGGTACGCGCGAGCACAAACAGCATCCCGCGTACAGTGCGGACCGGTTTGACGGACCCATAATAAAGCATTCGATCACCATGCATGTTATGCCGTTGGACCGAGCCGCTAAATAAATACATACATATAATCACGCCTCTTTCCCGTAGGGGTAGGCAGAGACCACTTCTTTCCACTTGCTACGATCCTTACATACTTGTTTCGCTTCGACCACTTTCATTATTCCTTTCATAAACCCACCACTAAATGAAAATTTATCATTACAGTGCAGTAATTGCAAGGATAAATATCATGTCATTTGTACGAGAATTTCAATGCAGGATTTCACTTCTATGACATCTGAAACCAAAAATGTATGGATTTGTGATTTATGCCGGTGCAAACTGCCCAGGGATGGGGATAATTCTAACACTCCAGTACGCGGTTCCCCGGTGCCAGTGGAGTTTGTTACTCAGCGCGTCAAAAGTCGTGCTACTTGCTCTTGTTTATCAGCGAGCAGTATACGGGACATAATTAGAGAGGAGTTACGCAGCGTTATAACGAACGAATTGAACCCTAAAATTCAAGAAATACAAAACGTAATTACTTCTTTCGAAATGTCGTTGTCATCTTTCAATCAGGACCTAGAGAAAATTAAGGCTGACCATGCTGCACAATCCGCTAAGCTGGATTCAATGATAAAGGAGAATGACATATTACGTAATACGAACCTGTCTTTATCAACTCGTCTTATGCAGGTTGAACAGCAAACACGAGCCTCTAACATTGAAATACAGTGCGTTCCAGAGAATAAGAATGAAAATCTTGTTAATACAGTGCAGCAATTAGGGAAAATTATCAAGTGTCCTATTGCCGATCAAAATATCCATTTTTGCGCACGACTAGCAAAACTGAACGCTAAAAGTCCTCGACCGCGAGCTATCTTAGTGAAATTTAGTAGCCCTAGGCTGCGCGATGAATTTATAGCGGCCACGATAAAATTCAATAAAAATAATCCGAACGACAAACTTAATACTAGCCACTTGGGTATTGCAACCACAAAGAAAACACCGATATATATAGCTGAAAATCTAACTCCAGAAGGTAAAGCTCTTCACGCTGCGGCGCGGATAAAAGCGAAGGAGCTGGGATTCAGATTTGTGTGGGTTCGTGATGGCAAAATTTTTGTCAGGAAAAATGAGGGTACAAATTACGTGTATATTCGCAATCATGAGTCTTTGAATAATTTGTCATAATGCGCCGCTAAATTTGACTATAATTTATTTATTTTTTGCACAGGGCACCCTTAGTAATATTTCTGTTTATTATCAAAACGTGAGAGGGTTAAGAACAAAAACTTTAAGTTTGTTTAACAATGTAATTTGTAGCTCCTATGATGTGATTATTATGGTTGAAACTTGGTTGAATGATGGCGTTTTCGATTCGGAAGTTTTTGATGACCGTTATATAGTATATAGACGCGATCGTGAAAGTAGTGGGTTTCACGCCTCTAAGAACGGTGGTGGCGTGCTAATTGCAGTATCAAAACAATTTCATTCTACACGACACTACAGCTTCGAATCCGAATGCGAGGATCTTTGGGTTTCTATAGAGCTAATTAACGACCAGAGTTGCTCGGAGAAGTTATACATATGCGCAGTTTATATTCCTCCCCCCGTACAAAAACATATATTAAAATGCTTTATTGACAACTCAAATCGGGTCTTGGATTCAATTGACGGTCGCACTCTTATAGCGGGCGACTTCAATCTCAGCAGTATTAGTTGGTCACAAGAACCTCAGGGTCATCTTTCAGCAGAGATCTCTAACAGTCTTTTACAGAATATGTTATTGGATTTTCTATCTTGTAATGACCTAAGCCAGTTCAACAATATACTAAATATTAAAAATAAAATCTTAGACCTAATTCTTTGTAACAATCCAATTGGCGATGTTTCTTCCTGTCTCGATCCGTTGACTTCTCTCGACCCCCTTCATCCCTCATTAATTTTTTCTATGAATTTTAATAATTCTTCGACTTTGCCATTCAACTCTAATATAACAAAATTTTGTTTTCATAAGGCTGACTACGAAAATATAAAAATTGCTCTCAATGAGGTCAACTGGAAGGAGATCTTAAGCAGTTGCCCTTCTGTCGACGAAATGGTTGACAAATTCTATGAACAGATTCGAATATTGATTAAAAAATATGTGCCTAAGTCTAAACCTCGCAGCCGTCGCTACCCGGTCTGGTTCACTCCATGTGTTATTAACTGCATCAAAGAAAAGTATAAATACAGATTGAGGTTACGTAAATATGATAATCCTCGTGATAAACTAACTTTCGACCTTTTAAAAAAAAGATGCGATAAGCTATTGTCATCCGCTTACGCAAAATACTTGGAGGGACTTGAAGCATCCTTAAAATCCAATCCAAAACTAATCTGGTCATTTTTAAAACATAAAAGGGGTAAGAGTTCTTAACCTTCAAAAATGAAACTGGGTAACAAAGTCGCTGTCAACGGAACGGATGTTTGTAATTTGTTCGCCAGGCACTTTTCGTTGGTCTACGGTAAAGATACAAAAACAAAATTTTCATTATCAAATGAGGTCTCATTGTGTGGTAATAATTTTCCCAATTTATTATCTTTTTCTGTGGACGAAGTTTTTAAGGTGTTAAAAAGACTTGACCCTTCTAAGGCGGCTGGTGCAGATGGTATACCATCTGTTTTTATCTGTAATTGCGCTAGTTCCTTGGCTCTACCGCTAACATTAATTATTAACACTTCGCTTCACACTAGCACATATCCAACTTTGTGGAAGGAGGCCTTGGTTTTGCCATTGTTTAAGAGCGGGGATAGAGAGGAGGTCAAAAATTACAGACCCATCTCTATCATTTCGGTTTTCGCTAAAGTTTTTGAATTACTCATCTGCCCTAATTATTACATGGCATTTCAAGCATCATGTAGCAGCGGAACAACATGGATTTGTGAAGGCTCGTTCAACAACCACGAATCTTGTCTCCTTTGTTGAGGACATTACTGAGGCTCTTGATGATGGCAAATCCGTGGATGCAATATACACTGACCTCAGTAAGGCTTTCGACAAGGTTGATCACGTTGTGTTAGCGAATAAACTAAAAAAGATCGGCATAGAGGGACCACTATTGGCTTGGTTCCAATCTTACCTCACAAACAGAACATCCACTGTTGTCGTTAATGGCTATGCTTCTTCTCGATTTGTCGCCCGTACAGGTGTACCTCAAGGCTCCCATTTAGGACCTTTATTATTTAACATATTCATTAACGATATCAGTGGCTGTTTCACCAATTCGAGTTGTTATTTATTCGCTGATGATCTTAAGATATTTAGACCAATCCGTTCCAATACTGATGCTATACTTTTGCAGGGTGACTTAAACAAATTGGTGTTATGGTGTCAAAGCAATGGCATGGTCCTTAATACTGATAAGTGCCACGTCATTTCTTTCTCGAGAAAAAAAACCACGCTTGGTAGGTCTTACTCCATTGAGGGTAGCATTTTGTCAGAGGTATCTTGTGTGCGTGATTTGGGGATAACGCTTGATGATCGACTCCGTTTCCATGTTCATATTAACAATATTGTCAGCAAAAGCCTTAAGACCCTTGGCTTTATAATCCGCAATTGTAAAGATTTTAAAAACCCCCAGACAAAAATTACTATTTACTCGGCCCTAGTTCGTAGCAACTTGGAGTATGGTAGTGTCGTGTGAAACCCTTATTACGAAATTTACTGTAAAAGAATCGAAAAGGTACAGAAAAGATTCCTACATCACCTCTCCTTTTATCATAATATACCTAAGTCGCTCAATAGTTACGAGGAAAAACTAAAGCATCTCAAACTTCCACCACTTGTAAATCGAAGACGTCTCCATGATCTTGTGTTTTTGCATAAGTTGGTGAATGGTGCCATTGACAGTTCTTACTTATTAAATAAATTGAACTTTCATGCCCCTTCAAGAGCAGCTAGACCATCTTCATTTACTCCATTTGTGGAAAAATTCAGACGTACTCGTCAGGGACGCCATTCACCGATTAATAGACTGATGATGAGTTTTAATTCGTTTTACAAATCGAATTGCAGGAAAAATATTGAAAAAAAAGTAAAACAACCCAATTCTAATGTTACTATTGACATTTTTTCTAGTAATTTATCAATGTTTAAGTATATGATTGCTGATGATTTATTTAATTGCATGACATAGTACCTTAATGGATTTTTTTTTCTATAAATCTCTAATTATTATTATTATTGTTATTTTTAACTTATGTGAATAGATTTTCAATTATTAATTTTGGTTTATACTATTTAGCTTTAAAATAACAGCGATTTATTCATTGGACAATGTTAATTTAATTTAATTTCGTAATCAAATCTGATCATAAATTATTATTGTTCAGCACTTTATTGAACTAATTTGGAATTGCTTTTTAATGTATTTTAATTGTTTTGTACATTATAATAATCTTTATGTATACGTGCTTAAATCAATAGAATGAGTGTAACACCTATAATTAAGATAACGCTTAGCTTTTAAGATCTTTTGTTTACGTTTATATCTGTCTATTGTTAGTGTCTATCTTGTTGGTGTTAAATAAATAAAATAAAATAAAAATAAATGCTCTTCGGTTTAGGGTACTATTTACCTGGCTTTTTTTTCAAGACGTCACTGATTTGGTCTTGAAATGTCCGCCTAGGTCTACCCCTTCCAACACTCCCATTCACACTCGCCTTATACACTTTTTTCGTCAATCGCTCTTCACTCATTCTCTCAACATGGCCGAACCATCTCAGCATACCCTTCTCAATTTTTGTCACTACATCTTCTTTCAGACCACAACGTTTTCGTATCTCACTATTTCTTATCCTGTCACTCAGTTTAACTCCTATCCATACTTCTTAACGCTCTCATCTCAACTGCATTTATTCAGCTTTCTATAAATAGCTAAATAAATTACTAATTAAAATTAAAACAATACTATTAAATGTGCATCTTTTATATAAAATACTTTTTATTCTTAAAGTTATGCTAACGTTTACCCAAATAATTATTGTGAGAACAATATCGTTTACACTTTACCCACATTATATAACTCATAATTATATTAAAATTAAAACAATACTATTGGATATGCATTTGTTGTATAAAAAATTTATTATTTTTTGTTTTAAAGTTATTCTTACATTTAATCTAAATACATATTATGATGACATTTGTTTACGTTATAGCTACATATATAATCCGTATATTGGAACAATACTCGTACTATGTAATAATGTATCTTTTATATAAAATATTTTTTGTCTTTTCTAAATTTAATGAGATATTTATATGTGTACTTGATAACATTTAGTATTATTAGTTATTACGTCTAGTCTTACAGAATGGTTGGATATTATTTATTGGCTGCTCCGCTCTCGTTCGCACGGTGCCCGAGGTGGCAACTGAAAATCAACGTGTGAAGTTTAGGGATCTTTTTATGGTTCCTTTACTTCCTTCCACAAATGCTGAGTGGCCATCCTCTTTGTGACGGTACACTGCTGTACAGGTGTTCATAACTTTGGCAGGTGAACGTTGTGTTTTCGCCTTATTTTTATTTATTAATTTTTTAATAATAATTTTACAATTTTATTTTATTTTTACATTTAAGTTTAAATTTATAAAGTGATGATGCACTTGTTGCGTTTTTATTATTACTTTTTCTTTTTAATTTTTTTCATTTGATAAAGTTTTACTTTTTAATTTTTAAATTAATAATTTAATTTTTTCTTAAATTTTTACTTTTTATTCTTTATTGTATTTGTGCTCTTTGTTTTTATTGTATTGTGTTTGTTGTGTGCCTGTAAGCAGTGTATGTGTCTCAAATAAATGTCTTACTTACTTAATTTTAGCATGAAAGGTACGATATGGATGAAAGCGACGAAGAGTGGAAGGAGGAATGAATGATATTGATTAGTTTGATTTTATTGTCTACATATTTTAAAATTTGTTAAAATGTAATTATTTAAGGATTGTAATTGTTTATTGTAGGTACTAACACTAGATTTAAGGAACATTGTTACTAACACTATATGGGCTAGTCCCGAAATAAAAGATTTTATTTTTATTTTATTTTATTTTATTTGGGATAAAAAACAATTGTACAATAGATAAAATAAACAATTATTATAACTAAACATATCTGTTGTTGTACAACCAGCACAATTATCCTCAGATTACTCTAATGTAAATGTATCACGGTAGTTGCAGCACAAAGCATCAAACAAGAAGTAGTTACAGTCATGGTCTAAGATCCGGAATATAACAAAATCTTCCCTCATCTGTTAATTAAATGAAACAATTTTTTATAGGCTTATTTCAATATTGTGAATTTATAAAAAAAACCTCTGCCACCCTACGCCTGCTACAATTGATAATACTTAATTAGTTAATCAGTATTTTTTTATGATCTTTTCCCTCTCATGTTAATTACATGTAGTAAGCTAAAACCGGCAATATTTTATATTATATACCTTACTGTAGTAGGCACCCATCTCTATGATTGCTGTACTTACCTGCAGCCAGGTCAGAAAAGGTAGATAAATGTAGATTATTACCCTCACATGTTAATTAAAAAATCCAAGTACAATAATAAACGGCGGCGAATTCTAAACATAATAATGTTTGGCTGCCGTATTAAAAGCTAATGCAGCCAAAGATAAATAGTAAAAAGAAAAAAATTATGATGACTATGGGAGCTCATTGCGAAGAGTAAGACAGAATAATACTAATTCCTTCAACGAAAAGAGACAGCGTAAAATTCATGCGTGCACATCACAGGCTCATTTAAACATACTAGAAAATTCGAAATTTCGAAATTTTCGAAATCCCTAGTACATTTTTTTCAACTGCGGTAGGGCACAGCAGGAACTGAGGTAGGGCACAGCAGGAAGTTTCCTGCTCAAAATATGGAGCAGCTCGACTGGGGTAGTACCTCGACCTTACAGAAGACCACAGCTAAATAATACTGTTTTCAAGCAGTATTGTGTTCCTGTTGGTGAGTAACGTGACCAGAGCTCCTCCTGGGAGGGATTCGGGATAGGGTCGGCAACGCGCTTGTCATGCTTCTGGTGTTGCAGGCGTCTATAGGCTACGGTCTTACCATCAAGTGAGCCGTATGGTTGTTTGCCAACCTAGTTACATTAAAAAAAAAACCTGATTAGTATGAAGCTAATTTTCCGGGAGTAGATTCATTTTGATGAGACGAACAAAAATTCCTCTACGAAAACTCTCGATTGTGGTAGGTTCAGGCCTCGTAAGGTCATCAAAAATTATTACTAACCAGCTGATTTTTTTTTTGCTTTTAGTTAGTTAATATTTATATAATTTAATGGTAATATTGTCCTAGAAATTGCGTGGTACGTTATCCCAGTCCTACGGTCACTGCTGCTCTATCTCCTGCTAACTCTATTACCTACCACAATCGAGAGTTTTCGTAGAGGAATTTTTTGTTCGTCTCATCAAAATGAAGCTACTCCCGGAAAATTAGCTTGATTCTAATCAGGTGAAAATAATGTACTAGGGATACCGGACTAAAATAATTGATTTTCGCCTTACAATTATTTCCAAAAAAATTTGATTTCACTAATTTTCTGTTTGTAATATGTTTATAATAATGATGTGTATAATAATAAATAAAACAAATATTTTGTTTGTTTAAAAAAAAATTAATTTCACCGTATTAGTATATTTATTACAAAAAAATTAATAAATAATTGAACCATCAAGAAAATTTCACGGTAAGGGTAACTCAAAAGCATTATATATTTTTTAATATTGCACATTATTCCGTAAATTAAAAAAAAAAATATCTAAAAAATTTAGAGCAATTTTTTTGTCTTTATCTTTCTTATACTTACTCCAATTCTCATCTTCTCTCTTTCTATTCTAGTATACATTTTTCTTAAATTTTCGAAATTTCGAATTTGCGAATTTTCTAGTATGTTTAAATGAGCCTGTGATGCGCGCGCATGAATTTTACGCTGTCTCTTTTCGTTGAAGGAATTAGTATTATTCTGTCTCATTCTTCGCAATGTGCTCCCATAGTCATCGTAAATTGTATCTTTTTACTATTTATCTTTGGCTGCACCAGCTTTTAATACGGCAGCCAAACATTATTATGTTTAGAATTCGACGCCGTTTATTATTGCACTTCGATTTTTTAATTAACATGTGAGGGTAATAATCTACATTTATCTACCTTTTCTGACCTGGCTGCAGGTAAGTATAGCAATCATAGAGATGGGTGCCTACTACAGTCAGGTATATAATGTAAAATATTAACGGTTTTAGCTTACTACATGTAATTAACATGAGAGGGAAAAGATCATTAAAAAAAATACTGATTAACTAATTAAGTATTATTATGGTAGCAAGCTTAGGGTGGCAGAAGTTGTTTTTATAAATTCACAATATTTAAATCAGTCTATAAAAAATTGTTTCATCTAATTAGCAGATGAGGGAATATTTAGCTATCTCGGATTTTAGACCACATTTATCTTTGGCTGCATCAGCTTTTAATACGGCAGCCAAACATTATTATGTTTAGAATTCGCCGCCGTTTATTATTGTACTTGGATTTTTTAATTAACATGTGAGGGTAATAATCTACATTTATTTACCTTTTCTGACCTGGCTGCAGGTAAGTACAGCAATCATAGAGATGGGTGCCTACTACAGTAAGGTATATAATATAAAATATTGCCGGTTTTAGCTTACTACATGTAATTAACATGAGAGGGAAAAGATCATAAAAAAATACTGATTAACTAATTAAGTATTATCAATTGTAGCAGGCGTAGGGTGGCAGAGGTTTTTTTTATAAATTCACAATATTGAAATCTGCCTATAAAAAATTGTTTCATCTAATTAACAGATGAGGGAAGATTTACCTTCTCGGATCTTAGACCATATGCAAAAGTTTAAATAATGAAAATAAAAAGGATTCACAAATTATAGTAGGGTAAGGTCGGTAACGGTGGCTCAGTCGGGTACACTGACTCACGCCTATATTTCCTATACAGAACAGTAATATCCATCTGTCTGTTACACTAATCGGTAGCGTTAGACACGCAAACATGTATAAACCAATTTTCCGTCATCTTTGACGCTGCTTGGAAGTGAAATATGTATTAATGTGTTTTCGTGAATGAAAAATTACTTTCCAAGGTAAATTTCATTAGTTTTTATTCATTTATATTTAAAGATTGATCGATCGTTATTATTTTGATGGAAAGTGACGTTGATACTCTAGACAGTGGCATAGATTCATTTACCATAAAGCAAACTAGATGATATTTGTGAGCCATTGAATTCATAAATGGCAACGACGTGTTCAGTGGCTCAAATAACAAATTTAAAAGGTACACAGTGGCCGCGTTCCAGATGACGATCCCAACGCTCTAGGGGCGTTTCACCTAAACCTAAAGCCCTCGGGCGTTCCAAGCGGATGTTTGACGTCATAGATGACGTCACTGCTCGCGACCGCAGAACGCTCGCTTCGCCCCTAAAATATACTTGGGTCGAAGTTGGCTTTCACAACTGTCAATGTCAAATTGTGAATGTTATGAAATATGAATATTGATGTTTAGGTTATCACTAAAAGGGTATTCCACTATGTTTGAAAAAGTACTTCAAAATGTTGATTTTCTAATAAAAAGCCACAAAAAAAATGTATTTCGGCAAAATAAACACGCTTTCATGCCATAAAATTAAATTTTAAACCTTTTTTATTACCGCGAAAACGCTACAGCCACAGCACTTTGGTGACGTAATATGTGCAATAACAAAAGTGTTTGACGTATGTAAGAGAGTAACATAGCCTACAATTACTATGACAGCCATCAACAAATTACTAATGAATGCATATTATTTCAGTTGGAACAAGATATGAAGGGTTATTATACGAAAGAACACAACTATTTCTGCTTGAAGTTAAAATTGATAGATATTAGATATGTACCGTAGCTGTTGACAGCACTTTGTTATTGCCCATATGACGTCACACGGTGGCGGCTCGTGTTTTAGGTCACGTGATATACAGATTAAAATATACGACTTTTAATTTCAATATAATAAATCAATAATGTGCTTTTATGATTCCAAATCAGAATATTATGGTGTATTTCTATATAAATTTTAAATTTTATCAAATTTTATAATTTATTTTTCACTACGGAAAGTACCCTATTCGGCAAAAACGCAACGATAATTTTCCGGGAATCCATGTTGAATTAAGTTTTACTCCAATCCATACGAAATATTTAAAAGGACCAAGATTTTTAAAATAATACTTTTGAAAAATTAATACCTACTATATAAGATTCAGAATCTTATTGCAGTAGAAGTAACATATGCTCTTTGCTCCACAGAGTACATTATATAGGTATGCTTTGCTCTTTGGCGCAGACTGCGACACAGTTCCACCTCAAAGTAATCGATTAAAGCGGCATCTAGTGATTGTTTGGTGTCGATTTGTGGTAAAACAGTTCTGTAATTAAGCATTATTTTTATAGATGTCGCTTCTACTCGTATCAAATTGTCTAGGATGAAGTATACTCTGGATGTGACAAGCGCGCCACACCCGAAAGGGACAAACATAAAAGTATATAAGATGTCAGGGTTGCCAGCCCTACCAAAATTTCCCCGTATTCTTCAGGAATTTACGATAAACCAGTAATAATAACAATAATATTATTATTACAAGTAGTAATAACTGCCGCGACAATGCGATTGACTTGCATAGCGCAAACGCCCTTATGGTTTATTCATATGAATCAATATTTTCTGATATTGCAATTTGTAAAATAATGGAATACAAATGGTCGTGCATTCGCCTTGAAATTTCACCGGGCACTGATTTTTACTAAATAATGTGTTTTTCAGTCTATGTTGTATTCTGTTTTTTCGATTTTTTAATGAATTTATTTTATTCTGCTTTTGAGTTTTGATAGTCGCATGAAATACGACAGTAATATCTTGTAAGATGTGGTCTGAAAAAATGTTCTGTTTTTTAACTCTTAATCGAACCTGGGAGTTGAACGGAACTTATTTAGCATGATTTCATGAAAAAAAAAAATGAAACAAGTTACTCCAAATTTAAGTTTTTATTAATATACTTTATATATTCTTACAAATAAGAACAGAAGTTATTTTTTTTTAAAACAAATTTATTTCTACCCTAAAGAATACAATTTACAAAAACGAATCTACTTTGAAAACAATTTAACATACCAAAATTAAACGAAAAGTAAAAATGTAAGACCTCTAGAACAATTACGTACCAAGATAACCAAAATCTAATGGACAGAATAACGTTATACAAAATGTAACAATTAATCCGTTTTGCATGAATTCATTATCGAAAGAGTCGAGGTTAAGCTACTAACAGGATACAACAAGTGTACCGTGACAAGCCAGAGCCAAGACTGATTTAGCCGCGGTTGCACCGATTGTTTTATACACGACAGACAATGACTCGAATAATAGAATGAGTGAGGATATAGTACGCGCGACGTATCTTGACGAGACTGAACATAGGCTCTGCGAACTTTTGCGCATGTACACTCACGAAGAAAACTGTCATTACCAATTTTTATTTTTATTTGTCTTTTTCTTATTTATTGAATTTTTTGTTCAATTACAATAAAATATAGCATAGATAATCGGATCAGTATTTGCGAAGATTACCCCCTACATAGAAACAAAGCTATAAACTTTACCTCTTTATAATATTAGTATAGATGGATATTACGAAATTAACACACACTTAACTACTCAGGGTCTTATCGACTTACATGAGTTAAAATAATAAATAACACAGCTTTCCACATCACCACGGAGGTACTGTGTCGTCGATGCGTTCCCATTATTTTACATAGCGGGATCCCCAGTAGGCCTACACCGACGTATCTGATGGCGCTGAAGCTTTCTATATATGAGTACTATTACTATATACAGAAAAAATATGAACATCTATATCGACGGTCCAGGATGTAAATTTTAGCCTAATAAAAGTAACTAACCTGTTCGACGATATGAAGTGTAGGGATCGAGAATGGTTTTAAATATGTCGTATTTCGAGCAGTTTTTCTAAAACAACTTTGTTCAAAATGTCTAGAGCATATCCGAGTATATTTGGTTGGTTGCCAGTTTGGTCGCCCAGTGGAACGAATCCATAATTGGCGAATTGCAGAGTCCTTTGGAAATCTGTAACATCAGTTTCATTAATATGAAATTTAAGATTGAATAAAAAATACCGCACTTTTAGGGTAATTTATCAGTTACCTCGGCTGGTATCCCTAAAAAATCTATAACCTGAGCAAATTATAAAGTACTTAAAAATGGCGGACCAGCCTAACGTTTGTTTCGAGGATGACAAATTAACCTTACCACTTAATTTTGTCGGTTAATATATATTTATTATTATGATGATAAATACCGTTTTCATAAATTATTTCTGTTTATAATAACTTGTTAATATACTAGGACTCTCATTCTGTTAATATTTTTGCCTAACAAGTCATATTTTTATCAAAAAAATTGTACTTACGTATGAAAGGTTATGTCTTGTGATTTCGTCTCCGTACGGCTTTTACAGCCGATTATATAACATATAACCATGATTAATGATAACTCTTATACAACACTCAACTACGTCTTAGTTTCACAACTTAAATTACTGTAAATCACTTAAATCACATAAATTCACGAAGTAAATATCGGTCTCAACTGATTTGTTGGTCGCAACTTCAGTTGTGTGTGACCAACAGAAACTCTGACAAAGACAAAAAATGTTGTTTGTGTCCTTTTCACCCCTTACAGTTTTCGTATGTTGTGGTTTCGTTCACACACGGTAATGATAATTGCGTAGCACATCCAGAGTATACTTCATCCTAGCAAATATTTTACTTTTAATATTTAATAAAACAGTCTAGAATTATATCTAATAGATCTAAAAATTACACAAAATTGATTAATAAACTAGAACATATATACTAAAACTAAAATATATGCTAAAACAATGAAGCTAAAACTAAAAACCTTAAAAAATATAATATAATAATTAAAATATATTATTAAAAGAAGTCCCTTTAGGCAAGGTTCCGAAGATACTGGCAGCGTTCCCCCTTTGGATGGCTAGACTAATTCTTTGTCCGAGGTAGCTGCCAGCACTTCGGTCTCCTGTGATGTCGACTAACCTTTTTGCTATTTCCTTAAAGAGCTTTATGGCGCTAGGACCCCACGGACCAAGGGTCTCGACACCGAATGGGACAAAATCATATTCGGGGCCAAGACCCCTGTATTTACCTTGTTTAGCCTTTTCAGCCGCTTCACAAGCCGCACCAGCTCTGTTGTTGGTTCCATGTAGATGGGAAGGGGCCAGCGTGTCTGAACAGGTTGCATCCCATACCAGCACCCTGCCCATCTTCCATGGAATCAAACTCATACCGTCCGGTCTCTTGCCATCGTCTCTTGCAACACCAGACGGCTCAAGTATACTTGGTACGTTGACGGTGGCAAGGGACCGGCGTATAATATCGTTTAGTGCGGCATGTCTCGAGAAGCGGCCTGCACTTTTTTGGCATGACAGACCGTGATTTCCTAGCTTGTCGACATCACTGCCACAGGGACATTTATGAGGAGCGCAGACCGGAACCCCAAGCCGTAGACAGGTTGCGATTCTGAGCGTGTCAGGCTCAAGAAATGTTCCTGTATTTGACGAAGGGTACGCGTGAAGCCAGTAGCCGGCCTCATGCGTACCCACTGCCAAAAGCCTGGCACGCACTGAACCTGTACTACAGCTTAAAAGTCTGTCAAAGGTAAATTTACAGTTTATGTCGTCCCAGCTCCTCTGTGAATTTGTAGAAACTGGAAAATTTTGACCTGGGCATGCAATTAGCCAGCATAAAAATGTTTCTAATCAAAAATTATGGCTGACCTAAAACTCCATTGAAACAATTGTATTTTAATGTTATTTTAACAATTGTAAGTCCACTACCACCACCACCACTTCAGCCTATCACAGTCCACTGTTGGACATAGGCGTCCACAAGTTCGCGCCCGACATTATGACGCGAACTCATGTGTTTTGCCCATAGTCACCACGCTGGGCAGGCGGGTTGGTGACCGCAGGGCTGGCTTTGTCGCACCGAAGACGCTGCTGCCCGTCTTTGGCCTGTGTATTTCAAAGCCAGCATGGATGGTTATCCCGCCATCCGTCGGCTTTTTAAGTTCCAAGGTGGTAGTAGAACTGTGTTATCCCTTAGTCGCCTCTTACGACACCCACGGGAAGAGAGGGGGTGGCTACATTCTTTAGTGCCGTAACCACACAGCACAGCACAATTGTAAGTCAGCAAATCATAATTAAAATTAATTTCTTTAAATATGTATATTCTTAGATAAAAAGAAAACATAAATTATTATTTTGCCTATTTCTTTTTTTTTATGGTAACTCTCGTAAACGTCACAGTGGACATTGTTTAAGACTGTAATAAAACTGAATATAATGCTTAACACCTTGTGTTAGTTTTCATTTTCGTATAAACAAATTTCCATCGACAACTATGGTGACCATGCGTGATGCGTCACTTTATTCACTTTTATTGATATTAAAGAAATGTTTGTGTTATAAATACTATTTGTTGTTCAAGCCAGCCAGTCGGGCGCGGGCCAGTCGGGCGCGTGCTGCGCGGCGCGCAAGCACGCCGGCCCCAGACTGCTCTAGCTGCTAGTGTCACCCCCCCCCCCCCGCCTGTGTTCCGTGGCACTGGTATCCCTAACCCCAGATCCTATTCTCACATAAATCCTTCCCACTTATCCTTCTTCGTCATGCCGTGTGGTTTCCGGCTTAGAAGAACGGTTCCACCCCGTTTCTTCCTAGGGAGTCGTAAAAGGCGACTAAGGGAACTCAACTAGACCTTCTAGTTTTGCGTAGATGTTCACCATCCAGGAAATGAAAAATTCCGATATTAAACCTGGATGGGATCTCCGTTAGGCGTTCTCGCAGCTGATTCCTGCAACCGAACTGGCTCCGCACGTATCGGCTTGCCGTTCCTGCGGACTAAGTCAGCTAGGTCGAGAGGGTAGGCGTGGGTCTTGGGCAACCCTGCGTTTTCCTTAATCTGTGTCCCGGGCGACGCAGTGTCTGTGGAGAGGTCACTCTGCCCACGACAGCTCTGCTGCGTGGAAAACAACACGGGGAGTGGCAGTGACCGGTTATAAGTCCGCACATAATAGGCGTCAAGTGCGGGCGCCACGGGTCACTCTCGTCAGTGGGAGGGTCCATCGAAGACCCATTGATCGGTTACCGCCCGCTTAAGCCGGGCAGCCCCCGGCCAATTAGGTTCCGATCCGTCTCGGCGTGGATTTGCTTCTTTAGGGTGTAGGAAGCACTAGTAAACCTAGAAAGTCCATGTCGTTACCTATCACACCTGGATCTAAGCAGAAGTCAACACACAATAAAAACCTTACACTTTCCATGCGTTTATCGACATGGAATGTCCGTACGATGAGGACAGGCTTCCCGGACACCAATGGAAGCTCAAATGGCGCTGACTACCTGCGCAAAACTGCCCTAATCAATGTTGAGCTCAAAAGACTCAATATAGCGATTTCCGCACTGCAAGAGACCAGATTACCGGACGAAGGCTCAATACGCGAGGCCTCATATACATTTTTCTGGAAGGGAAAGGACTCTACTGCCGCACGTGAGCATGGCGTTGGTTTCGCGATCCGTAATGATCTACTTTCTGCAATCGAAACTCCTCGAGGAATCTCGGAGCGCATTATGGTGTTGAGGATGCGAAGCAACTGTAGCTTTGTTACTTTAATCTCCGCATATGCCCCAACACTAGTTTCACCTGATGAAGCCAAAGACCAATTTTACGACCAACTCACTGAGACGGTACGTAGCGTAAGTTCTAGTGACAGACTTTACATCTTGGGTGACTTTAACGCCCGGGTCGGCCAGGACAGCTCTGCTTGGCCCGATTGTATGGGTCCTCACGGCATCGGAAAGCTCAACGAGAACGGACAACGTTTACTTGAGTTTTGCTCGAGCCAATTGCTGTGTGTGACCAACACATATTTCAAGGGTAAACTAATGCGTAAAGTGTTTTGGAAGCACCCTCGCTCTGGTCACTGGCACCAGCTAGACCTAGTCCTCACCAGAAAGAAAGACCTCCGTGAAACCATTCACACGCGTACATTCCACAGCGCGGACTGTGGCACTGATCATTCCCTAGTTGTAGCACGTGTAGCCCTGATCCATAAAAAGATACATTCGTCCAAACCACCTGGTAAAAAGAAATTAGATCTTTCTAAAACTAGGCATGACGATTTGATTCGTGATTTTGAGGATCTGGTACGTAAGGAGACTGCAGCTTGGGACGTAAACGCGACCGTCGAAGACGAATGGAATAAAGTCAAAACTCTTCTCACGCAAACAGCTGCCAAAGCTTTCGGCTATCAGAGAGCTAAGTCTCAAGACTGCCACCACTACCACCACTACAGCCTATCACAGTCCACTGTTGGACATAGGCCTCCACAAGTTCGCGCCCGACATTATGACGCGAACTCATGTGTTTTGCCCATAGTCACCACGCTGGGCAGGCGGGTTGGTGACCGCAGGGCTGACTTTGTCGCACCGAAGACGCTGCTGCCCGTCTTTGGCCTGTGTATTTCAAAGCCAGCATGGATGGTTATCCCGCCATCCGTCGGCTTTTTAAGTTCCAAGGTGGTAGTGGAACTGTGCTATCCCTTAGTCGCCTCTTACGACACCCACGGGAAGAGAGGGGGTGGCTACATTCTTTAGTGCCGTAACCACACAGCACACCAACCAAGTCTCAAGACTGGTTCACTGAAAATTTAGAGCAACTTTCACCCTTGCTTGACTCTAAACGCGACGCTGCTCTTGCTTACCGTCTGAACCCTAGTCCAAAGACGCGCGAAGAGCTTACAAATTCTAAAGCAGCTATACAGCGTAGCACACGCCACTTCGCAAAAGTCCATTGGATCAATATTTGCCGCAACATCCAAGCGTGTGCAGACTCGGGAAACTTTAGCGGTGTGTACTCTGGTATAAAACAGGCCATTGGCCCTGTTCCCAAAAAGACAGCTCCCCTTAAAGAAGCGGACGGCTCTGTTATTACAGATAGTCACCGTCAAATGGAACGTTGGGTAGAACATTTCACCAGTCTCTATGCGATTCCAGTCAGCATCGAACCCGAGGCTGTTCAGAGCATTCCTAAATTGGATACTTGGAGTCAATTAGACGACCTACCTACTATAGGGGAATACCATATTGCTGTAAAGCAGCTTAAGCGCGGCAAGAGTCCAGGTAGTGATGGAACTCAAGCAGAAATTCTTAAACTTAAGTGCGTGTCACCTATTCTGCACAATCTGCTGTGTAAGTGCTGGGAAGCGGGGTGCGTGCCTCAGGATATGCGTGATGCTAACATCATCACATTATACAAAGGGAGAGGAGATCGCGGCGATTGCAATTCCTACCGTGGCATTTCCCTTTTGAGCATTGTCGGCAAGCTATTTGGACGCGTTATATTAGGAAAGCTCCAAAAACTTGCAAATCGCGTATATCCTGAGGCACAGTGTGGTTTTCGCCCGCAGCGTTCCAAAGTGGATATGATTTTCTCCCTTCGTCAACTACAGGAGAAGTGCAGATAGCAGAAAACGCCATTGTATATGGTGTTTGTAGACTTGAATAAGGCCTTCGATACCGTCAGCAGGGAGGGTCTTTATACTGCACTGAAATGCATTGGGTGTCCACCGAAACTCTTGAGCCTCGTTCAATCCTTTCACGAGGGTATGAAAGGCACTGTCGTTTTTGATGGCCAAACGTCTGATAAGTTCGTAGTGCGTAGGGGTGTCCGTCAGGGCTGCGTGTTAGCTCCTACCCTGTTTGGTATATTCTTTTCGCTTATCTTAAAAACTGCTTTCGGCGACAACCAACAGGGTATCCACCTTCATACAAGAGTAGACGGAAAGCTATACAACATCTCACGGCTTCAAGCTAAAAGAAAGCGTAATGACCTTTTCGTCGACTCTTTGTTATTTGCTGATGATGCAGCTTTCGTGGCAAACTCAGTAATCAGTTCTCGAGCTTCAAACAATCATGGACAAATTTTCCAAAGCATGCACTCTGTTTTCCATGTCTATAAACCCCAAAAAAACTGTGGTGCTAGCGCAAGGCAGTGCAGAAATACCTGCAATAATGCTGGATAGCACTACCTTACAAGTGGTGGATAAGTTCTGCTACCTGGGATCGGCTGTCTCGAACAATCTCTCTCTAGAAGCAGAAATCAATACTCGTATCGGGAAAGCGGCGACTATGTTCGGGCGGCTCAGTACAAGAGTGTGGAACAACAAACATCTTACCAACAGGACCAAGATGATAGTATTCCAGGCTTGTGTCTTGAGCACACTCTTGTACGGAGCGGAAACATGGACGTCTTATGCAAAGCAAGAACGCCAAATCAACACTTTCTATATGCGCTGCTTACGGACTATCCTGGGTATAAGTTGGAAAGACAGAGTGACCAACGAGAGGGTTCTAGAAATAGCGCAGCTACCTAGTCTTACTGCCATGCTTAAACAGCGTCGGCTGCGTTGGTTGGGGCATGTGCACCGGATGGATCCCTCCCGACTTCCACGGCAGATCATGCTCGGCGCAATTATTGCGGATGCAAAGAGGGACGTTGGGAGGCCTTTGCTTCGTTTTAAAGACTGCGCCAAGCGCGATATGGTGGCTTTTAACATAAACCACAATAACTGGGAAAAACTAGCCGAGAACAGAGACCAATGGCGTAAGAGCGTGAAGGATGGTCAAAAACACCATGATGAAGCCTGGTTTGGACTCTTATCGAACAGGAGAATCAAAAAACATCAAAACAGCGACAATTATGACACTAGCGCATCTTTTCCCTGTTCGGTGTGTGGTAGAGTCTGCCGCTCCCGTATCGGCTTGTACAGCCATCAGAGAAAATGCTCTTCAGGCACTGTTTGAATCGTCTGTAATAGACGTAAAGGCCTATGATGATTGTTGTTCAAATAAAAATAAAATATTAAATTTAAAATAATTGTAATGACATTATTTGGACTGTATTTACTTGCCAACTGTAACAAATATATCATTAAGGTAAATTAATAAATAAATAACTCGTACTATTTGTATTGTTTACTAGCTGTGCCCGCGACTTCGTCCGCGTGGAATAGTGACTTTGGACAGCATTTTTTCAATACATGTTTTGGTTTATTTTCGATTCTATGCACCGTCGTTTGGTTATTTACATGTTCAACGTGATTCTTTCAATTGGCATAACTTTTTATTTATGAACCGATTGACATAAAACAAACACTAAATGTTAAGTGCAGCCTAGCACAATATATTAGTGAAAACTACTCCTAAATTGGATAAGCCGTTTATGAGATGACAGACAAACACATTTCTGAAACAGACAAAAATTCTAACAATCATTGTTTTGTGTGCTATTTGCGTTGATAAAGGTCCCAATAATATTTTTTCTATATATCTTCCATGTACAGAAAGCGATATGTTACATTTTTATTATATGTATTGATTTTGTAATCCATCCCTTGTGCAAATGTTTGTATATTGACATGAAAAAGAAATAATAAATGTAATAATATAATATTTATTATTTATTCATTATAAATAAATCTAATAATATAATAATAGTCGTAAATACTAGTGTCAGATTTTTCAAGTTTCCAAATCTTAATGTCACCCTATTAGAAAGGGACACAAGGCCTCCGTACTAACTATCTCTGTCGGCTCGTTTTTCAGCTGCGAGTGCTCTGTCCTGTGTAAAATTTAATCACTTTTAAATACATTTGAAATAAATTGATGTCTTAAAAAAATCAATTATATACCCTATATAAATGTAATTTGCGACAGAGAGTTAGTACGGAGGCCTTGTGTCCATTTCTAATAGGGTGACATTAAGATTTGGAAACTTGAAAAATCTGACACTAGTATTTACGACTATTATTATATTATTAGATTTATTTATAATGAATAAATAATAAATATTATATTATTACATTTATTATTTCTTTTTCATGTCAATATACAAACATTTGCACAAGGGATGGATTACAAAATCAATACATATAATAAAAATGTAACATATCGCTTTCTGTACATGGAAGATATATAGAAAAAATATTATTGGGACCTTTATCAACGCAAATAGCACACAAAACAATGATTGTTAGAATTTTTGTCTGTTTCAGAAATGTGTTTGTCTGTCATCTCATAAACGGCTTATCCAATTTAGGAGTAGTTTTCACTAATATATTGTGCTAGGCTGCACTTAACATTTAGTGTTTGTTTTATGTCAATCGGTTCATAAATAAAAAGTTATGCCAATTGAAAGAATCACGTTGAACATGTAAATAACCAAACGACGGTGCATAGAATCGAAAATAAACCAAAACATGTATTGAAAAAATGCTGTCCAAAGTCACTATTCCACGCGGACGAAGTCGCGGGCACAGCTAGTAAACAATACAAATAGTACGAGTTATTTATTTATTAATTTACCTTAATGCTATATTTGTTACAGTTGGCAAGTAAATACAGTCCAAATAATGTCATTACAATTATTTTAAATTTAATATTTTATTTTTATTTGAACAACAAATAGTATTTATAACACAAACATTTCTTTAATATCAATAAAAGTGAATAAAGTGACGCATGGTCACCATAGTTGTCGATGGAAATTTGTTTATACGAAAATGAACACTAACACAAGGTGTTAAGCATTATATTCAGTTTTATTACAGTCTTAAATAATGTCCACTGTGACGATTACGAGAGTTACCGTAAGAAAAAAAAGAAATAGGCAAAATAATAATTTATGTTTTCTTTTTATCTAAGAATATACATATTTAAAGAAATTAATTTTAATTATGATTTGCTGACTTACAATTGTTAAAATAACATTAAAATACAATTGTTTCAATGGAGTTTTAGGTCAGCCATAATTTTTGATTAGAAACATTTTTATGCTGGCAATATGAAAGAACGAGACACAAGGCCTCCGTTGTGACTATCTCTCTCGGCTCGTTTTTGCATTTGTATAATGCGCAACCGAATATAATACTTAATTCGTTGACTTAGTGTTCATTTTCGTAAATACAAATTTTCAGAGTACTATGTCCTGTTAGTAGGTATTAAGTCCATGACTAAAACGAACACGAAGTTTTTGAATTTTGACATTTAATATGTGAAAAGAGAATAAGATAGGTACTTTTGTACTAAAACTATTTGTAATTATATTTATAATATTGTAAATAACTATGTAGAATGTTTATTAATAAAGTATTGTACTTGTAAGTAATTTGATGACTGCAAATTTTCAAAAGTGAAAACTGTTTTCAAGTGTGTAATCCGATGAGCTCTCGTTTTGAATTTCAATTCATATTAGTTTTTGTTTGATATTGTTGAGTTTTAGGTTGTTTTTGTGTTTTTGGTACGTTTGTGTTTTATATGAACTATAAAAATAAATGATATTAAGTTTTAATCAATTGTTTTATTTTAAACTGTTCTTACTTTTTCTTTATTATGTAAATATCATATCTATCATCAGGTTTGCTAAACATAAAATCCATTACATAAATCACTCCTTTTGCGGGACTGATTTGTAATAGATTTTATTAAACCTGATTCGATACAGGAAAACTAATTAAATAAAATAACTAAGGTATACCTCGCGCGTTATAACGTGGCACGACTGAAGTTCGCGCAGAAGGCTGCGCAGTAACATTTTTTAAGGGACCGGGGGGAAGGCGATTTTGGCATGAGACTAGTGGTGGTTAATATAGCGTATAGCATAAAAGTATAGCATGCTAAATGTTTATAGCATATAGCATTTGCTATACCGACTATGACTTCGCGCTAAATTTATAACGTCTCAAACGCTAAACGTACACAGCGCGCTGCAGCGAGGCTAGAGCGGGATAACATTACTTTTTAGCGTTTTCGAACTTTTACGTATGTCCACTCGAGAAAAAAAAACTGTTATTACCAATTTTTATTTTTATTATAAATCAATGTACGAATAAAATTTCCCTAATACAGTGACCAATAAAATAAACATCATAACACTTTAAGATGCTACAAAAATAACTTACCTATATAAATTCAAAATTCAATTTCAATACCTCACCTTTCGATAGTGGCAGATTTTTATCACAAACAACACAATAATATTTACACTTACCTATTATTAATTATTATTTAATCACTGTCGTTGTCGCTGCAAAATCAAATCACACTTAATACTAACACTAAATAAAACAAAATTAATACTAACACTAGATAAAACAATTAAAACTAAATAAAACAAACTGAATACTATAACACTAATAAACTAATTACTAATACTAATAATAATAATTTGGAAAATCCAAAAGTGCACGCCTCACACGCTCATTGTGTTACGAATTGAAATTAATAATAATTGCCTAAAAGAGAAATCAATTGAAAAAAATATTATTATTTTTTGTGTCGATTTTGCAAGATAAAATCGTTCTTATATGTTAAGGTAGGCACTAAATTATCGCTGAGCCTGCTTAGCTAACCTATCTTTTTCTCGTTCGCTTTGTCTAAAATCATCGTTTTGACGAACTTGAGACATTCGACATTTTTTTTTTGAGCAAGGTTTACATCATCCTTATTAGGAATTTGAGCAGAATAGATTCCACTATGTTTATTTCCAAGACAGCAGCTTTCAGGTTTATTCAGCTCAATCATAACATCATCTTTATAATTTTTCGAAAGACTCATATTTTTTACGACGTTCTCTTTTATAATCACGTTGTAACTGATCACGTTTTCTTGCAGAGTTTTTATTTTCTTTTGGCATTTTATATTATCGAAAATCTGTCGACACGTCACGAAACATAGATACAATTTTAACTTCACTGCCAAAAATATCAATAATGTCGCTAGATGCAGCAGAAGTTATTTAAAAAATAAATAGTTCATGAAAAAGGAGAGAGGAAAAAAATAGACGGTGATAATTTTTATGAAAGAAACCCAGAAAATCTTTCGAATTTCGTTAATATCTTTAAAACAGTTAAGAGTTCAGTCATAATAAGAAAAAGAGTTCAGTATTATTCAAAAGGAATAATTACAATTAATTGGCGTCTCTACATATATAGACTTTTTATATAAATAATAATAAAAACCTCTTTTTATCATTTTAATAAAAATATTTTTTGATAGTTGTCAAAGAATTTGATTTTAAGCTCTTCTTGTTAATATTTTACATTTTGCTACTTGATTCATTTTTATATTATAACAATTCATTAATAAAAAGTCTGCGGAGTTAGCGAATATTTTATCATCCGCTCATCCATTCGCAAAACCGAGCTCATTTGCTAAACTGGTGGTCATTCGCTAAGCTGGTAACCTCGAGCTTGAACGGCAACGCAGGCTTCGCAAGCATCACCGCAGACAGTTCCAACTCACCGAGAGCTATGCAGCATCTGGTTCCACTGGCCCGCCAACCGGCTATTGACCTTCGGTCTCGGAGGAGAGTAATGTGGCGTGTTTTTGATAGTCGTCAAAGAATTTGATTTTAAATTTTTCTTGATAATTTGTTTTTCAATTTAGTAAGTAAAATTATGTACGTACACGTAGCACGTTATCTTATAATTATATTTTATATTTTGCTACTTGAATATATTGTTTTTCTATTATCTTATAATTATATTTTGTATTTTGCTACTTTTTTATATTTTGCTACTTGAATATTGTTTTTCTATCATTATTATTCTTCAATAAAGAGTCAGCTAAAATAGATAACATCTTATTATTTATCCGCTCGTTCAATAGCTTATACATTTCGCTAAAATTGTTTATATTTTTCTAAAACGAGAAGACAACTAAAAGTGCACATACCAACGGACAGCTGTAGATATATTATTTGATTACATTTTTTTGTTATATATATTAAAGGGCTTAATCCACCACGCTGCTCCAATGCGGGTTGGCGGATGCCTTACCATACATAATACGATAATACGATACCTTACCATACACTTTCAATATCATTGAAGTAATACGGTACCAAATTTCGAATCGATAGGACATATGGAAGGTAATTAAATTCCCTCATCAACTATTAAAGAGCTGATGATCTTCGAACGGCTGATCAGGTCATGGTTACCCTACCATATACTTTCAATATCATTAAAGTAACACGCTACCAAATTTCGAATCGATAGGACATAAGGAAGGTAGTCAGATCCCCTCATCAACTAGAAAAAAGTACCACAGACAGATACACAGATACGTTAAACTTATACCACCCCTCGTTTTGCGCCGGGGTTTAAAAAAGAAAAAATATTTATGAAAGAAACCCAGAAAATCTTTCGAATTTCGTTAATATCTTTAAAACGGTTAAGAGTTCAATCATAAAAAGATATACAGTTCATCCTTAGAGTGACTGATGTATTATTCAAAAGAAATTATTACAATTAATTGTTTATATTTTTCTAAAACGTGAAGACAACAAAAGGGCACAGACCAACGGACAGCTGACATATCACTTTTTAATTACGTTTTTTTTGTTATAAATATTAAACAAAATGAAAAGAAAATACGCTGACTTTATAGATTAACATGTCTAGTTTCCGAAACAACCTTTTTTTTTTAAATTTAGTGCCTAACTTAACGTATAAGAACGATTTTATCTTGGAAAATGGACACAGAGCCGTCTTTCGATAGTAAAGCACACCCACACGCTTAAGCGTGTGACGCGTGCAAAAATTAACATTTAACAACAATAAAAACGAAAACTTTTGTAGCCGATAGTTTTAAAGACAGAGATAGTGGCACGAATACTAACGTGTGACTGAGACAGATTACCGTATATCGAGCATTTCCGAATAAGCACGAAGCTGTATGAAGTAAGCAAGAAGGGATGTGCAATACGCGCGCCTGAGGGTGTTGTTTAATCGATTTTTATTGAAATCGATTAAAATTAAGTCATAAAAATAAATTTATTTTTAATTTTAAAAGGTTTTAAATTTTCTCAAATAGTTGTTACTTAAGTAGTCGTTAATAGGTAACTGATATTCAAGTAAATCGTGTCTTTCAACTGAGAAAATTTAATATTTGTAGTTTTTTTTTATTAATGTTGAAATCTCGTTTATTAATGACAAAATTAACTATATTTGTAAATCTAATAATATATTATATCGTTTAATATCTTATATAAACAAAAATCAATAAATCCTAAATAAAACTAATCGATTGCGCAATTCGGTTGATTAAAGGATCGATTGTGTTTACATATGGTTAACAATGTGCTATAAAGATAGCATATAAAATAGCATGCTAAAAAAATTTAGCATTTAGTCTATAGCATATTTTTAGTTTATAGCAGATTTGAACATCACAGCATGAGACGCATGCGGGGAGGCTAGGGATTGACCATATGTAAACACAATCGACCGTTTAATCAACCGAATTGCGCAATCGATTAGTTTTATTTAGGATTTATTGATTTTTGTTTATATAAGATATTAAACGTATTAGATTTACAAATATAGTTAATTTTGTCGTTAATAAACGAGATTTCGACATTAATTTAAAAAAAAAACTACAAAAATCAAATTTTCTCAGTTGAAAGACACGATTTACTTGAATATCAGTTATCTATTAACGACTACACTATTTGAGAAAATTTAAAACCTCCTTTTAAAATTAAAAATAAATATATTTTTATGACTTAATTTTAATCGATTTCAATAAAAATCGATTAAACAACACCTTATTGCACATCCCTTTTTGCTTACTTCATACAGCTTCGTGTTTTTTCGGAAATGCTCGGATACGGTAATCTGTCTCAGTCACACGTTAGTATTCGTGCCACTATCTCTGTCTTGAGCACTATCGGCTACAAAAGTTTTCGTTTCTAATGTTGTTAATTTTTATTATTAGTATTAGTAATTAGTGTTATAGTATTCAGTTTGTTTTATTTAGCTTTAATTGTTTTATCTAGTGTTAGTATTAATTTTGTTTTATTTAGTGTTAGTATTAAGTGTGTTTTGATTTTGGGATTTTCCCCCTCAGCGACAGTGATTAAATAATAATTAATAATAAGCGTAAATATGTGTTAAATAATAATAAGTGGTAATGTATATAAAAAGTATTAAGTGTAAATATTATATATTGTGTTGTTTGTGATAAAAATCTAGCTGCCACTATCGAAAGGTAAGGTATTGAAATTGAATTTTTAATATAAAAGTTATTTTTGCAGCATCTTAAAGTGCTATGATGTTTATTTTATTGGTCACTGTATTAGGGAAATTTTATTCGTACATTGATTTATAATAAAAATAAAAATTGGTAATGACAGTTTTTTTTCGTGAGTGTACATGCGCAAAAGTTCGCAGAGCCTATGTTCAGACGTGCCAAGATATTTCGCGGGTACTGTAGTAAGGTACGTATAATAGGTAGGTACTTATATATACCTATATATAGGTTATGCTTATGGCACCGTAGTTTGCACCAAACATCCACCAGAGGCGCTACTTTCCATACTTGCAAAAAAAATAGCGGAGTTGGCTCTCTTTTCCCGTATACTTACGTATACTTACTGTACTCTGTGGTTCCACTACCACCTTGAAACTTAAAAAGCCGACTGATGGCGGACCATCCAACTACTGGCTTCGAAATACACAGGCCGATGACAAACCAACCACCTACCCGCCTGCCCAGTGTGGTGACTATGGGCAAACAAAAGACATGAGTTCATGCCATTTTTGGCATGAACTTGGGGAGGCCTATGTCTAGCAGTGGACTGCGATGGGCTGAAGTGAAAAAAAAAGTTGAAACGAAGATAGGTTTAAAGAACTTTATTTCTCATAAGAATTTACATTCACTTAAAATGAGATACAATGACATTTTTTTATACAATTGTAAGAAGACAGTTTTAATATCTGGGCCGTTGGATATAGAAGGCTTTCTTATTTACTATAGTGAGGATACAATATGATTTTTTAGTTTGGTTTTAAATGATTTTATACTATCACATAGTTTTATTAATTCATCTGGTAGTTTGTTAAACAGCTGTACTCCTTCAAACAGAATTGTTTTTTTACCATAATTACTTCTTACATTATCAATATGAAGTTTATATTTATTTCTTAAATTCGAAATATGCGATCTCTCATAAATCGTTATTTCTGATTGCACGGAACCTGATTTAATTTTTTGATTAGAATGCATGTATTGTATGTGTAAAGTTGTGATATATTCATTATTTTTGTATTATTATAAAGTTGTGTCGTTGTATATATGTTTATAATCTGGTAAATGATATAGTTTTGCATCGGATTCCGACGTGATCCACGTCTCAGTGAATATACACAAGTGCGTAGTTTTCGGTATCGCTTTAAGTATACATTTTATCTCATCGAGCTTACCTTGTTTGCGAATACTACGTACATTGGCATACAATATTCTTAGTGATGACGAATGTAAGGGAATGTCTTCGTATTTTTTTATAATGTAGTGATTTATTTCTTTTATTGGTTTTATGTTTTTTAATGTTTCTGCGTTTTGTTTTACTGTGCTTGTTAGTTTTTTTGATTGGTTTTATTAGTAATAATAGTGGGCATACCTTTAATATATTTTATAATGAGTTCTTTCTCGCCATTAGCAGTCCTTTTTTGCAATTCGTCTCTTAACTGTTGCATAAATAGTTTTTGCGTGGGTGTCTGATCAGAATATATTTTTATGGTTTCCGGTAATTTGTGCTTGTTGTAGACAAGGTATTTTGGGATGTCAGTACTGTTAAAAAATACTTTTATAGGTCGCGACTTATTAGGAACATATTTTCCCAGGCGCATTGTTTTGATTGGTTTAGGACAGTTAACATAAAGTGGTGATATTAGTTCCATTATTTTATTCTCATCATGTTGGCGTCTATTTTTATAGTTGTTATCATTTTTTTTCCAAAATGCCCACCATTATGATATTTTTTTCGCGTTCGAAACGATCCTTTACTTCGAAGATTAGGTTTTCATTCACGAGCGGAAGCGAGTTTGGTGATAAGGAACATGTACACTTTTGATTTTTGATTATTGTTATTTCATCTTCCACAGCTTTAATTTTATTTTGAGTTCCAGTATAATTTAATTTCATTTTTTCTATTTCCAAAGGACAATGCCCGTTTGTGCCCGGTACGTGCTTTGACTAGTTTAGACAATTCATATATTTAAGTATCGTTTATTAATTGAAACTAGATTTTTAATAATATTCTAAAAGTGATCAAAGCCGCAGTTTATAATTTAATTTTAAAAAATATTTTAGTTGTATACCGCGTTTGTCATGTCAAAATAGTTTAAATATAAATAGCAAGTCGTCATAGCAACCACACAAACAAACGCTTTTTACAAGCTTTTATTTAACTTGCAATGTATGTATGTATGTATGTATGTATGTATGTATGTATGTAAATTTAATGAATGTTTGTTCGGGTGAAATCTTGCAACTCGATTTTGAAGCAGATCTCTTCAACCGATTGAGCTGAAATTTTGTATACAGGTTCAATTTAGATGACAATGCATGATTTGTATGTATTTATGTATGTATGTTTGTTTGTTCGGGTGAAATCTTGCAACTCAATTTTGAAGCAAATATCTTCAAGCAATTGAGCTGAAACTTTGTATACAGGTTCAATTTGGATGACAATGCATGGTTTGTATGTATGTATGTTTGTTCAGGTGAAATCTTGCAACTCAATTTTGAAGTAAATATCTTCAATCAATTGAGCTGAAACTTTGTATACAGGTTCAATTTGGATGACAATGCATGGTTTGTATGTATGTATGTTTGTTCAGGTGAAATCTTGCAACTCAATTTTGAAGCAGATATCTTCAATCAATTGAGCTGAAATTTTGTATATAGGTTCAATTTGGATGCCAATGCATGGTTACCTTTGTGACGTCATTCTAAATCCAATATGGTGGCATATCCAAGAGTGCGGACTAGCTATTTTTAGTGCACTTCTACAATATGGGTATCAAATGAAAGGGCTTGCTAAGAATAATTCGAATAAAGTGACGTGATAACCGACTAAAAAGTCAAAAATAAATTAAAAGTAAAAAACCTTTTTAAAAAACAAGCTTTTATTTGAATGCACTAAAACGAAAAAAATAAATTTTTACCTTAAAACTTTTACTATCTACTTATAAAGTCATTACACATAATCTATATGATATAAAAGCTTGTCGCAAGATTTGCTTGTAAACAAGTAAATTAAATAAATTGATGTGATTGATTTTAACTATTAAAATTTTCAAACTAAGGAAATACGAGTACTATCTCGCGACAAGCTTTTCTATCATATAGATTATGTGTAATGACTTTATAAGTAGATAGTAAAAGTTTTAAGGTAAAAATTTATTTTTTTCGTTTTAGTGCATTCAAATAAAAGCTTGTTTTTTAAAAAGGTTTTTTACTTTTAATTTATTTTAAATTAAAATATAAACCACGGCTTTGATCACTTTTAGACTATTATTAAAAATCTAGTTTTGATTAATAAAGAAAACTTTAATATGTCAATTTTCTGGTCGTGTCGGGTTTATAATTTAATTAAAAAAAGCGTTTATTTCTATGGTTGCGTTTCCGACTTGGTATTTGTATTTTACATGTTTTGACAGCACAAACCCGGAATACAAATAAAATATCTTTTTTAATTAAAGTAGAGTTAATGTGGCAAAGTGCGCCTACCGGGCAAGTGCACCTACCACAAATATCTCGAAAACTACCGATTGGATACTAGTAGTGACACTATATATCGATGCTACAAACTAAATCATAGTTCTTGGTGAAAGTCACAGATGGCTCTAGTCATGTGAGTTTGAGATACGCGCCATTTTATTTTCACTGATATTCAAAGTGGTGAGGAGAGATGACTATGGGTTGATCATCTTCGTAAATCTCAAGAAATATAGTTTTTACCAACATACGAGTGAGGTAAATGCACAATTTAAATATTTTTCTTTAAGTTTCTGACTATATCTCACTCCTATCTAGTGAAATTTATATATTTTTTTGCAGTTAAATATTCTAACTTAAAATTTATATAGTTGGGGAAGTGCGCCATACTGACTTTTTATATGGCGCACTTCGCCGCAATCCAGAGGTTACAAACTTTTTAAAATGTGTCTTTGTTACAAGTCTTTATTTAACTTGCAATGTTTCTTTGCTTGTTTGTATGGTCGAGTCAAATCTTGCAAATTAATTTGAAAAAGAAATCTTGAATGAACACGTTGGTCCATTTATGGTCAATTTGGGTGAGAATGCTATTTTTATGCATGACAATGCCCGACCTCATACATATTGGATTGTGAGTGACTACCTTCAAGAGATGAAAATTACTCGTATGGAGTGGCCAGCACGCAGCCCAGATGTCAATCCGATCGAGCATGCTTGGGACTAGCTAGGGAGATGCGTAAAAAAATTACGCTTCGTGAGCTCAAAATTGCTCTCACAGAGGAATGGGAGAATATTCCCCAAAATCGTACAAAAAACTTGGTGTACAGCATGCCAAACTGGGTAAACGCAGGAATGGAAGCACGAGGAGGCAATACGAAATATTAAAATTCGAGAAAATAACAACTAATTTCATTGACTAACTTCTTATTTCAGTCCGTTTATAATACCAAATAAGTAGTTCCATTTACGATGGGAATACCATGGGTATTCCCATCGTAAATAAAAGAAAAAATATACTTGACACTCGATTATCAATATTTGGAAAAAAGGTTCATAGCCTCTGACTTAAGATTGTATGGCGCACTTAGCCGAAATTTGGTTTTAAGTACACAGATTCTTCTAGAATGTGGCTATGAAAAAAAATTAAATGTCATTCGTTTTGTTGCTTGTTTTCTTATAATAATATAAGGCTGTTTTTATTCTAATTCTATAATATTACGTTTTATTAATACAAGGCGCACTTACCCGATTTGTCGCAAAGTGCGCCTGGTCAGACTGTTTTCAAATTTTATGCTAAAATCTATGATATATTAAAACAATAGATACGTTATCCGCTGTCTATTTTGGCAAGAAAAAACTAAGGTAATTGCCTGAGTTTCACTTAGTTACGCACCATTCAGTGTCGTAGCTAGACGTCCTTTTGTTTAACGCATATTATCATAAAAAGTGTTCACAAAATGCCTTCGTGTGTTTTTAGACGTTGCAGGAATTATACTGGAACTGTTAGGGGAAATAAAAACATTTCATTTCATAAGTAAATACTGTAAATTTATTTATTCTAACCGAAAATGTAACTTTTTATATTTTAATCGGCAGTTGTTATTACGAAGTACATGAGTGAGACATGTAGTGGACTCGTGCGTCAGAGTGAAAGAGAGAACAGCTAATTGTCACTGCTAGGGGAAGTTGGGTGAAATGGAACTAGTCTTCATTCACCTTCACAAAATTATATAAAAACCTGAAATTGTTTGTTTTAAAATCATGTTACTAAATATTCATAAATTCGATGATTCAAAAGTACTTGTAATAGTTTATTTTAATAAAAATGCTTGAATTTTAATTACTTATCATTTAAAATGTTCATTAATTTAAAAACATGTTTCAATTAAGATTACCTAAAGACGCATCGTACGACACAGTACCTCCGTGGTGATGTGGAAAGCTGTGTTATTTACTATTTTAACTCATGTAAGTCGATAAGACCCTGAGTAGTTAAGTGTGTGTTAATTTCGTAATATCCATCTATACTAATATTATAAAGAGGTAAAGTTTATAACTTTGTTTCTATGTAGGGGGTAATCTTCGCAAATACTGATCCGATTATGAAAATTCTTTCACTAATAGAAAGCTACACTATTCAAGAGTGACTATGCTATATTTTATTGTAATTGAACAAAAAATTCAATAAATAAGAAAAAGACAAATTAAAATAACAATTGGTAATGGCACTTTTTTTTCGTGAGTGTACATGCGCAAAAGTTCGCAGAGCCTATGTTCAGTTTCGCCAAGATTCGTCGCGCGTACTATAACACTAATAAATTTGAAAAAGAAAAAAATTGTTTTTTTTTACCTAATCTATAAATAAATTAATAAATTTATTAGTCTATTTTGAATTAAACTCGATTGTTCACTTTTGCCCAACCTCCTCTCGTTACGTGATTGGCTGCTGATGATACTCGACCGGGTGTAACTAAGATCCTATATTCATCTCTTTCTAATAACAGATAAGGCGTATGTTGACACCTATGTTCTTTTTCATTCTCCGCTTACGAAGTAAAAAGTATTCTCTGTCCTTTTAAAATATTATTAGGTAATTTTTAATGCAATGATGTTGGCGTATGCCGCGTCTATTAGTATAATAGGTCGTTGGCTAAAATTCATTTATTTGCTGTCAGATTCTAATGACACGACATAGGTTGTTGTTGCAAAACATCACAGATCCTTATGGTACCATGACTTAGTATCACTCGTGAACTTAAACACAAGAAATATTGCACCAAAGTCAACTATGAAAAAAGTATGGCGCACTTTGCCCCCCAGACTCTATAAATTGCGGCTTTAATCACTTTTAGAATATTATTAAAAAATCTATTTTCGATTAATAAAGGATACTTAAATATATGAATTGTCTGAACACGTCAAAGCACGTACCCGGGCACGGCTTCATAGAAAATAGGCATTGTCCTTGATTAAATTGTTGTATAAGGTTTTCGTTGCTAGATTGGATAATTTTTATTTCATTTTTTATCGTGTGTATTTCTTCTTTTATCATAATCAAGTTTTCGTTTTGAGTTTGGCCAAATTTTTCTAACAATGACATAATTTCCTTATGAAAATTTTGTTGGTCTTTTTGGTAATTAAATATCTCGGTGCGTTCACTGCGCTTTCTTAGGTTCACATTAATGTATGAATCTTCGTCGTCATATGTAGATAGATTGGGTACCTACTGACCCGCTCACGCTTTCGCTACCGCTTATCGATATGTTACTGGGCGGCGTTCGCTGTTGTAGGCTTGTGTATATATCAATAGGAGCGAACAAGATCAAAAATAGCAGCGGTACTCTTTACTCGAGGGGGTGAAGGGAGCTGCACTGACGCCGATGCACCGTAGCGCGTTCTTCGGTATAAACACAATGATATTAGCACTGATAATATTTTATACAAATACACTGTTTAAGTCTTTGATAATTAGTAATACTTTTGGCTGGCAGAATTTTCAATAATTTTAAAATATTTTTACGATATTTGCAACACGTCCACTTCCAACGGTCACCAGAATATTTTTTCGAAAAAGATTCGTGAAAAAGGCGCTACATAGGTTTCGCACACAGGCGCTGTGGGGGGTCGGCGCGGCCCTGGTCCTCATTCACCCCAAAAACGACAGATTTCTCATGTCTTTCTAATTTATCAAAATAATACTATTATTAATTAATAACTGAGATTTACCTTTAATGTATATGACGGACCAAACACTAAATAAAGTATTAAACAAACACACGTATTCCCTTACTATAAAAATAAATGTTTTAGAGCAGTTTCTATTCGGCGGCGGTATTCGGCGTCTCGTCTAGCTTATTTTCAATGACGTTAAATTGATACTTTGCAGCTAATTTTGCGCTTATTCAGTGTTTCTATAAAAAGTGCCACAGATCTACTATCGTCCCACAAAAATTGGTAAAAATTGTAACGACTTGGTACCTAATATTGAGCGTTAAATATATTTCTTAATTTTATCCCGATTCACCCCTGGATCCCTATTCACCCCATTTTACGGTACGGAAACTTTGTGGTCTGAAAGAAGATGTAGTGACAAAAATTGAGAAAGGGATGCTGAGATGGTTCGGCCATGTCGAGAGAATGAACGAAGAACGATTGACGAAAAAAGTGTATAAGGCGAGTGTGAATGGGTGTTGGAAGGGGTAGACCTAGGCGGACATTTCAAGACCAAATCAGTGACGTCTTGAAAAAAGGCCAGGTCAAGAGTACCCTAAACCGAAGAGCATGTATGAAAGGAATAATGAAAGTGGACGAAGCGAAACAAGTATGTAAGGATCGTAGCAAGTGAAAAGAAGTGGTCTCTGCCTACCCCTACGGGAAAGAGGCGTGATTATATGTATGTATTTATTTAGCGGCTCGGTCCAACGGCATAACATGCATGGTGATCGAATGCTTTATTATGGGTCCGTCAAACCGGTCCGCACTGTACGCGGGATGCTGTTTGTGCTCGCGCGTACCCGCCTCCACAGAGATGCCACACATTTATGTCAAACAGTCTTTATAATAACTAACCCTGAAATCCTTTACTTCTTTCATTTATTTACGAAAGTATTATTTATCACTACTTTAAAAAATGATCATAATAAATGCATTTATATTTTAGAGCCAAATAAAATGATCTAGTTCGCTTTTGAGCCACTGACGCGAGCGCCGAGGTCACGAAGCGAGTTCACCGTACAGCGAGTTCGTGCGAAGTGTATCCGAGGGGGGCGGGGTAAGCGTAAATACCTACTTATGTCGAGCGAGACCGCCTCAAGAATAATTATTGTGATTTTTAACAATCGAAGTGTTCTATTGAATCAAAAAATTTAAAACTGCTATTATAACATAAACAGACGCATGCTATTAGTATCGATACGATAAACGCGGGTCAACTAGGTAACGAACCTTACATAAAAGCTAAAAGCGCTGAAGTGTCACTCTATCATTTCACTTCCTTATATTGCTTCTTCAGGAGTAAACTCAAATATAAAGTGAAATATATTTGTTACTTATGTAAGTAAAAACATAGCTTAAGCGACAGTTTGCTTTATTTCTGTATGATGAGTTCTTAAATGATAGTTTAAACCACTTTTTTGTATAAATTTCTTTGGGCAATGGAGACATTCGTATGGTTTTTCACCTGTGTGTATTCTTATGTGTCTATTTAAATCAGCGCTTTGAATGAATTTCCTTTGACAAATATGACATTCGTATGGTTTTTCACCTGTGTGTCTTCTTATGTGTCTATTTAAAGAAGCGATATCACTGAATTTTCTTTGACAAATATGACATCCGTATGGTTTTTCACCTGTGTGTGTTCTTATGTGTAAATTTAAATGAACGTTTCGACTGAATTTTCTTTGACAAATATGACATTCGTATGGTTTTTCACCTGTGTGTATTTTTATGTGACTCTTTAAAATAGCGTTTTGACTAAATTTTCTTTGACAAATATGACATTCGTATGGTTTATCACCTGTGTGTGTTCTTATGTGACTATTTAAATCAGCGTTTCGACTGAATTTCCTTTGACAAATGTGACATTCGTATGGTTTTTCACCTGTGTGTGTTCTTATGTGTGTATTTAAATGAGCGTTTCGACTGAATTTTCTTTGACAAATATGACATTCGTATGGTTTATCACCTGTGTGTGTTCTTATGTGACTATTTAAATCAGCGTTTCGACTGAATTTTCTTTGACAAATATGACATTCGTATGGTTTATCACCTGTGTGTGTTCTTATGTGACTATTTAAATCAGCGTTTCGACTGAATTTTCTTTGACAAATATGACATTCGTATGGTTTTTCACCTGTGTGTTTTTTAAGATGCATGTCTAAATGGCTTTTCACATTAGTCATATACTGACATTGACTACAACAATGTATCTTTTCTTTAGTATCGTGCAAACGTAAATGAACAATTAAGTGTTTTTTTCTTACAGTTTCATAATTACATATATTACAAATGTATTTATTATTCGGAACTAGAAAGTTGCTGTCATGTTTTTTGTCATTTGGTTTGTCATTTATTTGTATTTTCGAAGTTTTTGGAAGTGCTAAGTTTATATTATTTGCTGATTTAGTTTCATTTAGTGTTAATGTTTCATTTCGGTTATGTATTTTTGGATTATTTGTTACATGTGGTTCTGTGAGATTATTGTTAGAATTAGTTAAAAAAGAATCTTTCTGTATTTTTTTCGGGGGCTCATACTTTTTTACCTTCTTACTATTTTTAGGTATTTTATTTAAATTATTCGAGTCTTTATTGGATTTATTTAATGCACTTGTTTTTAAAATAATTTCATTACTTTCCTTTGGCTTATTTTCTAGTATTAGATTTGGGTTTTCAGGAACATCTTCTTTACTGACTTTTACTACTTCATTCGCTTTTTCTTTGTTTGGCAGTTTCAGAGGATTAAAGGCACCTGAAACATTCTTGTTATTACACAATGATAATCTAAAGGAAGTATTTATAATTTCAAACTTATGACCACACGATTGAAGTAAAACTTCTGTAGCTCCATCTAACTTATATCTCCATCTCAACTTCCGTTCGCCTCGCTCAATCACACTTTTCGTAACGCCCTCGTCACGCATTCACCAGCTTACTAACCAAGTCAGACGTGCGTAAAGAAGTTTTACTTAAAAAAATTAACTATTAAAACAATCTTTTTTTTCAGCCTGTAATATGGGCCACTGTTGGGCATAGGCCTCTTCCTCCATGTAGGAGAAGGATCAGAGCTTAATCCACCACGCTGCTCCAATGCGGGTTGGCGGATATATTCCCTACTATGAGTAACGATCGCTATCAGGTGTACATGATAACAACCGGGACCGACGGCTTAACGTGCTCTCCGAGGCACGGTGGGGAGACCCACAAGGACTGCACAAACACCCAGACCACGGCAAACATCTGCATGGCCAATACAAATGTTTGTCATGTGCGGGGATCGAACCCGCAACCGCCAGCGCAACAGGCACAATCCAGTGCTGTGACCGTTGTGCCAACGCGGCGTCTTCAAAAAAAACAATCTTAGTAATATGATACACGCGAGTTTGTGTGAATCCAGTGAAGTCCAATGAAGTTCCATTCTTAATACCTGTATTGAACTTCCTAAGTTTCTTATTTTTCACACTATCCTGCTTGGTCTCCGAATGTATCTTCAAGCTTATATTCTTAAGAGGGACATCATCATCTGATATATCTTTGACATCTTCGTATGCCCTTAGTCCATCTATAGAATATGTTTCTTTAGACCCCGTTGAAATGTTTTGGTCTATTTGATCCTCTTCTGAAAAAAGGATTTGTTTATTTGTCAACTAATTGAAAACAGAATTATTATGATTGGGTTTAAGTGTCTTAATTTGAATACTGTAAATATTTTTTGATCATACAGATATTAATTTCAAAGTTTAACAATTTTTTTGGTCTAAGATTTGAAACTAAATCGATCTTCACCGAGCTGATAATAGAATGAAACATACTTTATAATAAATTTAGTATATTATATAATATATTAATAAAATCGGCCAAGCGCGAGTCGGACGAAGGGTTCCGTCACATTACTCAACTATATCTTAATATCTTTGCTAGTTTACGCGGCGTTCGCGTGGAAAGCGCCCAGTTGGCGAGATTGTTTGCGACCTCTTCAACATTTATCGCCGTATTTCTGTTAATTTACATCAAAGCATAATAAATTATACAACTAAACCTTCCGCAAGAATCACTCTTTCTATTGTTGAAAACCGTATAAAAATCCGTTTGGTAGTTTTCGAGTTTATCGCGTTCAGTAGCGCAATTTTCGTAAAAAGGGGTACAAAGTTTTTGCTTCACATATTAATTTATAGATGTGACATCAGACTCGGTTAGGGGAGGGGGTCTCCTTAGTGTGACCAGATGTAAATGTGACCAAGTGGGGTCAAAAATTGTGAAATTCGTGTGACGTAATTTATGAATATCAGGTCCCCAAGCAGTTTTTGAGTTATTCTTAGCAATGTGTATTGTACTATACTTGACAATATACATTGAAGTTGGTTTGTTTCGTTAGAGAACAAATTCTATAAGTATTTATTTTCTAGGCAACCTGTGCCCACTTCGTTGGGTGTTAATTATTATTTATGTGATGCAAATATATATAGTAGTTTTCATCTCACTCAAATTTCTCCGACTTGATTTACATATACCATTATTTTCAACTGGATTTTTTGTATAATAACAATAAAATATAGCCTATATCACTCCTGAAATAGTGTCGCTTTCTGTGAGTGAAAGAATTTTCATGATCGGATCAGTATTTTCGAAGATTACCCCCTACAAACAAACAAAGTTAAAAGCTTTATCTCTTTATAATATTAGTCTAGAAGTATAGATTTAATTACATACCATTTTGATCGGCGACGGCATTTATCCCATTATCCCAATCGTCTTTTAATTCTTCTTTTATCTTAGGAGACTCTTCTTTTATATCATTTTCCACAGGATGTAGAGATATGTTGATAGTCGATATTGATGATACAGACAGCGTGAATGTCTGTACACATTCTATCTTATCAATCTGGAAATATTATTTGATTGATTGATTGAATTATCTTATACATAAAATTCTTGTGTCACAACGTTAGTTACCATACTCCTTCGAAACCGCTGGACCGATTTTTGTAAAATATATTTTGCATATCGGGTAGGTCGGAGAATTGGCCAACATCTATTTTTCATACTCCTAAGTTATAAGCCCAGGGGGGCTGGATTAAGGGGGCTAATAACATATATGGCAAAACAATGTTTGCGGGGCCAGCTAGTACAAATTTTGTTGTAATACTGTAAGTCTTAGGGTTAAGTGTTTATTAAAAAGAAATTACATTAATAATAATTATAGTTGATAAAGATGTGTGGACTTGTGACGCTGTATTTCATGCAAGATATTACTAATTGTGTAATAAAACACAGTTTATATATTGTTTTTAAAAGAGTATAACTGCCAAGTTTCTTGCCGATTCTTCTCTGCAGAATCTACATTCCGAATCGGTGGTCGCTTCACTTTTAAAAATTAGTCACTTTTAAAATTTTCATTTGTAAAATGACCATTCGTAAGTGCTTTTGAAGACTTCAAAATAAGAATTCAAAATAAAGTTATTTTGATTTGATTTGGTTACTGCATAACACTGGGTATGTTATCTAACTTATTTATGTACCTAATGTTAAAATTTAAATTTAGATAGCAATTTTAAAATTGTTAATTGATTTTGCTGTCATGACTCTATAACTTTTTTTTAGGTAATTTTTGACACCTTAAATATTTTAATTTAATTTATTTTCAAAAAATATACTGATGACAAAAATAAGTAGTGAGTGTTAAAATGTGCTGTGTGGTTACGGCACTAAAGAATGTAGCCACTCCCTCTCTTCCCGTGGGTGTCGTAAGAGGCGACTAAGGGATAACACAGTTCCACTACCACCTTGGAACTTAAAAGGCCGACGGATGGCGGGATAGTCATCCATCCAACTGCTGGCTTTGAAATACACAGGCCGAAGACGGGCAGCAGCGCCTTCGGTGCGACAAAGCCAGCCCTGCGGTCACCAACCCACCTGCCCAGCGTGGTGACTATGGGCAAAACACATGAGTTCGCGTCATAATGTCGGGCGCGAACTTGTGGAGGCCTTTGTCCAACAGTGGACTGTGATAGGCTGAAGTGGTGGTGGTGGTTAACATGAATATTATAATAATATATATTAGTAATAGCTTAAAAAGCTTGTAATTGGCTTGATGTAAGTTTTATAATCTTGAGAATAAATAAAAACTATAACCGAACATTTACCTCGACTCCGCACCTAAGTGCATCTTTTAATAACTTGTCTGTTTCAACTGCTTGTTCAATTAATTTGTGACATTGTTTCAGTCGTTTCACGCATATATAACACAGAGACTGCATGTAGGTGGAGTTAAGCTGAAAAATAAACAATTTTTTTACAAAAAAAGTGCGTGTACTTCAATTACACCGACAAGTAATACAACGTAATAAGACGAAAAAATAGTCAAGTAAATAATAATAATAATAATACTCTTTATTGTACACCATTAAAAGAAACAAGAAAATAATAACATAAAATGAAAGATGTAGAAAGGCGGTCTTATCGCTGAAAGAGCGATCTCTTCCAGACAACCTTTGGGTATAGGACACAAAGCAGAAACTGCAGTTAGGAAGTAAACGAATAATAACTGGTGTGCGAATTACAGTATATTTAAATGAAGTACATATAAATAATATACATATATAATATACATATAATAATATAAAATATACAATATACATACTATATACTTATACATATGCATATATATACTTACACATATAAAAAAAATGCAAATACGCGCTATTAAAGATTACTCATAAACTTGTAATCAGATCTCGATCTAATTTAAACAAGACTACATGACAAGTATTAGCTTTCGATTAAAGTAAGAATCTCTATAAGTACTTGTCAGATCTCAATTAAATTTAAATAATTAAATAGGACCACATGACACACAAAACCTTTCAAAAACAAAATTGATCGAAATCGGTCCACCCAGTCAAAAGTTCTGAGCTAACATACATAAAAAAGGCGTGTGTGCGATTCACACACGATAGAAGTGAAACTTCTTTGGCAAACTAATTTAAAAAAAAACTACATAATTAAAAATTAGCGGCTTGCGGCTCGACCTTCCCTGTTGTTGCCTTCCGGTTTGAAATCACAACGATTCTAAAGAAGTTTCACTTCAAAAAAAAAATACAGTCGAATTGAGAACCTCCTCCTTTTTGGAAGTCGGTTAAAAAGTAGACGACCAGTTTAGCAAATTACTTCATGAAACGCTTTGCTTATATTCTTATGTGTTTATATGAACTGTATGAAAAATAAAACTCAAAAAAGCTGATTAAACACGCAAGTCCATCACAAACACACAATATACTTTTTAATGAAAATTTGTAGTTAAAAAAATTTATTAGACTTACTTCAATACTAGTTATTTTTTCGTAAACATCTTGTAAGTACGTATTTTTAATGGAATATATTTGTAAATCTCTTTTTAAACACAGTCTACATACATTCGCATAATTATTACTGTGTTCTCCATATTCATCCATATATTCCATATTTATTTATCAAAATATCCAAAAAATATCGGGTGCGTTCGGTTTGGACGCTTTCACGCTTTGAGCGCTCACGCTTGAAAGTACTAATTTTTAGTGTTCGTCTTGGCCTATAAGCGCTGAGAACGATTTTTAAAAAAAGCGTTCGTTTTGGAAAGTGTGAGCGTCAGTTCTCAGTTGAGCAGTTGACACTTGACACTTGACAGTTAGCATCAACATGGCGAATGTGGTAAATGTTTATCAAGCAAATAATTTAATAGGTTGTCTCCCGTGAGGTTAGATCTAACCTCAAATTATTTATCTACGCATATGTCACGATCTCATCCGTTTTGTAGTCTGTTGTCTCCCGCGCGGTTATATCTACACGATAAATTTTTTCTCCGTTGTTTCCCGCGCGTTTATATCTAACCTCAGGTAATTAACTCGTTTTGAAACCTTATTTAACAAAAATAGAGCTTAAAATAGTTTACAGGCGTATTTTAGTATATTCAGTACGAAATTAGATACCAAGTAGACCAAACATTAATTTAGTTTTCATATAAGTTTTCCAAGATTCAACCAGTCAAAGTCTTCACTTTCGTGTAGACGTTCCATTTTTTATTATAGTATTTTATTATAGTGTTTTTCTTAAACTTTATTACGAAAAGGTAAGTGAAGTGTAAGTGACAGCAAACACAATCATTGGCTGTTCTAATGTCCGTACCTACAAAAAAAAACTCAAATAGAAAATGTACTTAGACAAGTAGATGACCTTTACAACATTTCCAACGTGCGATATTTTATTTTTTTCCTTGAGACCTTAGTAAAAAATGTAATTATTGTAAAGTAAATTCATTGCAGATTACGCATTAGTTACTGTTTTGGTAATATATTCCGTAAATATTTTGTTTTTCATAGGTAAATGTGAAATGGCTGTTTTTCTACTTACACATATTCAAATTTGTTTATGTGTGCGTGAGCTTCAAAATGGCCGGTTAACGTTTTTCAAACACAGGCTGATTGTTTTTGCGTTTTCAACCCGAACAAGTAAAGTTTGTGACATTATACTTTTAAGCGACTTCAAAAAAAGGAGGTATTTATATTTTTAAGGTGTTCGCGGATAACTTCATCGTTTTTAAATTCGTCGATTATGATAATTATTTTTTTGTTGGAAAGGAGATATTTCATGGGGCTAAGCTTTAGAAAGACGGACATCGATTTATGGGGTTTTGTGGGGAGAGTGGGGGAGGGGGGTGGCTAACCGTCTGGTACCACTCCCACCATGTGCGGAATCGATTTATGGGGTTTCTGGGGAAGAGCGGGGGGGGAGGGGAGGGCTACTCTCTGGTACCACTGGATTTATGAGGTTTTGGGGGAAGAGGGCAGAGGGAGTGGGGTGGCTTATCCTCTGGTACCACTCCCAGGGCAAATTGTAATGGGTTTCTCGCGACATGTATATATACGCGAAGCGCATACATGGCAAACATGATTTTCCTCTGTAATAATGATTAGTTTAGTTTTCTAGCACTGGGAAAAACAGAAATGTGAATGTTTCCTCTATAATATTTATTAGTTTAGTTTTCTTGTACTGGCAAAGAGATACATGTTCCTGATAGGTTTTATAAAAGCAGTAATCGAAGTACATTGGCCTGGACGGCCACCAAACAGGAAAACGTTTTTTATTAGTTGTGTTCGTTAATAAATGATATTTAAAAAAAAATGTTGCCTTTTTATTTGTACATGTCGTTCACAGGATTACTGCATCATTTCATCTGAAAAACTGAAAATAAATAGATATCTGTATGTTGTAAAGATCAATCCCATACTGAGCCATACAATTTTTATTTTACTTAATCGAAAAAAAAACTTTTTGTTTTAAGTGAAACTTTTTTAGGCGCATGAGGGTAAAATTTGAGACAAAGGTAACGCATCGTAAATGATTTTATACCACATTGAATACGCGAGTTCTCATCCGATCACCGAATTTAAGCAACATCGGGCGCGGTCAGTACTTGGATGGGTGACCGCCTGGGAACACCGCGTGATGTTGTCTTTGTTTCAATTAGTTTGCCAAAGAAGTTTCACTTCTGTAAAGTGTACTCTGTACGCACGCAATTTTTTTATGTAACTAGATCAGCAAACAAGCGTACGGCTCACCTGATGGTAAGCGATTACCGTAGCTTATAGACGTAAAAAATGTTATTTTGGTTTAAGTACCGGGTATACATCCATAAAAACTTAGTCAAAGCGGTTATTTTAATATTACAAACAGACACGCAAATTTTATTTATTTGTATATATACATAATATATTATATATTATTATTACATAACGTATTTATTACATAAACAACCCGAACCCATTAACTAAAAATTCATTTATTGGACAAAAACTACGTTTATATTGAAAACGAGCATAAAATGCATTGAACGAAAAAGAACATGCTGTAGATTTTGTGTCATACATTAACCAAGGTCACTAACGTCACCCCATGCCTATCAATTTTTGCACCGATAAGCTCTATTTTTGGATCGAGATTTCTTATTTTCTTAATAAGAAAATTGTATATATATTATACACCGATGCAAAGTGTATTTTGTGTACTTTATGAATATTTCTAATGATATTTGTCGAGAATACGTAAAATATGTATAGTTTGCTTTCAAAAAAATATCCTACTTTCTCGCCCTCTTTTGATATTATTGTCCAAAAAATATTGTTTTCAGTTTTATCGTTGCGTTCTTCATCTTCAATACTAATTTTGATTAGTTTTTCTAAATTAACTATGAAGTAGAAACCCCGTACCTAAGGTAATTGCTTTACAAGGTGTAATTGAAATGTCGATCGTAATTCAAGCGCTCTCAATCTAGACCACCTATTTTCAAGTATAAAAAAGAAACTTTGAACTGTATCACAATTTATTTATTTTGCTGTTAGAGCTAGATAGATACTATTGGGAAACAGAATAAGTAGAATCAACGACAAATGTATCATAATACTTTATTTTTTCGACATGTTTTTGCACCAAGACCACCTTTTTCTCTCTCCCTCTGAAACAAGCGCGATTTTATAATTGATATACGCACATGTACAACACTTTTTATACAGTAAATTAAAGCTTAGTTCATACTCTTCAAAATAATATAAGCGTTTTTGTTCTAAGTGTAGAAACTTGTGAGTTATGAAGAAAAAACTACGACTCAAGTAACGCGCGCTTATCGAATCATATTACCGCGGGAAATGCGAGGTCAGCGCCGTGCGGGCGGTGCGGTAGACTCAGTGCTGAGGTTATATCTAACCTTGCGGGAGACAACGGGAGTTCGCGCTGGGCGAGTCCGGTATACCAGAGGTTAATAGAAATTATCCATGATGATTCGGATGATAGTGATGAATTTGATATGTTTGAAGATAGTGATAATAATAAGGAATGGAAGTATTTGTGTACTTATTTTGATTAAAAACGAACCTGTACCAAGAATTAAAAATTAATGTTTACGATAAAATGAAGAATGAAAAATTTATTTTATTTTTTACTTTTATGTTTAAACAGTTTAAATAACTATATACACAACAAAATTGTAAATTATTTATTGGATATAATGAAATAAAAGACATTTTTCTTTGTTTATAATGTTTTTAATTTTATTCAGTACCAAAAAACTTTATACGAACATATTTAGGTAGTCTTATAAACCTTTATCTTATTAAACTTTGTATCCTTTTTGTAACACTTAATAATTACATTTTTTAAAGAATTCACTGAGTTCTGTAAAAAAAAGATTGTTTATATAATAAATAAAAATATATTTAACTAGCAGACCCGTGCCCACTTCGTTGGGCGTAAAATCGTAATAATATCGTGTATTTATTATTTTAAATTACAGAATCAAATAACATACTATAAAGAACAAATTTTAAACCACTTAAATAAATAATATGTTGCTCCAACGCCATCTATCAAAAAGCGTAAAAACTTCGTCATCGATAGATTCAAATAGACAGTAATTAATAAAATAGAGTATTAAATAGTTAAATCTAACAGCGATAGATGGCGTTCGTTTCTTTGTCATTTTCATAATATATTTTAATATTTTTCTTTTTTACTGAATTTTTTTGTACAATTACAATAAAATATAGCCTATGTCACTCCTGAATAGTGTAGCCTCTCACTATTTTCAGCAAATCAGATAAATATAAATGTTTTAAAATCACCAATTAATTTCTAAGGCAAATAATAATGCTTGATTAGCGTCAGAGGGCGCAGGTTCAAATCCTGCTGATTTAAAATCTTTATATATTTTTATCTTTTTCCTTTTATCTTGTCACTCCTGAATAGTGTAGCTTTCTGTTAGCGAAAGAATTTTCATGATCGGATCAGTATTTGCGAAGATTACCCCGTATATACAAACAAAGTTATAAACTTTACCTCTTTATAATATTAGTATAGAAAAAACACAATAATAATCTATACAAATAAATAAAATTGGAGCTGTAGGTGAACAGAAAATAATTGTGGTATATTGCTTTCCATTTTTATGCGATTGTCAACAACTTAATAATTAATATTGAGAAATTAATAGAATTAGGTTAGCTTACGCTCGCATTCGTTTTTACAGATAGTACAGAATGGCGCTCACGCTTTTGCTGCCTTACCTCGGTAGCGAAAGCGTCTGAGAGCGCGATGTCAGCGTCGCGAATGAATGAATGAACGAAATGAACTCCGACAGAAGCGTGCTTTTTTGACGCTCACAGCTCCAAGCCGAACGCTAAAAATGACGTGAAAGCGCGCTGACAGCGCGAAAGCGTCCAAACCGAACGCACCCATCGTAGACAACTAGACCACAGATTACTTTAGATACTACGTATGACTAGACAAGACAGACCACTGCCAGTGTTGCCAACTCGAATTTTATCGAGTAGGTATATACAATTTCAAAAGTTGGTAGTTTCCAACCATCTTCAATTCGAAAAGTAGGTAGATCTACCAACTGTGTATAATTTCGAGTTTTATATACGATTCTAGTACCCTAAGATATGATACCTTTAATTAATTTTTTTTTTCGTAAAAAGTAATCATTATACAATCATTTATATAGTAAAAAAGGAATAATAACTAAAAATTACTGAAATGCAATTTTCTATTAAAAAAAAATTTAAGAAAAAAAATTGTTTAATTTTTGAAGTAAAACTTCTTTAGGCCGATGTGGGGTAAAATTTGACGCACCACTTGGATGGGTGACCGCCTGGTAACACCGCGTGACGTTGGCTTTTTGTTTTTTTGTTTTTTTAATTTTTTTTGTTTTTTCAATTAATAATTAATTAAGAACAGTAAATAATATTCATGTAAATTGTTTTCAGGTTGTGATATAAAAAATACTTGTTTTAATCTGTTTTGTAATCTCAAACCCGGAATAAAAATAATTTTTTTTTAAATTAAAGTATAAACTGCAGCTTTGATCACTTTTAGAATATTATTAAAAATCTAGTTTCAATTAATAAACAATACTTAAATATATGAATTGTCTGAACACGTCAAAGCACGTACCGGGGCACGGCTTCATAGAAAAATGGGCATTGTCTAAATCAACCAATAAGAACACGTCAAGACTTCAACTTGAAATCTTGCTTGAAAAGTTGAAATATATTACATCGATATATTCCTAGTGACGAGTGCGCGAACGAATACGCTATTTAAATTTCTAGTATATATAACATAATATTAAAAATTTTCAAAAACTTGAAAAGTTGGTAGATTTTTCTCGTGAGGTGGTAGATTTGAGCGAGACACGGAAAGTTGGTAGATCTACCTAAAAGTTGGTAGAGTTGGCAACGCTGAGACAGACACTAGTGTATACTTGGTGTATACCAAAGAGTAGTGATGTGGTAGTGATGATCAACTCGAGTTACTAACTCGAGTTAACTCGAGTTGGGCTTAACTCGAATTAACTCGAGTTGAATTCTCTCCGACTCGAGTTCGAAAACCGAATGAAACTGACATGGAGCGAAGATTTCCGATCATTTGAGACTATAAATAAAAAATGAATGAATACATTCATAACAAACAAATTATGAGTTAACTTTAAATTTTTAGTGTTCTGTTTTTGACAAAATGCCGGATCCTAAAAGGAAATCTTTGGTAATTTGGTTTGGGATATATTTGACCCGCCAGTGAGTGATGATGATTTTATATTTGTCTGATCAATACCCCAGATTGATGAGAAGATTGGTGCGATCTGGTAGCTAGGACTTACCGAATTATTTTTTAGCTTTTAGTACATAACCTAACTACATCATTTTTATTGTAATAAAACCGTTTAACATAAAACATTTTTTGTTTATTTTATTTTCCAGTTTTTAATTTGTTTAAGTTGAGTAGTTTTTAGATTAGTAACAAATATACCTACACTGTCTAATAAACTGTATTCTACCAATCAAGCCGTTTCATTAGATTCCCATATTGAGGTATTTGTGGAAAATATGTAATCCACCAATTTGTGGCGGCAGCTATGTTGGATTTTTCATCGTGAGCTCTGTTCTACCAATAAAGCCCTTTCATTTGATACATATTGAAGTATTTGTGGAAAATATGTAATCCTCCATTTTGTGGCCGCGGCCATCTTAGATTTTTCATAGTGAACACTATTTTACCAATCAAGCTCTTTCATTTGATACCCATATTGAGGTTGTTGTGAAGTAATATGTCATCCGCCATTTTGTATCGACGGCCATCTTGGATTTGCAATCATAAGGAATATATTATGTTGTATTGTCATCAAGATTAAGAGTGTGTATTAAATATCAGATCAATCTGTCATCAGGAAGGGGGTAAAATTCCAATTACCAAATTTGACCCAAACATGACTCAAGTCAAGCTAAATAAAACCGCTTAAAAATGAAAGAAATGAAACAGATAAAAATATCATTTGTCCGTTTTAATTTTTGAACTGAAACTTCTTAGGCGCATGAGGGGTAAAATTTGCGCTACCGGTAACGCGGCAGCGTCATGACGTTCAGTAGTTGGATGGGTGACCCCGGACCTGGGAACACCCCGTGACGTTGGCTTTAGTTTTTTTCAATTAGTTTTTTTTTTTGTAATTTAAATTCGTCTTTTTAATTATTTTTCTTAATTATTTTTTTTTCATTGATTTGCCAAAGTAGTTTCACTTCTGACATGTGTACTTTGTACCCACGCAATTTATTTTAAATCATTATTGCGAAGCTGAGGAATAACATGGTAAAAAATTAAAAAAATCATTTACTCTGTTTCATCTAGTTAACTCGAGTTACGTAACTCGAGTTCAACTCGAGTTACGTGAATTTCAACTCGGGTTAACTCGAGTTTTGTTTTTTCGAGTTGGCACATCTATAGTAGCTTCATTTTGATGAAACGAACAAAAAGTTCCTCTTTGAAAACTCTCGATTGTGGTAGATTTAGATAATAGAGTTAGCAGGAGATAGAGCAGTAGTGAGCTTAGGACCGGGATAACGTACCACGCAATTTGTAGGACAATATTAGCATCAAATTATATAAATATTAACTAACTAAAAGAAAAAAAAAATCAGAAAAAAAAATCAATTTTTGATGACCTTACGAGGTCATCAACTTGATGACCTCGTATGGTCATCAAAAATTATTACTAACCAGCTGATTTTCTTTCTTTTAGTTCATTAATATTTATATAATTTAATGGTACTATTGTTCAGGCCGGATTCAACCGTACTGCGCTGGAATGATAGTTCAATGTCGCGTAACCGGTTGACCCCCCCTCACCGATGCCTGCGCCCGCGGCGCGGGGCGTACTGCGATGGTTTAGTAGGAATTTGGTTGCGGTCCGGGGAACCCGCGCGCTTGTTGGACGGAGCAACTGACTCCGGCGCGATTTGAATTACGGATAATAATTTCGTTTTGAACTTCGATAAACTTTCTTGTATATCGGCGTGAATAATTCGTGAATAGTGAAACTATTTAGTTTGACCTCGTGTATTAGATACGGCGCGGTGACTTTGATATTGTGACCGCGGGCGCGGGCGCCATTTTATTAGTGTATTAATCTCGTAGTGTGCCGTCGCATGTTACTTCGATTGTATGGGCAATTGATTTAACGAATATTGAGTGATTTGTTTGGCCGCGTGAATTTGTCTGTAGTGATATTAAAGTGTATATGTATTAAAAACTGCTGTTAACTGTTCTGTGTGATATGGATTTTGTATTTAACGATTAATTGTGCGTGTTAATATTTCTGTCTCTTAACCCTTGTGAACTGTGAGTAGTGCTGTGGATTGTACGGGTAATTGAGTTGATCGTGATTACGGCTAAGACCGTATTAACTTATCGAAAGTAATAGTGATTGTTCCGTGTCGGACGAACTCTGTGATAAGGGGCCGTCCATAAATTACGTCATCGATTTTTTCAGATTTTAGACCCCCCCCTACAATCATCCTATCGTCATTTCTTAATGACCCCCCCCCCTTCTCCCAAAATTGACGTCATTACCAGTTTGACAAAATTAAAACATTGCAGATTTGAGAAAAATAGGGTATTAATGATTAAAACACTTGATTATAGAATCACCTTTTATTATTTTTACTTTGGCAATAATCATTGGTATAATATAATATAAAAGTAAAAAATAGGGAATAATAATATTATATATTATTATTCCCTATTTTTTACTTTTCTTTGGATAACTCCCACGGAGTTTTCACCCATTCTTTTAAATTCTGGATCACGGGTAATATCTCCGTATCCTCCCGATATTCGTTGTATTCGATATATATTGTTTATTATCAATACATAGTATAAAACAAATTAAATCGCTTTTGCTGTCTGTCCCTATGTATGCTTAGATCTTTAAAACTACGCAACGGATTTTGATGCGGTTTTTTTTTAATAGATAGAGTGATTCTTAAGGAAGGTTTATATGTATAATACATGTAAGTACCACGGGCGAAGCCGGGGCGGGCAGCTAGTATTATATGTAATATTATTGTTAGAGTATTTTATCTGTAGTTATTACTGTATTTGTGTACATCTTATGTTGCATTATGTATGTTTATTATCAGTTATTTTAGTACTGTACGCGCCTTAGCCGCCTCTCACATTTGCAGTCTCACTTACTAGGTGTGCTGGAAGAAATTTCTTTTTAGAAATAATCTTTTTGTACGTGAACAATAAACTATAAATAAATAAATAAGAATGACGTCAATTTTGAAACACCCCCCCCCATCTATCATTTGCCGTCATCCGCAGACCAAACCCCCCCCCCTAATTTAGAATGACGTAATATATGGACGGCCCCTAATCAATTTCGTAATTTCTTCTGAACATTCGCGATATATTCTTCGCTGATCGCGAGTAGGTGACGCGAACGTAGATGCAATTATTTCGTTCTGAAGAACTGTGAGAACTAATTGTTCGGCCGCGTTCTGAATCTCGCCGCGAGTGATAAGCGCTCGTGAATGCATCGTGAGCGGTACAACCGTGGTTAAAACGTTCGGTGCTGCATAACCGTGAGGTGAGGGCCGGGACTGGTTGCTGTCGACCCTCTGCGCCGGGATCCGCGCGCCTCGACCAGACAGTCAGTCCATCTTCTTACACACAACCTTCATTACACACCCACAGACCTACACACCGCCCTGACTGTTCTTGAACCTGATCGCCAGGACCCCCTCTGAAGGTAAGCCCTTAATATTATTATTTTAAGTCTCGCGCGACTTATTATTTTTCCATCGGTATATCGTACCCGACGCTAGGCAGTTCGCCGGAGTTCGCTGATGGGCCCCGATCTCCGAGACCCTGCTGAACTGTCTGGCGCCGTAACATTGTGGTAGCAGAGCGTGGTTGCCGCGCCTTGAGCTGCGCGAGTTTTTTTTTGATAGGGTAGGTAGGGGAAGGTTGGCCTGTGTGCGACATCTCGGTTGTTTGTCTTTGTTTTTACCACTGAATTTATTTGCTGGGATTGTTATGTTGCTGAGTTCTATTACTGCATTTGATTATTTACTGAATTGTCTCTCCTACTGAATTTCGTTACTGAATTTATTTGCTGAATTGTTTCTATTGCTGAATTGTATTACTGCCTTGTTTACTTTCTGAATTTGTTTCTATTGCTGAATTCTATTACTGCCTTGTTTACTTACTGAATTTGCTTCTATTACTGAATTTATATCGTTGCATCTGTTTATGTTACTGACTTGTTCTGTTGCTGAATTTGTGTTACTTCATTTGTTTGTATTACTGAATTGGTTTCTATTGTTGAATTTATGTTACTGCATTTGTTTATGTTACTGAGTTTGCTTCTGTTGCTGAATTTGTATTGATGCATTTGTTGTATGGCTGAATTTGGTTCTATTCCTGAATTATATTACTGTATTTGTTTATATTGCTGAATGTGTTTCTATCACTGAATTTGTTTGTTTCTGTGTACGATGCCTGGGCCCTATCAGCGCTTCTCTTCGCGTCCCTCCCGACCGCGCCTCCGCCACGGGCGGGGGCGCTCGTGAGCGCCTTCCGGTGCGTGACGCTTCTGGCTCGCCCCCCAACCCCTGCGCCCCAGGCCTGGACAGGGGACGTTCCCCTGATCAGTTGGGGTGTCACCCTGCCAGCCTCCCGGATTGAGCGAGAATTCACCCCTCTTCTCACGCGACCCCCTCCGCTAGCTGAGTGGCCGCGACTGGAGCGCCGCCCTCCCCCTTTTGGTCGGTGTCGGCGACCTTAACGGGTCCCTGCGACTTCTTATCTGTTCCGGCTAGCGCGGCCGGGGCCCTCTGAGTGCCGGGCCCATCCTTAGTTTGTCACTGCTGGCGATCATCTTCGCATACTAGTTTGAGTACATGTCCTTATGATATAGTAGGTTCTCTTCCTAACGTCCCCTTAAATGACGCGCTGGGACTTACTGTAGTTAGACGAGACCCGAGCCTCTTAACGGTGCTCTCTTGCGAGAGTGGCTCTTATCTGTTCCGGCTAGCGCGGCCGGGGCCCTCTGAGTGCCGGGCCCATCCGTAGTTTGTCACTGCTAGCGATCGTCTTCGCATGCTGGTTTGAGTGGATGTCCTTGATGATGTAGTGGGGTTTCTTCCTAACGTCCCCTTAAATGACGCGCTGGGACTTATCGTGTAGTTAGGCGAGATCCGAGCCTTTTAACGGTGCTCTCTTGCGAGAGTGGCTCTCCATTGTGTCGCGCCTGTCGATCCTTAAGTTGGAGCTGTCCGGAGCCGCTCTTCTCATGCGACTCCTCCACCCCGTCCACTCGTCTCTGAAATTTGTCTAGTTATGATTTACTCGCGGACATAATGCCCTTCTGTCCGGGACGGGGGACTGTTCAGGCCGGATTCAACCGTACTGCGCTGGAATGATAGTTCAATGTCGCGTAACCGGTTGACCCCCCCTCACCGATGCCTGCGCCCGCGGCGCGGGGCGTACTGCGATGGTTTAGTAGGAATTTGGTTGCGGTCCGGGGAACCCGCGCGCTTGTTGGACGGAGCAACTGACTCCAGCGCGATTTGAATTACGGATAATAATTTCGTTTTGAACTTCGATAAACTTTCTTGTATATCGGCGTGAATAATTCGTGAATAGTGAAACTATTTAGTTTGACCTCGTGTATTAGGTACGGCGCGGTGACTTTGATGTTGTGACCGCGGGCGCGGACGCCATTTTATTAGTGTATTAATCTCGTTGTGTGCCGTCGCGTGTTACTTCGATTGTATGGGCAATTGATTTAACGAATATTGAGTGATTTGTTTGGCCGCGTGAATTTGTCTGTAGTGATATTAAAGTGTATATGTATTAAAAACTGCTGTTAACTGTTCTGTGTGATATGGATTTTGTATTTAACGATTAATTGTGAGTGTTAATATTTCTGTCTCTTAACCCTTGTGAACTGTGGTGACGCGAACGTAGATGCAATTATTTCATTCCGAAGAACTGTGAGAATTAATTGTTCGGCCGCGTTCTTAATCTCGCCGCGAGTGATAAGCGCTCGTGAATGAATCGTGAACATTACAACCGTGGTTAAAACGTTCGGTGCTGCATAACCGTGAGGTGAAGGCCGGGACTGGGTTGCTGTCGACTCAGTGGCGTAGCTACTAAGGGGCAAGGCGGGGCGGTGCCCCGGGGCCCTCAAGCTCAGGGGGCCCCTCGGACTCTGACTTACAAACTATAAATTTAACTAATGAAAATTTCTCCCACATTCGGAATATAAATAAACCAGATTCCATGAACGCGAAATTAATAATGGTAACTTATATGGTTATATGACACAGGAATTCCCAACAAGTCTCGAACATCTTTGTTTGAAACTTGGAGGTAGCTCCCCTGTCCCCAGCGTGTTTCAAAAGCACGCGCTTGATGTAAGGCGGGACCTATGAGAAACACTCGACGGAAAATAAAGAAAACATTTTGAAGAATTATCTTCAGATTATCGATTGCAAAACAAATAAATTACTTTTTTCAATAATGTACTAGACACAACAATAACTCAGTTAAATGCACGTTCTGCAGGCAGTTAAATAATCAATTTTACAACACTAACTTAAGCGACTTCCAAAAAGGAGGAGGTCTCAATCCGATTTCGATTATTTTTATTTTAATCGAAAGGTGGTGCTTGTCATGTGGTCCCATCCATTTTTCGACTTATTTAATAATGCATATTTACTTGACTATTCTTTCCTCGACCTAGGTTATAGGTATTATACTGCATAACTTTTCACTAAGTATACCGATTTTTAATGATTCTTGTTTTATTCGAAAAGTGATACTTGTTTTGTATCAATTTAAATTTTATTGAAATTCGATCACTACTTTTTGAGTAATCTTTGATAACGCGCATTTACTTGACTATTTTTTTCGTCTACTTACGTCGATGTAATTGAAGGGGTTTTGCTGTGTGGCTACGGCAGTCTAGAATTTAGCCACCCCTCTCTACCCGCGAGGGTCGTAAGAAGCAAGTAAGGGATAACAAAGTTCCACTACCACATTGGAACTATTGAAGCCGACCGATGTCAGGATAGCCATCCTACAGCTGGCTTTTGATGATGAAATATAAGCCTTGTATGAAGATATTACAAGGGCCATATATGGCACTACTTCAGCCTTCTACAACGTTGTTATGGGAGACTTCAACGCTAAAGTAGGAGCAAAAGACCGCGACGAATCAAGAATCGGACAACACGGATTGGGGCACAGGAATCGCAGGGGGTAGATGCTCGTCAACATACTCGAAGCGGGCGAAGGGGGGGCGCTCTTTTTGATGAATTCATTTTCGAGAAAAAGCCCCAATGGCAGTTAATATGGCAAAGCCTCAACACTGTGACGAGGAACAAGATCGATTTCATCATAGCAGATAAAATGCTTATATTCAAGGAAGTCTCAGTAGTTAATAGGTTTAACACCGGCAGCGACCACCGACTATTGCTTGGCACTCTGAATATATGTGCTCTGAATATATGTTGAAGCCGTGGGTGACCTGCCCTAAAAGCCTTGGCGAGGCTCTTATACGCCGTCATCTACTGATAGGTACCACACTGGAGGCGTGGTCCAGGAGCGTAGTGGTACTGTTTTTTAAGAGAGGTGATAAGCCTCTGTTAAATAATTACAAACCGATCTCACTTTTGAGCCGCGTCTATAAGCTGTTTTCGAGGGTTGTTACGAATCGTCTCACTAGAAGACTTGATGAATTCCAAGCACCGGAGCAGGCTGGGTTTCAAATAGCTAAAGCACCGTAAACCACATCCATACTGTTCGGGAGATTATACAAAAGACAGAGGAATATAATCAGCCGCAGTGTATAGCGAAACCTGGGCTGTCCTGGACTTTCTGCAGATATTTCATATCGACTGGCGATATATCGAGATACTGAGATCTATGTACGATGTGGTGACGATGACCTCTCATATCCAAGACTAGAGAACAAGACTCCATTTCCCTCCGTCATGGGGTAAGACAGGGAGATGTAATACCCCCTAAACTGTTTACCACTGCGCTGGAAGATGTCTTTAAGACGTTGGATTGAGGGAAACTCTCACCTTCGTTTCGCCAAAGATATCGTCATCTTTGCAGATACCTTGGATGACCTAGGCCAAATGCTGCCTAAACAAGTCCTTCCGACGAGTCGGTCTCGGTATGAACTTGGAGAAAACGAAAGTTATGCTTAACAACCAAGTCATATCGATCGATGGTACCCTTCTTGAAGTTGTTCAGGATTATGTTTACGTAGGCCATACCATCCAACTAGGCCACAACAACTACGAAAAGGAGGCCGATAGGAGGATTCGGTTAGGCTGGGTGGCGTTTGGCAGGTTTCGTAGAGTCTTCACTTCGAAGATTCCGCATTACTTGAAGACAAAAGTCTCCGAGCAATGCGTCCTGCCTGTGTTAATATACGGAGCCGAGACGTGAACACTGACAAAGAGACTGGTCCACAAGTCGCTCAACGTGTAATGGAACGGGCTAATGCTTGGGGTTTCTCTCAAGGATAGGATAAATGAGACTATCCGCAACTGATCCGTTAACTGAGGTAGGGCACAGCAGGAAATTTCCTGCTCAAAATATGGAGCAGCCCGACTGGGGTAGTACCTCGACCTTACAGAAGACCACAGCAAAATAATACTGTTTTCAAGCAGTATTGTGTTCCTGTTGGTGAGTAAGGTGACCAGAGCTCCTGGGGGGATTGGGGATAGGGTCGGCAACGCGCTTGCGATGCTTCAGGTGTTGCAGGCGTCTATAGGCTACGGTCTTACCATCAGGTGAGCCGTAAGCTTGTTTGCCAACCTAGTTACATAAAAAAAAAAAAAAAAAAAGAATGAAAGTAAGCGACATAACCCACGGATTTAGCAAGTTAAAGTGGTAGTGGGCTGGTCACCTGTGTCGCAGGACCGATGGCCGTTGGATCAGACGTTTCCTGGAATGCAGACCGCGTCTTGGCAAGGCTTTCCTCCAACCCGTTGGATCGACGATCTATATAATTTGTAATTACCGGGGTAGGCTGGATGAGAATTGCCGAAAATCGAGATTCTGGCGTGAACTTGGGGAGGCCTATGTCCAGCCGTGGACTACAATAGGCTGAACTGACTGACTGACTGACCCAAAGGGTGCTCAACGGGATCATTTTAACGTACCTCCGCTGTCTACATACTGTTACAGGACTGTACTGTACTGTTTTGAACGGTAACAGGTAGATATTTTCTTTTATTTTCATAAAATAGTTATAATTTGTTCACTAAAATAAGGTAAATTTGTATTTTGTTTTAAAGTTTATTACGAAGTCAACTGTATTACGAAAAATTTGGAGTATGTCGAATTCGGAACAGGACGAATACAGAACAATCGATTTTAAATAGTTTAGTTGGGGCCCTCGCTCATATTTTGCCCCAGGGCCTTCGGTTGCATAGCTACGCCACTGTGTCGACTGTCCGCGCCGGAACTGTCGAGGCGCTGAGCCGTGGCTTGCTGCTCAAGACAGTCAGTCCATCTTATTATACACACCTTCATTACACACCCACAGACCTACACACCGCCCTGACTGTTCTTGAACCGGATCGCCGAGCTCCCCTTTTGAAGGTTAGTGACTACAGTTAAGTTACAGTCGTTAGTACCCGGATAGCTCTCGCGCAGCTGATTATTTTCCATCGGTATTTCGTACCCGACCCCAGGCAGCCCGTTTCGAAGTCGCTATGGGCCCCGATTTCTGAGGCACTGCTGGGCTGACTGGCGCCGTAACAACTATTGTCCTCCAAATTGCGTGATACGTTATCCCGGTCCTACGCTCACTGTTGCTCTATCTCCTGCTAACTCTATTATCTACCACAATCGAGAGTTTTCGAAGAGGAACTTTTTGTTCGTCTCATCAAAATGAAGCTACGTCCGGAAAATTAGCTTGATACTAATCAGGTGAAAAATATGTACTAGGGATCCCTACCTATAAATAGTTTAAAGATAACACATGAGTGCGCGATTGTACACATGCGCAGCTATCCCCTCTACTTATCCCTCAGCGACACAGAAAATTGCCGCAGGCTATAAAAGTTGTAACGACTTGCTACCTAATATTGAGCGTTAAAAATATTTCTTAATTTTATCCCGATTCACCGCTGGAATCCTATTCACCCCATTTTACGGTACCAACCGCAGATTACTTTAGATACTACGATTGGCAATTTGACACTTGAGTGACTTGACAGTACACAATTAAAAATAAATACGAAATTAAATAATTATAATAAATAGGTATGAGGTATGCAATGCATAGACTTAATCCATGGAGGTATGTACATACATACTAGCCTTGCGAAAAATGTGTCACTGAAATGAAAAGATACAAATGTGTCTTTTCATATGTTAGTGAACTTAGCAGATCATTGTCCAGCAGATCAAAAAAAAATGTGAGTTCTTATCGCATGCAGCTGAGTTCTACAGTTCCTGATACTTTTTAGAAATAGTTCTGGCGTTTTTACCTTAAAAAAAGACTATTGACAAAATGATCTGCCAACTTCACGCAGCAGATCATTGTCCAGCAGATCAAAAATAAATGTGAGTTCTTATCGCATGCAGCTGAGTTCTACAGTTCCTGATACTTTTTAGAAATAGTTCCGGCGTTTTTACCTTAAAAAAAGACAATTTTGACAAAATGATCTGCCAACTTCCCGCATCACTCATGAGTAGGAATATACTGTTTCAGTCCTTTTAAATTATCGTAAAAGGGTAGAACTCTTTCGTTTCTCACAGATAAGCATCTTAACTGTAATTTAAAACCCGATTTGAATCCAGAACTCACGTTTAAATGCCAGCAGAGCACGTTACAGCGGTCAAAAAGTAGGAAAATACCCTTTTCGTCGTTTCGAATCAATGTGCAAGGCTAGAACTCTTTTGATTTCTATAGATCCGTATTAAAACTAATATCTGAAACTCGATTCAAGTCCAGAACTCATATTTAAATGCCAGCAGATCACGGTAGAGCAGCTCATGAGTAGGAAAATAATGTATCAGTCATTTTAAACTATTGTAAAGGGTAGAACTCTTCCGTTTCTCACTGATACGCATCTTAACTGTAATTTAAAACCCGATTTGAATCCAGAACTCACGTTTAAATGCCAGCAGAGCACGTTAAAGCGGTCGAAAAGTAGGGAAATACCCTTTTCGTCGTTTCGAATCAATGTGCAAGGCTAGAACTCTTTTGATTTCTATAGATCCGCATAAAAACTAATATCTGAAACTCGATTCAAGTCCAGAACTCATATTAAAATGCCAGCAGATCACGGTAGAGCAGGTCATGAGTAGGAAAATACTGTTTTAGTCGTTTTAAATTATTGTAATAGGGTAGAACTCTTCCGTTTCTCACAGATAAGCATCTTAACTGTAATTTAAAACCCGATTTGAATCCAGAACTCACGTTTAAATGCCAGCAGAGCACGTTACAGCGGTCGAAAAGTAGGAAAATACCCTTTTCGTCGTTTCGAATCAATGTGCAAGGCTAGAACTCTTTTGATTTCTATAGATCCGTATTAAAACTAATATCTGAAACTCGATTCAAGTCCAGAACTCATATTAAAATGCCAGCAGATCACGGTAGAGCAGGTCATGAGTAGGAAAATACTGTTTCAGTCGTTTTAAATTATCGTAATAGGGTAGAACTCTTCCGTTTCTCACAGATAAGCATCTCAACTGTAATTTAAAACCCGATTTGAATCCAGAACTCACGTTTAAATACCAGCAGAGCACGTTACAGCGGTCGAAAAGTAGGAAAATACCTTTTTCGTCGTTTCGAATCAATGTGCAAGGATAGAACTCTTTTGATTTCTATAGATCCGTATTGAAACTAATATCTGAAACTCGATTCAAGTCCAGAACTCATAATGAAATGCCAGCAGATCACGGTAGAGCAGCTCATGAGTAGGAAAATAATGTATCAGTCGTTTTAAATTATTGTCAAGGGTAGAACTCTTCCGTTTCTCACAGATAAGCATCTGAACTGTAATTTGAAACTAGATTCGAATCCAGAACTCACGTTTAAATGCCAGCAGAGCACGTTACAGCGGTCGAAAAGTAAGAAAATACCTTTTTCGTCGTTTCGAATCAATGTGCAAGGCTAGAACTCTTTTGATTTCTATAGATCCGTATTGAAACTAATATCTGAAACTCGATTCAAGTCACAGCACGTTACAGCGGTCGAAAAATAGGAAAATACCCTTTTCGTCGTTTCAAAATAATGTGCAAGGCTAGAACTCTTTGATTTCTATAGATCCGTATTGAAACTAATATCTGAAACTCGATTCAAGTCCAGAACTCATAATGAAATGCCAGCAGATCACGGTAGAGCAGGTCATGAGTAGGAAAATACTGTTTCAGTCGTTTTAAATTATCGTAATAGGGTAGAACTCTTCCGTTTCTCACAGATAAGCATCTTAACTGTAATTAAAAACCCGATTTGAATCCAGAACTCACGTTTAAATGCCAGCAGAGCACGTTACAGCGGTCGAAAAATAGGAAAATACCCTTTTCGTCGTTTCAAAATAATGTGCAAGGCTAGAACTCTTTTGATTTCTATAGATCCGTATTGAAACTAATATCTGAAACTCGATTCAAGTCCAGAACTCATAATGAAATGCCAACAGATCAGGGCAGAACAGCTCCTGAGCTAGAAAATTGTTTCAGTCGTTTTAAATTATCGCGAAAGGCTAGAACTCTTCCGTTTTTCATGGATACGCATCGAAACTATAATTTTAAACCCGATTCGAGTCTAGAACTCATATTAAAATGCCAGCAGATCACGGTAGAGCAGGTCATGAGTAGGAAAATACTGTTTCAGTCGTTTTAAATTATCGTAATAGGGTAGAACTCTTCCGTTTCTCACAGATAAGCATCTCAACTGTAATTTAAAACCCGATTTGAATCCAGAACTCACGTTTAAATGCCAGCAGAGCACGTTACAGCGGTCGAAAAGTAGGAAAATACCTTTTTCGTCGTTTCAAATCAATGTGCAAGGCTAGAACTCTTTTGATTTCTATAGATCCGTATTAAAACTAATATCTGAAACTCGGTTCAACTCCAGAACTCATATTTAAATGCCAGCAGATCACGGTAGAGCAGCTAATGAGTAGGAAAATAATGTATCAGTCATTTTAAACTATTGTAAAAGGTAGAACTCTTCCGTTTCTCACTGTTACGCATCTTAACTGTAATTTAAACCCGATTTGAATCCAGAACTCACGTTTAAATACCAGCAGAGCACGTTAAAGCGGTCGAAAAGTAGGAAAATACCCTTTTCGTCGTTTCGAATCAATGTGCAAGGCTAGAACTCTTTTGATTTCTATAGATCCGCATAAAAACTAATATCTGAAACTCGATTCAAGTCCAGAACTCATATTAAAATGCCAGCAGATCACGGTAGAGCAGGTCATGAGTAGGAAAATACTGTTTTAGTCGTTTTAAATTATTGTAATAGGGTAGAACTCTTCCGTTTCTCACAAATAAGCATCTTAACTGTAATTTAAAACCCGATTTGAATCCAGAACTCACGTTTAAATGCCAGCAGAGCACGTTAAAGCGGTCGAAAAGTAGGAAAATACCCTTTTCGTCGTTTCGAATCAATGTGCAAGGCTAGAACTCTTTTGATTTCTATAGATCCGTATTAAAACTAATATCTGAAACTCGATTCAAGTCCAGAACTCATAATGAAATGCCAGCAGATCACGGTAGAGCAGGTCATGAGTAGGAAAATACTGTTTCAGTCGTTTTAAATTATCGTAATAGGGTAGAACTCTTCCGTTTCTCACAGATAAGCATCTCAACTGTAATTTAAAACCCGATTTGAATCCAGAACTCACGTTTAAATGCCAGCAGAGCACGTTAAAGCGGTCGAAAAGTAGGAAAATACCCTTTTCGTCGTTTCGAATCAATGTGCAAGGCTAGAACTCTTTTGATTTCTATAGATCCGTATTGAAACTAATATCTGAAACTCGATTCAAGTCCAGAACTCATAATGAAATGCCAGCAGATCACGGTAGAGCAGCTCATGAGTAGGAAAATACTGTTTTAGTCGTTTTAAATTATTGTAATAGGGTAGAACTCTTCCGTTTCTCACAGATAAGCATCTTAACTGTAATTTAAAACCCGATTTGAATCCAGAACTCACGTTTAAATGCCAGCAGAGCACGTTACAGCGGTCGAAAAGTAAGAAAATACTTTTTTCGTCGTTTCGAATCAATGTGCAAGGCTAGAACTCTTTTGATTTCTATAGATCCGTATTGAAACTAATTTCTGAAACTCGATTCAAGTCCAGAACTCATATTAAAATGCCAGCAGATCACGGTAGAGCAGGTCATGAGTAGGAAAATACTGTTTCAGTCGTTTTAAATTATCGTAATAGGGTAGAACTCTTCCGTTTCTCACAGATAAGCATCTCAACTGTAATTTAAAACCCGATTTGAATCCAGAACTCACGTTTAAATGCCAGCAGAGCACGTTACAGCGGTCGAAAAGTAGGAAAATACCCTTTTCGTCGTTTCGAATCAATGTGCAAGGATAGAACTCTTTTGATTTCTATAGATCCGTATTGAAACTAATATCTGAAACTCGATTCAAGTCCAGAACTCATAATGAAATGCCAGCAGATCACGGTAGAGCAGCTCATGAGTAGGAAAATAATGTATCAGTCGTTTTAAAGTATTGTCAAGGGTAGAACTCTTCCGTTTCTCACAGATAAGCATCTGAACTGTAATTTGAAACCCGATTTGAATCCAGAACTCACGTTTAAATGCCAGCAGAGCACGTTACAGCGGTCGAAAAGTAAGAAAATACCTTTTTCGTCGTTTCGAATCAATGTGCAAGGCTAGAACTCTTTTGATTTCTATAGATCCGTATTGAAACTAATATCTGAAACTCGATTTAAGTCCAGAACTCATATTAAAATGCCAGCAGATCACGGTAGAGCAGGTCATGAGTAGGAAAATACTGTTTCAGTCGTTTTAAATTATCGTAATAGGGTAGAACTCTTCCGTTTCTCACAGATAAGCATCTTAACTGTAATTTGAAACCCGATTTGAATCCAGAACTCACGTTTAAATGCCAGCAGAGCACGTTACAGTCGTCGAAAAGTAGGAAAATCCCTTTTTTGTCGTTTCGAATCAATGTGCAAGGCTAGAACTCTTTTGATTTCTATAGATCCGCATAAAAACTAATATCTGAAACTCGATTCAAGTCCAGAACTCATAATGAAATGCCAACAGATCACGGTAGAGCAGCTCATGAGTAGGAAAATAATGTATCAGTCGTTTTAAATTATCGTAAAAGGGTAGAACTCTTTTGTTTCTCACAGATAAGCATCTTAACTGTAATCAAAAACCCGATTTGAATCCAGAACTCACGTTTAAATGCCAGCAGAGCACGTTACAGCGGTCGAAAAGTAGGAAAATACCCTTTTCGTCGTTTCAAAATAATGTGCAAGGCTAGAACTCTTTTGATTTCTATAGATCCGTATTGAAACTAATATCTGAAACTCGATTCAAGTCCAGAACTCATAATGAAATGCCAACAGATCACGGTAGAGCAGCTCATGAGTAGGAAAATAATGTATCAGTCGTTTTAAATTATTGTAAAGGGTAGAACTCTTCCGTTTCTCACAGATAAGCATCTTAACTGTAATTTAAAACCCAATTTGAATCCAGAACTCACGTTTACATGCCAGCAGAGCACGTTACAGCGGTCGAAAAGTAGGAAAATACCCTTTTCGTCGTTTCAAAATAATGTGCAAGGCTAGAACTCTTTTGATTTCTATAGATCCGTATTGAAACTAATATCAGAAACTTGATTCAAGTCCAGAACTCATAATGAAATGCCAACAGATCACGGTAGAGCAGCTCATGAGTAGGAAAATAATGTATCAGTCGTTTTAAATTATTGTAAAGGGTAGAACTCTTCCGTTTCTCACAGATAAGCATCTGAACTGTAATTTGAAACCCGATTTGAATCCAGAACTCACGTTTAAATGCCAGCAGAGCACGTTACAGCGGTCGAAAAGTAGGAAAATCCCTTTTTTGTCGTTTCGAATCAATGTGCAAGGCTAGAACTCTTTTGATTTCTATAGATCCGTATTAAAACTAATATCTGAAACTCGTTTCAACTCCAGAACTCATACTGAAATGCCAGCAGATCACGGTAGAGCAGCTCATGAGTAGCAAAATGCTGTTTCAGTTGTTTTATTTTTTGTTTGTTTTAAATTTTAAGTTTTACGTATTATTATCACCCGTGTTGAGTTGTATCGTCGTGTTTTACGAGGCCTGACTTCGAACAGCTTAAATTAGTACGAAAATTATCGTATACGCGATATGCGTTTACTTATATATTATTAATAAGGTATCTTAGCTTTCGATTCGTTGATCGATCGGAATATATTAATCGTATTTAATAGAATAAAATAACTTTTAAACTGGACTCGAGGTACACGTGTTGAACTATATCGAAATTAAACGTCGATATCTTTCGCTGCAAGCGAACTATTAAAAGAGTAAGACTCCAAACCGAATCACAGGCTTAAGAGGTACCTATATTGCTCAGTGCCATCGATTGTTAAACGTACATAATAAAATATGAAAATATATTTTTATACTTTATTGCACTCAAAATAAAAAATACATGTATAAACAACATAATAATAAAGTTTATGGCAAAGGTGGACTTATCTCTGAAAGAGATTTCTTCCAGTGAACCCATGGTCATGAGTAAGTGCGAATATAGCGAGGCAAACAGTGCAAGAAGTATTTATTTAAGAACAAGAAAAAGAACACAAAAAATTAATCTAATAAAATAAAAATTAAATAAAATATCGTATTTAAAAAGATACCTGTTAGTGAAAAGTTTTCAGCGTTCGTACGAGAAGTTGTCTAGCGACGCTGCACAGTGGAATATGGCTAAACAAAGGCATATCATAAATCAGTTTTACCAATTTCAGAAATAGGCTACTTTATTAACTTTACTTCGTGGTTCGATAGTCAGACTTTAATATTATGTAAGAATTTATTATGTTTTTGGAGCAAATAAATTGTTTTACACGAAGTAATGTGAACCGTTTTTACTAATGAGAAAATTCAACTTCTTTGTTTACAATATTCAAAACGATATAGCTAAAAATCTTGAAGAGTAAAGTAATGAGTATTACACATTTTTGAAAAGCTCATTTTTAGAAGATTCGAAAAAAAATATTTTAATGTATATATATTTTTGATGGATTATGTATGTGTTTACGATGACATGGAAGAAAAACAGAAATATTTGAACTTCGTCGAAGCTTTTAGCACTTACCGACGTTTCCCGATGCTTTGAAATTAACGTTTATTTGCAGTTTAACAACTCTTGAAAAATATATCAAAAAATTAGCTGATAGGTTTTGCTTATTACGAAAATTTACGAAAAAATGTAATACCAGTCTGGGAACGGCAATCGATATCAATTGCGGTTTCCTATTTTTATTTTGATCAGTACGTTGATATTTTAAATCAAAAAAATTGCAGTGTGTTTGAAACATAAAAAGGTAAGTTGTCACAAAATTTCGTAAAAAACAAAAAAAAATTTAAAAGAAAAATAAAAAACCAAAAACTTGGTTTTTAGAATTTTTCACATGAATTTTGAGGTTATGCGAAAAAAGTGTAAATACATAAGTTGTAGATATTTTTAGTACCTACAACTTTGACCTTGAACTTTTTTCAATAAGACTTGTAGTGTAGCTGGAAATCGAGATAAACCGTTTTTTAACCTTAACCCCCCCCCCTCCCTACCACTTCCCGAGCTCAGATCGCCCGTAATTTATTTTTCCTTTCATTTTCGTTATATTATCTTCCTTTTCCAATGTGTTTCATGTTACTATAATTTTTTCACCTTTTTACAATTTTCAAAGGCTAAAAGCAATGGTCTAATTTGTTATATCTATATCGACGGTCCCTATGGTCTAAGATCCGAGAAGCTAAATCTTCCCTCATCTGTTAATTAGATGAAACAATTTTTCATAGGCTTATTGCAATATTGTGAATTTATAAAAACAACCTTTACCACCACCATAAAAGTCTGCTGCAAATTTTTTTTTTATCTTTTCTCTAATGTAATTACATGTAGTCAGCTAAAACCGTTAATATTTTACATTATGGGGCGTTCAAGTATTACGTAACGCTAATTAGGGGGGAGGGGGGGTCTTGTAAAACGTGACGATGCGTTACAAGGGGGGAGGGGGGGTTCGAACAACGCGTTACGTAACATTGTTTTTTATTTAATTAAAAAAACTATGGTATTAAAATCTATTGTTATATTTATTAATTACTACCGCAAACGCGATTAAAACAATAACAAAAGTAATTTATCGATTACTGGTCAGTTTGTGCAACATACTTGTGATATTTGGCTATAAATGGTCAGTTTGGTGTTACGTAACGTTTTTGAGATAGGGGGGAGGGTTACAGGAAACCTTACGACGCGTTACATGGGAGGGAGGGGGGTCAAAAATCTTTAAATTTTGCGTTACGTAATACTTGAACGCCCCCTTATATACCTGACTGTAGTAGGCAGCAATCTCTATGATTGCTACACTTACCTGCAGCCAGGTCAGTAACGAGACGAGTACTTTCCTACTTTTCGACTGCTGTAACGTGCTCTGCTGGCATTTAAACGTGAGTTCTGGACTCAAATCAAGTTTTAGATTACAGTTCCTATACGAATCAGTGAAAAACGAAAGAGTTCTAGCCTTTCGCGATAATTTAAAACGACTGAAATAGTATTTTTCTACTCATTAGCTGCTCCACCGTGATCTGCTGGCATTTCAATATGAGTTCTGGACTTGAATCGAGTTTAAGATATTAGTTTTATTACATATCTATAGAATTCAAAAGAGTTCTAGCCTGGCACATTAATTTTAAACGATGAGAAGGGTATTTTCCTACTTTTCGACCGCTGTAACGTGCTCTGCTGGCATTTAAACGTGAGTTCTGGATTCAAATCGGGTTTTAAATTACAGTTAAGATGCTTATCTGTGAGAAACGGAAGAGTTCTACCCTATTACGATAATTTAAAACGACTGAAACAGTATTTTCCTACTCATGACCTGCTCTACCGTGATCTGCTGGCATTTTAATATGAGTTCTGGACTTAAATCGAGTTTCAGATATTAGTTTTAATACGGATCTATAGAATTCAAAAGAGTTCTAGCCGAGCACATTTATTTTAAACGACGAGAAGGGTATTTTCCTACTTTTCGACCGCTGTAATGTGCTCTGCTGGCATTTAAACGTGAGTTCTGGACTCGAATCGGGTTTAAAATTATAGTTTCGATGCGTATCCATGAAAACCGGAAGAGTTCTAGCCTTTCGCGATAATTTAAAAGGACTGAAACATAATTTTCTAGCTCAGGAGCTGTTCTGCCGTGATCTGCTGGCATTTCAATATGAGTTCTGGACTTGAATCGAGTTTTAGATATTAGTTTTAATACGGATCTATAGAAATCAAAAGAGTTCTAGCCTCGCACATTGATTTGAAACGAAGCAAAGGGTATTTTCCCAATTTTCGACCGCTGTTATGTGCTCTGCTGGCATTTTAACGTGAGTTCTGGATTCAAATCAGGTTTTAAATTACATTTAAGATGCGTATCAGTGAGAAACGGAAGAGTTCTACCCTTTACAATAATTTAAAACGACTGATACATTATTTTCCTACTCATGAGCTGCTCTACCGTGATCTGTTGGCATTTCATTATGAGTTCTGGACTTGAATCGAGTTTCAGATATTAGTTTCAATACGGATCTATAGAAATCAAAAGAGTTCTAGCCTTGCACATTGATTCGAAACGACGAAAAAGGTATTTTCTTACTTTTCGACCGCTGTAACGTGCTCTGCTGGCATTTAAACGTGAGTTCTGGATTCAAATCGGGTTTCAAATTACAGTTCAGATGCTTATCTGTGAGAAACGGAAGAGTTCTACCCTTGACAATACTTTAAAACGACTGATACATTATTTTCCTACTCATGAGCTGCTCTACCGTGATCTGCTGGCATTTCATTATGAGTTCTGGACTTGAATCGAGTTTCAGATATTAGTTTCAATACGGATCTATAAAAATCAAAAGAGTTCTATCCTTGCACATTGATTCGAAACGACGAAAAGGGTATTTTCCTACTTTTCGACCGCTGTAACGTGCTCTGCTGGCATTTAAACGTGAGTTCTGGATTCAAATCGGGTTTTAAATTACAGTTGAGATGCTTATCTGTGAGAAACGGAAGAGTTCTACCCTATTACGATAATTTAAAACGACTGAAACAGTATTTTCCTACTCATGACCTGCTCTACCGTGATCTGCTGGCATTTTAATATGAGTTCTGGACTTGAATCGAGTTTCAGATATTAGTTTCAATACGGATCTATAGAAATCAAAAGAGTTCTAGCCTTGCACATTGATTCGAAACGACGAAAAAAGTATTTTCTTACTTTTCGACCGCTGTAACGTGCTCTGCTGGCATTTAAACGTGAGTTCTGGATTCAAATCGGGTTTTAAATTACAGTTAAGATGCTTATCTGTGAGAAACGGAAGAGTTCTACCCTATTACAATAATTTAAAACGACTAAAACAGTATTTTCCTACTCATGAGCTGCTCTACCGTGATCTGCTGGCATTTCATTATGAGTTCTGGACTTGAATCGAGTTTCAGATATTAGTTTCAATACGGATCTATAGAAATCAAAAGAGTTCTAGCCTTGCACATTGATTCGAAACGACGAAAAGGGTATTTTCCTACTTTTCGACCGCTTTAACGTGCTCTGCTGGCATTTAAACGTGAGTTCTGGATTCAAATCGGGTTTTAAATTACAGTTGAGATGCTTATCTGTGAGAAACGGAAGAGTTCTACCCTATTACGATAATTTAAAACGACTGAAACAGTATTTTCCTACTCATGACCTGCTCTACCGTGATCTGCTGGCATTTCATTATGAGTTCTGGACTTGAATCGAGTTTCAGATATTAGTTTTAATACGGATCTATAGAAATCAAAAGAGTTCTAGCCTTGCACATTGATTCGAAACGACGAAAAGGGTATTTTCCTACTTTTCGACCGCTTTAACGTGCTCTGCTGGCATTTAAACGTGAGTTCTGGATTCAAATCGGGTTTTAAATTACAGTTAAGATGCTTATTTGTGAGAAACGGAAGAGTTCTACCCTATTACAATAATTTAAAACGACTAAAACAGTATTTTCCTACTCATGACCTGCTCTACCGTGATCTGCTGGCATTTTAATATGAGTTCTGGACTTGAATCGAGTTTCAGATATTAGTTTTTATGCGGATCTATAGAAATCAAAAGAGTTCTAGCCTTGCACATTGATTCGAAACGACGAAAAGGGTATTTTCCTACTTTTCGACCGCTTTAACGTGCTCTGCTGGTATTTAAACGTGAGTTCTGGATTCAAATCGGGTTTTAAATTACAGTTAAGATGCGTAACAGTGAGAAACGGAAGAGTTCTACCTTTTACAATAGTTTAAAATGACTGATACATTATTTTCCTACTCATTAGCTGCTCTACCGTGATCTGCTGGCATTTAAATATGAGTTCTGGAGTTGAAACGAGTTTCAGATATTAGTTTTAATACGGATCTATAGAAATCAAAAGAGTTCTAGCCTTGCACATTGATTTGAAACGACGAAAAAGGTATTTTCCTACTTTTCGACCGCTGTAACGTGCTCTGCTGGCATTTAAACGTGAGTTCTGGATTCAAATCGGGTTTTAAATTACAGTTGAGATGCTTATCTGTGAGAAACGGAAGAGTTCTACCCTATTACGATAATTTAAAACGACTGAAACAGTATTTTCCTACTCATGACCTGCTCTACCGTGATCTGCTGGCATTTTAATATGAGTTCTAGACTCGAATCGGGTTTAAAATTATAGTTTCGATGCGTATCCATGAAAAACGGAAGAGTTCTAGCCTTTCGCGATAATTTAAAACGACTGAAACAATTTTCTAGCTCAGGAGCTGTTCTGCCCTGATCTGTTGGCATTTCATTATGAGTTCTGGACTTGAATCGAGTTTCAGATATTAGTTTCAATACGGATCTATAGAAATCAAAAGAGTTCTAGCCTTGCACATTATTTTGAAACGACGAAAAGGGTATTTTCCTATTTTTCGACCGCTGTAACGTGCTCTGCTGGCATTTAAACGTGAGTTCTGGATTCAAATCGGGTTTTTAATTACAGTTAAGATGCTTATCTGTGAGAAACGGAAGAGTTCTACCCTATTACGATAATTTAAAACGACTGAAACAGTATTTTCCTACTCATGACCTGCTCTACCGTGATCTGCTGGCATTTCATTATGAGTTCTGGACTTGAATCGAGTTTCAGATATTAGTTTCAATACGGATCTATAGAAATCAAAGAGTTCTAGCCTTGCACATTATTTTGAAACGACGAAAAGGGTATTTTCCTATTTTTCGACCGCTGTAACGTGCTGTGACTTGAATCGAGTTTCAGATATTAGTTTCAATACGGATCTATAGAAATCAAAAGAGTTCTAGCCTTGCACATTGATTCGAAACGACGAAAAAGGTATTTTCTTACTTTTCGACCGCTGTAACGTGCTCTGCTGGCATTTAAACGTGAGTTCTGGATTCGAATCTGGTTTCAAATTACAGTTCAGATGCTTATCTGTGAGAAACGGAAGAGTTCTACCCTTGACAATAATTTAAAACGACTGATACATTATTTTCCTACTCATGAGCTGCTCTACCGTGATCTGCTGGCATTTCATTATGAGTTCTGGACTTGAATCGAGTTTCAGATATTAGTTTCAATACGGATCTATAGAAATCAAAAGAGTTCTATCCTTGCACATTGATTCGAAACGACGAAAAAGGTATTTTCCTACTTTTCGACCGCTGTAACGTGCTCTGCTGGTATTTAAACGTGAGTTCTGGATTCAAATCGGGTTTTAAATTACAGTTGAGATGCTTATCTGTGAGAAACGGAAGAGTTCTACCCTATTACGATAATTTAAAACGACTGAAACAGTATTTTCCTACTCATGACCTGCTCTACCGTGATCTGCTGGCATTTTAATATGAGTTCTGGACTTGAATCGAGTTTCAGATATTAGTTTTAATACGGATCTATAGAAATCAAAAGAGTTCTAGCCTTGCACATTGATTCGAAACGACGAAAAGGGTATTTTCCTACTTTTCGACCGCTGTAACGTGCTCTGCTGGCATTTAAACGTGAGTTCTGGATTCAAATCGGGTTTTAAATTACAGTTAAGATGCTTATCTGTGAGAAACGGAAGAGTTCTACCCTATTACAATAATTTAAAACGACTAAAACAGTATTTTCCTACTCATGACCTGCTCTACCGTGATCTGCTGGCATTTTAATATGAGTTCTGGACTTGAATCGAGTTTCAGATATTAGTTTTTATGCGGATCTATAGAAATCAAAAGAGTTCTAGCCTTGCACATTGATTCGAAACGACGAAAAGGGTATTTCCCTACTTTTCGACCGCTTTAACGTGCTCTGCTGGCATTTAAACGTGAGTTCTGGATTCAAATCGGGTTTTAAATTACAGTTAAGATGCGTATCAGTGAGAAACGGAAGAGTTCTACCCTTTACAATAGTTTAAAATGACTGATACATTATTTTCCTACTCATGAGCTGCTCTACCGTGATCTGCTGGCATTTAAATATGAGTTCTGGACTTGAATCGAGTTTCAGATATTAGTTTTAATACGGATCTATAGAAATCAAAAGAGTTCTAGCCTTGCACATTGATTCGAAACGACGAAAAGGGTATTTTCCTACTTTTTGACCGCTGTAACGTGCTCTGCTGGCATTTAAACGTGAGTTCTGGATTCAAATCGGGTTTTAAATTACAGTTAAGATGCTTATCTGTGAGAAACGAAAGAGTTCTACCCTTTTACGATAATTTAAAAGGACTGAAACAGTATATTCCTATATTATATATATTATGTATATTATTTTTTAAGGTAAAAACGCCGGAACTATTTCTAAAAAGTATCAGGAACTGTAGAACTCAGCTGCATGCGATAAGAACTCACATTTATTTTTGATCTGCTGGACAATGATCTGCTGCGTGAAGTTGGCAGATCATTTTGTCAATAGTCTTTTTTTAAGGTAAAAACGCCAGAACTATTTCTAAAAAGTATCAGGAACTGTAGAACTCAGCTGCATGCGATAAGAACTCACATTTTTTTTTGATCTGCTGGACAATGATCTGCTAAGTTCACTAACATTCTTTTCATTACTTTGAAAGTTTGAACTATTTCATCTTTTAGTTCAGTAGTTCAGTATAGTTCAGTTGTCTTTGTAGATCGGTTTTCTTTCACTATAGGCCAGTCAAATTGTACATTAAAATCGCAAATGGTCTTCTAGTTCTGCTTTTTTCATATGTTGTTAGGATCAGTACCAGTAGTGTAAATCCAGTTTTGCAACTTCGAAAGACCTGTGCTAACTTTGGGGTGCTCGAAAAACCACGAAATTTTGGCACTTGTTTCGGTTTTTTCACTATATCTTCCAAAGTATGCATTTTTAGAGAATACATGTAGGATATATTTTTAAAGCAGTTTAAATTAGCTACAATTTGAGCCCAAAACCAGCTCTGTAGGTAAAATAAAAGCCGAGATACAGCTCTTCAAAAGTTGATCGTTTTTTCCGAAAAAGTGAAGTTTACAGTTTTGACCAACTTTGGACCCAAATTTCGGTGGGAAATACTCATCCTACGACGAACGTTGAATCAAAAGAGGTTGTAGTAAATTTCATTACCTTTAATTTAAGCACAAAACGGCGTCTATAGGCCGGCACCGAAATTTGGGTCCAAAGTTGGTCAAAACTGTAAACTTCCCTTTTTTGGAAAAAACTATCAACTTTTGAAGAGCTGTATCTCGGCTTCTTTTTGACCTACAGAGCTGATTTTGGGCTCAAATTGTAGCTAATTCAAACTACTTTAAAAATGTATCCTACATGTATTCTCTAAAAATGCATACTTTGGAAGATACAGTGAAAAAACCGAAACAAGTGCCAAAATTTCGTGGTTTTTCGAGCGCCCCAAAGTTAGCACAGGTCTTTCGAAGTTGCAAAACTGCATTTACACTACTGGTACTGATCCTAACAACATATGAAAAAAGCAGAACTAGCAGACCATTTGCGATATTAATGTACAATTTGACTGGCCCATTTTCCCGACTTTTGGTTTTTTTGAACATTGTAAAAAACTATTGGGCCTATAGACGCCGTTTTGTGCTTAAATTAAAGGTAATGAAATTTACTACAACCTCTTTTGATTCGACGTTCGTCGTAGGATGAGTATTTGCCACCGAAATTTGGGTCCAAAGTTGGTCAAAACTGTAAACTTCACTTTTTCGGAAAAAACGATCAACTTTTGAAGAGCTGTATCTTACTTTTATTTGACCTACAGAGCTGGTTTTAGGATCAAATTATAGCTAATATAAACTACTTTAAAAATGTATCCTACATGTATTCTCTAAAAATGCATAATTTAGAAGATATAGTGAAAAAACCGAAACAAGTGCGAAAATTTCGTGGTTTTTCGAGCGCCCCAAAGTTAGCACAGGTCTTTCAAAGTTGCAAAACTGGATTTACACTACTGGCACTGATCCTAACAATATATCAAAAAAGCAGAACTAGCAGACCATTTGCGATTTTAGCCCTTTTTTGTGTACGATTTGACTGGCCTACTAGTTTATCAAGAGATATGAAATAGGTTGTTAAAAGAAGAGTTCAATGAATCATCTTATCGCAAACTTAAATTAGTTCGACGAGTTGAGACATGAGCTCGTATCGAATAGTTAAATAGGTAATTGAAGTTAGTACGTATATCTGTTCAGAGAAATTGTTCGTATCGTACAACATTCGACACATATCTATACAAATAAATAAAATTGCAGTCTGTTTGTAATATTAAAATAAACGCTTTTTACTAAATGCATATGGATCTATACACGGTACATAAACCAAAATAACATTTTTTACAATTTTTGTCTGTCTGTCTGTTTGTTTTGGCTAATATCTGAAACGGCTGGACTGATTTTGACGGGACTTTCACTGGCATATCGCTGATGTAATAAGGTGTAACTTAGGCTACTTTTATTTTAGAATATTTTTTTTATAGCTGCAAACTGAAAATAACTTTGTTAATAAATTCCACACAGACGAAGTTGCGGACACAGCAGCTAGTTTTATTAAACTCGAACAAACGTATTGTCAACTGTATTACTGTACATTCATACATTGCCATTTTTCTTGACAGCTCTAAATTAGTTTTTTTAATATGACAAGCAATGTACACTGTACGTGCAAATTGTTAGAGGACCCGACGGATACATACCGAGCGCAAGTTTGAGTGAAAGAAATAGAACATTATTATGGTACGTACACGGTACAACAGAGTGTGACAGCAAATTATCAATCGGCACTGCTCGTGTCTCGTTCGTTTCACGAACGAGGCAGTTCGCGGCCGGTGATTGGTGAACTAAACAACTGAACTAAAGAGATGGTTGAATTGTAACTGAAGTACAGAATGAAGGACAGATACTAACTGAAGTACTTCATTTGAAGGATTCATTGATTCATTCGTGAACGACATTCAATGTACTCTGTCACTCTGTGCACGAGACACGACTAAGGCCCTGCGCGCACTAGTGACATTTGTCACCGTGACAAAAAATTCTTTGTCACTGTCACGTCACCGTCACTTTCGTGACTGCGCGCACTTGCAGTGACAGTTTCTTGCATTCGATAAGATGCCATCTCGAAGAGACGGTTGTCTGTGAACTCGTTTTTAGAAATAGAAAAAAATACAATAATAAAAAGTATTGGGTTCACCCGCTTTGGAGTGATAGGCTGATAAGAGGAAAGTTCTACACCATGTTTGCCAACCTACGTACATATGACACGTGACATTTTGTTGCGTCACGGGCATGTTGGCGTCCTCCGCGGACAAAAAGTCACCGAATTGTCACGCATCCAAATGCGCGCACCTTCATTAGGGATGATGGACGCGGTGACAGTGACAAAAAGTCACGGTGACAAAAAGTCACTAGTGCGCGCCTAGCCTAAGGCCCTGCGCGCACTAGTGACTTTTTGTCTTCGTGACTTTTTGTCACCGTGACTTTTTGTCACCGTGACTTTTTGTCACTGTCACCGCGTCCATCATCCCTAATGAAGGTGCGCGCACTTGGATGTGTGACAATTTGGTGACTTTTTGTCCGCGGAGGACGCCAACATACCAGTGACGCAACAAAATGTCACGTGTCATATGTACGTAGGTTGGCAAACATGGTGTAGAACTTTCCACTTATCAGCCTATCACTCCAAAGCGGGTGAACCCGATACTTTTATTATTGTATTTTTTTCTATTTCTAAAAACGAGTTCACAGACAACCTATATCTGTATATAATCTGTCACTGCAAGTGCGCGAGGTCACGAAAGTGACGGTGACGTGACAGTGACAAAGAATTTTTTGTCACGGTGACAAATGTCACTAGTGCGCGCAGGTAGGGATGTGACATTCATGTAAAAAAATCGATTAAATAAAAATCGATTTTTCTTGATTACATATTAATCGATTTCTCAAAAATCGATTTTTAGTAAAAATAATAATCGATTTTTGCGAAAAAATCGATTTTTTTTCTATTATTCAAAAATCTACGTGCTTTTCATATTCCAATAAAATTCATATCAGATTAAAAATCAAATAAAAGATTATTAAAAAAATATAACCAATTCAAAACTAAAAATCAGAGTGAAAGTTCCTTTAAACTTTCAAGGTAAGGAATAAGGTAAGCAAATATCATTATTAATACAAATTTTCAGTACCATTAAAAGTTTTACAAAAACTAAAATAAAAATAAAAATATGTATATAAAACTTGCATGCGCACAAAGTACACGTCTGAAGTGAAACTTCTTTGGCAAACTAATTTAAAAAAAAAAATAATAATAATAAACGAATTAAAAAAAAGTAGTTGAAAAAAAAAGAAAAAGCTAACGTGCGTGACGTTACGTGACGTGAGTTTTTCCAGTGGTTTTGCCACGTTACCGGTCGCTCAAATTTTACCCCTCATGCGCCTAAGGAAGTTTCACTTCAAAAAAATTGGCATAAATATTTTATAAAATAAAAAAATTAAAATGAAACGATAATTAAATAAATTTGCGTGCGTACAAAGTACACATCTCAGAAGTGAAACTTCTTTGGCGAACTAATTAAAAAAAATAATTAAAAAGAAAACAGTTAAAAAACTAATTAAAAAGTAAACGAACTTAAAATTCAAAAAAAAACTAGTTGAAAAAAAAACAGGTGGTCACCACCCATTCAAGTACTGAACGTCATGACGCTGCCGCGTTACTGGTAACTCAAATGTTACCCCTTATGCGCCTAAAGAAGTTTCACTTCAAAAACTAAACGACTACGCTGTGGTCTCAAAAACTAAAATATAAAACAAATCTTTCGTTAATCTTTCAGTTTTAACAATAAAAAATTTTATAGGTGTTTTACGGTTAGAAGACATTTTTATTGTTTAATTGTTTACAAACAACTATACAAGGTGTGGATGACAATAGAACGATAATTGAAAACACCGTTAGTACTAGTATAAAGAAGTATTTCAAAACCATCAGATAAGTCCTAACATCAAAATCAAAAAAAAAGATTTTTTCATACAAACTAATTCAATATAATTTAATAAAATTTTATAACATCATTTTTGTAAATATAGGATCACTGACCTGTTACACGCGTCATCGCGCGGTGATCGCGCGTGGCCTTCTTTCTACGCGGCAAAGTTGCGTGGAAATGGTTTGTGCTTGTACCTACAAAACTTCATTATTTTGATTGAATAAAAATAGTAAGTTAGAAAAGTAAATAAAATTAATTGTTACGCATTTAAAATTAAATTGAATAAAAAACTATTTGATTTAAATTTTCTCAAACCATCAATTTTTTTTTAAATATGCAGAACTGATCAGTAGCCGATACTGAATAAGTTATTTTTTTTTAAACATTAGTTATTATAATATTATTTGGTCTGCGAACTGTCACTAAATGGCAATGATTAAAAATTGTGCCTTTTTGTGGCAGTCGATGCCATATCCATTATTTCTTAATCTATGATTTTAAAAATAATAATAGCTGTCCTTGAGTCGTTAACCGCCGGTTTTAGGGTAGGTCAGGTCTTTAGTCTGATACATACGTAGAAATTTTAAAAAATGAAAAATCATAATTTGTGACTAAACTACTGGATGTATTTTATTGATTTTTTGTATGTGGGCTTGGAATGTCATTACATATACGCTGTCCAAGTTATCGTTGTATTATCATCCCCACCCTGTATAATATTATCTTATTCACTACACTAAAAGTACTGAAACTACTTTACACGTATAGGTACATAGAAAATAGAAAGAATTGGCACCGTTTTAAGTAAAACTGAATTTACTTTGAGTTGTTCCATCCGCCGCATAGATAGCGCTGTATATAAAATTGAAACTTTCTTCGCTCTTTTTTTCCTCCATCACATAGATGGCACTGTTTATAAAAATCGATTTAAACGCGTAATTTATATAATCGATTTATAAAAAATCGATTAATATTAATACAAAAATCGATTATTAAAAATCGATTTTTAGAAAAAAATAATCGATTTAAATAAAAATCGATTATTTTTTCACATCCCTAACTCAGTGTCTGTGATAGATTTGCACTACGTAGGGATGTGACATTCATGTAAAAAAATCGATTAAATAAAAATCGATTTTTCTTGATTACATATTAATCGATTTCTCAAAAATCGATTTTTAGTAAAAATAATAATCGATTTTTGCGAAAAAATCGATTTTTTTTCTATTATTCAAAAATCTACGTGCTTTTCATATTCCAATAAAATTCATAGATTAAAAATCAAATAAAAATTATTATTAAAAAAATATAACCAATTCAAAACTAAAAATCAGAGTGAAAGTTACTTTAAACTTTCAAGGTAAGGAATAAGGTAACCAAATGTCATTATTAATACAAATTTTCAGTATAAAAATAAAACGATGAGCATCCCAACAAAATGACAACATTATTGTCTCAAAAACTAAAATAAAAATCAAATAAAAATATATATAAATTGCATGCGTACAAAGTACACATGTCTGAAGTGAAACTTCTTTGGCAAACTAATTTAAAATAATAATAATAATAAAAAAACGAATTAAAAAAAGTAGTTGAAAAAAAAAGAAAAAGCGAACGTCACGCGGTTTTCCCAGTGGTTTTGCCGTGTTACCGGTCGCTCAAATTTTACCCCTCATGCGCCTAAGGAAGTTTCACTTCAAAAAAATTGGCATAAATATTATTTAAAATAAAAAAAATAAAACGAAACGATAATTAAATAAAATTGCGTGCGTACAAAGTACACATGTCTGAAGTGAAACTTCTTTGGAAAACTAATTTAAAAAAATAATTAAAAAGAAAACAGTTAAAAAACTAATTAAAAAGTAAAACGTAAAACAAAAAAAAAACTAGTTAAAAAAAACAGGTGGTCACCCATTCAAGTACTGAACGTCATGATGCTGCTGCATTACTGGTAGCTCAAATTTTACCCCTTATGCACCTAAAGAAGTTTCACTTCAAAAACTAAACGACTACGCTGTGGTCTCTAAGACTAAAATATAAAACAAATCTTTCGTTAATCTTTCAGTTTTAACAATAAAAATTTTATAGGTGTTTTACGGTTAGAAGACATTTTTATTGTTTAATTGTTTACAAACAACTATATAATATTATCTTATTCACTACACTAAAAGTACTGAAACTACTTTACACGTATAGGTACATAGAAAGTAGAAGGAATTGGCACCGTTTTAAGTAAAAATGAATTTACTTTGAGTTGTTCCATCCGCCGCATAGATAGCGCTGTATATAAAATTGAAACTTTCTTCGCTCTTTTTATCATCCACCGCATAGATGGCAGTGTTTATAAAAATCGATTTAAACGCGTAATTTATATAATCGATTTATTAAAAATCGATTAATATTAATACAAAAATCGATTATTAAAAATCGATTTTTAGAAAAAAATAATCGATTTAAATAAAAATCGATTATTTTTTCACATCCCTACGCGCAGGGCCTAATACATACATCAAATCATTGATATGATATTTTGATTTTTGAATTTTGATAAATAAAAATATGGAGAATAGTAATAGTTATGCGAATGTATGTAGACTGTGTTTAAAAAGAGATTTACAGATATATTCCATTAAAAATACGTACTTACAAGATGTTTACGAAAAAATAACTAATATTGAAGTAAGTCTAACAAATTTTTTTAACTACAAATTTTCATTAAAAAGTATATAATGTGTGTTTGTCATGGACGTGTTTAATCACCTTTTTTGAGTTAATTTGTCAAACAGTTCATATAACATAAAAGAATATAAGCAAAGCGTTTCATGAAGTAATTTACTAAAGTCGAATTTACTAAGTAAAAGTAATAGTCGTCTACTTTTCAAGAATTCCACCTAAGAGAATATTAACTAAGTATAGTAGGCTTTTTATTTAAATAGGAACAAACATCAAATCAAAATCAATCAAACATCAATTTACATTGTATTTGACTTAGTTCCAAAAGAATTAAGTTTAGAGAAGAAGTAAAACAGAAGTAATTTTTAACTTGGTGATGATCACTTTTAAACTTATCTCCTAATTAGTTTGCATCACAAGCTACGTTATTACTTATAATCTCTATTGAAGTAGAGCACGGCAGGAAATATAGCATAAGTTTTAAGCGACTCAAGTGTAAGTACCTCAACCTTACAGAAGATCTTAACTGAATATCATACCCTCAAGTATTGTTATGTTCATGTGTAAATTCCTGGGGAGAGTAAATGGTTAGAGTTGGCAATATGCTTGCAAGGCTCGTGGCGTTGCAGACGTCTATAGGCTATAGTTACCATCAAGTGGCTTGTTTGCCATCACAATGGTATAAGAATGTAAAAAATGACTTAATCTAAGTCGGTAAATTCTATTTGAACCAAACAAATTTTTTTGAAGTTATACTTCTTTTGGAGTGTTAGGGAAATATGATGAGAGTAAATTTTTACGATGCGCGCGCACACCGCCATAAAAAACCGACACCCTGAAGTTAGCTGGTCAACGAAGAAGAAGTTAGCAACGTGAAGTTGGTTAGCCAATGAAGTATAACTTCTTACATGCGTACATAAGTACACACTACACTTTTTTTGTAAAAAAATTGTTTATTTTTCAGCTTAACTCCACCTACATGCAGTCTCTGTGTTATATATGCGTGAAACGACTGAAACAAAGTCACAAATTAATTGAACAAGCAGTTGAAACAGACAAGTTACTAAAAGATGCACTTCGGTGCGGAGTCGAGGTAAATGTTCGGTTATAATTTTTATATATTCTCAAGATTAGAAAACTTACATCAAGCCAATTACAAGCTTTTTAAGCTGTTACTAATATATATTATTATGATATTCATGTTAACACTCACTATTTATTTTTGTCATCAGTATATTTGAAAAGAAATGAAATTAAAACATTTAAGATGTCAAAAATACCCAAAAAAGTTATAGTCATGACAGCAAAATCAATTAACAATATAAAAATTGCTATCTAAATTTAAATTTTAACATTAGGTACATTAAAAAGTTAGATAACATACCCAGTGTTATGCAGTAACCAAATCAAATCAAAATTACCTACTTTATTCAAATAGTCTTCAAAAGCACTTTCGAATGGTCATTTTACAAATTAAAATTTTAAAAGTGACTATAATTTTTAAAAGTGAAGCTACCACCGATTCGGAATGTGGATTCTGCAGAGAAGAATCGGCAAGAAACTTTGCAGTCTTTTAAAAACAATATACTCACATTACAAACAACAATATACTCACATTTAAAAACAATATATAGCAACTCTTTTAAAAACAATATATAAACTGTGTTTTAGTACACAATTAGTAATATCTTGCATGAAATACAGCGTCACAAGTCCACACATCTTTATCAACTATGTAATCCTGCACCGAATATGAAGCTTTATCTAGTAATTTCTTTTTAATAAACACTTAACCCTAACACTTACAGTATTGCAACAAAATTTAAATAATTACTCTAATGTCTCGGTAGACATTACCTTTGTATTATGCCATCGGGTTAGTAAAATTTTTCATGAAAACTAGCTGGCCTCGCAAACATTGTTTTGCCATATATGTTCTTAGTCCCCTTAATCCAGGCCCCCTTATAACTTAGGGGTATAAAAATAGATGTTGGCCGATTCTCAGACCTACCCGATATGCAAACAAAATTTCATAAAAATCGGTCCAGCCAACAACAACACAAGGTCCACAAGAATTTTATATATAAGATAATTCAATCCACAGAAATAAAAATAGTATCTATCACCCCAAGATTGATTACTTGCAAGGAATTAAGTCGAAATCTTGAAATTTAATTGCAAACCAAGAATAAAGAGCAATAACTCTTTTAATTCATTTATTTATTATTTATATATTTCATTTATAATTAAAAAAAGTAATAAACGCATAAATAAATAATATTTTTAAACTAAATGTATTTAATTAAATCGATTGAAAGTTCTTCTTAAATAAAATCGATTATTATTTCGAATCGAATAAATAACGTGTGAGGCAGTCACTAATGTCAAAATTTCTTGAAGTGTCAAAAAGATCATTAGTCGCCGGACGGGGTATAGTAATATGTTGCATGAAATACAGCGTCACAAGTCCACACATCTTTATCAACTATAATTATTATTAATGTAATTTCTTTTTAATAAACACTTAACCCTAAGACTTACAGTATTACAACAAAATTTGTACTAGCTGGCCCCGCAAACATTGTTTTGCCATATATGTTATTAGCCCCCTTAATCCAGCCCCCCTGGGCTTATAACTTAGGAGTATGAAAAATAGATGTTGGCCAATTCTCCGACCTACCCGATATGCAAAATATATTTTACAAAAATCAGTCCAGCCGTTTCGAAGGAATATGGTAACTAACGTTGTGACACAAGAATTTTATATATAAGATAATTCAATCAATCAATCAAATAATATTTCCAGATTGATAAGATAAAATGTGTACAGACATTCACGCTGTCTGTATCATCGATATCGACTATCAACATATCTCTACATCCTGTGGAAAATGACATAAAAGAAGAGTCTGCTAAGATAAAAGAAGAATTAAAAGACGATTGGGATAACGGGATAAATGCCGTCTCCGATCAAATTGGTATGTAATTAAATCTATACTTCTAGACTAATATTATAAGGGTGCTAATTAAACAGCCCTCTTTTTAATAGCATTATTTGCCTCTGAGAACCTACATTGTCTTCTAAATTAATAAGTCAGCCACAATTAACGAGTGTCTTAATGATACTATTTTAGCCACTAGTTATCTTCTATCTAAGCCACTCTAAATTATCTAAATACAACTCAGCGTGGTGGTTATTTTTTAGCATCTAAATTTGTAACAGGCATTCAAGCAATGAACTTTTAAAATATTAATATAATATGACATTAAATAAAATATTGTATTAGCTTCTAATTTTTTAACTCAGTATGTTTAAAATGTAACTCATCCCACATTCATTGATCGTCAAAATTTAGCTAAAATTGCCATCAATAGTAAATTATGGCCACTAATATTACTCATAATGTTACTCATAATGTAATGTTTTTAATGAGGATCAGTAAAGTTCTAGCAAATTCAATAGAACTAGTATTCACGTTATTCTCTATGACATAAGAATGATATTTCTTTTTGAATTATCCAAATCGGACCATTACTTACGAAGATAATTATTAAGTTATAAACATTATGCCGTCCTGCCGCTAAAAAGCTTCCACCGACAGGCGCCGATTCGTAACGCAGATGCGATCTAAAGGGCGCCACACACGTTTATTGTATGTTAAGATAACATAATTATTACCTAAAGTGGTGGTTAATATAGCGTATAGCATAAAAGTATAGCATGCTAAATGTTTATAGCATATAGCATTTGCTATACCGACTATGACTTCGCGCTAAATTTATAACGTCTCAAACGCTAAACGTACACAGCGCGCTGCAGCGAGGCTAGAGCGGGATAACATTACTTTTTAGCGTTTTCGAACTTTTACGTATGTCCACTCACGAAAAAAAACTGTTATTACCAATTTTTATTTTTAATATAAATCAATGTACGAATAAAATTTCCCTAATACAGTGACCAATAAAATAAACATCATAACACTTTAAGATGCTACAAAAATAACTTATAAATTCAAAATTCAATTTCAATACCTCACCTTTCGATAGTGGCAGATTTTTATCACAAACAACACAATAATATTTACACTTAATACTTTTTATACACATTACCTTACTTATTATTATTTAACACATATTTACACTTACCTATTATTAATTATTATTTAATCACTGTCGTTGTCGCTGCAAAATCAAATCACACTTAATACTAACACTAAATAAAACAAAATTAATACTAACACTAGATAAAGCAATTAAAACTAAATAAAACAAACTGAATACTATAACACTAATAAACTAATTACTAATACTAATAATAAAAATTAACAACAATAAAAACGAAAACTTTTGTAGCCGATAGTGTTAAAGACAGAGATAGTGGCACGAATACTAACGTGTGACTGAGACAGATTACCGTATACCGAGCATTTCCGAATAAGCACGAAGCTGTATGAAGTAAGCAAGAAGGGATGTGCAATACGCGCGCCTGAGGGTGTTGTTTAATCGATTTTTATTGAAATCGATTAAAATTAAGTCATAAAAATACATTTATTTTTAATTTTATAAGGTTTTAAATTTTCTCAAATAGTTGTTACTTAAGTAGTCGTTAATAGATAACTGATATTCAAGTAAATCGTGTCTTTCAACTGAGAAAATTTAATTTTTGTAGTTTTTTTTATTAATGTCAAAATCTCGTTTAATAATGACAAAATTAACTATATTTGTAAATCTAATAATATCTTACATCGTTTAATATCTTAAATAAACAAAAATCAATAAATCCTAAATAAAACTAATCGATTGCGCAATTCGGTTGATTAAAGGATCGATTGTGTTTACATGGTTAACAATGTGCTATAAAGATAGCATATAAAATAGCATGCTAAAAAAATTTAGCATTTAGTCTATAGCATGTTTTTAGTTTATAGCAGATTTGAACATCACAGTTACCTATAGTATCTTCGCCGTGTGTGGCGCCCTTTAGATCGCATCTGCGTTACGAATCGGCGCCTGTCGGTGAAAGGCTTTAGTCAGTGTACGCGGGATGCGTGTGACGTCACGGTGACGGTCGATAGATACTATAGTCCGTTCAACGAGACGAGAGAATTTTTGTAAACAAACCAAAATGTCATTATCATAGATGTCATTTACATATGCAGGGTTTTGTAACCTTTTTTTCGTACACAATTTTTTTTAATGTAAAATATATTTATATTTTGATAATTACTTAATTAATTAAATTTAATTATGTATATAAGATTTGAAATAATTAATTATCAAAATGTACATTTATTTTACATTTTACATTTAAAGTTTAAGTTTAGTTTAATATAATAATATTATGGCTGATTTACACGGAGGCAGTGACTGCCGGCAGTGCTCACGAGTGCTGGCGCCGAAAACTGACTTCGACAATTTACACGATGGCAGTGGTAACGTCTGTAGTCTTATGGTGTACACACGTCTGTAAAGTCAGTGCGGATAAATGAATTCTCGTTGGTTATTTTCATTTGTAGATAAATTAATTTTAATTAAAAGATTTTTTTTTTGTTGAATTGGAATGCATAGATTACAACTTATTATTTTCCATCTTTTAGTAATTTTTTTTAATATGGCAATGTAGTTATATTTTTTTTAATTTGATTTACACACCATATTGACTGTTTTAATAGTATAACAAGTTTTAAGCATACTGTAAAAAAAATCATTTGAATATACCGAGTAAGATCTACGGAAAAATAAAACAATGGTAAATAGTTTGATGGATTGTGCCATGATACTAAAACTTTTCTATTTTTTTTAAATGATATAAATAATTTTGTATTCGGGTCATTGCAGATATGGAACATTTTTTAAATTTTTATTTGACTATTTACTTTTTAAAAAAATATTGATTTTTATTTTATATAATTTTATAAAAATATTAATTTTTATTTTATATAATTTTGTTATGTGATGCAGCGTGGTCCCACTACACTGACGCGGCAGCGACTGACTTCGGCATTTACACGGCAGGGTTGCCATCACAAAATTTTAAGTTGCCGTGTTTTGGGTATCTGGATTGCCGTGTTTTGGAATAAAAACTGCAAAATTGCCGTGTATTTACTTTACATTAACACGTAAGATTAAGCATGACAATAAATAATTGTGTTTGCTAGCAGCAAACGAAAAAAACCGATTTCAATTATATCGACAAGTAATACAACGTAAGTAGACGAGAAAAAATTAACAAACGCACTAGTCGTCACTACGATTTTCGAGGGTTCCCCTCGATTTATCTGGGATTCCATTATAATATCCTGGTTTCCTTATCATGGTACCACAATTAGGATATCTCCTTTCAAACAAAAAAAGATTTATAAAAATTTGTTCATAAACGACGAAGTTATCCCCGAACATACATAAAAAAATATTTATACGGTCGAATTGAATAACCTCCTCCTTTTTCGAAGTCGGTTAAATAACCTCCTTTTTTGAAATCGGTTGAATAAAACATTATTCTTCACAACCGTCATACAAATTTATCGTAACCAACATTTTTTCTTCGGCTTTATTCAATTTATATGTATTTTTTTCTTTTAAATGGTTTATCTTTTGTTGTGTTTTTGTTTAATTGATTTGAAATTTACACAATTTCCTTCGATCGGATAAAGTGCTTACAGCCAGTAAAGTTCCATTTATTGGGGAAGTAATAATTTTATTTCTTGTTTTTTTTTTGTAATGATTTTATTTCTTGTTCTTGTTTTTGTGTTGCACTATAATGACTTATCAACTATCGATGAAATTATTAGGAAAAACAAGTACACATTGGATTGCCGTGTTTTTGAACACGGCAATGAACGTACTGCCGTGTACCGTGTTTTAGCACCGAATATATCCAAATTGCCGTGTAACACGGCAATTGCCGTGTAAATAGCAACGCTGTACACGGTGACAGTTGCGCTAGCGTGGGTGGTGGGGGTAGCGGACTGACGCCGAAAAATATGGAGTGGGAATTTAAAAGTCAGTACTGACGCGACATCGCTGTACTGTCGTCAAAACAATTTACACGATGGCAGTGACAGGTCAGCACTGACTCCGTAGGAAACTGCCGGCAGTCACTGACGCCGTGTAAATCAGCCATTAGTTTATTAGTTTAATTTTAAGTTTAGGATTTTAGGTACAAATGAAATATTAATGATTAATATTACTAAAATATTTATTAGATACAAGCTGCTGTGCCCGCGACTTCGTCCGCGTGGAATTTGACGACAAATGATAAATGAATGATAAATGAAAACATTTATTTCGCCATAAGGTGATACACACACTTACCGAAAGTAAAAAAAAAATGATACAAAAAAAACTAAACAATAATAACAAAAAGTTAGGCAGCATAAAATCAAACAATAAAATAAAAAATAAAAATTTATATCTTAACATAAGGTACATTACAAACTTACGTAATGTACCCAGTGTTGTAAGCAACCTTAACTTAATCAAAATATTAAGTTATAATGTATCGGTAGACATTACCTACCTACTTTATCCTCGGCTTTATTAAATATTACAATAAATAACAATGTCCCTAGTGTAGGCCGAGAGAAAAAAAGCCGGAGGAAAAAAACTCTCGGTACTCTTTTAAAAAATGCACACTAAAATGCAAATAATTATTACAAAATCCGAATGTTTTCAAAATCAGACTATCTTGACAGATTTGACGTTCGAACTTGACGAGAGACGTGCAGCAGATAGCAAACAAACAAGATAGAAGGAGATAGACTATATTTTGTTTGTTCCGTCGTCACTATCAAAAAATGATGCGCTTTGTTTACAAAATTTCTCTCGTCTCGTTGAACGGACTATAGATATATAGAAATAGATTGTAATTTTGTGATATTTAAATATAAAACGTACTTAATATGAGTAGGTACTTATAAAGTAGAAGCTGGTTTTGTGCAAGAACGACTACGAGGAAGAGAGCGTTCAACTCTGCTGCCAAGTCCTACAAAAGGGTTCTTAAAAGGGCTCGATTCAACCGCATTAATCACATTGGAGCCAAATTAGCCTCCCATCCTTGCGGTAGTAAAGCCTTTTGGTCGCTTTCTAAGTCTGTGGAAATGAACTTCTGCCGTCCCTCGCTGCCTCCTCTGCTGAAACCAGATGGATCGCTGGCCTTTACTGCGACAGACAAGGCTAACCTTTTAGCGAATCTGTTCGCAGAAAATTCGCTCCTCGATGCAGGCAGCGCCTCACCGCCCAGACATCCACCTTCCAACTCTGTTATGTCAGAAGTACGCATTCACCAAACTATGGTTTTGAGAGTGCTCCGCAATTTGGATGTGAATAAGGCTAGTGGCCCTGACGGCATACCAGCAAGAGTTCTTAAAACATGTGCTCCCGAGTTGTCTCCTGTTTTAACACGCTTGTACCGCCTCTCTCTAAAATCAGCTCAAGTTCCCAAAGCTTGGAAGATTGCCAACTTACAACCTATACCTAAAAAGGGTAGTCGCGCCGACCCGGCCAATTATAGACCTATCGCGATCACCTCCATACTGTCTAAATGTTTGGAGCGTGTACTTAATGATAAGCTCCTAGCATATCTTGAGGTGAACGACCTCCTGTCGGACCAGCAATACGGCTTCCGCCGTAACAGGTCCACGGGGGATCTTTTAGTGTATGCCTCGCACATCTGGGGCGAAACCTTGGATAAGCACGGAGAGGCGCTAGCCGTCTCACTTGATGTATCGAAGGCATTTGACCGGGTCTGGCATGGGAGCTTATTAAGCAAGCTTTCAGCTTATGGAATAACCCCCAGCCTCTGTAGCTGGATATCAGATTTCCTGAGCGGGCGATCATTTCGAGTGGTCATAGATGGCTCCTCGTCTGACCTGATGGCGGTTAATGCCGGTGTCCCTCAGGGATCAGTTCTCTCTGCAACCCTCTTCTTGCTTCACATTAACGACCTCCTTAAGCCCGGTATCTTTGGGTACGCAGATGACTGCACTGTTGCGGAGAGATATATGTCCGGTCCCCGTGCTGGTGGGGCTGAAACTTTCGAGCATAGAGAGGCTCTGGTCGAACGCACAAATTTGGCTCTGAAAGAGGTATCCGATTGGGGTGACGCCAACCTAGTCAAATTTAATGCTTCTAAAACGCAAGCGTGTCTTTTTAGCGCTAAACGAAGTCCATTTCCCTTAGCTCCGACTTTCCGAGGTGTATCTGTACCGATCACTGATAATATTAATCTTCTAGGCATAAACATCTCGTCCACTCTCAACTTCGGACAATGCATAGAATCCAAGGCAAAAACCGCGGGTAAGAAGCTTGGTATCCTCAATAAAGTTAGGCGGTACTTCACACCGGAACAACTCCTTACTTTGTACCAAGCACAAGTTAGATCATGCATGGAGTACTGCTGCCACTTATGGGATGGCTCTGCCAAGTACCAGCTTGCTGCTTTGGATTCTGTGGATCGACGCGCCAGAAGACTCATCGGTGACGAATCGCTAGTTAACTCTAGACTTCAAAGTCTAGAACACCGGCGCAAGGTTGCCTGTCTGTCCGTATTTTACAGGATATATTTCGGAGAGTGCGCTCAAGAACTGTACAACTTGGTTCCACCTTCACCTTTCTACCATCGGACCGCAAGGCATCGCATGGATCTGCACCGTTACGTGGTTGAAATCCCACGATCTCGTACTAAGCGCTTCGCTTCCTCATTTCTAATACGCACCGCAAAAATTTGGAATGCTCTTCCGGCTTCCGTTTTTCCAAATAGATATAACTTGGGTATCTTCAAATCGAGAGTGAATAGGCATTTTCTAGGCAAGCGCGCACCATCTTAGGCTGCATCTTTACTTACCATCAGGTAAGATCGCAGTCAAGCGCTAGTCTATATAAGTAAAAAAAAAAAAAAGTTGATTCTTTCATACTATTTGATTACCTAATAAGTAATCGTTGTAAGTTTACCAGCGCTGAAATCCGTGGTTGGAAATCTTATTAATCTACTTATGTAGCTACTTATTAGTAACCTTTACATCTAAGCCGTTAGTAGAAGGCAGGTGTAAGAAAGAATGAATGTAAAATATAGCAGTGACGTATTCAAAACTTATGAATGGCATGTATAACGCTTCACTCTGTAATATCCCACTGCTGGACAATAAGCCTTTTTCCCCATGTAGGAGAAGGATCGGAGCTTAATCATCACGCTGCTCTTACACACCAACGTGTACTTATAAAGTATGTACTTATTAAGTTATTACTTTATTAGTAATCTTTAGGTCTAATCTAAGCTGCTGTAAGTAGTAGGTAGGTGTAAGAAATAATTCATTCTTGTACTTTACCTATACATTGATACATTCATGTATAGGTACAGGGACGTATTCAAAACTTATGAATAAAATATTTATAGTATACTAATACTATATTGTTAAACGAATGTTGTTTTCATTCATTCTTAAGTAGATCTCTTCGTGTATGAAATTTTACGACACTTTAATCTAGGGGACATCTAGACACGCGGCAGCGTGTCAAGCCAAGTTCAAGCAAAAGAACTGGCGACCCAGCGCCGTGTGTATCTCTCCAATAGTGAGGCACTTGTCAAAAAATCCCTGAAGCTCTCCTCTCAGGTGTTCCAGGGCTATACTTAGAACACGCCCTGGAACACCATCTGGCCTTGGTGCCGTCCTTTATATTATATTTTACTAAATATTTTTACTAAATCTATTATAAAGTATGTTTCATTGTATTATCAGCTCGGTGAAGATCGATTTAGTTTCAGACCTTAGACCAAAAAAATTGTTAAACATCAAAAAATATTTACAGTATTCAAATTAAGACACTAAAACCCAATCATAATAATTATGTTTTAAATCAGTTGACAAATAAACAAATCCTTTTTTCAGAAGAGGATCAAATAGACCAAAACATTTCAACGGGGTCTAAAGAAACATATTCTATAGATGGACTAAGGGCATACGAAGATGTCAAAGATATATCAGATGATGATGTCCCTCTTAAGAATATAAGCTTGAAGATACATTCGCAGACCAAGCAGGATAGTGTGAAAAATAAGAAACTTAGGAAGTTCAATACAGGTATTAAGAGTAACAAACATTCGTCCATCGATTCACACAAACTCGCGTGTTTCATATTAGTAAGATTGTTTTTTGAAGACATGTTAGTGAACTTAGCAGATCATTGTCCAGCAGATCAAAAAAAAATGTGAGTTCTTATCGCATGCAGCTGAGTTCTACAGTTCCTGATACTTTTTAGAAATAGTTCTGGCGTTTTTACCTTAAAAAAAGACTAGTGACAAAATGATCTGCCAACTTCACGCAGCAGATCATTGTCCAGCAGATCAAAAATAAATGTGAGTTCTTATCGCATGCAGCTGAGTTCTACAGTTCCTGATACTTTTTAGAAATAGTTCCGGCGTTTTTACCTTAAAAAAAGACAATTTTGACAAAATGATCTGCCAACTTTCCGCATCACTCATGAGTAGGAATATACTGTTTCAGTCCTTTTAAATTATCGTAAAAGGGTAGAACTCTTTTGTTTCTCACAGATAAGCATCTTAAATGTAATTTAAAACCCGATTTGAATCCAGAACTCACGTTTAAATGCCAGCAGAGCACGTTACAGCGGTCAAAAAGTAGGAAAATACCTTTTTCGTCGTTTCGAATCAATGTGCAAGGCTAGAACTCTTTTGATTTCTATAGATCCGTATTAAAACTAATATCTGAAACTCGATTCAAGTCCAGAACTCATATTAAAATGCCAGCAGATCACGGTAGAGCAGGTCATGAGTAGGAAAATACTGTTTCAGTCGTTTTAAATTATCGTAATAGGGTAGAACTCTTCCATTTCTCACAGATAAGCATCTTAACTGTAATTTAAAACCCGATTTGAATCCAGAACTCACGTTTAAATGCCAGCAGAGCACGTTACAGCGGTCGAAAAGTAGGAAAATACCTTTTTCGTCGTTTCGAATCAATGTGCAAGGCTAGAACTCTTTTGATTTCTATAGATCCGTATTGAAACTAATATCTGAAACTCGATTCAAGTCCAGAACTCATAATGAAATGCCAGCAGATCACGGTAGAGCAGCTCATGAGTAGGAAAATAATGTATCAGTCGTTTTAAATTATTGTAAAGGGTAGAACTCTTCCGTTTCTCACTGATACGCATCTTAACTGTAATTTAAAACCCGATTTGAATCCAGAACTCACGTTTAAATGCTAGCAGAGCACGTTACAGCGGTCGAAAAGTAGGAAAATACCCTTTTCGTCGTTTCGAATCAATGTGCAAGGCTAGAACTCTTTTGATTTCTATAGATCCGCATTAAAACTAATATCTGAAACTCGATTCAAGTCCAGAACTCATATTAAAATGCCAGCAGATCATGGTAGAGCAGGTCATGAGTAGGAAAATACTGTTCCAGTCGTTTTAAATTATCGTAATAGGGTAGAACTCTTCCGTTTCTCACAGATAAGCATCTTAACTGTAATTTAAAACCCGATTTGAATCCAGAACTCACGTTTAAATGCCAGCAGAGCACGTTACAGCGGTCGAAAAGTAGGAAAATACCTTTTTCGTCGTTTCGAATCAATGTGCAAGGCTAGAACTCTTTTAATTTCTATAGATCAGTATTAAAACTAATATCTGAAACTCGATTCAAGTCCAGAACTCATATTGAAATGCCAGCAGATCACGGTAGAGCAGGTCATGAGTAGGAAAATACTGTTTCAGTCGTTTTAAATTATCGTAATAGGGTAGAACTCTTCCGTTTCTCACATATAAGCATTTTAACTGTAATTTAAAACCCGATTTGAATCCAGAACTCACGTTTAAATGACAGCAGAGCACGTTACAGCGGTCGAAAAGTAGGAAAATACCTTTTTCGTCGTTTCGAATCAATGTGCAAGGCTAGAACTCTTTTGATTTCTATAGATCCGTATTAAAACTAATATCTGAAACTCGATTCAAGTCCAGAACTCATATTGAAATGCCAGCAGATCACGGTAGAGCAGGTCATGAGTAGGAAAATACTGTTTCAGTCGTTTTAAATTATCGTAAAAGGGTAGAACTCTTCCGTTTCTCACAGAAAAGCATCTTAACTGTAATTTAAAACTCGATTTGAATCCAGAACTCACGTTTAAATGCCAGCAGAGCACGTTACAGCGGTCGAAAAGTAGGAAAATACCCTTTCCGTCGTTTCAAAATAATGTGCAAGGCTAGAACTCTTTTGATTTCTATAGATCCGTATTGAAACTAATATCTGAAACTCGATTCAAGTCCAGAACTCATAATGAAATGCCAGCAGATCACGGTAGAGCAGCTCATGAGTAGGAAAATAATGTATCAGTCGTTTTAAATTATTGTAAAGGCTAAAACTCTTCCGTTTCTCACTGATACGCATCTTAACTGCAATTTAAAACCCGATTTGAATCCAGAACTCACGTTTAAATGCCAGCAGAGCACGTTACAGCGGTCAAAAAGTAGGAAAATACCCTTTTCGTCGTTTCGAATCAATGTGCAAGGCTAGAACTCTTTTGATTTCTATAGATCCGTATTAAAACTAATATCTGAAACTCGATTCAAGTCCAGAACTCATATTAAAATGCCAGCAGATCACGGTAGAGCAGGTCATGAGTAGGAAAATACTGTTTCAGTCGTTTTAAATTATCGTAATAGGGTAGAACTCTTCCGTTTCTCACAGATAAGCATCTTAACTGTAATTTAAAACCCGATTTGAATCCAGAACTCACGTTTAAATGCCAGCAGAGCACGTTACAGTGGTCAAAAAGTAGGAAAATACCCGTTTCGTCGTTTCGAATCAATGTGCAAGGCTAGAACTCTTTTGATTTCTATAGATCCGTATTAAAACTAATATCTGAAACTCGATTCAAGTCCAGAACTCATATTTACATGCCAGCAGATCACGGCAGAACAGCTCCCGAGTTAGAAAATTATGTTTCAGTCGTTTTAAATTATCGCGAAAGGCTAGAACTCTTCCGTTTTTCACGGATACGCATCGAAACTATAATTTTAAACCCGATTCGAGTCCAGAACTCACGTTTAAATGCCAGCAGAGCACATTACAGCGGTCGAAAAGTAGGAAATTACCCTTCTCGTCGTTTAAAATCAATGTGCCAGGTTAGAACTCTTTTGAATTCTATAGATCCGTATTAAAACTAATATCTGAAACTCGATTTAAGTCCAGAACTCATATTAAAATGCCAGCAGATCACGGTAGAGCAGGTCATGAGTAGGAAAATACTGTTTCAGTCGTTTTAAATTATCGTAATAGGGTAGAACTCTTCCGTTTCTCACAGATAAGCATCTTAACTGTAAAAATAACCCTAACCCCTAATGTAAAATATTAACGGTTTTAGCTTACTACATGTAATTAACATGAGAGAAAAGATAAAAAAAATTTGCAGCAGACTTTTATGGTGGTAAAGGTTGTTTTTATAAATTCACAATATTGCAATAAGCCTATGAAAAATTGTTTCATCTAATTAACAGATGAGGGAAGATTTAGCTTCTCGGATCTTAGACCATAGGGACCGTCGATATAGATATAACAAATTAGACCATTGCTTTTAGCCTTTGAAAATTGTAAAAAGTGAAAAAAATTATAGTAATATGAAACACATTGGAAAAGGAAGATAATATAACGAAAATGAAAGGAAAAATAAATTACGGGCGATCTGAGCTCGGGAAGTGGTAGGTAGGGGGGGGGGTTAAGGTTAAAAAACGGTTTATCTCGATTTCCAGCTACACTACAAGTCTTATTGAAAAAAGTTCAAGGTCAAAGTTGTAGGTACTAAAAATATCTACAACTTTCTTATTTACACTTTTTTCGCATAACCCCAAAATTCATGTGAAAAATTCTAAAAACCAAGTTTTTGGTTTTTTATTTTTCTTTTAAATTTTTTTTTTGTTTTTTACGAAATTTTGTGACAACTTACCTTTTTAGGTTTCAAACACACTGTAATTTTTTTGATTTAAAATATCAACGTACTGATCAAAATAAAAATAGGAAACCGCAATTGATATCGATTGCCGTTCCCAGACTGGTATTACATTTTTTCATAAATTTTCGAAATAAGCAAAACCTATCAGCTAATTTTTTGATATATTTTTCAAGAGTTGTTAAACTGCAAATAAACGTTAATTTCAAAGCATCGGGAAACGTCGGTAAGTGCTAAAAGCTTCGACGAAGTTCAAATATTTCTGTTTTTCTGCCATGTCATCGTAAACACATACATAATCCATCAAAAATATATACATTAAAATATTTTTTTCGAATCTTCTAAAAATGAACTTTTCAAAAATGTGTAATACTCATTACTTTACTCTTCAAGATTTTTAGCTATACCTATCGTTTTGAATATTGTAAACAAAGAAGTCGAATTTTCTCATTAGTAAAAACGGTTCACATTACTTCGTGTAAAACAATTTATTTGCTCCAAAAACATAATTAATTCTTACATAATATTAAAGTCTGACTATCGAACCATGAAATAAAGTTAATAAAGTAGCCTATTTCTGAAATTGGTAAAACTGATTTATGATATGCCTTTGTTTAGCCATATTCCACTGTGCAGCGTCGCTAGACAACTTCTCGTACGAACGCTGAAAACTTTTCACTAACAGGTATCTTTTTAAGAGCGTGCATAAGGCGAGCAAAAAATCAGATTTCACCCGCGCGCCCGATGAAACAAAATATACACAAAGCCTCGTGTCAGAGTGCGATAGACGATATAGTTTTGAGCGCATTACGAATGTAAAAAACGACAAATATGTTATTTTGTATATAATTGCGAAACTAAAAGTAATTACATTAAATGCCTTGGCATAGCCTTTACACATATTTAAATGTAATTAATTATCAAATTTTTGTCTTAATGGTCATAACCATATCGAGTATAAATAGAAAAAATATAAAAATTAGAGGTTACTTCGTGATTATATTTTATCGAGGAAATTTCCTTATTTTATGTTTTTGATATGGGTCAACCCTTGCAAATATCACGTAGTTTGTCATATATTTTTATTTTAAGATTTGGTCTGGAACTTTTCATGTCAAAACAAATAGAAGATGGTAATTTTGCATTATGCGCACTCTTAAATACGATATTTTATTTTATTTTTATTTTATTAGATTAATTTTTTTGTGTTCTTTTTCTTGTTCTTAAATAAATACTTCTTGCACTGTTTGCCTCGCTATATTCGCACTTACTCATGACCATGGGTTCACTGGAAGAAATCTCTTTCAGAGATAAGTCCACCTTTGCCATAAACTTTATTATTATGTTGTTTATACATGTATTTTTTATTTTGAGTGCAATAAAGTATATAAATATATTTTCATATTGTATTAAATACGTTTAACAATCGATGGCACTGAGCAATAAAGGTACCTCGTAAGCCTGTGATTCGGATTGGAGTCTTACTCTTTTAATAGTTCGCTCGCAGCGAAAGATATCGACGTTTAATTTCGATATAGTTCAAGACGTGTACCTCGAGTCCAGTTTAAAAGTTATTTTATTCTATTAAATACGATTAATATATTCCGATCGATCAACGAATCGAAAGCTAAGATACCTTATTAATAATATATAGGTAAACGCATATCGCGTATACGATAATTTTCGTACTAATTTAAGCTGTTCGAAGTCAGGCCTCGTAAAACACGACGATACAACTCAACACGGGTGATAATAATACGTAAAAACTTAAAATTTAAAACAAACAAAAAATAAAACAACTGAAACAGCATTTTGCTACTCATGAGCTGCTCTACCGTGATCTGATGGCATTTCAGTATGAGTTCTGGACTTGAATCGAGTTTCAGATATTAGTTTTAATACGGATCTACAGAATTCAAGAGTTCTAGCCTTGCACATTGATTTGAAACGACGAAAAGGGTATTTTCCTACTTTTCGACCGCTATAACGTGCTCTGCTGGCATTTAAACGTGACTTCTAGACTCGAATCAGGTTTAAGATTATAGTTCCGATGCGTATCCGTGAAAAACGGAAGAGTTCTAGCCTTTTGCGATAATTTAAAATGACTGAAACAGTCTTTTCCTACTCATGAGCTTCTCTACCGTGATCTGCTGGTATTTCAATATGAGTTCTGGCCTTGAGTCGAGTTTCAGATATTAGTTTTAATACGGATCTATAGAATTCAAAAGAGTTCTAGCCTGGCACATTGATTTGAAACGATGAGAAGTGTATTTTCCTACTTTTCGACCGCTATAACGTGCTCTGCTGGCATTTAACCGTGAGTTCTGGATTCAAATCGGGTTTTAAATTACAGATAAGATGCGTATCAGTGAGAAACGGAAGAGTTCTACCCTTTACAATAGTTTAAAACGACTGATACATTATTTTCCTACTCATGAGCTGCTCTACCGTGATCTGCTGGAATTTAAATATGAGTTCTGGAGTTGAACCGAGTTTCAGATATTAGTTTTAATACGGATCTATAGAAATCAAAAGAGTTCTAGCCTTGCACATTGATTCGAAACGACGAAAAAGGTATTTTCTTACTTTTCGACCGCTGTAATGTGCTCTGCTGGCATTTAAACGTGAGTTCTGGATTCAAATCGGGTTTTAAATTACAGTTAAGATGCTTATCTGTGAGAAACGGAAGAGTTCTACCCTATTACGATAATTTAAAACGACTGAAACAGTATTTTCCTACTCATGACCTGCTCTACCGTGATCTGCTGGCATTTTAATATTAGTTCTGGACTTGAATCGAGTTTCAGATATTAGTTTTAATACGGATCTATAGAAATCAAAAGAGTTCTAGCCTTGCACATTGATTCGAAACGACGAAAAAGGTATTTTCTTACTTTTCGACCGCTGTAATGTGCTCTGCTGGCATTTAAACGTGAGTTCTGGATTCAAATCGGGTTTTAAATTACAGTTAAGATGCTTATCTGTGAGAAACGGAAGAGTTCTACCCTATTACGATAATTTAAAACGACTGAAACAGTATTTTCCTACTCATGACCTGCTCTACCGTGATCTGCTGGCATTTTAATATTAGTTCTGGACTTGAATCGAGTTTCAGATATTAGTTTCAATACGGATCTATAGAAATCAAAAGAGTTCTAGCCTTGCACATTATTTTGAAACGACGAAAAGGGTATTTTCCTACTTTTCGACCGCTGTAACGTGCTCTGCTGGCATTTAAACGTGAGTTCTGGATTCAAATCGGGTTTTAAATTACAGTTAAGATGCTTATCTGTGAGAAACGGAAGAGTTCTATCCTATTACGATAATTTAAAACGACTGAAACAGTATTTTCCTACTCATGACCTGCTCTACCGTGATCTGCTGGCATTTTAATATGAGTTCTGGACTTGAATCGAGTTTCAGATATTAGTTTTAATGCGGATCTATAGAAATCAAAAGAGTTCTAGCCTTGCACATTGATTAGAAACGACGAAAAGGGTATTTTCCTACTTTTCGACCGCTGTAACGTGCTCTGCTGGCATTCAAACGTGAGTTCTGGATTCAAATCGGGTTTTAAATTTTAGTTAAGATGCGTATCAGTAGAAACGGAAGAGTTCTACCCTTTACAATAATTTAAAACGACTGAAACATTATTTTCCTACTCATGACCTGCTCTACCGTGATCTGCTGGCATTTCAATATGAGTTCTGGACTTGAATCGAGTTTCAGATATTAGTTTTAATACGGATCTATAGAAATCAAAAGAGTTCTAGCCTTGCACATTGATTCGAAACGACGAAAAAGGTATTTTCTTACTTTTCGACCGCTGTAACGTGCTCTGCTGGCATTTAAACGTGAGTTCTGGATTCAAATCGGGTTTTAAATTACAGTTAAGATGCTTATCTGTGAGAAACGGAAGAGTTCTACCCTATTACGATAATTTAAAACGACTGAAACAGTATTTTCCTACTCATGACCTGCTCTACCGTGATCTGCTGGCATTTTAATATGAGTTCTGGACTTGAATCGAGTTTCAGATATTAGTTTTAATGCGGATCTATAGAAATCAAAAGAGTTCTAGCCTTGCACATTGATTAGAAACGACGAAAAGGGTATTTTCCTACTTTTCGACCGCTGTAACGTGCTCTGCTGGCATTTAAACGTGAGTTCTGGATTCAAATCGGGTTTTAAATTACAGTTAAGATGCGTATCAGTGAGAAACGGAAGACTTCTACCCTTGACAATAGTTTAAAATGACTGATACATTAGTTTCCTACTCATGAGCTGCTCTACCGTGATCTGCTGGCATTTCATTATGAGTTCTGGATTTGAATCGAGTTTCAGATATTAGTTTTAATACGGATCTATAGAAATCAAAAGAGTTCTAGCCTTGCACATTGATTAGAAACGACGAAAAAGGTATTTTCCTACTTTTCGACCGCTGTAACGTGCTCTGCTGGCATTTAAACGTGAGTCCTGGATTCAAATCGGGTTTTAAATTACAGTTAAAATGCTTATATGTGAGAAACGGAAGAGTTCTACCCTATTACGATAATTTAAAACGACTGAAACAGTATTTTCCTACTCATGACCTGCTCTACCGTGATCTGCTGGCATTTTAATATGAGTTCTGGACTTGAATCGAGTTTCAGATATTAGTTTTAATACGGATCTATAGAAATCAAAAGAGTTCTAGCCTTGCACATTGATTCGAAACGACGAAACGGGTATTTTCCTACTTTTTGACCGCTGTAAAGTGCTCTGCTGGCATTTAAACGTGAGTTCTGAATTCAAATCGGGTTTTAAATTTTAGTTAAGATGCGTATCAGTGAGAAACGGAAGAGTTCTACCCTTTACAATAATTTAAAACGACTGAAACATTATTTTCCTACTCATGAGCTGCTCTTCCGTGATCTGCTGGCATTTCATTATGAGTTCTGGACTTGAATCGAGTTTCAGATATTAGTTTCAATACGGATCTATAGAAATCAAAAGAGTTCTAGCCTTGCACATTATTTTGAAACGACGAAAAGGGTATTTTCCTACTTTTCGACCGCTGTAACGTGCTCTGCTGGCATTTAAACGTGAGTTCTGGATTCAAATCGGGTTTTAAATTACAGTTAAGATGCTTATCTGTGAGAAACGGAAGAGTTCTACCCTATTACGATAATTTAAAACGACTGAAACAGTATTTTCCTACTCATGACCTGCTCTACCGTGATCTGCTGGCATTTTAATATGAGTTCTGGACTTGAATCGAGTTTCAGATATTAGTTTTAATACGGATCTATAGAAATCAAAAGAGTTCTAGCCTTGCACATTGATTCGAAACGACGAAAAGGGTATTTTCCTACTTTTCGACCGCTGTAACGTGCTCTGCTGGCATTTAAACGTGAGTTCTGGATTCAAATCGGGTTTTAAATTACAGTTAAGATGCTTATCTGTGAGAAACGGAAGAGTTCTACCCTATTACAATAATTTAAAACGACTAAAACAGTATTTTCCTACTCATGACCTGCTCTACCGTGATCTGCTGGCATTTTAATATGAGTTCTGGACTTGAATCGAGTTTCAGATATTAGTTTTTATGCGGATCTATAGAAATCAAAAGAGTTCTAGCCTTGCACATTGATTCGAAACGACGAAAAGGGTATTTCCCTACTTTTCGACCGCTTTAACGTGCTCTGCTGGCATTTAAACGTGAGTTCTGGATTCAAATCGGGTTTTAAATTACAGTTAAGATGCGTATCAGTGAGAAACGGAAGAGTTCTACCCTTTACAATAGTTTAAAATGACTGATACATTATTTTCCTACTCATGAGCTGCTCTACCGTGATCTGCTGGCATTTAAATATGAGTTCTGGACTTGAATCGAGTTTCAGATATTAGTTTTAATACGGATCTATAGAAATCAAAAGAGTTCTAGCCTTGCACATTGATTCGAAACGACGAAAAGGGTATTTTCCTACTTTTTGACCGCTGTAACGTGCTCTGCTGGCATTTAAACGTGAGTTCTGGATTCAAATCGGGTTTTAAATTACAGTTAAGATGCTTATCTGTGAGAAACGAAAGAGTTCTACCCTTTTACGATAATTTAAAAGGACTGAAACAGTATATTCCTATATTATATATATTATGTATATTATTTTTTAAGGTAAAAACGCCGGAACTATTTCTAAAAAGTATCAGGAACTGTAGAACTCAGCTGCATGCGATAAGAACTCACATTTATTTTTGATCTGCTGGACAATGATCTGCTGCGTGAAGTTGGCAGATCATTTTGTCAATAGTCTTTTTTTAAGGTAAAAACGCCAGAACTATTTCTAAAAAGTATCAGGAACTGTAGAACTCAGCTGCATGCGATAAGAACTCACATTTTTTTTTGATCTGCTGGACAATGATCTGCTAAGTTCACTAACATTTTGAAGACGCCGCGTTGGCACAACGGTCACAGCACTGGATTGTGCCTGTTGCGCTGGCGGTTGCGGGTTCGATCCCCGCACATGACAAACATTTGTATTGGCCATGCAGATGTTTGCCGTGGTCTGGGTGTTTGTGCAGTCCTTGTGGGTCTCCCCACCGTGCCTCGGAGAGCACGTTAAGCCGTCGGTCCCGGTTGTTATCATGTACACACCTGATAGCGATCGTTACTCATAGTAGGGAATATATCCGCCAACCCGCATTGGAGCAGCGTGGTGGATTAAGCTCTGATCCTTCTCCTACATGGGGGAAGAGGCCTATGCCCAACAGTGGGATATTACAGGCTGAAAAAAAAAAGATTGTTTTAATAGTTAATTTTTTTAAGTAAAACTTCTTTACGCACGTCTGACTTGTGGAGTAAACTGGTAAATGCGTGACGAGCGCGTTACGAAAAGTGTGATTGAGCGAGGCGAACGGAAATTGAGATGGAGATATGAGTTAGATGGAGCTAAAGAAGTTTTACTTCAGTCGTGTGGTCATAAGTTTGAAATTATAAATACTTCCTTTAGATTATCATTGTGTACTAACAAGAACGTTTCAGGTGCCTTTAATCCTCTGAAACTGCCAAACAAAGAAAAAGCGAATGAAGTAGTAAGAGTCAGTAAAGAAGATGTTCCTGAAAAACCAAATCTAATACTAGAAAATAAGCCAGAGGAAAGTAATGAAATTATTTTAAATACAAGTGCATTAAATAAATCCAATAAAGACTCAAAATATTTAAATAAAATACCTAAAAATAGTAAGAAGGTAAAAAAGTATGAGCCTTCGAAAAAAATACAGAAAGATTATTTTTTAACTAATTCTAACAATAATCTTACAGAACCACATGTAACAAATAATCCAAAAATACATAACCGAAATGAAACATTAACACTAAATGAAACTAAATCAGCAAATAATATAAACTTAGCACTTCCAAAAACTTCGAAAATACAAATAAATGACAAACCAAATGACAAAAAACATGACAGCTACTTTTTAGTTCCGAATAATAAATACATTTGTAATATATGTAATTATGAAACTGTAAATAAAAAATACTTAATTATTCATTTACGTTTGCACGATACTAAAGAAAAGATACATTGTTGTAGTCAATGTCAGTATATGACTAATGTGAACAGCCATTTTAAAACGCATCTTAAAAAACACACAGGGGAAAAACCATACGAATGTCATATTTGTCAAAGAAAATTTAGTCAAAGCGCTGATTTAAAGAAACACATAAGAACACACACAGGTGAAAAACCATACGAATGTCATATTTGTCAAAGGAAATTTATTCAAAGCAATGATTTAAATAGACACATAAGTATACACACAGGTGAAAAACCATACGAATGTCATATTTGTCAAAGAAAATTTAGTCAAAGCGCTGATTTAAAGAAACACATAAGAACACACACAGGTGAAAAACCATACGAATGTCATATTTGTCAAAGGAAATTTAGTCAAAGCGCTGATTTAAAGAAACACATAAGAACACACACAGGTGAAAAACCATACGAATGTCATATTTGTCAAAGGAAATTTATTCAAAGCAATGATTTAAATAGACACATAAGTATACACACAGGTGAAAAACCATACGAATGTCATATTTGTCAAAGAAAATTTAGTCTTAAGTTTAGTTTAAATAAACACATAAGAACACACACAGGTGAAAAACCATACGAATGTCACATTTGTCAAAGAAAATTCAGTCAAATCGTTCATTTAAATACACACATAAGAACACACACAGGTGAAAAACCATACGGATGTCATATTTGTCAAAGAAAATTTAGTCAAAGCGCTTCTTTAAATAGTCACATAAGAACACACACAGGTGAAAAACCATACGAATGTCATATTTGTCGAAGAAAATTCAGTCGAAACACTCATTTAATTAGACACATAAGAACACACACAGGTGAAAAACCATACGAATGTCTCCTTTGCCCAAAGAAATTTAAACAAAAAGGTGGCTTAAACTATCATTTAAGAACTCATCATACAGAAATAAAGCAAACTGTCGCTTAAGTTATGTTTTAACTTAAATAAATTAAAATTATATTTTACTTTATATTTGAGTTTACTCCTTCAGAAGCAATATAAGGAAGTGAAATGATAGAGTGACACTTCAGCGCTTTTAGCTTTTATGTAAGGTTCGTTACCTAGTTGACCCGCGTTTATCGTATCGATACTAATAGCATGCGTCTGTTTATGTTATAATAGCAGTTTTAAATTTTAATTTGATTCAATAGAACACTTCGATTGTTAAAAATCACAATAATTGTTCTTAAGGAGTTAACTCTAATCGCGTGTCGGAGTTGACAGACACGCTTTTTATTCGTTTCGTTTCGTTTTTCAATAAAATATACAATTTTTTTTTTACGTCGTATTGTAAGATTACAATTTTCATTTAATTGTTCGGTTGATAACCATTGTTACATAATTTTATGCCGCTCCTGGTGTATTTATTCGAATGTCAAATAGTCTTTATCTATAAAATGATTTGATTTTGTTTATTTATAAAATTCCATTGTGGGTGTGATTTGTTGTCTTTAGTTACAGTTTTTAATTTCTTCGTTTTTATTTTAAGATAACTTTTAATTATTTTTATTATGATTACTTTTATAATTTTATTTTATAAATAAAATACTTTTTTGTCATTTCAGCTTTTTATTTTTGCTTCTACATGTCCCTTCTTGTTTTGTAATGAGGAGTAGGAATACATTCAAAATGTTTCATATTGAGCTCACACGGCTACATAAAGTTAAACCCTTGCGCTAATGATGTAGCAATTATCGAGTTTTTCTCAAGAACCTTTCACAGAGAGTGTCAATGATGATACAGCCATTGTACCTACGTGGAGGATAAGATCCGTCAAGTAGATTTTTATATGAATAGGAAGCTATTTACGTCGATATAATTTTTATTTTATAAATTTCAAATAGAATATCTGTACCTATTTATTAAAACTGTTCGCCCAGTGTAAATTTGAAAAAAAAATGTAAATTTGACCATATTTATAATAAACAAAGAGTACCTACCTATATATGCGTGTGTGTGTGTCAAATACATACCTAGTAATTTGTTTTAATGTTTTTTTATTGGTTTAATGTCTTTTATGCATAATTAAAAAAAAATTAGCATTCTGCACTCCTTTATTAAAACTGTGTGCGTCATACACATCTGTTCGCGCAATTTTCGTAAAAAGCACTACAAAGTATTAATAAATCGTCAAGTCATTTTGGTCCTCTAATGACACGTGAAAGAGGATGTTATAAAGTACGCCCGGGAAAAAACGGACTTCGATAACATCGACAAGTAATACGACGTAGGTTGTCTTTAAAACAGTAAATTAAATAGGTGAGCATCATTAGAGATAACTCAAAATGTACTCCTCAGATCTCGGTTAAATTGAAATGGGACCACATGACACGCACCACCTTTCGATAAAAAAATCATCGGTACCCTTAGTCAAAAGTTCTGAGTTTACATAAACAATAATTGTGTTTGCTCGCAAACGAAAAAAAACCGACTTCAATGACATCGACAAGTAATACAACGTATCTAATAAGACGAAAAAATAGTCAGGTAAATACGCGCTATTAAAGATTACTCAAAAAGTTGTAATCAGATCTCGATCTAATTTAAACAAGACTACATGACAAGTATTAGCTTTCGATTAAAGTAAGAATGGAAAATGGGACCATGTGACACGCAAAACATTTCAAATAAAACAAAATTGATCGAAATCGGTCAACCCAGTCAAAAGTTCTGAGCGAACATACATAAAAAAATAAAAAAATACAGACGAATTGAGAACCTTCTCCTTTTGTAGAAGTCGGTTAAAAATACAATTTTTGTAATGTGTTTTTTTTATATAGGTACATAACTAAGTCGGCAAACAAGGGTACGGGCTCACCTGACAGATGGTAAGCGATTACCGTAGCTTATAGACGCTTGCAACACCAGAAGCATCGCAATTCGCAAGCGCGTTGCCGACCCCAGCCCCACTGGTCACCTTACTCACCAACAGGAACACAACACTGCTCGAAAGCAGTATTATTCAGCTGTCTGTTCATCTAAAATAATTAAATAATATTTTGATTTATAATAATTGAAATAGTTTGGATTTCTACTTTTGAAGTGAAACTTCATTAGGCGCATGAGGGTGAAATTTTTACGGATGAAACGGCAACGTTTTGATGACGTCACCCGCCTCGTGTCTCGCTTCACCTTACTTTTCAATTAGTTTTTAATTTTTTTTTTCAATTAGTTTACTTAGGGGCCCATGCAAACCACGTTTTTTAAACGCGCCGTTGACTCGCGTGTGTAGCGATACAGACGCGATGCAAACGCGCGTGTGTATCGATACAGACACACCGGTGCCACCCGCCGTTTGTATCGATACAAACGACAACAAACTGCTCTGTATGGAAAAAGAACGCCGTCGACGCGCGTTTCTAAAACGTGGTTTGCATAGGCCCCAAGAAGTTTCACTTTTGAATTTTGACATGTGTGTACTTTGTACGCACCCACTTTTTTTATAAATATTAACGTAGGAACTGTCTGCTATAATCCAAGAGGTCTCTGCTCAACTGAAGACAATAAATGACCAAGTAACGGGATTTCGAGAAGCCGTGTCTTTCATGAATGCGCGATTCGAGATGAAGGTACCTGCGCGCATAATAGCTTTGCCATCTGCAGTTTCCATATAAAGTGCCGTTAAATGTTCTATTTCATTTTCAACCCGCAATTTCTCTTTAAGAATGAGTTCTTTTGTTTCCGCTCTATACTGTTCCTCAACGGACGGCAAAATCGAAAGGAAAAATTAAAAAAAATTAAAAAATTAAAAAACACATCTAAATTTATTTTGTAAAGGGACTACATATACTTCGTGATTTTGTATCATTGTACCCATTGCTGTCCCAGTTTTTTTGTACTAAGATTAAACGCCCTGATTGGCCCTGACGGGACAGAACTAGTTTGATAGCCAACGTGTGTACGGCTCTCCGCCTGTTCCGTTCCTGTCTCCGGCTGTTACCGGTACCAATTACGTTTATAAAATACCGGTAAATAGCGTTAATTTTATCCGATACCTGTTTTACCGGTAAAAGTTTTAAAGGTAATTCGGTACCGGAAACGATTTTAACGGTAATTTTTAACGGTAAATAGAATTTTAACGATACTGGTACCGGTACCTCTGACGTCACGCTTAACGATATTTTTATCGGTACCTCTACGACGTTGCTGCTCCGTGCAAAGAAAAAATGTTCAACTCGAAGCTGCGCGGGGGGCTGATAAGAGCGGCAACAGCGCGTGACATTAGATTATAACGCTGTGAGTCTTGAACGGTAGATGTGGCTAATGTTAATACTTTAAAACTGAAAAGACACTTTAAGACTGACTGGAAAACTATTTATTGGAAATTTAACATTTTGAATTTTTCTGATACAATAGTCGTTATAAAATTAATATATAAATACAAAAAATATGTTTGATCAACTAAGACATGTTACTATTCAGAGAGCTTCAAACGGAATCAAGAAATATGACATAATACAATTTTAACTAATAAAAACTAAAATTCTAAACTTAAAATAATTCAAACATAATATACCAAAGAGATCATATAGTTAATATCAAAATAGTTTTTATGTATATCTGAGATTACCATTCAACAGTGAGATCAAAAATAAAGAAAAGTAGGTAGTATTCTATTAGCGTAATAATTTCGGTACCTATAAAGGTAACAGTAGCAATTAACGGTACCGGTATGGATAGGTACCGGTAAAAATAACGTTAAACGAGTTTTTACCGGTAAAAAATTTAACGGTAAAATGGCTCCAAAGTACCGGTATTTAAAGTACTGGTACTCCATAAATAACGATACGTCTGCCGAGACAAAGTACCGGTACCGAATTTTTACCGGTATTCCAAGCCCTACTTAGGGATGATCTCGGACATCATCGGACATGGAGAATAGAGAGATCCCTCTATTCTCTATCCGAGGGGATGATGGACGCGGTGACAGTGACAAAAAGTCACGGTGACAAAAAGTCACTAGTGCGCGCCTACCCTACTATTACAAATCACAGAGTACATTGTAATAGTAGATTACAATCATACAATGTACTCTGTGGCGCCTACTCGCCATGTGCTCTGTGCTACTCGCCTAGCCACTATCAATTGTATCATTGATAATGATATTTTGATTTTTGATAAATATGGAGAATAGTAATAGTTATGTGAATGTATGTAGACTGTGTTTAAAAAGAGATTTACAAATATATTCCATTAAAAATACGTACTTACAAGATGTTTACGAAAAAATAACTAATATTGAAGTAAGTCTTAACAAATTTTTTTAACTACAAATTTTCATTAAAAAGTAAATATATAATGTGTGTTTGTCATGGACGTGTTTAATCACTTTTTTTGAGTTTATTTTTCATACAGTTCATATAACATAAAAGAATATAAGCAAAGCGTTTCATGAAGTAATTTACTAAAGTAGTCGTCTACTTTTCAAGAATTCCACCTAAGAGAATATTAACTTTAATAAACTAAGAGAATATTAACTTTAATAAACTAAGAGAATATTAACTAAAATAGGAACAAACATCAAATTAATTTTTAGAAATTTACATTGTATTTGACTTAGTTCCAAAAGAATTAAGTTTAGAGAAGAAGTAAAACACAAGTAATTTTTAATTTGGTGATGATCACTTTTAAACTTATCTCCTAATTAGTTTGCATCACAAGCTATGTAATTACTTATAATCTCTATTGAAGTAAAGCTCGGCAGGAAATATAGCTTAAGTTTTAAGCGACTCAAGTGTAAGTACCTCAACCTTACAGAAGATCTCAACTGAATATCATACTCTCAAGTATTGTTATGGTCATCTGTAAGTTCCTGGGGAGAGTAAATGGTTAGAGTTGGCAATATGCTTGCAAGGCTCGTGGCGTTGCAGACGTCTATAGGCTATAGTTACCATCAAGTGGCTTGTTTGCCATCACAATGGTATGAATGTAAAAAATGACTTAACCTAAGTCGGTAAATTCTATTTGACCCAAACGAATTTTTTTGAAGTTAAACTTCTTCTTTCTTCTTTTTCGGATGAAATAGTGAAAGCGTTGAATAGTATGAGATTAGGTAAGGCTGCAGGGTATGACAGGATTACCGTCGAGATGCTGAGGGCCGGACAGGGCATAGTGGTTAGCCAGCTGTACCGCCTTTTCAATCTGTGCTGGCGAAATGGGCAAGTACCGGGAGACTGGTGCAAAGCCGTAATCGTACCATTATACAGGGTGTCCCGCGATAAAGTGCAACCCCGAAAGGGGGTGAAACTAGACCATAAATTATCGACAAAAAACATAGAAAAAACTTTTTTAAAAAAATATTTTATTTTTTATTGACGAATTAAGATTTTTATATCTTACCTAGACTCTATGTACAAAAAATGATGATTTCTTCCAAAGTAGTGGGTCGATTACTTTAAAATAAAATAAAATATTACGCCACGTACTTGGCGGTAAGGATAAAATAAAAATTAGCTGGCAAAAAAGTGGCATTATGTCTTTAACTATGCTTCTTGTGAAAAAAAATCCATTTTTTATGACTGTTTATTTCAATGATCTCTAATTTTCTCAGAATTATGCCCCCAATACCAGGAAATTTTATGATTTATTATTATTTCTTACCATATTGCCATTCAAATAAAAAAAAATTTACGCCTGTATCCCAAAAAACACGTACAAAAATCATCATTTTTTGTACAAAGAGGCTACGTAAGCTATATAAAAATCTCAATTCGTCAGTAAAAAAAATAAAAAATTTTTTTTTAATTTTTTTAATTTTTTTCTGTTTTTTGTCGATAATTTATGGTCTAGTTTCACCCTCTTTCGGGGTTGCAGATTATCGCGGGACACCCTGTATAAGGGAAAAGGGTCACGGCAGGACTGCATAAATTACCGCGGTATAATAGGTAGGGATCCCTAGTACATTTTTTTCACCTGATCAGTATCAAGCTAATTTTTTGGGAGTGGCTACATTTTGATGAGGCGAACAAAAAATTCCTCTTCGAAAACTCTCGATTGTGGTAGCTAACAGAGATAGTAGGGGGTAGAGCAGCAGTGAGCGTAGGACCGGGATAACGTACCACGCAATTTGTAGGACATTATTACTTTTAAATTATATAGATAATCACTAACTAAAAGAAAAAAAAATCAGCTGGTTAGTAATAATTTTTGATGACCTTACGAGGTCAGCAAGTTGATGACCTCGTAAGGTCATCAAAAATTAATTTTTTTTCTGATTTCTTTTTTGTTTTTAGTTAGTTAATATCTATATAATTTAATAGTAATAATGTCCTACAAATTGCCTGGTACGTTATCCCGGTCCTACGCTCACTGCTGCTCTACCCCCTACTATCTCTGTTAGCTACCACAATCGAGAGTTTTCGAAGAGGAATTTTTTGTTCGCCTCATCAAAATGTAGCCACTCCCAAAAAATTAGCTTGATATTGATCAGGTGGAAAAAATGTACTAGGGATCCCTACCTATAAGCCTTCTCAGCGTCGTCGGTAAATTGTATGCGAAAGTATTGATTGAAAGGGTTGTGAATGAAACAGACGAAAAAGTATGGGATGCACAAGCGGGATTTAGGAAGGGAATGGGATGTACGGATCAGGTCTTTTCTTTGCGATGCATAGCCGAAAAGTTCTTGGCTAAAAACAAGAAGGTCTATTGCGCGTTCGTAGATCTAGAAAAGGCCTATGATAGGGTGGTGAGGAATGAATTGTGGTCAGTATTGTCCGGGTACGGTTTGAACAGTATCCTCATAAGAGCACTGCAATCTCTTTATAGGAATTCTAGTGCTTGTGTAAGGATAAACGGGGCGTACACTGAATGGTTTAATATCGAAAAAGGTGTTAGACAGGGATGTGTAGCGTCACCGTGGCTGTTTAATCTGTTCATGGACAATTGCTTGGCAGAGCTGAAAGAGAATGAAAGTGGGTTGAGAATGAACGAGTTACTCGTCAAATGTCTTCTCTATGCTGATGACCAAGTATTACTTGCGTCCTCAGCCGAGGAGTTACAGGAGATGGTAACTGTTATGAATGAAGCTTTTGTGAGAAAGGGAATGAAGATGAATGTAAAGAAGACGAAAGTGATGGTGTTTGAAAGAAATGAGGCAGTGACAGATTGCAATATCGTGATTGGAGATGAACAAATAGAACAGGTGAATGAGTTTGTGTATTTGGGTTCAAAGTTTACAAGAGATGGAAAGTGTGAGAGTGATATTGAAAGAAGAGTGAATGCAGGAAACATGGTGAATGGAGCTTTGCACTCCTTTATGAGCAGTCGGAATGTGTCTAACAAGGCTCGTTTGGCTGTGCATAGGGGGGTGTTGGTTCCGACACTCATGTATGGAAGTGAAAGTTGGGTATGGCAGAAGAAACATGAAAGCAGAATAAATGCAGTTGAGATGAGAGCGTTAAGAAGTATGATAGGAGTTAAACTGAGTGACAGGATAAAAAATAGTGAGATAAGGAAACGTTGTGGTCTGAAAGAAGATGTAGTGACAAAAATTGAGAAAGGTATGCTGAGATGGTTTGGCCACGTCGAGAGAATGAATGAAGAACGATTGACGAAAAAAGTGTATAAGGCGAGTGTGAATGGAAGTGTTGGAAGGGGTAGACCTAGGCGGACTTTTCAAGACCAGATCAGAGATGTCTTGAAAAAAGGCCAGGTCAAGAGTACCCTAAACCGAAGAGCATGTATGAAAGGAATAATGAAAGTGGATGAAGCGAAACAAGTATGTAAGGATCGTAGCAAGTGGAAAGAAGTGGTCTCTGCCTACCCCTACGGGAAAGAGGCGTGATTATATGTATGTATGTATGTAACTTCTTTTGGAGTGTTAGGGAAATATGATGAGAATAAATTTTTACGATGTGCGCGCACACCGCCATAAAAAACTGACACCCTGAAGTTAGCTAGTCATCGAAGAAGAAGTTAGCGATGTGAAGTTAGTTAGCCAATGAAGTATAACTTCTTACGTGCGTACATAAGTACACACACACTTTTTTTGTAAAAAATTGTTTATTTTTCAGCTTAACTCCACCTACATGCAGTCTCTGTGTTATATATGTGTGAAACGACTGAAACAAAGTCACAAATTAATTGAACAAGCAGTTGAAACAGACAAGTTATTAAAAGATGCACTTCGGTGCGGAGTCGAGGTAAATGTTCGGTTATAATTTTTCTATATTCTCAAGATTAAAAAACTTAATATCAAGCCAATTACAAGCTTTTTAAGCTGTTACTAATATATATTATTATAATATTCATGTTAACACTCACTATTTATTTTTGTCATCAGTATATTTAAAAAGAAATGAAATTAAAACATTTACGATGTCAAAAATTACCCAAAAGAGTTATAAGTCATGACAGCAAAATCAATTCACAATTTAAAAATTGCTATCCAAATTTAAATTTTAACATTGTATTGTAGTATTACCCGGTTTTATGCAGTAACCAAATCAAATCAAAATTACTTTATTCAAATAGTCTTCAAAAGCACTTTCGAATGGTCATTTTACAAATGAAAATTTTAAAAGTGACTATAATTTTTAAAAGTGAAGCGACCACCGATTCGGAATGTAGATTCTGCAGAGAAGAATCGGCAAAAGCAACTCTTTTAAAAACAATATATAAACTGTGTTTTAGTACACAATTAGTAATATCTTGCATGAAATACAGCGTCACAAGTCCACACATCTTTATCAACTATGTAATCCTGCACCGAATATGAAGCTTTATCTAGTAATTTCTTTTTAATAAACAGTTAACCCTAAGACTACAGTATTACAACAAAATTTGTACTAGCTGGCCCCGCAAACATTGTTTTGCCATATATTATGTTATTAGCCCCCTTTATCCAGCCCCCCTTATAACTTAGGGGTATGAAAAATAGATGTTGGCCGATTCTCAGACCTACCCGATATGCAAAAAAAATTCACAAAAATCGGTCCAGAAGTTTCGAAGGAGTATGGTAACTAACATTGTGACACGAGAATTTTTATATATAAGATTATTCAATCAATCAATCAAATAATATTTCCAGATTGATAAGATAGAGTGTGTACAGACATTCACGCTGTCTGTATCATCGATATCGACTATCAACATATCTCTTTATCCTGTGGAAAATGATATAAAAGAAGAGTCTGCTACGATAAAAGAAGAATTAAAAGACAGAGATCAAATTGGTATGTAATTAAATCTATACTTCTATACTAATATTATAAAGAGGTAAAGCTTCTTCTTCTTCTTTTACAATTGGACTCCATAGGAATTGCCAAAGTCAGAGTGTTCTGCTCAATGACTTCTGAAGTCTCTGCTCATAAGATTAGCTTTGTGATACTACAAGGTTATGTACGGTTTGCTGCACACCATTTATTCGTCTAAAAAACAAACAAACATATAACAAATGTTATTATGTTAGAAGAGAACACTAAATTTATTATAAAGTATGTCTCATTCTATTTTATCAGCTCAGTGAAGATCGATTTAGTTTCAGATCTTAGACCAAAAAAATTATTTAACTTTGAAATTAATATTATGATCAAAAAATATTTACAGTATTCAAATTAAGACACTAAAACCCAATCATAATAATTCTGTTTTAAATCAGTTGACAAATAAACAAATTCTTTTTTCAGAAGAGGATCAAATAGACCAAAAAATTTCAACGAGGTCTAAAGAAACATATTCTATAGATGGACTAAGGGCATACGAAGATGTCAAAGATATATTAGATTCTGATGATGATGTCCCTACGCTGTCTGTATCATCGATATCGATAAAAGAAGAATTTAAAGACAATTGGTATAACGGGATAAATGCCGTCTCCGATCAAATCGGTATGTAATTAAATATTTTATTTATTTATTTATACTTTATTGTACATCGCAACTACAAATCATTACAGACTGTGAAGTACAATGGGCGGACTTATGGCTACTTAGCCATTTCTTCCAGACAACCCAAATTAAATAAATAATAATAGAATTTGTTCTCTAACGAAACAAACCAATTTCTATGTATATTGACAAGTATAGTACAATACACATTGTTAAGTATAACTCAAAAATGCTTGGAGCCATTCCTAAATTACATCACAGAAATTCCACGATTTTTGACCCCACCTTGTCACATCTGGTCACATGAAGGTTACCCCCTTTTTTTTACGTGGGGAAAATCCATCATGGATACCCTCTGGCGCGGGGGCACCAGAGGGTTATGTCAGACTCCTACTGACCAAAAACCATCCACATGTGAGCAGACATCCGCCTGAGTGGGGCGAGATGGGGTAGCGTTAGCAGTCTCCACCCTGCCCCGGCGGTTGGCCCGAATGTAAATATCCGGGCCCCGGCACCCATAGGGGCGGCACCCACAAGACCACCCCTCCCGATGACGTGGGATCTCAAGCCAGCCGAGGCCGCGAGGATCCCCCGACCCCCAGCCTGCCACCCCACTTAGGGGACGCTCAACCGGACCAGTCTACCATCTGCAGAATGGGGACATATGTCCAGGAGCGTCCCCAAAGCTCCAGGGAGCCCAGCACGACCCGGCAACAACCCCACGGGTCCGTCGGACTGCAACAACAACCGAGCTTAAAGCTCCAGGGAGCCAGCACAGCCCGGCCCTCACACATCACGTCTGCCGGATTGCACCAGCAACCGAGCAAAGCTCCAGGGAGCCAGCACGACCCGGCCGGCAAACCGCGCTTTCGCGCTACAGGGCGGGCAAGCGAACCCACCCACCCCGTCCCTCCAGTGCGCTCACGGGTCGAGCAGTACCCGGAGCGCACCCGCGAGTCAGTCGTTAGCCGCGACGAGCAGCAGTACCGCGACTGCGACACTGCTGCCGTCCCGTTGCCCAGGGGGCACCACGAGGAGGTGACCGACATGCACCCCAAGGTTACCCCCTCCCCTAACCGAGTCTGATGTCATGCCTCCAACTGCATATTATGTACGAAGTTGCATAACATTTCGAAGGACTACCGTATTGATATTTTTAAGTGTACAGCACATTATTTTTTTTATTTTTTTAAACGGTTTTATTTAGCTTGACCAGTTTGTTTATTTATTTATTTGTTTATTTGTGTGTTTGGGTCAAATTTAGTAATTGGAATTTTACCCCCTTCCTGATGACTAATTGATCTGATATTTGGCACACACTCTTAATCTTGATGACAATACAACATAATATATTTTTTATGGTTGTAAATCCAATATGGCTACCAATATAAAATGGCGGATCACATATAACTTCACAACAACCTCAATATTGGTATCAAATGAAAGGGCTTGATTGGTAGAATAGGGCTCACTATGAAAAATCCAAGATGGCCGCCGCCAAAAAATGGCGGATTACATATTTTCCACAAATATCTCAATATGGGTATCGAATGAAAGGGCTTGATTGGTAGAATATAGTTTATTAGACTGTGTAGGTATATTTCATCATCATCATCATCATCATATCAGCCTGTTGCAGTCCACTGCTGGACATAGGCCTCCCCAAGCTCGCGCCAGACATCCCGGTTTTCCGCAATCCCCATCCACCCTACACCAGCAATCTTACGTAGATCGTCGGTCCAGCGGGCCAGAGGGCGTCCTACACTGCGTTTGCCAATACGCGGTCTCCACTCCAGGACACCTATTACTAATCTAAAAACTACTCAGCAAAACTAAAAACTTGAAAATAAAATAAACTAAAAAATGTTTTATGTTAAACGGTTTTATTGCAATAAAAATGATGTAGTTAGGTTATGGACTAAAAGCTAAAAAATAATTCGGTAAGTCCTAGCTACCAGATCGCACCACTCTTCTCATCAATCTGGGGTATTGATCAGACAAATATAAAATCGTTGGGCCCGTGAAATTTCTATCATAATGTTTACTCTGGATACGCTATACGCCCAACCATTAGTCCATAACCTAACTACATCATTTTTATTGCAATAAAACCGTTTAACATAAAACATTTTTTAGTTTATTTTTTATTTATTTAATTTTGAAGAGGAACAACAGCTTAATTACATTCACAAATACACAATTTACATAGAAACATAAAGCTAATAATAGTTCCCCACTTATAGAAACAGCATTACAACAGAAACACATCACTAATTCACTAACCACGTATCGCATTTTGTCTCTGAGATATATGAATGTAGCTATAATAATATTAATAATATTGTTATCACAATACCAACAAATCAAGGAGAGTTAAAGAATGAGTCGCTAATCAACTTTCTAACAGACGCACAGCTAGTGTCAAAGAGATGTATATCAAATTTATTCGCAAACATATTGAATTTGTTACCTGCTCGCCAAGTGAAAGTATTTTGTTTATAGTTTGAGGAGACAGGGGATAGGTAAATTATACCCCGTCCGGCCATTTATTATCTTTTTGACACTTCAAGAAATTTTGACATTAGTGTCTGCCTCACACGTTATTTATTCGATTTGAAATAATAATCGATTTTGACCGACTTCCTAAAAAGGAGGAGGTTCTCAATTCGACTGTATTTTTTTTTTTTAATGTATGTTAGCTCAGAACTCTTGACTGGGTGGACCGTTTTCGATCAATTTTATTTTAATTGAAAGGTGTTGCGTGTCATGTGGTCCCATTTTAAATTTTTTTTAAGATCTGACAAGTACTTTTAGAGTTATATCGAATAATGCGTATTTACTTGACTACTTTTTCGTCGACCTACGTTGTATTATACCGCATAACTTTTTACTCGGTGTACCGATTTTAATGATTCTTACTTTAATCGAAAGCTAATACTTGTCATGTAGTCTTCGTGAAATTAGATCGAGATATGATTACAACTTTTTGAGTAATCTTTAATAGCGCGTATTTACTTGACTATTTTTTCGTCTTATTACGTTGTATTACTTGTCGATGTAATTGAAGTCGGTTTTTTTTCGTTTGCAAGCAAACACAATTATATTTAAGAAGAACTTTCAATCGATTTAATGAAATACATTTAGTTTAAAAATATAATTTTTTTTATTAGTTTTTTTTAATTATAAATGAAATATTAAATAAATGAATGAACAGAGTTATTGCTCTTTACTCTTGGTTTGAAATTAAATTTCAAGATTTCGACTTAATTCCTTGCAAATAATTAATCTTGGAGTCATAGATGCTATTTTTATTTCCTTTTTTTTATTAAATTTATAGAAACAATCTATACATATAATAAAATGGTAGGAAAGTCAAAACTGTACATTGAATATTTTTTTAAAAGAATACTTGGGGTGTGATCTACAATCGATACCGAAGCCAAAAATATAGTTGTTAGAATTTTTGTCTGTTTGTCTGTTTGTCTGTTTGTCTGTTTGTCTGTATGTATGTCCGGGATAAACTCAAAAAGTACTGCATGGATTTACTTCAAATTTGGCACGAATATTGTTAAGAAGTCGGGTCAGAACATAGGCTATATATTATCACGCTATCACCTACGGGGAAAGAGCAGTGAACCTTTATTTCTTCAAATGTATGTCCGGGATAAACTCAAAAAGTACTGCATGGATTTACTTCAAATTTGGCACGAATATTATTAAGAAGTCGGGTCAGAACATAGGCTACATATTATCACGCTATCACCTACGGGGAACGAGCAGTGAACGCACGCAGACGACGTCGCGGGCAGCAGCTAGTAATCACATAACGTAAAATTATTTTTATCATATTATGATCGATTTATTATTTCAAGAACTGTTTCATAATCTGTGGTTGTTTGTTATGCACAGGGTACTTCACTCAATCAATCAAATCGTCAATGAAGTATGACATTATAGTAGAATTTTTAGTACGTTATTCCTAAAAAAAAATAACTGTAATTTATAGGCGTGACTTGGCGTGAGGTTTGACTGACAAAAAGATAATAAATGGGCGGACGGGGTGTAAAGGGTTTTTCGCAATGTTTTTGTGTAATAGTGTTTGAAATTGTTTTGATTTATTTCGTTGGCTTTGTGTGATTATTGAATTTTTATCTTGTTCCAGCCTTTTCAGTTGATTGTCTATTAGTTGTTCTTCACGCAGGCGTATTCATATTAGTTGTTCTTCACGCAGGCGTATTCATATTCATATCATAGGCATATTTGTTTATAAATTATATTTGATAAAAAATATGTCTCATCGAGTTATCAGATCGGTGTAGGTCGCTCTTCCACGTCTCTTAGACTATATGTGAGATATTGCTTTGCTCCCTCTACGAAGGTGAAAGCCCAACCCTGAATCCTCTAATAAAGTGCTTAAAGGGTTCAAGACTAGACAAAACCATTATGGACTCAAACTATCACCTTGAAAAATACCCCGCATAATCCTTATCGGATCAGTCGATCCCGGAACATCACACATGTCAACAATCATCAACACACGCACTCAGAAAAGAACACAAAGCAGCATCAATTTTGTATAACTCCATAACTTCCATAAGCCATGTATGAGGCACTGAATCATACGCTATCTTGTAGTCAATCCAAGTGGCAACCAGATTTTTCCGGTTTCGACGTACCTGTTGGCATATGGTCATGTCTATGAGGAGAAGTTCCTTGGTACGGCGACTACCAGACTTACATCCGTTCTGAGTCGTAGCCAAAATATTTATTTTTATTTTATTTATTCTCTCTTACATCTATCTTTATATTATTTATAGTAATATTTTTTGTAATTTTTGCGAGGAGAACAGATGTAAGTAGCTTATAGATGGTTGGTCAGCAAGTTATAGGGCGGTAGTTGTTTGGATCAGCGGTACATCCTGATTTGTATAACAGGAATGTGGTACCAGTCGTCATGAATTTTGGCAGTGAATTGTTTAAAATTGCATCTTGAAATTGTGATGCCAGGATGGGGTGTGAACTATGGAACCGTTTAAGCCAAAAGTTATGCAATCCGTCCAGTCCAGGACATTTCCAATTCGACGTTGAACGGATTGAATAACTTATATCTTCTGAACTTATCTTTATTTGTTCCATTTGTGGAAGTGAGCTGCACCTCTTCCTGACAACATCCATCCAATCACTCTCAATGTCAATGGGGTTCGACCAAATATTACGCCAAAAATTAGTTATCGAGTCTCGGGTCGGTAACTCACCATATACCACATTAGTAGTGCACTGTTCCCAATTCTCGTATACCTTTCGTTGGTCGCTTTGAAACATGCCATTTTGATGATATCGATCCCTCCGTTTTTTATACTTCTTAATGCGTTTTGCCCTCGCACAGAGCTTTTGTTTCAGAAAATCAATGCGTTCTGAGACTGATGTTATGTACTCGTTGGATGTTGTATTTGTACCCGCAAAAGCCTGGTGTACAAAGCGCATGATTTTCGGGTGCTTGCTACCTGCCCTGAAACATGTTATTTTGGCTATTAGGGTTCTGGTTAAATTTATTCGTTTTTCAATCCTGGCCTGCCAAGCTGGAGCCGCGTGCGATGGTAAAGTAATTTTATTTGATGTAAATTTCACTTTAGCTACATCACACACAGCTGCAGCTCCACAGTACAGAACTGAGTGAGTATCAGATAAATTTTGAGTGCTGTCTAAATATTCTTTTAAAATTGTATCCATTACACCCACTAAAGCCAAATTACGTCTGCGAATAGGCAAACGAGGTAGCTGTGGCCTGATATTTGGTGGCATGGATCTATATTTCAAGACAGCATCCTCCAAAGCTCTCCTCATATGCTCGTTATCCTGTTTGTTTACCGACAAATCAACACTGTTAGGAGATATAATATTGTATTACCTCTCTCTGCTCTTTCTGTAATGTTTGTTCAGCACGAATGTGACTAACAGTATTAAGTTGTGGTAAATTTGTACGCAGCCGCTCAAGTACAGATTCATCCAGGGTGTGACAACGCTGAACGGCTCGCACCTGATCCGACAGTCGTTGTGCGGTTACGGCGACAGTTGGTTCAAGCGCCTGAAACAGTTGTCACAGAGCATCAGTGAGGTTAATTCCCCCTCCTGTTGGCTCACAGTGCGCTCGCATGACACTCTCGTTCATATTCCACAAGTTGCCCCGAACGTCCGAGCTAGCGGGCGGCGGCCGTGTGACTCGCCGCCGTTTAGATGGTCTCGCAGACGAGTCGGCATCGGCAGCATCCGATTCATGCTCCTCGTCTGTCGTTGACGATCGACTGTCGGAGCTCGATGTAACCTTTGTTGTTGTTTGTGCGTCTCGTGTTCCGGCTTTATTCATTTTGTCTTATTGTTATTAGTCATTTGTGTGATATTTTAATTTCATTTTCATATTTAAACACATTTTAAATTAATAAATTAAATGACAAGATAAAAAACGCGTCATTTCAGATGACAGCTGCCAGTTATTATTATTTTTACATCTCTCATGTTCGGTAAGTAGGTTCTTATTACCTCCAAATGAGGCTTGTAGGTGACTCATTAACGCTCTAGGATAATAATGTAGCTAGAAACGCCCTAGGGCGGTAAGTAATTTAAAAAAAAAACACTTCTTTCTTTCAAAAAGTTCGCCGCGTACATCTAACCATCATATTGGCAATAGACATCATGCATTCAGCCCAATAACCAAAGAGGTCGCTTTGCTATTCAGCCTTGTCTTCGTGTGAGTATAACGCCGAGTTGCACGAAACAAAATTAAAATATAAGTAGAGATTAAACTAATTTAATTACAAGAATTTCATACAAAATTTTTGCGATTAAATTAGTTTAATCACTACTTAAATTTTAATTTGTTTTCGTGCAACTCGGCGTAAGTCATCAATTTTAAATATCGAACCCGAACGGCGAAGCTCAATTTCGATCTTGAAAAAAAAATTTGAAAATCGTTCTCATTTCACTATAAATTTCAACAAATAAAATGTTTTATTCTTGTAATGCCGGTTTTTTTATACTTATTTACCTCACAATCGAGATGTAAAGCAGAATAGTTAGCTCGGGTGTAAGTAATACTTACTAAGTATCAATTGCACCCTCGAACTATAGGCGCCCTCGCTGCGCTTGTGCGCCTAAATATCTCGGGCTGCAATTGATGCCTTACAGCCCTTGGCTACTAATCTACTATTATTATTATATATTAATACGTGAAGCAAAAAATTCTACCCCTTTTTACGAAAATTGCGTGGACGGAGTAGTATGAAATTTCGTACACTTATAGTTTATATAAATAAGGAGTGCAGAATGCTACTATTTTATTGTCATTATACATAAAAATGCATTATATCAATAAAAACAAGAACATCACTTCACACACTACCACGTATTTGACACACACACGCATATATAATCTTTTGTTTATTATTATAGAAGTATAGACATTGACAACAAAACCTTAATAATGTTAACTTATAATTTAAATTAAATATGGTCGAATTTCGAGTAGTTTCGAGTAATTGCGTGCTCACAAAGTATACATGTCAGAAGTGAAACTTCTTTGACAAAGTTTTTTTTTTTTTTTTCGTGTGTTTTAGACCTGCGATCAGTCGCCCAGACTATAATCAGGTGCGCTGCGAGATGTTAATGTTTGGAGGGATAGAGCCACCGCTCCATCTCCCCTTAGTACGACAGCACATCGGCTCTCTTGAGTCTTTTAATTGAAATTGGCTGCAGAAGCATACTGGACAGCGGGTTAGGATGAGTTGTCAAGCGGTTCTTGTAGTTTGCTGAATATCGTTTTGCTTCATCCAAAATGGTTGGGATTTCCAGATACTCGTGAATTTCCGAGTTGCGAGCATACCAGGGCGCCGAGGAAATTACCCTTAGAATGTTGTTTTGGGCTCTCTGCAGGCACATAATGTTGGATTTGCTGGCTGTCGACCACAGTTGGATTCCATATGTCCAAATCGGTTTGATTATGGAGCAATATACCCTCAGCTTGTTGGATAGGGATAAGGCAGACTGTCTGCCGAGGAGCCAGAGGAGATTTTTAAATCTTAGATTTATTTCGTTGCGCTTCGTTTTTATGTGATCTTTCCATGTCATCCTCCGATCCAGGTGAAATCCAAGGTATTTGACGCAGGTTGATTGCGGCAATGTGTCTGGGCCTAGGTTGACTGGGGGGCAGGTTTCACGCCTTAGGGTAAATGTGATGTGGTGAGACTTTGGAGCGCTAGCTTTTATGCGCCACTTTGTCAACCAAGCATTGGTGGCATTGAGCTGGCTTTGCAACAATCTGCTCGCTTTATTTGGGTCACGATCACAACTGAGAAAGGCCGCATCATCGGCAAAAGTTGCGACAGCTGTGTCGGGTGTATGGAGTAAGTCACGAGTAAATATGTTGTAAAGGACCGGACCAAGTACAGAGCCCTGGGGTACACCGGCTGTGCAGCTATGAAGGAAGATCTTGCGTCACGGAGCTTGACTTGGAACCTTCTTTCGCTAAGATAAGATACCATCAGCAGGTAGTAGGAGTGTGGAAGGTACTTTTTAATTTTGTAAAGTAGTCCTTTGTGCCAAACCCGATCAAAGGCCTGTTGTACGTCGAGGAAGGCAGCCGAACAGTACTCTCTCCCCTCCAGACACTGTCTTATTGTAGAGTAGACTCGATGAACCTGCTCTATGGTTGAGTGGTGTTTCCGAAAACCAAATTGGTGGTTAGGTATTACATGGTTCATATCTAGGCAAGGAGACAACCGTGCAAGGACGATCCTTTCCCACAACTTTGACAGCACGGGTGCAAGGCTAATAGGGCGATAGGAGGAGACCTCGTTAGGCGGCTTACCAGGCTTATGAATCATAACGATTTGAGATGTTTTCCAGAGTGCAGGAACATGTGAGGTTCTCAGAGTGGCACTGACCAGCATGGTCACGAAGACAATGCACTTCTTAGGGAGTTCTTTCAGTAGCCTAGGGGTGATCAGATCAAATCCAGGTGCTTTATAGGGGTCCATTTTGGCTATTTCTCTAGCCATTTCCCTTGGTGAAGTTGGACTCAACGGCAGGCAAAGTTGCAGATCTTGCTTGAGGACTTGGTCTATTTCTGGATCTTCAGGGCTATCCGAATCGTTGGGCTTGAAGACCCCGGCTAGGTATGTGGCAAAAGCCTGAGCCTTCTCCTGGTCAGTTCGAGCCCAAGTATTACCAGTTCATATAGGTGGAGAACACTGTTGCGGCTGTGGGAGGAACTTTGTAGCCTTCCAGAGGTTGTGAGTCCCGTTTGCATTAGGAGCCATTTTCACTAATCTCTGTTTGAGTGATTCATTTGCAGCACGAGCCAGGAGATCTTTGAGTTCTTTAGTTGCTCGGTTTAATCTGGTTTTATCTGTGCTCCTATGGGTCGTCTGCCAGATTCTGCGAAGGCGACGTTTTTCAGCGATTTTTTCCTTTACTGCAAGAGGGACTGGTGCCCCGCGCGGTGAGTCCTTTAGCTCGGGAGTACTTGACCAGGCCGCCACCTGGATCAGATTTGTGATGTAGAGACACGCATCGTCAACTTCCTCCTTGGTTTTGAGTGAAACATTAAGGTTGGTGTTTGATTCCAGGAATTCACGAAAACACTGCCAATCCGTTTTGTGATTATGGAGATAGTCGGTATGATCGTCATTGGGTATGGCCACCGGACTAACCATCAGTAACACTGGTGAGTGGTCAGAGCTACCGTCGAGGCTTGACTTTATGAGAGTGTTCAGTTCGCTGATGCCCTTTGTGATGAAGAAGTCTAGGAGATCAGGTGTTTTGTTGCTGTCCGTGGGCCAATACGTAGGCTCCCCAGTTGAGATAGGTAATAGGTGATTCGCATCAATACTCTTTTTTAGTTCTCGGCCTCTAGTAACCGTTAATCTTGATCCCCAGTATGTATGCTTGGCGTTCCAATCACCACCGGCAATAAATCGGCTGCCCAGCGACGTAAAGAAGTCAGTAAACATTTTCTCATTTATGGTGTGGCGCGGTGGACAGTATATCGCAGAGAGATTAAGGGGACCTGATCGATCTTCAACCCTTACAGTTGTAGCCAGGAGGTGGGGGGCTGCAATAGGTTCCAAGAGGCAGTGTTTTACGCTGTTTCTGATAATTATCGCTGTGCCAGCATGGGCTCCACCATCGGGATGACAAGTATGGTACACAGAAAATCCTGGAATACAAATTGGGCTTCTTGCTGTAGTGTGCGATTCAGAAATAAGGCAAACGTCAAGCTTGTTGGATTTGATGAGCATTTCTAGTTCGTTTATATTAGGGGCAAGGCCATTGATGTTCCAGGTGGCAATGTGTAAAGAAGTCATTTTGCTATCTTAGAGACTAGAGTAGTGATAAGACTCACTAGAGAGCCTATTTGTTGTAGTAGGAGATCCATTTTCTCGCTTTGTTTCAGTAGGAGATCTTCCAACCTGTTGTAGGATTGTTGATTTGATTGGGCATTATTCCCACCGGTAACTTCAGCGTATGTACGCTCGTGAGAGGGTCTTGCGTTTCCTTCGGTTATTGTCGAGGTGGAGCAGATTCGGTTAGCTGGTAGTGCCTTGGTGGTTGGGGCGGGTTGAGTTTCTCTTGGGCTAGAAGTTTTGTTTCTTCGGGAAAGGATTTCTTTGTATACTTCACAGCCCTTGTAATTAGCCGGGTGATCACACGAGCAGAGAGCGCATTTAGCCGGTGAGGTTCTATCTTTCGATTCATCCTTGGGGTCTAAAGGCAGGGTGCTAAAACGGTTTTTCGTGGTAGTACTCTGAGCTTCTGGTGGAGAGCTGTTGAATTTTCTTTTCTTGCTGCTTCTGCTATTAGGTGATGGCACCCTTTGCCATGGTGGTGGGGCAGGATATTGGGGGGGGGGGGTCTTCCACAGAGGTAGCTTATGGCAAGCTATTAGTCTCATTTAGTTGCTCTGCATTATCTTTTTGGTTGTTTTGTGGTGATCTTCCTCCATCAGAAAGGGATGACGAGCGCTGTCTGTTAAACAGGCCTGGGTGGAGTGCTTGTTGAGTTAACATTTTCTGTTGAGGTTGAGGATTTTTTGAGTTTGAGTTTTTTAGGGTATTTGAAATCATTTTTGTTCCCACGAGTAGGGTCGATATAAAAAGTCGCCTACAGGGTTACGCCCTTTCCTGTAGGAAGGCACTATACAACGACGTCAGCCAGTTTCGTCGAGGTTGGCGCTCACGACTGAGATCCCACAGCCATCCATCTTCTCGGCGCGGTCCCACCTTAAGATTGGGGTTATTTTTTATTGAGGTTGTCTTCCTCGTGGTTCGGGCAATCAAGCCAAGACCCTCAGTCTCGCGAAACATGACCACGAGGTACCGAGTTGTTGAGGTCATTTCCTACCTGCAACTACCGAACTGGTTAGGCTCGTCAGATCGGGTTATTTACCGCCGCCCAAGACTCGGCGTTGTTACTCGTTTAGCACCACCCGGGGGACACGTGTAGGGTGGGCCTAGGAATAGGTGGTAAATCCTACGGACGCGAGTAACTTCATCCCCCAACTCTTTGACAAAGTAATTAAAAAAAACTAATTTAAAAAAAACTAATTAAAAAAAACGATTTTAAAATACAAAAAAAACTAATTGAAAAAAAAACAAAAAGCGGAACCAAACAAAACACGTCACGTGGTGTTCCCAGGTGGTCACCCATCCAAGTACTGACCGTCATGACGATGCCGTGTTACCGGTCGCTCAATTTTTAACCCTCATGCGCCTAAAGAAGTTTCACTTCAATAATTGAAAATAGAATTTTCTTAGACAACCCATTTTTAATAAAAAATATATTATATAAATATATTATATAATATACTAAATTTATTATAAAGTATGTTTCATTCTATTATCAGCTCGGTGAAGATCGATTTAGTTTCAGATCTTAGGCCAAAAAAATTGTTAAACTTTGAAATTAATATCTCTATGATCAGAAAATATTTCCAGTAAAGACACTAAAACCCAATCATAATAATTCTGTTTTAAATCAGTTGACAAATAAACAAACTCTTTTTTCAGAAGAGGATCAAATAGACCAAAAAAATTCAACGGGGTCTAAAGAAACATATTCTATAGATGGACTAAGGGCATACGAAGATGTCAAAGATATATCAGATTCAGGTGATGATGTCCCTACGCTGTCTGTATCATCGATATCGACTATCAACAAATCTCTTGATCCCGTGGAAAATGATATAAAAGAAGAGTCTGCTAAGATAAAAGACGAATTAAAAGACTACTGGGATAACGGGATAAATGCCGTCTCCGATCAAATTGGTATGTATTTGAATAAATAATAATAGAATTTGTTCTTTAAGCCATGTATCCACTACGGGACAAATGAGGAACATTTGTGCCTCAACAATGTTGCGGGACAGATGTTGCGGAACATTGTGTAGGACAAATGCAGCAACATGTTCCTCAGAGAAAAAGAAACACCTGCATCATTTGTGAAGTTATTTTTATTTATTTATTTATTTAATTAAATTAATAATATGCTCATGAAAAATACGTCAAATGCCAATGAACTTGTTGGCACAACTTTTGTTACAATACCTGCTGAATTAAAACAGTATTTAGATCAACCAAATATTTCAAGGTCATTAAATACACTAAAATTTTGGATTGATAGTAAATATTGAAATATTATTACTCAGGTGCTCTCAGAAATAGCTGTTAAATTTTCTTACTGAATATTATTGTTTTATTAAAATTGAACAATAATTACTGAGAACCTTACATTTTAATAAATCACTGATAATTTAATTTGCTTTACAAATATAATACTGAATTATAAATTGTGTAAATTATTTTTTAAATCGACTTACGATTGTTTCTTTAATTATCAAAATCGGACAACTCTGTAAAAAGTTATGCTTGGTCATACATAAAAAATATACGCGTCGAATATATAACCTCCTCCGTTTGTACATCGGTTGAAAAAAAGGCGATGAAATAAAATTGAATAATTGTGTTTGCTAGCAAACGAAAAAAACCGACTTCAATTACATCGACAAATAATACAACGTAAGTAGACGAAAAAATTTTAGTAACGTACTAGTCGTCACTACGACTTTCGAAGGTTCCCCTCGATTTTTCTGGGATTCCATTATCAGATCCTGGTTTCCTTACCATGGTACCACCCTTGGGATATCTCCTTTCCAAAAAAAAAAAAAAGAATTATCAAAATCGGTTCGTAAACGACGAAGTTATCCCCGAATATACATTAAAATCAAATTGAGTAATCTCCTCCTTTTTTGAAGTCGGTTAAAAAATAAAGATATATAGATTTTTTTTTCGATATCTCAAACTCCGATATTGATTATATATTAAAAAATATCGATATATCGAGAATCCGATATTTTGAAAAATATCAACAGCCCTACCATGGAACATTGACGCGGAACAAATGTTTTCGATCTCGAAGCGGGAACAAGCAACATGTCCCTCAACACGTACATACTGCGGGACATGTTGCGGGACATGTTGCGGGACACTGTGCAACATGTGTGTGTACGTGTCCCACAACATGTCGCGGGACAAAATGTCCCCTAGTGGAAACGAGGCATTATCGAAACAAACCAACTTCTATGTATATTGACAAGTATAGTACAATACACATTGTTAAGTATAACTCAAAAATGCTTGGGGCCATTCATAAATAACGTCACAGGAATTCCACGATTTTTGACCCCACCTTGGCACATCTGGTCACATTAAGGAGACCCCCTCTGCCGTCTATAAGCTTAAGAGCCGCTAAATAACCGATATAACCGATGGTATTTATATAACTTTTGCTTGAATCTTTTTTTTTACCACGGGTCCGTTAAGTCAAATGAGCTTAAGAAAAAACCACAAGATATGGTGATTTAGTAGTTTCTGAATTCTGCTGATTGAAATCACGTATACTCAAGCTTATAAGTAAATAATCTCAAACAAGAATCATCAACCATGGTGCTTTAGTATTAATTTTTGCTTTACTCAGTAATTTAAGTAACTGAGTAACAGGATATTAGCATTTTTGAATGATTTGAAGATTATTATTTCTCAATCAATATTTTATTAAAATTAGAAGTTAATAATGTTCAGTTTTGATCTCTTACTTAAATTACAATAAGTATACTGATTATTATTAAAATGGAGTCTTGTAATTGTAACTAACTTAAGTAACTCCGTCTAGGATCACTGTTTTGAACGACAGGCGTGATATTGTTATTTTAAACTAAGCTTAGTATGAAAGAACAATATAGCGCCTGAACTGAACAGTGATTCCAGAGGGAGTTATTTGTGTTAGTTGCAATAGCGAAACTCCACATTATATTTTTATTTAGTACGTTTTTATAAACAAATGTGGAAAATTACGGAGGAAGGTGATTTCTTCTTCTTCTTTTACTTTGGCTCCCTGAAGGATTTGCCAGTGTCTGAGTGAAGCTTAGTTTACGTTATAAGGATTGTTAATATGTTATGAGACGGGAAACTTTGCTTTGTGTAAGGTTTTGTGGGAGAGCAAGTTGTACGAGAAGAAATAAAGACTAAAAAAAAGAATCAGAATAAATGTCGGTGTTGTTGCCAGTTTATCATAATTATAAGTATCGAGTTAGTATCTGAAACAAAAGACAAACAAACATGTATAAACATAGGTTAGTAGGGTTAACCAAGAAGGACAGTGCTACAATCTAATGTTATTTTGATTAATATATGTACATAAAATGTCAATAAACTGACAGTGAACTAGTGATAAAAGAGACCTCAGGTTAGTTGGGCGAGGTATATCAAGGGGAAGAACATCATAAAGAGAGAAATGGAGTTTTAGACAGTTAAAAAATATGTGTTCAAGGGTGCCTCCCTCAAGACCACATTCGCAAAGTGAAGAGTCCTTTACTCTAATTTTGTGAAGGAAGACCGGGGTACAAGAATGGCCTAACCTTATGCGGCAGACAGTTGAGGTTACTCACTTACTGGCCTTTCTATACTTGAAAAAGCATGGTTTGACAAGGATGGACCCCTGTACACTAGCATAAAACTTTCCTTGTGTTGCACTTGAGTGAGACCAGAATTCAGACCAATCACGCATCATTCGTGTCTTTGCTAATGAAATCAAGTCATGGCTATAAACTTTATATTGGCTGAGGCCGCCAGATGTTGTCACTTCCTTTGCGAAAAAATCTACTTTCTCATTCCCTTATTATACCGCTGTGAGCCGGAATCCAAGCCATCATCCAAGGACACGGATGTTTTGTGCCAGACACCTAAGGAGGAGATGTCTAATTTTGATTATAAAAGGGAACTTAAATTTAGTCTTGAATGGATTATTTAAAATACTCTGCAAGCAACTTTTGGAGTCCGCAAATATAAAACGGAGTTGTTTAATTGGTGTGACTCAATAAACGAAAGAGCCTCCAAGATAGCCAAAGCTTCCCCAGTAAAAATTGAGGAGGCGGGAGGCATTTTGCAGTTCAGTACTACATTAACTCTCGGAATCCAGACAGCTGATCCTATACATCCCTGTTCAGTAAGTTTATAGGATTCTGTGAATAAATGATACCAATCTTTGTAATGTGTGCTTATGGCGTAGTTAAATTGCTGATATGCTAAAGGAGATCCTTTATCTATACCAAGGTTGAAAGAAATGTTGGGAAGCAGAACTAAAGCTTCAAATGGAACCTCATAAATAGGTAAGATTCTACACTGATGGACAGGGTAAGGAAGGCCAATAAATTTATTATAGCTTTTAATTAGACATGGGGGAGACTTGTGAGACCAGTAGGATGAAGAAAGAACTAATTGAGAGAGTAGGTGTAGACTAGACGAAAGAGGATGGGAAGAGAGTTGGAGTATTTTAAAGAAAAATCGGTCTGAGAGGTATTGGCGTCGCAAGTGTAGAGGAGGTTCCGCACATTCCACCTGTAGAGTATTAATAGGAGAGGACTTCATGGCACCTATTATTATGCGGAGCGCTTTTGATTGAATTTTGTCCAGATCGCGTATAATAGTTTTGTGACATGGCTCGAGGATAAAAGATCCGTAGTCAAGATGGCTACGTATCAGAGCGTTATATCTAAGTTTTTGTGTATAAGGATGGGAGCCCCACCAGACTCCAGAAAGACACCTCATAATGTTTAAGTTTTTTTCACACTTTCTTAGGACAATTTTTGTTTTATTTTCAATCTGAGAAAATGTCAATTTTGTTTGAACAGTTTTTTTAATTGAATAAAGATTTATGTTAAATTGGTGTTATTTATTTATTATAAGGGTTAACATTTCATAATAAACATTTTTGTTGCTCACATTAGTAATAATATTTAGGCTGGAACAAGATAAAAAGTGATGAAAGTATAATCATCCCATTATTTAATTGGCAACTATGTCTAGAAAGTAAAAAGCTTTCGAGATTTCTCTAGTATCCGATGCTGAATGTCTTTTTGCTATATGTCTTTCTGTAGTAGATTTGTCTCTTAGTAATTTTCATTTACGACTATTTTATTTGTTAAATAATGTTAGTATTTTTTTCCGAAGAGAATGTTAACACAGTCGAGTCTTTAGTAGTTGGCGACTCCCTAACCGTGAACTTAATGTGGAGGTTAGTAATTTTCCCTTGCTGGTTTTTTTTTCAGGACTCAGAGGATTTATCCTAAAGTGACAGCTAACTCCATAAATAGTTAAAATACTAACAGTGTAATAGATTAATTGCGTAGATAAAATTAAATCATGATTATGTTTCCTTAAGGACGCTATCACATTTTGAACTCGCTTAAGTTTAGGTACCTGAATCGCAACACAATAGCATTATGCGTCTACGCCCACTTTGAAACCGCTGCCGCTCGATTTTATACCGACGTAACTAATCTTGGTACTTGAAAGTATTAATTTTTAATTTTACTGGTATTGATTAAGTAAATTTAGTTGTAAGTTTAAAGTCGAACTTGATAACTGTTACTAAGTACCTACTATCAGCGTGTCCATTCACGGCACCTCTCTCCTACTCTGTTTATGAGAATGTCTAAAGGTGTCGTATCTAATACTCGTTCGCCCCACTATACAACAAAATATAATAAATAATAATACGCTTTATTTTTATAATTCAAAATCACATACAATTAAAAGTTATATATATGTATATAGTTTTAACATTTTATATTTTAAGTAGACAATTAGGTAATAAAGGAGTAACTAAGACTATTCCGAAGTTGAAGATTGCGTAATAAAATAATACTCTAAGACAATAGATTACAATAGAATAGATAGATACAATACAATAGAAGACAAATGCATACATTCGGTTGTCTATATTTACAACTAATATTTAAAAACCTTGTACAATAGTAATTGTAAAATCTAAAATAAACTACATAGCTGGCCCGACAGACGTTGTGCTGTCTTAACCATATAAATATTTAATTCAAATTGGTACAACTAAATTTAAAAAAATGCTTTAAAAAATTGCGTGCGTACAAAGTACACATGTCAGAAGTGAAACATCTTTGACAAACTATTTAAAAAAAAAAACAATAAAAAAAACTAATTAAAAAAAAGAATTTAAAATACAAAAAAAAACTAATTGAAAAAAAAAAAACAAAGCCAACGTCACGTGGTGTTCCCAGGCGGTCGCCCATCCAAGTACTGACCGCGTGACGCGTTGCCACGTTAGTGGTCGCTCAAATTTTACCCCTCATGCGCAACTTTCATTTCAAAAAGTGTTATAACCAATCTTCTGTCAGTTCAATGTCAAACGTCATAATAAGGTTACGTCAAAAAAGTTTCTATTGTCTAAAGCGCTAAGATTATATTAGAAATAATTTTATATGGTGGTTAAGTATTGTTAAAATTTCCGATTCTCCGCGCGATTTTCCCAATTTTTTCTGCATTAGAAGGTTCTCCTGACAATAACAAACACAACAAAAAACGAATTAGCTAAACCGGTCCAGCAGTTCACGCGTGATGGCGTGACCAAGAGAAATAGGGATTCATTTTTATATAATACTAGCGGACCCGGCAGACGTTGTCCTGCCCAAAAAACAGCTATCAAAATTGATTGCTTACAATAAATAAATAGCAGCGCCACCTACCGGGTCCAATTGAGATAAAAACTACCTTATCTCCCAAGTTGGACCAAATTGCAGAAGCTTACAAAATTTGATACAAATTGGTTAAGTAGTTTCGGAGTTACATACTGATAGCAGCGCCACCTACCGGGTCCGATTGAAATAAAAACTACGCTATCTCCCAAGTTGGACCAAATTGCAGATGCGTACAAAATTTGATACAAATTGGTTCAGTAGTTTCGGAGTTACATACCGATAGCAGCGCCACTTACCGGGTCCAATTGAAAGAAAAAGTATTCTACGTCCGTTTCCTGGTTCTAAGCTACGCCCCCATTAATTTTCAGCCAAATCGGTTCAGCCGTTCTTGAGTTATAAATAGTGTAACTAACACGACTTTCTTTTATATATTTATATATAAATATATACATTTATATATAAATATATACATTTATATATTTATATTTATATAAGACAACAGATTGCGAAGATTGATATGTACTTCCTTTTATTTTTTTTTATATAAACCAAATTCATTGCAGACAATAGATTGTGAAGATCTTGAGTATCAATTTGTAAAGTATCAACTTCGTCCAAGCACAGTATGCACAAGAAATTAACTTTTTTACGTAATTATTTTTTGCGGTGGAGCGATACAGGCGTGCTTCCACGGGCGCGTTTGAGCGCAGAATGACGAACGACGATTGTTCACGAGTAAAAAATGTATGAAAAAATTTGAGAGCGTTTCTTATTTTTCTCATAAATGGAAATATTATTTGTTTTTATATAAAATATTTAGCTATTCGCACAGAGGACTAAATGAGCAACAATTTATTAGTGTATTTATTTGTCTTGGTGCAGTGTATTTAGCTATACTGGTTCCTATTCAGACCCATCTTTTTTCAATTTTTTGCGATTACTGTGATGGTTAAAACGTATTTGTGTAAAAAATTTGTATGGGGCTATAGAATTTTTATGGTGTTACTCTGGAGATGAGTATATTATCTTTCGTTTGAAATCAAGATATCGTCACGGTGTGACTCCTAATTAATTAAAATGGTACCTGAAAATCACTGATATTTGTGAAAAAATGTGATAGCGTCCTTAACAGTTCTTACTTTCACCCAAAAGAAAAAAAGTTGTGACAGGTTAAAGCAAAAAAAAAAAAAACTTTAAATTGCTTTTCCTCAAAACAGCACTTGTGCACGTTAGTAGTTTTGCCTATTCAGTGAATGAAACGACGATGACGAGGAATGAAACCGTGTTAGTCCCTCATCTCTTCGTGTCTTACTTCGACAACAATGTAGCCGTGTGCAGTCTTCACACTAATCTCCTCAGGATTGAAGTGTTGAACATCGAGATTAACTTGGAACTTGTCTTTGTCGCTCTTAATACTGGATCCGAGACCCCGTGCTGCTGCTGCCAGATGACGCCAAGGTCGATAGCACTCACGGTCGACATAGGAACGGTGACAGCACTGAGAAGGTCGTCGGTAGTTAAGACCAATCCAAGGTGCTGGTCGATCAAACGACGAGGTCGCTCATTTTATAGTCCAACCAGAAAAGTAACAGAGCCATTGCTTATTTCACTCGTAATTGTAAGTTATTACTGATTTAGATCCTGGATGGAGAATCCTGGAATGTAGAAATTCCGTGTCAGGGGAACATAGTCTTAGGACCAGCGTCTCGTTAAGAAATACAATACAATTTAATCTTTAACTAAACTCGAGAACACAGTGAAATATCATTGAAACTTACCCCAGCGGGATTCAATCCGAGTTAAAAGATTAGAATAGAGGTTAATAGAGGTTTAGGCCTCAAGTAGTTAAAATTAAAAGATTAGCATCGAGCTTAGGCCTCGAAGTATCCGCAGTCAGGATGAATTGACAAAAACGGAAAAGCAGAGAGCAAAAAAACCTGTTCCTTCGTTCGAGAGCGTTCTAGTATTTTTCGTCTATGGTTCATACAGCCTAGTCTTTATTTTTATAATTAGTTAAGATATTTTATTTATTTTTAGTTTTAAGAGCAAATTAGATTAAAAAATTGAGTATTAGTAATTACTACAATTAAATTCATTTTATTAAGAAATATTATTAAATTATTAAAACAATTATGGGATTTAAAACAGCGACATCTATTGAGTCAATTTAGAATTAAACCTCAACCGAATAAGTTGTGAAGGTTGGCAAAGTAAAGTATAGATGGCGTTACAAGTCGCGACATAGATATTAATTAAGAAAGAAAACTACAAAAAATTTAATCGACAGAGTAACGTGCTAGCACAACATTACAAAGTAAATATATACAATCAAGTTTTATGTGAATATTTCAAGTGTCTACCTGTTACCATTTATTGATATCGAGCAAAAATAGGCAAAAAATCGCGTTTGTTGTTTGGGAGCCCCCCTTAAATATTTATTTTATTTTGTTTTTAGTATTTGTTATAGCGGCAACAAAAATACATAATTTGTAGAAATTTCAACTGTCTAGCTATCGCCGTTCTTGAGATACAGCCTGGTGACAGACAGACGGACGGACAGCGAAGTCTTAATAATAGAGTTCCCTTTTTACTCTTTGGGTACGGAACCCTAAAATACATTATATCGTATTACATTAATACGTTGTATTATACTGCATAGCTTTTTACTGGGTGTACCGATTTTGATGATTTTTTATTTAATCGAAAGCCGGTGTTATCATGTGGTCACATTTAAATTTCATCGAGATCTGTTAACAACTTTTCGAGTAATCTTTGATAACGCGTATTTACTTCACTATTTTTTCGTCTACCTCCGTTGTATTACTTGTCGATGTAATTGAAGTCGGTTTTTTTTCGTTTGCGAGCAAACACAATTATAAGTACTATATACTAGCCGACCCGTGCCCACTTCGTTGGGCGTTATAATCCATTTCACATAAGAAGGGTACGGTGAAATTTGATATGTTCCAATACACTCTCACTATTTTCAGCAAATCAGATAAATATAAATGTTTTAAAATCACCAATTAATTTCTAAGGCAAATAATAATGCTTGATTAGATTGAATTGTTGACACGGCACGTCAGAGGGCGCAGGTTCAAATCCTGCTCGGTCGAAAATTTTGATAATTTTTATCTTTTTCCTTCTATCTTGTCACTCCTGAATAGTGTAGCTTTCTGTTAGCGAAAGAATTTTCATGATCGGATCAGTATTTGCGAAGATTACCCTGTATATACAAACAAAGTTATAAACTTTACCTCTTTATAATATTAGTATATATTAGTAGGTATAGATTATTTTTTACTAAACATTTTTACTAAATCCATTATAAAGTATGTTTCATTCTATTATAAGCTCGGTGAAGATCGATTTAGTTTCAGACCTTAGACCAAAATAATTATTAAACTTTGAAATTAATATCTCTGTGATCAAAAAATATCTACAGCATTCAAATTAAGACACTAAAACCCAATCATAATGATTCTGTTTTAAATCAGGTGACAAATAAACAAATTCTATTTTCAGAAGAGGATCAAATAGACCAAAACATTTCAACGGGGTCTAAAGAAACATATTCTATAGATGGACTAAGGGCATACGAAGATGTCAAAGATATATCAGATTCTGATGATGTCCCTCTTAAGAATATAAGCTTGAAGATACATTCGGAGACCAAGCAGGATAGTGTGAAAAATAAGAAATTTAGGAAGTTCAATACAGGTATTAAGAATATTCACACAAACTCGCGTGTATCATATTAGTAAGATTGTTTTTCGAAGACGCCGCGTTGGCGCAACGGTCACAGCACTGGATTATGCCTGTTGCGCTGGCGGTTGCGGGTTCGATCCCCGCACATGACAAACATTTGTATTGGCCACGCAGATGTTTGCCGTGGTCTGGGTGTTTGTGCAGTCCTTGTGGGTCTCCCCACCGTGCCTCGGAGAGCACGTTAAGCCGTCGGTCCCGGTTGTTATCATGTACACCTGATAGCGATCGTTACTCATAGTAGGGAATATATCGCCAACCCGCATTGGAGCAGCGTGGTGGATTAAGCTCTGATCCTTCTCCTACATGGAGGAAGAGGCCTATGCCCAACAGTGGGATATTACAGGCTGAAAAAAAAAGATTGTTTTAATAGTTAATTTTTACGCACGTCTGACTTGGGGAGTAAGCTGGTGAATGCGTGACGAGGGCGTTACGAAAAGTGTGATTGAGCGAGGCGAACGGAAGTTAAGATGGAGATATAAGTTAGATGGAGCTAAAGAAGTTTTACTTCAGTCCTGTGGTCATAAGTTTGAAATTATAAATACTTCCTTTAGAATATCATTGTGTACTAACAAGAACGTTTCAGGTGCCTTTAATCCTCTGAAACTGCCAAACAAAGAAAAAGCGAATGAAGTAGTAAAAGTCAGTAAAGAAGATGTTCCTGAAAAACCAAATCTAATACTAGAAAATAAGCCAAAGGAAAGTAATGAAATTATTTTAAAAACAAGTGCATTAAATAAATCCAATAAGGACTCAAATAATTTAAATAAAATACCTAAAAATAGTACTAAAATACATAACCAAAATGAAACATTAACACTAAATGAAAATAAACTAACAAATAATATAAACTTAGCACTACCAAAAACTTCGAAAATACAAATAAATGATAAACCAAATGACAAAAAACATGACAGCAACTTTTTAGTTCCGAATAATAAATACATTTGTAATATATGTAATTATGAAACTGTAAGTAAAAAATACTTAATTGTTCATTTACGTTTCCACGATACTAAAGAAAAGATACATTGTTGTAGTCAATGTCAGTATATGACTAATGTGAAAAACAATTTTGACACGCATCTTAAAAAACACACAGGTGAAAAACCATACGAATGTCATATTTGTCAAAGGAAATTTAGTCAAAGCGCTGATTTAATTAGACACAGAAGAACACACACAGGTGAAAAACCACACGAATGTCATATTTGTCAAAAAAAATTCAGTGGACATTTAAATAAACACATAAGAACACACACAGGTGAAAAACCATACGAATGTCATATTTGTCAAAGAAAATTTAGTCAAATCACTACTTTAAATATACACAAAAGAACACACACAGGTGAAAAACCACACGAATGTCATATTTGTCAAAGAAAATTTAGTCAAATCACTACTTTAAATATACACAAAAGAACACACACAGGTGAAAAACCACACGAATGTCATATTTGTCAAAGAAAATTTAGTCAAATCACTACTTTAAATAATCACATAAGAACACACACAGGTGAAAAACCATACGAATGTCATGTTTGTCAAAGGAAATTCATTCAAAGCGCTGAGTTAAAGAAACACATAAGAACACACACAGGTGAAAAACCATACGGATGTCATATTTGTCAAAGAAAATTTAGTCAAAGCGCTTCTTTAAATAGTCACATAAGAACACACACAGGTGAAAAACCATACGAATGTCATATTTGTCAAAGAAAATTCAGTCGAAACACTCATTTAAATAGACACATAAGAACACACACAGGTGAAAAACCATACGGATGTCTCCTTTGCCCAAAGAAATTTGCACATAAAAATAGTTTAGACTATCATTTAAGAACTCATCATTCAGAAATAAAGCAAACTGTCGCTTAAGTTGTGTTTTAACTTAAATAAATAAGAAATATATTTTATTGGAGTTTACTCCTGAAGAAGCAATATAAGGAAGTGAAATGATAGAGTGACACTTCAGCGCTTTTAGCTTTTATGTAAGGTTCGTTACCTAGTTGACCCGCGTTTATCGTATCGATACTAATAGCATGAGTCTGTTTATGTTATAATAGCAGTTTTAAATTTTAATTTGATTCAATAGAACACTTCGATTGTTAAAAATCACAATAATTGTTCTTAAGGAGTAAACTCTAATCGCGTGTCGGAGTTGACACACACGCTTTTTATTCGTTTCGTTTCGTTTTTCATTTAATTGTTCGGTTGATAACCATTGTTACATAATTTTATGCCGCTCATGGTGTATTTATTCGAATGTCAAATAGTCTTTATCTATAAAATGATTTGATTTTGTTTATTTATAAAATTCCACTGTGGGTGTGATTTGTTGTCTTTAGTTACAGTTTTTAATTTCTTCGTTTTTATTTTAAGATAACTTTTAATTATTGTTCTTATGTTTACTTTTATAATTTTACTTTATAAATAAAATAATTGTTTGTCGTTTTGCCTTTTTATTTTTACATGTACCTTCTTGTTTTATAATCAGGAGTAGGAATACATTCAAAATGTTTCATATTGAGCTCACACGGCTACATAAAGTTAAACCCTTGCGCTAGTGATGTAGCAATTATCGAGTTTTTCTCAAGAACCTTTCACAGAGAGTGTCAATGATGATATTACAGCCATTGTACCTACGTGGAGGATAAGATCCGTCAAGTAGATTTTTATATGAATAGGAAGCTATTTACGTCGATATAATTTTTATTTTATAAATTTCAAATAGAATATCTGTACCTATTTATTAAAACTGTTCGCCCAGTGTAAATTTGAAAAAAAATGTAAATTTGACCATATTTATAATAAACAAAGAGTACCTACCTATATATGCGTGTGTGTGTGTCAAATACATACCTAGTAATTTGTTTTAATGTTTTTTTATTGGTTTAATGTTTTTTATGCATAATTTAAAAAAAATTAGCATTCTGCACTCCTTTATTAAAACTGTGTGCGAAATTTCATACACATCTGTTCGCGCAATTTTCGTAAAAAGCACTACAAAGTATTAATAAATCGTCAAGTCATTTTGGTCCTCTAATGGCACTTGAAAGAGGATGTTATAAAGTACGCCCGGGAAAAAACGGACTTCGATAACATCGACAAGTAATACGACGTAGGTTGTCTTTAAAACAGTAAATTAAATAGGTGAGCATCATTAGAGATAACTCAAAATGTACTCCTCAGATCTCGGTTAAATTGAAATGGGACCACATGACACGCACCACCTTTCGATAAAAAAATCATCGGTACCCTTAGTCAAAAGTTCTGAGTTTACATCTATATATAGTATAAAACAAAGTCGCTTTCTTTGTCCCTATGTCCCTTTGTACGCTTAAATCTTTAAAAGTACGCAACGGATTTTGATGCGGTTTTTTTTAATAGCTAGAGTGATTTTTGAGGAAGGTTTATGTATATAATTTAGTATACTTTTATGTAAATTAGCAGAAATACGGCGATAAATGTTGAAGAAGTCGCAAAAAATCGCGCCAACTGGGAGCTTTCAACGCAAACGCCGCGTAAACTAGCAAAGATACAGTGGAGTAATGTACTAGCGAATTCTAAATATATAAAAATGCTACAAAAAAGTCCGCGATAGCATATCTCTATCTCTTACGGTTGACTTACAATAACCACTTTTATGTTCAAATTTTTAATTAAAAACATTACGTTATTTTCCAAGCTATTTTCTTTAGTTCAGTAATCCTTATCCAAACAAATATTTTAGTTAGCTTAGGAATTTAATGCAGTTTAAAATTGCCCTTTACACTATATCAATCAGATGAATAGGTTTTCAGATATCGTCGTTAGAAGTAATTAACAGCGAAACATTAAAGTTCGGCGCCTACTATGCCTGCACATGCACATCTTTATCTTTATACGTAGTAATTAGTACCTATAAAATTAAGTCACTTCTCGCCGTCTGTATGCTTAGATCTTTAAAACTACGCAACGAATTTTGATGCAGTTTTTTTTAATAGATAGAATGATTCAAGTGGAAGGTTTATGTGTATAATACATGCATAATATGGTAGAAAAACACTGATAATTTTAGACTAGAGGTTTCTAACGTATCTTTTATTGTTGAAAGTAGGTATTTAGTATCATCATTGCACCCGTGTGAAGCCGGGGCGGGTCGCTAGTATATATATAAAAGAGTAACCCACCCATTGACTCATCACGATATCTCTGGAACCATAAGGCGTAGAGACTTGAATTTTCGTAGGAATATTCCTTTCGCCGAGTAGAGGTCAGCTAAGAACGGATTTTACGATATTTCACCCCTAAGGGGGTTAAACGGGGGTTGGAAGTTTGTATGAAAGTCCTATGTTTTTGAAGTAAGAGACTTGAAATTCAAAATGTATGCTCTATAGATAGTGTTAAGGTGTACTAATAATGTATTTTGAGAAATCAACCCCCTTTTGGGATTAAAACAGGGGATGATAGTTTGTATGAAAGTCCAATGAAAAATACACGTACAAACTTGAAATTAGGCAAGTAGGTTCCTTATAGAGAGTAGACATCCGTTAAGAACGGGTTTTATGAATCTCCACCCCTAGGGAGTTAAACGGGGGTTGGAAGTTTGCATGAAAGACCTATGTTTTTAAAGTAACAGACTTGAAATTCAAAATGTATGCTCTATAGATGGTGTTGAGGTGTACTAATTTTGTATTTTTAGAAATTAATCCCCTTTTGGGGTTAAAACAGGGGTTGGTAGTTTGTATGAAGTCCAATGAAAATTACACTTACAAACTTGAAATTTGGCAAGTAGGTTCCTTATAGAGAGTAGATATCCGCTAAGAACGGATTTTACGAAATTCTACCCATAAGGGGGTTAAACGGGGGTTGGAAGTTTGTATGAAAGTCCTACGTTTTTGAGGTAAGAGACTTGAAATTCAAAATGTATGCCCTATAGATGGTGTTGAGGTGTACTAATAATGTATTTTGAGAAATCAACCCCCTTTTGGGGTTAAAACAGGGGATGATAGTTTGTACGAAAGTCTAATGAAAAATACACCTATAAACTTGAAATTTGGCAGGTAGGTCCCTTATATGGAGTAGATATTCGCTAAGAACGGGTTTTACGAAATTCCATACCTAAGGGGGTTAAACGGGGGTTGGAAGTTTATATGAAAGTCTTATGTTTTTGAAGTAAGAGACTTGAAATTTAGTAGAAATATTCCTTTCGCCGAGTAGAGGTCAGTTAAGAACGGATTCTACTAAATTTTACCAACAAGAGGGGGTTGCGGGGACGTTAACCATAGAAAATTGAACCATAAGGCGTAGTGACTTGAAATTCGGTAGAAATATTCCTTTCGCCGAGTAGAGGTCAGCTAAGAACAGATTCTACGAAATTTTACCCACAAGAGGGGGTTGCGGGGGCGTCAACGATGGAAAATTGAACCATAAGGCGTAAAGACTTGAAATTTGGTAGAAATATTCCTTGCGCCGAGTAGAGATCAGCTAATAACGGGTTTTATAAAATTTTACCCACAAAAGGGGGTTGCGGGGGCGTCAACAATGGAAAATTGAACCATAAGGCGTAGAGACTTGAAATTTGGTAGGAATATTCCTTTCGCCAAGTAGAAATCAGCTGAGAAAGGAATTACGAAATTCCACCCACAAGAGGGGTTTGCGGGGGGTTAACAATGGAAAATTGAACCATAAGGCGTAAGGACTTGAAATTTGGTAGAAATATTCCTTGCACCGAGTAGAGATCAGCTAATAACGGATTCTACAAAATTTTACCCACAAGAGGGGGTTGCGTGGGTGTCAACAATGGAAAATTGAACCATAAGGCGTAGAGACTTGAAATTTGGTAGGAATATTCTTTTCGCCGAGTGGAGGTCAGCTAAGAACGGAATCACGAAATTCCACCCACAAAAGGGGGTTGCGGTGACGTTAACAATGGAAAATTGAACCATAAGGCGTAGAGACTTGAAACTTGGTTGCAATATTACTTACGCCGAGTAGAGGTCAGCTAAGAACGGATTTTATAAAATTCCACCAACAAGAGGGGGTTGCGAGGGCGTTAGCAATGGAAAATTGAACTATAAGGCGTAGAGACTTGAAATTTGGTAGGAATATTCCTTTCGCTGAGTAGTGGTCAGCTAAGAATAGATTTTACGAAATTCCACCCACAAGAGAGGGTTGCGGGGGCGTTAACAATGGAAAATCGAACCACAAGGCGTAGAGACTTGAAATTTGCTAGGAACATTCCTTTCGCCGAGTAGAAGTTAGCTAATCGGATTTTACGAAATTCCACCCACAAGAGGAGGTTGCGGGGACGTTAACAATCGAAAATTCCCGTTTTTAAACTATAGCTCCTATCGACTGCAAATTTGGTAGTAATCTCCTATATGTGATGTAGAAATCAACAATGAGCGCATTTTATGATAATTCACCCCCAATAAGGATTACGGGGGTAGGCGTTAACAATGAAAATTTTAAACCGAGGTTAATAGAAGATAACGCTTAGTGAAATAACTAAGTTTGCAAATGTGTGTTGTAATATTTTGTTATCACTGATAGCTATAAAATATCACTACATAGTATAAAACAAAGTCGCTTCCCGCTGTATGTCTGTCCTTTTTTATGCTTAGATCTTTGACACTACGCAATGGATTTTGATGCGGGGTTTTTTTTTATAAATAGAGTGATTCAAGAGAAAGGTTTATATGTATTATACATGCATAATATAGCCGCCAACCGCCAACCCGCATTGGAGCAGCGTGGTGGATTAAGCACCGATCCTTCTCATTACACGGGGAAGAGGCCTATGCCCAACAGTGGGATATTACAGGCTGAATCGTGAATCGTATGCATAATATAGAAGATAAACACTGATGATTTTAGAGGTTTCTGATGTCGTAAATAAACACATTTTTTGGGCTTTCATTGCAAACGCTGGCGGAACCCTACGAGATAGATCAAAATAATTTACTACAGTATTGTATAACTTAAAAAGGCCTACAAAAAGTCCAAGATGGTATATGTCTATCTCTTAGGGATAACCCACAATAACCATTTTTTATCCTTTACTTTTTACGAGAAATAATGGCTTATTTACGAAGCGATTTTAAGCAATACAGCATTGATCCTTATGCAATTTAGTACCTTAAATACATTATGCATTTAATATTGATCAATTTGGCCCTTTACAGCATGTCACTTAAATGAATATTTTCGAAGATATTACAGATTTAAAATGCAGGGACATAACGGTTGCGGTGGTACCGGCTTGGAGCCGCGGCCGTGCAACATTTTTTTTGAAATTGTTTGTTCGTACTTTAGTCGGTATTAGGAATAGTTTTTAACCGCATAATTATAGTAAGTACATTAGGTTGGATAGGATTAGGCTAAAACCATAATTTATCAAGTCAAGAGTAACCTCTAAAGAAAACATGTTTGTACTGTCTAATGACAAAAAAGCTGTGAGCTTTGTATATAAAGACATTCTGTAGTATATTTAATATCAGAATTTCACCCGTGCGAAGCCGGGGCGGGTCGCTAGTAAACAATAATTGTGTTTGCTCGCAAACGAAAAAAAACCGACTTCAATGACATCGACAAGTAATACAACGTAATAAGACGAAAAAATAGTCAGGTAAATACGCGCTATTAAAGATTACTCAAAAAGTTGTAATCAGATCTCGATCTAATTTAAACAAGACTACATGACAAGTATTAGCTTTCGATTAAAGTAAGAATGGAAAATGGGACCATGTGACACGCAAAACATTTCAAATAAAACAAAATTGATCGAAATCGGTCAACCCAGTCAAAAGTTCTGAGCGAACATACATAAAAAAATAAAAAAATACAGACGAATTGAGAACCTTCTCCTTTTGTAGAAGTCGGTTAAAAATACAATTTTTGTAATGTGTTTTTTTATATAGGTACATAACTAAGTCGGCAAACAAGGGTACGGGCTCACCTGACAGATGGTAAGCGATTACCGTAGCTTATAGACGCTTGCAACACCAGAAGCATCGCAATTCGCAAGCGCGTTGCCGACCCCAGCCCCACTGGTCACCTTACTCACCAACAGGAACACAACACTGCTCGAAAGCAGTATTATTCAGCTGTGATCTAAAATAATTAAATAATATTTTGATTTATAATAATTGAAATAGTTTGGATTTCTACTTTTGAAGTGAAACTTCATTAGGCGCATGAGGGTGAAATTTTTACGGATGAAACGGCAACGTTTTGATGAGACCCTTCAAAGGTGCAGTAAATCGTGTCTTTTTGTTTTTGTCTACAATATTCTGAGACAGTATCATCACAATATTGAATGATTCGACGGTATGTATGCAGTAGCAAGCTTTGAAATGACACACTTGCTTCTCTATCAGTAACGATTATGTCTTCTTCTGGGTAACACATTTTTTTTGCTTCCTGCACTTTGTAATATGGAGGATAAGCTGGAAAACCTCGTTCTTTCAAATCTTTTTGCATATATATATATAATCCTCTACAGTTAATTTCCTATCTATTATTAAAGACAAAGCTTCTTCTGGGGTATAGGGTTTAGGTTCGTGTTTCGACTTTATAGTGGTTGCAACTTTTTTGGAACGAGTTGGGATCTTTAGACATTCGTTAACGACAAACTCTAAATTCTGGGCAGAAGTTTTGTCAAGTTTTTCTCCAGTTTTTTCATTCACAACCACCTTAGAAAGAACTTTAACTATTTTGGAGGGTGGTTCCTCTTGCAGAACTTTTTCTAAATTTTTACGAGCTCGTCTCTTTTGACGATCACTTTGCGCCTCGTAGGCAGGTAAAGTTAATGCGTTATCAGTGGAAGTTGATGGGATATCAGTAGAAGATTTTTCTTGTTTCATATAAGTTAAAGATTGTTGAAGTTGATGTTCTTGAATAAAAAGTCGATTGTGTGAAGTTGATGGGATATCAGATAAACTTGATGGGATATTAGACGAAGTTGATGGGATATCAGATGAAGTTGATGGGATATCAGATGAAGTTGATGGGCTATCAGATAAAGTTGATGGGATATCAGAAGATTTTTCCTGTTTCATATTTGTTGAAGATTCAGAGTCTTGATTCTGTATTTCTATGCTTGGCCCTTTGATATCAAAAATAAGTATCAAGCCATGTCTTATTTTTTTTACAAAAGTACTGGAAGTTTCTTTTGCAGTTATTATAACGTTTCTCACAGTTACTCAAAAATTTTGTAATACTTTCCTTAAAATATGATCTATGTATATTAACTTTAAGAGGTACACCATTGGGATATAATGCATTAAATACAATATCTGTCCGCTCTTCGATGTCAATATCCAAAGGCCTGTTTTTAGGTCCATACGAGTTTGCCTTTTCCAAAAATATATTCAACATATCTAGTTTTGTGAGGTTAATCGGAGCCGTAGTCGTGCTAGAGTCGTCGTTTATCCCAAATGCCACTCGCCGACCAGCGTGAGGGTTGGCGCTCTCATGCCCCCCTTGCATTAAGTCCTCTGGTCGGGGCCCAGAAGGACATCCCCCAGCAGAACGGGTCAGTTCCTGCTGAGGCAAAGTAGTGCCATGGGTCTTTACCGGCTCCATGACACCTCACCCCCGCTTCTCCAGTTATTGTGTATAGGGGTTGGGTTTTAGCAATTGCCTCACGAGGTCGGACCCCTTCCCAATACCACATAATAACCTTCATCGAAGATAAAATAATTTTACTTATTTTTAAAACCTATAGAATAGTCGACCAATTTTTAAATCAAACTATGTCCTTAAGGATTTTTTTTCCTGGACACAGAACATATGCCATATTAACAGAACACAAAATTAATACAGAGTTATTAGGTACCACTAAAATTTTTCGTTTTAAAAAAATTGCTAATTGAAATTTACTAGGCGCATCATCGAGTTGACAACCCTAATCAAAAATTTAAAAAATCATATTTCCTAAGTCCTGCGGTTGTAGCATCTGATTTTTTTTGTGGGAACTGTTATTAATATTATTAATCATCTCGCATTAAAAAAAATGCTAATACGGAAAGATGCCTCAGAAAAAAAATTATATTCAAAATCCTAGAATTTTATTTTTACTCAAAATTTTGAAAGTTTTTTAGCTATTTTTTTTGTTCATACGGTACCTTTACGATAACCCTTTCGATGTACAATCAGTTTGATGAACAATATGTACGTAGAGAAGATATAATTTGTTTTTCTGGTTTCTATGAATTTTTCTTAATTTTCTTTATATTTCAAAAACTATCGATCAAAGAGTGATGAGAGTTTTATTCTTATGTCTGTTTTAATGAGATCTATCGAATAAACCAATAAACTGAGGATGTCCGCTACTAAGGTCAAATAATACACTGTGCTACGCCATGTCTGGCAAATCCACATAGGATGCATTAATTGCGTTTCCTATATAATTCATGCAATTACGGTAGTGACGACTAACACAAGTTACCTTGTACAGCTTTGGAAGAAGGTCAAAAGACAAAGGATCCATTTCCAGCAAGTCTAATATCCTCACGACATCTCCGCATGTTTGTTTAAAATGCAGCAGTCCCAGCAGTTACCGTCTTACAAAGCTTGTTGGTAGCTACTTCTCTTCTTTAGGATGATAGACCTCTTGTAACCAGTACCGCTGACCTAAGAAGACAATTCTCATACTTAGAGCAACAAGTTCTATGTGGGCGACACCGAACCAAGCCAGCAAACCTTCACCGACATGGACAGTTCGTGACTGCAGCTGTGTAAATGATATTTACTAAATAAAAGGACTAAGTAATTGGTTTTAAACTTATTTAAATTACATTAAACCACTTGACAATATTAAAGAACAGATTACAGAATAATTATGTTTGCTCGCAAACACAAAAATTTTTTACTTCAATTACTTTTTAGATATTTAGTTTTCAGTTTCTTTATTTAAAAAGAAAATATTTTAAGTTGATATAATATATTTTTTATAGATGTGAGCGTGCGATTTTTCTTTTGTACAATTAACTATCTACAAGGGTTTTCATTCATATGATAATAATTACTTCGATTGAATGTTGACGAAACTGTAATCAAATAAAAGATGCGTAATATATTTCAAATTACCTACTATTGATTGATTCAGTTAGTGGCGTAGCGTATGGGCGGGGGGGGGGGGGCGGCCCGCCCCGGGTGGCACTTTTTAGGGGGCGGCAAAATTCAACAATAAATAATAAAAATATTTTGAAAATATTTGAACCATTTTATATCATTTTTATCGGAACTACACATTCGGACCGATTGAAAGGATCACGGAATTTTTCTTTACTTATTTTGTGGCGAAGTCGGTGAATCCCTTTTATTTTGTAGCGACTGGCAACGTCTATATACTTGTGGGAATTTCCCGTTTGTGACTTACTTAGTCATAAGCGGGAGTTAGTCGCTTACCTATGGATGAACGAGCTTAGCTCGGTTTATATCGTGTTTTTTGGAAATTTTATTTACATCCCAATTTCATACCTATGTGGAGAAATAATAAAATCCAGTTGTTACAAATTACTTTATTTACACTTCGTCAATTCCTTGCCTTAATTCTATATCTTATTTCAACTACTACAATTCCTTTTAAGACTTCTAGTCTGTACCGCTGATATCAGAAGAATGCCCTTTTTAAAAAGTCAACAGACTATTTATAAGCTAAGACCGGAAACAAAATATTTTTTAAAGAATTAATTTACTAAACGTGTTTCCGGCCTGTAACAGACCGGAAACCCGTCCTAAAATAATATAGGCAATCTCCTTAATCAATTAATTGCTTATAATAAGTATAAAAATAAATAAAATGTAAATATAAAGTAAATTTGATTTTTACAAACAATTCAAAATAAATACAGATCCATAGCACAAGAAATAGTCAAATTCACTACTGTAGAACAACAGCTGAAAACACTCAAAGAAATAATTAATTCTCACTACAAGTCTATAGTTATTTATTCACAACTCACACTTTTAACTACATTAAATACATTATCACACTAATCACTTATACTATACTTATCGAGCAGCAATGCTAGTCGCACAATGATTAAACAATAACTGACTCTTCACTTACAAATTATCGTATTTATAGGACAGAAATCCCGCCAATAGTTTACAAAGACGGCGAGTGACCAATCATAAAATTAGTATTAAATATTCGGAAGATGGTGTCTCCATCTATATGCTCTTTCGATACATTAACAAGTAATAATTACAGTAAAACAACATAAACCATCTTATAAAATTAGTAGAAGCATAAATTAAACGATAACAGTATTTATTGAGTAACTATCCTGTAAAACTAAACAATAAAGATACCGACTGACTAATCGTAAATAAATATTAACCATTCGGAAGATGGTGGCGACATCTTTGTACTGTTCCGGTATTAAGCGAATATACGATAAAAGTAATATCAATACAAAATCCAATATTGTAATAATTGTCAGTAAATGCTAACATTCGGCCATCCGCACAAAATTCACGTCCTCGTGAATAATAGCAAAACACAATTATTAGAGAAAAAAAAATATAACTTAAGAATGCAATAACAAAAAATATCATGGTAGTTTACAATTACATACGGTACAGGTCTCATCTACCCTGAAACCGTGAAACTCAACACAACAATTACACACGGTACAAAAAATAACTTAAGAATGCAATAACAAAAATATCATGGTAGTTTACAATTACATACGGTATAGGTCTCATCTACCCTGAAACCGTGAAACTCAATACAACAATTACACACGGTACAAAAAAATAACTTAAGAATGCAATAACAAAAAATATCATAGTAGTTTACAATTACATACGGTACAGGTCTCATCTACCTTGAAACCGTGAAACTCAACACAACAATTACATACGGTACAGGTCTCATCTACTCTGAAACCATGAAACTCAACACAACAATTACATACGGTACAGGTCTCATCTACCCCGAAACCGTGAAACTTAACACAACAATTACATACGGTACAGGTCTCATCTACCCCGAAACCGTGAAACTTAACACAATAATTACATACGGTACAGGTCTCATCTACCCCGAAACCGTGAAACTCAACACAACAATTACATACGGTACAGGTCTCATCTACCCCGAAACCGTGAAGCTCATTTCAACAGTACAGGTCGCCTCTACCTTTAAAACAATCACATACGGTACAGGTCTCATCTACCCTGAAACCGCGAAGACTATTTCAAAGGCACAAGCCGTTTCCACCTTATTTCAACAGTACAGGTCGCTTCCACCTTTAAAACAATCACATACGGTACAGGTCTCATCTACCCTGAAACCGCGAAGACTATTTCAAAGGCACAAGCCGTTTCCACCTTATTTCAACAGTACAGGTCGCTTCCACCTTTAAAACAATCACATACGGTACAGGTCTCATCTACCCTGAAACCGCGAAGACTATTTCAAAGGCACAAGCCGTTTCCACCTTATTTCAACAGTACAGGTCGCTTCCACCTTTAAAACAATCACATACGGTACAGGTCTCATCTACCCTGAAACCGCGAAGACTATTTCAAAGGCACAAGCCGTTTCCACCTTATTTCAACAGTACAGGTCGCTTCCACCCGCCGCAACCGGCAGGCAGAGCAGCCCGCAGACAGAAGACAGTCAGCAGCTGCGTCGCCCAGTCAGGCGGCGCCCGAGGCCCGCAACCGGCAGGCAGAGCAGCCCGCAACCAGAGGGCAGTCAGCAGCTGCGTCACCCGGTCAGGCGGCGCCCGAGGCCCGCAACCGGCAGGCAGAGCAGCCCGCAACCAGAGGGCAGTCAGCAGCTGCGTCACCCGGTCAGGCGGCGCCCGAGGCCCGCAACCGGCAGGCAGGGCAGCCCGCAGACAGAAGACAGTCAGCAGCTCCGTCACCCGGTCAGGCGGCGCCCGAGGCCCGCAACCGGCAGGCAGAGTCCGACAATCAAACCCAAGATAACAAATAAAACACGGACAATGTTTGCCACGCAAACATATGCCACACACACCACGTCTCGTCAGAGGCCAACCCGTGGCATGACCCTGCGTGTTCAAATCCGCTATAAACCAAAGATGCGTTATAGTCTATTAACTATATTTTTCTAGCGCGCTATTTTATTTTCTATCATTACAACACGCTATTATAAAACTTGGCTGCGGTCTCAACGCGGAGACCAACGGAGACATTATCGTTTTATCTGACAACACGCCAGTTATCTTGCAACTTAGCAACCACTCGCAACGCGCTGCACTGTATTAAATTGTATCGCAAAACTCAAGCCACAACTCTGTTGTTCAAATTTAGTAGGGAAGTGGACCGAGGTTGCCAACCAAAGAATCAAATCATAAATCATGCGAGGTTTCGATCTTTATTCGACCTTCATCAGGCATCTGTATTAATACACAATGAAAGAGTCATTATACTACAATTATACATATATTTAACAAGAAACTAATAAAACAACGTAAATTAGGGGAAAGGTGTACGAGATGATCCACTTAAGGAAGAATGCTTGTAGTTTAAATGATATTCTACTTATTGCAGATATAAATACGTTTATCCATAGTAAATTTATCTATCTAATTGTTGCAATACTCAAAATATATATTTTTTGATGTTTTATTATTATAAACACCATTTTTTTTAAACGTTATGAAAGGATCATCTTGTACACCCCGGTGTCCAAGATGATCCCTGTGGTAGATTATCATAGGTTATGGTAAAATTATCTAAATAAAGTCATAATCAGGGTTTACTATATTTAATCAAGTCAGTCAGTCTCCATTATAATTCAAGAAGGAAACTATCATCACATTGTATGAGATCTATGGTTCTAGCGTTCGTTCGTTCTAAGCGTCTCTTTCCTGGCGTTATTTTACACAAATCAAATGTGAATTCATCAGAATCATCGCTATCTATCCCTGCACAAGCTTCATGGCCCCATCTTTGGCATATACAACATTTTATCCATACCTCGCCCCTATCATCCACACGGATCGTCTTGTACACCGGTAACATAATCATCTTGCCCCAATGTAACCTTTTTTATCCAATGATCGATAACATAACCTATGTGGTTTCAACTGTTTCCATGCTGTTAAAAATCAAAATAGAGTAATATATAAAGCTAAGTAATGCCTCTGCCACGGCAATAAAGTACGTTAGAGCACATTAAACATAATTTTAAAGTCAACCTTACCTTAGATCAAAGTTACGTAATATTCGTTTTCTTCCTCAAAAAATTTCACTGTCCATGAAGACGCGATTACGATTGACTGAGGCGGGGGAATACCGGGGTCTACATTTTACCAATAAACACAACTAGGTGGCACTACTAGATTCGTTGCAATATAAAAGGATCATCTTCCCCCAACGGATCATCTCATACACCTTTCCCCTACCTTTATAATTGATATAATTGACATTTTTTTTCGTTTGAAAATTTTAATAATATTACTTTATATTCTCAGATACATTCAAAATTTTTTTTTAATTTTTATTATTGTGACAATATACTATACTTTTGTTAAAGCATTCTAAAATCTAAAATTATGTATTCTCTTGACTCATTAAAAAGTGATATTTTCCCCATAGAACGTCATTTATTCTAAAAAAATATACATTTAATCATTATAGGTTATTGTTTCTTTACCAAGGTAGCAAACAAAGTTCAGGTAATATTACGAATTATTACCTTGTCAAAATTTACATTATAATTCATTATATCCATTATTTCATCAATTGCTTGTCTAATACTTTGTCAGGCAGTTAATATAATCAAAAAAAACAATAAAATAATTTTTTTTTAATATGTCATCAAATTTCGAACAATTAATTGTACCAATACCTATAAAGATTCACTATACCAACCATTATAACCTAGTAGTTAAATTATATTGTTTTATAATTATATTTTATCAAACTGTTTCTAGAATTCATTACATTCTCAATTTTTAACCAAAGAAAGTAAATATAATGTCATTTTCTCTAATCACAAAACAACTAGTCAATATAGGTTCTCTGTTATTTACTACAACACCTAACCAAATAAGTTAATACTATAAAATTTAATGTTACCTTGTCAATAGGTACGTATTAATTTCTTATATTCATTATTATTTGTCAGGCAGTTACTGTAATCCAAAACCGAAAAATTAATGCAGAGTATGTCTAATACATTAAAATTCAAACATCTAATTATTCCAACAAAAGCACTAATCATTTGTACTTACAGATCATTATATATTGTATTAATTTAATTCTATTTTACTGTTATTACTAAATTTCGTTACATTTTGAACAAAGGAAAGGTCCAAAATTTTTTTTTTTAAATAATGTTACCATTACATATTTAAACCTATAAAAATTCTATTTTTAACTATACTAATTTTGAAAGAACTAATTTTATTTGTACATATATTATATAATTATATTCTATTATTACGTTACTTCTAGACTTTATTAATCCTTACAATAATTAAACGTTTCAACATATTTTTTTTTTATTAATTTTTGAAAAAAAAACCAAGTTAATCGTTTTGTTATTTAATTCTACTTTTATATTCTTTTAAAATATCCTTATATAAATACTTAAACCGTTTGTATCCGTTCTTTTATTCACTGTCTCATTTACCTTTATGAATATCATTTCGCTTATGTTCCGTTTTAGCCAATTCCCTTCATAGCCCAAAATTTCTACATTATTAAAATCAAAATTGTGATGATGCTCAAAATTATGTGACGCAAGAGCTGTCTTAATTTCGTTCAAAATATTGACATTTTTGCAATTATTTCTATGTTGTTTAATTTTAGATTCCAAGAACTGCTTGGTCTGTCCTACATAGCACAAATTACATTCACATGGGATTTTATATACCACACCACAACGTTCCTCTTTATTAAGTTTATCTTTTAATTTTGTGTATACACTTTTTACTTTTAACAAATTATAACAAGCTAGTCTCACATTAGTCCACATAAACTATCTGTTAACATCATAATTCATAAGACAACTTAGGCAAGAAAGGGAAACGACAGTAGGTATGTGATAGTGTTTACTGTTTTTACAAAATTATTTAGTCAATTAATTGCTTGTTGTTTAAGTTACAATTATTATTTATTATAGGCATAATTAAAAGTTCATTGATTGTATTTACAAAAAAAAATTCCACAAAACCGTTTTATTGCCTTCACTGGACTTCTCGAAAAAGTTATAAATTGGTGAAACACTACCGCGAGACATTTTACTTATTCTTTGAAAGTTAAGCAATTCAAAAGTCCTTATTACTTAACTACCAATTTAATTGTGTAAAACTTATTTACAAATCATTATCCACAGTTCCACTTTGTCACACAGTACCATCCTACCTATTTACAATTCTTAAAAACGAACAGACACTATTGTTTGTTTTTTTTTTTTTTTTGTAACTTTGTGTTGGTATGTAAAGAAGTGTAAATAATTAAATAATATTTACAATAGCACGAGGAACGTACTAAACATGAGAAATATTGTATTTACAATTACAGTACTGTAGTACAACTAGCACAGCAACCAAATTATTATTTAAAAAAAAAAAAAACGAACGTGCGAACGCCTTGTTGTTTACAAAACAACGCGTACGTAATAATTTAATAATAATAACAGATAGAGTATGCCGACACGTCATAACTCACTGCCAAAATAAATCAAATAACTCACTATTAAGCATAGCAGAGCACACAGCGGGTGTACACTCTCCTTGACACGGAATCATCTATTCAGCAGCCGCTTGCGTTGATTCCCCGTAACGGCCGGCCACGAGCTTAATCTCGTAGCGACCGTGAGGGAGAACTCTTACCACACGGTAAGGCCCTCGCATACAGGAATCCAGCCTCCCAGTCGATTGTGCCTGTTTTCTAACAAAAAAAAAAAAAAAACAATGAACTCACTTCAAAAGTACGGAGCAGCTTACGACCTTGGTTAACGTATGCATCTTGACGCTGTCGATTAGAAAGCTGTCGTTCAGTTTGAGACTACCACGACGGCTCACACTATGATCTCGCTCACGATCTGGCATTGTAACTAAATCGAAACAAATAGTGAATCTAAAAAAAAAAAAAAAAAAACTGTTAGCAAAATGAATCACAACTACCCACGTATCCCAAAACAGAACTAAATTCAACAAATAACCGGTAAATAGAATAACGTAAACTAACACTGAACAAAAACCACTTGTACACCGATAAGAATGTAACATAACAGCCGAAAAGAACTAAAATATCGATGTACCCACTAATCACCATGAAATATTGCAACTTACTTGCACACTCAGTAAAAATAGAATTTAAACAAAGAAATCAAAACTGAACTAAAAAATACAATCAATAGCACCAAAATAACAAGTTAAGTGGGTTCATCCCACTTCTGAGATGTAGAACAACAGCTGAAAACACTCAAAGAAATAATTAATTCTCACTACAAGTCTATAGTTATTTATTCACAACTCACACTTTTAACTACATTAAATACATTATCACACTAATCACTTATACTATACTTATCGAGCAGCAATGCTAGTCGCACAATGATTAAACAATAACTGACTCTTCACTTACAAATTATCGTATTTATAGGACAGAAATCCCGCCAATAGTTTACAAAGACGGCGAGTGACCAATCATAAAATTAGTATTAAATATTCGGAAGATGGTGTCTCCATCTATATGCTCTTTCGATACATTAACAAGTAATAATTACAGTAAAACAACATAAACCATCTTATAAAATTAGTAGAAGCATAAATTAAACGATAACAGTATTTATTGAGTAACTATCCTGTAAAACTAAACAATAAAGATACCGACTGACTAATCGTAAATAAATATTAACCATTCGGAAGATGGTGGCGACATCTTTGTACTGTTCCGGTATTAAGCGAATATACGATAAAAGTAATATCAATACAAAATCCAATATTGTAATAATTGTCAGTAAATGCTAACACTACTTATTCTAAATATATTTTTATAACAAGTGTATAAAATATTTTAAATTATAACAAAATCATTACATTCGGCCATCCTACTACGTGCGGTCTCCTGACGCACGTAAAAATAAATGTGTATTAAAAATGTCTATGTAAAAATAAAGTATTAATATCGGATTATTTTATTAATTAATCCTTATTGAAGTTTTAATCATTACATTCGGTCATTATTTGGTCTAAAACTGATTCACTTTTACCATCTTCACCATCAGAATACTTCGCAAGTACATCTAGAATTGTCTGATTAGTGATTATATTGCAACATATGTATATACAACTGCATTTATTATATTTTTAATTCCGTGGGATTCGCAAACACTTGAAGGATATTGAAGTGAATGAGTTACCTCGATCCAACACTATTCGAGATGGTAACCCGAAGTCATAAAAAATATATAATAAATACAGTCGTTTTAGTCTTTGTATCTTATGCGGTTCTTAGAAATAAATATATATTTAGTAAATCCGTTGATTACAGTGAGAATATAAGTATTGCTACTGTTACTTTTGTCAAACGGACCTAAGTGATCAATATGAATAGTGTTGGAAACGATTGGCCACTTCTACGTCGTGATGTATCGTCTTTATTACTCGTAATTGCACATTTATTACACGATTAAACATATTTTTAATGAACTTTCGCTATTTCGGGAACCAGTAAACAGAATGAATTCTCTCAGTTATTTCGGAAAACCTTAGTGACCGGCGTCATCAACGTAATTTTTGTTTAAATATTCTTAGTTTCTTCGTCGGACTCGGACTTGATTTAAGAAGAGAATTTTAACTATTCGCGAAATATTTGGGTAAGGTTAAGAGCCAATTACTAGTTTCAATTCTATAAACAGTTATTGAGTCTTCAATCACTTCAGGTGATTGTTTAGTATTATGGGTCAATGTATGCGACCCATACGATCCCTTGGACGGTATTCTATACTGAAATAGAATTCGCTAATCAAAAGCTACCACCTCGCAATCCAGAGAAAAAGATCGCGCTTCAAAACAATATTTTCTAGTCTCATTATTAAGGGCCCGATAATCAATGCATAGGCGTTATCCACCCCCTTTTTTACCATAATGACTCTGGTAATTGGAACTGGACTCTTGTACAATATCCTTTTGCAATAATCCATTTACTATCTCACGGATTTGACTTCTCTCAGAATAGTTATGAACTACAGGTCCCTAATAAATCTATTTTCATTTCAGCAAAGCTAACAGCCTATTTCGCTAAGATTAAATGCAAAAAGTCGCGGTCATTAAGTACAAGAGAGTGAAGGTTAAATAGAATTCCCTTATCGACCCCGGGACCAACTTTAATGTCCGAAATTAACACGGGATCTAGTTTTGCATTATCTTTAATTACCTATACTATTAGTATGGATAACTTTATTTTCTATAAAAGGGGAATGGCCTAACTATGCGACATTTGTCTGGAAACCTTAACACTGCAGTACTCGCGCGGGGTGAATATTAACCCCAGACCAATGCTTTCACCCATATTTTATAAATTATTTGAATACAGACTGTGTTGCTTAGTGTAATCCTAGTCAAGTAAACTAGGTTCAAGATCAGTAAGGCACTGGCACTCGACGCGTGCGCTAGTGGCAAAAAAAAGGCAGGAAAGTGCTCGGGACGGAATTTCACCCCACGCGAGTATCGGCGTTACAAAATCTCTCGTTCGATTATTAAGTGTTTTTTGTAAGTATTGGTTTTATTTTTCTTCTATTCGAGATGATTTCGGTTTCTATAAGACTTTTGTATATTTTGTTATGACTTTTGTGTTGTTCATTACAGATTTGTCGCCATTATGGACGAACGTCAGGGTAATATAATACGATGCTGGTTGGAAGAAGAGCTGGAGGTTGTGAGTGATATTGCGTCGAGTGATACAGAAGATAATGAAGAGGAATGTGTTACAGAGCTAAACCATGACTCAGAAACAGAGCAAGAATATGAAAGTAGCATAGAAGAGACGGAAGGAAGGAGCACAGAAGAGAGGGTAGATGAAGACATGGAAGAAAATGTGGAAAATAGTTTTTCAAGCGACGACAATGTTCCTCTGAGTACTTTCTCAAACTACTACCAGTCTAGAAATGGCACTCGTTGGAACAAAACACCACCACCGTCATCAAGAACTAGATCGCACAATATTTTAGTACAACAATGTGGACCTAAAGGTAACGCTAAAAACGCCCATTTTTTGATCCAAATATTCCACGGGAACTAAAAACTAAAGCTCAGATACTTTTAAAACCACAAAGCGGTGATAATGACCCAAATCCAAATCGGAATGTCCAGAGAACAGGAAAAAGTGGTCGATGCGCCTATTGTCCACGATCACGTGATCGTTCTGCTTCGAAATTCTGTAATATATGTAATCGATGGATTTGTCCGGACCATCAAGTTCTAATTTGTATATCTTGTCATCAAAATACATAAAAACTGTTAAAACTAAATAAAAAAATGAAAATGTTTCGGAGAGTTGGCAAAATTAATAACTTTTTCGTCATTTTTTTTAATTACATTTTTTTTTGTTCATTTCATTAAAATACATTTATTTTTATAATATTTAGAATAAACAATAAATACTTTTCACTATTTGAACGCATTTTATTTCATATTGTATTATATTTACCTAAAATCGATCAATGTAAATGGTCTGAAAATTCACCCCACGCGAGTAAAATATTAGAAAATTAGGGCGCGAGTACTGCAGTGTTAAGGTCTGATTTTACCTTGTCAAACTACTCATTTTTTTCATTTATTTATATATTATTTTTTTTTTAATTCTGTACTATTAAATTCTACAGTAATGTCGTACTTTACTGACGGGTAGTGAAGCTCCCTGTGCATAAACAACTACAGACTATGAAACAGTTCTTCAAATACGATAAATCATTCATATGTAAAAAAAATAATTTGACTTCGCGTAATTATTATTCCTATAAATTTAAACAAAGAAAAGAAACAAAAGTAGCATCTATGACTGCAAAATTGATTATTTGCAAGGAATGAAATCGAAATTTTGAAATTTAAAAACAAACAGTTAAGGAACAATAACGCTGTTCATTAATTTATTTATCTTTTGACTGCCTTAAAATTAACTATGCACGCGTTAGTGAAATTTACCTTACAAACGCGTAGTTAATAAAGTCTAGATCAAGTTTAGATCCAAATTTATGAGCAATTATACTTGAAACATCACATAATGACATAACTACCTACATTTTTATTTAACAACCTAGCCATGCAATGGGTATACAAATTAAACAAGTAAAATTCGTAAATAAACTAACAAATTAACTAATAAACGGCTAATTAATATTTTTAAACTAAAAATATTTCATTACATCGATTGAAAATTGTTCCTAAATAAAATCGATTATTATTTCAAATCGAATCGTTAATAACGTGTGAGAGAGTCACCTAATTTCAAACTTGCTTGAACTGTCAAAAGTAAAAACGAATGGACATAGTACAGACAATTTAGTTATTGCTAGAAATTATTTATCATTATCGACTCTTATAAGCACCCTGCTGTATTTGATACTCTTTCTAGTCTTATAGCCACTGTAGCCCTCAACATAAATATCATCACCAAACTTTGGGTTAGATGTGACAACCACAGAGTACAATGAATATACGGTGACAACTTCGAATAGTCCTGACATCGAAATATTACTTTCAGTAACCAAATTTAACTTTAGGCAATCCGAAGACCGAGATTTATTATTAAAATCAGGACTTTAGGGTAAAATAATAACGGATTATTATCTTTAAAATAAGTCACACAAGCAAGTTCAGTGATGTTCTGACATATCAGCATGGACGATTGAAGAAATTCGTCATTGACTACCAATATCTCTATGTTAACGTCAACTTCATCTAATTTTAATTCTACGCTACTCCTAAATATAGTTAAAACTTAAAATTTATAGAATTGTCAAGTCCTTTGATAGCAGGTAAATTTGTAGTCTTTTAGCAAATAAAGACCTTTAGCATCAGATTCACGAATTAAATTACACTCTCTACCAAATTCGATAAAAGCTACTAAATTTGTATTATTAACTTTTACATTCTTATATTCCACCATTATTCGTGGTCGAAATAGTTATATATTAATATGTGAAGAAAAACTTTGTACCCCTTTTTCGAAAGTTGCGCGGACGGAGAAGTATGAAATTTCGCACACTTAGGAGTGGGAAGGAGTATAAAATACTACTTTTTTTTTAATTATGCATAAAATTAAATTAAATCATTTTTTTTAAACATTACACACTATCTTATATTTGACACCCACGCATATATTATCTATATTCTCTTATATTTATTATTATAAGAACAGTCTTGGACAACAGAATCTTAATAATGTTCAAACTTATAATTTAAATTAATTATGGTCGAATTTCGACCACTGGGGACGACCACTAGTCATTTGAAGTTGACGCAAAGCTACTTGTTCGGATTGACACGATACTGTCGCTATGTTCCTATACCCGCGAATGAACCGATATCTTATATGGGTTGTTTTAAACTGAGAAAATTCAGGAAAGTCTTCCGGTTCATCACATCTTAATGCCTGGGCACTATTTCTAATTAACGTTTCTCTAATTTTACATCTATTTAATAAAGCTAATTTATCGTAAAATATTCGTGTTAATTTTCATTATTCCTAGTGATTCGGGCTAACATTGCTTCAAGAAGCCAACCATAATTTTGCTCATTAGGAAACTTACTTTTAATGTTTGGAAGAGGATCAAAACACCTCTTTGCTAAGCCAGAAAGTTTTCAGAATATTCGATTCATTAGTAAACTCAAAACACTTAATCAATTTTTTTTTTAAATGTTTCATAAAATTGATTTTTATTTTCAATGTATTGTTTGTTGTTATATAAGATACTTGAAATTTTTAACAAATTAATTATGTAAAAAACATTTTACAACATAGTTATTAATTTTTAATATACATTAAAAAAAATCAAGATTTTTTTTGGTTGTGTAGTGCGACAAACAATAGCACTAGACCGCGCGGCTCGTACGCTTCGACCATATTTACCTAAACTTGCAGAGCCAAAAATTGTGAAATGGCTCTTAAATATAGATCTACAAGGGTTTTCATTCATATGATAATAATTACTTCGATTGAATGTTGACGAAACTGTAATCAAATAAAAGATGCGTAATATATTTCAAATTACCTACTATTGATTGATTCAGTTAGTGGCGTAGCGTATGGGCGGGGGGGGGGCGGCCCGTATGTATGAAAATGGCATTTGTGGCACTTTTTAGGGGGCGGCAAAATTCAACAATAAATAATAAAAATATTTTGAAAATATTTGAACCATTTTATATCATTTTTATCGGAACTACACATTCGGACCGATTGAAAGGATCACGGAATTTTTCTTTACTTATTTTGTGGCGAAGTCGGTGAATCCCTTTTATTTTGTAGCGACTGGCAACGTCTATATACTTGTGGGAATTTCCCGTTTGTGACTTACTTAGTCATAAGCGGGAGTTAGTCTTACCTATGGATGAACGAGCTTAGCTCGGTTTATATCGTGTTTTTTGGAAATTTTATTTACATCCCAATTTCATACCTACTTATGAAATATTAATATTTTTCGATCTTACCGACATAATAAAAAAAAATGAACTGATTATTCAGATAAAAAAACACGAGTGCAATTAGAAAAAAAAGGGCAAAAGGTAATCGATCTGGTGTCATGTGGATTTGAACCGGGGTCATATAGTTTCGTGACCACCCGATTTCACACCTGAGCTATTACAACTTAGGTATAGATGGTGGCAAAATTTACTTTACTATTCTAATAATGTTGTATTTTTCATTATCTGAAAACACGGGTAAAACGACATTTTCTAAAAATTAATCCTAGCTAGATCATCATACAGATGTTTGCCGCGGTCTGGGTGTTTGTGCAGTGCTTGTGGGTCTCCCCACCGTGCCTTGGAGAGCACGCTATGCCGTCGGTCCCGGTTGTTACCATGTACACCTGATAGCGATCGTTACTCATAGTAGCGAATGTATCCGCCAACCCGCATTGGAGCAGCGTGGTGGATTAAGCTCTGATCCTTCTCCTACATGGGGAAGAGGCCTGTGCCCAACAGTGGTATATTACAGGCTGAAGCGAATCCTAACTAGATCAATTTGTCGCCCCCGAAACCCCCTGCATACTAAATTACATGTAAGGGACAACTTTATAAACTTTTGAAGTGAAACTTCTTTAGGCGCATGAGGAGTAAAATTTGAACGACCGGCACTAAGAACATACATCACAGCACCAGCGTTCGGAACCGTACGATAATTATCGTACACATACGATAATTTTGTGCCTACGTACGATGTACGATAGCATATTATTATCGTACGCAGATTGTACGATAATTTCTATCATGATGCAAAATTTGAGAATTTATATTATTTCACTCATGCGTTGATAGTCTAAATCTCTAAATCGCAGTAGCATGATTTTATTTTGTCCAATAAAATCTTGGGAAAATACCGGGAAATACAAGTTCTCTATTCCTATTGGTCCTTCCGATCCGCTCTACTAAGTTTCACCACTGCCGATACTGGAACTTTATCCAGCGCCTGCTGTACAGTTGTACACGCTTTCTTATTGGTTAGTATAGCATCTACCAATGCGAACAAGAGAATATAAGTTCGATATTTCGATATTTCGATTATGTTCACACTTCATAATTATGTATCGTATATTTTGTATAGTTTTGGCAGTTATTTCGTTATATTATAATGATTATATGTATTCGCTCTGACAAACGGAATTATTCAAATTAAGTGAAGAAAGAAGTAATTTTCTAGGGCAGCAAAATTTTGATTACACACTCGGAGTGATTGTTATCATTGGCAAGTAGGTATATTTATCAAATACATTTTTTTCAGTGGCTGTATATTTTCTGTAACTTACCACTAACCTATTAATTATTTTTTATCTGTGCAATGAAGAATGAGTCCTACTGTAGGATGGTTGCGAACGCTGCTTTGCATGTAGGACTCCTACATTTATTTTATTATTATACTCTTTGCCTACATGCAAAGCAGCGTTCGCAACCATACGATAATTATCGTACATCTATACTAATATTATAAAGAGGTAAAGTTTTTAACTTTGTTTGTTTGTAGGGGGTAACCTTCGCAAATACTGATCCGATCATGAAAATTCTTTCACTAACAGAAAACTACACGATTCAAGAGTGACATAGACTTATATCTTATTATTATTGAACTTTTTGTTAAATAATAATAAGATATAGTGGCAAGTGGGCACGGATCGGCTAGTGTACGATATTTTCATGCCTACGTATGATAGTACCTTAGTATAGTAGGCGCATTGTACGATAATTCTGTGTGTACGATAATTTTTTCCATATACTTGCCATATACGATAATTCTACGGCCCTGGTACGATAACTGCGTCAGTTCAGGTTGGGAACACTGCACAGCACTATAGTAGTCACAGAACACATATTACCCTGACGGGTCTTCGTTCTTCCGGGGCGTCAGGGTATTATGTGCATAGATAAGTATAATATGGTGTACATGTGTTCTGTGCAAATCAGTTGAGACCGATTTTACTTCGTGAATTTATGTGATTTAAGTGATTTACAGTAATTTAAGTGATGAAACTACGACGTAATTGAGTGTTCTATAAGACTTATCACGGTTATATGTTATATAATCGGCTATGAAAGCCGTAGGTACTGAGCAGAAAATACGAGACATAACCTTTCATACGTAAGTACAATTTTTTTGATAAAAAAAATCCCTTGTTGGGCAAAAATATTAACAGGATGGGAGTCGTAGCATAGTTACAAGTTATTATAAATAGAAATAATGTATGAAAATGGCATTTATCATCATAATAATTAATAACAAATATATTAACCAACCAAATGAAGTGGTAAGCTTAATTTGTCATCCTCGAAACAAACGACAGGCTTTTCCGCCATTTTTAACTACTTTATAATTTGATCAGGTTATAAATTTTTTAGGGATACTAGCTGAGGTTACTGATAAATTACCCTAAAAGTGGGGTATTTGTTATTCAATCTTAAATTTCATTTTACTTAATGAAACTGTTGTTACTTGTTACAGATTTCCAAAGGACTCTGCAATTCGCCAATTATGGATTCATGCCACTGGGCGACAAAATTAAATATATTCAAAGGACAATAAAAACTAAAATTTGGAGTAACTTGTTTCATTTTTTATTCATTATATTATGCTAAAGAAGTTCCTTTCACCTCCGCGGTTCGACTAAGAGATAAACAGAACATTTTTTCATGCCACATCTTACAAAATCAAAACTCAAGTAAAAAGCAGAATAAAATAAATTAAATAAAAAATCGAAAAACCCGACTGTGTAAAATAAAAACTTAAAACAAAAACAAGTGCGATTTTAACAGTCACGACCCAGTTTAACTTAGAAAGAATATAGATTGATTTTAAATAATAATATGGGTCCTGACCAGTCCCGACTGTTAAGTTAAGTGTTCAGTTTTGACGCAGGCGTTTTTATATTTTTTAATTAATTTAGTTTATTTAAATCTTTTAAGTTCTTGTTTGCAGTTTCTTTGTTTTACCTCAAGACCATTTACAGTTAATAGACCCGAAGAAATATCAGTTCTGGCAAGCTTTTATGTGAAAATCGTTACCAACCAACCTTAAATCGTTAATCGTTAAAGATCCTGAACGGTAATTCTGATTGAAAAGTGATATGAGAAACCTAAAAATGATTTTTTAAATACCTAGGTACCTATTCAACAATTCGCCACTTGACATAGTTCGTCTATTTTTATTTTAAATATTGATTCATATCATTCATATAATTAAACCATATGGGCGTTTGCGCAATGTAAAAGCGAATCATTGTATTGTCGCGGCAGCTACTACTTATTATTATAATAATATTGTTGTTATTATTACTGCCTTATCGAAAATTCCAAAATAATACGGGGTAATTATGGTAGAGGCTGGCAACGCTGGTATCTTATGTACTTTATGTTTGTCCCTTTCGGGTGTACGCGCTTGGCAAATCCAGAGTATCTATAATTCTATATAATTATATTAATTATAGTCGGACTTTTAATTCGATTCCAGATTTGACAATTTCAGTATTGCAGCGTTATCACAAGTAATAAATAGTGACGTTGCGAAATTATTCGATACGGAAATCGAATATTTCCGGATCGATACTTCTTTTAGGATGAAGTACTTCATCCTAGCCAGAGTATACTTGATCCTAGTGACAACCATATTTACCCTAGGATGAAGAATACTCTGGATCTGACAAGCGTGCCACACCCGAAAGGGACAAACATAAAAGTATATAAGATGTCAGGGTTGCCAGCCCTACCAAAATTTCCCCGTATTCTTCAGGAATTTTCGATAAACCAGTAACACCTGATATTTCTACGGGTCTGTTAACTGTAAATGGTCTTGAGGTAAAACAAAGAAACTGCAAACAAGAACTTAAAAATTTTAAATAAACTTAAAAATTTTAAATAAACTTAAAAATTTTAAATAAAGTAATTAAGAGGGCTATTACAATTTTTCTTGGATTTGAGCGTTTGACTCGAGTTTTGATGTGTGATTATGGTTTATATAAATCCACAAATTAAAAAAATTATATATGGCCAAGAAAGTTTGATTCGTATTCTTGGAAATGCATTAAATAAATATTTCAATTTGTTTACGTAAATCAGTAAAAACTTTGTCTCTGGAAAGGATGTTTCAGAAAATTTTAGTTTTGGGCATCGTTTCATGCTTTGTTACATTGAAGATATAATAATTTAACTATTTTTAAAAATGTTTATGGTACAACTGTATCTTCTACTTTGGAGTGGTTAATTCAATTTATTATGTTTCATACAGTAATACATCATAAATAATTCTGCAAAACAGAGAGTTACTGATAATATTTCGTCCGAAATTATATTTTTTATCTATGAATATATAATCCAAATTCAAACAAAAAGTAAGTAATTACGAAGCTTACTATGTTACCTTGCTTGAAAAAAAAAATTGTCCATGTAAATGAAATAATAAGTAATGTAAAAATTATTGTATGTAGTGCTAAAATCCTCTATAAATCTCGTTACTCGCGGTCTGTAACTTTAGACAGCGCCAAGCGCTCACGGAGGGAGGACGTATCGCTCGCTGTTGCTGTGTTACGTAATCTCACCAATTAGCGAATGTAGCGCAACCTTGGTTCTTAGTCTGAGAGCGCAACCAACACTTTTTGATTATTTATTGAAAAAAGAACATATTTACAAAAAATATGTTTAAAAGTAACAGTGTGATTCCTTTTTTTACCGACTTCAAAAAAGGAGGAGGTTCTCAATTCGACTGTATTTTTTTATGTGTGTTACTTCAGAACTTTTGACTGGGTAGACCGATTTCGATCAATTTTGTTTTAATTGAAAGGTGTTGCGTGTCATGTGGTCCCATTTAAATTTAATTGAGATTTGACAAGTACTTACTTTTACAGTTATATCTAATAATGCGTTTTTACTTGACAACTTTTTCGTCAACCTACGTTGTATTATACCGCATAACTTTTTACTCGGTGTACCGATTTTGATGATTCTTACTTTAATCGAAAGCTAATACTTGTTTTGTAGTCTTGTTTAAATTAGATCGAGATCTGATAACAACTTTTTTAGTAATCTTTAATAGCGCGTATTTACTTGACTATTTGTGAGTTTTATTACGTTGTACTACTTGTCTATGTAACTGAAGTCGGTTTTTTTATCGTTTGCAAGCAAACACAATTATTAGAGCTTAGGCATTGCAAGCGTTTATAGGCCGCAGTAACAGCAGAATTATTTTCTTGATTTTAATGTTTGTCCCATGGTAAAAGTTATTCAGTTCTATGGTCTAAAATGTACACCATATTATACTTATCTATGGTCTAAAACACTCCTTTAAGTTTATAAAATGATTTTTAAGACCTTATTTCAATAGAATCAAGTTATTTTTATGACCCTATAACCTACTAATTGACAATTATAATTTTTCTAATGAATATTAAAATCAAAACGATGCATGCGCGTCTTAAGTACAATGTTTACAAAATAATTAGGCACAATAGCAAAATATTATACACATATTTATTACTTTAAAAAATTAAAAAAGTAGGACAACAATTTTATTTTTTCACGATTTTTTTAGTATTTAAAATTACAAAATTATTAATGACAATACAAAAAATTAATGTTATTAATTTAAATAATAAAATAATATTTCACGAACTTTATTTAAAAGTAATAATTTAATTTATTTCGGAAAGTCTCAAGTTGGTTTGGCTCTTGGAATAAGACTCAAAGCGTCTTGCATGTGTGCGTAGCGTACTTTAACGAGACGCACACGTACGCGACCACTGCCGCGCGCCGTCTAATTTACCTAAAACCGAGAACTTCGATTGTGTTATAGCGCTCTTAATTAAAAAATATAAAAACGTAAAAACTGAAAAAAAAACCGATTTTAACAGTCGGGACTGGTCAGGACCCATATTATTATTTAACATCAATCTATATTCTTTCTAATAGTTATACTGGGTCGTGACTGTTAAAATCGCACTTGTTTTTGTTTTAAGTTTTTATTTTACACAGTCGGGTTTTTCGATTTTTTATTTTATTGTGCTTTTTACTTGAGTTTTGATTTTGTAAGATGTGGCATGAAAAAATGTTCTGTTTATCTCTTAGTCGAACCGGGGAGTTGAAAGGAACTTCTTTAGCATATAATGAATAAAAAATGAAACAAGTTATTCCAAATTTTAGTTTTTATTGTCCTTTGAATATATTTAATTTTGTCGCCCAGTGGCAGGAATCCGTAATTGGCGAATTGCAGAGTCCTTTGGAAATCTGTAACAAGTAACAACAGTTTCATTAAGTAATATGAAATTTAAGATTGAATAACAAATACCCCACTTTTAGGGTAATTAATCAGTAACCTTAGCTAGTATCCCTAAAAAATCTATAACCTGAGCAAATTATAAAGTACTTAAAAATGGCGGACCAGCCTAACGTTTGTTTCGAGGATGACAAATTAACCTTACCACTTAATTTTGTCGGTTAATATATATTTATTATTATGATGATAAATACCGTTTTCATAAATTATTTCTGTTTATAATAACTTGTTAATATAATAGGACTCATTCTGTTGATATTTTTGCCTAACAAGTCATATTTTTATCAAAAAAATTGTACTTACGTATGAAAGGTTATGTCTTGTGATTTCGTCTCCGTACGGCTTTTACAGCCGATTATATAACATATAACCATGATAACTCTTATACAACATTCAACTACGTCTTAGTTTCACAACTTAAATTACTGTAAATCACTTAAATCACATAAATTCACGAAGTAAATATCGGTCTCAACTGATTTGTTGGTCGCAACTTCAGTTGTGACTTCCCGTATAGTTATTGTACTCTGTGGTTGTGACCAACAGAAACTCTGACAAAGACAAAAAATGTTGTTTGTGTCCTTTTCACCTCTTACAGTTTTCGAAAGTTGTGGTTTCGTTCACACACGGTAATAATAATTGCGTAGCGTATCCACAGTATTCTTTATCCTAGATATTTACCGGTATTGCTAGTAATAAATTTATAATATCTACTAAATACCTACGGTGCTATTGTGAGAAATATTTTTGTTCTTAATAAGTAAAGCTGTAAGCGAAAGTAATTCGTTCGTACATATGCGGTACTCACATAAGTTTATCATATTATGCAAATAAGTACGTTTTAATTTTCATTTCTTACACAATCTTATTCTACTAAAGGTATTGAATATTTTACATGGCAATCGTGCGAAAGAGACAACACGAAGCTTGAAATGTTCTCCCTCGAGACCGTTTTTTAGTGCCTATTTGGATATTCTAAAAACAACGATATCGTTTTACAAATAGAGTTCAATTTTATTTGACAGGATTTTACCAGTAAGCCTTTCAGTTCCCAAAGAGTATATATATAACCACTACGTTTTACCCACAGAGTACATTGTAATATACAGGAAGTTTTACCTTACGTAGTAACTAATACTTAATCTGTGGCAGTGCTGCCAACTTAGCGCTTTTCGCACCAGATCTAGCGCTTTTTTTGTTTCGAAGCGCGTTTTAGCGCCTAGCGCTAAATCTAGCGCTTTTTCAAATTATATGAAACTGTATTTAATACAGCGTAAAACATAATAAATTTAAATGTTAAATAAAATTATTTCTACTAAAATTGAAAAACTAACGTAGCAAACTTTACTAATTTACTTCTTCACTACGATCGTTTCATTCTGTTTATACTTTTATAGTTGACCTACGGTTTACACATTTGCAGTGCTTGATTTATTCACTATAATTAATTTTTATAAATTATAAACAACGTTAAAAGAGTGAGTGGAAGCAGGCATAACGCTTTTAAACATTGATTAAAACCTGTGCCTCGTGACCGTGATCCAAAAAAGCTTAATGTAGGTACTTTTTGTAAACGGGAGTTTTTGGCTTCAGTGATATCAAAAGACATCGTAAAACAGCATCTTATTTAAAAAGGTAAAAAGTTAAAAACATTGGACACAATGTGCGTTTTCCAATTACAGAGCATAATGCGACTCAGTGGCGCACAATACTAAACCACTCAGCCACCACTGAGTTGGTAATTTGGTATCCATTGCAAGCACGCACACGGAAGCCCTACTTTTGAGAGTGTGAAGCGTTGCTGTAGCTTTGGAACTTTCAACGTTGAGCATTGAGCATTATACCGCATAATGCGCTTTAGTGCTGATATTGGAAAACGCACAATATCTCCACAATAAAATAAATTTGCAGTTGGCGCGAAATCTAGCGTTTAAAAAAAAAATTTTAGCGCTTTCTAGCGCTTTTTTACAGCTCTGACAGCGCGTTTTCGCCAAGACTAGTTGGCAGCACTGAGTTCCTCCTTCCTTGTACGACGTACGTAGTACATAATAATTCCATGATTTCCATGGCTTTATATGCTCTTTGGTTAAACAGAGTGAATATGAATGAAACAAAATCGGCTGCACGGTTATTCCCCGTGTCGTAACAGGGGAATCCATTCCGTGACTAGATAAGGATATCAAATAACTGATCCAGTACGTCAGAGTGAGAGCACCAATACATGATTCTCGTCCGACGAACAGTCGCATTAAGTATCGGTGCTGTCAACATTATAGTAAAAAATACCTCATAAAGGTTCCTTTATTATTTTCTTATATAACGTTTCCTATATTTATTATTCAGGGAAAAAAATCGTTGTCATTGATCGCCAAAAGTCGCTAGAAGTCACCAAGTCTATGTCTAGTGACTTAAAAAAATCAAAAATCGTTGAGCTACTGTAGAATTCCCTAAATCTAGTGACAAATTCCCTAAGGTGGCAACACTGCCAATTTCCAAGTCACAGAGTACATTGTAATAGTAGGTTCCTTCCAAGTATATTCAATGTACTCTGTGGGTTCTACACTTCTACTACACTCGTAAGGTTCCGTCAAACCTGGCAACTTTGCCCTAAAACTCAAAATATTTTTGCATTAGTTGAGTTATTTTGGAAAACATAAAAGTATGTTATATTATGTTTGTACCACACAAAACTATATGTTTATGTCTCGATATTTATTACTTAAAATATGCTGAAAAATGTATGCGTGTTCGTAAAAAATACAATTATACGTGCTGGGCAAAAAATCATAGGTTCTTGGCAACTTTGCCAACTTGATATATCTCTGAAATTATAAACCGTATCATTATTTTTATAATGGCTAAATAAAAATACAGGGCAATGTAGTAAAGTATCAAATTATGAGATTAATAAACATATTTGTAGTCTTTCAAAATTGAGTGGGCAATGTCAAAAAGACGCCTAGAAGATTTTTTGTATCATAATGATCAATTTCCAAGGGCTGTCACCATTGAATAAATGCTACATTTAAATACTTAATGGTAAACTTTTTAATGTGGAATATTTTATTGATGAAAATGTAACATTGATAAGTAATATAGGTAGATAAGTATTGAAAAATAATTAATAAAAAATAATTCTAAATAATTAAAAACGAGCATTTTCAAGTCCAACTTAGTCATTGGACGGCCATATTCACTAGCAGCCACCAAAACATTTACAAGTTTTTCTTCTTCAGTGTCCGTTAGTTTTTTTTTTACCCCATACCGGCTTCGTATGTACTTCTTTTGCCTTATTCAATATGGTTCCCCGTGGTATGCAAATTGTTTTTCGGCTTGTCTACTAGAAATATTTTTTTTACCAGATCTACAGCTACATCCAACATGTCTAGAGTAGTTTTTATAATTTCTAAATCGTAGTTTCTTTTTGTTTCTCTTCGTTGTACAAACTTTAGATTGATTATTATTTTTTATCTTATTATAAGGACAATAATTAAAAAATGTAAGTAAATACAAAAAAATTTATAAGTTAAAAAATGCGGCATCATATTGTAACATGCGTACAATACGGAACGTCGAAGAGTTACCATATTAATCTTTAGGCCATCCTAATCTCTCTCAAATCAAATCTTTAACCATGGATATCTCCATAACCATGGAGTTTCGCATGGTGGGAGTGGTACCAGAGAGTAAATCCCTCCTACTCCCCCCAAAACCCCATAAATCGATTTACAATGATCTAAAGAATAACCTGAGCTTAACATAATAAATTTAAAAATTACAGGAGCCAACCCTACGGAAAAAAATTTAGTGGGCAATGTTGTCAACAAAACATGCATGTGACTTTACCCACCAACGTATTTTACAATTATATAAGATTTATTGCGTAGACTTTTAGTGTATATTAATCATTTTACGAGTATATATATTAACGGTGGCAAAAAAATTATACGCCTACTGTAGCTGCAACTATCACTTTTTGACAAAGTTTTTGGACTGGTTTTTGCCCACGAAAAAATACTACCAATTTCTACAAGTTCTGACAGGCATAAAACGTAGTGGTTATATACTCTTTGGACAGGCACCTGAAGTAACATCATAACATGGGTGATATTATGTCACTAGGATGAAGGATATAGTATATAGTATCCTTCATCTATGTTATGTCACTTAATGTTGCCAGAAAAATAATGAAGTTTCTACCACAAACATAAAAATACTTCAAACTACAGTAAAATTTGCTCTGTGTCGAGTTTATCAAAAAATACCCGACTGGGCTAAGTCAAAGAACAAGGGCAAAGTTGCCAGGTTTGACGGTTTACTTTTATCTCGATTTAGTCAGTAATTTACAATGTTTTAAATACAATTAATAGAAATTAAGAAATATTTTCGATATCCTATTAGTTATTACCTATTATAAAAGCGTAACTACATTTATTTGTTTAGAACACACGATTTAGATAAATTTTACATTCCTGCTTTAACTTTTTTAAACAGTCATAAAATATAAAACTATGCAATTAGCATTGCGATTTATGAAAAAAACGTTAAAATATATGCATTCCCTATTCACCCGGAAATTGGGGTTAATAGGGACGAAAATAGGGTCAATAGAGAAATTCACCAGGGCTGACTCTTGTTTAATATATAACAATTTCTAGCTACCTATTTATTTTGTTTTATCTAATTAATTAATTGAAACTAGATTTTTAAAAATATTCTAAAAGCGATCAAAGCCGCAGTTTATACTTTAATTAAAAAATATATTTTATTTGTATTCCGGGTTTGAGATGTCAAAACAGATTTTAATAAGTACCAAGTCGGAAACGCAACCATACAAATAAACGCTTTTTTTACTTAAATTATAAATCCTACATTTGCATTGGGCATTCTCCTTTCGACCACTGGGCGAACAGTTTTAATAAATACAGATGTTCTATTTGAAATTTATAAAATAAAAATTATATCGACGTAAATAGCTTCCTATTCGTATAAAAATCTTGTTCAGGTCGGATTCAATCGTACGGCGCTGGAATTATAAATCAATATCGCGTAACCGGTGGTCCTCCCCTCACCGTGTCCTGCGCCCGCGATGCGTGAAATAGTACGATAGTTAGTCGCTTGCTGAGACCAGGGCGAGGCGCGCGTCGCGCTCTGACTTGATTCGCCGCTGCGATTCGCAGCTAAATTTCACTGCATACGTGGGAGCATATTCTGTTCGTGAAACGGGTTATAATTTGAAGTCTATTGACGTTCTCGTATAAAATTGTTTGTGTTAAAGTTCCTCGTGAGGCGTTTGTGAGATATTTGGTTTGACCTCGTGTATTCTTTACGGCGCGGTTGTGTCGATTTGTGAACCCCGAAAGTGAACGCCATCTTGATTAGAGAAGTTATAATTTGTTGGGGCTTTTTTATGATTGACGCATAATTTGTCTTAATTGTTCTGTCGCGTTGTGTGCCGTCGCCGCGTGTTACTTCGATTGTATGGGCAATTGATTTAACGAATATTGAGTGATTTGTTTGGCCGCGTGAATTTGTCTGTAGCGATATTAAAGTGTATATAATAAACTGCGGTTAATTGATCTGTTTGATATGGACTTTGTACTTAAAGTTACTTGTGCGTGTTAATATTAGTTAATCGTGATTACGGCTAAGACTGTACTAACTTATCGAAAGTAACAGTGATTGTTCCGTGTCGGACGAACTCTGTGATAATTAATTTCGTAATTTCTTCTGAACGTTCGCGGATATATTCTTCGCTGATAGTGAGTAGGTGAAGTGAACGTAGAACCTGGTTTGCTGTCGACTCGCTGCGCTGTCGCTTGCTGATCGTGAACAGTCAGGCCACCTTATTACACACTAACTTCATTACACATCTACAAACACACACACCTACCCTGACTGTTCTGGAACCGGATCGCTAGGACCCTCTTTGAAGGTGAGTCATGTTTTCATTCGGTAATCTCGCGCAGAGCGAGTAGTATCGCCCATAGGTATTTCGTACCCGACCCCAGGCAGTCCGCTTCGAGGTCGCTGATGGGCCCCGACTTCTGAGGCACCGTTGGACTGGCTGTGGCCGTAACAATGTGGTAGCAGAGCGTGGTTTCCGCGCCTTGAGCTGCGCGAGCTTTTTTTGATAGGGTTAGGTACCTATATTGTTGGCGGGTAGGTAGGGGAAGGTTGGCCTGTGTGCGACATCCCGGTTTTTTGTTTTGTTTTTATTACTGAATTTATTTGCTGAATTGTTTCTATTGCTGAATTGTATTACTGCCTTGTTTACTTACTGAATTTGTTTCTATTGCTGAATTGTTTTACTGCCTTGTTTACTTACTGAATTTGTTTCTATTGCTGAATTGTATTACTGCATTTGTTGTATTACTGAATTTGTTTCTATTGCTGAATTTATGTTACTGCATTGTTTGATATTACTGAATTTATATTACTGCATTTGTTTATGTTACTGAGTTTGCTTCTGTTGCTGAATTTGTATTGATGCATTTGTTGTATGGCTGAATTTGGTTCTATTCCTGAATTATATTACTGTATTTGTTTATATTGCTGAATGTGTTTCTATCACTGAATTTGTTTGTTTCTGTGTACGATGCCTGGGCCCTATCAGCGCTTCTCTTCGCGTCCCTCCCGACCGCGCCTCCGCCACGGGCGGGGGCGCTCGTGAGCGCCTTCCGGTGCGTGACGCTTCTGGCTCGCCCACCAACCACTGCGCCCCGGGCCTGGACAGGGGACGTTCCCCTGATCAGTTGGGGGTCACCCTGCCAGGGGCCGGGGGGGGGTCTGCCCCCCCCCTCCGCGGATTGAGCGAGAATTCGCCGCTCTTCTCACGCGACCCCCTCCGCTAGCTGAGTGGCCGCGACTGGAGCGCCGCCCTCCCCCTCTTGGTCGGTGTCGGCGACCTTATCGGGTCACTGCGACTTCTTATCTGTTCCGGCTAGCGCGGCCGGGGCCCTCTGAGTGCCGGGCCCATCCTTGGTTTGTCACTGCTGGCGATCATCTTCGCCAGCAATCATTCATCAATTATAAATCAATATCGCGTAACCGGTGGTCCTCCCCTCACCGTGTCCTGCGCCCGCGATGCGTGAAATAGTACGATAGTTAGTCGCTTGCTGAGACCGGGGCGAGGCGCGCGTCGCGCTCTGACTTGATTCGCCGCTGCGATTCGCAGCTAAATTTCACTGCATACGTGGGAGCATATTCTGTTCGTGAAACGGGTTATAATTTGAAGTCTATTGACGTTCTCGTATAAAATTGTTTGTGTTAAGGTCCCTCGTGAGGCGTTTGTGAGATATTTGGTTTGACCTCGTGTATTCTTTACGGCGCGGTTGTGTCGATTTGTGAACCCCGAAAGTGAACGCCATCTTGATTAGAGAATTTATAATTTGTTGGGGCTTTTTTATGATTGACGCATAATTTGTCTTAATTGTTCTGTCGCGTTGTGTGCCGTCGCCGCGTGTTACTTCGATTGTATGGGCAATTGATTTAACGAATATTGAGTGATTTGTTTGGCCGCGTGAATTTGTCTGTAGTGATATTAAAGTGTATATAATAAACTGCGGTTAATTGATCTGTTTGATATGGACTTTGTACTTAAAGTTACTTGTGCGTGTTAATATTAGTTAATCGTGATTACGGCTAAGACTGTACTAACTTATCGAAAGTAACAGTGATTGTTCCGTGTCGGACGAACTCTGTGATAATTAATTTCGTAATTTCTTCTGAACGTTCGCGGATATATTCTTCGCTGATAGTGAGTAGGTGAAGTGAACGTAGAACCTGGTTTGCTGTCGACTCGCTGCGCTGTCGCTTGCTGATCGTGAACAGTCAGGCCACCTTATTACACACTAACTTCATTACACATCTACAAACACACACACCTACCCTGACTGTTCTGGAACCGGATCGCTAGGACCCTCTTTGAAGGTGAGTCATGTTTTCATTCGGTAATCTCGCGCAGAGCGAGTAGTATCGCCCATAGGTATTTCGTACCCGACCCCAGGCAGTCCGCTTCGAGGTCGCTGATGGGCCCCGACTTCTGAGGCACCGTTGGACTGGCTGTGGCCGTAACAAATCTACTTGACGGATCTTATCCTCCACGTAGGTACAATGGCTGTACTATCATCATTGACACTCTCTGTGAAAGGTTCTTGAGAAAAACTCGATAATTGCTACATCATTAGTAATTTTAAAATTTTTTACAGGTTTAGCTTTAAGTAACATAGAATAAGAAACATTTTGAATGTATTCCTACTCCTCATTACAAAACAAGAAGGTACATGTAGAAGCAAAAATAAAAAGCCAAAATGACAAACAAGTATTTTATTAATAAAGTAAAATAGGCATGTATCCACTAAAAACAAATGGGATGCATTTAAGTGTCTAAAAATTAATTATGATATGTAGATAAAGAAAAATCAATTTATTCAATAAAATAATTTAGGATTGTTGATATTTTCACAAAACAAGTTAAGAAAATATGGGCATTATGTCACGTGACAGTGAACACCAATCATAACGCGTGACGTCACCCCGTGCAAAATATTATTTTTGATTTGACATTTTCATAAGTATAGTTATTATCAAGTTATTATTTTACGGTTTTATCTTTTGTCGTCACATTTATTCGATTATTCAAAGTAATATACTGAAAGAGAACACCATGGAACCTGGATTTATGAAAGGAAATAGCAACAACTTGCCCAGAATTGACGTCGTTATGCTTGGCAAGTTTTTCGCATCAAACAGCGACTTTTGCTCATCGGAATTCCGCAATGTTAAAACTTCGATGTAAGTATACATGAATGTAATATAATTATTTCAAGCTAAAATCCCAATTTTTCAGTCTTGTTATATAGTGTTAATAATTGATTATGTTTTTACTACAGTAATTTAGTTTTGACATATTTTGAGGTTAGAAATACAAAGTAAAACATACTTATTATGTTACTTAATTAACTTCATGCTTGTCTAGTAACTATAAAATGTACCAGCTGTTTCACTAAACGCACAGATCGTAAAAGCCAAACCTAGGAATGGATAAATATCTCGGAAATCATGTTGTAGGCATTAAATAATACTAGCCATCTTAAATGCCATTGACACCTAAATATATAACTAATGGCTTTTTGTTACCCTTACTCTGTAAATGATTAAAACGTGTTTAAATTACTTAAATTAATTAACTTAATTTCAGGTCCTCACGAGATTCCTACGGAGATGATGCTGTCAGCTTCGTACAAGTTAAACGAGAGGATAAACTGTGTACTGTGAAGTGCAAAATATGTCCAGAGCATAAAGTTCATGCTAAGTTATATAGATGCACACTAATTTTAGATGAAGAAGAAGAAAACGTTCTCTCTGTGAGGTTGCGAAGACTGTGTAGCTTCACAGGGGGGATGTAAACATGCAATTGCATTTCTTATGTGGATCCACCGCAGAAGTGAGGAACCCTCCTGCACTTCTGTTGAGTGCTACTGGAAAAAATTAAAATTGTCCAGGGTCGGTAGTAGCCTAAAATATTTAACTGCCAAAGAACTATCAAAGAGCAATCCTGTATTACCAGGGAATCCATCTGCCCTAAAGAAGTTTTTACAAGAAGCTAAGACGAGAAAGGTTGCAGATTGTGAGCTTTTAAAATATCAACCCACATATTGTCTAAGTGACATAGAAGCTGTCTCAATGCATAAACTTGTATGTAATCTTAAAGAAAAACATGGGGAAGATTTTTTGAGAAAAATACAAATAGCAGAGTCTGTAATACAGAAAGTAGAAAAACTAACTAGAGAACAATCAAATAGCCCTCTTTGGTTTGAATTAAGGTACGGTCGAATAACTGCTTCTAGAGCTTTCGAAGTAAGCAGATGCAAAACAAGTGATGGCACACTTATAGCTCTCATACTTGGTGCCAAAATTCCCGACACTCAATCTATGAAGCGTGGCCGCACCTTAGAAGATGACGTGAGAAAAACTGTGGAGGGAAAATTAAGAAAAACAATTAATAAATGTGGCCTCTTATTAAGCTCTAGATATCCTATGATTGCGGGATCCCCAGATGGAATTTTTGAAGATGGTATAATAGAAATCAAATGTCCTCTTAATGAAAAGACCTACAAGAATTTCGTAAAGAATGGACAGCCTACAGAAAAATATAATGCCCAAATGCAGCTACAAATGTTTTTATCACAAAAGAAAAACTGTTATTATTGTGTAGCTGACCCAGATTATCATAAAAATAACAAAGTAAATATAATAAATGTATCATTAAACCTTGCATATGTTGAAGATTTAATTAACAATAAGTTATTAAACTTTTGGACAATAAATATATACCCTTTATTATATCAAAGTGTAGAGTAAGTGTGCTTATGTATAAATATAATGATAATAATATTTATTATTTCAAATATTTAGTAGTGTTTATTTAAATAAAAAACCTTTTTTGTAATAACATACTAGTTTTATTTTATTAAAGAATCTTGCAAATTAACTAGGGCACATGCTATGATTATTATATCATCCAATATTTTAACAAATTTAAAATTAACACATGCATGTGGCTTAAGCATGTAAAATTCACGTAAGCGTCGAATAACTCTTTCTATGTGAATCCTTAAGCTTGCAATCTGTTTAGTAACTCTTGCTTGGTTCTTCGTCATTTTCATTCCTGTTTCTACACTAGGAGGTCTTACCAGAGTTACATTGGCTTTTTGTAAAAATTTCTCTACATGTTTAAACCCCCTATCTGCCATTACCACCATGCCACTTTTTAATGTTTTTGTAAAATCACATGATTCAACTATACATGTGTCAGTTGTTCTTCCTCCAAATCCAGGAGAAACATAATTTACAAGTCCATTTGGTGTGCATGATATCAAATACTTTATAGTATTTGCTTTTTTATAATCAGACCATGTCATGGCCTGGTTGATAGCCTTAGATGGCTTTTGCACCTCTATCTCTAGACAATCTATGATACAACTGACATTATTATACCTATGTCTAAATGCCATAGGTAAATTCCTTTTAATCATATTGTTGTCAAGTTCCACAATAAAAGGACGCATTAAACTAGCAATAAGGGGTATATTTTTTAAAAATGTCTTACTTAAATTCGCTGAAGTCATAGCATAATCATCTGCAAGCTGATTAAATTTAACATCTAATCGTATCTTATGTAAACATAATAATAAATGATGTTTTGGAATCTTTAACTCATCTTTTAAAATATCAACTAAGAAATAACAACTATTTGGAACACCAAGATACAAGCGAGGCTTCTTTTCAATTTTTTTAATTGTGTTCACTAATATCACTTCAGCTTCTAGTTTTTTTTCTTCAGCAATCAATTCACTGTCTGAAGAAGATGACTTAACTTGCAATGAATGTATGGATGGTGAACGACTGTAGGTGGCTTCACACGGTATATAAAGAGAAACATCACTATCTGAGTGTTCTTCCTCAATCAATAATTTTTTTGTAATTTTGCGTAAGTTGGAGACAGAAGGATATGATTTTTTAATGGCCTCAGTTTTAAATGGGGATGTGAAGCTTGATGTTACTGATGGTTTCAAGGGTGACAATGCCTGGCTTGCTGTTTTTATTTTGGTCTGACTTGCTTTACTTCTGAACTTATGTGTTAGAAATACTTGAACTGATTTATTTACTTTCTGTTCACATAAAGGTTTTGGCTCATTCTGTTCGTCTGTTTGAAAATCTGCAAAATGAATGAGAGTAATTAGCTTTACGGTCATAACTGTGAAATTGTTGTTATAAATAATTTGTAAAATGTAAAAGTCGCCCAAGATGGACATACACGGACCAAATTAATGACGTGTTAAAGATAGGTAACATCAAAAGCACCAGAAACCAGCGAGCATGTATGAAATGATGTATTGGATGTCAATCAAGCAAAAGAAGTAAGTCAGGATTGTGTCAAATGGAAATCCGTACTCTCTGTCTACCCCTATAAGAAGACAGGCGTGACGTATATGTATGTATGTAAATAATTTGTGTTATTTATTATTAAAATATACCTGAGCTTGTATGGGGAATATCTTTTAGAGGTGGACTTTGCGAACAACTTTCTTCTGGTTTTTCCAAACACTCAATAGTATTAGTATCTTTAAGACAATTTGCTATTATCTCCATTCTTTGTTTTTTTAACATGTACGGTCGTTCTGCGCTGCTGCATGTCCGCTTTCTTCTGTCTTCTTGACATTCAAATTTACTTGGAGTACAACCTGGTTTCAAGCGCACTTGTGATACTTTTCCCATAATATGATACTCAGTATAATTGAGCATATCATTTGGTAACTAAAAAGAAACAAAAAAGGTGCTTATTGTGTACATGTACAATAAATAAATAAAATCACAGAACTAAATAACAAAACTTTAACAAAGATCTAACCTCAAACAATATTTACAATAATCAAGCAAAATTCATCAGTTTTGTTATAATTACGTATTCGCTGAATTACATTTCGATATATACTTACATCGAAATGATCTTCACAAAAATACATTCTTGAATTTGTTGAAAAACAATGTGCATTATTTTTCCTTGCAAGTGTTAGCCACTTTTTCCGTACTTCTTGTTTGCTTGGGACAAATATAAATAATTTGTTTGGCGTTTTAATGCTTGTACTTCCACACTGGGGCACCATGCAGTATTTGTAATACGAAGGATTCATTTTTAATCACAAAACATTTACAATATCCATATAAAAGCCGCTGTGTTTCGCACGGGGTGACGTAACACAAGACGCCATGACAGTTTTGAGCAGTGTTGCCAACTTTATTTTTTCCAACCCACCAAATGAGGCCGTGTAAACCACCAGAAACCACTAAAACATAGCGGCCTCTCAAACCACCAGAATTCCACTAAAAACCCAAAGACAACGGCTACCTACCTAAATATAATTTGAAAATGAAACAACAACAACGTAATTATTATCTTGAAATAAAATAATTATTTAAGTTACGTACTACAGGAAAAACAAATAATGTACCTACTTGTACAGAAAAAAAGGAAACACTTAGGTAAGTACATAACTACCTAACTAAAGAAGATCGTCTTCTGAGGAATCAGCTTCATCTGCACTTTGCATAAAATAAGTATCAATTTTTTTAACTACGGCATTTTATCACTTCAGCCTATTGCTGTTCACTGCTGGACATAGGCCTCCCCAAGTTCGCACCAGACATCCCCGTTTTCCGCAATCCTTATCCAGTCTACACCGGCAATTTTACGTAGATCATTGGTCCAACGGGCCGGAGGACGTCCCACACTGCGTTTACCAAGACACGGTCTCCACTCCAGGACACGTCTGCTACAACGGCCATCGGTCCTGCGACACAAGTGACCAGCCCACTGCCACTTCAACTTCCGAATTCTGTGGGCTATGTCGGTTACTTTCGTTCTCTCGCGGATAGCCTCATTTCTAATTCTATCTTTGAAAGAAACCCCAAGCATAGCCCGTTCCATTTCTTAAACTTTAAGGCGAAACTAGAAAACGCACAAAAAATGAGCCAGAATACAGCTTTTCAGAAGATCACAAAAAATATGACAAATCCTGAATTTTTTTTAAAAATGATGCAGTTTAGAGAAAGCTTAAAAATCCAAAAGGGCGTCGTTTTACGATGGAAGAGAAAATGTTGTCGCTATCATTTTTTAAAAGAAGTGCAAAATGCTACTCCTTGCTTTAAAAACAATTTGTACTTCCATCAAAAAATTCATGCTGTAATTTATAAAATTAAGATCAGGAATTGATAACATTATTTTTGATAAAATTAAACTTAAAGTAGCCTCTATCAACGATGATAAAAAGGTATGGTCACTGATTTTTGATGAAATGTCGATTACCCCAGAAGTTCATTATGATGCAAGTAAGGATGAATTAAAGGGTTTTGCAAATAATGATCCTAGAAAATTTGCAGATCATGTACAGTAGAATCCGTTTATTATGACTCCGCCTATATTGACCAACCGGTTATTATGACGTAATTACACTACGAAGTTTGGTTTTCATATAAAATTCTTTATAAAAAAGTCGGATATAGTGACTTCCCTTACAGTGACATGTCGCTTATTATGACCCATTTTTAAGAAATGATGTCCGGTTATAATGACCGATATGATTCTTTACATCTCCATTGATTCCCGACGACGTTCGACTTGCTGAACGCGTCGCCAAGTGCAAGCCACGTGTGGCTCGTTTTTGTTTTGAGTCTCAGTTTGTTCCATAGAGTAACATAATGGTCTTCTCAGTGAGTAATTGACGCTTAAAGGTCACGCATTGTTTTTCGTTTGTCGTTTGTGTTTTCATTGTACATACTGTGAAACAAATGTCATCTCATCGCCGTAACGCATTTACGATTGAGGAGAAAGGTGCCATAATATGCAGATTAGAAAATGGAGAATCAAACTTTTTTGTGAATATTTAGACAGTCGATCTGAAGAAGTAAGCTGCTCCAGTCGTGCGTCGGAGCTGACACGCGTTTTTTTTTCTTTCACAAAACGCTTTGTATCATTGTATGACGTCCGCTTATTATGACGTGTTTGTCAGTTCCTTTCGATGTCATTATAAACGGATTCAACTGTATTAGTTTTTATGATTAAAGGCATTAAAGCCAATTACACGCAACCAGTGGCTTATTATTTCACAAATGGTTTAAAAAAAGATGAGCTAAAACAAATTATATATGATGTAATAAAAAATATTCAAGCCACTGGTTTGCACTTTTTATGAACAGTGTGTGACCAAAGCACAGTTAACGTAAGTGCAATAAATAGTCTGGTGGAGGATACAAAGTCAGAGTACAGGTGGAGGGGTTGTGAATATCGATTTAATCATTTTAAAATTACTATATACTGAACTGTCGCGTCGTGATAACTAAAAAAAATGACGACCCTTTAACAATTCGCGTGTTTAGTGTTTAACTACATATAGATAAATAACACTATTTTCAATAAAGCTGTCTTATATTTTATGTTTGTAGTAGCTGAATGAAATTTCCTAGGGGAGATACACAAAAAAGCGGGAAAAAAATTAAGTTTAAAAATTATTCAAAATAAATATTGTCGTATTTTTACTCAATAATACTTAAGTATATTTATTGAAATTTATGATAAACACACTTTAGCAACAGATACAAAGAAGGTATGTATTGTATACAAAATAAACGGAAACCGACAAAGGAACAGGCCAGGGTAGAGACATTTCAAGGCTTTATAAGAAATTATATAAAAATATACTTTGATTGGGCATTTAATCGTGATGTTGTTTCATAAAGTACATTAAGATGATGTGATTCATTGCAAAAAATAACAACATATAGAAGAAACAATCTATTTTAAACTGATTGCCGTCTAAGTTACCTCTTATCGTAGAGTTAACCAAATATGTTTAAAAAAATCCTAGAAAAATACTAGATCATTTTAGTGGTAAGCTCCGAAGCTTACCACTAACTGGAACAAACCTAAACCACTAAAAAATCCACTAGCCACTAAATCCAATTTTCTCCCGCCAAGAGGGGTGTCCAAACCACCAGATCTAGTGGAAAATCCACTAAGTTGGCAACACTGGTTTTGAGCGTTTTCGAGGTAAATTTAATGTCATTTCTTTAAATGCGAAATACAAATTGAAAATCGATAAGTTTTTTAAAAATAATATTTTTCTCATGTATAATAGATATTAAGGTATATTATCCAACAATCAATCAAATTTAGGCAACTAGCCTATTATAAAAGTAATCATAAGAACTATTTAAGAAATAATTAAAAGTTATCTTAAAATAAATAAAAATCGGCCAAGTGCGAGTCGGACTCGCGCACGAAGGGTTCCGTACCATTGACTAGGTACATTGATTTTAATATCGGGCAAAAAGCGGCTAAAAAAATCACTTTTGTTGTATGAGAGCAAAAATAGGCAAAAATGACGTTTTTTTGTATGGGAGCCCCCCTTAAATATTAATTTTATTATTTATTATTAAAGTAAAAACAGAACTGAGTATTTTGTGAATATTTCAAGTGCCTTCCTGTTGCCATTATTGATATCGAGCAAAAAAAAGGCAAGAAAATCGCGTTTGTTGTATGGGAGCCCCCCTTAAATATTTATTTTATTTTGTTTTTAGTACTTGTTGTTATAGCGGCAACAGAAATACATAATTTGTGAAAATTTCAACTCTCTAGCTATAGCCGTTCTTGAGATACAGCCTGGTGACAGACACACGGACGGACGGACGGACGGACGGACGGACGGACGGACAGCGAAGTCTTAGTAAGTAATAGGGTCCCGTTTTTACCCTTTTTGTACGGAACCCTAAAAAGGAGAAATTAAAAACTTTAATTAAAGACAACAAATCACACCCACAGTGGAATTTTATAAATAAACAAAAACAAAGCATTTTAAAGATAAAGACTATTATTTTGACATACAAATTAATAAATATACCATGAGTGGCATAAAATTATGTAACAATGGTTTTCAACCGAACAATTAAATGAAAATTGTAATCTTACAATCAGAACGTTAATACGTCGTAAAAAGGATTGTATTTTTATTGAAAAAAATAAATAAAATAAAATAAAAGCGTGTGTGTCAACTCCGACACGCGATTAGAGTTTACTCCTTAAGAACAATTATTGTGATTTTTAACAATCGAAGTTTTCTATTGAATCAAATTAAAATTTAAAACTGCTATTATAACATAAACAGACGCATGCTATTAGTATCGATACGATAAACGCGGGTCAACTAGGTAACGAACCTTACATAAAAGCTAAAAGCGCTGAAGTGTCACTCTATCATTTCACTTCCTTATATTGCTTCTTCAGGAGTAAACTCCAATAAAATATATTTCTTATTTATTTAAGTTAAAACATAACTTAAGCGACAGTTTTCTTTATTTCTGTATGATGAGTTCTTAAATGATAGTTTAAGCCATGTCTATGTGAAAATTTCTTTGTGCAAAGGAGACATTCGTATGGCTTTTCACCTGTGTGTGTTCTTATGTGTGTATTTAAATAAGCGATTCGACTGAATTTTCTTTGACAAATATGACATTCGTATGGTTTTTCACCTGTGTGTGATCTTCTGTGTCTATTTAAAGAAGCGATATGACTGAACTCTCTTTGACATATATGACATTCGTATGGTTTTTCACCTGTGTGTGTTCTTATGTGTGTATTTAAATGTCCACTGAATTTTTTTTGACAAATATGACATTCGTATGGTTTTTCACCTGTGTGTGTTCTTCTGTGTCTATTTAAAGTAAACATATGACTAAATTTTCTTTGACAAATATGACATTCGTATGGTTTTTCACCTGTGTGTATTCTTCTGTGTCTATTTAAAGTAAACATATGACTAAATTTTCTTTGACAAATATGACATTCGTATGGTTTTTCACCTGTGTGTTTTTCAAGATGCCTGTTAAAACGGCTTTTCACATTAGTCATATACTGACATTGACCACAACAATGTATCTTTTCTTTAGTATCGTGCAAACGTAAATGAACAATTAAGTATTTTTTACTTACAGTCTCATAATTACATATATTACAAATGTATTTATTATTCGGAACTAAAAAGTTGCTGTCATGTTTTTTGTCATTTGGTTTATCATTTATTTGTATTTTCGAAGTTTTTGGAAGTGCTAAGTTTATATTATTTGCTGATTTAGTTTCATTTAGTGTTAATGTTTCATTTCGGTTATGTATTTTTGGATTATTTGTTACATGTGGTTCTGTGAGACTATTGTTAGAATTAGTTAAAGAAGAATCTTTCTGTATTTTTTTCGGAGGCCCATACTTTTTTATCTTACTATTTTTAGGTATTTTATTTAAATTATTTGAGTCTTTATTGGATTTATTTAATGCACTTGTATTTAAAATAATTTCATTACTTTCCTTTGGCTTATTTTCTAGTATTAGATTTGGTTTTTCAGGAACATCTTCTTTACTGACTTTTACTACTTCATTCGCTTTTTCTTTGTTTGGCAGTTTCAGAGGATTAAAGGCACCTGAAACGTTCTTGTTAGTACACAATGATAATCTAAAGGAAGTATTTATAATTTCAAACTTATGACCACACGACTGAAGTAAAACTTCTTTAGCTCCATCTAACATATCTCCATCTCAACTTCCGTTCGCCTCGCTCAATCACACTTTTCGTAACGCGCTCGTCACGCATTTACCAGTTTACTCCCCAAGTCAGACGTGCGTAAAGAAGTTTTACTTAAAAAAATTAACTATTAAAACAATCTTTTTTTTTCAGACTGTAATATGGGCCACTGTTGGGCATAGGTCTCTTCCCCCATGTAGGAGAAGGATCAGAGCTTAATCCACCACGCTGCTCCAATGCGGGTTGGCGGTTATATTCCCTACTATGAGTAACGATCGCTATCAGGTGTACATGATAACAACCGGGACCGACGGCTTAACGTGCTCTCCGAGGCACGGTGGGGAGACCCACAAGGACTGCACAAACACCCAGACCACGGCAAACATCTGCATGGCCAATACAAATGTTTGTCATGTGCGGGGATCGAACCCGCAACCGCCAGCGCAACAGGCACAATCCAGTGCTGTGACCGTTGCGCCAACGCGGCGTCTTCAAAATAACAATCTTACTAATATGATACACGCGAGTTTGTGTGAATCGATGGACGAATGTTTGTTAATCTTAATACCTGTATGGAACTTCTTAAGTTTCTTATTTTTCACACTATCCTGCTTGGTCTGCGAATGTATCTTCAAGCTTATATTCTTAAGAGGGACATCATCATCTGATATATCTTTGACATCTTCGTATGCCCTTAGTCCATCTATAGAATATGTTTCTTTAGACCTCGTTGAAATGTTTTGGTCTATTTGATCCTCTTCTGAAAAAAGGATTTGTTTATTTGTCAACTGATTTAAAACAGAATTATTATGATTGGGTTTTAGTGTCTTAACTTAAATACTGTAAATATTTTTTGATGATAGAGATATTAATTTCAAAGTTTAACAATTTTTTTGGTCTAAGATCTGAAACTAAATCGATCTTCACCGAGCTGATAATAGAATGAAACATACTTTATAATAAATTTAGTATATTATATAATATATTAATAAAATCGGCCAAGCGCGAGTCGGACGAAGGGTTCCGTCACATTACTCAACTATATCTTAATATCTTTGCTAGTTTACGCGACGTTCGCGTGGAAAGCTCCCAGTTGGCGAGATTTTTTGCGACCTCTTCAACATTTATCGCCGTATTTCTGCTAATTTACATAAAAGCATAATAAATTATATACCTAAACCTTCCTCAAGAATCACTCTTTCTATTGTTGAAAACTGTATAAAAATCCGTTTGGTAGTTTTCGAGTTTATCGCGTTCAGTAGCGCAATTTTCGTAAAAAGGGGTACAAAGTTTTTGCTTCACGTATTAATTTATAGATGTGACATCAGACTAGGTTAGGGGAGGGGGTCTCCTTAGTGTGACCAGATGTAAATGTGACCAAGTGGGGTCAAAAATTGTGAAATTCGTGTGACGTAATTTATGAATGGTCCCCAAGCAGTTTTTGAGTTATTCTTAGCAATGTGTATTGTACTATACTTGACAATATACATTGAAGTTGGTTTGTTTCGTTAGAGAACAAATTCTATAAGTATTTATTTTCTAGGCAACCTGTGCCCACTTCGTTGGGTGTTAATTATTATTTATGTGATGCAAATATATATAGTAGTTTTCATCTCACTCAAATTTCTCCGACTTGATTTACATATACCATTATTTTCAACTGAATTTTGTGTTCAATAACAATAAAATATAGCCTATATCACTCCTGAAATAGTGTCGCTTTCTGTGAGTGAAAGAATTTTCATGATCGGATCAGTATTTTCGAAGATTACCCCCTACAAACAAACAAAGTTAAAAGCTTTACCTCTTTATAATATTTGTATAGAAGTATAGATTTAATCAAACTATTGAAACTATTGAAAAACATATACAACAAACAGGAGGAGTAAATAAAGCCCTAAAACAACTAAAAGAAGCTGGTAAACAATGGATACCGAAGATAAAACAGAAAGAGAAAACAATAACACAGCGCAAAGAGATTAGCCACTTAGCTACTAATTTCTACAGACAACTATACGAAAATAAGGAACCAAATGAAGACCAACTTACTAGCGTGTATTCTAAAACAAACTTTCCAAAATCACTATTAGAACCTGTGACGGAAATTTTACAAGTCGAGGTTGAGAAAGCAATTAAGAGCCAGAGGATGGAAAAATCGCCAGGTCCAGACAAAATCACAAACGAGCTAAAAGGAACTTTGGAAGAAATAGCCCCAATTCTTACAAATATATTCAACTGCATTTTAACAAGTAACCGCATTCCAGAACAGTGGACACAATCGCATATTATTTTGATACACAAAAAAGGTGACAAACAGGACATAGGAAACTATAGGCCCATAAGTCTGATGTCTAATGTTTATAAGGTATTTGCTAAGATCATACTAGATAGGATGACTCCAATGCTAGACGAACAGCAGCCAGTTGAGCAGGCAGGATTTAGAAAGGGTTTTTCCACAATTGACCATATCCACACATTGAAGCAAATTTTTGAAAAATACAACGAATACAACAAAAAAGTTTATATTGCTTTTATTGACTACACTAAAGCTTTTGACATTCTTAACCATGGAAATATATGGAGCACCTTAAACCAACAAGGCATATACCAGCTATATACACAAATATAATTAAAACGATCTACGCAAATAGTCAGGCCAGAGTCCAATTAGAAACACTGGGTAGCAAATTCTACATAAAGAAAGGTGTCAGACAAGGCGATCCACTATCTCCTAAACTTTTCTCAGCAGTTCTTGAGAGCATTTTTCGTAAATTAAACTGGGAACGTTTTGGTCTCAACATAAACGGGTCTAAATTAAACAACCTTAGGTTTGCTGATGATCTAGTACTTTTTGAAGAAAATTCGGAAAACCTGGAAAAAATGATTCAAGAACTACACGCAGAAAGCCAAAAAGTAGGACTGAAAATGAACCCTAGTAAGACTAAATTAATGACCAACTCCACCAAATCACACATAATCGTGAACCAACAAATCCTTGAATTTGTTGAGGAATATACATATCTGGGCCAGCTAATATCCCCTAATGACCAATCCACTAAAGAAATAAATATAAGAATTGCCAACGGATGGAAGAAGTACTGGTCCCTTAAAGAAATTATGAAAGCACCAGACCTGAACATGGCTCTGAAAAGAAAAACCTTCAACACGTGCATTCTTCCATGCCTAACCTATGGATGTGAAACATGGTCGCTAACCAAAACCTTAAGGGAAAAACTGGCCAAGTGCCAAAGAGCGATGGAGCGAAGTATAACAGGTTGTAAGCGAAAAGATAAAGTGAGAAACTCTGATCTTAGAAGTAAAACCATGCTTACCGATATCCTGAGCAAAATAGATAAGCAGAAATGGCGATGGACAGGTCATATGATGCGTGACACAAAAGGAAAATGGAGTAAGGTGGTTACAGAATGGTATCCAAGAGACGGAAAGAGGAGGCGCGGAAGACAGAAAACAAGATGGGTAGACGATATCAAAATGACAGCTGGCCATCTGTGGACCAGAGTTGCACAGGACAGAGCTCAATGGAAATCACTGGAGGAGGCCTATGCCAAGAGGCACACCGAGATAAGGGATATTTTATAAACACATTTATTTTGTTACTATTTTTCTTTTTTTGTTCTCGGAAATAAAAGGCTTTATTATTATTATTATTATTATAGATTTAATTACATACCATTTTGATCGGCGACGGCATTTATCCCATTATCCCAATCGTCTTTTAATTCTTCTTTTATCTTAGCAGACTCTTCTTTTATATAATTTTCCACAGGATGTAGAGATATGTTGATAGTCGATATCGATGATACAGACAGCGTGAATGTCTGTACACATTCTATCTTATCAATCTGGAAATATTATTTGATTGATTGATTGAATTATCTTATATATAAAATTCTTGTGTCACAACGTTAGTTACCATACTCCTTCGAAACGACTGGACCGATTTTTGTAAAATATATTTTGCATATCGGGTAGGTCGGAGAATTGGCCAACATCTATTTTTCATACTCCTAAGTTATGAGCCCAGGGGGGCTGGATTAAGGGGGCTAATAACATATATGGCAAAACAATGTTTGCGGGGCCAGCTAGTACAAATTTTGTTGTAATACTGTAAGTCTTAGGGTTAAGTGTTTATTAAAAAGAAATTACATTAATAATAATTATAGTTGATAAAGATGTGTGGACTTGTGACGCTGTATTTCATGCAAGATATTACTAATTTTGTACTAAAACACAGTTTATAATTATATTGTTTTTAAAAGAGTATAACTGCAAAGTTTCTTGCCGATTCTTCTCTCCAGAATCTACATTCCGAATCGGTGGTAGCTTCACTTTTAAAAATTATAGTCTCTTTTAAAATTTTAATTTGTAAAATGACCATTCGAAAGTGCTTTTGAAGACTTCAAAATAATAATTCAAAATAAAGTTATTTTGATTTGATTTGGTTACTGCATAACACTGGGTATGTTATCTAACTTATTTATGTACCTAATGTTAAAATTTAAATTTAGATAGAAATTTTTAAATTGTTAATTGATTTTGCTGTCATGACTCATATAACTTTTTTTTAGGTAATTTTTGACACCTTAAATGTTTTAATTTAATTTATTTTCAAATATACTGATGACTAGGGCTCGGATAAATATGTATTAAAAAATTCAAAATATGTACATATAATATGGACCAAAAATGTAAAATATGGAAAAAATATGGAGTATAAAATAAAAATATCTTTCATATTAAGCATTGTTTATTGTGAAAAGTTACTGCAGTAACAGTTACATTAAAAAAATTATAAAAAGATAGCGATATGTTTAGGTAATTAAAAAAAAAATTAAGTTTACTCATCTTCCACTAAATCTGTCTTATTAAATTGATTGCAGTACACAATCACACGCTTGTTTAAATTATCGTAATAATTTTTTTAAATAATCGTTAAAACTGTCAATTAGGTCTAAATATAGCCTTCCACCACCACTTCAGCCTGTCACAGTCCACTGTTGGACATAGGCCTCCAGAAGTTCGCGCCCGATATTATGACGCGAACTCATGTGTTTTGCCCATAGTCACCACGCTGGGCAGGCGGGTTGGTGACCGCAGGGCTGGCTTTGTCGCACCGAAGACGCTGCTGCCCGTCTTCGGCCTGTGTATTTCAAAGCCAGCATGGATGGTTATCCCGCCATCCGTCGGCTTTTTAAGTTCCAAGGTGGTAGTGGAACTGTGTTATCCCTTAGTCGCCTCTTACGACACCCAAGGGAAGAGAGGGGGTGGCTACATTCTTTAGTGCCGTAACCACACAGCACAATATAAAAATATAGCCTTATATTGGCTGTAAAATCTTTCCACGTCACAATAAAGGCAAATAAGTAAGGTAGGGCACAGCAGGAAATATCCTGCTCAAAAACTGGAGCCGCCCGACTGGGGAAGTACCTCAAACATGCAGCAGATCACTACTAAAAAATGCTGCTTTCAACCAGTGTTGTGTTCCTGTGGTGAATAAGGTGACCAGAGCTCCTGGGGGGATTGGGAGTATGGTCGGCAACGCGCTTTCAATGCATCTGGTGTTGAAGGTATCATGTTTTTTTTAAATATATAAAAAAACATGATATAATGGGAGCGTACTTAAAGACGCCTAGTTCCGTAATTGGGTAAGGCACGTCTGCAGTACCCTCAAAACTCAGTACGCATTTAACTTTATTAATTGTTTTTAGTGTATCGAAGCCTTTATTTTTGTCTTAAGTCTATTATTTTTTTATGTTGGTAAGTCGACAAACAAGCGTACGGCTCACCTGATGGTAAGTGACTACCGTAGCCTATAGACGCCTGCAACACCAGAAGCGTCGCAAGCGCGTTGCCGACCCTATCCCCAATCCCCCCCAGGAGCTCTGCTCTCACCAACAGGAACACAATACCGCTTAAAAACAGTATTATTTAGCTGTGGTCTTCTGTAAGGTCGAGGTACTACCCCAATCGGGCTACTCCATATTTTGAGCAGGAAATTTCCTGCTGTGCCCTAACTCAGTTATGTAGTTGTAGTGTTAGTAGAATATTAGTTTTTGTTTAGCTATTTCAGCAACACCGCCTTCTGCTTCAGAAACTTTTTTTCTATTTCTTTAATAATCTTCAGGTTTTCATTTGATTGATTTGATCGGCGGCGCGGGGGCAGATAATGTGGAATAAATGAAGTTAGAACTTAGAGTATTAAAAATCAAATTACGACGAATAATACGCGAGAGAAATGAAACTCGCGCGTCTGTGTGGTGGCGAGAATGCAAATACGTAAAATTATATCAATTTTTGTGAACTAATTCATGTTCTATGATATAAAAATCGAAAATATGGATGATTGTGATATTTTTTTGTAAAATATGGACTTACCCATGAAATATGGCAAAATATGGAAAAATATGGAAAATAAAAATTAGTTTTTCCGAGTCTATATGTAATAATCAATGTATAGAAGACATTCAAAACCGAAAATCGTGTAAATTAAAAATATGTATTTACATATTAATCCGAGCCCTACTGATGACAAAAATAAATAGTGAGTGTTAAAATGTGCTGTGTGGTTACGGCACTAAAGAATGTAGCCACTCCCTCTCTTCCCGTGGGTGTCGTAAGAGGCGACTAAGGGATAACACAGTTCCACTACCACCTTGGAACTTAAAAGGCCGACGGATGGCGGGATAGTCATCCATCCAACTGCTGGCTTTGAAATACACAGGCCGAAGACAGGCAGCAGCGCCTTCGGTGCGACGGCGCCAGCCCTGCGGTCACCAACCCGCCTGCCCAGCGTGGTGACTATGGGCAAAACACATGAGTTCGCGTCATAATGTCGGGCGCGAACTTGTGGAGGCCTTTGTCCTACAGTGGACTGTGATAGGCTGAAGTGGTGGTGGTGGTTAACATGAATATTATAATAATATATATTAGTAATAGCTTAAAAAGCTTGTAATTGGCTTGATGTAAGTTTTATAATCTTGAGAATAAATAAAAACTATAACCGAACATTTACCTCGACTCCGCACCTAAGTGCATCTTTTAATAACTTGTCTGTTTCAACTGCTTGTTCAATTAATTTGTGACATTGTTTCAGTCGTTTCACGCATATATAACACAGAGACTGCATGTAGGTGGAGTTAAGCTGAAAAATAAACAATTTTTTTACAAAAAAAGTGCGTGTACTTCAATTACACCGACAAGTAATACAACGTAATAAGACGAAAAAATAGTCAAGTAAATAATAATAATAATAATACTCTTTATTGTACACCATTAAAAGAAACAAGAAAATAATAACATAAAATGAAAGATGTAGAAAGGCGGTCTTATCGCTGAAAGAGCGATCTCTTCCAGACAACCTTTGGGTATAGGACACAAAGCAGAAACTGCAGTTAGGAAGTAAACGAATAATAACTGGTGTGCGAATTACAGTATATTTAAATGAAGTACATATAAATAATATAAATATATAATATACATATAATAATATAAAATATACAATATACATACTATATACTTATACATATGCATATATATACTTACACATATAAAAAAAAATGCAAATACGCGCTATTAAAGATTACTCATAAACTTGTAATCAGATCTCGATCTAATTTAAACAAGACTACATGACAAGTATTAGCTTTCGATTAAAGTAAGAATCTCTATAAGTACTTGTCAGATCTCAATTAAATTTAAATAATTAAATAGGACCACATGACACACAAAACCTTTCATATAAAACAAAATTGATCGAAATCGGTCCACCCAGTCAAAAGTTCTGAGCTAACATACATAAAAAGGCGTGTGTGCGATTCACACACGATAGAAGTGAAACTTCTTTGGCAAACTAATTTAAAAAAAAACTACATAATTAAAAATTAGCGGCTTGCGGCTCGACCTTCCCTGTTGTTGCCTTCCGGTTTGAAATCACAACGATTCTAAAGAAGTTTCACTTCAAAAAAAAAATACAGTCGAATTGAGAACCTCCTCCTTTTTGGAAGTCGGTTAAAAAGTAGACGACCAGTTTAGCAAATTACTTCATGAAACGCTTTGCTTATATTCTTATGTGTTTATATGAACTGTATAAAAATAAAACTCAAAAAAGCTGATTAAACACGCAAGTCCATCACAAACACACAATATACTTTTTAATGAAAATTTGTAGTTAAAAAATTTTATTAGACTTACTTCAATACTAGTTATTTTTTCGTAAACATCTTGTAAGTACGTATTTTTAATGGAATATATTTGTAAATCTCTTTTTAAACACAGTCTACATACATTCGCATAATTATTACTGTGTTCTCCATATTCATCCGTATAATCCATATTTATTTATCAAAATATCCAAAAAATATCGTAGACAACTAGACCACAGATTACTTTAGATACTACGTATGACTAGACAAGACAAACCACTACAGACACTAGTGTATACTTGGTGTATACCAAAGAGTAGTGATGTGGTAGTGATGATCAACTCGAGTTACTAACTCGAGTTAACTCGAGTTGGGCTTAACTCGAATTAACTCGAGTTGAATTCTCTCCGACTCGAGTTCGAAAACCGAATGAAACTGACATGGAGCGAAGATTTCCGATCATTTGAGACTATAAATAAAAAATGAATGAATACATTCATAGCAAACAAATTATGAGTTAACTTTAAATTTTTAGTGTTCTGTTTTTGACAAAATGCCGGATCCTAAAAGGAAATCTTTGGTAATTTGGTTTGGGATATATTTGACCCGCCAGTGAGTGATGATGATTTTATATTTGTCTGATCAATACCCCAGATTGATGAGAAGATTGGTGCGATCTGGTAGCTAGGACTTACCGAATTATTTTTTAGCTACATGCCGAGTACATAACCTAACTACATCATTTTTATTGTAATAAAACCGTTTAACATAAAACATTTTTTGTTTATTTTATTTTCCAGTTTTTAATTTGTTTAAGTTGAGTAGTTTTTAGATTAGTAACAAATATACCTACACTGTCTAATAAACTGTATTCTACCAATCAAGCCGTTTCATTAGATTCCCATATTGAGGTATTTGTGGAAAATATGTAATCCACCAATTTGTGGCGGCAGCTATGTTGGATTTTTCATCGTGAGCTCTGTTCTACCAATAAAGCCCTTTCATTTGATACATCTATACTAATATAATAAAGCTGAAGAGTTTGTTTGATTGTTTGTTTGTTTGTTTGTTTGTTTGTTTGTTTGTTTGAACGCGCTAATCTCAGGATCTACTGGTCCGATTTGAAAAATTCTTTCAGTGTTAGATAGCCCATTTATCGAGGAAGGCTATAGGGTATATATCATCACGCTAAGACCAATAGGAGCGGAGTCCACGCCGACGAAGTCGCGCGCAGAAGCTAGTATTGAAGTATTTGTGGAAAATATGTAATCCTCCATTTTGTGGCCGCGGCCATCTTAGATTTTTCATAGTGAACACTATTTTACCAATCAAGCTCTTTCATTTGATACCCATATTGAGGTTGTTGTGAAGTAATATGTCATCCGCCATTTTGTATCGACGGCCATCTTGGATTTGCAATCATAAGGAATATATTATGTTGTATTGTCATCAAGATTAAGAGTGTGTATTAAATATCAGATCAATCTGTCATCAGGAAGGGGGTAAAATTCCAATTACCAAATTTGACCCAAACATGACTCAAGTCAAGCTAAATAAAACCGCTTAAAAATGAAAGAAATGAAACAGATAAAAATATCATTTGTCCGTTTTAATTTTTGAACTGAAACTTCTTAGGCGCATGAGGGGTAAAATTTGCGCTACCGGTAACGCGGCAGCGTCATGACGTTCAGTAGTTGGATGGGTGACCCCGGACCTGGGAACACCCCGTGACGTTGGCTTTAGTTTTTTTCAATTAGTTTTTTTTTTGTAATTTAAATTCGTCTTTTTAATTATTTTTCTTAATTATTTTTTTTTTTCATTGATTTGCCAAAGTAGTTTCACTTCTGACATGTGTACTTTGTACCCACGCAATTTATTTTAAATCATTATTGCGAAGCTGAGGAATAACATGGTAAAAAATTAAAAAAATCATTTACTCTGTTTCATCTAGTTAACTCGAGTTACGTAACTCGAGTTCAACTCGAGTTACGTGAATTTCAACTCGGGTTAACTCGAGTTTTGTTTTTTCGAGTTGGCACATCTATAGTAGCTTCATTTTGATGAAACGAACAAAAAGTTCCTCTTTGAAAACTCTCGATTGTTGTAGATACCGTAGATAATAGAGTTAGCAGGAGATAGAGCAGTAGTGAGCTTAGGACCGGGATAACGTACCACGCAATTTGTAGGACAATATTAGCATCAAATTATATAAATATTAACTAACTAAAAGAAAAAAAAAATCAGAAAAAAAAATCAATTTTTGATGACCTTACGAGGTCATCAACTTGATGACCTCGTAAGGTCATCAAAAATTATTACTAACCAGCTGATTTTCTTTCTTTTAGTTCATTAATATTTATATAATTTAATGGTACTATTGTTCAGGCCGGATTCAACCGTACTGCGCTGGAATGATAGTTCAATGTCGCGTAACCGGTTGACCCCCCCTCACCGATGCCTGCGCCCGCGGCGCGGGGCGTACTGCGATGGTTTAGTAGGAATTTGGTTGCGGTCCGGGGAACCCGCGCGCTTGTTGGACGGAGCAACTGACTCCGGCGCGATTTGAATTACGGATAATAATTTCGTTTTGAACTTCGATAAACTTTCTTGTATATCGGCGTGAATAATTCGTGAATAGTGAAACTATTTAGTTTGACCTCGTGTATTAGGTACGGCGCGGTGACTTTGATATTGTGACCGCGGGCGCGGACGCCATTTTATTAGTGTATTAATCTCGTTGTGTGCCGTCGCGTGTTACTTCGATTGTATGGGCAATTGATTTAACGAATATTGAGTGATTTGTTTGGCCGCGTGAATTTGTCTGTAGTGATATTAAAGTGTATATGTATTAAAAACTGCTGTTAACTGTTCTGTGTGATATGGATTTTGTATTTAACGATTAATTGTGCGTGTTAATATTTCTGTCTCTTAACCCTTGTGAACTGTGAGTAGTGCTGTGGATTGTACGGGTAATTGAGTTGATCGTGATTACGGCTAAGACCGTATTAACTTATCGAAAGTAATAGTGATTGTTCCGTGTCGGACGAACTCTGTGATATTTGGTAAGAAGCAAACTTGAGTATGGCACGGTGATATGGAACCCTAGCTATCAGGCACATAAGGATCGTATAGAAAGCACACAGAGGCGATTTACCCAATTCTACTCCATCGGAAAACATAAAAGATCACCTTATTGTACTCGTATCAAAACCTTCAAATTGCTCTCACTGTCAGATAGACGTAAAATTCACGACATGGTCTTTTTGCACAAGCTCGTAAACGGTACATCGAACAACTCAGAGTTGTTGGGCCAAGTCTCTTTAAAGGTTCCCATCCGAACACCGCGCTACCCCGTTCCACTCTTCACCCACCGATTCTGTAGAACCAATCTTGGTCGTCACTCTTTGATACCCAGATTAAGTAATCTATACAAATATTTTATTGATAAGGATAATTCAATTGATATATTTAAAGACAAACTGCCAAATTTCAAAAATAAAATACTAAAAACTCTTGGCTAGTCAGATTTTGTTTATAATTTAATGTACTGCTTCTTCCATCATTATTTTTAAATTAATATAGTGTTTTTTATTGTTACCTATGTTTAATTAGTTTTTATTTGTTTTATGTACTATTAGTTACTTTAAGATTACGTAGTTTTTAATTTCACTCAGTGTCGACTTGAATAATTACTATGCATGCTGTAGCTACCTTTAAGTTGAATTATATGTTTATATAGCACCTAAGGCTACTATAATATCATGTTTGTATTATATATGATTCTGTTGGTGGCGCTTTAAATAAATAAATAAATAAATAAACCGAACAATTAAATGAAAATTGTAATCTTACAATACGACGTAAAAAAAAATTGTATATTTTATTGAAAAACGAAACGAAACGAATAAAAAGCGTGTGTGTCAACTCCGACACGCGATTAGAGTTTACTCCTTAAGAACAATTATTGTGATTTTTAAAAATTGAAGTTTTCTATTGAATCAAATTAAAATTTAAAACTGCTATTATAACATAAACAGACGCATGCTATTAGTATCGATACGATAAACGCGGGTCAACTAGGTAACGAACCTTACATAAAAGCTAAAAGCGCTGAAGTGTCACTCTATCATTTCACTTCCTTATATTGCTTCTTCAGGAGTAAACTCCAATAAAATATATTTCTTATTTATTTAAGTTAAAACATAGCTTAAGCGACAGTTTGCTTTATTTCTGTATGATGAGTTCTTAAATGATAGTTTAAACCACTTTTTTGTTTAAATTTCTTTGGGCAAAGGAGACATTCGTATGGTTTTTCACCTGTGTGTGTTCTTATGTGTTTCTTTAAATCAGCGTTTTGAATGAATTTCCTTTGACAAATATGACATTCGTATGGTTTTTCACCTGTGTGTGTTCTTATGTGTGTATTTAAATGAGCGATTTGACTGAACTTTCTTTGACAAATATGACATTCGTATGGTTTTTCACCTGTGTGTGTTCTCATGTGTCTATTGAAACTACTGTTTGTACTAAATTTCCTTTGACAAATATGACATTCGTATGGTTTATCACCTGTGTGTGTTCTTATGTGACTATTTAAATCAGCGTTTCGACTGAATTTTCTTTGACAAATATGACATTCGTATGGTTTTTCACCTGTGTGTTTTTTAAGATGCGTGTTTAAATTGTTTTTCATATTAGTCATATACTGACATTGACTACAACAATGTATCTTTTCTTTAGTATCGTGGAAACGTAAATGAACAATTAAGTGTTTTTTTCTTACAGTTTCATAATTACATATATTACAAATGTATTTATTATTCGGAACTAAAAAGTTGCTGTCATGTTTTTTGTCATTTGGTTTATCATTTATTTGTATTTTCGAAGTTTTTGGAAGTTCTAAGTTTATATTATTTGCTGATTTAGTTTCATTTAGTGTTAATGTTTCATTTCGGTTATGTATTTTTGGATTATTTGTAACATGTGGTTCTGTAAGATTATTGTTAGAATTAATTAAAAAAAGAATCTTTCTGTATTTTTTTCGGAGGCTCATACTTTTTTACCTCCTTACTATTTTTAGGTATTTTATTTAATTCATTTGAGTCTTTATTGGATTTATTTAATGCACTTGTTTTTAAAATAATTTCATTACTTTCCTTTGGCTTATTTTCTAGTATTAGATTTGGTTTTTCAGGAACATCTTCTTTACTGACTTTTACTACTTCATTCGCTTTTTCTTTGTTTGGCAGTTTCAGAGGATTAAAGGCACCTGAAACGTTCTTGTTATTACACAATAATAATCTAAAGGAAGTATTTATAATTTCAAACTTATGACCACACGACTGAAGTAAAACTTCTTTAGCTCCATCTAACTTATATCTCCATCTCAACTTCCGTTCGCCTCGCTCAATCACACTTTTCGTAACGCCCTCGTCACGCATTCACCAGCTTACTAACCAAGTCAGACGTGCGTAAAGAAGTTTTACTTAAAAAAATTAACTATTAAAACAATCTTTTTTTTTCAGCCTGTAATATCCCACTGTTGGGCATAGGCCTCTTCCTCCATGTAGGGGAAGGGTCGGAGCTTAATCCACCACGCTGCTCCAATGCGGGTTGGCGGACATATTCCCTACTATGAGTAACGATCGCTATCAGGTGTACATGATAACAACCGGGACCGACGGCTTAACGTGCTCTCCGAGGCACGGTGGGGAGACCCACAAGGACTGCACAAACACCCAGACCACGGCAAGCATCTGCATGGCCAATACAAATGTTTGTCATGTGCGGGGATCGAACCCGCAACCGCCAGCGCAACAGACACAATCCAGTGCTGTGACCGTTGCGCCAACGCGGCGTCTTAAAAAAAACAATCTTACTAATATGATACACGCGAGTTTGTGTGAATATTCTTAATACCTGTATTGAACTTCCTAAGTTTCTTATTTTTCACACTATCCTGCTTGGTCTCCGAATGTATCTTCAAGCTTATATTCTTAAGAGGGACATCATCATCTGATATATCTTTGACATCTTCGTATGCCCTTAGTCCATCTATAGAATATGTTTCTTTAGACCCCGTAGAAATGTTTTGGTCTATTTGATCCTCTTCTGAAAAAAGAATTTATTTATTTGTCAACTGATTGAAAACAGAATTATTATGATTGGGTTTTAGTGTCTTAACTTGAATACTGTAAATATTTTTTGATCATACAGATATTAATTTCAAAGTTTAACAATTTTTTTGGTCTAAGATTTGAAACTAAATCGATCTTCACCGAGCTGATAATAGAATGAAACATACTTTATAATAAATTTAGTATATTATATAATATATTAATAAAATCGGCCAAGTGCGAGTCGGACGAAGGGTTCCGTCACATTACTCAACTATATCTTAATATCTTTGCTAGTTTACGCGGCGTTCGCGTGGAAAGCGCCCAGTTGGCGAGATTGTTTGCGACCTCTTCAACATTTATCGCCGTATTTCTGTTAATTTACATCAAAGCATAATAAATTATATACCTAGACCTTCCTCAAGAATCACTCTTTCTATTGTTGAAAACCGTATAAAAATCCGTTTGGTAGTTTTCGAGTTTATCGCGTTCAGTAGCGCAATTTTCGTAAAAAGGGGTACAAAGCTTTTGCTTCACGTATTAATTTATAGATGTGACATCAGACTAGGTTAGGGGAGGGGGTCTCCTTAGTGTGACCAGATGTAAATGTGACCAAGTGGGGTCAAAAATTGTGAAATTCGTGTGACGTAATTTATGAATGGTCCCCAAGCAGTTTTTGAGTTATTCTTAGCAATGTGTATTGTACTATACTTGACAATATACATTGAAGTTGGTTTGTTTCGTTAGAGAACAAATTCTATAAGTATTTATTTTCTAGGCAACCTGTGCCCACTTCGTTGGGTGTTAATTATTATTTATGTGATGCAAATATATATAGTAGTTTTCATCTCACTCAAATTTCTCCGACTTGATTTACATATACTTACCATTATTTTCAACTGAATTTTTTGTTCAATAACAATAAAATATAGCCTATATCACTCCTGAAATAGTGTCGCTTTCTGTGAGTGAAAGAATTTTCATGATCGGATCAGTATTTTCGAAGATTACCCCCTACAAACAAACAAAGTTAAAAGCTTTACCTCTTTATAATATTTGTATAGAAGTATAGATTTAATTACATACCAATTTGATCGGCGACGGCATTTATCCCGTTATCCCAATCGTCTTTTAATTCTTCTTTTATCTTAGCAGACTCTTCTTTTATATCATTTTCCACAGGATGTAGAGATATGTTGATAGTCGATATCGATGATACAGACAGCGTGAATGTCTGTACACATTCTATCTTATCAATCTGGAAATATTATTTGATTGATTGATTGAATTATCTATACTAATATATAAAGCTGAAGAGTTTGTTTGTTTGTTTGTTTGTTTGTTTGAACGCGGTAATCTCTGGTTCTACTGGGCCGATTTGAAAAATTCTTTCAGTGTTAGATAGCCCATTTATCGAGGAAGGCTATAGGCTATGTATCATCACGCTAAGACCAATAGGAGCGGAGTCCACGCCGACGAAGTCGCGCGCAGAAGCTAGTCTTATATATAAAATTCTTGTGTCACAACGTTAGTTACCATACTCCTTCGAAACGGCTGGACCGATTTTTGTAAAATATATTTTGCATATCGGGTAGGTCGGAGAATTGGCCAACATCTATTTTTCATACTCCTAAGTTATGAGCCCAGGGGGGCTGGATTAAGGGGGCTAATAACATATATGGCAAAACAATGTTTGCGGGGCCAGCTAGTACAAATTTTGTTGTAATACTGTAAGTCTTAGGGTTAAGAGGAAAGGATACTGAATAGACTTTTGAAAAATAGGTATTTGAATAAAATATTCCTGTTTCACTGACTATTGCTGTTAGCCGCTACCGCGCCTCCCGCAAGCCCCGCACTGCTTTGTCTATGTGTGAGTGGCGTGGTGTTAGTGTGCGTGTGCATTTCACCCGCGCTTCGCGTCATGCTATTTTTCTGTATTTTACTTGTTTCATTTGATTAGCCCGTTGGCGCAGTTTGTGGTGGCCCTGCTTTCTGTTCCGCGGGTTGCGGGTTCGTTTCCTGCCCGAGTCTGGGTGTAATATTTGTATTTATATACACATTTATGTGTATTATTTCTATGTATATTTATAAAAATATACATATATACATATAGTTATAACAGTCGGCTATTACCTGTAACACAAGCATTAAGTTGCTTACCATAGGAACAGACGACCGCATTTTTACATATTTATTTATTTTTATTTATTTAATTTTTTCTGCTTCGTTCTTCTGTTACTCGGCTTACTTTTATTGGATTTCGTAAACTACTTAGTACTTATTATTTTGAATTATTGTTTGTTAATTCATTGGATTGTTATCTACATAACTGTATTTTGGTAAGTAATTATTGAAATACTTAGGTATTTTATTTATGAATTAGGTATGTAATTACATGGTTGAGGTGTATGTAAGAATGGGTGTTGAGATACATACATATAGTGTACATGATAAATGTATTGTAGCCATACATACATAGTAATTAATATGTTTGTCTTAGTATAATAATAATAATATACTTTGTTGTACATTTAGATAAAGAACAAAATTTACATTACAAGCAATTATAGTCACAAATTGTACAACCAGGCGATCTTATTGCTAAAAAGCAATCTCTTCCAGACAACCTGATAATGAAATGGATATCGCTTTTCAGATGGGCAGGTGGTATATAAATATAAATACATAAGCAAAAAAGAATACATAACAATCATACATAGGTACATACACACATACGTACGCAACAAAATAAGTATAATAATAATAATAGTATACATATAAGTTGTAATGTCTCATGTTTGTCGCGGTTATACGTAACACATGCATTGGGACGATATAAAAATGTTTAAAAATAGTAATAAAAAAAAACAAATGAGATGCTGGTGACATATACATATTATAAATTACTAGCTTCTGCGCACGACTTCGTCGGCGTGGACTCCGCTTCTATTGGTCTAAGCATGATGATACATAGCCTATAGCCTTCCTCGATAAATGGGCTATCTAACACTGAAAGAATTTTTCAAATCGGACCAGTAGATCCTGAGATTAGCGCGTTCAAACAAACAAACAAACAAACAAACTCTTCCACTTTATTATATTAGTATAGACTATTTTATTGATGTCTTTTTAGTTAGGCAAATTACGTAATAATACCTAATAATAAGCGCTTTATTTGCGAAACACACTGAAATACAAATGATGAACATAAGATAAAAATTAGTATACTTATTACAAAAAAAAACATCAAACTAAATGTGGAAGAACAAACTATAAATAAAAAGAAATAATAATAATAAAAAAAAAATTGAAACAACTGAACTCAGAACTAACAATAAAGACATTAAAAATAATAGTTTATACTAATATAATAAAGCTGAAGAGTTTGTTTGTTTGTTTGTTTGTTTGAACGCGCTAATCTCAGGATCTACTGGTCCGATTTGAAAAATTCTTTCAGTGTTAGATAGCCCATTTATCGAGGAAGGCTATAGGCTATATATCATCACGCTAAGACCAATAGGAGGGGAGTCCACGCCGACGAAGTCGCGCGCAGAAGCTAGTCACTAATAAAGGTGGCAGTGTGTCTCACAAAAAGATAAGTCCTTGGCTTCAGTTAGGGATAAACCCTAACACAGATTTTCAGGACCACCTATTCATTTTTTATTTAATTATTTTGTGGTTGATAAATAATTTTTAACCGATGAAGAAAAACAGAGGAGGTTCTAAAGTCGCCACGTATATTTTTTTATATGTTTGACCATGCATAACTCATTACAGAGTAGTCCGAATTTAATTTAAAAAAATATTGGAAAGGCTATAACGAAGTTACTGCTGGTTATTTTGTGGAGCCCTAAAGGAATCATTTACCAAAAAATTGGTAATTGTGTTTGCTCGCAAACGAAACAAAACCGACTTCAATTACATCGACAAGTAATAGAACGTAATAAGACGAAACAATAGTCAAGTAAATACGCGCTATTAAAGATTACTCAAAAAGTTGTAATCAGATCTCGATCTAATTTAAACAAGACTAAATGACAAGTATTAGCTTTCGATTAAAATAAGAATCATCAAAATCGGTACACCGAGTAAAAAGTTATGCGGTATAATACAACGTAGGTCGACGAAAAAGTAGTCAAGTAAATACGCATTATTAGATACTAGCTGCTGCTCGCGACGTCGTCTGCGTGCGTTCACTGCTCGTTCCCCGTAGGTGATAGCGTGATAATATGTAGCCTATGTTCTGACCCGACTTCTTAATAATATTCGTGCCAAATTTGAAGTAAATCCATGCAGTACTTTTTGAGTTTATCCCGGACATACATACAGACAAACAGACAAACAGACAAAAATTCTAAAAACTATATTTTTGGCTTCGGTATCGATTGTAGATCACACTCCAAGTATTCTTTTAAAAAAATATTCAATGTACAGTTTTGACTTTCCTACCATTTTATTATATGTATAGATAACTCTAAAAGTACTTGTGAGATCTCAATTAAATTAAAATGGGACCATATGACACGCAACACCTTTCAATTAAAACAAAATTGATTGAAATCGGTCCACCCAGTCAAAAGTTCTGAGAACATACATTAAAAAAAATACAGTCAAATTGAGAACCTCCTCCTTTTTTAAAAGTCGGTTAAAATGAAAGATGCTTTCTGGAATTTAATAGAACCAATATTAGAAAAATTTTACTATGATTGCCTTAAGGGAAAGGAAAGGAAATAATTAAATAACTCTTTACCTACTTGAACTGAATAAAATAATGCTTCTTATTTTGAAATTTTGTAGCTTTATTTAGTTAACCTACTCTTCCTAGTGTCTGTCCGTCAGTCGTTCTACAGTATCCTTCGTTTGCCTCAGTAATAAGACTACCGTTAGCCAAAATTATAGTCAAAGCAAAAACATAAACAACATAATTATTTAAACTATTTACCATAATTATCATTTTTATTTGTTAGAGAAACCCTAGCCCTACCCTACCAGTAGTGTGTTTGTACCAGTTCTGGCTCACGAGCCAGAACTGGTACAAACGGTCGGTCCTCTGATCGAGTGATCCTAAAAAAAAAAAAAAAAAAAAAAAAAAAAAAAAAAAAAAAAAAAAAAAAAAAAAAAAAAAAAAAAAAAAAAAAAAAAAAAGGTTTTGGGGTCATCTAAATCGATTGCACGCATCCATTTTGTGCTAACTCTAACGATTCGCGACTTAGGTTTCTACATTTGCAAACTCCAGTACCCTTAATTACCTCTATTGTCCGCTTATCTATCGTTCCTCGAGCATCGTCGCTATTGTGCTCCATCCATTGTTTCTCGAAAAAGGTCGTTGCCGCTCTTATCTGTTTCTAATGATGCACCTTGCTTATCTGTGCTATTGTATTATATTATTATCATTCTTTGTTATTCTCAATGTATATATATAAAAATAAATAAAATTGGAGTGTCTGTTTGTAATATTAAAATAACCGTGTTTTACTAAACTCATATGTATGCATACTCAGTACATATACCAAAATATTTATTTATAATTTTTGTGTGTCTGTCACTGAACAGTAACTATTTTGTAAAGCTCCACGCGGATGAAGTCGCAGGCACAGCTAGTCATAAATAAAACTCATACTTTTTTTTGTTACAATTTTTATTTCCAAAATGTTATTGCTGATTATGTATAAAATAGGAGCGAAACATCTCATCCACTAAAATATCGTTGTACAATGTGTTCCCTGTAAAAATGCTCGTAAAACTGTGCATTGAACATCCCCGAAACTTATACAGCAAATACATTAAACAATATTCGCCACAAACTGAAGTCCACTCATTCTGAATCATATCAACATTCCAGTCCCATCTTTTACAATTCCTTTTTAAAAACTCTAGATGATATCGTGCAGGTGATCGTCCGTATGAATCAAAATATTGACCGATGCCATTCGTATCGATATGTAAAGCTATCCAATGTGAGCCTGGTTTATCATCTGTATCTAAATTGCATATTATATACGTTGGTACGTGGGTATACATGGGCAGTCTATTAGCAGCATAAACATTATTTTCTAGACTGGGGTGAATCTTTTTCAGATGTTGTTGTACATCTAGTGTATCCATGATATTACTGCTATTAGTAGATTATTACTGTACCAATCTATTCAATGGTTAACATAGGAATGATTAATTATATTGATTTCTAAATATTAAATCATATTCCTTAGTGATAATTTGTATGATTCATCAGCGTAGCGCGTCTCGTCGTGTCGTCAATACGAAACATACTTTCTAAATATTAAATCACATTCCTTAGTGATAATTTGTATGATTCATCAGTGTAGTGCGTCTCGTCAATACGAAAGAATGCGAGATAAGCTTGTTGACTCATAAAGTTACATCAGTTTCACTGTGGAAATACCTTAGATAAGATATATCCTATCGGTGCTTTATAAGGGCGAGCAGCTGCCATTATGGAATCAGTGTATAGTCGTTTGACCGCAGTGGATCTACCAATACTACGTTTGTATTACTTCAACGCTTCAATGGACCCGGACGTAAGTGTTTATTCTCTTGACAAACTTACTTTTCTTTCTGTTGTTTTCTTACGTGTGTGTGATTAAGTGTAAACAAATTGATATTAACATGATAACTGTGTTGTTGCAGAAATCATTCAACTTCAATGAAAATACCTATAAATATTACTACTCGCCACTCTCCCCTCAAGAAGAGAGTGATAACATCGTCATTAATAATGGTGAAAAAAGAAAATCGCAATCGATTGATCATTTTTTTGAAGCTCAATCAAAAATAAGAAAGAGGAAGCTGTTATCGTCAACCGTAGCACGAGCCGCTAGAGATGGTGTATCATACATTTCTACTAATTCCGACGACGGAGATCAAGCGACGCATCTCATAAAAATTGAAATATACGATATGAAGAAGCTATGCAAGATTCCAACTACTGATCATTGGAAACATGCTTCCACGAGGATTAAATATTATGTGAAGAATAATGAGGATAGCATCTACGACAACACAAACACCCTCGTATACAATATTACGAAGACAATAGCAGAAAGTGAAAAAGTTAAAAAATACTTTTTTAACAATGACAGTCATTAGCTGATCATTAGTGAATTCTGTTTACTTAAACATTCCTTAGTGATAATTTGTATGATTCATCAGTGTAGTGCGTCTCGTCAATACGAAAGAATGCGAGATAAGTGAAAAAGTTAAAAAATACTTTTTTAACAATGACAGTCATTAGCTGATCATTAGTGAATTCTGTTTACTTAAATTACTTCATTCATGTGTGATTCTGTTTACTTAAATTACTTCTGTATGATTTTGTATAAGGTTTAATAGGGGTTTATAAAGAAATAAAAAATAATATATTACATATAATTTGTTTTATTTAATTTATAATTTTTACATACACAAAAAAATGCATTACACATAAATCTAACACACATTATAACTTTAACTACTATAGTCTACATTAACATTTCTGTTTTTATCTATTTCAATAATATTATCAAACTCAGCATAAACTATACAGTTAATTGTTTGTATTAGTGCGGATTCAAATCGTACTTCTAATCTTACACTACCATGCTTTATGAGATTCCAATGAGTTGATGAGTTAGCTGATAAATCAGGAGTTAAGTCAAATGCTAATAGACAGTAACCTTTGGCATACTGTTCACAAGAGATTCCATTTCCTTCATTAAGAAAGTGAATACCAGTTCCCGAGAATAGAGTATGATATGTTGATGTAAATATACTACTATTAAAAGATGGTTGCAAAGCTTTTGAAGGTATTTGTTGACCATCAATATATAAGCTGAAAGAATTAATACCATAGTTTTCAAAGTTAAATGGATTTTTAGTAAGGGAACCATTAAATGCAGAATTGTTCACAAATCCAATTATACACCTTTTGGGTACCTGTCCTAGGAATATATTATCAAGAGTTTTTCCTTGAACACCCGATGGAATTGTTAAAACTTTTACTTCGGCTCGAGTAATAGGATATTTAGCAGTAGTAGCAGCTAAAACTTTCTGATGTGCGAGTAATACACTTGGATTAATTCTTGCTCGTCGAACAATAAGAGTTGCATCCGTAATACAAACTTTGATCTTTACATCGCTTGATCCAGCAATTAAATTAAAACTATCTCTTGACCGAACTAATTTTACACTCATTTCAACACCATTAATTAAAAATTTATCTTGGTTGAAAATGTCACCATGAAGATGTCCAATCATTTCTATTTCCTTACTTTCACTAGCCAAATCCTGTCTTTTAACAAATCCTAAGTTTTTATCATCTGTAGAATCCATTTTTCCTGATGTATCCTCATACCAAAGACTACAAGTAAGGTGAGATTGTTTAGCAGCAGGAGCATAGTTTAAAAGGGTTTCTATGTATGCTCGATATGCATAGGTATTATTAGGTGGTGATACAAGTTTTTGGTTTAAATAAACATCAAGTTGACTAAAAAGTGAATGCATCCAATTATTTACAGGTGCTACTACTGTGGTCGATGTCAATTTAGTTGAATCTTGATTTAATACTTTTGCCTTTATGTGGAGTAATGTATGAGACAAATCTATGTAGTCATCGCCTGTCCCAGGAACTTGAAACTCTATAGGTCCATCATCAGCAAGAGACGAAATTGGTTTATAGTGAATCCACAATCCATTTTCAATGCTTGTTTGTGTAGACGGTAGTGCAAACAAATCTAATTCTGACTTAGCACACTCACAAGAATTATTATGAAGGAAAGACATATTTAATTTGAAAATATATCTTTGATATTTTTTGGATTTATACCAAGTTTTTTAGCGGTTTTCACTTTAGCAGTTAATGGTGGAATGAGCGAGGTCAATCGTTTTCTTTTAGTTATATACCCAGAACCTGTCATGTTTAATCGATCAATTTTGCCATCAACCTTTCGTTTTAAATTCGTACTAACTTGCTTTAGACGATCTTTTATTGATGCTTCCATAGGACGCGCTTGAATCATATCCGATAAAAGTCCTACTCCAGCGTTTAATGCTTCTTTACCAACCACTCGAGCCCCACTTGAAAGTAAAGGTAAAACTGATCTAAATAACCCCCCTAAGAAGCTTCCAATACCATGACCACGTTGGTATGGTGAACCCTTATAAATTACTCCTACCCCCGAACCAGCTTGATGTGTATAATAATTTTCATATGGACATATATGATGATCACGAAGAGAATTCATTATCACAATTTTCGGAAATGTAGTTTAACACACACGGTTCCAAACTGGAATGGTATTTTCTGTCCTGTGCTCGATCTTATAACTATTTCCAGCGTATCGAACTCTCTTCGCATAACAGGTAAGTAGTGAGGTGGAGAGAAAACGTGCATTTTATTTGCTCCATAAATGTATTTTGAAGGATCTAATGAAATTACTCTTAGCAAGGGAGTCATAACATCACCCACAATCTGAGGATCGATAATGTCGCAATATAGAAATAGTTGAGATGGTAACCCTAAGTGTAAATTAGCAGGACACTTTCCGAAATTTCTGTCTAGGAGATTTTTATTTGGTTCATAACCTAGTTGTAAACTTAATTTGGGTGATAATGTTATAGATGTTATATTTTTATCCAAAGCAGAAACAGAAACAAATTTTGTTATTTCATCATAACGAAATTTTATGCTCTCTCCGATACCACTTAATGCTTTTAAAATATGCTCAACGTTAGCATAGCTGGTAGCTGGAATATGTTTTTTGTAGTGCACTGTGGATGGTTTATCTTCACTAGGCATTATCATGGATTTTGTAATGTATATAACATTTTCATGATCTTGAACAGTAAACATGGTACATGGATATTGAAACTCAACAACTCCAACCGACCATTCACCTTCTAATTTTATAACTTTTGGTAATTTCGTTGAAAAATTTGTGGTCTTGTTATCAGGAAAGTATTCCATTGAACTATTGCTGAGCAATGTTAAATAAAAACTTTCTTTATTCATATTTCTTTTAAACTAGAAGCTAAAATCCAACTGTTAAATTTATTTGGATAACCTCTCCACTTCACTAATACTTCTTTTCTGTTACCTGAATAACGAGTGTCAATTATTTTATCTATTTTATATTGTGAGGTGGGGTTGTAAGTGATTTTCTGTAATTCCCTTTCATAAAAAGTACCAACTATTGGTTCATTTTGTAAATCTGTTATTGTATAAACAACCCATGGAGATCTATCAATTATTGAAGATATAATAAATATTTCATCACTCCAGTTTGATTCATATCCTTTTTGGAAAACATGTTTATATTTAGTTATTCGAACATAATCACCCACATTGAAATTTGGTTTTTGAAAGTTGATTTTGGAAAGTTTGTTTGATCGTCTATCATAAAGATTAGTCCAAACCGTCATAATATTGTTGGAATTCACATCACATGGACACATCTTAATACTAGAGTGAAAGCTGTGATTATAAGAATATATTAAATCTTGTAAAACATCTATATATCTATAAGTATTATTATGAGTGAAATAACGCCACATTTTCATTTTTAGAGTTCTTTGAAATCGTTCAACAATACTGGCCTTAATATCAGGATTGTTAGTGGTATAGTAATTAATCTTTTTGGATTTAAAGTATTTTTGTACATCTTTTGAAACAAATTCTGTACCTTTATCAGATTGTATGTGAGTAGGTGTTAAATTACTTTCAGTAAATATACTTTCAAAACATTCTTTAATAGTTTCTGAGTTTTTCTTTTTCATTGATCTTGCAAAAGCATATTTACTAAATACATCAATAACACAAAGTATATAGTTGAAACCATCATTATATTGAGAATAAGTTCGCATATCACTTAAATCAGCTTGCCACAATTCATTAATATTTGATAGAATGTACCTATTACGTGGGAATTTTTTTTGAATGGGTTTATGTAATGTGTATGTTTCTTGTGATTGTAACCATTCCTTTACTTGCTTTTTATCCATTTTACCATTCATGGCTTTCGATAATTTATCAATACTACCAAAACCAGCGGGGTTAGATGGATCATAATAAATCCTGTTAATTTCTTCTAGTACGGGGTCCATTTTTCCCAATCAAACTTTTTACGTATTTTAGATATAGATTTTTTATCTCGACTTCCCGGTGTAGAAAACTCTATTTTAGTTTCAGATTTTTTATCTCCACTTCTTGGTGTAGAAAACTCTTGAACTTCAGTCTCAGAGGATTTGTTTAGATCTTTTACTTGAAGCCGGTTAATAAACTCACATCTCTTTGGATTTCCAATATAAGTAAGTGGTACTTTAATATCTTTTAATGCTTTAGCAAATCTATCCCACCCTATCGGATCACTTCTTTTTAAGGGTCTTAGTGAATCATTTATTAAATCAACAATATTACTTCCAGGAATTTTTTCATTATCAATTATGACTGTGCCTTCATTATCCCAATTTATTTTACTTTTACTTGTTTCAACTAAGTTTAATAATAACTCACCTTTTTTATTATAAGTTTTTGGTATTAAACTGAGTATTTGAGCTGTTGTATAAAGTGGTTTTGTATCATTTTCTTTACTTTTAATGGAACGATTCTCTTCCAACAAAGATTCAGCATCAACTGAACTTTTTAAATCTCTATCTTTATTTTTAAATCCAATTTTAGACTCATTTGAATCTTCATTAGATGTATCAGAATAAATTGGTAATCTGAGTGGTTGACGATCCTCTTCGGCAAAGTGAAGATATCTTTGTAGTGTTTGTAAATATAACATCCACTTCTTTCGGTCTTCTATCTTACTATTCATAATATTTTGCATTTCCATATCTAATCGAGACAAATTACTATTAACCTTATTTTCTTGTTTTAATTTTTCAATCAATCCAGGTTCAATTAGTATCATTTTCTTTGCATTTTCCATGTTAACTGACTAGTCCACTTACTAATCCACTCAATATTGCACCTAATATTACTGGTAAGAAAGCTCCTCCTTTTTGTATAATTATGTTTTTTCTTATTTTATGTTTACACTTACGCACCAATTTACGGAGTATATTTTTATGTTTATTCAATTTTTGTTTATCTTGATCTTTAAGAGGTACCTTTCCTTGTAAAACGTTATGAATACATTCACAAATACAATTTATTTCTTCTTCGTCACACGTTTTAAGTAATGCTCTTTGATATTTTGGTTTAAGCGTATGCAAAGCGTTTAGCAAATGCTTATGCGTTGTGACTCGACGATGCATCATTTAGAAATGATTTGAATTGTTTGATTCTTGGTGTATTTAAACTCTTTTGTGGGGACGTAGACTGTACAGAAACCATTAAATGGGAAGACATTTGACTTGATACGACAAAAATCATTGGTATTCTGTTTTAAATCTACCATTAAATATCCATGAGCTTCTAGAGTTGCATCCCTGTAGGCATCTTCAATGAACTTTGGGTTATCCGGTGACACTTGTCGTGCTAAATATCTTATTTGAGTTTTATCTCTAGGATTTTTAAAATATATTATATAACTTGAGTTTAAAGAAATATCTCTTTGACCTTTACCCTGATGAAATAAATTTTGTGTTAAATAAAATACACTAAGATTCCTGTGATGACTACCTTTTGTAAATATATCCACAATTCTTCCATCAGACTCTCTCATCAGATCATCAATAATAACAAGATGTGGGTTTTCACCATCAAACATATTAAGATTTGGAATTCCTTGATGATAGTTAACATTTGGTAAATTATATAAAGGTTGCATTTCATCAAAGCACCATGTGATCTGATTAAAATCACAATTACATATTTCTGTAACTGATTTTATGAAATTTGTTACAAAATTTGACTTCCCACATCCACTTGGTCCTGCTACAATAGCAGTAAACGGATGGATAAAGTGAAACATTACACACGTCTAAGGTTCTAGGGGGTGAAATAAAAAATGAAAGTTTTGGTTTAAACAATTAATATATATAAAACAGAATGATTTGTATATTATTTCTAACACAATTAGTACATGAGAATTTTAAACAATTATCTTAAGTTATATACAATCAAACAATTATTAAATATGTAATAAACTCTATGTCACATTATTTACAATCAGTACAAACTACATAATTTTATGATCAGTACAAATTTTATTTACACACACAGACATAAAAGTAAAAACTATTAACATTTAGCACAATTTATAATGACCCCAAGCTAATGTTTCAATATTGTTATCTAAAATATGCCTCTTTGTGTCATTATACGATAAACCAATCTTATTTAATTTTTGTGTAAAAATTGTGTGTTTAATTGATTTAAATCTAAGCATACTATAATATTGCACTTTTTTATTAAATAGAGAAGACTTATAACTATTCATTGTCATCTTTTTAGTGATACATTTATTTACTCCTTTTGCCTTGGCTATAGTCTTATTCTCTAAGTTAAAAGCGTACATTTTAGATCTTAAACCCACAAATTCTTTCATGATTTTACCATTATTTTCATCTTTGAAAAAACCTAACTTCTTTTTATTTAATTTTGGATAATCAAAAATATTATTTGTATCATAATCTGAGGTATCAAAGTATGAGGAAAGGTCAGGCTTTATATCAATGTAAAAATCATCTGTAAATATATGATATATTAAACTATCCGTATCTGTATACAATAATTTGATATGACTAAACTTTTTAATCATATAGTTATAATGAAAATCATACATTAATGTTTTTGAAATATCTAAAATACAAAACCCTAAATAAATTGGTTTGTTATATATTAACTTAGTCTTTCGCAACTGAACTGCAACAAGGTCTTCCGAAAATATTGAAACACTATGAAATTGTGGTTTAGCGATTAGATCTTGAGCACCTAAAGCTTTACCCTGGTTCTCCCAGTGTGTAACTAATTTTACGTTAACTCTTTTTTCAATATTCTCCATAGTCTTACCGAAGATTGAATTATTCATTAACTTATAAAAATCTTTTTCAAAATCTGATTTTGCTAACGTTCTGAATTTTGTATTTAGATCTATGTACATTTTCAACCAGGGAGACTGTTTAAATTCTAATACTCTATGAATTTTAGTTAATTTAACCCCCATTTCTATGCACTGCTTTAAATTTCTGTAATGAATTACATATTTAACTTTATTATTTAAATTTGGCACTAGTTTATTCTCATTAGTATTGCCTACACAAATGTTTTCTGGGCATAAAGGAAAGTCCGAATGTAAATCATGAAGCTCATCTGGATATTCCAAATCAACTTCTAAAATGAAACCGAAGTCCGATGTCTCAGACACATTAAAATCTGTTTTCGGATTTACCCATTCAAATCCACCAGTAGGAAGATATTGAGACATAGCCCAACCATACAAATTGTTAGCGTCAAAATATGTGATATATGAATTTGGTTTCCCTGCATCATAATCCTCCATGTATTTGTTATTAGCTCTAGCATAACGATTACTACATTGAGATACACCACCCCTGATACCTGATCTAATAAATGCAATTTTCTCATAATCTGTTAAAAGTTCTAATTCTATTTTTGTATATTTGAGCATTGCATCCCAACTTAATCCTGGGGCTGTGTAATAATGGGTAGGGTCTAAATCATAAGTATTAATGCATAGCATTCTAAAGTTTTCAAATACATCGGATAAAAGTAAAACGTCTGTTTTTAAATACAAGTTTGAATAATCTAACATATTACAACAACCAAAGTGTTCCCAAACATCTTTAGCATGATTGTAATCATCATTTGAAATATGTGAATCTGTGAGTGAGCTATAAAAATTTTTTTGTTCAGGGAGCGACGTTAGGTTTAAACTATCATAATTAGTCATAAATTCATATGGATAAACCCCTTTCCGTTTTAAACGAATGAAATCTTCATCACTTGGAAAACTTCTACGTAATTCTTGAAATTGATCATTACTGAGATTTTTGGCTAATTCTTCTAATTTACATGGTAAAAACTTAAATGAATCTACGAATCTCAATATAATTTCATGGTTATTTATTTTTATTTTTTTGGAAAAGGATATATATTTTTCTTTATTTTGAGGGATAACTTCGACTTCACCATCACAAAAGTTTAATGCATGAACAATAAAATGAGCATCATAGTGACTAAGGTTGTGTAAAAATATTGGTATATGACGTGGTGTTTTGAACTTCGAGATACATGATTCATGAGCAACACCTATAAAACTACCAGTGTAATAATCAAAATCATAAAAAAGTTCTGTTAACTCTGTTTCACAAATATGACAAATGGTTGCATTTGAAATATGACTTTTGTCTTGATTTGTAAGCGGAACTGGACATTTTTGAAGTCTATTTATTTCTTTTAAATTGTTAGATAAACTTTCCATAAACACTTGTGCACAGTTGGGTCCGCAATATGTTACATATTTTGATAATTTATTATCAAATGAACATTTTATATAATAACCAAAACTATGCACTTCATGTTTCTGAATATTATGCGTGAAAGGTTTGGATGGATCGTTAGAACATGATTCTATTGGTTTTAAAAATGCTTCAAAATCAGCATAAATCACGAATGGTATCTTTAACTTCTTTTCATAACTATCAAATTTAATTTTATCATTTGAAATAGGTTGACCAAACCAATTCTTTTTTAAAGTTTCACTGTTTGGTAATTCTGTACAAATGTGTGCACAATCGTATTGTTCATGGTTATTTAACCTTTCCCGAGATGGAAAATGAAGTAGACATGCTTCACAAATGTACATGATGTGACCATCTTTTGAAATTTGTTTACTGACTAACCGCGATAAATTTTTTATGTAACAATAATGATTTTTCATATCCTTAGAAAGAAATAATAAATTTATATGTCTAGCTTTACGACACTTTGTTAAAAATAATGGGCCTACGATAGAATTACACCGTTTTTCTTTAATATATTCTAATCCAAAAACGTTAATACTAATATCATTTAATTTCTCTACTTTTGCTATGTCAGAAATTTTAACTGGAAAGGAAATACCATCAAATTTAAGCTTATTTACATGTTTAACGTACGATGATACTCGATCCGCGTTTTTGTTTACTGGATATAACGCTGAGAGTAACGCCCATTTAAAACAAAAATAATCTTTGTTTTTTACATTTATAACAGCTTTTTTTAATTTGATATCAATGGGCAGATCTAAGTATGAAGTACCGCGTAGGGGGTTGAATTTATTAACATTCATGTCTATAGATTTTATGTTTTTTAGACTCCATCCACTATCTTTTTTTTCAAATGCACTAATTTTACTAGTAATTGTATCATTTAAAGATGAAAGAAAAATATTTAAGTCATCTCCTTGACAAATAATATAGTTAAATGTTTGAAAATCGAATGTATCATGAATATCTTTAGTTTGTTGAACAAAATCAGCATGCAATATGAAATTTACTTTAAAAATTATGTGTTGATGAATACACTCTTGTATTAAAAATAAAATATCATCCTTAATAGAATCTAAAAATAGTTCAGGGGTTTCAAAATTTACTCGTGTCGAATGATCTACTTTATTCTTGATTTTGTAAGTTAAAATTCTATTTCCAAAAGCAGATTCAATAACATTAACGTTTGATAAAGTATTATGGGAATTTAAAAGATTATTTTTGTGAACATTACTTTTAAAATGATTAGCTAAATACCTTTTTTTGATAAATATATGACACGTTAGACATTCCACTTGATTGTCGCTACCGACACTGTTCCCTGCAGAGGTAGATGCTCCTCCTTCAATTGTTGGTTTTTTTATGATCTTAAGTTCTTCGCTACTCGTTCGCTCCATACCTTTTCCAAGTTGTAGTGGTTGACTGTAAAAATGTTTAAATTTATAAAAAGACGATATAAGACAATGTGTAAATTATGATCGTAATTTATTTTACTTACATAAACTGTGTTTCAACCATTGCACAGTGATTATACAACTCAGCATCATATGATGAATCGTACAGTTCACCTTTCTCCATTTCATCACAAACTTTAGACAGCTCCTGATTCAATTCACTATTGAACAGTTCCATATTCTCTTCCATGGGTGTGGAAAAGAAAGCACTGGTGCATACTTCACTGAAGTTTTCCATCTTTATAGTAAAGAGAAAAATAGGTAGCCGAGTAAGTTACTGTTCAGTGTTGGTTCACCAACTGATACCCAATTTCGAATAATGTTCAATATTTATAGATTTACAAATGATTAGAAAAAGAATATAATGAGTACAAAGAAGTAATTTAAGTAAACAGAATTCACTAATGATCAGCTAATGACTGTCATTGTTAAAAAAGTATTTTTTAACTTTTTCACTTATCTCGCATTCTTTCGTATTGACGAGACGCACTACACTGATGAATCATACAAATTATCACTAAGGAATGTTTAAGTAAACAGAATTCACTAATGATCAGCTAATGACTGTCATTGTTAAAAAAGTATTTTTTAACTTTTTCACTTTCTGCTATTGTCTTCGTAATATTGTATACGAGGGTGTTTGTGTTGTCGTAGATGCTATCCTCATTATTCTTCACATAATATTTAATCCTCGTGGAAGCATGTTTCCAATGATCAGTAGTTGGAATCTTGCATAGCTTCTTCATATCGTATATTTCAATTTTTATGAGATGCGTCGCTTGATCTCCGTCGTCGGAATTAGTAGAAATGTATGATACACCATCTCTAGCGGCTCGTGCTACGGTTGACGATAACAGCTTCCTCTTTCTTATTTTTGATTGAGCTTCAAAAAAATGATCAATCGATTGCGATTTTCTTTTTTCACCATTATTAATGACGATGTTATCACTCTCTTCTTGAGGGGAGAGTGGCGAGTAGTAATATTTATAGGTATTTTCATTGAAGTTGAATGATTTCTGCAACAACACAGTTATCATGTTAATATCAATTTGTTTACACTTAATCACACACACGTAAGAAAACAACAGAAAGAAAAGTAAGTTTGTCAAGAGAATAAACACTTACGTCCGGGTCCATTGAAGCGTTGAAGTAATACAAACGTAGTATTGGTAGATCCACTGCGGTCAAACGACTATACACTGATTCCATAATGGCAGCTGCTCGCCCTTATAAAGCACCGATAGGATATATCTTATCTAAGGTATTTCCACAGTGAAACTGATGTAACTTTATGAGTCAACAAGCTTATCTCGCATTCTTTCGTATTGACGAGACGCACTACACTGATGAATCATACAAATTATCACTAAGGAATGTGATTTAATATTTAGAAAGTATGTTTCGTATTGACGACACGACGAGACGCGCTACGCTGATGAATCATACAAATTATCACTAAGGAATATGATTTAATATTTAGAAATCAATATAATTAATCATTCCTATGTTAACCATTGAATAGATTGGTACAGTAATAATCTACTAATAGCAGTAATATCATGGATACACTAGATGTACAACAACATCTGAAAAAGATTCACCCCAGTCTAGAAAATAATGTTTATGCTGCTAATAGACTGCCCATGTATACCCACGTACCAACGTATATAATATGCAATTTAGATACAGATGATAAACCAGGCTCACATTGGATAGCTTTACATATCGATACGAATGGCATCGGTCAATATTTTGATTCATACGGACGATCACCTGCACGATATCATCTAGAGTTTTTAAAAAGGAATTGTAAAAGATGGGACTGGAATGTTGATATGATTCAGAATGAGTGGACTTCAGTTTGTGGCGAATATTGTTTAATGTATTTGCTGTATAAGTTTCGGGGATGTTCAATGCACAGTTTTACGAGCATTTTTACAGGGAACACATTGTACAACGATATTTTAGTGGATGAGATGTTTCGCTCCTATTTTATACATAATCAGCAATAACATTTTGGAAATAAAAATTGTAACAAAAAAAAGTATGAGTTTTATTTATGACTAGCTGTGCCTGCGACTTCATCCGCGTGGAGCTTTACAAAATAGTTACTGTTCAGTGACAGACACACAAAAATTATAAATAAATATTTTGGTATATGTACTGAGTATGCATACATATGAGTTTAGTAAAACACGGTTATTTTAATATTACAAACAGACACTCCAATTTTATTTATTTTTATATATATATATACATTGAGAATAACAAAGAATGATAATAATATAATACAATAGCACAGATAAGCAAGGTGCATCATTAGAAACAGATAAGAGCGGCAACGACCTTTTTCGAGAAACAATGGATGGAGCACAATAGCGACGATGCTCGAGGAACGATAGATAAGCGGACAATAGAGGTAATTAAGGGTACTGGAGTTTGCAAATGTAGAAACCTAAGTCGCGAATCGTTAGAGTTAGCACAAAATGGATGCGTGCAATCGATTTAGATGACCCCAAAACCTTTTTTTTTTTTTTTTTTTTTTTTTTTTTTTTTTTTTTTTTTTTTTTTTTTTTAGGATCACTCGATCAGAGGACCGACCGTTTGTACCAGTTCTGGCTCGTGAGCCAGAACTGGTACAAACACACTACTCCTACCCCTACCCTTAGCCCAGGTTTGCACAATGTTACAATGAAAACCGCATCCAAATAAGGTTTTATTGTAGTTTATGAAAAGAGAGATTATTTAATTTTGTTAATACGAATTTTTGAAAATATCGACAAAATAATACATCACTAGTGTATCTATATAATTATCGACTATGAGGCATCACTTCGCTGGCGTGTATACGTACTGCTTTGACCCTTCCCTCCCCCAGACCTATCCCACAAACAGCAAGAAAGGGACAACTGCAGCTCAGACCGTTTTAGGTAGATAATTATTGACCAAAACATCATTTCGTAGTCGCCTGTTTTCTCCTCGAAACATGCCAACTTTTTTTTTATTTTTTTTAGGTAAATAAACAAAGCCTTCAGCTATGCCGCTCCGTTTTCTTTTTTTTGTAAATATGAATTATTATTTTTTTATGAGTGTCTGAAAATGTACAAAAAATTAGGCAATATTTCTAGTTTTTGAAGACTCCTACTACCTAATATAATAAGAATATGAAAAAAAACAAAACGTAGGGGCATGGTCATGGCAGGTAAAAGTTTTATTTTACAAAAATATTTGATCTAGTGTCATTATCCAGGGAGAAAACAGTCGAATACGTTTGTATGGAGAAAGAGCTGGTATCCTTTCCTCTTAAGAGCCATTTCACAATTTTTGGCTCTGCAAGTTTAGGTAAATATGGTCGAAGCGTACGAGATGCGCGGTCTAGTGCTATTGTTTGTCGCACTACACAACCAAAAAAAATCTTGATCTTTTTTAATGTACATTAAAAATTAATAACTATGTTGTAAAATGTTTTTTACAGAACTAATTTGATAAAAATTTCATGTATGTTATATAACAACAAACAATACATTGAAAATAAAAATCAATTTTATGAAACATTTTTTTTTTTAATGCGGTGTATCCACTATAACAACAGTCGCTTTGCGCGTGAGAGCGAAGCAGAGAATTGCGCAAAATTTGGCGTGGACCTTACCTCTAAGAGCGCTGGCGCTCGACTGATTTACCGGGTTTGATGCGTAGTATTTTACTAGCTGCTGCCCGCGACGTCGTCTGCGTGCGTTCACTGCTCGTTCCCCGTAGGTGATAGCGTGATAATATGTAGCCTATGTTCTGACCCGACTTCTTAATAATATTCCTGCCAAATTTGAAGTAAATCCATGCAGTACTTTTTGAGTTTATCCCGGACATACATTTGAAGAAATAAAGGTTCACTGCTCGTTCCCCGTAGGTGATAGCGTGATAATATATAGCCTATGTTCTGACCCGACTTCTTAACAATATTCGTGCCAAATTTGAAGTAAATCCATGCAGTACTTTTTGAGTTTATCCCGGACATACATACAGACAAACAGACAAACAGACAAACAGACAAAAATTCTAAAAACTATATTTTTGGCTTCGGTATCGATTGTAGATCACACCCCAAGTATTCTTTTAAAAAAATATTCAATGTACAGTTTTGACTTTTCTACCATTTTATTATATGTATAGATACTATCTTTTGATTTTTAATACAAAAGGTATTAAAAATAATTAAATATTTTAATAATTTTTTTTATGTTCCTAAATGATGTAAGTTTACTTTGGTATAGATAGTTCGTTAAAATTTCTTAGTTTTCTAAGAAAAATATCGCATTTAAAATTGTACTTATTTGTAAAAATTGTCCTTAGACTTTATTTTTTTACTAAGTAACATTATTAATAATCGATATTCTAGTACGAAACGTAGTAACGACATTATATGTCCGATCCTTTATGTATTTTTTTCAGTCAAATTTATTAATATTAATGATAGATATAGGAGTCTGAAATTTACTCTGCGATGATTTTTCAGTAAACTAATTGTGGGAGATTAATCACCACAAAGTAAATAAATAATATTTTGTAAATGTGTTAAGAAAAGTATCAAAACGAAGGATTGGTCTATTTTTTACATGTATTCAACAATATCAGAATATTACCTAGGATGGTAAATTAGGCGACTAAAATTTTAGATATTCGCGCGAAAACGTGAAATGGCTCTTAAGTGTTTATTAAAAAGAAATTACCATTAATAATAATTATAGTTGATAAAGATGTGTGGACTTGTGACGTTGTATTTCATGCAAGATATTACTAATTTTGTACTAAAACACAGTTTATAATTATATTGTTTTTAAAAGAGTATAACTGCAAAGTTTCTTGCCGATTCTTCTCTCCAGAATCTACATTCCGAATCGGTGGTAGCTTCACTTTTAAAAATTATAGTCTCTTTTAAAATTTTAATTTGTAAAATGACCATTCGAAAGTGCTTTTGAAGACTTCAAAATAAGAATTCAAAATAAAGTTATTTTGATTTGATTTGGTTACTGCATAACACTGGGTATGTTATCTAACTTATTTATGTACCTAATGTTAAAATTTAAATTTAGATAGAAATTTTTAAATTGTTAATTGATTTTGCTGTCATGGCTCTATAACTTTTTTTTAGGTAATTTTTGACACCTTAAATGTTTTAATTTAATTTTTTTTCAAATATACTGATGACAAAAATAAATAGTGAGTGTTAACATGAGTATCATAATAATATATATTAGTAACAGCTTAAAAAGCTTGTAATTGGCTTGATGTAAGTTTTCTAATCTTGAGAATATATAAAAATTATAACCGAACATTTACCTCGACTCCGCACCGAAGTGCATCTTTTAATAACTTGTCTGTTTCAACTGCTTGTTCAATTAATGTGTGACATTGTTTCAGTCGTTTCACGCATATATAACACAGACTGAATGTAGGTGGAGTTAAGCTGAAAAATAAACAATTTTTTTACAAAAAAAGTGTGTGTGTACTTATGTACGCATGTAAGAAGTTATACTTCATTGGCTAACCAACTTTACATTGCTAACTTCTTCTTCGTTGACCAGCTAACTTCAGGATGTCGGTTTTTTATGGCGGTGTGCGCGCGCATCGTAAAAATTTACTCTCATCATATTTCCCTAACACTCCAAAAGAAGTATAACTTCAAAAAAATTTGTTTGGTTCAAATAGAATTTGCCGACTTAGATTAAGTCATTTTTTACATTCTTATACCATTGTGATGGCAAACAAGCCACTTGATGGTAACTATAGCCTATAGACGTCCGCAACGCCACGAGCCTTGCAAGCATATTGCCAACTCTAACCATTTACTCTCCCCAGGAATTTACACATGAACATAACAATACTTGAGAGTATGATATTCAGTTAAGATCTTCTGTAAGGTTGAGGTACTTACACTTGAGTCGCTTAAAACTTAAGCTATATTTCCTGCCGTGCTCTACTTCAATAGAGATTATAAGTAATAACGTAGCTTGTGATGCAAACTAATTAGGAGATAAGTTTAAAAGTGATCATCACCAAGTTAAAAATTACTTCTGTTTTACTTCTTCTCTAAACTTAATTCTTTTGGAACTAAGTCAAATACAATGTAAATTGATGTTTGATTGATTTTGATTTGATGTTTGTTCCTATTTTAATAAAAAGCCTACTACTTAGTTCATATTCTCTTATGTGGAATTCTTGAAAAGTAGACGACTATTACTTTTACTTAGTAAATTCGACTTTAGTAAATTACTTCATGAAACGCTTTGCTTATATTCTTTTATGTTATATGAACTGTTTGACAAATTAACTCAAAAAAGGTGATTAAACACGTCCATGACAAACACACATTATATACTTTTTAATGAAAATTTGTAGTTAAAAAAATTTGTTAGACTTACTTCAATATTAGTTATTTTTTCGTAAACATCTTGTAAGTACGTATTTTTAATGGAATATATCTGTAAATCTCTTTTTAAACACAGTCTACATACATTCGCATAACTATTACTATTCTCCATATTTTTATTTATCAAAAATCAAAATATCATATCAATGATATGATATGTATGTATTAAGGCGGATTTATATTTGACTGACGTGTCGTGTCGTGTCGCATCAGAACAGAATCGGTATCATACATTTTGTATGACAACGTTTACATTTATGTGTTGTGACATGTCGTGATGGCTTCTGATGTGTCGCATCAGATCCGATCCCGGTTCGCGTCAGACTAGCGGGTTGCGGGGGGTACTGAAACACCGCCATCACGACACGTCAGATTAATGTGCGCGCGCGGCAGTGCTGTGTTATGACGCGTCAGAGTCGTTTGTTTATTTACGTAAATTATAAAATGATTGGATGAAATCAAAATCTTCTTCTCTTTCTTTCTTTTTTTTAAAAAGTTAGCAGCATTAAAAATTGAATATTTTTCAAAAATCTTAAAAATTGATTATCCATCCCATGACTCATAGAAGAACATTTCAAACGTTTGGCCTGTTCTAGAGCTGCGGCTGTATTGATTCAAAATATTGTCCTGATGCGTCAGAACACGACATAATAGTGTAAACGCTAGCCATCACGTCATGACACGACACGTGTCGTCACGTCAGCCAAATATAAATCCGCCTTTAGGCCCTGCCAGGCTGCCACAGAGCACAATGGCCCTGCGGCATAGAGAATAGTAATATAACTGAAACCCTGCGGGCTGCGGCATCCCTGCGAGCACCTGAAAGGTAGCACCCGAAAAAAAAATTTTATATTTTGAGTTTCAAAAATAGATTGCGCATAAAAAATGCATCAAAAAATTGCAAGTTAGACGTTTGCGCGAGCCTTGGTTTTCGAGAAAATCCAAAATTTCTTCCGGGTGCTAGGGTATTTTGAATTTATATTCTGACACAGTATTAATAAATAACTTTAAAGCAACAAAAATGTTTATCGATAGATTTTTGCATGCGCAATCAGCACCCGTAGAAGATTTATGTCTACGACCATTATTTATTGCAAAAAAAAAAAAATTAAATTGTCAATGGGGGCGTCGGGGTCAGGCCTGAAAATCGTTAGAAAACAGAATAGAAATTTGAGTTTCAAAAATAGATTGCGCATAAAAAATGCATCAAAAAATTGCAAGTTAGACGTTTGCGCGAGCTTTGGTTTTCGAGAAAATCCAAAATTTCTTCCGGGTGCTAGGGTATTTTGAATTTATATTCTGACACACTATTAATAAATAACTTTAAAGCAACAGAAATGTTTATCGATAGATTTTTGCATGCGCAATCAGCACCCGTAGAAGATTTATGTCTACGACCATTATTTATTGCAAAAAAAAAATAATTACATTGTCAATGGGGGCGTCGGGGTCAGGCCTGAAAATCGTTAGAATTCGGCTGCTGCGGAGTCAGAGATGTGTGGTCGGTCGGAGTCGGAGAGGCAAACAATAACTATATATATTAAACTAGTTTATTATATTAATAATGATATTGTTATCATCAGTTGAATAAATTTTGGTTTATTACATGAATTTATTCGCTATTAATTATTTGTTGTTGTAAAAAACTTGAAATCAAGGTTGTGTAGAAAAACCTTTAAATTTTAATCTCAAATCTGTTTTATCGACACTCGCGGTGTACGTATACTGCATCGATATAGCAGATATCCAGGGTTGCCAACTGTACGAGGTTCCTCGTACAAATACGAGATTTGTGTTCTTCCGTACGAGGTACGAGGATACTATCAACCTCGTACAATTATGTACGAGATTTTCATAATATGGCCATACGAACGAAACTGGCTAACTGTGGATACAGTAAAAGGCACACTTCTTGCTGCAGAGAGCGTAAAAGGTTTAAGTCGTACTGGAAACTGCGTCAATTTTGAACCCACAAAAGACATGTATGTATAGCCGCATAACAAAAGATAAAATATACGGCAGAAAAAACGATCACAATGTGGATGTTCCTGACATTATATTTGGAGAGGAGATGTAAATTAAGTTACCTTGCAAAATTTCGTAATAATATAGGCACATTTAGTTTTTTTTTTGTTATCTTACTTGAAGAATACTAAAGATTTATTTGAATTACAATATATAGTTATGATTTATTTAATAGGAAACTTACATTAGTTTATTTCATTGAGTAAAAAGTCCCTAATTCAGTAGCTTAATATGCCTTAATTATGGTTTTAGCACGTTATCGATGCATAATATAAATGTACGAGGTTTGAAATTCAAAATATGTAAATTCAATTTTTGCAATAAATAATGGTCGTAGACATAAATCTTCTACGGGTGCTGATTGCGCATGCAAAAATCTATCGATAAACATTTTTGTTGCTTTAAAGTTATTTATTAATAGTGTGTTAGAATATAAATTCAAAATACCCTAGCACCCGGAAGAAATTTTGGATTTTCTCGAAAACCAAAGCTCGCGCAAACGTCTAACTTGCAATTTTTTGATGCATTTTTTATGCGCAATCTATTTTTGAAACTCAAATTTCTATTCTGTTTTCTAACGATTTTCAGGCCTGACCCCGACGCCCCCATTGACAATTTAATTTTTTTTTTTTTGCAATAAATAATGGTCGTAGACATAAATCTTCTACGGGTGCTGATTGCGCATGCAAAAATCTATCGATAAACATTTTTGTTGCTTTAAAGTTATTTATTAATAGTGTGTCAGAATATAAATTCAAAATACCCTAGCACCCGGAAGAAATTTTGGATTTTCTCGAAAACCAAAGCTCGCGCAAACGTCTAACCTGCAATTTTTTGATGCATTTTTTATGCGCAATCTATTTTTGAAACTCAAAATATAAAATTTTTTTTTTCGGGTGCTACCTTTCAGGTGCTATCCCTGCGGCCTGCGCGCAGCGCTGAGCGCGCACTAGTGACATTTGTCACCGTGACAAAAAATTCTTTGTCACTGTCACGTCACCGTCACTTTCGTGACCTCGCGCACTTGCAGTGACAGATTATATACAGATATAGGTTGTCTGTGAACTCGTTTTTAGAAATAGAAAAAAATACAATAATAAAAGTATCCTATGCGGGATATGGACGCGGTGACAGTGACAAAACGTCACGGTGACAAAATGTCACTAGTGCGCGCAGGGCCTTAGTCGTGTCTCGTGCACAGAGTGACAGAGTACATTGAATGTCGTTCACGAATGAATCAATGAATCCTTCAAATGAAGTACTTCAGTTAGTATCTGTCCTTCATTCTGTACTTCAGTTACAATTCAACCATCTCTTTAGTTCAGTTGTTTAGTTCACCAATCACCGGCCGCGAACCTTTGCCGCGAACTGCCTCGTTCGTGAAACGAACGAGACACGAGCAGTGCCGATTGATAATTTGCTGTCACACTCTGTTGTACCGTGTACGTACCATAATAAATAATAATGTTCTATTTCTTTCACTCAAACTTGCGCTCGGTATGTATCCGTCGGGTCCTCTAACAATTTGCACGTACAGTGTACATTGTCTTCATATTAAAAAAAACTAATTTAGAGCTGTCAAGAAAAATGGCAATGTATGAATGTACAGTAATACAGTTGACAATACGTTTGTTCGAGTTTAATAAAACTAGCTGCTGTGTCCGCAACTTCGTCTGTGTGGAATTTATTAAAAAAGTTATTTTCAGTTTGCAGCTATAAAAAAAATATTCTAAAATAAAAGTAGCCTAAGTTACACCTTATTACATCAGCTATATGCCAGTGAAAGTCCCGTCAAAATCAGTCCAGCCGTTTCAGATATTAGCCAAAACAAACAGACAGACAGACAAAAATTGTAAAAAATGTTATTTTGGTTTATGTACCGTGTATAGATCCATATGCATTTAGTAAAAAGCGTTTATTTTAATATTACAAACAGACTGCAATTTTATTTATTTGTATAGATATGTGTCGAATGTTGTAAAATTTATACGAACAATTTCTCTGAACAGATATACGTACTAACTTCAATTACCTATTTAACTATTCGATACGAGCTCATGTCTCAACTCGTCGAACTAATTTAAGTTTGCGATAAGATTATTCATTGAACTCTTCTTTTAACAACCTATTTCATATCTCTTGATAAACTAGTGGGCCAGTCAAATCGTACACAAAAAAGGGCTAAAATCGCAAATGGTCTGCTAGTTCTGCTTTTTTGATATATTGTTAGGATCAGTACCAGTAGTGTAAATCCAGTTTTGCAACTTCGAAAGACCTGTGCTAACTTTGGGGCGCTCGAAAAACCACGAAATTTTCGCACTTGTTTCGGTTTTTTCACTATATCTTCTAAATTATGCATTTTTAGAGAATACATGTAGGATACATTTTTAAAGTAGTTTATATTAGCTATAATTTGTGCCCAAAACCAGCTCTGTAGGTCAAATAAAAGCCGAGATACAGCTCTTCAAAAGTTGATCGTTTTTTCCGAAAAAGTGAAGTTTACAGTTTTGACCAACTTTGGACCCAAATTTCGGTGGCAAATACTCATCCTACGACGAACGTTGAATCAAAAGAGGTTGTAGTAAATTTCATTACCTTTAATTTAAGCACAAAACGGCGTCTATAGGCCCAATAGTTTTTTACAATGTTCAAAAAAACCAAAAATCGGGAAAATAGGCCAGTCAAATTGTACATTAAAATCGCAAATGGTCTGCTAGTTCTGCTTTTTTCATATGTTGTTAGGATCAGTACCAGAAGTGTAAATGCAGTTTTGCAACTTCGAAAGACCTGTGCTAACTTTGGGGCGCTCGAAAAACCACGAAATTTTCGCACTTGTTTCGGTTTTTTCACTATATCTTCTAAATTATGCATTTTTAGAGAATACATGTAGGATACATTTTTAAAGTAGTTTATATTAGCTACAATTTGAGCCCAAAACCAGCTCTGTAAGTCAAATAAAAGCCGAGATACAGCTCTTCAAAAGTTGATCGTTTTTTCCGAAAAAGTGAAGTTTACAGTTTTGACCAACTTTGGACCCAAATTTCGGTGGCAAATACTCAACCTACGACGAACGTCGAATCAAAAGAGGTTGTAGTAAATTTCATTACCTTTAATTTAAGCACAAAACGGCGTCTATAGGCCCAATAGTTTTTTACAATGTTCAAAAAAACCAAAAATCGGGAAAATAGGCCAGTCAAATTGTACATTAAAATCGCAAATGGTCTGCTAGTTCTGCTTTTTTCATATGTTGTTAGGATCAGTACCAGTAGTGTAAATGCAGTTTTGCAACTTCGAAAGACCTGTGCTAACTTTGGGGCGCTCGAAAAACCACGAAATTTTGGCACTTGTTTCGGTTTTTTCTCTGTATCTTCCAAAGTATGCATTTTTAGAGAATACATGTAGGATATATTTTTAAAGTAATTTGAATTAGCTACAATTTGAGCCCAAAATCAGCTCTGTAGGTCAAATAGAAGCCGAGATACAGCTCTTCAAAAGTTGATCGTTTTTTCCAAAAAAGTGAAGTTTACAGTTTTGACCAACTTTGGACCCAAATTTCGGTGCCGGCCTATAGACGCCGTTTTGTGCTTAAATTAAAGGTAATGAAATTTACTACAACCTCTTTTGATTCAACGTTCGTCGTAGGATGAGTATTTCCCACCGAAATTTGGGTCAATTGATCACCATCAAGTTGATGACCTTACGAGGTCATCAACTTGATGACCTCGTAAGGTCATCAATAATTGATTTTTTTTCTGATTTTTTTTTCTTTTAGTTAGTTAATATTTATATAATTTGATGCTAATATTGTCCTACAAATTGCGTGGTACGTTATCCCGGTCCTAAGCTCACTACTGCTCTATCTCCTGCTAACTCTATTATCTACGGTATCTACCACAATCGAGAGTTTTCAAAGAGGAACTTTTTGTTCGTTTCATCAAAATGAAGCTACTATAGATGTGCCAACTCGGAAAAAACAAAACTCGAGTTAACCCGAGTTGAAATTCACGTAACTCGAGTTGAACTCGAGTTACGTAACTCGAGTTAACTAGATGAAACAGAGTAAATGATTTTTTTAATTTTTTACCATGTTATTCCTCAGCTTCGCAATAATGATTTAAAAAAAATTGCGTGGGTACAAAGTACACATGTCAGAAGTGAAACTACTTTGGCAAATCAATGAAAAAAAAAATAATTAAGAAAAATAATTAAAAAGACGAATTTAAAATACAAAAAAAAAAACTAATTGAAAAACAACTAAAGCCAACGTCACGGGGTGTTCCCAGGTCCGGGGTCACCCATCCAACTACTGAACGTCATGACGCTGCCGCGTTACCGGTAGCGCAAATTTTACCCTTCATGCGCCTAAGAAGTTTCAGTTCAAAAATTAAAACGGACAAATGATATTTTTATCTGTTTCATTTCTTTCATTTTTAAGCGGTTTTATTTAGCTTGACTTGAGTCATGTTTGGGTCAAATTTGGTAATTGGAATTTTACCCCCTTCCTGATGACAGATTGATCTGATATTTAATACACACTCTTAATCTTGATGACAATACAACATAATATATTCCTTATGATTGCAAATCCAAGATGGCCGTCGATACAAAATGGCGGATGACATATTACTTCACAACAACCTCAATATGGGTATCAAATGAAAGAGCTTGATTGGTAAAATAGAGTTCACTTTGAAAAATCTAAGATGGCCGCGGCCACAAAATAGAGGATTACATATTTTCCACAAATACTTCAATATGTATCAAATGAAAGGGCTTTATTGGTAGAACAGAGCTCACGATGAAAAATCCAACATAGCTGCCGCCACAAATTGGTGGATTACATATTTTCCACAAATACCTCAATATGGGAATCTAATGAAACGGCTTGATTGGTAGAATACAGTTTATTAGATAGTGTAGGTATATTTGTTACTAATCTAAAAACTACTCAACTTAAACAAATTAAAAACTGGAAAATAAAATAAACAAAAAATGTTTTATGTTAAACGGTTTTATTACAATAAAAATGATGTAGTTAGGTTATGTACTAAAAGCTAAAAAATAATTCGGTAAGTCCTAGCTACCAGATCGCACCAATCTTCTCATCAATCTGGGGTATTGATCAGACAAATATAAAATCATCATCACTCACTGGCGGGTCAAATATATCCCAAACCAAATTACCAAAGATTTCCTTTTAGGATCCGGCATTTTGTCAAAAACAGAACACTAAAAATTTAAAGTTAACTCATAATTTGTTTGTTATGAATGTATTCATTCATTTTTTATTTATAGTTTCAAATGATCGGAAATCTTCGCTCCATGTCGGTTTCATTCGGTTTTCGAACTCGAGTCGGGAGAGAATTCAACTCGAGTTAATTCGAGTTAAGCCCAACTCGAGTTATAACTCGAGTTGATCATCACTACCACATCACTACTCTTTGGTATACACCATACACCAAGTGGTATAGATGTGCCAACTCGGAATAAACAAAACTCGAGTTAACCCGAGTTAAAATTCACGTAACTCGAGTTGAACTCGAGTTACGTAACTCGAGTTAACTAGATCAAACAGAGAAAATGATTTTTTAAATTTTTTACTTAATTTAAATTTATTCCTCAGCTTCGCAATAATAATTTAAATAAATTAAAAGTAAAAAACCTTTTTAAAAAACAAGCTTTTATTTGAATGCACTAAAACGAAAAAAATAAATTTTTACTTTAAAACTTTTACTATCTACTTATAAAGTCATTACACATAATCTATATGATAGAAAAGCTTGTCGCGAGATAGTACTCGTATTTCCTTAGTTTGAAAATTTTAATAGTTAAAATCAATCACATCAATTTATTTAATTTACTTGTTTACAAGCAAATCTTGCGACAAGCTTTTATATCATATAGATTATGTGTAATGACTTTATAAGTAGATAGTAAAAGTTTTAAAGTAAAAATTTATTTTTTTCGTTTTAGTGCATTCAAATAAAAGCTTGTTTTTTAAAAAGGTTTTTTACTTTTAATTTATTTTTGACTTTTTAGTCGGTTATTACGTCACTTTATTCGAATTTTTCTTAGCAAGCCCTTTCATTTGATACCCATATTGTAGAAGTGCACTAAAAATAACTAGTCCACACTCTTGGATATGCCGCCATATTGGATTTAGAATGACGTCACAAAGGTAACCATGCATTGGCAACCAAATTGAACCTATATACAAAATTTCAGCTCAATTGGTTGAAGATATCTGCTTCAAAATTGAGTTGCAAGATTTTACCTGAACAAACATACATACATACAAACCATGCATTGTCATCCAAATTGAACATGTATACAAAGTTTCAGCTCAATTGCTTGAAGATATTTGCTTCAAAAGTGAGTTGCAAGATTTCACCCGAACAAACATACATACATACAAACCATGCATTGTCATCCAAATTGAACCTGTATACAAAGTTTCAGCTCAATTGCTTGAAGATATTTGCTTCAAAATTGAGTTGCAAGATTTCACCCGAACAAACATACATACATAAATACATACAAATCATGCATTGTCATCTAAATTGAACCTGTATACAAAATTTCAGCTCAATCGGTTGAAGATATCTGCTTCAAAATTGAGTTGCAAGATTTCACCCGAACAAACATTCATTAAATTTACATACATACATACATACATACATACATTGCAAGTTAAATAAAAGCTTGTAAAAAAAATTGCGAGCGTACAAAGTACACATGTCAGAAGTGAAACTTCTTTGACAAATTAATTTAAAAAAACTAATTAAAAAATAATAATTAAAAAACGAATTAAAAATACAAAAAAAAAACTAATTGAAAAAAAAAATTGTGTGTGTCGGCTACGACGCACGACTGGAGTTTACCCCTTCAGATCGACTGTCTAAATAGGTAGGTACAAAAAAGACTTACTAGTCTTAAGAAAAAGGTTGATAACTTAATAATACCCGTATATTCAATGTACTCTGTGGTTAATACCATATCAAATGGTAAATAAACGAATACAGTAACGCCTTTACTATATCTACCGCGCTATACTTTATCTACCGCGCGATGCCGCTATTAGAAAACTATTTTATTAGTCTACCGACGACATATTCGTGGTTTCCGATATTCAATCGCCATCGGTCAATCGTTCAACAGATTTTACACCTCATATTTTTTCATACCGGGGGCCTTATATGAAAATCGCTTCTTAAGGAGTAAACTCCAAAAAAAACTTAAGCCAACGTCACGGGGTACTGTTCCCAGGCCCGGGGTCACCCATCCAACTACTGAACGTCATGACGCTGCCGCGTTACCGGTAGCGCAAATTTTACCCCTCATGCGTCTAAAGAAGTTTCAGTTCAAAAATTAGAACGGACAAATTATATTTTTATCTGTTTCAATTCTTTCATTTTTAAACGGTTTTATTTAGCTTGACGAAATGGCTTGATTGGTAGAATACAGCTTATTAGACAGTGTAGGTATATTTGTTACTAATCTAAAAACTACCCAACAAAACTAAAAACTGGAAAATAAAATAAACAAAAAAATATTTTATGTTAAACGGTTTTATTACAATAAAAATGATGTATAGTTTGTCTATAAAGTCGTGACATTAATGTTTGAGGAACTAACATTAATCATGTGTCTGGCAACACCAAACATAAGTACTTTCGCTGTCAATACTATCATCGAGTTAACAGTTTTCCTTTATTATTCTTTATTCATTTGATTAAACTGCAAAAAATTAAGACCAATCTTCGCAGAAGAGTTTCAAAAATGAGTAAAGTAAATCGGAGTGGCACGCGGGAAGTGATTTTTAAAGTTTTCCAGCGATGTTTGGCGGAGTTCAAAGCTGGACGAATTTTGTGTGATTTGGACGATGTTTATGGGCGAACAGCATCTATGACGGTATGTAATCGTGTTATTGTTTGTGTTTAACCTGCCTGAATTTAAAAATTTACATAATTTACGTTTTGGAGACCAAAAAAGGCATTGTTTACATTGCAAATTTTTAGGTTAGATGAGACAGAGTATAGAGGTCACATTATAGTACGACGAATTTTTTGATACTTAAGGATATAATATAACTTAGTCTCAAGTTTTCCAATTTTAAATTTGAATCAATTGCTTCATGTCAGTAACTTACATTTCCATTCCATTAACATTTTTTAAACTTATCTTTTTCAGGAAAATCAAAGAGTACAGTTAGACGGATAGTCAACGAAGGCTTTAAAAATGATGGAAAGTTTGAAACTCCTGGGAAACATAGGAAAGGCCGGCCAAAGAAAGAAATGGATAATTTTAGATTTTAGAATCCGATGATAAGTGAAAGAAGTGCTGCTGTTGTCGCTTCTTACTTGAAATATTAATTCGTCTCTATATTTTTGTATAATGTTCTGTCTCGTTCATAATAATCCTTTTCTATTTTTTTTACAAGTTCGCAACAATTTTTCCAGTTTTCAACTGTGATGTAATTAAATGCTTCTTCTGTCAATTGTTTCACGTCACGAGATCCAATATTACTTGCAGCTACCTTTTTTTGTGCCCAAATTAGCTCTATTGGGTTAAGATCACAGTGGTATGGTGGAAGCCGAACTACTGTATGCCCATGTTCTCCCAAAATAGTATTTATTTCATATATAGGATTTGGTTTTTTATTTTTTACTCAAGTTAATACATTCCTTAGCGATGAATTAAATGGAATATTATTTTCTAATAACCATAATTTTATATCATCGACACGAGTACTGGTGTTTGGTGTTTTGTTTGTAATTACTGAATGGTAAGGAGGATTGCCAAAAACAATAAAATAGATGGCTCGTGTAGGTTGGGAATAAGTTTTTCCGTAATCCTTTTAGTGAATTTATTCGCATTCATTTCAGAGTGATAATCTTCTATTTTATTTCTTCCACTAAATAAGAGTAGACAGTTTGGTACAAAGCCTTTTTCACTTCCAGCATGTACAGTATGAGTCGTGAATATAACTCTCATCAATATAACTAATATTTTTTTGCAATTCTTCTTTTAAATTTCTGTTTTATACGATAATATTTAGATAATCCTCTCTTTTTGCTGTAATGTGTACTTTTTCATTCAAAGCAGATCTATTTCATTGATATTTCTTTATAAATAAAACAAACAAAATATGATATGTGTCTTATTTATTTACTCATTTTACCTAAACGAACTGACATTTTCGTATCTATTCACACTCAGACTCATGTTTTTAATAGTAGGTAAATAAAATATTGCAAGTATCAAAGTCATTTATGTCATACTATACAGTGTTGCTATGTGTTTGCTACGTGTCATTAACAGCGCCCTCATTAAATTTCACGACTTTATAGACAGACTATAGTTAGGTTATATACTAAAAGCTAAAAAATAATTTGGTAAATCCTAGCTACCAGATCGCACCAATCTTCTCATCAATCTGGGGTATTGATCAGACAAATATAAAATCATCATCACTCACTGGTGGTTCAAATATATCCCAAACCAAATTATCAAATATTTCCTTTTAGGATCCGGCATTTTGTCAAAAACAGAACACTAAAAATTTAAAATTAACTCATAACTTGTTTGTTATGAATGAATATTATAGTCTCAAATGATCGGCAAACTTCGCTCCATGTCGGTTTCATTCTGTTTTCGAACTCGAGTCGGAGAGAATTCAACTCGAGTTGATTCGAGTTAAGCCCAACTCGAGTTAACTCGAGTTAGTAACTCGAGTTGACCATCACTACCAAGTGGCAAGTATGTTACACTAGTGTCATATGCTCTTTGCTAGTGTATGTCTGTGTCTAGTTGTCTACGATATTTTTTGGATATTTCAAAGAGTATATAACCACTACGTTTTAAGAGACGGGAGTCCCATACAAATAGCGTAAAATCTAATAAGTATGAAATGGAAGCGAAAAGTCTTGCCAATATGAAGCCGCAAACGTCATCTTCATGACATACGTAATGCCAATATCAAGAACAAAATAAATAGGGATTTCACGTGGATTTCACAGAAATTATCGATATCGATATTTGTCGAAACGAGTGTGTGACCCTTATGACAATTTTTGTTAATAGTTCAGGTAGGTTAATAATAATAATAAAAAAACAAAGTATCAGAGTAGTACTCAGAGTTTTATTTTGTTCAAACTTTAACAAAAAAAAGTGTCCTGTTTTGTCCTGGAGTGGAGACCGCGTCTTGGCAAACGCAGTGTGGGACGTCCTCCGGCTAGTTGGACCGACGATCTTCGTAAGATTGCCGGTGTAGGCTGGATGAGGATTGCGGCTGTAGTAATTATGATCATTTAAAACATCTTCTCTTTTGTCACTTTTAGCCACATATTGGATGTGTAATGGAAAACTATGGAACATTTCATCTATTAATGGATTTTTAGCAATATCAATATGTGGAATAGCATTTTTCTTTAACTGTGTTTTCCTTTTCTTGAAATATTTTGTATGAAAATGCTTGCCGCAAATATATTTTAATTGATTCAATTTTTCTATAGGCACGTTTATCAAGTCTCTTCTTCACTGCAAATCAAAATTATCGATAAAACATACACAACACTATTCTTTGCATATCAATAAGGTTATGCATTATTTTACTCGAAAAACCAACTGTTTGATGAAAATTATGATTTACACAGTTATTTTACGCGGTAATAAATTATATTCTGCACTTACCGATCTTCGTCAAGAGGAAATCTTGCCATGAATATTCTTTTTGGCCGTCCATTCGACATGTTTTTGCACCACATATTTCGCACTTTTTCTTTTGGAACCCACTCATTTTTGCCTTAGACGATCACTATACCCAAATATATGCCAAATATATAGCAAATACCTAATTAGATGGTTAAATTTTTTATATAAAGAGCACAGATCCGACTTCTCAGCTACCACACTTAGGGGAAAAAGAAATGTCAAGTCAAATGACACGATATGGCGGCCAAAGATGGCGGCGAAGTATAATCCGCCTAAATTCGAATGCCGTCAATTACATACTGCTTTGTAGATGTCGATGTTTTTTCAAACTTAGACGGGTTCAAAATTCGCTCCCGTTTCATACAATCGTTTTTTTACCTTGAAGTTGCGCCAGGCTGGATATTTTGATAAATAAATATGGAATATATGGATGAATATGGAGAACAGTAATAATTATGCGAATGTATGTAGACTGTGTTTAAAAAGAGATTTACAGATATATTCCATTAAAAATACGTACTTACAAGATGTTTACGAAAAAATAACTAGTATTGAAGTAAGTCTAATAAATTTTTTTAATTACAAATTTTCATTAAAAAGTATATTGTGTGTGTTGTCATGGACTTGCGTGTTTAATCAGCTTTTTTGAGTTTTATTTTTCATACAGTTCATATGACTTAGAAGAATATAAGCAAAGCGTTTCATGAAGTAAGTTGCTAAACTGGTCGTCTACTTTTTAACCGACTTCCAAAAAGGAGGAGGTTCTCAATTCGACTGTATTTTTTTTTTTGAAGTGAAACTTCTTTAGAATCGTTGTGATTTCAAACCGGAAGGCAACAACAGGGAAGGTCGAGCCGCAAGCCGCTAATTTTAAATTATGTAGTTTTTTTTTTAAATTAGTTTGCCAAAGAAGTTTCACTTCTATCGTGTGTGAATCACACACACACCTTTTTTTATGTATGTTAGCTCAGAACTTTTGACTGTGTGGACCGATTTCGAGTATATATTCGCATATGTGTAAGTATATAGTATGTATATTTTATATTATTATATGTACATATATTATATATTTATATTATTTATATGTACTTTATTTAAATATACTGTAATTCGCACACCAATTATTATTCGTTTACTTCCTAACTGCAGTTTCTGCTTCGTGTCCTATACCCAAAGGTTGTCTGGAAGAGATCGCTCTTTCAGCGATAAGACCGCCTTTCTACATCTTTCATTTTATGTTATTATTTTCTTGTTTCTTTTAATGGTGTACAATAAAGAGTATTATTATTATTATTATTTACTTGACTGTTTTTTCGTCTTATTACGTTGTATTACTTGTCGGTGTAATTGAAGTACACACACTTTTTTTGTAAAAAAAATTGTTTATTTTTCAGCTTAACTCCACCTACATGCAGTCTCTGTGTTATATATGCGTGAAACGACTGAAACAATGTCACAAATTAATTGAACAAGCAGTTGAAACAGACAAGTTATTAAAAGATGCTCTCCGGTGCGGAGTCGAGGTAAATGTTCGGTTATAATTTTTATATATTCTCAAGATTAGAAAACTTACATCAAGCCAATTACAAGCTTTTTAAGCTATTACTAATATATATTATTATAATATTCATGTTAACCACCACCACCACTTCAGCCTATCACAGTCCACTGTAGGACAAAGGCCTCCACAAGTTCGCGCCCGACATTATGACGCGAACTCATGTGTTTTGCCCATAGTCACCACGCTGGGCAGGCGGGTTGGTGACCGCAGGGCTGGCGCCGTCGCACCGAAGACGCTGCTGCCCGTCTTCGGCCTGTGTATTTCAAAGCCAGCACACAGTGTGGTATTTGACCCCAAAACCTGGCCAAAAAGGCATTTCTCAAAAACCGTTTTCTATTCTTTTAGTGTATTTCTACAAAAAGCCAGGTAGTTAATGCATCAATAGGCACAAACCGTAAAGCGGTAGCGCAACTCAGCACGCCAGGGTATCAGTCGAAAGTTACCCTTTGCCCTGTATATGTCGTGTGATTTGTCGATGTGCTTATATTTTGTCTTTATTCAAACTTTTTTTGTTTTAAGAATAACCAAATTACGGATAGTGTTTGTGATGGATTCTTATAACCCAGGTATGTACTTTATTTTAAACTACTTTTACTAAATAAAAATTCTGCAAATTTCTGTTAACATGCTGACAAAATAGGTGTATTCAAATGCATGAAATGTGTGTACTTTAAAATATACTTTTAAGTTCTATTAAGCTACAAAAACTATTGTACAGTATAAAGTATTTTGTACTTAACACTAGTATACAAAAAATAGCCGCCCCTAGCCGCCCCCTTTTTTTTAACGTTTTTTTTTAACCCGTAATAATTGATTAAAAAAAAATTCTTATTTGTTAATAGGACCTTCTGGATTGCGGTCTATGACTCGAAATGAGTTATATACCATCTAAACTCGATTAAATGAGGCAACATTTGATGAAAACCTACAATTTATCGAAGAGTACGACATATCTGCAGCCATAACAGGAGTAGATAAAGACCTAATATACAGGCTTAAAGTTATTTTAGACACATTATGTTCTGGTTCTATGTCTAGCGATAATACAGAATCTTTTAAAGAGTACTCCCAAGAAACAGCTGAACTACATGTGTCACTTTACAGCTTCTACCCCGTCTCCAACCTTACACAAGTTACCACGACACGGGGCCGAAGTCATTAAAGAATCAATCCTTCCAACAGGACAATTATATTACCAGAAGAAGCTGTGGAGGCATGGAATACACATATATACGTTCATTCAGGCAAAATTATACAAGAAATTTTCGCGTGTTCCCTGTAATGACGAATCCTAAATAGGCGTCTCTTGACTTCGGACCCTGTAATTACAGTGATGCGAAGCTTGTCAAAAAAGCCAAAAAAGACATTTTATTTGGATTTTTTGCATTTACTGTCTGAAATTAAACCCACAAATGTGAAAATTTTTAATTTAAAAGATAATGATAAAGAATAAATGATTTATAAAAATACTTAACTTAATTTTTATTTAATTTTACTCCTTATTAGCGGAATAAACCGTTTCTGTGTAAGCCTGTATAGATATACACAAAAATTAATTTTTAATAGTATTAGGATACACATCTATAGTAGTAAGAAGCATAAAATATTTTTGACCATGTTTTCGGGTCAAATACCACACTGTGCAGCAGTTGGATGGCTATCCCGCCATCCGTCGGCTTTTTAAGTTCCAAGGTGGTAGTGGAACTGTGCTATCCCTTAGTCGCCTCTTACGACACCCACGGGAAGAGAGGGGGTGGCTACATTCTTTAGTGCCGTAACCACACAGCACATTTTAACACTCACTATTTATTTTTGTCATCAGTATATTTGAAAATAAATTAAATTAAAACATTTAAGGTGTCAAAAATTACCTAAAAAAAAGTTATAGAGTCATGACAGCAAAATCAATTAACAATTTAAAAATTTCTATCTAAATTTAAATTTTAACATTAGGTACATAAATAAGTTAGATAACATACCCAGTGTTATGCAGTAACCAAATCAAATCAAAATAACTTTATTTTGAATTCTTATTTTGAAGTCTTCAAAAGCACTTTCGAATGGTCATTTTACAAATTAAAATTTTAAAAGAGACTATAATTTTCAAAAGTGAAGCTACCACCGATTCGGAATGTAGATTCTGCAGAGAAGAATCGGCAAGAAACTTTGCAGTTATACTCTTTTAAAAACAATACATAAACTGTGTTTTAGTACACAATTAGTAATATCTTGCATGAAATACAGCGTCACAAGTCCACACATCTTTATCAACTATAATAATTATTAATGTAATTTCTTTTTAATAAACACTTAACCCTAAGACTTACAGTATTACAACAAAATTTGTACTAGCTGGCCCCGCAAACATTGTTTTGCCATATATGTTATTAGCCCCCTTAATCCAGCCCCCCTGGGCTTATAACTTAGGAGTATGAAAAATAGATGTTGGCCAATTCTCCGACCTACCCGATATGCAAAATATATTTTACAAAAATCGGTTCAGCCGTTTCGAAGGAGTATGGTAACTAACGTTGTGACACAAGAATTTTATATATAAGATAATTCAATCAATCAATCAAATAATATTTCCAGATTGATAAGATAGAATGTGTACAGACATTCACGCTGTCTGTATCATCGATATCGACTATCAACATATCTCTACATCCTGTGGAAAATGATATAAAAGAAGAGTCTGCTAAGATAAAAGAAGAATTAAAAGACGATTGGGATAACGGGATAAATGCCGTCGCCGATCAAAATGGTATGTAATTAAATCTATAATAATAATAATAATAATAAAGCCTTTTATTTCCGAGAACAAAAAAAGAAAAATAGTAACAAAATAAATGTGTTTATAAAATATCCCTTATCTCGGTGTGCCTCTTGGCATAGGCCTCCTCCAGTGATTTCCATTGAGCTCTGTCCTGTGCAACTCTGGTCCACAGATGGCCAGCTGTCATTTTGATATCGTCTACCCATCTTGTTTTCTGTCTTCCGCGCCTCCTCTTTCCGTCTCTTGGATACCATTCTGTAACCACCTTACTCCATTTTCCTTTTGTGTCACGCATCATATGACCTGTCCATCGCCATTTCTGCTTATCTATTTTGCTCAGGATATCGGTAAGCATGGTTTTACTTCTAAGATCAGAGTTTCTCACTTTATCTTTTCGCTTACAACCTGTTATACTTCGCTCCATCGCTCTTTGGCACTTGGCCAGTTTTTCCCTTAAGGTTTTGGTTAGCGACCATGTTTCACATCCATAGGTTAGGCATAGAAGAATGCACGTGTTGAAGGTTTTTCTTTTCAGAGCCATGTTCAGGTCTGGTGCTTTCATAATTTCCTTAAGGGACCAGTACTTCTTCCATCCGTTGGCAATTCTTATATTTATTTCTTTAGTGGATTGGTCATTAGGGGATATTAGCTGGCCCAGATATGTATATTCCTCAACAAATTCAAGGATTTGTTGGTTCACGATTATGTGTGATTTGGTGGAGTTGGTCATTAATTTAGTCTTACTAGGGTTCATTTTCAGTCCTACTTTTTGGCTTTCTGCGTGTAGTTCTTGAATCATTTTTTCCAGGTTTTCCGAATTTTCTTCAAAAAGTACTAGATCATCAGCAAACCTAAGGTTGTTTAATTTAGACCCGTTTATGTTGAGACCAAAACGTTCCCAGTTTAATTTACGAAAAATGCTCTCAAGAACTGCTGAGAAAAGTATAGGAGATAGTGGATCGCCTTGTCTGACACCTTTCTTTATGTAGAATTTGCTACCCAGTGTTTCTAATTGGACTCTGGCCTGACTATTTGCGTAGATCGTTTTAATTATATTTGTGTATATAGCTGGTATATGCCTTGTTGGTTTAAGGTGCTCCATATATTTCCATGGTTAAGACTGTCAAAAGCTTTAGTGTAGTCAATAAAAGCAATATAAACTTTTTTGTTGTATTCGTTGTATTTTTCAAAAATTTGCTTCAATGTGTGGATATGGTCAATTGTGGAAAAACCCTTTCTAAATCCTGCCTGCTCAACTGGCTGCTGTTCGTCTAGCATTGGAGTCATCCTATCTAGTATGATCTTAGCAAATACCTTATAAACATTAGACATCAGACTTATGGGCCTATAGTTTCCTATGTCCTGTTTGTCACCTTTTTTTTTTGTATCAAAATAATATGCGATTGTGTCCACTGTTCTGGAATGTGGTTACTTGTTAAAATGCAGTTGAATATATTTGTAAGAATTGGGGCTATTTCTTCCAAAGTTCCCTTTAGCAGCTCGTTTGTGATTTTGTCTGGACCTGGCGATTTTTCCATCCTCTGGCTCTTAATTGCTTTCTCAACCTCGATTTGTAAAATTTCCGTCACAGGTTCTAATAGTGATTCTGGAAAGTTTGTTTTAGAATACACGCTAGTAAGTTGGTCTTCATTTGGTTCCTTATTTTCGTATAGTTGTCTGTAGAAATTAGTAGCTAAGTGGCTAATCTCTTTGCGCTGTGTTATTGTTTTCTCTTTCTGTTTTATCTTCGGTATCCATTGTTTACTTCTTTTCGTTGTTTTAGGGCTTTATTTACTCCTCCTCATTGTTGTATATGTTTTTCAATAGTTTCAATAGTTTAATTAAATCTATACTTCTATACAAATATTATAAAGAGGTAAAGCTTTTAACTTTGTTTGTTTGTAGGGGGTAATCTTCGAAAATACTGATCCGATCATGAAAATTCTTTCACTCACAGAAAGCGACACTATTTCAGGAGTGATATAGGCTATATTTTATTGTTATTGAACACAAAATTCAGTTGAAAATAATGGTATATGTAAATCAAGTCGGAGAAATTTGAGTGAGATGAAAACTACTATATATATTTGCATCACATAAATAATAATTAACACCCAACGAAGTGGACACAGGTTGCCTAGAAAATAAATACTTATAGAATTTGTTCTCTAACGAAACAAACCAACTTCAATGTATATTGTCAAGTATAGTACAATACACATTGCTAAGAATAACTCAAAAACTGCTTGGGGACCATTCATAAATTACGTCACACGAATTTCACAATTTTTGACCCCACTTGGTCACATTTACATCTGGTCACACTAAGGAGACCCCCTCCCCTAACCTAGTCTGATGTCACATCTATATATTAATACGTGAAGCAAAAACTTTGTACCCCTTTTTACGAAAATTGCGCTACTGAACGCGATAAACTCGAAAACTACCAAACGGATTTTTATACAGTTTTCAACAATAGAAAGAGTGATTCTTGAGGAAGGTTTAGGTATATAATTTATTATGCTTTTATGTAAATTAGCAGAAATACGGCGATAAATGTTGAAGAGGTCGCAAAAAATCTCGCCAACTGGGAGCTTTCCACGCGAACGCCGCGTAAACTAGCAAAGATATTAAGATATAGTTGAGTAATGTGACGGAACCCTTCGTCCGACTCGCGCTTGGCCGATTTTATTAATATATTATATAATATACTAAATTTATTATAAAGTATGTTTCATTCTATTATCAGCTCGGTGAAGATCGATTTAGTTTCAGATCTTAGACCAAAATAATTGTTAAACTTTGAAATTAATATCTCTATCATCAAAAAATATTTACAGTATTTAAGTTAAGACACTAAAACCCAATCATAATAATTCTGTTTTAAATCAGTTGACAAATAAACAAAGTCTTTTTTCAGAAGAGGATCAAATAGACCAAAACATTTCAACGGGGCCTAAAGAAACATATTCTATAGATGGACTAAGGGCATACGAAGATGTCAAAGATATATTAGATGATGATGTCCCTCTTAAGAATATAAGCTTGAAGATACATTCGGAGACCAAGCAGGATAGTGTGAAAAATAAGAAACTTAGGAAGTTCAATACAGGTACTAAGAATATTCACACAAACTCGCGTGTATAATATTAGTAAGATTGTTTTTCGAAGACGCCGCGTTGGCGCAACGGTCACAGCACTGGATTGTGTCTGTTGCGCTGGCGGTTGCGGGTTCGATCCCCGCACATGACAAACATTTGTATTGGCCATGCAGATGTTTGCCGTGGTCTGGGTGTTTGTGCAGTCCTTGTGGGTCTCCCCACCGTGCCTCGGAGAGCACGTTAAGCCGTCGGTCCCGGTTGTTATCATGTACACCTGATAGCGATCGTTACTCATAGTAGGGAATATATCGCCAACCCGCATTGGAGCAGCGTGGTGGATTAAGGTCTGATCCTTCTCCTACATGGAGGAAGAGGCCTATGCCCAACAGTGGGATATTACAGGCTGAAAAAAAAAAGATTGTTTTAATAGTTAATTTTTACGCACGTCTGACTTGGTTAGTAAGCTGGTGAATGCGTGACGAGGGCGTTACGAAAAGTGTGATTGAGCGAGGCGAACGGAAGTTGAGATGGAGATATAAGTTAGATGGAGCTAAAGAAGTTTTACTTCAGTCGTGTGGTCATAAGTTTGAAATTATAAATACTTCCTTTAGATTATCATTGTGTAATAACAAGAATGTTTCAGGTGCCTTTAATCCTCTGAAACTGCCAAACAAAGAAAAAGCGAATGAAGTAGTAAAAGTCAGTAAAGAAGATGTTCCTGAAAAACCAAATCTAATACTAGAAAATAAGCCAAAGGAAAGTAATGAAATTATTTTAAAAACAAGTGCATTAAATAAATCCAATAAGGACTCAAATAATTTAAATAAAATACCTAAAAATAGTACTAAAATACATAACCAAAATGAAACATTAACACTAAATGAAAATAAACTAACAAATAATATAAACTTAGAACTTCCAAAAACTTCGAAAATACAAATAAATGATAAACCAAATGACAAAAAACATGACAGCAACTTTTTAGTTCCGAATAATAAATACATTTGTAATATATGTAATTATGAAACTGTAAGTAAAAAATACTTAATTGTTCATTTACGTTTCCACGATACTAAAGAAAAGATACATTGTTGTAGTCAATGTCAGTATATGACTAATGTGAAAAACAATTTTAACGATCATCTTAAAAAACACACAGGTGAAAAACCATACGAATGTCATATTTGTCAAAGGAAATTTAGTACAAACAGTAGTTTCAATAGACACATGAGAACACACACAGGTGAAAAACCATACGAATGTCATATTTGTCAAAGAAAGTTCAGTCAAATCGCTCATTTAAATACACACATAAGAACACACACAGGTAAAAAACCATACGAATGTCGTATTTGTCAAAGAAAATTCAGTCGAAACACTGATTTAAATAGTCACATAAGAACACACACAGGTGAAAAACCACACGAATGTCATATTTGTCAAAGAAAATTTAGTCAAATCACTACTTTAAATAATCACATAAGAACACACACAGGTGAAAAACCATACGAATGTCATGTTTGTCAAAGGAAATTCATTCAAAGCGCTGAGTTAAAGACACACATAAGAACACACACAGGTGAAAAACCATACGAATGTCATATTTGTCAAAGAAAATTTAGTCAAATCACTACTTTAAATAATCACATAAGAACACACACAGGTGAAAAACCATACGAATGTCATATTTGTCAAAGAAAGTTCAGTCAAATCGCTCATTTAAATACACACATAAGAACACACACAGGTAAAAAACCATACGAATGTCGTATTTGTCAAAGAAAATTCAGTCGAAACACTGATTTAAATAGTCACATAAGAACACACACAGGTGAAAAACCACACGAATGTCATATTTGTCAAAGAAAATTTAGTCAAATCACTACTTTAAATAATCACATAAGAACACACACAGGTGAAAAACCATACGAATGTCATGTTTGTCAAAGGAAATTCATTCAAAGCGCTGAGTTAAAGACACACATAAGAACACACACAGGTGAAAAACCATACGAATGTCATATTTGTCAAAGAAAATTTAGTCAAATCACTACTTTAAATAATCACATAAGAACACACACAGGTGAAAAACCATACGAATGTCATGTTTGTCAAAGGAAATTCATTCAAAGCGCTGAGTTAAAGACACACATAAGAACACACACAGGTGAAAAACCATACGAATGTCTCCTTTGCCCAAAGAAATTTATACAAAAAAGTAGTTTAGACTATCATTTAAGAACTCATCATTCAGAAATAAAGCAAACTGTCGCTTAAGTTGTGTTTAAACTTAAATAAATAAGAAATATATTTTATTGGAGTTTACTCCTGAAGAAGCAATATAAGGAAGTGAAATGATAGAGTGACACTTCAGCGCTTTAAGCTTTTATGTAAGGTTCGTTACCTAGTTGACCCGCGTTTATCGTATCGATACTAATAGCATGCGTCTGTTTATGTTATAATAGCAGTTTTAAATTTTAATTTGATTCAATAGAAAACTTCAATTTTTAAAAATCACAATAATTGTTCTTAAGGAGTAAACTCTAATCGCGTGTCGGAGTTGACACACACGCTTTTTATTCGTTTCGTTTCGTTTTTCAATAAAATATACAATTTTTTACGTCGTATTGTAAGATTACAATTTTCATTTAATTGTTCGGTTGATAAACATTGTTACATAATTTTAAGCCGCTCATGGTGTATTTATTCGAATGTCAAATTGTCTTTATCTATAAAATGATTTGATTTTGTTTATTTATAAAATTCCATTGTGGGTGTGATTTGTTGTCTTTAGTTACAGTTTTTAATTTCTTCGTTTTTATTTTAAGATAACTTTTAATTATTTTTATTATGATTACTTTTATAATTTTATTTTATAAATAAAATACTTGTTTGTCATTTCAGCTTTTTATTTTTGCTTCTACATGTACCTTCTTGTTTTGTAATGAGGAGTAGGAATACATTCAAAATGTTTCATATTGAGCTCACACGGCTACATAAAGTTAAACCCTTGCGCTAGTGATGTAGCAATTATCGAGTTTTTCTCAAGAACCTTTCACAGAGAGTGTCAATGATGATATTACAGCCATTGTACCTACGTGGAGGATAAGATCCGTCAAGTAGATTTTTATACGAATAGGAAGCTATTTACGTCGATATAATTTTTATTTTATAAATTTCGAATAGAACATCTGTATTTATTAAAACTGTTCGCCCAGTGGTCGAAAGGAGAATGCCCAATGCAAATGAAGGGTTTATAATTTAAGTAAAAAAACCGTTTATTTGTATGGTTGCGTTTCCGACTTGGTTCTTGTATTTAATCTGTTTTGACATCTCAAACCCGGAAAACAAATGAAATATATTTTTTAATTAAAGTATAAACTGCGGCTTTGATCGCTTTTAGAATATTTTTAAAAAATCTAGTTTCAATTAATTAATTAGATAAAACAAAATAAATAGGTAGCTAGAAATTGTTATCTATACATATAATAAAATGGTAGAAAAGTCAAAACTGTACATTGAATATTTTTTTAAAAGAATACTTGGGGTGTGATCTACAATCGATACCGAAGCCAAAAATATAGTTTTTAGAATTTTTGTCTGTTTGTCTGTATGTATGTCCGGGATAAACTCAGAAAGTACTGCATGGATTTACTTCAAATTTGGCACGAATATTGTTAAGAAGTCGGGTCAGAACATAGGCTATATATTATCACGCTATCACCTACGGGGAACGAGCAGTGAACCTTTATTTCTTCAAATGTATGTCCGGGATAAACTCAAAAAGTACTGCATGGATTTACTTCAAATTTGGCACGAATATTATTAAGAAGTCGGGTCAGAATATAGGCTACATATTATCACGCTATCACCTACGGGGAACGAGCAGTGAACGCACGCAGACGACGTCGCGGGCAGCAGCTAGTATATAATATATTACACAAGAGTGCAAGCCCTGGTGAATTTCTCTATTGACCCTGTTTTCGTCCCTATTAACCCCAATTTCCGGGTGAATAGGGAATGCATATATTTTAACGTTTTTTTCATAAATCGAAATGATAATTGCATAGTTTTATATTTTATTACCAAGATACCATAAAGACTCAATCACTTCGATCACCATACAACAATATATCCGCAAAAAAAATGCTTTATTTTTGTCTAAGAAGTTCGGATTTGTCCCTATTCATGAATAGGGACCAGGGACCGGCCGGGTACTCGTTGAAAGGGTTTTTGAAGGGGTATTTTGAAGCGCTAAAATAATAAAGCCTTTGATGCATGTAACACCTGCGAACGGCTTAAACCAACCCTTTTCCGATAAGGGATACCCTTTCAAAACCCTGTAACACTGTAACATGGTAAGCCAATCGAACAAAGTACCTACATTAAATATCGACACCTCCTACGCATAACTATGTATCTGCAAAAAGCAAATTTTACAGGAGAGCCATTTAAAGTTTTCGAAAAATTAAAATCGTCATATCTCAGCAACCGTAACGACTTATAACCTGAAATTCGGCAAGTACCCTTAAGTTGACGTAAATTTAACATAAACAATGAAATTTTATTGTTAAACCTATAGGTTGTTGTGTTTTAGCACATACATACTTATACGTTGTTCCGAAAAATTTATTAAATCTTGTATGTGCCCTATACATATATTTACATTGGAATATTCTTAAATTTTAATGGTGAACTGCCAGATATACCTACAATTAAACTTAGTATAAAATCAGGAAGTATATAGTGTAACTGTAAAACCTGACCAATAAAAATAAAAAACCTGCTCTGAGGGCGGTCTATTTCTATTACAGCATCATTACGAAAGCTCTCCTGTCAAATTTGGTTAAAATCTCAAAGTTTTGACATTATTGACATTTTAATTTACTTCGTGAATTATCCGAAATATTTCGAGTTTTTTTATATTTATGGTCAGGCTTTAACATACATACATAGGCCTTTGCGTCTGTTACAGACGATTTAAACAGTGCCTGAAGAGCATTTTTTCTGATGGCTGTACAAGCCGATACGGTAGCGGCAGACTCTACCACACACCGAACAGGGAAAAGATGCGCTAGTGCCATTATTATAGCTTTTTTGATGTTTTTGTTTCTCCTGTCCGATAAGAGTCCAAACCAGGCTTCATCATGATGTTTTTGACCATCCTTCACGCTCTTACGCCATTGGTCTCTGTTCTCGGCTAATTTGTCCCAGCTATTGTGGTTTATGTTAAAAGCCACCATATCGCGCTTGGCGCAGTCTTTGAAACGAAGCAAAATCCTAAGCATGATCTGCCGTGGAAGTCGGGAGGTATCCATTCGGTGCACATGCTTCAACCAAGGCAGCCGACCCTGTATAAGCATGGCAGTTAGACTGGGTAGCTGTGGACTGTGCTATTTCTGGAACCTTCTCGTTGGTCACTCTGTCTTTCCAACTTATACCCAGGATGTTCCGTAAGCAGCGCATATAGAAAGTGTTGATTTGGCGTTCTTGCTTCGCATAGGACGTCCATGTTTCCGCTCCGTACAAGAGTGTGCTCAAGACACAAGCCTGGAATACACTCTTGACTGAGCCGCCTGAACATAGTCGCCGCTTTCCCGATACGAGTATTGATCTCTGCTTCTAGAGAAAGATTGTTCGAGACAGCCGATCCTAGGTAGCAGAACTTATCAACCACTTGTAAGGTAGTGCTATCCGGCATTACTGCAGGTATATCTGCACTGCCTTGCGCTAGCACCACAGTTTTTAGGGGCTTATGGACATGGAAAACAGAGTGCATGCTTTGGAAAATTTGTCCATGATTGTTTGAAGCTCGAGAACTGAGTTTGCCATAAAGGCTGCAAATAACAAAGAGTCAAGGTTGGCTGGTAGAAATTGATGAATTAGCGTTAAGCCCGCCTTTTGTACACACATTTTTTGTACAATAAAGAATTTAAAAAAATAAAATAAAGAGTCGACGAAAGGGTCATCACGCTTTTGTTTAGCTTGAAGCAGTGAGATGTTGTATAGCTTTGCGTCTACTCTTGTATGAAGGTGGATACCCTGTTGGCTGTCGCCGAAAGCATTTTTTAGGATAAGCGAAAAGAATATACCAAACAGGGTAGAAGCTAACACGCAGCCTACGCATTTCGAACTGATCAGACGTTTGGCCATCAAAAACTACAGCGCCTTTCATACCCTCATGAAAGGATTGAACGAGGCTCAAGAGTTTCGGTGGACACCCAATGCATTTCAGTGCAGTATAAAGACCTTTCCTGCTGACGGTATTGAAAGCCTTATTCAAGTCTAGTCTGTTTGTAGAAACACCATATAAAATGGCGTTTTCTGTTCTCTGCACTTCTCCTGTAGTTGACGAAGGGAGAAAATCATATCAACTGTGGAACGCTAGGGACGAAAACAACACTTTGCCTCAGAATATACGCGATTTGCAAGTTTTTGGAGCTTTTCTAATATGACGCGTCCAAATAGCTTGCCGACTAAAAGGGAAATGCCACGGTAGGAGTTGCAATCGCCGCGATCTCCTTTCCCTTTGCATAATGTGATTATGTTAGCATCACGCATATCCTGAGGCACGCACCCCGCTTTCCAGCACTTACTCAGCAGATTGTGCAGAAGAGGTGACACATACTTAAGTTTTAGAATTTCTGCTTGAGATTCATAACTACCAGGACTCTTACCGCGCTTAAGCTGCTTTACAGCAATATGGTATTCCCCTATAGTAGGTAGGTCGTCTAATTGACTCCAAGTATCCAGTTTAGGCATGCTCTGACCAGCCTCCGGTTCGATGCTGACTGGAATCGCATAGAAACTGGTGAAGTGTTCTACCCAACGTTCCATTTGACGGTGACTATCTGTAATAACAGAGCCATCCGCTTCCTTAAGGGGAGCTGTCTTTTTGGAAACAGGGCCAATGGCCTGTTTATATTCAATAAAGAATTCATCTTTTCTTTGGTTAACGCAGCGCTTTATTCTTTGATTTAAAGATAGGGGGAATTCTAATGATTGGTGTTCTGGTGGCATAGGTCATACATAGGTGTTGAAGTAATTGTTGAGCCATTAGAGCCTAGTTGAGCTATTTCTTGAGCTATTAAAGTTGAAAAACTTGGTGAATCTAAGCACAAATCTTTTGTTTCAACGGAACTAATATTTTGTATGATAGGTAAATACGGCAATGTAGGGTCATTAAAATTACAGTCTGTAGACAAAGCTACTGAAGCTCGTAGTTCGCTTGGCGCCCCAGAAGAGCTACAAAACATATTTTATTTGCCGTCAGGCACAAAAGTTTGCTAAAAAAACCACCGCATTGAATCGGTTAAATGATTTATTTCTGATATAATTACGATGTACAAGTAGGTAACTGCCATAATCTTTTTTCAATCTTACAGGATTCCAACGACTAAATGTTTAACTGTACAGGTACATTTTTTGATCTTACTGGATTCCAAATAATAACTGTGTAAGTGCTAAATACATATCAGGATAAAAAGGAACTACAGTGAATAACTGTGTATCTACGTAGTTACATACTTAAACATCGGGATTACATCAAATACAAATTAGCAACATTGTTTATTAAAATTTACTGCAGTATGTGAATTACTTGTGATAAAAAACAGAAAACAATTGAATCATGACTTTTATAAATAAATTTAATCATATTTGGTTGAATACAACATGCCTTGCCTTGATGGTACCTACTCTTGTTGGTCTAATAATAAATCTTCTCCGACATTGCAGGAAGATTTACGCCTTATTATTACATCTTCTTACAATGTTGCTAAAAATTGGAACCTATTACTCGACATTTTTGAAATTAAAGCTGATCATCACGGAGCGCGTCCACACCCGCTCGATCGCCGTAGTACAACTGACTAACGGGTAGTTGCTCGTCGCCCACGCACCTGTGCCCCCGCGAATTATAGTGCAACTGGTACTTACTTATTTTATCAGCGTCATTGTTTAGCAACATATGTAGATACATACTTATACGTCTGACAAAAATCAATGTTCTGGTCAAAAAAAAAATCTGATATTTTTTTACGTGATAGATATAAGTGCATAAATACCAAAAATGTAATAAAACCGATTTCGTGTATCTGGCAGATACATCCAAATACGTAGGAGGTGTCGATATGTACTCTTCGTAGTCGACATTAGATTGAGAATTGCTTAACCACTACCACACTTGGGCATTTTCCCGCCGCGCCGACGCTCGCGCCGGTTTTTTCGTGTCTGAACTTGTTCATTCTCAGAGTTATTATTATAATACGTATTATCATTTCAATTAGAAAATTGGAAGTCGTAACTCGGACGAAACTACGGAAGGAATTAAAAACTATTTAGCAGTGATTTTGTTTAAGTGTGTTTTGTAGTGCCTACTTCATTTTTTTATTAGTTAATTCAGGGTAACCCGAATAAAACCTTTTCGTGTAGGTAACCTCCTCATAGGCTTAAGCCACTGAAGGGGTTAACCCCTTCACGTGGTTACTATATTAAAGGAGTTAACCGTTTCGCTGGGTTTTGAGGTGTAACTCGAATAAAAGGATACTCAGCGATAAGGGCTACACCATGTAGGGTTTACCCTGCGAAAAGGCTTAACTCCTAAGCGGTGTTGTCCGGTCCCTGATAGGGACAAATATAAAATATATAATATTTATATATATATTATATATATATAAACAAACGCGCGTATGGACGCCGCGTTGGCGCAGCGGTTACAGCGCTGGATTGCGATTGGCTGCTGCGCGGGCGGTTGCGGGTTCGATTCCCGCACACGACAGCATTTGTATTGGCCATACAAATGTTTGCCGTGGTCTGGGTGTTTGTGCAGTCCTTGTGGGTAACCCCACCGTGCCTCGGAGAGCACGTTAAGCCGTCGGTCCCGGTTGTTATCATATACACCTGATAGCGATCGTTACTCATAGTAGGGAATATATTCGCCAACCCGCATTGGAGCAGCGTGGTGGATTAAGCTCCGATCCTTCTCCTACATGGAGAAGAGGCCTATGCCCAACAGTGGGATATTACAGGCTGAATCGTGATCGTGATATAAACAAACTAGCTTCTGCGCGCGACTTCGTCGGCGTGGACTCCGCTCCTGTTGGTCTTAGCGTGATGATATATAGCCTATATAGCCTTCCTCCATAAATGAGCTATATAACACTGAAAGAATTTTTCAAATCGGACCAGTAGATCCTGAGATTAGCGCGTTCAAACAAACAAACAATCAAACAAACAAACTCTTCAGCTTTATTATATTAGTATAGATATAAAATAATCGTTTAGCTGCTCAGTGACAACCCTACATAGCTGTACCTATTCATATATAAGTCGTCTCTATTGATCTCAGTTTCATACCGTTTAACCCTTTAACCCCGCTTTCGTTGCTATTCATACCTGAGACGTCCCCATTCACACCAAAAACAACAGATTTCTCATGTCTTTCTAATTTATCAAAATACTATTATTATTAATTAATAACTGAGATTTAACTTTTATGCATATGACGGCCCAAACACTAAATAAAGTATTAAACAAACACACGTATTCTCTTACTATAAAATAAATGTTTTAGAGCAAAGTTTCTAACACTGTAATAATCGGCGTCTCGTCTAGCTTATTTTCAATTACATTAAATTGACAGTTTGCAGTTAATTTCGCGCTTGTTAGGTGGTGCCATAAAATGTTCCAAAGATCTACTATCGTCCCACAAAAATTGTTAAAAGTTGTAACAGCTTGCTAGCTACCAGGGGGGGTACCTACACTCCAAATGTACTCTGTGCTACACTCTAGGGATGGCGATCTGAGATCGATTAATCGAAGAATCGATTTTTCAGACCAAATAAATCGATTTTTTAAATCGATATGTTGTACTGAATCGATTCAGCGAATCGATATTTCACCCCTGAAAATCGACTTCGATTTTTTCTGTTTTGGTAAAAACCATAAAATTATTTACAATTAGCTGAACGTACTCATAATATTACGGTATTGCCGGTTAAAGGGTTAATTACTCAAAAATTCGCGAGTTAGCTTGTTTCCGTATACTTACATTTAGAAAATAAACATAACAAATGTAAGCATTAAAATTTTTAATTCTGATAATTATTAAAATATTGGATGTTGTATTGATATCACTTTTATTATTTATTCGGTTAATACCGGAATAGTACAAAGATGTCGACACCGTCTTCCGAATGGTTAATATTTGTTTACGATTATTCAGTTGCCATCTGTAATTCTGACGTGTATGTCGGTACTTGCGTTGTTGTTGATATTCAACTACTACCCTCACTCTATTATTCGAGTCATTCTGTCTCTGCTCAGTCATGAGCTGTCCCTCTGCCACGCGATAGACCTGGCACCCGCTCAGTGAGTCCATTGAATACTAAGTAGTTCGTATCCACTCCGTTAACTAATCTGTGTAACTATCTTGTGTTAAATTAGATCTATACTAATATAATAAAGCTGAAGAGTTTGTTTGTTTGATTGTTTGTTTGTTTGTTTGTTTGTTTGTTTGAACGCGCTAATCTCAGGATCTACTGGTCCGATTTGAAAAATTCTTTCAGTGTTAGATAGCCCATTTATCGAGGAAGGCTATAGGCTATATATCATCACGTTAAGACCAATAGCAGCGTAGTCCACGCCGACGAAGTCGCGCGCAGAAGCTAGTTGTTAATAAACCAGTTCGGCCCTCCTCACTTCTTTCTGTTTCCGACAGTGTTTTATACAAATACATTTAGAAAATAAATGTCTTCTTTTATACCTGATCTTATACTTTGATATGGTAAAAAAAAATTTCCCTCTCCTTTTTCTATTTACAATCAGCCCCATAGCTTTAATTAAGTGTGTTGAATCCTTTCAGAACTTTTTGGAATCAGCACATTCAACGATGTGCCATCCCTCAATTATTCAACTTCAAATAGAAGCCAGTCTTGATCGTTTAAGTCTATATATACTGATCCCAGTATCCATTAGCGTTCTTGCAAATTCTTTCGGCCTTTATGTGGTCCTTCCAGGTAAGCCCCCTGTCAAGGTGCATCTCTAGGTTTGACAGTAGTATGCTGAGGCCGGACAATTCCATCAAGTGTCACTGGTGGACAGTCACCTCTTTTTAATGTGAATGTAACATGAGAAGACTTTGCAGCCTTAGCTTTTATTCTCCATTTCCTCGACCATGATCCAACCTTTTCTAGGTGCCTCTGGAGGTTTTCTGTTGCTATGCAGGGATCTCTATGGCAAGATAGTACTGCCGTGTCATCTGCGTAGGTAGCAGTTAAGACGTTATCGGAGGTGGGTAAATCGACAGTAAAAACTGTGTACAATACTGGACCGAGTACAGATCCCTGCGAAACCCCAGCTTTAATGTCTCAAATAGGAGACATTGAACCTTCTGTTTTTACTTGGAACATGCGGTCCTGTAAGTAGGATCTTAGGAGCATGTAAGCAGCGCTGGGAAAGCAAAGTTTTGCTTTGCATTCGAGACCCTTATCCCTTATGCCACACAAGGTCAAAAGCTTGTTGCACGTCGAGGAATGCAGCAGACCAGTATACTTTTCGTTCCAATGCTTGACGGACCGTAGAAGCCTCTTTGATATGGTAATAAAAATAATTTTAGTATCGAATCCCCGATTTTACTAGTGAGATCCCAGAAATTCTTTATTATGGTATCTTTCTTGTTTTTCATAAAATGGATTTATATTTACATTGTAAATACAAAATTTAAAAACCTGTGTGGTTTTATGAAACCACGGTAAAAGTGAAACTTTTTTTCACATTATAGACATTTAACTAAAAATTCTTGAATTAATATTCCAATTAAGGGTATAAAATCGCTTTATCAATCTTACCGCGCGGACGAACGTCACGCGACATGCAACACACACACGACAAAGTTTGAGACGATGTAATAAGTTTCACTTTTAAAAAAATCGAAAATCGATTTTTGGGAAATCGATCTTTTGGACCTCGATTTTTCTATGAATCGATTTATCAGGTTACGATTTGAATCGATTCAAAAATCGATCTTTTTTGGAAAGAATCGCCAACCCTACTACACTCTATGTAATCGATCAAAGCGGCATCTGGTGATTGTTTGGTGTCGATTTGTGGTAAAACAGTTCTGTAATTAAGCATTATTTTTATAGATGTCGCTTCTACTCGTATCAAATTGTTGATAAATATGGATGTTGCCACTTGTTATAGTATATTGCGCTTAAGGGTGTTTATAAAACTACCTTTACTGGGCCTACAGATACAAATTTAAAATTAAATCACTTTTAAATACATTTGAAATGAATTGAAGTTCAAAAAATCAATTATGTATCCTATATAAATGTAATCGGTTCTTTCAACTAAATAAATACAAAATATGTGGGAAATGAAAATAATAATCTAGCAACATTATAAAACTAAAACGAACACGAAGTTTTTGAATTTTGACATTTAATATGTGAAAAAAGAATAAGATAGGTACTTTTGTACCAAAACTATTTGTAATTATATTTTAATGTAAATAACTATGTAGAATGTTTATTAATAAAGTATTGTACTTTTAAGTAATTTGATGACTGCAAATTTTCAAAAGTGAAAACTGTTTTCAAGTGTGTAATCCGATGAGCTCTCGTTTTGAATTTAAATTCATATAAGTTTTTGTTTGATATTGTTGAGTTTTAGGTTGTTTTTGTGTTTTTGGTACGAATGTGTTTTATATGAACTATAAAAAAAAATGATATTAAGTTTTAATCAATTGTTTTATTTTAAACTGTTCTTACTTTTTCTTTATTAAGTAAATATCATATCTATCATCAGGTTTGCTAAACATAAAATCCATTACATAAATCACTCCTTTTGCGGGACTGATTTGTAATAGATTTTATTACTTAAACAAACCTGATTCGATACAGGAAAACTAATAAAATAAAATAACTAAGGTACGTATAATAGGTAGGTACTTATATATACCTATATATAGGTTATGGCATCGTAGTTTGCACCAAACATCCACCAGAGGCGCTACTTTCCATACTTGCAAAAAAAATAGCGGAGTTGGCTCTCTTTTCCCGTATAGTTATTGTACTCTGTGCTAGCTACCTAATATTGAGCACAGATTAAGTATTAGTATTAGTTACAACGATATTGAGCGTTAAAAATATTTCTTTTTTTTCCCCGATTCACCGCTGGATCCCTATTCACCCCAATTTAGGGTACCAACCACAGATTAATTTAGATACTACGATTGACAATTTGACACTTGACAGTACATAATTACCCCGGCTCCACACGTTGGCCCCAACATAGACCCCAACGCTACTCGTCCAACGTGTGGATCTAGAAAATGGCATTGGTCCCAACGTTGGGGCGAGCGTTGGTAGTTGGCCGGCTCGTGTCGGTTTTATCAAAGGAATCTGCGCCAACGTTCGCGATCCGTCCACACGTTGGCGCTTTGCTCAGTTCTGTTGCAACACGCAGCGAGTGCGTACGTCGAGCGAGAATGGCTTCCTCATCCACAAAATCGCCACCGGCATGGACAAATGAAAAAATCATAAAATTTATTGAACTTTTGATAAAGTTCAATAAATTCCATGACTTTTTCACATCCAATAATATGGGACGCTACTCGAAAGGATCATAAAAATAAAAATTTATTAGCTGATGCATGGCGCACCATTCAACAGAATATGGGAATGAATTTCGCAATTGAAGATTTAAAAAAAAGCGAGAATCATTAATGAGCACATATCGCCTTTACAGAACAAAAATTAGTGACTCTACTCGATCTTTGACGTGGATTTTTATTTTTTCTCAGTAACAAATATAAATGTGCACTCAGTACTATAAAAGCGCTCAGAGCAATTTCGATTTCTATATCGGACATCTTCACATTGGCCCTGACGGGACAGAACTAGTTTGATAGCCAACGTGTGTACGGCTCTCCGCCTGTTCCGTTCCTGTCTCCGGCTGTTACCGGTACCAATTACGTTTATAAAATACCGGTAAATAGCGTTAATTTTATCCGATACCTGTTTTACCGGTAAAAGTTTTAAAGGTAATTCGGTACCGGAAACGATTTTTAACGGTAATTTTTAACGGTAAATAGAATTTTAACGATACTGGTACCGGTACCTCTGACGTCACGCTTAACGATATTTTTATCGGTACCTCTACGACGTTGCTGCTCCGTGCAAAGAAAAAATGTTCAACTCGAAGCTGCGCGGGGGGCTGATAAGAGCGGCAACAGCGCGTGACATTAGATTATAACGCTGTGAGTCTTGAACGGTAGATGTGGCTAATGTTAATACTTTAAAACTGAAAAGACACTTTAAGACTGACTGGAAAACTATTTATTGGAAATTTAACATTTTGAATTTTTCTGATACAATAGTCGTTATAAAATTAATATATAAATACAAAAAATATGTTTGATCAACTAAGACATGTTACTATTCAGAGAGCTTCAAACGGAATCAAGAAATATGACATAATACAATTTTAACTAATAAAAACTAAAATTCTAAACTTAAAATAATTCAAACATAATATACCAAAGAGATCATATAGTTAATATCAAAATAGTTTTTATGTATATCTGAGATTACCATTCAACAGTGAGATCAAAAATAAAGAAAAGTAGGTAGTATTCTATTAGCGTAATAATTTCGGTACCTATAAAGGTAACAGTAGCAATTAACGGTACCGGTATGGATAGGTACCGGTAAAAATAACGTTAAACGAGTTTTTACCGGTAAAAAATTTAACGGTAAAATGGCTCCAAAGTACCGGTATTTAAAGTACTGGTACTCCATAAATAACGATACGTCTGCCGAGACAAAGTACCGGTACCGAATTTTTACCGGTATTCCAAGCCCTACTTAGGGATGATCTCGGACATGGAGAATAGAGAGATCCCTCTATTGTCTATCCGAGGGGATGATGGACGCGGTGACAGTGACAAAAAGTCACGGTGACAAAAAGTCACTAGTGCGCGCCTACCCTACTATTACAAATCACAGAGTACATTGTAATAGTAGATTACAATGTACTCTGTGGCGCCTACTCGCCATGTGCTCTGTCACAGCCGTGTGCTCTGTGCTACTCGCCTACAGCGTTGCCAACTCTACCAACTTTTCGGTAGATCTACCAACTTTCCGTGTCTCGCTCAAATCTACCACCTCACAAGAAAAATCTACCAACTTTTCAAGTTTTTGAAAATTTTTAATATTATGTTATATGATATACTAGAAATTCAAACAGCGTATTCGTTCGCGCACTCGTCACTTGGAATATATCGATGTAATCTATTTCAACTTTTCAAGCAAGATTTCAAGTTGAAGTCGTGACGTGTTCTTATTGGTTGATTTGGACAATACCCATTTTTCTATGAAGCCGTGCCCCGGTACGTGCTTTGACGTGTTCAGACAATTCATATATTTAAGTATTCTTTATTAATTGAAACTAGATTTTTAATAATATTCTAAAAGTGATCAAAGCCGCAGTTTATACTTTAATTTAAAAAAAAAAAAAATTATTTGTATTCCGGGTTTGAGATGTCAAAACAGATTAAAACAAGTATTTTTTATATCACAACCTGAAAACAATTTACATGAATATTATTTACTGTTCTTAATTAATTATTAATTGAAAAAACAAAAAAAATTAAATAAAAAAACAAAAAGCCAACGTCACGCGGTGTTTCCAGGCGGTCACCCATCCAAGTGGTGCGCGTTGCCGCGTTAGCGGCCGCTCAAGTTTTACCCCACATGGGCCTAAAGAAGTTTCACTTCAAAAATTAAACCATTTTTTTTCTTAAATTTTTTTTACAGAAAATCGCATTTCAGTTTCCGGCCCTCATTGTCAAGTAAATTATAATTATTACATTAATTTCTTCAGTCCATAATATGCGTCGATTTTTTAAATGATATTGGCCATTTTTAGTTATTATTCCTTTTTTTACTATATTAGAAATGATTGTATAGTGATTAATTTTTAACAAAAAAAAAATAATTAAAGGTATCATATCTTAGGGTACTAGAATCGTATATAAAACTCGAAATTATACATAGTTGGTAGATCTACCTACTTTTCGAATTGAAGATGGTTGGAAACTACCAACTTTTGAAATTGTATCTACCTACTCGATAAAATTCGAGTTGGCAACACTGCTCGCCTAGCCACTATCAATTGTATCATTGATAATGATATTTTGATTTTTGATAAATATGGAGAATAGTAATAGTTATGTGAATGTATGTAGACTGTGTTTAAAAAGAGATTTACAAATATATTCCATTAAAAATACGTACTTACAAGATGTTTACGAAAAAATAACTAATATTGAAGTAAGTCTTAACAAATTTTTTTAACTACAAATTTTCATTAAAAAGTAAATATATAATGTGTGTTTGTCATGGACGTGTTTAATCACTTTTTTTGAGTTTATTTTTCATACAGTTCATATAACATAAAAGAATATAAGCAAAGCGTTTCATGAAGTAATTTACTAAAGTAGTCGTCTACTTTTCAAGAATTCCACCTAAGAGAATATTAACTTTAATAAACTAAGAGAATATTAACTTTAATAAACTAAGAGAATATTAACTAAAATAGGAACAAACATCAAATTAATTTTTAGAAATTTACATTGTATTTGACTTAGTTCCAAAAGAATTAAGTTTAGAGAAGAAGTAAAACACAAGTAATTTTTAATTTGGTGATGATCACTTTTAAACTTATCTCCTAATTAGTTTGCATCACAAGCTATGTAATTACTTATAATCTCTATTGAAGTAAAGCACGGCAGGAAATATAGCTTAAGTTTTAAGCGACTCAAGTGTAAGTACCTCAACCTTACAGAAGATCTCAACTGAATATCATACTCTCAAGTATTGTTATGGTCATCTGTAAGTTCCTGGGGAGAGTAAATGGTTAGAGTTGGCAATATGCTTGCAAGGCTCGTGGCGTTGCAGACGTCTATAGGCTATAGTTACCATCAAGTGGCTTGTTTGCCATCACAATGGTATAAGAATGTAAAAAATGACTTAACCTAAGTCGGTAAATTCTATTTGACCCAAACGAATTTTTTTGAAGTTAAACTTCTTCTTTCTTCTTTTTCGGATGAAATAGTGAAAGCGTTGAATAGTATGAGATTAGGTAAGGCTGCAGGGTATGACAGGATTACCGTCGAGATGCTGAGGGCCGGACAGGGCATAGTGGTTAGCCAGCTGTACCGCCTTTTCAATCTGTGCTGGCGAAATGGGCAAGTACCGGGAGACTGGTGCAAAGCCGTAATCGTACCATTATATAAGGGAAAAGGGTCACGGCAGGACTGCATAAATTACCGCGGTATAATAGGTAGGGATCCCTAGTACATTTTTTTCACCTGATCAGTATCAAGCTAATTTTTTGGGAATGGCTACATTTTGATGAGGCGAACAAAAAATTCCTCTTCGAAAACTCTCGATTGTGGTAGCTAACAGAGATAGTAGGGGGTAGAGCAGCAGTGAGCGTAGGACCGGGATAACGTACCACGCAATTTGTAGGACATTATTACTTTTAAATTATATAGATAATCACTAACTAAAAGAAAAAAAAATCAGCTGGTTAGTAATAATTTTTGATGACCTTACGAGGTCAGCAAGTTGATGACCTCGTAAGGTCATCAAAAATTAATTTTTTTTCTGATTTCTTTTTTGTTTTTAGTTAGTTAATATCTATATAATTTAATAGTAATAATGTCCTACAAATTGCCTGGTACGTTATCCCGGTCCTACGCTCACTGCTGCTCTACCCCCTACTATCTCTGTTAGCTACCACAATCGAGAGTTTTCGAAGAGGAATTTTTTGTTCGCCTCATCAAAATGTAGCCACTCCCAAAAAATTAGCTTGATATTGATCAGGTGGAAAAAATGTACTAGGGATCCCTACCTATAAGCCTTCTCAGCGTCGTCGGTAAATTGTATGCGAAAGTATTGATTGAAAGGGTTGTGAATGAAACAGACGAAAAAGTATGGGATGCACAAGCGGGATTTAGGAAGGGAATGGGATGTACGGATCAGGTCTTTTCTTTGCGATGCATAGCCGAAAAGTTCTTGGCTAAAAACAAGAAGGTCTATTGCGCGTTCGTAGATCTAGAAAAGGCCTATGATAGGGTGGTGAGGAATGAATTGTGGTCAGTATTGTCCGGGTACGGTTTGAACAGTATCCTCATACGAGCACTGCAATCTCTTTATAGGAATTCTAGTGCTTGTGTAAAAATAAACGGGGCGTACACTGAATGGTTTAATATCGAAAAAGGTGTTAGACAGGGATGTGTAGCGTCACCGTGGCTGTTTAATCTGTTCATGGACAATTGCTTGGCAGAGCTGAAAGAGAATGAAAGTGGGTTGAGAATGAACGAGTTACTCGTCAAATGTCTTCTCTATGCTGATGACCAAGTATTACTTGCGTCCTCAGCCGAGGAGTTACAGGAGATGGTAACTGTTATGAATGAAGCTTTTGTGAGAAAGGGAATGAAGATGAATGTAAAGAAGACGAAAGTGATGGTGTTTGAAAGAAATGAGGCAGTGACAGATTGCAATATCGTGATTGGAGATGAACAAATAGAACAGGTGAATGAGTTTGTGTATTTGGGTTCAAAGTTTACAAGAGATGGAAAGTGTGAGAGTGATATTGAAAGAAGAGTGAATGCAGGAAACATGGTGAATGGAGCTTTGCACTCCTTTATGAGCAGTCGGAATGTGTCTAACAAGGCTCGTTTGGCTGTGCATAGGGGGGTGTTGGTTCCGACACTCATGTATGGAAGTGAAAGTTGGGTATGGCAGAAGAAACATGAAAGCAGAATAAATGCAGTTGAGATGAGAGCGTTAAGAAGTATGATAGGAGTGACAAGAGTCACAAACTGAGTGACAGGATAAAAAATAGTGAGATAAGGAAACGTTGTGGTCTGAAAGAAGATGTAGTGACAAAAATTGAGAAAGGTATGCTGAGATGGTTTGGCCACGTCGAGAGAATGAATGAAGAACGATTGACGAAAAAAGTGTATAAGGCGAGTGTGAATGGAAGTGTTGGAAGGGGTAGACCTAGGCGGACTTTTCAAGACCAGATCAGAGATGTCTTGAAAAAAGGCCAGGTCAAGAGTACCCTAAACCGAAGAGCATGTATGAAAGGAATAATGAAAGTGGATGAAGCGAAACAAGTATGTAAGGATCGTAGCAAGTGGAAAGAAGTGGTCTCTGCCTACCCCTACGGGAAAGAGGCGTGATTATATGTATGTATGTATGTAACTTCTTTTGGAGTGTTAGGGAAATATGATGAGAATAAATTTTTACGATGTGCGCGCACACCGCCATAAAAAACTGACACCCTGAAGTTAGCTAGTCATCGAAGAAGAAGTTAGCGATGTGAAGTTAGTTAGCCAATGAAGTATAACTTCTTACGTGCGTACATAAGTACACACACACTTTTTTTGTAAAAAATTGTTTATTTTTCAGCTTAACTCCACCTACATGCAGTCTCTGTGTTATATATGTGTGAAACGACTGAAACAAAGTCACAAATTAATTGAACAAGCAGTTGAAACAGACAAGTTATTAAAAGATGCACTTCGGTGCGGAGTCGAGGTAAATGTTCGGTTATAATTTTTCTATATTCTCAAGATTAAAAAACTTAATATCAAGCCAATTACAAGCTTTTTAAGCTGTTACTAATATATATTATTATAATATTCATGTTAACACTCACTATTTATTTTTGTCATCAGTATATTTGAAAAGAAATGAAATTAAAACATTTACGATGTCAAAAATTACCCAAAAGAGTTATAAGTCATGACAGCAAAATCAATTCACAATTTAAAAATTGCTATCCAAATTTAAATTTTAACATTGTATTGTAGTATTACCCGGTTTTATGCAGTAACCAAATCAAGTCAAAATTACTTTATTCAAATAGTCTTCAAAAGCACTTTCGAATGGTCATTTTACAAATGAAAATTTTAAAAGTGACTATAATTTTTAAAAGTGAAGCGACCACCGATTCGGAATGTAGATTCTGCAGAGAAGAATCGGCAAGAGCAACTCTTTTAAAAACAATATATTGTTACGGGTTGTCTTATGCAATAATTAAAACATAATTGTTTCTTATATGGTTTATTTTCAACTGACACTATTGTAGTCACACACCATAAGAATATAATACTTTCTTATTCCACTAGATATCAACTTATACTATTGCGTGCCTTGAAGCTAATTATGTCTAGCTTAAAATTATTACATAGGGCGCCAGGAGAGTTTTTATCATTGTTCGACTAGCTTATGACAAGCCTGGTTATGTGGAACTCTTCCAAAACCTGACTCAGGCTAACTGCTATGCTCAGGGACATGTAGCATGAGAGGGGAATGATTGTGGCCTCAGGCAATAATTATATCCTCCTTATTAATAAAGGGCATTTCCGAAAGCTACGACAAAACAAATCATTTAGGTTACCGATATTTCCTTATTTTTATATAAAGTATATAACTTAATAACTTACCCCTTCGCGCACAATGTACCACACATTTACCACATTTAGATTTTAATTACCGCATAAATACTATGTATTAAATAGCATTCATAAATCTACAACACTTATTTCGTAACTTTAGTTTTAAGAACTGTTATTATCCCTCACGTCTTACTTCACGTCTGTCACGAATTTCTTAATTATTCTCATACTACCTACCCAGATAAATTTTAATTTTATACTACATACTAGACGTAACATTCCCCTAACCACCGATAAAAAAAAAATAAAAAAAAATTATCTATATAAAATTTTATCTGTACAAAATTTCATGTCACAATGTTCGTCCGGGCTAATCTTTTATTAAATTACTGTACTGATTTTAATGAAATTTTATACAAATATGTAACTTTTCCCACCTTAAAATATAAACTTAATTTTATTTATATATATAATATTAATGTAAATATTTCTAATGCAATTTTTTTTATATTTTTTTTTTAATTTTTTTTTTATATTTTTTTTTTTAATATGTGCCTATTTCACTCTGCAAATCTTTAAATCCTTTGCATGCCATACACCTATAGACTTTCCATAAACGTTATTCAATTGGTAAATATTATTGGAAAGTTTTTTTATAATAATGGCTTTTTCAAATTTCGGGGCTAATTTGGCCATAAATTTAGTTCCCGCCTTTGAAAGGTATTTAGTTCTTTTCCAAACTAAATCACCTACCTGAAAGTTAGCTTTTCTGTGACTTTTATTATAATATTTGAGACTTCTTTCATGTGCAATTTCTAGTTTTGATTTTACATCCTTGTACAACTTAGCTTGTGACTTTAAATTTAATAAATAATCTTTGGTATCAATAACTACTGGATCAACATAAGTGTCAGTATTTGAACTTCTTATGATATTTGCGGGAATCGATGTTTCTCTTCCAAAAAATAAAAACGATGGCGTATATTCCGTCGTGTCATGCACTGATGTCCGTAATGCATGTGCAAATTTCTGTAAGTGAGCGTCCCATTCATTATGTTTCTTTGAATTTATATAGGAAGATATCATAGTACCAACTACTCGATTAACGCGCTCTGTAGGGTTACCTTGCGGGTGATAGTTAGGAGTATACCATATTTTACTGTTGTAATTCTGAATTAGCTCTTTAAATAATTGTGATTCAAACTGCTTACCATTGTCGCATATTACTGCCTGAGGTGTCCCAAAAAGTAAGAATTGATTTTCTATAATCTCACAAATTTTGTCAGCTTTACCTGTTCTCAAAGGGAACAATAATGTAAATTTACTAAACAAACATGTTATAACTAATAGCATCGTATTAAACTTTTTACTCTTTGGAAAAGGACCCATTAGATCCAGCGAGATCACTTGCCAAGGTCTTGTCACTGTTCTATGTTCACCCATATGACCAAAAGATAAATTTTGACTGACCTTAGCTTTTGCACAAGTTTCACAGTTATTGACATATTGCTTTACATCATTTGACATATCCGGCCAAAAATAATACTGTTTAATTCTAAATAGTGTTTTACGAATACCCATATGTCCTGCTTTCATATCATCATGACAGTGTTTTAAAATATTCGTTCTTAAAGAGTTTGGGATGTACAATTTCCAGTTGTATAATGAATCCGGATATTGTTTCAAGCTAATCTTCTTATAGAGTAGACCATCATTTACCTTCCAATCAGGATTGAGTTCCTGACCTTTTAATATCTTATCAACTTTATTAATGTACCAATCATCTTTATGTCTATCTAAAATGCTTATGTCTTTATCCTTTTCATCCGAAAGAGCATTAATAGACCTCGATAAAGCATCTGGTACAACATTGCATTTACCTGGTTTATGAACAATATCAAAACTGAATTGTTGTAACTTCATCGCCCATCGCGCCAGTCTACCATGCGGATCCTTCATTCTATGAAGCATTTTAAGCGCGCTGTGATCAGTAATAACCGTAAAGTGGACACCTTCTATATATGGTCTAAATTTTTCTATCGCGTATACTATACTAAGGAGTTCTCTTTCCGATGTCGAGTATAATTGTTCACGATCACTCAATTTTCTACTTAAATACGCTATGGGTCGCTCAACATCACTTATTTTTTGACACAAAACTGCACCTATTCCCTTATTTGAGGCGTCACATTGAACAATGAAGGGTTTTTCGTAGTCTGGGCAAGACATTACTGGGGCTGAGGTCAATAATGTTTTAAGTTGTAAAAAAGATTTCTCCGCCTCATCAGTCCAAAAGAATTTTCTATTTCTTTGGCCCTTTGTTAGGTCGTGCAAAGGAGCTGCGATCAAAGAAAAGTCCTTTACAAATCTTCTGTACCAGCTTGCAATTCCTATAAATCTCTTTAACTGAGTCATGTTAGCTGGTCTAGGAAAATTCAAAATGGCTAAAACTTTATCTGGATCAGTACGAAGGCCATCCTTGTCAATTATATACCCTAAAAAACGTAAACTCGATCGCGCAAATTTACACTTTTCTATATTTATTGTTAAACCTGCTTCTTTCAAAATATGCATGACTTGTTTCAAACTACTCATATGTTCTTCAAAATTTTTGGAACAAATTACGATGTCATCCAGATAAGCCCAAACCTTACCATCCATAGCGTGGAATAAAATATCCATTAATCTCTGCTGTGTTTGTGAAGCATTAACCAGACCAAAAGGCATGACCTTAAAATGAAACAATCCCCTTCCCGGCACAGCAAATGCGGTTTTTTCTTTACTGGATTCCTCAAGCTCAATTTGCCAGAACGCTGACTTTAAATCGATTGTACTTAGATATTTAGCATTACTCAAGTTATCCAAAATTGTAGCAACTCTTGGCAAAGGATATGTATCCCTCTTTGTAATTTTATTCAACTGTCTACTATCTAAGCAAAGCCTATTGCCACCATTTGTTTTTTTTACTAGAACAATTGGAGAACACCAGGGACTATATGATGGTTCAACAACATCTTTATCTAACATGTCATCCAATTCTATTTCGATGGCCCTTTTTATAACTGGAGAGAAATTATATTGTTTTTGGTGTACTGGCTTGTTCAGACCAGTGTCTATACAATGTTTAATGATCTTAGTTCTACCTAAGCCTGACCCCACGTTATCTCTTATATCACGAATGACCTCCTTGAGTTTTTGAAGCTCATCTTCACTTAAATTATCTTGGCCAATAATTGCTTTACTATCTTCACAAATAGTGTTAACCATAGCATCCATTGGTAAGTTACCATCTTTAAATTTAAAAGAAATACCAAAAATATCAAAAAAATCTTTGCCTAAAATTAACGGTTGAGACAATTTTGGCATAAGAAGCATCGAAATAATATGAAACTGATTATTAAAATAAACCGGTACATCAAACATTTTGGTAATGCAATGACTGGTACCATCTGCAGTGACCATATTCATTAATTTAATTTTTTGATTCCTTACGCCAAGCTCTTTTAAGCTATCTGCAAATTTTGAATTAATTACTGAGCGTGAGGCTCCTGAATCCAACAGTCCCTCTGATCTACGTCCTAAAATTTCCAGACTAATATATGGTCTTATATCATTATCTTTTTTTATAGTTAACTGAGATATGGTATTTTCCGACATAAAAGTATGCAAAAAGTCTAACCAATCCTGCCATTCTTTATCCTGTCGCTTAAGGGGAAAGCTCATTTGGCAGATTCTCGGCTCTCCCCGACAGCGTTTCCCTTACAATTACAATTCGATACAGTTACTCCAAAGCGACCGCATTTGTAACAGAAAAGACGTTGTTTTGGCGCAGCACATGCTCTAAATAAATGTCCTCTCTCTCGGCAATTCCAACACCTCATATTGTTTATGGGAATTGTTTTTGAAATGGCCTTTTTTATTTCCAAAACTTCTTTTTCTTCCTTTTTATTTGAAGTAGACCTATAAGCCAAGTCAGGTTCTAACGAATTTAAAAATGTTTTCGGTTCCAGAAATTTATCACAGTTTATCTTAGTTCTTTCTAGTATCCTCAAAACGTTCAATAACTCCGAAATAGAAGTAAAAGTGTCCCTACAGACTGCTCTCTGGTAATATGGCTGAAGATTTCTTATGATAATTAAAATTTTTTCGGCTTCGGAGATTTTATTTGGAAGTCTATTAAACATATTTTGCATAACAGAAACAAAAATTAGTACTGATTCATTTTTTCCCTGAGTTCGTGATTTGGCTTCGGTCAGTAATTCTTCTTGATAGTAAGGTGATTGAAAGGTACTCTTTAATAATGACACAAGTTCTTTCCAGCTACTTGCATATTCTCTATTAGCCCGGAACCAAATTAATGCGTCTCCTTTAAAGAAATCAATCGCATGACGCCATAAATCGTTATCCGTGGCATTTCTGGCATCCTTTAACTCGTTTACTCGTTCAATAAACGCATTAACACTAAAACTGTTGTCACCCGAGAATTGTAAACCCCACTGACTTACAGGCACTAATTTAAGTTTATGCCTGAACTCATCCTCATCTACAGTAGTTGAATTAAAAAATTTGGCATGCGAAGGATTTCTGTTGTTATTATCCGGAATGTCAAGGTCATCCAGAGCGAAACTAACCCTTTTGCGTCCCAAATTTTGTTTGTCAATTATAATTTCTTCCTGCAACAAATTGTCACCAGAATTAGAGGTAGAAGGAGCCGTATATTTTATTATTTTATTACTACCCTCAATTTCATTTAATATTTTTTTGCTGTCTTCTCCTAACGAGTTATGTAATGCTTCTTTCATTTCTGGTGTTATTTCATCATTATCCTCTATGTCATCCTTATCCTCCAAATCTTTTAACAATATCCTAGCTTTATCTAATAGTAGATTTTTCTTTTCTATATCAATTTGATCAATAGCATTAATTAGATTCAATCTATTAACTACATGAAATAGTCGCGAAACCAAACGCTTATACAGTTGCCCATCTGGTTTTTCTCGTAACTCCGAAATATAACACAGAATATTACTTATTTTATCCGAACATATATTTAATTCTAAGCTGGGATCAGCAGTACAAGAAAGTGGAGGTTTAATCTCATAAGATACCTGAAGTAAATTTTCAGCCTGTATCATTTTTTTTAGGATTTTCTTTAAGGCTCCTACTAATGCGCCGGATTGCGTATAACCTCGACACGCGAGTTCAAATTCTACTTCATCTTTCAACAAAAATTGGGGATCCATTGTGAGAATAATTAAGAAAAAAAAAAAGAAAAAAAGATATCGATGTACTGTGCGCAAAGTGCAAGCTTATCTTAATTGTACTAAACAAAATTAAAATTGCTATTTATCAAAACTAAATTGTTAATTTATAAAAACAATATTATGCGAATAGCAATCAACAAATATTCTTAAATGAAGCAAAACTAACTTTCATTTAATCAAAGTAAACTGTTTAAGATACACCTTAGCCACAAATACAATCTGATAATATGATTCTTACAGTAAATTATTAAACTAAAAAAAAAAAAATTTATGTCCAAAAAAACTTTCCTAACTTAATTAAGGAACAAAATGGTATGACATATATATGAGTTTTACATTAAATACAAAACTTTTGATGATACAAGTTTTCTCTTTCTTCTTTTAGATAAACAGTAAGCCAGAAAACAAGCTAATAATATAACTCTTACAGTAAATTATTAACCTAAAACATTATAATTATATTAGAAATGAAAAAAAAACTTTACGAAGTACTTAATTAAGGAACAAAATAATATAACAAATATACGTATCACCTTAAATACAAAACTTTTGATTATACAGGTTTTTTTTTTTTAATGTCTACTCTTCCCTATAATTATTATTATTTTTTTATCAACTTATTTATTAACAATCACTAATCTTTACTTTTATTAGTTTCTAAAAAAATAAAAATAAACGTAGGTAGTCATAAATATGCGACATTGTACTAACAACACCAATATATAAATCTTCTTAACAATTATTTGTTCCTAAAAATCCGACAACCCTAGATTTTAACGTTGGGCGTCATTTGTTACGGGTTGTCTTATGCAATAATTAAAACATAATTGTTTCTTATATGGTTTATTTTCAACTGACACTATTGTAGTCACACACCATAAGAATATAATACTTTCTTATTCCACTAGATATCAACTTATACTATTGCGTGCCTTGAAGCTAATTATGTCTAGCTTAAAATTATTACATAGGGCGCCAGGAGAGTTTTTATCATTGTTCGACTAGCTTATGACAAGCCTGGTTATGTGGAACTCTTCCAAAACCTGACTCAGGCTAACTGCTATGCTCAGGGACATGTAGCATGAGAGGGGAATGATTGTGGCCTCAGGCAATAATTATATCCTCCTTATTAATAAAGGGCATTTCCGAAAGCTACGACAAAACAAATCATTTAGGTTACCGATATTTCCTTATTTTTATATAAAGTATATAACTTAATAACTTACCCCTTCGCGCACAATGTACCACACATTTACCACATTTAGATTTTAATTACCGCATAAATACTATGTATTAAATAGCATTCATAAATCTACAACACTTATTTCGTAACTTTAGTTTTAAGAACTGTTATTATCCCTCACGTCTTACTTCACGTCTGTCACGAATTTCTTAATTATTCTCATACTACCTACCCAGATAAATTTTAATTTTATACTACATACTAGACGTAACAATATAAACTGTGTTTTAGTACACAATTAGTAATATCTTGCATGAAATACAGCGTCACAAGTCCACACATCTTTATCAACTATGTAATCCTGCACCGAATATGAAGCTTTATCTAGTAATTTCTTTTTAATAAACAGTTAACCCTAAGACTACAGTATTACAACAAAATTTGTACTAGCTGGCCCCGCAAACATTGTTTTGCCATATATGTTATTAGCCCCCCTTTATCCAGCCCCCCTTATAACTTAGGGGTATGAAAAATAGATGTTGGCCGATTCTCAGACCTACCCGATATGCAAAAAAATTTCACAAAAATCGGTCCAGAAGTTTCGAAGGAGTATGGTAACTAACATTGTGACACGAGAATTTTATATATAAGATAATTCAATCAATCAATCAAATAATATTTCCAGATTGATAAGATAGAGTGTGTACAGACATTCACGCTGTCTGTATCATCGATATCGACTATCAACATATCTCTACATCCTGTGGAAAATGATATAAAAGAAGAGTCTGCTACGATAAAAGAAGAATTAAAAGACAGAGATCAAATTGGTATGTAATTAAATCTATACTTCTATACTAATATTATAAAGAGGTAAAGCTTCTTCTTCTTCTTTTACAATTGGACTCCATAGGAATTGCCAAAGTCAGAGTGTTCTGCTCAATGACTTCTGAAGTCTCTGCTCATAAGATTAGCTTTGTGATACTACAAGGTTATGTACGGTTTGCTGCACACCATTTATTCGTCTAAAAAACAAACAAACATATAACAAATGTTATTATGTTAGAAGAGAACACTAAATTTATTATAAAGTATGTCTCATTCTATTTTATCAGCTCAGTGAAGATCGATTTAGTTTCAGATCTTAGACCAAAAAAATTGTTAAACTTTGAAATTAATATTATGATCAAAAAATATTTACAGTATTCAAATTAAGACACCAAAACCCAATCATAATAATTCTGTTTTAAATCAGTTGACAAATAAACAAATCCATTTTTCAGAAGAGGATCAAATAGACCATAAAATTTCAACGGGGTCTAAAGAAACATATTCTATAGATGGACTAAGGGCATACGAAGATCTGTCTGTATCATCGATAGCGACTATCAACATATCTCTACATCCTGTGGAAAATGATATAAAAGAAGAGTTTGCTAAGATAAAAGAAGAATTAAAAGACGATTGGGATAACGGGATAAATGCCGTCTCCGATCAAATTGGTATGTATTTAAATAAATAATAATAGAATTTGCTCTCTAACGAAACAAACTAATTTCTATGTATATTGAAAAGTATAGTACAATACACTTTGTTAAGTATAACTCAAAAATGCTTGGGGCCATTCACAAATTACGTCACAGGAATTCCACGATTTTTGACCCCACCTTGTCACATCTGGTCAGATTAAGGTTACCTTATAAAAAAGACAAATAAAAAAAAACCTCTGTGTGGTTTTATGAAACCACGGTAAAAGTGAAACTTTTTTTCACATTATAGACATTTAACTAAAATAATATTCCATTAAGGGTATAAAAATCGCTTTATCAATCTTACCATGCAACACACACACGAAAAAGTTGGAGACGATGTAATAAAAGTTTCACTTTAATATATTTAGAAATAGTAATCCTCGAATCGAAACTCTTCGCTAATAGACCATCGACCGACACAACAATAGGAACAACTATTGTTGAGTCTACATTCCACATGCCGGTAATCTCGTGGGCAAGGTCTAAATATTATTTTTCTTTTTCGGTCCTTACGAGACTATCGTCATGTGGAACAGTAATGTCAACAATAATTGCTCGGCGCGCTGATCGGTCTACTAGCACTATGTCAGGTTTATTGGCTGCAATATACCTGTCAGTGACAATAGACCGATCCCAGTAGAGCAATGCACGACCATTTTCAAGAAATGGCCTTGGGTTATACCTATAATAAGGCAACTCATTTTCAACGAGGCCGTATCGAATAGCAAGTTGTTGGTGGATGATCCTGGCTACTTGGTTATGTCTGTGCAAGTTCTCACGGTTAGCAAGATGACTACAACCGGAAACAACATGTCTAATGGATTCTTCAGGCTTATGACAACCTCGGCATATGTCTGGAGTTTCGACTTTCATGATAATTATGTTCCGGTAGTTATTCGTCTTAATAACTTCGTCCATAAATGCACAGACAAAACCTTCGGTTTTTCCAAAGAGGTTCCCGTGTTGTAACTAGGATATAGAGCTAGGTTGGTCTACATCTGGGTCTGTCAGAGCTTTGTAGAACCGACCATGTAATTCCTTGCCCTTCCATACGGCCACGCGGTCAACAGTATTCATAAATTTAAGCTTACGCCATTTCTCTTTGCCTAAGGACAGCGGAGTAAAGCCCTTATCAACTGCAACAACGTCCATGTGTATATCGCTTTTGATATTTAATAAAATAATAATTAAAAGAAAACAAAAAACCCGCCTGCATAAAAAACAACTAATAGAAAATGAACTGAAAAGGCTGAAACAAGATAAAAATTCAATAATTACACAAAGCTAGCGAAACAAATCGAATCAAAATCAAACACTATGTACTGTACACTTAAAAATATCGATACGGTAGTCCTTTAAAATTTTATGCAACATCGTACATAATATGCAGTCGGAGACATGAAATTCAAGGATAAGTCAAATCACATACATACAAGATACGCGCGAAAAACATAACCCTTCCTTGGCAGTCGGGTAAAAAGTACTCTCTGGGATTATACACTTCACGATTGTGGAGATTTTTAACGTTTTAAAAGCCACGACCTCCACATTTTCGTGGGATGTACAATCTCATCAGAGACGACCGAGGATGATATATTCGGTACGATGTTAACAGTTTACGGACTTGCCGATCAAAGGAATCTAATTCCGTTTGAGTCCATCTCAAAATGCCAAAGTTATAGACGATTAAGGGCATAACCCAACTGTTAAAGGCACGTACCTTGTTAGCGCCCGATAGAAAACTGTTGAGAACTTTCTTCAGCCGGCCAAAGAATCGTTCCTTTACCAGTTGTTTCGTGGCTCCGTCATCAATGCCCAAGGCCTCTGACATTCCGAGATATTTATAGGTTTCACCCTCGTTGAGAGATCTAAAGGACAAAGAAATCGTAAGTTGTAAATTTTCGGATGATACAATTCTACCTCTTTCTACATGGATGACAGCGCATTTATCCACACCAAACTCCATTCTTATACAAGTGCTAAAAGTTTCTGTTATTTTTGACAACTTGTTTAAGTCTGGTAGTTTGGATGCGAAAAGCTTCAAATCACCCACATAAAGTAGGTGAGATATTGCTTTGCTCCCTCTACGAAGGTGAAAGCCCAAACTTGAATCCTCTAATAAAATACTTAAAGGGTTCAGGGCTAGACAAAACCACAATGGACTCAAACTATCACCTTGAAAAATACCCCGCATAATCCTTATCGGCTCAGTCGATCCCGGAACATCGACCACACCCGGATAACGTAAAAAAGTGTTCCACTGTCTCATACACGTACTCAGAAAAGAGCACAAAGTAACGTCAATTTTGTACAGTTCCATAACTTTCATAAGCCATGTATGAGGCACTGAATCATACGCTTTCTTGTAGTCAATCCAAGCGGCAGCCAGATTTTTCCGGTTTCTACGTACCTGTTGGCATATGGTCATGTCTATGAGGAGAAGTTCCTTGGTACGGCGACTACCAGACTTACATCCGTTCTGAGTCGTAGCCAAAATATAACATGTAGTTATATGTTTTGTAATTTTTGCGAGGAGAACAGATGTAAGTAGCTTATAGATGGTTGGTCAGCAAGTTATAGGGCGGTAGTTTTTTGGATTAGCGGTACATCCCGATTTGTATAACAGGAATTTGGTGCCAGTCGTTATTTATATTATTATTATTATATTATATTAATACGACCTATGTTGTATTATACCGCATAGCTTTTTACTGGGTGTACCGATTTTGATGATTTTTTATTTAATCGAAAGCTGGTGTTATCTTGTGGTCACATTTAAATTTCATCGAGATCTGTTAACAACTTTTTGAGTAATCTTTGATGACGCGATGATTTACTTGACTATTTTTTCGCCGTATTACGTTGTATTACTTGTCGATGAAATTGAAGTCGGTTTTTTTTCGTTTGCGAGCAAACACAATTATAAGTATTATATATTATATTTTGCAAAATATTTTTACTAAATTTATTTTAAAGTATGTTTCATTCTAGTATCAGCTCGGTGAAGATCGATTTAGTTTCAGACCTTAGACCAAAAAAATTGTTAAACTTTGAAATTAATATATCTTTGATCAAAAAATATTTACAGTATTCAAATTAAGACACTAAAACCCAATCATAATAATTCTGTTTTAAATCAGTTGACAAATAAACAAAGTCTTTTTTCAGAAGAGGATCAAATAGACCAAAAAATTTCAACGGGGCCTAAAGAAACATATTCTATAGATGGACTAAGGGCATACGAAGATGTCAAAGATATATCAGATGATGATGTCCCTCTTAAGAATATAAGCTTGAAGATACATTCGGAGACCAAGCAGGATAGTGTGAAAAATAAGAAACTTAGGAAGTTCAATACAGGTATTAAGAATATTTACACAAACTCGCGTGTATCATATTAGTAAGATTGTTTTTTGAAGACGCCGCGTTGGCGCAACGGTCACAGCACTGGATTGTGCCTGTTGCGCTGGCGGTTGCGGGTTCGATCCCCGCACATGACAAACATTTGTATTGGCCATGCAGATGTTTGCCGTGGTCTGAGTGTTTGTGCAGTCCTTGTGGGTCTCCCCACCGTGCCTCGGAGAGCACGTTAAGCCGTCGGTCCCGGTTGTTATCATGTACACCTGATAGCGATCGTTACTCATAGTAGGGAATATATCCGCCAACCCGCATTGGAGCAGCGTGGTGGATTAAGCTCTGATCCTTCTCCTACATGGAGGAAGAGGCCTATGTCCAACAGTGGCCCATATTACAGGCTGAAAAAAAAAGATTGTTTTAATAGTTAATTTTTTTAAGTAAAACTTCTTTACGCACGTCTGACTTGTGGAGTAAACTGGTAAATGCGTGACGAGCGCGTTACGAAAAGTGTGATTGAGCGAGGTGAACGGAAGTTGAGATGGATATATAAAATAGATGGAGCTAAAGAAGTTTTACTTCAGTCATGTGGTCATAAGTTTGAAATTATAAATACTTCCATTAGATTATCATTGTGTACTAACAAGAACGTTTCAGGTGCCTTTAATCCTCTGAAACTGCCGAAAAAAGAAAAAGCGAATGAAGTAGTAAAAGTCAGTAAAGAAGATGTTCCTGAAAAACCAAATCTAATACTAGAAAATAAGCCAAAGGAAAGTAATGAAATTATTTTAAATACAAGTGCATTAAATAAATCCAATAAAGACTCAAAATATTTAAATAAAATATCTAAAAATAGTAAGAAGGTAAAAAAGTATGAGCCTCCGAAAAAAATACAGAAAGATTCTTTTTTCATTAATTCTAACAATAATCTCACAGAACCACAAATAACAAATAATCCGAAAATACATAACAGAAATGAAACATTAACACTAAATGAAACTAAATCATCAAATAATATAAACTTAGCACTTCCAAAAACTTCGAAAATACAAATAAATGATAAACCAAATGACAAAAAACATGACAGCAACTTTCTAGTTCCGAATAATAAATACATTTGTAATATATGTAATTATGAAACTGTAAGTAAAAAATACTTAATTGTTCATTTACGTTTGCACGATACTAAAGAAAAGATACATTGTTGTAGTCAATGTCAGTATATGACTAATGTGAAAAGCAATTTTAACATGCATCTTAAAAAACACACAAGTGAAAAACCATACGAATGTCACATTTGTCAAAGAAAATTCAATTATATCGCTTCTTTATATAGACACAGAAGAATACATACAGGTGAAAAACCATACGAATGTCACATTTGTCAAGGAAAATTTAGTCATATGTACAATTTAAATACACACATAAGAACACACACAAGTGAAAAACCATACAAATGTCATATTTGCCAAAGGAAATTTGGTCGAAGCGCTGATTTAATTAGACACATAAGAACACACACAGGTGAAAAACCATATGAATGTCATATTTGTCAAAGGAAATTTAGTCAAAGCGCTGATTTAAATAAACACATAAGAATACACACAGGTGAAAAACCATACGAATGTCATGTTTGTCAAAGAAAATTCAGTCGAATCGCTTCTTTAAATATACACAGAAGAACACACACAGGTGAAAAACCATACGAATGTCATGTTTGTCAAAGAAAATTCAGTCAAATCGCTTGTTTAAATACACACAGAAGAACACACACAGGTGAAAAACCCTACGAATGTCATGTTTGTCAAAGAAAATTCAGTCAAATCGCTTCTTTAAATACACACAGAATAACACACACAGGTGAAAAACCATACCAATGTCATGTTTGTCAAAGAAAATTCAGTCGAAGCGCTGATTTAAAGAAACACATAAGAACACACACAGGTGAAAAACCATACGAATGTCAAATTTGTCAAAGAAAATTCAGTCTAAGCGGTCATTTAGAGACACACATTAGAACACACACAGGTGAAAAACCATACGAATGTCTCCTTTGCCCAAAGAAATTTACACAAAAAAGTGGTTTAAACTATCATTTAAGAACTCATCATACAGAAATAAAGCAAACTGTCGCTTAAATTATGTTTTAAGAGGAAAGGGTACCGAAGAGACTTTTGAAAAATAGGTATTTTAATAAATTATTCCTGTTTCGCCGACGACCGACCGATGTTGCAACCGCGCCCCCCGCTAACCTCGCACTGCTTTGTCTATGTGTGAGTGCCGTGGTGTTAGTGTGCGTGTGCATTCCTTCGCGCTTCTATTTTTCTGTATTTTGCTTGTTTTATTTGATTAGCCCGTTGGCGCAGTTTGTGGTGGACCTGCTTTCTGTTCCGCGGGTTGCGGGTTCGTTTCCTGTCCGAGTCTGGGTGTAATATTTGTATTTATATACATATTTATATGTGTATTATTTCTATGTAGGTATATTTATAAAAATATACATATATACATATAGTTATAACAGTCGGCTGTTACCTGTAACACAAGCATTAAGTTGCTTACCATAAGAACAGACGACCGTGTGTGTATGTTATATGATATTGAATATTTTGATTGATAAAGAAATTGAAACAACTGAACTCAGAATTAACAATAAAGACATTAAAAATAATAGTCACTAATAAAGGTGGCAGTGTGTCTCACCAAAAGATAAGTCCTCGGCTTGAGTTAGGGATAAACCCTAACACAAATTTTCAGGACCACCTATTGATTTTTTATTTCATTATTTTGTGGTTGATTAAGAATTTTTTACCGACGAAGAAAAACAGAGGAGGTTCTAAAGTCGCCACGTATATTTTTTTTAATGTTTGACCATGCATAACTCATTACAGAGTAGTCCGAATTTAATTAAAAAAAATATTGGAAAGGCTACGAAGTTACTGCTATTTTATTTTGTGGGGCCCTAAAGGAATCATTTACCAAAAAATTGGTAATTGTGTTTGCTCGCAAACGAAAAAAAAAACCGACTTCAATTACATCGACAAGTAATACAACGTAATAAGACGAAACAATAGTCAAGTAAATACGCGCTATTAAAGATTACTCAAAAAGTTGTAATCAGATCTCGATCTTATTTGAACAAGACTACATGAAAAGTATTAGCTTTCGATTAAAATAAGAATCATCAAAATCGGTACACCGAGTAAAAAGTTATGCGGTATAATACAACGTAGGTCGACGAAAAAGTAGTCAAGTAAATACGCATTATTAGATATAACTCTAAAAGTACTTGTCAGATCTCAATTAAATTAAAATGGGACCGTATGACACGCAACACCTTTCAATTAAAACAAAATTGATCGAAATCGGTCCACCCAGTCAAAAGTTCTGAGAACATACATTAAAAAAAATACAGTCGAATTGAGAACCTCCTCCTTTTTTAAAAGTCGGTTAAAATGAAAGATGATTTCTGGAATTTAATAGAACCAATATTAGAAAAATTTTACTATGATTGCCTTAAGGGAAAGGAAAGGAAATAATTAAATAACTCTTTACCTACTTAAACTGAATAAATGCTTCTTATTTTGAAATTTTGTAGCTTTATTTAGTTAACCTACTTTTCCTAGTGTCTGTCCGTCAGTCGTTCTACAGTATCCTTCCCTTGCCTCTGTAATAAGACTACCGGTAGCCAAAATTATAGTCAAACCAAAAACAAACAACACAATTATTTAAATTATTTACCATAATTATCATTTTTATTTGTTAGAGAAACCCTTCTTTAGCCCAGGTTTGCAAAATGTTACAATGAAAACCGCATCCAAATAAGGTTTTATCGTAGTTTATGAAAAGAGAGATTATTTAATTTTGTTAATACGAATTTTTGAAAATATCGACAAAATAATACATCACTAGTGTATCTATATAATTATCGACTATGAGGCATCACTTCGCTGGCGTGTATACGTACTGCTTTGACCCTTCTCTCCCCCAGACCTATCCCACAAACAGCAAGAAAGGGACAACTGCAGATCAGACCGTTTTAGGTAGATAATTATTGACCAAAACATCATTTCGTAGTCGATACTATTTTCTCCCCGAAACATGCCAATAAATTTTTATTTTTTTTTTACGTAAATAAACAAAGCCTTCAGCTATGCCGCTCGTTTCTCTTTTTTTGTAAATATGAATTATTATTTTTTTACGAGTCTGAAAATGTACAAAAAATATAGGCAATATTTCTAGTTTTTGAAGACTCCTACCTAATCTAATAAGAATATGAAAAAAAAAAAACAAAACGTAGGGGCATGGTCATGGCAGGTAAAAGTGTTATGTTACAAAAATATTTGATCTAGTGTCATTATCCAGGGAGAAAACAGTCGACTACGTTTGTATGGAGAAAGAGGCGGTATCCTTTCCTCTTAACTTAAATAAATAAGAAATATATTTTATTGGAGTTTACTCCTGAAGAAACAATATAAGGAAGTGAAATGATAGAGTGACGCTTTTCAGCGCTTTTAGCTTTTATGTAAGGTTCGTTACCTAGTTGACCCGCGTTTATCGTATCGATACTAATAGCATGCGTCTGTTTATGTTATAATAGCAGTTTTAAATTTTTTGATTCAATAGAACACTTCGATTGTTAAAAATCACAATAATTATTCTTGAGGCGGTCTCGCTCGACATAAGTATTTACGCTTACCCCGCGGTCCCCCTTGGATACACTTCGCACGAACTCGCTGTACGGTGAACTCGCTTCGTGACCTCGGCGCTCGCGTCAGTGGCTCAAAAGCGAACTAGATAATTTTATTTGGCTTTAAAATATAAATGGTAAATGCATTTATTATGATCATTTTTTAAAGTAGTGATAAATAATACTTTCGTAAATAAATGAAAGAAGTAAAGGATTTCAGGGTTAGTTATTATAAAGACTGTTTGACATAAATGTGTGGCATCTCTGTGGAGGCGGGTACGCGCGAGCACAAACAGCATCCCGCGTACAGTGCGGACCGGTTTGACGGACCCATAATAAAGCATTCGATCACCATGCATGCTTGCATGTTATGCCGTTGGACCGAGCCGCTAAATAAATACATACATATAATCACGCCTCTTTCCCGTAGGGGTAGGCAGAGACCACTTCTTTTCACTTGCTACGATCCTTAAATACTTGTTTCGCTTCGTCCACTTTCATTATTCCTTTCATACATGCTCTTCGGTTTAGGGTACTCTTGACCTGGCCTTTTTTCAAGACGTCACTGATTTGGTCTTGAAATATCCGCCTAGGTCTACCCCTTCCAACACTCCCATTCACACTCGCCTTATACACTTTTTTCGTCAATCGTTCTTCGTTCATTCTCTCGACATGGCCGAACCATCTCAGCATCCCTTTCTCAATTTTTGTCACTACATCTTCTTTAAGACCACAATGTTTCCGTACCGTAAAATGGGGTGAATAGGGATCCAGGGGTGAATCGGAATAAAATTAAGAAATATATTTAACGCTCAATATTAGGTACCAAGTCGTTACAATTTTTACCAATTTTTGTGGGGCGATAGTAGATCTGTGGCACTTTTTATAGAAACACTGAATAAGCGCAAAATTAGCTGCAAAGTATCAATTTAACGTCATTGAAAATAAGCTAGACGAGACGCCGAATATTACAGTGTTAGAAACTGCTCTAAAACATTTATTTTTGTAGTAAGAGAATACGTGTGTTTGTTTAATACTTTATTTAGTGTTTGCGCCGTCATATACATAAAAGGTAAATCTCAGTTATTAATTAATAATAGTATTATTTTGATAAATTAGAAAGACATGAGAAATCTGTTGTTTTTGGGGTGAATGAGGACCAGGGCCGCGCCGACCCCCCACAGCGCCTGTGTGCGAAACCTATGAAGCGCCTTTTTCACGAATCTTTTTCGAAAACATATTCTGGTGACCGTTGGAAGTGGACGTGTTGCAAATATCGTAAAAATATTTTAAAATTATTGAAAATTCTGCCAGCCAAAAGTATTACTAATTATCAAAGACTTAAACAGTGTATTTGTATAAAATATTATCAGTGCTATAATTATATCATTGTGTTTATACCGAAGAACGCTCTACGGTGCATCGGCGTCAGTGCAGCTCCCTTCACCCCCTCGAGTAAAGAGTACCGCTATTTTTGATCTTGTTCGCTCCTATTGATATATACACAAGCCTACAACAGCGAACGCCGCCCAGTAACATATCGATAAGCGGTAGCGAAAGCGTGAGCGGGTCAGTACCCAATCTATCTACATAATATGACGACGAAGATTCATACATTAATGTGAACCTAAGAAAGCGCAATGAACGCACCGAGATATTTAATTACCAAAAAGACCAACAAAATTTTCATAAGGAAATTATGTCATTGTTAGAAAAATTTGGCCAAACTCAAAACGAAAACTTGATTATGATAAAAGAAGAAATACACACGATAAAAAATGAAATAAAAATTATCCAATCTAGCAACGAAAACCTTATACAACAATTTAATCAAATAAATTTGGAAATAGAAAAAATGAAATTAAATTATACTGGAACTCAAAATAAAATTAAAGCTGTGGAAGATGAAATAACAATAATCAAAAATCAAAAGTGTACATGTTCCTTATCACCAAACTCGCTTCCGCTCGTGAATGAAAACCTAATCTTCGAAGTAAAGGATCGTTTCGAACGCGAAAAAAATATCATAATAGTGGGTATTTTGGAAAAAAATGATAACAACTATAAAAATAGACGCCAACATGATGAGAATAAAATAATGGAACTAATATCACCACTTTATGTTAACTGTCCTAAACCAATCAAAACAATGCGCCTGGGAAAATATGTTCCTAATAAGTCGCGACCTATAAAAGTATTTTTTAACAGTACTGACATCCCAAAATACCTTGTCTACAACAAGCACAAATTACCGGAAACCATAAAAATATATTCTGATCAGACACCCACGCAAAAACTATTTATGCAACAGTTAAGAGACGAATTGCAAAAAAGGACTGCTAATGGCGAGAAAGATCTCATTATAAAATATAGTACCTGGGTGACCGAGCCTAGCTCGGTATTTTCTTTCTTTTTTTGTTTTTTTTTTTTGCTCGGTATTTTTATATTTTAATGTTATTTAAATAATAAATCACGAGTGAAATTAAAAAAAAAAAAGAAAAAAAATTGATTAGGAGACTGAGATTGGAACCCGGGTCAACACGATTCGACACCCGCCGATTTCCTAATTACGCCATTACAGCTTTAATGACAACGGTGAAATTAAGCTTCGTATTCTAATGATATTTTTTCATTGCCTAAAAACAGGGATAAAACGACATATTTTTCGCCCCCGAAATCCCCTGCATACTAAATTTCACGAAAATCGTTGGATCCGATTCCGAAATTCAGATTATATATATATATATATACAGGGTGTGTCGTAAATCGTGGATAATCCGTTAACTGGGGGTAGCCCTGATGTCGACCTCCAAGAAAATGTACTTTTTATTTCAGGGTTGCCAACACTGTGAAAATTATGAATATTTTTGTGTTTTTTCAAAAAATTCCTACCGCGACTAGTAATTTGGTCATAATTTTTACAAATTAAGATATTTTAATGTAATTTTTATTTTATTTTACTCGGGAATACTTGTACTATCTAACGAAAATACTATTTCAGGCATAATTTATTCTAAACTTATGAAAATTAGCGTTAGAAGTTTTTTTTATTTTTATTCGTAACTTTTTGTCAATATTTAACCATTGATTGTGAAAAAAAAATGTATGACACTAGAATTGCCCAGTATTTAAAAAGAATGCTTAGTTTGTGTAGTTTCTAAAAAGGTATAACAATTAGTGCTTGACAATCAAAATTATTTTGTAGGAGCGATAGAACTTATCACGGTAGGTAAGTTCGTTTTGTATCATTAGCATTTGTGTCACTTAAATGTTAGGATAAAGATAAAAAACAAAGATTTTTTTAGTAGGAATGCATTTATTACATCAAACTTAATGTTCGAAATGTCCTCATCGCCTCGCCTCGCATCGCCTTATAAAAGATCTTTTGATACGGCGTGCATAGCCTGATACTTCAATTTCACGAGTGGCTAATTGCACACATGTGCGCAATTCTTTGATTGTCGACACTGCTTTACTATAAACTTTTTCTTTAATGCATCCCCCAATAAAAAAAAGTCCAGGGGGTTCAGGTCAAGCGATCCTGGTGGCCATAAAATTGGACCCAAGCGCCCAAACCTAGGTGGATTGGGCTCTGGGTATGTGTCGTTTAAATATTCCCGCACCCGAACAGCAAAATGCGCGGGACACCCGTCATTTTGCAGCCTCATTCCTTATCTTGTCACCAGTGATAAATGCAGCAGTTTGGTGAGAAAATAATAGGCCCATATGAGTTGCCAGCTACATTAAATGCTGAAATATATTTAAAAGTTTTACAAAATAATTTACCTGAGCTGCTGCAAAATTTATCACTGGAGACAAGAGAAGGAATGAGGCTGCAAAATGACGGGTGTCCCGCGCATTTTGCTGTTCGGGTGCGGGAATATTTAAACGACACATACCCAGAGCCCAATCCACCTAGGTTTGGGCGCTTGGGTCTAATTTTATGGCCACCAGGATCGCCTGACCTGAACCCACTGGACTTTTTTTTATTGGGGGATGCATTAAAGAAAAAAGTTTATACTAAAGCAGTGTCGACAATCGAAGAATTGCGCACATGTGTGCAATTAACCACTCGTGAAATTGAAGTATCAGGCTATGCACGCCGTATCAAAAGATCTTTTATAAGGCGATGCCGAACCTGCATTGCTGCCAATGGAGGACATTTCGAACATTTAGTTTGATGTAATAAATGCATTCCTACTAAAAAAATCTTTGTTTTTTATCTTTATCCTAACATTTAAGTGACACAAATGCTAATGATACAAAACGAACTTACCGACCGTGATAAGTTCTTTCGCTCCTACAAAATAATTTTGCTTGTCAAGCACTAATTGTTATACCTTTTTAGAAACTACACAAACTAAGCATTCTTTTTAAATGCTGAGCAATTCTAGTGTCATACATTTTTTTTTCACAATCAATGGTTAAATATTGACAAAAAGTTACGAATAAAAATAAAAAAAACTTCTAACGGTAATTTTCATAAGTTTAGAATAAATTATGCCTGAAATAGTAATTTCGTTAGATAGTACAAGTATTCCCGAGTAAAATAAAATAAAAATTACATGAAAATACCTTAATTTGTAAAAATTATGACAAAATTACTAGTCGCGGTAGGAATTTTTTGAAAAAACACAAAAATATTCACAATTTTCACAGTGTTGGCAACCCTGAAATAATAAGTACATTTTCTTGGAGGTCGACATCAGGGCTACCCCCAGTTAACGGATTATCCACGATTTACGACACACCCTGTATATATATACTAGCTGACCGCGCAAACGTTGTTTTGCCATATGTGTTATTAACCCCCGCAACCCTTTCTTGTGGGTGGAATTTCGTAAAACCCGTTCTTAGCTGACCTCTACGCGGTGAAAGGAATATTCCTACCCAAGTCTATACGCCTTATGGTTCCAGAGATATCGTGATGAGTCAATGGGTGGAAATCTCTTTTATATATAATAATAATAATAATAATAATAATAATAATAATAATAATAAATAAATTTATTTGTGAAAACACACTGCATCAAGTTAAAACTGTACAAAAAGGAAACACATAGAACATCATTTATAACAGCGACTAAGTATAAAGAGAACGTAAACAAAAAACAAAAAAAAAGTACAACATAAACTTATCGATTAAAAGTATTTAACTACTACATTATGTTTATAAGTTCGCAGCATGCCTCACAAAAAGGTGTGTCCTCAGTTTAAGTTAGGACTGTTAGTCCTAACACTGGTTTTCAGGACCACCATTGGTTTTTTTAAGTTATTTTGGCGGAATTCTGATAGAAATACACATATACATGGATATATACCTAAACATAGAAATCTATGGATTATATCTAATATAAAATATTGCAAAAAGATATACATATAGGTACTAATAAAGAAAAAAAAAGTGTGATATGGACAACATTAAAAGGTATACTGCATAATACGCTCATTCGATCTATTACATAATTATATTGAATAAGTTGAAATATAAATATATACTCATATAAATACTGGCATATTATATATACACATATAAGAGGATGCACATAGGATTTGTTAGGATATATAGAAGTACTGGCACCATAAGAAAAACCCTTCCAGAATAAAATACTTATCATAGAAATACTTAAATAACATTATACTAGGATAAACATTAAAAGAAAAGAAGAGAAAAAAAAAAGAAAACTAGTCTTGCTTTTGTACCTCCAATAAATACTTTTTGTACTGGCGCTTGAAGCTGGCTTTGGTGCACAGGTCCCGCAGTGGAGGAGGTAGGTTGTTCCAGCACTTGGTTGCTGCGTATTTAAAGCAACCCCTAAACGCTGCTGTGCGGTGGACCGGCACAGTCAGTGCGCAGTGAGCAGATCGCGTGAAATGTGTGGTGTTAATGTCTCTTGTCCATTTCAATCTCTCAAATAAATATACAGGTACACCGTGTTTGATTATCCCAAACAGCATTGTGGCGAGATGTAACTGCCTACGACCTTCCATTTTTAATATGGATGCCCGATTTAAAAAAGGAGTAACGCGTCCCCTCCGCGGTATCTGAAAACAGTAACGTGCACAGGCGTTTTGAACACGTGAATATATAGATATATACAAGAATTGCTCGTTTAATAGTATAAGATTAAAGGTATGCCCACTATTATTACTAATAAAACCAATCAAAAAAACTAACAAGCACAGTAAAACAAAACGCAGAAACATTAAAAAACATAAAACAATAAAAGAAATAAATCACTACATTATAAAAAATACGAAGACATTCCCTTACATTCGTCATCACTGAGAATATTGTATGCCAATGTACGTAGTATTCGCAAACAAGGTAAGCTCGATGAGATAAAATGTATACTTAAAGCGATACCGAAAACTACGCACTTGTGTATATTCACTGAGACGTGGATCACGTCGGAATCCGATGCAAAACTACATATATCATTTACCAGATTATAAACACCACAATTATAGAAAGTACAGTAAGGGAGGCGCAGTGTCAATTTATATACACAATAGTATAAAATATGACGTTACAGAAGAATTAGAAGAAAATGGCAATCACTACCTATGGATAAGAATTGATAAATTATCCCTCAATATCGGCGCTATTTACAAACCCGGAGAAACTAACTTAAAGGATTTTTTAAATCAATACATCGCACAACTAAATAATAGAAAAAGATCGATCATCTTAGGAGACTTTAACATCGACCTTCTAAGTACTGGAACAAACGTTACGCAATATTTAAGCAACATTCAGGAGGCTGGATATAAAATTAAAATAAGTAAAACACACAATACCCGTGAAACCACTAAAACCAGTACATTATTAGATCATATATGTACTGACATTAATAATCATTCATTTAACATATCAATAATTGAATCCGCCTTGTCTGACCACAAGCAAATATATCTTGAAATTGGCAGTTTACCACCGCAAAGAAATAAAAAGATAGACTACCAGGCACTTAATTATAAAAAACTATACAATGATGCATTAGCCGCTACATACAATAATGAAAGCGATGATTATGATTATTTAGAAAAATCTATATCGAAATACATAATGAAAAATAAAATCAATAAAACGAAAATACTTAATCCACCTCGAAAGGACTGGATAAATAAAAATATAATTGAATCAATAAATGTGCGCAATAGCCTAAGGGAGCAAATGAAAGCCTTACCTGGGAACGAAATCATACATAAAAAATTTAACACAGAACGAGACAGAGTAGCGAAACTCATCAAAATACATAAAAAGGAATATTATAGTAATCTATTCGATAAGACAAATAACAATCCAAAAAGGATGTGGGAAGTAATAAATAAATTAGCTTTAAATAAGATTAAGGATAGTCTTGCTCCTCCCAAACTGATGTCAGATTCAGGAATTATTTCCGACGGTAACGAAATATGTGATCTTTTTAATACTTTTTTCTCGTCAATTGGCATGGAACTAGCTTCTAAAATACCGAAGTCATACCATGAAAGTACAGAGAACATTTTCATGTATGAAGATAGTTACACACATAATATTACAGTATCAAACTTAACACCTTGTAGTACAGATGAAGTTTCTGAAATTATTGATAAACTGGACTGTAATACAAGCACGGGATTGGATGGAATTAGCACAAAAGCAATTAAATGTCTTAAAAGTATTATACTTGTAAGACTAACAAATTGTATAAATGTATGCCTTGCACAAGGGCTTTATCCCGATACACTTAAGATCGCAAAGGTCAGTCCTATATTTAAATCTGGAAGCCGATCCAATCCAAGTAATTATAGGCCAATATCTGTTTTGCCAGTTATGTCGAAAATATTTGAGCGTATTTTATATAATCGTTTACTTAAATGGATACTTGTCTGAAAAAAAGTTTTTAAGCAAACGGCAATATGGGTTCCGTCCAAAGTCAAGTACACTCTCAGCTGTTGTAGACTTAATTACTAAAATTAAAACTAATATTGATAAAAAGAACATTGCATTAGGTATCTTTATTGACTTAAAAAAGGCCTTTGACACAGTAAGTTATCAAAAGCTTTTATCCAAATTGTGTAACATTGGCGTAACAGGAACTGCCTTAGCGATGTTTAAGTCATATCTAACAAATAGACAGCAAGTAGTTAAAATTAATAACATTTCTAGTGCTTCCCAAAATGTCACGTACGGTGTCCCTCAGGGATCTATTTTGGGACCCTTATTATTTTTAATTTATATCAACAACATAGAAAAGTTAGGATTGACTGGCCACCTTACACTATATGCAGACGACACTTGTCTTTTTTACTTCCATAAATCTATTCATGAAATTATAATCAATGCACAAAATGATCTAAATTTGATAAATGAGTGGCTAAAACACAATTTACTAACAATCAATACAGCTAAAACCTCATTTATTATTTTCTCTGCTAAAAATAAAAAGATACCTGACTTTACTCCGCTGACGATAAACAACGATATACTACAGCGCTCTCATCATGAAAAATACCTTGGCTTATGGTTAGACGACAAACTAAATTTCAAGATACATATTAACCACATTAAAACAAAGTTACAATCAATATTAGGAGCAATCAATAGGATCTTCACTTGTGTACCAAAAAGAATCCGAAACATTTTATATAATTCGTTAGTAAAATCACATCTAGAATATCTAATACAGGTTTGGGGTTCCGCTGCCACTTCAAATTTAAATACTTTACAAAGAATACAAAATAGGATAATCAAAATTTTATACATGCATTCTAATCAAAAAAATTAAATCAGGTTCCGTGCAATCAGAAATAACGATTTATGAGAGATCGCATATTTCGAATTTAAGAGCGCGCATGATGCAAAATTACCAATCTTCTATTTGTTTTGACATGAAAAGTTCCAGACCAAATCTTAAAATAAAAATATATGACAAACTACGTGATATTTGCAAGGGTTGACCCATATCAAAAACATAAAATAAGGAAATTTCCTCGATAAAATATAATCACGAAGTAACCTCTAATTTTTATATTTTTTCTATTTATACTCGATATGGTTATGACCATTAAGACATAAATTTGATAATTAATTACACTTAAATATGAGTAAAGGCTAAATAAGCCAAGGCATTTAATGTAATTACTTTTAGTTTCGGAATTATATACAAAATAACATATTTGTCGTTTTTTACATTCGTAATGCGCTCAAAACTATATCGTCTATCGCACTCTGACACGAGGCTTTCTGTATATTTTGTTTCATCGGGCGCGCGGGTGAAATCTGATTTTTTGCTCGCCTTATGCGCCCTCTTAAGAAATAAATATAAACCTCATATTGATAATGTAAGAACTAATTATGGTAAAAAAACAATTCTGTTTGAAGGAAGCTGTTTAACAAACTACCAGATGAAATAAAACTATGTGATAGTATAAAATCATTTAAAACCAAACTAAAAAATCATATTGTATCCTCACTATAGTAAATAAGAAAGCCTTCTATATCCAACGGCCCAGATATTAAAACTGTCTTCTTACAATTGTATAAAAAAATGTCATTGTATCTTATTTTAAGTGAATGTAAATTCTTATGAGAAATAAAGTTCTTTAAACCTATCTTCGTTTCAACTTTTTTTTTTCACTTCAGCCCAACGCAGTCCACTGCTAGACATAGGCCTCCGCAAGTTCATGCCAAAAATGGCAAAAAAAGCAAAAAAAATGGCATGAACTCATGTGTTTTGTTTGCCCATAGTCACCACACTGGGTAGGCGGGTAGGTGGTTGGTTTGTCATCGGCGGGTTGGATTTAGAATCGTTTGGCACGAAATTAAGGGGGTGACGGGGTGGAGGGGGGAGGGGAGGTCCCCCCCAACCCCCCCGTACCACTCGCGATACAAGGTAATGCGCCGTTCTTGAAAAAATAGAAAAAAGAAATCTTACATACCTAACCTCCAAATTCGACAGTTTATCGTCATAATTTCTATCTGTGACATCTCCAGCACTGTGGAAGCCTTTTGCTGATGCGTTTAAACACTGGTTCAATAATTGTAGAGAGGGTGTTGTAATTTACCAAATAGATAAACAAATATACGATGGAAAGTCCGGGGAAGACAATCCAAATAGATGAAAGCAAATTCGGGTATCGAAAATATAACAAAGGTATTTTTTTTTTGTTTTAGTAACAAAATCATGCCGATAAACAGTCTAATTTTGAATTTAGATAGGGTAGTGTTATTTTTTTTTTTTTTGTTTATGTAACAAAATCATGCCGATAAACAGTCTAATTTTGAATTTAGATAGGTTAAGGTTCTTTTTTTTTTGTTTCTGTGACAAAAATATGCCGGTAAACAGTCTAATATTAAAATTAGATAGGTTATGGTTATTTTTTTTATTTTTGTAACAAAATCATGCCAATAAAGTCTAATTTTGAATTTAGATACGTTAGGGTTATTTTTTTTTTGTTTTTGTGACAAAAATATGCTGGTAAACAGTCTAATATTGAAATTAGATAGGTTAGGGTTATTTTTTTTTTGTTTCTGTGACAAAAATATGCCGGTAAACAGTCTAATATTGAAATTAGATAGGTTAGGGTTATTTTTTTTTTGTTTCTATGACAAAAATATGACGGTAAACAGTCTAATATTGAAATTAGATAGGTTAGGGTTATTTTTTTGTTTCTGTGACAAATATATGCCGGTAAACAGTCTAATATTGAAATTAGATAGGTTAGGGTTATTTTTTTTTTTTTGTTTCTGTGACAAAAATATGCCGGTAAACAGTCTACGGGTCTTAATCTAAGACTTAGCATAATTATTATTGACAAAACAATCAAAACATGATGTCTCCAATAAAAAATTTCATTATATTTAATTCCATTTCAGGTCGGCAGGTAAGATTTCTTTTTTCTATTTTTTCAAGAACAGCGCATTACCTTGTATCGCGAGTGGTACGGGGGAGTTGGGGGGGACCCCCCTCCCCTCTCCACCCCCTCCCACCCTTAAATTCGTGCCAAACGATTCTAAATTTCAACCGTCATCGGCCTGTGTATTTCGAAGCCACTAAGCCAGTAGTTGGATGGTCCGCCATCAGTCGGCTTTTTAAGTTTCAAGGTGGTAGTGGAACTGTGTCGCAGTCTGCGCAGAGTGCAGACTGCCCTCAGCAATGTTGCCACCTTAGGGAATTTGTCACTATACCCCGTCCGGCGACTAATGATCTTTTTGACACTTCAAGAAATTTTGACATTAGTGACTGCCTCACACGTTATTTATTCGATTCGAAATAATAATCGATTTTATTTAAGAAGAACTTTCAATCGATTTAATTAAATACATTTAGTTTAAAAATATTATTTATTTATGCGTTTATTAGTTTTTTTAATTATAAATGAAACATATAAATAATAAATAAATGAATTAACAGAGTTATTGCTCTTTATTCTTGGTTTGCAATTAAATTTAAAGATTTCGACTTAATTCCTTGCAAGTAATCAATATTGGGGTCATAGATACTATTTTTATTTCCTTTTTTGTATTAAATTTATAGAAAAAATAATCACATGACGTAAAATTATTTTTTATCATATGATCGATTTATTATCGATTTATTATTTCAAGAACTGTTTCATAGTCTGTGGTTGTTTGTTATGCACAGGTTACTTCACTCAATCAATCAAATCGTCAATAAAGTATGACATTACTGTAAAAATTTTAGTACGTTATTCCGAAAAAAAAAACTGTAATTTATAGGCGTGAGCTGTCAAAAAGCTAATTAGTCGCCGGACGGGGTATAGATTTAGGGAATTCTATAGTAGCTCAACGATTTTTGATTTTTTTAAGTCACTCGACATAGACTTGGTGACTTCTAGCGACTTTTGGCGATCAATGACAACGATTTTTTTTCCCTGAATAATAAATATAGGAAACGTTATCAGAAAATAATAAAGGAAACTTTATGAGGTATTTTTTACTATAATGTTGACAGTACCGATACTTAATGCGACTGTTCGTCGGACGAGAATCATGTATTGGTGCTCTCACTCTGACGTACTGGATCAGTTATTTGATATTTGATGATTTGATATAGACAAGGGTCTAGTCACGGAATGGATTCCCCTGTTACGACACGGGGAATACCGTACAGTCGATTTTGTTTCATTCATATTCACTCTGTTTAACTGATGTTGATGCGGTTTGTGCTGTATTGTAAATTTGTACAGCTTTTGTTATAATATCGTTGTGAATTGAGAGTCACAATGGAAACTCCTTTAAAAAAGAAGGTATATAGGCAAAAATATCGCGAAGAATGGGAAATAATAAATAATTTGATGTAAAGTAAAGTAAGTTAGTTAAGATACAGGATGAACATTAGCACTTTGAACAGCATTCTTTTTATTAAAAACAGACTGAAATTTATGAATGAACAATGCTTTACCTACGAACTCCCAGAAGAAGTAATTTATTGTGGAAATAGGTAAAAGTAAAAAGTATTCCTATAAATATTCAAAAGAAGAAGGTGATGCATCTACTGCCATATTGCCGTCAACATCATCATCAGTAGGTCAAAATTTGATGGACGAGACGGATATGAATAGTGAAGAATTATTTTCAATTCTTGGCGAATGTGAGGATTTTTAAAAATAAATATTTTTATTACCTTTAAATAACTAAATTAAATACCTTAATTTTTAACTTACTTAACTAACTTAATTTTATGAATAAGTTGAATTAAACAATCACGATTTTTGTGTTATTATTTTTTGTTTATGACCACTTCATGAAAAATTGCAAAGTTAGAGTTAATGTGGCAAAGTGCGCCTACCGGGCAAGTGCACCTACCACAAATATCTCGAAAACTACCGATTGGATACTAGTAGTGACACTATATATCGATGCTACAAACTAAATCATAGTTCTTGGTGAAAGTCACAGATGGCTCTAGTCATGTGAGTTTGAGATACGCGCCATTTTATTTTCACTGATATTCAAAGTGGTGAGCAGAGATGACTATGGGTTGATCATCTTCGTAAATCTCAAGAAATCTAGTTTTTACCAATATAAGAGTGAGGTAAATGCACAATTTAAATATTTTTCTTTAAGTTTCTGACTATATCTCACTCCTATCTAGTAAAATTTATATATTTTTTTGCAGTTAAATATTCTAACTTAAAATTTATATAGTTGGGGAAGTGCGCCATACTGACTTCTTATATGGCGCACTTCGCCGCAATCCAGAGGTTACAAACTTTTTAAAATGTGTCTTTGTTACAAGTCTTTATTTAACTTGCAATGTTTCTTTGCTTGTTTGTATGGTCGGGTCAAATCTTGCAAATGAATTTGAAAAAGAAATCTTGAATGAACACGTTGGTCCATTTATGGTCAATTTGAGTGAGAATGCTATTTTTATGCATGACAATGCCCGACCTCATACAGATTGGATTGTGAGTGACTGACCTTCAAGAGATGAACATTACTCGTATGGAGTGGCCAGCACGCAGCCCAGATGTCAATCCGATCGAGCATGCTTGGGACTAGCTAGGGAGATGCGTAAAACAATTACGCTTCGTGAGCTCAAAATTGCTCTCACAGAGGAATGGGAGAATATTCCCCAAAATCGTACAAAAAACTTGGTGTACAGCATGCCAAACTGGGTAAACGCAGTAATGAAAGCACGAGGAGGCAATACGAAATATTAAAATTCAAGAAAATCGTAATGTTGTTCAAAAATGTCATGTTTCCTATTTTTGTTTTAAGGTGAGAAAATAAATATTACACTTAATAACTAATTTCAATGACTAACTTCTTATTTCAGTCCGTTTATAATACCAAATATTTAAGTAGTTCCATTTACGATGGGAATACCATGGGGTAATCCCATCGTAAATAAAAGAAAAAATATACTTGACACTCGATTATCAATATTTGGAAAAAAGGTTCATAGCCTCTGACTTAAGATTGTATGGCGCATTTAGCCGAAATTTGGTTTTAAATACATAGATTCTTCTAGAATGTGGCTATGAAAAAAAAAGTAAATATCATTCGTTTTGTTGCTTGTTTTCTTATAATAATATAAGCCTCTTTTTATTCTAATGCTATAATATTACGTTTTATTAATACAAGGCGCACTTACCCGATTTGTCGGCAAAGTGCGCCTGGTCAGACTGTTTTCAAATTTTATGCTAAAATTCATTAATTTGCTGTCAGATTCTAATGACACGACATTGGTTGTTGTTGCAAAACATCACAGATCCTTATGGTACCATGACTTAGTATCACTCGTGAACTTATAGGTACACAAGAAATATTGCACCAAAGTCAACTATGAAAAAAGTATGGCGCACTTTGCCCCCTTGACTCTATATATTATATTTTTAATATTATTATTATTAATATACACATTTTTTTATAAAATTACGCCGAATAGGATCTAGGGAATTCTAGGAAATTTTTAATATTTTAAATTCTCACTATCTAGCGAGATTTGATTGATTGTACTTCTACTTTCTCGTATAGTTTTTGTACTCTGTGTTCTACTTCTAGTTCTCTTTATATGCTCTTTGCTTCTAGTGACTTGTCTAAATTGAAGGTGGCAAACTGGCAACACGCAACACTGCCAAAATCACTACGTTAAACGTTTTATTACTTTTATTTTATTTTAACTTCAAACTTCGTATGAATTATAGATGTGCCAACTCGGAATGAACAATACTCGAGTTAACCCGAGTTAAAATTCACGTAACTCGAGTTGAACTCGAGTTACGTAACTCGAGTTAACTAGATGAAACAGAGGAAATTATTCTTGAAATTTTTTACCAATTTATTCCTCAGCTTCGCAATAATAATAAAAAAAAAATTGCGAGCGTACAAAGTACACATGTCAGAAGTGAAACTTCTTTGGCAAATTAATAAAAAAAACTAATTAAAAAATAATAATTAAAAAAACGACTTAAAAATACAAAAAAAAAACTAATTGAAAAAAAAAATTTGTGTGTGTCAGCTACGACGCACGACTGGAGTTTACCCCTTCAGATTGACTACGACTGTCTAAATAGGTCCAAAAAAGACTTAGATACTAGTCTTAAGAAAAAGGTTAATACTACCCGTGTATTCAATGTACTCTGTGGTTAATACCATTACCATATCAAATGGTAAATAAACGAATAAAGTAACGCCTTTACTATATCTACCGCGCTATACTTTATATACCGCACGATGCCGCTATTAGAAAACTATTCTATTAGTCTACCGACGACGTATTCGTGGTTTCCGACATTCAATCGCCACCGGTCAATCGTTCAACAGATTTTACACCTCATATTTTTTTCATACTGGGGGCCTTATATGAAAATCGATTCTTAAGGAGTAAACTCCAAAAAAAAAAAACTAAAGCCAACGTCACGGGGTGTTCCCAGGCCCGGGATCACCCATCCAACTACTGAACGTCATGACGCTGCCGCGTTACCGGTAACGCAAATTTTACCCCTCATGCGCCTAAAGAAGTTTCAGTTCAAAAATTGGAACGGACAAATTATATTTTTATCTGTTTCAATTCTTTCATTTTTAAACGGTTTTTTAAACGGTTTTATTTAGCTTGACTTGAGTCTTGTTTGGGTCAAATTTGGTAATTGGTGGTAATTGTGGATTACTTTTCCACAAATACCTCAATATGGGAATCTAATGAAATGGCTTGGTAGAATACAGCTTATTAGACAGTGTAGGTATATTTGTTATTGTTACTAATCTAAAAACTACTCAACAAAACTAAAAATTGTAAAATAAAATAAACAAAAAAATATTTTATGTTAAACGGTTTTATTACAATAAAAATGATGTAGTTAGGTTATATATATTTTTTTTTTATTATTAGTCCACAAAACCGACTACAATCTATACTAATATAATAAAGCTGAAGAGTTTGTTTGTTTGATTGTTTGTTTGTTTGTTTGTTTGAACGCGCTAATCTCAGGATCTACTGGTCCGATTTCAAAAATTCTTTCAGTGTTAGATAGCCCATTTATCGAGGAAGGCTATAGGCTATATATCATCACGCTAAGACCAATAAGAGCGGAGTCCACGCCGACGAAGTCGCGCGCAGAAGCTTGTCGTTTAATATAGACATATAAAGTAAAGTACAAAGTGTAAAGCATGTATGTACAATTGAGTCTACTAGATGTGGACATAGCATGCATTAAAAGAACTATAAAAATTAAAACAGGTATAACTTAACTATAGTGCAAAATCACAAGTTAGGAATATAAAAAATACTAAAACACATGAAGTAAAAAAGAAAACAAATTAAACATTACAATATAAAAAAGGGAAAACTCATTACAGTAGAAACTTTAAACCACGGTAAATCAATGTACAATCTATACACGGAGCTCATTATACAGCTTGTGGCTACCACATCGATTCACTATTACGTAAGTAGTATGTAATAGTGAGTCGATGTACTAGCACAAAATTACTTACCTTATTTACTTACCTGTAATACCGTACCTTGAACAATACCTTTAAAACACCTTCAAAATACCAGTTTACCTCGAAAACCTTTACCATGAAGAATGACATCTGATTCGAGTAAGAAACATGAAGTAGGTAGCCCTGAGAAGGGCTGTTTTGGTTTTCGTTGGAAACAGTGATAGTTAGCCCTCAAAAGGACTTTTTTTAATGTTAAGAAACAAGAATTGTTAATGACGTCGTTAGCTCTGAAAAGAGCTGTTGTAAATAAATATTTCACAGCACGCCATGCACGAAGCGGATGTACAAGCAGTCACAGTTCACATAACTTCACAAATCTTCAAGCAAGCTCCTTTCTTCGTGTATAGCTGTATATCTTCAAGATTTGCAGTCACGCCGCGCCGCTGAGTAAAGAGCGCGCGACACGTCCTCGCGCCACGTCGATTGCCGCCGAATGAGGAAGCCGCGGGGAGCGCCTCTGTTATTAATAGAGTTTCGCCCGCGACGTCGTTCTACACAGCGCACGAGTAATTCCGACGAAGCACGAATCACGCTCGGTGAAAGAGAGACGGAAATAATGCGTAAAAGAAATGCATAGCACTAATTAGAATCGCTTTCTAATTGGTTAAAAAACTAATTATTTTATTGGTTATTATAATTTTTCTTTGTAAATATTTCTGTATAAATATTGCGATTTTTGCCTAATAAAATCATTCAATTCGATCGACACCTTCTGAAGAAGTCTTTTATTTGAATACTCTCCGAAGTCTCCAAAGTGGTGACCCGACGCTGAAGAACAAGAACAAGAGGAATCCCTGCTCGTGAAAATAATGGAAAAAGCAAGAACCGCCGAATCCCTGCCCGCCGCCACCGCCGCTGCCGCTGCCGCCGCCACAGCCAACCAGCTAGCCAGCCAGCCTTCAGAAATCGCGAATATTTCGCTTTCGCTGCGAATTCCACCTTTCTGGCGCGACCGTGTTCGATTATGGTTCTACAGCTTCGAAGCCGCTACTCACGATCAGAAGAAAGGCGAACAACAACTAGCACAAATGGTTATCGCTCGTTTAGAAAAGCAAGATATCGAACAAATATCAGACCTTCTCTACAATCCACCTGAAAGCAAGCCATATCAAGCTATTAAAGAACGTCTCATCACTGCGTACGAAGAGTCAGACAACCGACAGTTTCAAAAGCTCTTGTCTGAAATGGAACTAGGAGATCAGAAGCCGTCACATCTACTACGTCGGATGCGCGATCTCGCTCGTGACAGAATCCCCGACGCCACGCTACGCATCCTGTGGACCAACCACCTACCTCCACACATCCGCTCAGTCCTAGCTGTGAGCGACTCTTTCAGCACGAAGACTGCGTTAGAAGAACTCGCACTGCTCGCTGACAAGATGCTAGAACAACACCGCGAAGTCGCCGCCGTCAGCACGACACTACCACCTCCTACGTCTGCATCACAGATCGATACAAACTTCTTAATAAACGAAATAAGAAAACTCTCCATAGAAATCGCTGAATTAAAATCAAGACAACCGCAGCATAATTTCAGAAGAAACCGTTCTCGAAGCCGTACACACAACCCGCGATATAAATACCGATCAAGAGAAAATACACCATCGTCAGCGTGCTACTACCACCTACGTTTCGGAGCCCAGGCAAGAAACTGTAGGTCACCGTGTTCCTTCGTGTCTAAAGAAAAGCAAGCGGAAAACTAGAGAGAACGCTGGCAGAGGCGGAATCCGGCGCTCAAGAATACTCCTACCGCCTATTCGTCACAGACAAGAAAACAGGAATATCTTTCTTAGTAGACACGGGAGCTAACATATCCGTCCTACCTAGAAAGAAAACTCACTTCACTACACCGCTGCCATTCAAACTCTACGCCGCTAACAACACTACTATATCGACATACGGTGAAAAAACACTCGAACTCGACCTCAGCCTTCGCCGTCCATACAAGTGGAAGTTCATAGTCGCTGACGTGTCAAAACCGATACTAGGAGCCGATTTTCTGAAGCATCATCAACTCATCGTGGATTTAAAAAACAAGAAACTTATCGACAACGTCACTAACTTAACAGTCAAAGCACCCGTTCGAGCTACATCTATACCTACAGTACGTAGCGTAGACTGTAACAACGTTTACCACGACATACTCTCAGAATTTCCCGGCATAACAAGACTAACTTCAATGAACATCAACGACAGCAAGATCAACGTACAGCACTATATCGAAACCGAAGGCCCGCCCGTACATTGTCGTGCACGTCCTATACCACCACACCGCTACGAAAAAGTAAAGAAAGAGTTTCAAAACATGATCGAACAAGGTTTATGTCGACCCAGCAAGAGCCCATGGGCGTCACCTCTTCACGTCGTACCGAAGAAAAACGGAGACATACGAGTCTGTGGTGATTATCGCCGTCTCAACGCAATCACCAAGGCCGATCGATACCCGGTACCACGCGTCAAAGACTTCACGTATCAACTCGCTGGAAAAACAATATTTTCAACAATAGATCTCAACAGAGCTTATCAACAACTCTGCGTCCGCGACGAGGATATTGAAAAAACAGCTATTATAACACCGATGGGATTATTCGAATTCCCGAGAATGTGTCCAGGTTTAAAAAACGCAGGTCAGACATTCCAGCGATTTATACATCAAGTGTTGAGCGGACTGCCCTACGTATTTCCATTCATCGACGACGTACTACTTGCATCTGAAAACGAAGATCTTCACAAAGAACACTTAAGAACCGTGCTACGAAGACTTGAAGAACACGGAATTACAATAAATCCTTCGAAGTGTCACTTCGGTCAAACAGAAGTTCAATTCTTAGGATATCACGTTTCAAAAGACGGTATTAAACCCCCAACACAGAAGATCGACATCATCATGAAGTATCCGAAGCCTACTAACATCGAAGAGCTACGTCGTTTCCTCGGTATGTTAAATTTTTATCGCGATCACATACCTAACGCCGCGTCTATACAAGCGCCACTAAACGCATACCTACACAACGTGAAAAAGCGAGACAAGACTGTCATACAGTGGACAGAAGAGTCGACACAAGCATTCGAAGCATGTAAAAACAGCATCAGCAACGCCGCTTTACTTGCTCATCCATCACATCAAGCTACATATGCATTATTTTGTGACGCGTCCGACAAGTCAGCTGGCGCCGTCCTACAACAATACGTAAACAAAACGTGGCAACCTCTCGGCTATTATTCAAAAAAATTCTCCGACGCGCAATCGAGGTACTCAACATACGACAGAGAACTTCAAGCTATCTACATGGCTGTGAAACACTTCCGCAAGATGTTTGAAGGCCGACCACTCATTATATTTACCGATCACAAGCCTCTCACATTCGCAATGAATAAGATTAATTCATCTACAGAAACACCGAGACGTACGAGACAATTATTATTTATTAGCGAATTTACAACCGATATACGACACGTGAGCGGTAAACAAAACATCGTTGCCGACGCCCTAAGCCGCATAGAAACGATTACATGTCCCTCAATAATCAATTATGAAGAAATCGCATCCGCACAGCAAGAAGATCCTACGATACAACAGTTATTACTTCAAGATAATATCAATTTAAAGAAAATTATCATCCCGAACACCGACGTCGAATTATATTGTGAGACTTCAACTTCGAATATACGACCCTATATACCTGAACAATATCGACAACAAGTTTTTAAAAGTGTACATAACATAAGTCATCCTGGAACGCGTACGACTCGAAAGATGACGTCACAGAAATATTTTTGGCCATCAATGAATAGCGACGTATCTAATTGGACAAGGAGCTGTATTGACTGTCAAAAAAATAAAATACAACGCCATACGTACAGCGCGACATCTAAATTCCCGCCAACGGAACGCTTTCATCATATTCACGTCGATATCGTAGGTCCATTACCTACGACAATGCAAGGCTACCGTTATCTTATAACAATGATCGACAGAGAAACTAAGTGGCCCGAAGCAATACCTACCGACGATATAACAGCAGAAACAGTCGCCGAAACTATATACAAACACTGGATCGTAAGATTCGGCTGTCCGTCGACACTAACTAGCGACCAAGGCAGACAATTCGAAAGTCAGCTGTTTAATAACTTAATGAAAATCATGGGAATTACGAAAAACCGAACTACTCCATATCACCCGGTTAGCAACGGCATTATCGAACGCTGGCATCGCACACTAAAAACCGCGCTACGAACGAAGTTATCAAGTTCAAGGACATGGGTCAACGAACTACCTACTGTATTACTCGGATTACGAGCGACCCTACGCACAGACGCCGGAGTTAGCCCAGCCGAACTCACATACGGCTATAACCTACGTCTACCAGGTGATTTCTTTAATACATCGATACCTACAACTACGAGCGACTATAGTTACATAAACAAAATAAGAGAAGCAATAGAATTAAACAGACCGCAAACCGCTACGACTCATCATAACAGCAAACAACCTCTCTTCATTCATAAAGATCTACAAGACTGCAGTCACGTATTCGTCCGAGTCGACGCAATTAAAAAACCCTTACAACCACCGTATGAAGGCCCGTATCGTGTAATAAAGAGAACAGACAAAGTATATACGATACAATTACAAAATCGAGAAACTAACATATCGATAGATAGACTCAAGCCTGCATACTTACTACAGGAAGATATACCTAACGATACGTCAGCGCTACAAGATACCAGCTCGCCACGGAACTCATTTCCCGCCAAAACGCATAGCAACGAGACGCCACAACCGAACGCGATTCATAAGAACATCACAACGCGAGTCGGCCGTCCCGTCAAGCTGCCAGTACGTTTCACTTGAGGGGGAGCTCTGTGGCTACCACATCGATTCACTATTACGTAAGTAGTATGTAATAGTGAGTCGATGTACTAGCACAAAATTACTTACCTTATTTACTTACCTGTAATACCGTACCTTGAACAATACCTTTAAAACACCTTCAAAATACCAGTTTACCTCGAAAACCTTTACCATGAAGAATGACATCTGATTCGAGTAAGAAACATGAAGTAGGTAGCCCTGAGAAGGGCTGTTTTGGTTTTCGTTGGAAACAGTGATAGTTAGCCCTCAAAAGGACTTTTTTTAATGTTAAGAAACAAGAATTGTTAATGACGTCGTTAGCTCTGAAAAGAGCTGTTGTAAATAAATATTTCACAGCACGCCATGCACGAAGCGGATGTACAAGCAGTCACAGTTCACATAACTTCACAAATCTTCAAGCAAGCTCCTTTCTTCGTGTATAGCTGTATATCTTCAAGATTTGCAGTCACGCCGCGCCGCTGAGTAAAGAGCGCGCGACACGTCCTCGCGCCACGTCGATTGCCGCCGAATGAGGAAGCCGCGGGGAGCGCCTCTGTTATTAATAGAGTTTCGCCCGCGACGTCGTTCTACACAGCGCACGAGTAATTCCGACGAAGCACGAATCACGCTCGGTGAAAGAGAGACGGAAATAATGCGTAAAAGAAATGCATAGCACTAATTAGAATCGCTTTCTAATTGGTTAAAAAACTAATTATTTTATTGGTTATTATAATTTTTCTTTGTAAATATTTCTGTATAAATATTGCGATTTTTGCCTAATAAAATCATTCAATTCGATCGACACCTTCTGAAGAAGTCTTTTATTTGAATACTCTCCGAAGTCTCCAAAAGCTTATTTTTAATTGTAGGTATACTATCACAGAAGATATCTATAACATCTCTCTGACCATTTGCGAAAAACTGCATTCTATACAATGGACTATGTCTACCAAGATAATATACTAAAAGCTTAAAAATAATTCGGTAAATCCTAGCTAACAAATCGCACCAATCTTCTCACCAATCTGGGGTATTGATCAGACAAATATAAAATCATCATCACTCACTGGTGGTTCAAATAAATCCCAAACCAAATTATCAAAGATTTCCTTTTAGGATCCGGCATTTTGTCAAAAACAGAACACTAAAAATTTAAAATTAACTCTTAACTTGTTTGTTAAGAATGAATATTATAGTCTCAAATGTTCGGCAAACTTCGCTCCATGTCGGTTTCATTCGGTTTTCGAACTCGAGTCGGAGAGAATTCAACTCGAGTTGATTCGAGTTAAGCCCAACTCGAGTTAACTCGAGTTAGTAACTCGAGTTGACCATCACTAGTATGAATTCCTAATTCCGGAATGAGTTTTAATTTCAGTGTGACCGTTTGCAGTAGATTGACTACTGAAACAGTAGATTTTCGTTGTAAAATTGGTAGTGCAGTAGATTTTCAGTATTTTTTGAAAAAGTAGCGGATTTCAGTAGAATATCATGGATATATTATAAACTTTAGCAAATATTTTTCACATAACACGGCAACATCGAAAATGTGAACAAATTACCTCTGACAACTGTCAGTGATTCGACTGATTCGTTTAACTCGGTTGGCACCACTGCGAATCACGTCGAAAAGGGAATTTACCCCATCTTATTATTCTTTCATTGTAATAAAAAAATAACCTTGAAAGTTATTGCCAGCATGAAGCGTAAATTTGAGCAAAATTATCGGGCTGAGTGGGAACAGAATCCGTTATTTTCGTCGTAGTTGTGTAAAGATAAAAACAGCAACAATCATGCTTATTGCAAAGCTTGCGGTATTAAAATTTTAAGCAGATTGGCGTCAATTAAAGAGCATAGTGCAAGTACTAAACATGAAAACAAAATGAAGCATTACAGTGGCTGATCGAAGGTATGTGTATCCTACTAATATTATAAACGCAAAAGTTTGTATGCATAGATGTTTGTTCCTCTTTCACGCAAAAAGTACTAGCTATTCTGGCGTACTCTGCAAAAACTGTGGAGTTTACATGTATATAATGTATGAGAGAAATGTTTATCTTAATGAATCCTACAAAAAATCCTCAATCAAAAAATTATCTTTTGTGAGTAAGCCATTATCGCCAAAACAGTGAACCATAAATACAATAAAAATTGATAATACATTTTTCTAATGCACATTTGGTAGTAACAAATTGATTTTTATATCTAAATAAATACTTTTATTAAATTTCGTCTTTTACACTATATCATTTAGACTATAATTAATATTTTAATAGTTACGACGATTTTATTAATCGAGTGCGCATTACTATGGCGAGGGGCGAGGTAGAGAACGAAGTCGCTCATCGCTAAGTATGCGACCCGAACCGACCGTTTTGCGAATAGAATAATAATTATAACTACGGAAGCGTGATTTTGATTTTCAATTAGCAAATAAGAATAGTATTTTGGATATTAATTAGTATGTAGCTATAATTTTACCGCCAAAGAAACAAAGATTTCTTTCTTTTACAAACATTTCTTCATCGACACATCTGTGTGGATCTAAACAAAAGATAAGAAAATTTTCCAACAACGGTCTCGACACTTGCTGACGATCACCTTTACCTTTTGGTTATAGATACATATGGTGTAAACATTTTAGTTTGTATAAAATTAAATTTAAAACTCTAGAGCAAAACCGAAACATGACAATGATGACTAATTCTTCTTCTTCTTCTTTGGCTTTAGCTCCCTTGCGGAATTGCCAGTATCAGAGTGACTAATTAATTTTACTTGTGTATCATTTATGTCTCATAAAAAATTATCAATTTAAGTGAATTTAAATCACAAACTACGTCAGTAGAATTTCAGTAGTTTTTTCCAAAACGTTAGTAGATTTCAGTAGAAAAGTAAGTTACATCTAGTCAACATCAGTAGATTAGCGGTTTTTGAAAACGGTCACACTGTTTAATTTCTTATCGATTTCTTTTAAATAGCACATATGCATTAGAAATATTGAAAGTACACAATCAAAAATAAATCCGAAATTAAAAATATAAATATGGAGAACAGTAATAGTTATGCGAATGTATGCAGACTGTGTTTAAAAAGAGATTTACAGATATATTCCATTAAGAATACGTACTTACAAGATGTTTACGAAAAAATAACTAGTATTGAAGTAAGTCTAACAATCTTTTTAACTACAAATGTTCAAAAGTTTATATGTGTGTTTGTCATGGACTTGAGTGTTTAGTCACCTTTTTTGAGTTTATTTTTCATACAGTTCATATAACAAAGAATATAAGCAAAGTGTTTCATGAAGTAATTTACTAAAGTAGGTAGTCGTCTACTTTTCAAGAATTCCACATAAGACAATATTAACTTTTCTGTAATAGGCTTTTTTATTAAAATAGGAACAAACATCAAATTAATTTTTAGAAATTTACATTGTATTTGACTTAGTTCCAAAGGAATTAAGTTGGTAACAATCCTTAGTAGAAGCATCTGAAAAATTTTACTAATTCTTTTTTAATTTGGTGATGATCATTTTTAAATTTATCTCCTAATTAGTTTGCATCAAGGGCTACGTAATTACTTATAATCTCTATTGAAGTAGAGCACGGCAGGAAATATAGCTTAAGTTTTAAGCTACTCAAGTGTAAGTACCTCAACCTTACAGAAGATCTCAACTGAATATCATACTCTCAAGTATTGTTATGTTCATGTGTAAGTTCCTGGGGAGAGGAAATGGTTAGAGTTAACAATATGCTTGCAAGGCTCTTGGCATTGCAGACGTCTATAGGCTATAGTATTCACTTACCATCAAGTGCATCTTACGCTTGTTTGCCATCACAATGGTATAAGAATGTAAAAAATGACTTAATCTAAGTTGGGAAATTATATTTGAACCAAACGAAGTTTTTTGAAGTTATATTTCTTTTGGAGTGTTAGGGAAAAATGATGAGTTTACGATGCGCGCGCACACTGTCACAAAAAACCGACACCCTGAAGTTAGCTAGTCAAAGAAGAAGAAGTTAGCAACGTGAAGTTAGCTAGCCAATGAAGTATAATTTCTTATGTGCGTACATAAGTACACACACACACACACACACACTTTTTGTAAAAAAAATGTTTATTTTTCAGCTTAACTCCACCTACATGCAGTCTCTGTGTTATATATGCGTGAAACGACTGAAACAATGTCACAAATTAATTGAACAAGCAGTTGAAACAGACAAGTTATTAAAAGATGCACTTCGGTGCGGAGTCAAGGTAAATGTTCGGTTATAATGTTTATTTATTCTCAAGATTAGAAAACTTACATCAAGCCAATTACAAGCTTTTTAAGCCGTTACTAATATATTTTATTATAATATTCATGTTAACATTCACTATTTATTTTTGTCATCAGTATATTTGAAAATAAATGAAATTAAAACATTTAAGGTGTCAATAATTACCCAAAAAAAGTTAGTCATGACAGCAAAATAAATTAACAATTTAAAAATTGCTATCTTAATTTAAATTTTAACATTAGGTACATTAAAAATTAGATAACATACCCGTTGTTATGCAGTAACCAAATCAAATCAAAATAACTTTATTCAAATAGTCTTCAAAAGCACTTACGAATGGTCATTTTACAAATAAAAATTTTAAAAGTGAATATAATTTTTAAAAGTGAAGCGACCACCGATTCGGAATGTAGATTCTGCAGAGAAGAATCGGCAAGAAATTTTGCAGTTATACTCTTTTAAAAACAATATATAAACTGTGTTTTAGTACAAAATTAGTAATATCTTGCATGAAATACAGCGTCACAAGTCCACACATCTTTATCAACTATGTAATCCTGCACCGAATATGAAGCTTTATCTAGGAATTTCTTTTTAATAAACAGTTAACACTAAGACTACAGTATTACAACAAAATTTAAATAATTACTCTAATCTAATGTCTCGGTAGACATTACCTTTGTATTATGCCATCGGGTTAGTAACATTTTTCATTAAAACTAGCTGGCCTTGCAAACATTGTTTTGCCATATATGTTCTTAGTCCCCTTAATCCAGCCCCCTTATAACTTAGGGGTATAAAAATAGATGTTGGCCAATTCTCAGACCTACCCGATATGCAAACAAAATTTCATAAAAATCGGTCCAGCCGTTTCGAAGGAGTATGGTAACTAACATTTTGACACGAGAATTTTATATATAAGATAATTCAATCAATCAATCAAATAATATTTCCAGATTGATAAGATAGAATGTGTACAGACATTCACGCTGTCTGTATCATCGATATCGACTATCAACATATCTCTACATCCTGTGGAATATGATATAAAAGAAGAGTCTGCTAAGATAAAAGAAGAATTAAAAGACGTTTGGGATAACGGGATAAATGCCGTCTCCGATCAAATTGGTATGTAATTAAATCTATACTTCTAGACTAATATTATAAGGGTGCTAATTAAACAGCCCTCTTTATAATAGCATTATTTGCCTCTGAGAACCTACATTGTCTTCTAAATTAATAAGTCAGCCACAATTAACGAGTGTCTTAATGATACTATTTTAGCCACTAGTTATCTTCTATGTAAGCCACTCTAAATACAACTCAGCGTGGTGTAGGGTTTCCGATTTCTCGAGGTTTTTTAGTTCTCGGGTGTCGAGACTTCTCGAGCCTGATTTCTCGGGTCTTCTCGGGTTGTCGAGAAAAAATAAAATACGTCTAAATTTTTGTTTAATTAATAAAAAGAGTCTTTAATTTAACTGTGTTTATTTTACATGAAAAAAATCAACATAATTTTTAACAAAAAAAACAAGTTCTCAATAAAAAATCAGCTCAAATCAAAATTGCTAACTAAAAACAATCATACTTCTTCTCCTTATCATAACTAATCTCATCTCACTAATCTGTAATAAAAAACAAAATCTCTGTTAACAATCAGCTTAAAACAAACATCTTAACTAAAAACAATCATAATTTTTCTCATCATAACTAAAGATCACTCACTAATCTCACTATGTGGGTGGTATGGTATCACAATTTTTGGCAGTTTTAATGTAATTAAATAAGAGATATCTATCTACTATTAATACGAAAAATATAACTGTCTTTAAGCCTGCTTATTAATTCTTATGAAATATGCCTTAAGATAAACCAAAGCATTAATAGATTTATCAGACAGCCGGCTCCTAATCTTACTGACCACATTTCCCGATATGGAAAATACCCTTTCATTTTCTGTTGAAGTCGGCTTGACTGAAATTAATGCTTTGTATTGTGTTTCCAGATTAGGGGTCCTCTTGCCTGTTTTTTCAAATAGCAAAAACTCTTTTTTTATAATTGATTTGGAAAGCACCACAGCATTAGTTGATTCACCATTTCTCGAAACACCTTTTATTGCTCTCTCTAATTGAGCTGCAAAGCTGTCTTGTTCAGTTTCTGATTCGCTTACGCCTGCTTCGACAACTTCTGAATTATTTCCTGTCGAAGGTTCTGTAGTAGTGGGAACAGTGGGGTATAGACGATTGAATAAGTCTTCAGCGTATCCAATTAAAAATGTCTTGCTATTATCGGTAAAATAAACACTCTTTTTGAGAATAAAATTATCGGGGCTGTTTAGGTAGCGTAGCAGCGATATTAGAGGTGTATTCCGACGATCTGATATTTTTATTTTAAGAGATTCTACTAACTGAAGAGCCAAAAGGTCGTCGATACTTTCTAATTGTTTTAGCAACACATCTGTTATAGCCTCTGCAGTTAGTAAATTGGCATCTTGTCTGCTCAATGCTTCAACTGCAAGTTTAGTTGGCGTCAATATCAACCGCAATTTTTGTAGTATAGGAATATTATCTCCTTCCATTTAAATGAGCTATCTAAATCAATCAAGGCTTTTTTAATGGAATTTTTTAACTTCAAGAAACGCTCAATCATTGTTAGCATTGAATTCCACCTAGTTCTGACATCCTGTAATAAGACTAGTTCGGCCCCGAATTCAGTCTTCACATGTTTTTGTAGTGTGATATTTCTAAGGGGACTCTTTCTGAAAAATCTTATGATCGAACGGGTCTCATTTAGCACTTTGTTTATGTCGTCAATAGGCTGCAATATAGATTCATCATCAGATTCTTCGTCATCGTTATCAGTGCTGGCTTCATCAGAGCTGCTGTGTTCATCGTCGCTAACAGGTGTGTTTCTTCTAGCAACTGTAGTTACTGTTTTTTTTGCAAAAGGTATCAAGAATAGCCAAATGGATGGCATGGTTTACACAGAGGACCATCTCACAGGGGCTCTCTCTGCCAAAATTTTTCATAACATTTGGCCCGTCGCTTGTTACGGCCAAGACATAATGCTCGAAGTTTACCCCAAAGTATTTCAAACGCTCCTCTACTATTTCTCTAACCTCTGCGGCACCGCATTTTCCGGGTATGTAAACTAGCCCCAAATTGTAAACTTTTGCCTCTGCTGTAACTTGAACACAGACGCTAAAATATCGTCTGTTTCGTATGCTCGTCCACTCGTCAATTGTCACACTTAGCCGGTTTCCTGATGTGCAAAGCTGAGAAAGCTCTTTTATCATCTCTTTCTCCTTTTCATCATAAAACTTCAATATTAGGTTCATAACTTCGGTTTGGGTCTTTGGAAGTTTATACCCCTTGGCAGCAAGTGATTCACGGATAAATTCACTTTTAGTAATGCCTCTTATAGTAAAACCATCTTGGGCTGAAAGTTTAGCTAAAATTTCACCTAACGATTTTCTGGGTTGAACGTCAAATTTCAGTGTTTGCTGTACGTGCATAGTTTCAAAATCACTTCTTAATTTTTTTGGTGGTGACGGCACCAAAAAATTTAAGAAGTGATTTTCAAAGGATGCCGCTGCCGCCTCGCATTTACAAAGAAAGCTAAGCGTAAAAATGTTTATTTAAACTTCTCGATGTCTCGACTTTTCTCGAGCTGAATTTCTCGGGTACGAGACCGACCGATTTCCCGGGAATTCCCGGGACGAGAATTCCCGGGAACAAACCCTAGCGTGGTGGTTATTTTTAGCATCTAAATTTGTAACATGCATTCAAGCAATGAACTTCTAAAATATTAATATATGACATTAAATAAAATATTGTGTAAAATATCTTGGTTTCCTCCTCGATAGACGTCTAACCTGGAAGGATCACATAAAAGCCAAAAGAGACGAAACCAACCAACGTTTCAGAAACTTGCTTTGGTTGCTCGGTAGACAGTCAACTCTATCCACTAACAACAAACTGCTCGTTTACACCTCTATCCTAAAACCGATCTGGATATATGGCATTCAGATTTGGTCTACAGCCAGCAAATCTAATATAATGTGTCTCCAAAGAGAACAGAACAACATTTTGCGTGTCATTGCTGGCGCCCCGTGGTTTGCTCGAAACTCTGAAATCCACGACTATCTTGGGATTCCAACTGTAGCGGCGGAAATTGAACGTTACAAGAAAAACTTTATGGAGCGTCTTTCTGCACATCCTAATCCACTAGCTTACCAGTTGACGACTTCAAGGCCTGTAAAGGGACTGAAGAGAGCTCACGTGCTCCCTACCTATTCCTCTTTCAACAAATTTACTTATAGTCTGGCGACTGATTGTAAATAACAAAAAAAAAAACAATGTATTTGTAGCAGACGCACCTCAATAAAGTAAAACGATAGGTGGCTTTTGCCACATTTGGGTCAGACTAGGAATAATCTGCCGATGTAATCGATGTTCTGGACGCGAATAGGCACGCAGCAACAAAATATAATGCACTCACGTACCTTAGAGAATCGATGAGGACCTTTACTCTCGATGGGGCACACCAGCTGGTTGGATCCTGCACAGTGCACTTGGAGTTCAGAAGATGCTAGGAGTTCGTGGCGATTTCCGATCACAAATTCGCATAGAAAGCATGCGATGGCGGTCACGTAAGGTTAGCGGACGTGCGTTCGTGGCGCGATCAGGTGTATATTTTCACAATTAATTGCAACTGCCCTCAAGTTCTGTCACAAATCTCAACTCGCGGGCAGTGAGCGCATGACAGCGTTGTGAAGCTGCTTTTTGTTGCTACATACACAAAACATCGATTACAACGTTAGAAAATAAAAACTATGAAAGGTACGGAAAAAAACAAACTATGACGGAACAGTATTAGCTTCTATTTTTTTAACTCAGTATGTTTAAAATGTAACATCCCACATTAATTGATCGTCAAAATTTAGCTAAAATTGCCATCAATAGTAAATTATAGCCACTAATATTACTCATAATGTTACTCATAATGTAATGTTTTTAATTAAAAATTTGAACATAAAAGTGGTTATTGTAAGTCAACCGTAAGAAATATTTTTTTGTTGCATTTTAATAGATTTTGAATTCGCTAGTTCATTACTTAACTATATCTTTGCTAGTTTACGCGGCGTTCGCGTGGAAAGCTACCTGTTGGCGAGATTTTTTTGCAACCTCTTCGACATTTATCGCCGTATTTCTGCTAATTTACATAAAAGCATAATAAATTATATACCTAAACCTTCCTCGAGAATCAATCTTTCTATTTTTGAAAACCGTATAAAAATCCTTTCGGTAGTTTTCGAGTTTATCGCGTTCAGACAGACGGAATGACAGAAAGACGCGGCCGGGGGACTTCTTTTTATAATATTTATAGATAATATACTAAATTTATTATAAAGAATATTTCATTCTATTATCAGCTCGGTGAAGATCGATTTAGTTTCAGATCTTAGACCAAAAAAATTGTTAAACTTAGAAATTAATATCTCTATGATCAAAAAATATTTACAGTATTCTAATTAAGACACTAAAACCCAATCATAATAATTCTGTTTTAAATGAGTTGACAAATAAACAAATCCTTTTTTCAGAAGAGGATCAAATAGACCAAAACATTTCAACGGGGTCTAAAGAAACATATTCTATAGATGGACTAAGGGCATACGAAGATGTCAAAGATATATCAGATGATGATGTCCCTCTTAAGAATATAAGCTTGAAGATACATTCGGAGACCAAGCAGGATAGTGTGAAAAATAAGATACTTAGGAAGTTCAATACAGGTATTAAGAATGGAACTTCATTGGACTTCACTGGATTCACACAAACTCGCGTGTATCATATTACTAAGATTGTTTTTTTTGAAGACGCCGCGTTGGCACAACGGTCACAGCACTGGATTGTGCCTGTTGCGCTGGCGGTTGCGGGTTCGATCCCCGCACATGACAAACATTTGTATTGGCCATGCAGATGTTTGGAGGTCTGGGTGTTTGAGCAGTCCTTGTGGGTCTCCCCACCGTGCCTCGGAGAGCACGTTAAGCCGTCGGTCCCGGTTGTTATCATGTACACCTGATAGCGATCGTTACTCGTAGTAGGGAATGTATCCGCCAACCCGCATTGGAGCAGCGTGGTGGATTAAGCTCTGATCCTTCTCCTACACGGGGAAGAGGCCTATGTCCAACAGTGGGATATTGCAGGCTGAAAAAAAAGATTGTTTTAAAAGTTAATTGTTTTAAGTACAACTTCTTTACGCACGCCTGACTTGGGGAGTAAGCTGGTGAATGCGTGACGAGGGCGTTACGAAAAGTGTGATTGAGCGAGGCGAACGGAAGTTGAGATGGAGATATAAGTTAGATGGAGCTAAAGAAGTTTTACTTCAGTCGTGTGGTCATAAGTTTGAAATTATAAATACTTCCTTTAGATTATCATTGTGTAATATAAAGAATGTTTCAGGTGCCTTTAATCCTCTGAAACTGCCGAAAAAAGAAAAAGCGAATGAAGTAGTAAAAGTCAGTAAAGAAGATGTTCCTGAAAACCCAAATCTAATACTAGAAAATAAGCCAAAGGAAAGTAATGAAATTATTTTAAAAACAAGTGCATTAAATAAATCCAATAAAGACTCAAATAATTTAAATAAAATACCTAAAAATAGTAAGGAGGTAAAAAAGTATGAGCCTCCGAAAAAAATACAGAAAGATTCTTTTTTCATTAATTCTAACAATATTTCCACAGAACCACATGTAACAATTAATCCAAAAATACATAACCGAAATGAAACATTAACACTAAATGAAACTAAATCAGCAAATAATATAAACTTAGAACTTCCAAAAACTTCGAAAATACAAATAGATGATAAACCAAATGACAAAAAACATGTCAGTAATTTTTTAGTTCCGAATAATAAATACATTTGTAATATATGTAATTATGAAACTGTAAGAAAAAAACACTTAATTGTTCATTTACGTTTGCACGATACTAAAGAAAAGATACATTGTTGTAGTCAATGTCAGTATATGACTAATGTGAAAAGCAATTTAAACACGCATCTTAAAAAACACACAGGTGAAAAACCATACGAATGTCATATTTGTCAAAGGAAATTTAGTCAAAGGGTTGATTTAAATAGTCACATAAGAACACACACAGGTGATAAACCATACGAATGTCATATTTGTCAAAGAAAATTCAGTCGAAACGCTGATTTAAATAGTCACATAAGAACACACACAGGTGATAAACCATACGAATGTCATATTTGTCAAAGAAAATTCAGTCGAAACGCTCATTTAAATAGACACATAAGAATACACACAGGTGAAAAACCATACGAATGTCATATTTGTCAAAGAAAATTCAGTCGAAACGCTGATTTAAATAGTCACATAAGAACACACACATTTTTTTTAAACTAATTCTAACAATAATCTTACAAAACCACATGTAACAAATAATCCAAAAATACATAACCGAAATGAAACATTAACACTAAATGAAACTAAATCAGCAAATAATATAAACTTAGCACTTCCAAAAACTTCGAAAATACAAATAAATGACAAACCAAATGACAAAAAACATGACAGCAACTTTCTAGTTCCGAATAATAAATACATTTGTAATATATGTAATTATGAAACTGTAAGAAAAAAACACTTAATTGTTCATTTACGTTTGCACGATACTAATGGTCTAAGATCCGGAATATAACAAAATCTTCCCTCATCTGTTAATTAGATGAAACAATTTTTTATAGACAGATTTCAATATTGTGAATTTATAAAAAAAACCTCTGCCACCCTACGCCTGCTACAATTGATAATACTTAATTAGTTAATCAGTATTTTTTTATGATCTTTTCCCTCTCATGTTAATTACATGTAGTAAGCTAAAACCGGCAATATTTTATATTATATACCTTACTGTTGTAGGCACCCATCTCTATGATTGCTATACTTACCTGCAGCCAGGTCAGAAAAGGTAGATAAATGTAGATTATTACCCTCACATGTTAATTAAAAAATCCAAGTACAATAATAAACGGCGGCGAATTCTAAACATAATAATGTTTGGCTACCGTATTAAAAGCTGATGCAGCCAAAGATAAATAATAAAAAGAAAAAAATTATGATGACTCATCATTTTTTAAAAATTATGAGCTCATTGCGAAGAGTAAGACAGAATAATACTAATTCCTTCAACGAAAAGAGACAGCGTAAAATTCATGCGCGCGCATCACAGGCTAAACATACTAGAAAATTCGAAATTTCGAAATTTTCGAAATCCCTAGTGCATTTTTTTCAACTAAGGTAGGGCACAGCAGGAACTGAGGTAGGGCACAGCAGGAACTGAGGTAGGGCACAGCAGGAACTGAGGTAGGGCACAGCAGGAAACTTCCTGCTCAACATATGGAGCAGCTCGACTGGGGTAGTACCTCGACCTTACAGAAAACCACAGCTAAATAATACTGTTTTCAAGCAGTATTGTGTTCCTGTTGGTGAGTAACGTGACCAGAGCTCCTCCTGGGGGGGATTTGGGATAGGGTTGGCAACGCTCTTGTGATGCTTCTGGTGTTGCAGGCGTCTATAGGCTACGGTCTTACCATCAAGTGAGCCGTATGCTTGTTTGCCAACCTAGTTACATAAAAAAAAACCTGATTAGTATAAAGCTAATTTTCCGGGAGTAGATTAATTTTGATCAGACGAACAAAAAATTCCTCTACGAAAACTCTCGATTGTGGTAGGTCAAGGCCTCGTAAGGTCATCACAAATTATTACTAACCAGCTGATTTTTTTTTCTTTTAGTTAGTTAATATTTATATAATTTAATGGTAATATTGTCCTACAAATTGCGTGGTACGTTATCCCGGTCCTACGGTCGCTGCTGCTCTATCTCCTGCTAACTCCATTACCTACCACAATCGAGAGTTTTCGTAGAGGAATTTTTTGTTCGTCTCATCAAAATGAAGCTACTCCCGGAAAATTAGCTTGATTCTAATCAGGTGAGAAAAATGTACTAGGGATACCGGACTAAACTAATTGATTTTCGCCTTACAATTATTTCCAACAAAATTTGATTTTACTAATTTTCTGTTTGTAATATGTTTATAATAATGGTATGTATAATAATAAATAAAACAAATATTTTGTTTGTTTTAAAAAAAAAATTAATTTCACCGTATCAGAATTATAATTAAAGAATTATATAAAAAAATTAATAATCGAACCATCAAGAAAATTTCACGGTAAGGGTAACTCAAAAGCATTATATATTTTTTAATATTGCACATTATTCCGTAAATTAAAAAAAAATCTTAAAAATTTGGAGCAATTTTTTTGTCTTTATCTTTCCTATACTTACTCCAATTCTCATCTTCTCTCTTTCTATTCTAGTATACATTTTTCTTAAATTTTCGAAATTTCGAATTTGCGAATTTTCTAGTAGGTATGTTTAAATGAGCCTGTGATGCGCGCGCATGAATTTTACGCTGTCTCTTTTCGTTGAAGGAATTAGTATTATTCGGTCTCATTCTTCGCAATGAGTTCCCATAGTCATCGTAAATTGTATCTTTTTACCATTTATTTTTGGCTGCACCAGCTTTTAATACGGCAGCCAAACATTATTATGTTTAGAATTCGACGCCGTTTATTATTGCACTTCGATTTTTTAATTAACATGTGAGGGTAATAATCTACATTTATCTACCTTTTCTGACCTGGCTGCAGGTAAGTATAGCAATCATAGAGATGGGTGCCTACTACAGTCAGGTATATAATGTAGAATATTAACGGTTTTAGCTTACTACATGTAATTAACATGAGAGGGAAAAGATCATTAAAAAAATACTGATTAACTAATTAAGTATTATTAATTGTAGCAGGCTTAGGGTGGCAGAAGTTGTTTTTATAAATTCACAATATTGAAATCAGCCTATAAAAAATTGTTTCATCTAATTAACAGATGAGGGAATATTTAGCTATCTCGGATCTTACACCATAATTATCTTTGGCTGCATCAGCTTTTAATACGGCAGCCAAACATTATTATATTTAGAGTTCGCCGCCGTTTATTATTGTACTTGGATTTTTTAATTAACATGTGAGGGTAATAATCTACATTTATCTACCTTTTCTGACCTGGCTGCAGGTAAGTATAGCAATCATAGAGATGGGTGCCTACTACAGTAAGGTATATAATATAAAATATTGCCGGTTTTAGCTTACTACATGTAATTAACATGAGAGGGAAAAGATCATAAAAAAATACTGATTAACTAATTAAGTATTATCAATTGTAGCAGGCGTAGGGTGGCAGAGGTTTTTTTTATAAATTCACAATATTGAAATCTGCCTATAAAAAATTGTTTCATCTAATTAACAGATGAGGGAAGATTTACCTTCTCGGATCTTAGACCATAAAGAAAAGATACATTGTTGTAGTCAATGTCAGTATATGACTAATGTGAAAAACAATTTTGACACGCATCTTAAAAAACACACAGGTGAAAAACCATACGAATGTCATATTTGTCAAAGGAAATGTAGTCAAAGGGCTAATTTAAAGAAACACATAAGAACACACACAGGTGATAAACCATACGAATGTCATATTTGTCAAAGAAAATTCAGTCGAAACGCTGATTTAAATAGTCACATAAGAACACACACAGGTGATAAACCATACGAATGTCATATTTGTCAAAGAAAATTCAGTCGAAACGCTCATTTAAATAGACACATAAGAATACACACAGGTGAAAAACCATACGAATGTCATATTTGTCAAAGAAAATTCAGTCGAAACACTCATTTAAATATACACATAAGAAACCACACAGGTGAAAAACCATACGAATGTCATATTTGTCAAAGAAAATTCAGTCGAAACACTCATTTAAATATACACATAAGAAACCACACAGGTGAAAAACCATACGAATGTCATATTTGTCAAAGAAAATTTAGTCAAAACGCTGATTTAAAGAAACACATAAGAATACACACAGGTGAAAAACCATACGAATGTCATATTTGTCAAAGAAAATTCAGTCGAAACGCTCATTTAAATATACACATAAGAAACCACACAGGTGAAAAACCATACGAATGTCATATTTGTCAAAGAAAATTTAGTCAAAACGCTGATTTAAAGAGACACATAAGAATACACACAGGTGAAAAACCATACGAATGTCATATTTGTCAAAGAAAATTCAGTCGAAACACTCATTTAAATAGACACATAAGAACACACACAGGTGAAAAACCATACGGATGTCTCCTTTGCCCAAAGAAATTTGCACATAAAAATAGTTTAGACTATCATTTAAGAACTCATCATACAGAAATAAAGCAAACTGTCGCTTAAGTTATGTTTTAACTTAAATAAATAAGAAATATATTTTATTGGAGTTTACTCCTGAAGAAGCAATATAAGGAAGTGAAATGATAGAGTGACACTTCAGCGCTTTTAGCTTTTATGTAAGGTTCGTTACCTAGTTGACCCGCGTTTATCGTATCGATACTAATAGCATGCGTCTGTTTATGTTATAATAGCAGTTTTAAATTTTTTGATTCAATAGAACACTTCGATTGTTAAAAATCACAATAATTATTCTTGAGGCGGTCTCGCTCGACATAAGTATTTACGCTTACCCCGCGGTCCCCCTTGGATACACTTCGCACGAACTCGCTGTACGGTGAACTCGCTTCGTGACCTCGGCGCTCGCGTCAGTGGCTCAAAAGCGAACTAGATAATTTTATTTGGCTTTAAAATATAAATGCATTTATTATGATCATTTTTTAAAGTAGTGATAAATAATACTTTCGTAAATAAATGAAATAAGTAAAGGATTTCAGGGTTAGTTATTATAAAGACTGTTTGACATAAATGTGTGGCATCTCTGTGGAGGCGGGTACGCGCGAGCACAAACAGCATCCCGCGTACAGTGCGGACCGGTTTGACGGACCCATAATAAAGCATTCGATCACCATGCATGATAAGCCGTTGGACCGAGCCGCTAAATAAATTACTAATTAAAATTAAAACAATACTATTAAATGTGCATCTTTTATATAAAATACTTTTTATTCTTAAAGTTATGCTAACGTTTACCCAAATAATTATTGTGAGAACAATATCGTTTACACTTTACCCACTTTATATAACTCATGTATTAAAATTAAAACAATACTATTGGATATGCATCTGTTGTATAAAAAAATTATATTTTTTTATTTTAAAGTTATTCTTACATTTAATCTAAATACATATTATGATGAATTTTGTTTACGTTATAGCTACATATATAATCCGTATATTGGAACAATACTCGTACTATGTAATAATCTATTTTATATAAAATATTTTTTGTCTTTTCTAAATTTAATGAGATATTTATATGTGTACTTGATAACATTTAGTATTATTAGTTATTACGTCTAGTCTTACAGAATGGTTGGATATTATTTATTGGCTGCTCCGCTCTCGTTCGCACGGTGCCCGAGGTGGCAACTGAAAATCAACGTGTGAAGTTTAGGGATCTTTTTATGGTTCCTTTACTTCCTTCCACAAATGCTGAGTGGCCATCCTCTTTGTGACGGTACACTGCTGTACAGGTGTTCATAACTTTGGCAGGTGAACGTTGTGTTTTCGCCTTATTTTTATTTATTAATTTTTTAATAATAATTTTACAATTTTATTTTATTTTTACATTTAAGTTTAAATTTATAAAGTGATGATGCACTTGTTGCGTTTTTATTATTACTTTTTCTTTTTAATTTTTTTCATTTGATAAAGTTTAACTTTTTAATTTTTAAATTAATAATTTAATTTTTTCTTAAATTTTTACTTTTTATTCTTTATTGTATTTGTGCTCTTTGTTTTTATTGTATTGTGTTTGTTGTGTGCCTGTAAGCAGTGTATGTGTCTCAAATAAATGTCTTACTTACTTAATTTTAGCATGAAAGGTATGATAAAGGATGAAAGCGACGAAGAGTGGAAGGAGGAATGAATGATATTGATTAGTTTGATTTTATTGTCTACATATTTTAAAATTTGTTAAAATGTAATTGTTTAAGGATTGTAATTGTTTATTGTACTAACACTAGATTTAAGGAACATTGTTACTAACAAACACTTTAAGGGCTAGTCCCGAAATAAAAGATTTTATTTTTATTTTATTTTATTTTATTTGGGATAAAAAACAATTGTACAATAATTTGGAAAATCCAAAAGTGCACGCCTCACACGCTCATTGTTTTACGAATTGAAATTAATAATAATTGCCTAAAAGAGAAATCAATTGAAATTTTATTTTCTGTCGATTTTGCAAGATAAAATCGTTCTTATATGTTATAGGCCAGTCAAATCGTACACAAAAAAGGGCTAAAATCGCAAATGGTCTGCTAGTTCTGCTTTTTTGATATATTGTTAGGATCAGTACCAGTAGTGTAAATCCAGTTTTGCAACTTCGAAAGACCTGTGCTAACTTTGGGGCGCTCGAAAAACCACGAAATTTTGGCACTTGTTTCGGTTTTTTCACTATATCTTCCAAAGTATGCATTTTTAGAGAATACATGGATACATTTTAAAGTAGTTTAAATTAGCTACAATTTGAGCCCAAAACCAGCTCTGTAGGTCAAATAGAAGCCGAGATACAGCTCTTCAAAGTTGATCGTTTTTTCCAAAAAAGTGAAGTTTACAGTTTTGACCAACTTTGGACCCAAATTTCGGTGGGAAATATAGGGCCTATAAAAGGCCTAGGAAATATAGGGAAATATATGAGTATTTCCCACCCACCCACACAAGTTCATGAAAAAGGAGAGAGGAAGAAAAAAAATAGACGGTGATAATTTTTATGAAAGAAACCTAGAAAATCTTTCGAATTTCGTTAATATCTTCAAAACACATAATAAGAAAAAGAGTTCATCCTTAGAGTGACTGGAGTATTATTCAAAAGGAATTTGATATTACAATTAATTGGCGACTCTACATATATAGACTTTTTATAAAAATAATAATAAAACCTCTTTTTATAATTAAAAAAAATTTTTTTTGACAGTTGTCAAAGAATTTGATTTTAAGCTCTTCTTGATAATATTTTATATTTTGCTACTTGATTCGTTTAACAATTCATTAATAAAAAGTCGGCGGAGTTAGCGAATATTTTATCATCCGTACAATAGCTCATAGATTCGCTAAACCGAGCTCATTTGCTAAACTGGTGACCTCGCTAAGCTGGTAAGCTCCGTCTCACTGGAGCACTTGGACCATCACCCCACTCACTGGGGCATCACCGCAGACAGTTCCAACTCACCGAGAGCTATGCAGCATCTGGTTCCACTGGCCCGCCAACCTGCTATCGACCTTCGGTCTCGGAGGAGAGTAATGTGGCGTGTTTTTGATAGTTGTCGAAGAATTTGATTTTAAATTCTTCTTGATAATTTGTTTTACAATTTAGTAAGTAGAATTATGTACGTACACGTCGCACGTTATCTTATAATTATAAGTACCTGGGTGACCGAGCCTAGCTCGGTATTGTCGTTTTATTTTTTGTTTTTTTTTCTCGGTATTTTATATTTTAATTTTATTTAAATAATAAATCACGAGTGAAATTAAAAAAAATAATAATAAAAATTAACCTGGAGACTGAGATTCAAACCCGGGTCAACACGATTTTACACCCGCCGATTTCCTAATTACGCTATTACAGCTATGTTCATAAAAGTGAAATTAAGCTTCGTATTCTAATGATATTTTGTTCATTGCCTAAAAAGGGATAAAACGACATTTTTTTAAAATGAATCCTAGCTAGATCAATTTTTCGCCCCCGAAATCCCCTGCATACTAAATTTCACGAAAATCGTTGGAGCCGATTCCGAGATTCAGAAAATATATATATATATACTGGGTGTATTTGGAACGCTTTGTAAGATTTAAACCACGTAATATACTATTTATATACTATACAATGCATATAACCATTTATCCCAGAAACGTTTTTTTAAGAACATTTTAGGACTTATGTATTATGTGAGGCAGCAATGTATCATACACATTGTGACGAGTAGTCGTTGACCGCGAGCCGCGCGGGGCGCGGGAGGCGGCGGAACGAAAATTAAACGTGCGCGCGGCGGTGAGTACGTTTACCGCGTGCCGTTGACCTCTGTCAGCTGATGGCGCGTATGAACGGTTTGCATTACATTGACAGTTTGTTCCAAACACGATTATTTTAAAGCATTATCTTCAACTTTCTGTTTCATTATTTTTCCCAAACCGGACTATACCAAAAAAATGATGAAAACAAGAAAAAAAAAAAAAATTTCTTTTCGCTTTTTTTTCACTTGTATCATGTCAGGTTAAGCCAACACTATCATACCTCTTCGTTTTTCAATGCGTTCCAAATACACCCTGTATACTAGCCGACCCGTGCCCACTTCGTTGCGCATTAATTATTTTTAATAATTACTTCTAACGACGATATCTCAAAAACTATTCATCTGATTGATATAGTGTAAAGGGCAATTTTTATCTGCATTAAATTCCTAAGCTAACCAACATATTTATTTCGATAAGGATTAATACTGAACTAAAGAAAATAGCTTTGAAAATAACGTAATGTTTTTAATTACAAATTTGAACATAAAAGTGGTTATTGTAAGTCAACCGTAAGATATAGAGATATGCTGTCGCGGACTTTTTTGTAGCATTTTTATAGATTTTGAATTCGCTAGTACATTACTTAACTATATCTTTGCTAGTTTACGCGGCGTTCGCGAGGAAAGGTCCCCGTTGGCGAGATTTTTTGCGACCTCTTCAACATTTATCTCCATATTTCAGCTAATTTACATAAAAGCATAATAAATTATATATCTAAACCTTCCTCAAGAATCACTCTTTCTATTGTTGAAAACCGTGTAAAAATCCGTTCAGTAGTTTTCGAGTTTATCGCGTTCAGACAGACAGACCGACAGGAGGACAGAAAGACGCAGCCGGGGGACTTCTTTTTATAATAAGTATTTTATATACAAGAATTGCTCGTTTAATAGTATAAGATTTATATTTTGCTACTTGAATATATTGTTTTTCTATTATCTTATAATTATATTTTGTATTTTGCTACTTTTTTATATTTTTTTACTTGAATATTGTTTTTCTATCATTATTATTCGTCAATAAAGAGTCAGCGAAGATAGATAACATCTTATTATTTCTCCGCTCGTTCAATTGCTTATACATTTCGCTAAAATTGTTTATATTTTTCTAAAACGAGAAGACAACTAAAAGTGCACATGCCAACGGACAGCTGTAGACAAATTATTTGATTACATTTTTTGTTATATATATTAAAGGGCTTAATCCACCACGCTGCTCCAATGCGGGTTGGCGGATGCCTTACCATAATACGATACCTTAAGATACACTTTCAATATCATTGAAGTAACACGGCACCAAATTTCTAATCAATAGGACATATGGAAGGTAATTAGATTCCCTCGTCAACTATTAAAGATCTGATACTCTTCAAACGGCTGATCAGGTCATGGTTACCTTACCATATACTTTCAATATCATTAAAGTAACACGGTACCAATACCAAATTTCGAATCGATAGGACATAAGGAAGGTAGTCAGATCCCCTCATCAACTAGAAAAAAGTACCACAGACAGTTACACAGATACAGCACAGACACGTTAAACTTATATCACCCCTCGTTTTGCGCCGGTGTTTAAAAAAGAAAAAATATTTATGAAAGAAACCCAGAAAATCTTTCGAATTTCGTTAATATCTTTAAAACGGTTAAGAGTTCAATCTTAAAAAGATATACAGTCAATATACAGTTCATCCTTAGAGTGACTGAAGTATTATTCAAAAGAAATTATTACAATTAATTGTTTAGTACCTGGGTGACCGAGCCTAGCTCGGTATTTTTATTTTTATTTTTTGTTTTTTTTTTTCCTCGGTATTTTTATATTTTAATTTTATTTAAAGAATAAATCACGAGTGAAATTTAAAAAAAAAAAGAAAAAATAATACTCTGAAGACTGAGATTTGAACCCAGATCAACACGATTCGACACCCGCCGATTTCCTAATTAAGCTATTACCGCTATGTTTACTACGGTGAAATTAAGCTTCGTATTCTAATGATATTTTTAATTGCCTAAAAACAGGGATAAAACGAATTTTTTTTAGTTGAATCCTAGCTAGATCAATTTTTCGTCCTCGAAATTCCCTGCATACTAAATTTCACGAAAATCGTTGGAGCCGATTCCGAGATTCAGATTCTATATATGTATAAGTATATATATATATATATATATATATATATACAAGAATTGCTCGTTTAATAGTATAAGATATTTTCCTAAGACGTGAAGACAACGAAAGGGCACAGACCAACGGACAGCTGACATATCATTTTTTGATTACATTTTTTTGTTATATATATTAAACAAAATGAAAGAAAAAATACGCTGACTGATGTATAGATTAACATGTCTAGTTTCCGAAACATCCTTTATTTTTTAAATTCAGTGCCTAAATTAACGTATAAGAACGATTTTATCTTGGAAAATCGACACAGAGCCGTCTTTCGATAGTAAAGCACACCCACACGCTTAAGCGTGTGACGCGTGCAATAGATAAAATAAACAAGTATTATAACTAAACATATCTGTTGTTGTACAACCAGCACAATTATCCTCAGATTACTCTAATGTAAATGTATTACGGTAGTTGCAGCACAAAGCATCAAACAAGAAGTAGTTACAGTCATATGCAAAAGTTTAAATAATGACAATAATAAAAAAAAAAAAAACATACGTGTCGAATTGAGAACCTCCTCCTTTTTTGGAAGTCGGTTAAAAAAGGATTCACAAATTATAGTAAACTAGCCGAGAACATCCTACCGCTTATTTTTTTTTCTTTCTTAAATATAATAATTACATATATCAAAATAAATTATAGCCTATCTTTAAAGTTGGATCAAACTGCACACGGTGTGCGAACTTGATTAAAATCGGTCAAGTAGTTTAGGAGTCAAACAACGTGACGCGAAACTTATATATATGTATATTAAACTTTATCACTGTAGAATAACAATAATATCTTTCTTAAAAGAGGACAGCGACAAACAGAACATGTCAACCCCTGCGAATCCATCAATCATCATTATATGATTGCAGACGCCGCAGAGGTGCACGTTCACCCGCATTAGTTTTAGTACCTACTTTTAGGCATAAACAAATGAAAATTCAAAGCGCTACACGAACGGCTAGGCCTACTCGGGACTCTACTATGGTCAGAGACAGTCCTTCTTTTATTTAATGGAAGTACTCGAAACTCAATTAGTAAATTATCGTAAGAAGACTTACTGTGAAAAAACTTAAATTATAAATTAATGACACGCAGAAATTTACGCTGAACCATTTCCACACGATCACTATATTTATCATAAAACGGATTCCACTGTTGCATAATATATTCAAGCTGTGATCTGATAATAAGATATTATTATTATAAATAGAATAAAGGCTATATAAAATAAAACAAATTACATATATACAGATAAATAAAATTGGAATGTCTGTAATATTAAAATAACCGCTTTTAACTAAATTCATATTATGTATGTATGTATATGTTACCGGAAATGTATGTAATCCGTCATTAGGAAATGTATGTAGTTCCTAAAATCGCACGGAAATGTGTAAAATAAATTATGTTAGACACATTTCCTAGGAAATCTATACATTGCGTAAATAGCAATTAATGGGTATGCGGTGACAGCGGGGGGAGGTCTAATTTTGAAGTTAGATAGGTTAGGGTTATTTTTTTGTTTTTGTCACAAAATTATGCCGATAAACGGTCTACGGGTCTTAATCTAAGGACTTACCAAATAACCTTAACCTCACTTCAAAATTAGACCGACGCGGGTCTTAATCTAAAGACTAGCCATTTAAGTACCGTAAAATGCTACAACTGTGCACGGATTTTGAAGTTTTTTCTTAATAACTCGTTTTTGTTAAAGAAAGTCTTAAGTGATTTCACTTACTATTCATTATTGGACTCTAAGCTACAATAATAAAGTTGACTCTAACGAATAAAACGCATTTAAACCACCAAAATTGTGCTTCAAAAAAGTAGGCAAACTTAAGTTAGAAACTACAACATTGCCTAGCTAAATATCTTTTAAAATAAATAAGTATCAAAACAGAAGTTTTGATACTCGTTATTCTATTATAATTTCTTTTCCACGGTATTTTTCACAGTCTTTAATTACCATACAATATTATTTTAGATATGGTTAGGCAAAGTTGTGCGGGTTTATCCAAATTTGCATACAAAAGTGAATTTGATGTAAGCTATGTATCCAGTAGGGGACTAGGGGACAAATGAGGAACATTTGTGTCAGCCCCCTTTATCATAATTGTACCATTATTGACTGTAAATATATGGTTCTGGAGTTTTGCATTGTAAAATGTATAATATTAAAAATAAATTTATTTCAAATATTGTTTAATACCTATAAAATTTAGAAAAGTTAGACGTATAATAAATAATTATGTAGATTTGTCCTGCAGGTGGTATCTTAAAATAAATCAACTTATTTTACAGTGAACATTGAGAGTGAATCGAAAACGTGAAAATTTGTTGTGTTTTAGAAATTTATGTACTGAGATTTTTGCCATAATTTTATTTATTTTGGTATGTAGGCTAATTAATATTTTTAGAAGAGTAAAATATAAATAATAAAAATATATTTTACAAAAAGGCCTTTTATTTAAATTAAAATGTATAAAATTTTAAATATGAGAACCCTGTACCCAAAAGTATCGATAATTTTATCGACTAATTTATCGGTCTTTTCCACACTAGTATCGACTTCCGGTACGATAAAAAAAATTTACAACACTATATTCCATCATTACCAATTTAACGAAAAAAAAAAAATAGAGCAACCGCAAAGTTGGTACCAAATGTATAGTAAACCTTGAACCCGGAGCTCAACCGTGTCTATGAAGTGACACCTCTTTCTCTTTATATGCTCTTTGGTATTAGTTAGTGATGTGTCCAGTGTCGTTATGCCTTTTTCAAATAACGAAACGTAACCGACGAGCCCGCGAACAACGTTGTAAAAACTATCTATTTTGAAAACTATCTATTTCCATACCGTCAATCAAATATGGCTCTTATATGTATTGGTATAAAGACTATAATTGATTGATATCATTTGACGTTACAAAACGTTTACAAAGAACTTCCCTTCGTACTTTTACAGTCTTGTGATAATGATTAAATTATATTTATAAAAATATTTAAATTTTTTTACAGGCGTACTTAAAATTTGCTCCTCATGCGCCTAAAGAAGTTTCACTTCAAAAATAAAAAGTTACTTATAAAAACGATGTGCTTTATACTACAGTATGTTTAAAAAATTAAATATTAACAATTAAAAAGTAAATTCTAGCTACAATTACAAGCAAACGAAGAAATATTACGAAACAATATAAAACAAAAAATGAAACTTAGACGTTACCAAGATTTGTTGTTGTTAGTAATAAATAATAATTAAAGTGGAATCAATAATTCAGTAGACCAAAATGACAGTTGCTAATGTCACTTTGTAAAATAATCGTTGTGTTTGTGTTTATTGTTAAGTTTTGTTTTGTGTTTTGTTAATCTGTTTTGTTTGTACTGTTTTGTTATCAATACGAAAGATATGGATGTTCCAAGTAATAAACACAAACACAAATATTATTTTACAAAGTGACATTATAGCAACTGTCATTTTAGTCTACTGAATTATTGATTCTACTATAGTAAATATTGATATTTCTAAATAGCACCAAACTGAGATAGCGGACGTTGTGGAAAACAGATAGTTTTGCTTCACTAAATAATTAACTATCGTTGTCGCAACGAATACAGTGTTCAAATTTACAAAACGGAGACAGCGGTCGTTGTTCACGTTGTGAAAAATAGATAGTTTTGCTTCGTTGTCGCAGCGACTGGTAGCGACAAAACGGAGACAGCGGTCGTTGTTCACGTTGTAAAAAATAGATAGTTTTGCTTCCGTGCTTCGTTGTCGCAGCGACTGGTAACGACAAAACGGAGACAGGGTTCGTTGTTCACGTTGTGGAAAATAGATAGTTTTGCTTCGTTGTCGCAGCGACTGGTAGCGACAAAACGGAGACAGCGGTCGTTGTTCACGTTGTGGAAAATAGATAGTTTTGCTTCGCTACATAACTAGCTATCGTTGTCGCAGCGAATAGATAGTTTTACAACTATCTGTGCTATATAGCGCACATAAGTACATAACTAGTATTAGTTACTATTCAATGTACTCTGTGTTAGTTACTACGGCCCATAGAGTATAGTCTACGGCCTCGACATGAGGGAGAAAGGAAAAAAGGTACACAAACACAACACAATTAAAAAATATGGATTATGGAGAATAGTAATAGTTATGCGAATGTATGCAGACTGTGTTTAAAAAGAGATTTACAGATATATTCCATTAAGAATACGTACTTACAAGATGTTTACGAAAAAATAACTAGTATTGAAGTAAGTCTAACTGTTTTTTTAATTACTTCATTAAAAAGTATATAATTGTGTGCTTGTCATGGACTTGCGTATTTAATCACCTTTTTTGAGATTCTTTTTCATACAGTTCCTATAACTTATAAGAATATAAGCAAAGCGTTTCATGAAGTAATTTACTAAAGTAGTCAAGTGTCAAGGATACTTTTCAAAAATTCCACTTATGACAATATTAACTTTTCTGTAGTAGGCTTTTTATTAAAATAGGAACAAACATCAAATCAATTTTTAGAAATTTACATTTATTTATTTATTTATACTTTATTGTACATCACAACTACAAATATCATTTACAGACTGTGAAGTACAATGGGCGGACTTATGGCTATTTAGCCATTTCTTCCAGACAACCCAAATATATATTTCCTAGAGTAACAATCGCTATCAGGTACATTGTATTTGACTTAGTTCCAAAGGAACTAAGTTGGTAACAATCCTTATTAAAAGCATCTGAGAAATTTTACTAAAATTTTTTTTATTTGATGATGATCATTTTTAAACTTATCTCCTAATTAGTTTGCATAACAAGCTACGTAATTACTTATAATCTCTATTGAAGTAGAGCACGGCAGGAAATATAGCTTAAGTTTTAAGCGACTCAAGTGTAAGTACCTCAACCTTACAGAAGATCTCAACTGAATATCATACTCTCAAGTATTGTTATGTTCATGTGTAAGTTCCTGGGGAGAGTAAATGGTTAGAGTTAACAATGTGCTTGCAAGGCTCTTGGCGGTGCAGATGTCTATAGACTATAGTATTCACTTACCATCAAGTGTATCTTACGCTTGTTTGCCATCACAATGGTATAAGAATGTAAAAAATGACTTAATCTAAGTCGGAAATTTTTTGAAGTTATACTTCTTTTGGAGTGTTAGGGAAAAATGATGAGAGTAAATTTTTACGACGTTCGTGCACACTGTCAGAAAAAACCGATACCCTGAAGTTAGCTAGTCAAAGAAGAAGAAGTTAGCAACGTGAAGTTAGCTAGCCAATGAAGTATAACTTCTTATGTGCGTACATAAATACACACACACTGTTTTTGTAAAAAAATTGTTTATTTTTCAGCTAAACTCCACCTACATGCAGTCTCTGTGTTATATATGTGTGAAACGACTGAAACAATGTCACAAATTAATTGAACAAGCAGTTGAAACAGACAAGTTATTAAAAGATGCACTTCGGTGCGGAGTCGAGGTAAATGTTCAGTTATAATTTTTATTTATTCTCAAGATTAGAAAACTTGCATCAAGCCAATTACAAGCTTTTTAAGCTGTTACTAATATATATTACTAGCTGTGCCCCGCGGTTACCCCCGCATTAATTTCAGGAAAATCATAGCCCCAAAAGGGGGTTGATTTCTCAAAATACATTATTAATACACCTCAACGCCGTCTATAGACCATACATTTTGAATTTCAAGCCTCTTACTTCTAAAACATAGGACTTTCATACAAACTTCCAACCCCGATTTTACCCCCTTAGGGTTGGAATTTCGTAAAACCCGTTCTTAGCTGACCTCTACTTGGCGAAAGGAATATTCCTACCAAATTTCAAGTCTCTATGCCTTATGGTTCCAGAGATATCGTGATGAGTCAATGGGTAGAAATCTCTTTTATATATATATATAGATTATTATTCATATTAACATTCACTATTTATTTTTGTCATCAATGTATTTGAAAATAAATGAAATTAAAACATTTAAGGTGTCAAAAATTACACAAAAAAAATTGTTTGTGTCAGCTACGACACATGACTGGAGTTTACCCCTTCAGATCGACTGTCTAAATAGGTAGAAACAAGACTTACTAGTCTTAAGAAAAGGGTTAATACCATATCAAATGGTGAATAAACGAATAAAGTAACGCCACCTACCGCGCGATGCCGCTATTTGAAAACTATTATTAGTCTATCGACGACGTTTTCGTGGTTTCCGACGTTCGGTTTTATTTGCCTTTGAATTTAAAATGCAACAAAAAACGTAACGAGGTCATTCGTTCAACAGATTTTACACGTCATATTTTTTTCATACCGCCTTATATGAAAATCGATTCTTATGGAGTAAACTCCAAAAAGTTATAGAGTCATGACAGCAAAATCAATTAACAATTTAAAAATTACTATCTAAATTTAAATTTTAAAATTAGGTACATTAAAAAGTTAGATAACATACCCAGTGTTATGCAGTAACCAAATCAAATCAAAATAACTTTATTCAAATAGTCTTCAAAAGCATTTTCAAATGGTCATTTTACGAATTAAAATTTTAAAAGTGACTATAATTTTTAAAAGTGAAGCGACCACCGATTCGGAATGTAGATTCTGCAGAGAAGAATCGGCAAGAAACTTTGCAGTTATACTCTTTTAAAAACAATATATAAACTGTGTTTTAGTACAAAATTAGTAATATCTTGCATGAAATACAGCGTCACAAGTCCACACATCTTTATCAACTTTGTAATCCTGCACCGAATAATAAACTTTATCTAGTAATTTCCTTTTAATAAACACTTAACCCTAAGACTTACAGTATTACAACAAAATTTAATTACTCTCAATTTAGTGTCTCGGTAGATATTACCTTTGTATTATGCCATCGGCTTAGTAAAATTTTTCATGAAAACTAGCTGGCCCCGCAAACATTGTTTTGCCATATATGTTATTAGCCCCCTTAATACCTTTTAACTTAGGGATATGAAAAATAGATGTTGGCTGATTCTCAGATCTACACTACATGCAAACGAAATTTCATAAAAATCGGTCCAGCCGTTTCGAAGGAGTATGGTAACTAACATTGTGACACGAGAATTTTATGTAATTATAATATTATTTGGGTCAATCAACTTTTAAGTGTACATCGATGATAAATTTTAATTTTTTTATTTTATTTGCCAATTTTTATATTTTAACATTTTTACTGTAGATAATTAATTATACTTTAAGAATTCACATAGAGCAGAACGATTTATTTAAGGGGGTCTCTAGTTTCTCGGGTCGAAAAAAAATCGTTTTTTTTTCTTTCATAAATCACATCTACAACACGTGTAAAAAACGTGTGCCAAAGGATTTTTCGATATTCAAAGTGGTTCACAAGTTACGGACCTGGAACGGAGCAGGTACCTGTATAGGTATCTGTGTCAGCCCGGCGAGCGCTCCATACGGAGGGCTAACAACAACCACAGACTATGAAACAGTTCTTGAAGTACGATAAATCGCTCATATGATAAAAATAATTTTACGTCATTTAATTATTGTTTCAATAAATTTTATTCCTCTGCTCTATGTGAATTCTTAAAATATAAATAACTAGCGGACCCGGCAGACGTTGTCCTGCCCGGAAAACAGCTACCAAATTTGATTGCTTACATACCGATAGCAGCGCCACCTACCGAGTCCAATTGAGATAAATACTACCCTGTCTCTCAAGTTAGACCAAATTACGGATGCTTAAAAAATTTGATACAAATCGGTTCAGTAGTTTCGGAGTTACATACTGATAGCAGCGCCACCTACCGTGTCTAATTGAAATAAAAACTAACCTATCTCCTAAGTTGGACCAAATTACGGATGCTTACAAAATTTGATACAAATTGGTTCAGTAGTTTCGGAGTTACATACCGATAGCAGCGCCACCTACCGGGTCCAATTGAGATAAAAACTGATCTATCGCCCAAGTTGGACCAAATTACGGATGCTTACAAAATTTGATAAAAATTGGTTAACCGTTAAGTAGTTTCGGAGTTACATACCGATAGCAGCGCCACCTACCGGGTCCAATTGCGATAAAATCTACCATATCTCCCAAGTTGGACCAAATTACGGATGCTTACAAAATTTGATACAAATTGGTTCAGTAGTTTCGGAGTTACATACCGATAGCAGCGCCACCTACTGGGTCCAATTGAGATAAAAACTACCCTATCTCCCGAGTTGGACCAAATTACGGATTCTTACAAAATTTGATATAAATTAGTTCAGTACCTAGTTTCGGAGTTACATACCGATAGCAGCGCCACCTACCGGGTCCAATTGAGATAAAAACTAATCTATCGCCCAAGTTGGACCAAATTACAGATGCTTACAAAATTTGATACAAATTGGGTCAGTAGTTTCGGAGTTACATACCGATAGCAGTGCCACCTACCGGGAATATATATATAATTTTATTTAGTAATTTATATTAAACAATAATAAATGCTCTAGCCTTTGCAAGAGGCTCTTCAGTGACTAATTATTAAAAGAAAAAGTATTGCTTTATGCCGATTCTATCATTATTGTCTCTCGGACAACCAAAATGTCTCCTGGACAACGGTTGTCCGAGAGACATTTATCAGTATTTGTGCTTCCTGGTAATAAATAATGATATTTTGAATTAGGTCTTACGCGCAGTGGTAAATATAGATTAAATAGAATATATTTCACTTCAATTTACTACAATACATCAAATAGTTACGCTTTTGTGCTGGTTGTCCGAGAGACACACAAAAAAGCCACGCACTTTCTCAAAACACACTCGGCCAAAAGACGCCGCAGCCAAGATGAAATGAGAATGGCGGCTGGATGAATTTTGTCACCAAATCCATCGACTTGTTCTCCAAGGCACTAATCTCCATGTATGTTTTGGTTTCGGAACTTTTTTACCGATTTCCGGTATAAGTCAGGATAATAAAATATAATAGGGACAAAAATGAACATCCAAAAAACTCGTTAAAATTATGAAGCAAACAAAAATCTATATGCTAGCATCATAGTAGACATTGTAATGAATAATTATGTACAAGCGAAAGTAATTGCCATATAGTATTTTTTTGTATAAAGTAATGTTTCATTGTACTAAGCTACTGGGGGACAAACAAAAAAAGACTAATTCAGACGTTTTTGCACCTAGACAGCCATTAAAATTCCAGTTTAATTATGATTTAGTTAAAATAATTTACTCGTATGTTTGCTTAATAAGAAGACAAATGCGACCTATGCCAACAAACCACTTAATTTTCTTTAGAACTGCGATTATTGGTCAGAGACAAAGCATAGAACTCACAGGACAAACAAAAGTTGATTGAGCCATTTAATCAATCAATCCAATAATATTTCCAGATTGATAAGATAGAATGTGTACAGACATTCACGCTGTCTGTATCATCGATATCGACTATCAACATATCTCTACATCCTGTGGAAAATGATATAAAAGAAGAGTCTGCTAAGATAAAAGAAGAATTAAAAGACAGTTGGGATAACGGGATAAATGCCGTCTCCAATCAAATTGGTATGTAATTAAATCTATACTTCTATACTAATATTATAAAGAGGTAAAGCTTATAACTTTGTTTGCTTGTACGGGGTAATCTTCGCAAATACTGATCCGATCATGAAAATTCTCTCACTCACAGAAAGCTACACTATTCAGGAGTGATATAGGCTATATTTTATTGTTATTGAACAATAAAATTCCGTGAAAAATACTATTATTTTTAGCGTTGTTGTTAGTTGATACTTCTCGTTCCATTGAGTTCAATATTGAGCCCTATTTTACCAATCAAGCCCTTTCATTCGATACCCATATTGAGTTATTTGTGGAAAATATGTAATCCGCTATTTCGTGACGGCGGCCATCTTGGATTTTTCATAGTGAGCTCTATTCTACCAATCAAGCCCTTTTATTTGATACCCATATTGAGATTGTTGTGAAGTAATGTGTGATCCACCATTTTGTATCGGCGGCCATCTTGAATTTACAACCATAAGGAATATATTATGTTGTATTGTCATCAAGATTAAGAGTGTGTACCAAATATCAGATCAATCAGTCATCAGGAAGGGGGTTAAATTCCAATTACTAAATTTGACCCAAACACACAAATACATAAATAACAAACTGGTCAAGCTAAATAAAACCGTTTAGGGCGAGGTATTTCAGATATTCCTGCAAAACACGTTTATATGAATTCATTTTTGAAATAGTAAACAGTGAAATTGTAATCTGATAAATTTAATTGGTATTGTTGAGGGTATATTCTAGTTCAAGCTTTGGTTGGAAACATGATTTGATAAATTTGGCTCGATAGAATAAATTCACAAAGTTACCTCTTTTCGGGTCAATTTATTTACTATGATTGGGTTTTATTCTTAAAATAACTGATTTGATATTATAAATAAATTACCAAAATAAAGTTCATATATAACTGGAATAATTTGATCGAGTGTTTTTTTTTTAATTACATAATTTTTTTTAAATCGATTATTCAAGTGATTTTCGAACCGCTTTTTTGCTCTCGCGGCAGACGGGCGAAGAAAATCAGTCGCCTATCGGCCGTCGGACGAGGAGGTTATGTCGCTCACTGCGACGTGGCCGAATTTATTGTTTATAGAATTGACCCTAAAATTTTCAATTAAAAGATATTGTAAATAGTACAAATATAAATACTACGTAGAAACTAAGTTTGTAAATATATATTTAAAGTAGTTTGTAATTTGTTTTGTTTTGAAGTTGTCAAAGAGTAAGCCCGATTATGCATAAACATAAAAACAAAAGTAAATTAAGCGTGGCCGAGATAATATCTCTTGCTAAGATAATAATACACATCCTAAATATTTCAATTACTAAAGTAATACTTACGTAGGCGAGGTGAATCACTTATTTCAAAATAATCATGAAATAAAATAATAAATAAAAGATGTAGGTAAATCGTACATGATTTATATAAATAAATAAAATAGTATAATAAAAATATAATCTAATAAAAATATAATCTAATAAAAATATAATAAAATAGTATATTAAAAAATAAAAATATTCTCAGAGGGCGAATACAATAACAACGCAGCGACACATCTGTTTTCTTGCGTAATCTTCATCAGTTCCTTCCAATGTGTGGATGTTTTATAGTAGTAATTACGTACGCATGTTGATAGATGGTGGCGCCATCTAGTTCTTGCCTAAAAACGAAATCGCCACGGTTATTGAGCGATGAGAGCCCCTTAAAAATTGTTAAACTTTGAAATTAATATGTATCTCTATTATCAAAAAATATTTACAATATTCAAATTAAGACACTAAAACCCAATCATAATAATTCTGTTTTAAATCAGTTGACAAATAAACAAATTCTTTTTTCAGAAGAGGACCGAATAGACCAAAAAATTTCAACGGTGTCTAAAGAAACATATTCTATAGATGGACTAAGGGCATACGAAGATGCCAAATATATGTCATATTCAGATGATGATGTCCCTACGCAGTCTGTATCATCGATATCGACTATCAACATATTATCTCTACATCCTGTGGAAATTGATATAAAAGAAGAGTTTGCTAAGATAAAAGAAGAATTAAAAGACGATTGGGATAGCGGGATAAATGCCGTCTCCGATCAAATTGGTATGAATTTAAATAAATAATAATAGAATTTGTTCTCTATCGATACAAACCAACTTCAATGTATATTGACAAGTATAGTACAATACACATTGTTAAGTATAACTCAAAAATGCTTGGGGCCATTCATAAATTACGTAACAGGAATTCCACGATTTTTGACCCCACCTTGTCACATCTGGTCACATTAAGGAGACCCACTCCCCTAACCGCGAGGTTGTATATCTCACGAGGTTGTATATCTATTTATAACAGCTTAGCTAAAAAAAGCGTTTTAATATTTTTAAATTTCATAAATGTCTGTGCTCTCTGACATGGCGACCATCCGGCTAATTACAAGGGCTGCCACTAGTGGTGGTTAATATAGCATATAGCATAAAAGTATAGCATGCTAAATGTTTATAGCAGATAGCATTTGCTATACTGACTATGACTTCGTGCTAAATCTATAACGTCTCAAACGCTAAACGTACACAGTGCGCTGCAGCGAGGCTAGAGCGGGATAACATTACTTTTTAGCGTTTTATCGTCTCATCTCTGCGAACTTTTGCGTATGTCCACTCACGAAAAAAAACTGTCATTACCCATTTTTATTTTTATTATAAATCAATGTACGAATAAAATTTTCCTAATACAGTGACCAATAAAATAAACATCATAACACTTTAAGATGCTACAAAAATAACTTATAAATTAAAAATTCAATTTCAATACCTCACCTTTCGATAGTGGCAGATTTTTATCACAAACAACACAATAATATTTACACTTAATACTTTTTATACACATTACCACTTATTATGATTTAACACATATTTACACTTATTATTAATTATTATTTAATCACTGTCGCTGAGGGGGGAAATCCCAAAATCAAATCACACTTAATACTAACACTAAATAAAACAAAATTAATACTAACACTAGATAAAACAATTAAAACTAAATAAAACAAACTGAATACTATAACACTAATAAACTAATTACTAATACTAATAATAAAAATTAACAACAATAAAAACGAAAACTTTTGTAGCCGATAGAGCTCAAGACAGAGATAGTGGCACGAATACTAACGTGTGACTGAGACAGATTACCGTATATCGAGTATCGAGCAGCGCGGCCAAGTTTTGTAACAATGTGCTAAAATTATAGCATATAAAATAGCATGCTAAAAAAATTTAGCATTTAGTCTATAGCATGTTTATAGTTTATAGCAGATTTTAACATCATAGGCTGCCACGTATATAAAGAGATTAGAGCAAGAAAAACGACACAGGCAGAAAAATGGAAAGTCCCACTTGATAAGAAGACCACAAATAAATTTATACCACCACCCCAAAAAGATGATTTCCCTCCACTAAAACCTAGCAGATACAATAGACAACAATCTACAAACAATCAAGAAAGAAACATAGCGAACTTACCTGAAAATATGTCTAACACCACAGATACCAACTACTGGAACAGAAAAATAGATAATACACAATCTCAGTCCACAAGCTACCTTGAGCAAATTATTATTAAACAATCAGAGAAGATAGATATTCTCATACAGCAAATAGGAACCCTAATGGGCCTTCTAACGACGCTCATAGCCCAGCAGAAAAAATGAAATTCCTACGTATTGCGGCATGGAATATAAATGGCTTATCCCCGAATAAGCAAGAGGTTGAACTTCTCATAAATTACAACAAAATTGATATTCTATTACTCTCAGAAACACACATGACAGACCAAAGAGTTATTATAATTAAAGGATACAACATATACTACGCGAACCATCCAGATGGAACATCGCATGCTGGGGCAGCTGTGATAGTCAGGGAAAACATAAAACATCACATTTTACCAAATTTTAATCATGCACACATACAAGCCGCGGTAATATCAATAGATGACTGGCAGGGGGCACTAAATGTAGCAGCAGTTTACTGTCCTCCACGACACCGTATAGATGAGGGAATGCTTAGGGACTTTTTCCATACACTTGGTAGCAGATACGTCGCAGGTGGAGACTGGAACTCCAAAAATACATTCTGGGGCTCCCGACTAACGACAACAAGGGGCCGAGAACTAAAAAAGGCAATTGATAGCCATAACCTCAATGTAGTATCAACAGGAGAAGGTTCTCCTACTGGCCATCAGATCCTAATAAAACTGCGGTTCTTATAGATTTCTTTATCACCAAAGGGATGTCAGGACTCTATACAAAAGTAGAATCCTGCCTAGATGGCTCCTCAGACCACACACCTGTTATATGCACATTAAGTTCTACAGTCATAATGAAGGAACCACGCGAGACCTTGTATAATCATAAAACTGACTGGGAGGCCTTTAGGGAAATACATTGAGGAAAATGCTGATTTGCGCATACCCCTCAAAACCGAAGATGACATAGAGGATGCTGTGTGGTATACGACCAACCTAATACAAAAAGCAGCCTGGCTATCAACTCCATTCATAGAATCCAAACCACGAAGTCATGATACTACCCAGGAAATCCAAGAGCTGATAACTGAAAAGAGAAAAATTCAAAAAAAAAATTCAAAATTCAAATAATTTATTCATTTTAGGCTGATACAGCACTTGTGAACGTCAATGAAGCTACGCCATCGGTTCGCAAATCCTACGGCGGGAGACCTTGTAACGAGAAGAACCGGCATGAAACTCGTCAAGGGCTATTTTTTTCTCCCTGTCATATTTCATACAGAGTCGTCAAATTGAAAAATGACTTTGACTTAATAAATTATGTAAGGTCACTTTCCATCACAATTTATCATAAATTTATAAACAAAATAAAATACCCGGTAATCATAGAAGACTAAGAAGACAATGGCACACCAGCCAGAATAGACAAGATAAAAAGGCACTCAACAAAATGCAAAAACATCTCAAGGAAATGCTTGAAGAAAATGAAAATAGTACCCTACAAGACAAACTAAAAACCCTGTCACCAAACAAAGCAGAGAACTATTCACTTTGGAAAATGACTAATCCACTAAAAAGGCCGAAAGAACACACGCCCCCACTAAGACAACCTAATGGCAATTGGTCACGAAAACCACAAGATAAAGCTGAGTTATTTGCTAACTATCTGAAAGACGTGTTTAAACCTAACGAACCTGATATCACACAGACTGATGAAGATATCGATGAATTACTCAACAGCGACCAACAAATGTCTTTACCACTGAAATCGGTTACACCGGAAGAAGTGAAAAAAACTATAACAAAACTAAAGCAAAAAAAGGCACCAGGGTTTGATTTAATAACAGCAGAAGTTCTTAAACAATTACCAAAAAAAGGCACTGTTCTGCTTACAATTCTCTTCATTGCAATATTGAGAATACAATATTTTCCAAAATTGTGAAAGTGTCTATTATAAACATGGTAGCCAAACCAGGAAAGCCCGCTACAGCAGTCACATCATATAGGCCCATAAGTGTTCTCCCCTTACTATCAAAACTCTTTGAGAAACTACTCCTAACACGCCTACTCCCAATACTTGAAGAACAAAAAGTAATATCAGACCACCAGTTCGGCTTTCGAGCACATCATGGAACGATTGAGCAAATACATAGAGTGGCTCACACAATACGGCAAGCACTGAGAGGAAAGAATACTGCTCAGCTGTCTTCCTTGACATTCAACAAGCCTTTGACCGTGTATGGCACAAAGGCCTACTGTATAAGCTAAAGTTACACCTGCCAAATACAGCTTTTATGCTACTGAAGTCCTACCTACAGGATCGATTATTCCAGGTTAAATGCGAGGGTTGTCTATCATCAATCTACCAAATAGAAGCAGGAGTGCCTCAGGGCTCGGTACTGGGGTCCCATCTTATATACAATCTACACTGCCGACCTACCTATCTCTGAAGAAATAGTTACTGCAACCTATGCAGATGACACTGCAGTTCTCTCCTGTAACAAAGACCCACATACAGCACAAAATTGGACTATGGCTGAAGAAGTGGAGAGTCCGAGCAAGCCCAGCAAAATTGGTACACATTACGTTTGCATTAAAAAGAGGTGACTGCTCATCTGTTACTCTGGGCGGAACTATCCTACCACAGCAAACAACCGTTAAATATTTGGGAATGCACCTGGATAGACGACTCACATGGCGAGATCATATAAAGGCCAAAAAGGAACAGGCAAATAAAAAGTTTGTAGACATGTACTGGCTACTGGGCAGACAATCGACACTAAGTGTGGAAAACAAACTCCTTATTTACAAATGTATTATAAAACCGGTGTGGACTTACGGTATACAACTGTGGGGATCAGCGAGTCACTCGAATGTGGAAATCCTCTAGCGCTTCCAGTCCTGAAAACTCTCTGCAAGGCACCATGGTTCACACGAAACACGGAAGTTCATGAATACCTAGAAATCCCGACAGTAAAGGAAGAAATAGAAAGGTCTTCTTCGGCCTATAAAGAAAGACTTACAGTACATAGGAACCATCTAGCTGCAAAACTTATAAACACCAATGACAGCATATTCCGGCTGAAAAGAATGCGACTAGCTTCAATTTAAACACAAAGAAGTGTTAAAAAAATAAGAGATTAAATGTCAATGGATGTGCAATCTCACCATTAATGCAAATTCAAAAGATCTGATTAAAGCTCTGGGGCTGATTGCAGATGCAAAAAAAAAGTGGGTGTTTGTTAAATATACCACATATTATAATTTATTGTATTCTTTGGTATATTTATATACTAGCGACCCGCCCCGGCTTCGCATGGGTGCAATGTTGATAATGTCGACAACAAAAGATACGTTAGAAACCTCTAAAATTATCGGTGTTTCTCTACCATACTATGCATGTATTATACATACAAACCTTCCTCTTGAATCACTCTATCTATTAAAAAAACCCGCATCAAAATCCGTTGCGTAGTTTTAAAGATCTAAGCATACATAGGGACAGACAGACGGGAAGCGACTTTGTTTTATACTATCTGGTGATTAATATAATTAATAATTTGTATATTTAATTAAGCAACTTCCGGTTCGGCTGCTGTCAAGTTAACAGTACAAGAAACATCGTGTCAGTATTTTAATACGAAATCGCGTGAAATATCAACTATCTGGGAGCTAAAGTGACTGAAATTAACGGAACTCGATCTATTGAACATATAAGTGGTAAAGTTAAGAGATTGATTCAACAAAAACTTGTGGAAAGTGCCTAAAAACAATTACAGTGCTATAATTATATAACAATAACTACGGCATACAAATCTCCAACGTTCAATTTCCGGGGCACATTCAGGGATGTTAGGCGGCTACTCAGAAATCATTGTACCGAACTAGCTAAAAAAATGGTACTGGCAACAAAAACATGGTACGCCAACACTGATGTATGATAATATATAAACTGTGTCGCAAATCACAGCCTATAATGGCTATAATTAGTGAAAAAAAAATTATATTTCAATGTCGTGTACTTTTAATACAAAACAAACCTTTTTTTTTTGATATTATAATAAATTGCTGTACGTACGTATGTATATCACGTACCATGATTATTTGTCATGGTACATGGTACGTGACTCTAAATTTCTCTAAATAATGGTACGTCTGACATCCCTGGGCACATTGTCTGTTGACTTGACAACTGACATATCGACATTGACAACTGACATATTGGATCGGTGTTGTTATAACGAAATATATTTCTACCAGGGATAAGTGTTGCCAACCTCAAACAATAAAATTTACCAAATATTAGAAAAATAAAAAATCTAATTATAAAAAAATGGATCAAGACCAAATGGATATCTTAATCTCGAGAGCGGCTGAACCGATTTTGCTAATTCTTTTTTTATAATATTCGTCAGAGGGCGCAGGTTCAAATCCCGCTGGGTCGAAAAATTTTGATATGATTTAAAATCTGTATAATTTCCTCAGGTGTGGGTAACACAAAAATAAAAATAAAAACGAATTAAAAATAGCATGGTATCGTCTCTTGCCGAAGAATTAATTGTAATATGAAATCTTTGAGTAGCCGGGATCTGTAACGAACTCGCTATAGACGACGCCAAGGTTTGCTTAAAACCTAAAATCATCATATCAAGAATTTCGACGCGGCTAGATGAGGACCCATAGCTCAGTTGGTAGAGCGCTGACACGGCACGTCAGAGGGCGTAGGTTCAAATCCCGCTGGGTCGAAAAATTTTGATATGATTTAAAATCTTCAAAATTATAGATGTATTTGCTAGGTAATAATTTGGTTCGATGTTTTAAACGAAATTAATGCTCTGAGCAAAATGATTCAGAGCCCCACATTGAATACTCAAATCTGCGTTAAATAAAGTTGATTGATAAGTTCACAGAATGTCGCACGGCTGAACACTGTGAAACGGTATTAGCAGAAGCTTCTAAAGTGGCTCACGAACTCAACGTAGAAACAGATTTCCCACCAATACATACAATTCGTCCAAGAAAAAAATCAACACAATTTCACTAAACAAATCATTTCAGCCTACCGCAGTCCACTGCTGGACATAGGCATCCAAAAGTTCGCGCCAAAAATGACATGAACTCATGTGTGTTGCCCATAGTCACCACGCTGGGCAGGCGGGTTGGTGACCGCAGTCGCACCGAAGACGCTGCTGCCCGTCTTCGGCCTGTGTATTTCAAAGCCAGCAGTTGGATGGTTATCCCGCCATCGATCAGCTTTTTAAGTTCTAAGGTGGTAGTGGAATTGTGTTATCCCTTAATCGCCTCTTACGACACCCACGGGAAGAGGGGGTGAGGCTATATTCTTTACGGCCGTAGCCACAAAGCTAAGAATGTTACTTACACTGCCAGTTGCCACTATGAACACAGTGATGAAGCTTTAGTAGACCCCAAAATCAAATATAGAGTATAATTTTATTTTAGAATCCTAGATCAGACAATAAATTCTTTAAATGATAGATTCGACGAGTTAAAAACATTCACCTACGTATTTGGCTTTTTTACCAATAACTTATTTAATTATTCCAATGATAAGTTAATGAAACATTGTAAAGATTTAAATCTGAAACTTAAAGATGATTCAAGTAGTGAATCGGACATTGACGGTATTGGTTTATTTAATGAAATCATTGCATTAAAGTTGCATTTTGCAGAATACCAGTCTTATGATCCACAAACCTTATTACAATATATTTTTACCAACGACTTAATTTCAACATTTTCGAACACAGCAATAGCGCTAAGAATATTACACTGCCGGTTTCAGTTGCATCTGGTGAAAGATCCATTTCAAAACTAAAAATTATCGAAAACTATTTAAGATCAACAATGATTCAGGCTAAGTTATTTAGCTATAGTTTCAATTGAACATAAAAGACAGTTTGGACACAAGAAAGTTAATAGAAGATTTCGCAAATGTAAAGGCAAGAAGAGTTTAATTTTTGTGAACAAAAATAATAAGTAGTTAATTATTTAAAATAAATGTTTTCTCTTTGTTAAGTTGTTTCTTTCCCCACCATAATGAACAAAACACTTATTTTGACAAAACTCAGAGTAAGTAGTAGGGCGGCATAATCGGTATTGCACGCGGGCGACGAAACAGCTAGCGGCGGGCCTGGTTAGGTTGGTCTAAAATTCGTTATAAAGAGGTAAATAAATAGTTTTATTTACCCATTATTTACCTAAGCATTACGTACTCATCTTGTTATAGCGAACAGCTTCTACTAATAAATGATAACACATTTTTATCTAATTATTGCAAGTATTTCCTATTTAAAAACAATTACTTAGGTAGCTAAGATTAAGAATCATACATTGGTGGAAACTTTATATAAAGGTTTTGGGTTGACAAAATTTGTTAATTAGAGGTATATATGTTTTTCTTCATAGTTGAAAATTCGTTATAAAGAGGATGACTGTTCGAAAAAAATGTTCGCAATGTAAAGGCATTTTTTATATTGAATGTTATGGATAATTTAAGGGGATTAGGGGCCATCCATAAATTACGTCACACGAATTTCTCGATTTTTCGACCCCTCCCCCGTCCTTGTCACAGATGGTCACATTTATGAGGACCCCCCCCCCCCCCTACCTAGTGTGACGTCACATATTGTGCAATTTTGCATGAGAAAACTGATGACAGTTTCGATATTATTTTTATTTTCAGTTTAATAAAAGTCAATTCGCCTATAAAACAAATAAAACTTTAATTTTTGAAGTTACTTATTTATTAGGTAGTTGAAATATCATGTTTTTGTACTTACGTTTTGATATTATTATATTTGGAAATGTGACGTCACAAAATGTTGACCCCTCCCTCCCCCTTGTCACACATTGTCACACTTCGTTGACCCCCTACTCCCCTCTTAACGTGTGACGTAATTTATGGATGGGCCCTTACGAAAAATTTGTTAAATCGATTAATTCGTTATATTGAGGTACGTTATATTAAGGTTGCACTGTAATACTTAAAAGTCAATTTGAACTTTAATACCATACCATAAAGTTTAAGTGTTATTGGACGGGTTCCGAGATAAAGAATCGACAGTTAGGCGGTACGAAGTTCACCGGATCAGCTAGTATAATTATATATGTGTGGTAGAATCAGTGTGTTTATCAAATAAAGTTTATTATTATTATTATTATTATTATTATTGTTATATATTAACTAGCTTCTGCGCGCGACTTCGTCGGCGTGGACTCCGCTCCTGTTGGTCTTAGCGTGATGATATATAGCCTATAGCCTTCCTCGATAAATGAGCTATATAACACTGAAAGAATTTTTCAAATCGGACCAGTAGAACCTGAGTTTAGCGCGTTCAAACAAACAAACAAACAAACAAACAAACAAACAAACAAACAAACTCTTCAGCTTTATTATATTAGTATAGATTAATACGTGAACCAAAAACTTTTACCCCTTTCTACGAAAATTGCGCAGACTGAAGAGTATGAAATTTCGTACACTTATAGTTTATATAGATAAGGAGTGCAGAATGCTACTATTTTATTAAAATTATACATAAAAAATACATATGTGTCATGTATTTGACACACACACGCATTTATACTCTTTTGTTTATTATTAATATTTATTATAGAAGTATAGACTTGGACAACAGAACCTTAATAATGTTAACTTGTAGTTTAAATTAAAGTACCTGGGTGACCGAGCCTAGCTCGGTATTTTTTTTTTGTTTGTTATTTTTTTCTCGGTATTTTTATATTTTAATTTTATTTAAAGAATAAATCACGAGTGAAATTAAAAAAAAAAAAGAAAAAATAATTATCCGGAGACTGAGATTTGAACCCGGGTCATCACGATTCGGCACCTGTCGATTTCCTAATTAAGCTATTACAGCTATGTTAACAACGGTGAAATTAACTATTAAGCTTCGTATTCTAATGATATTTTTTCATTGCCTAAAAACAGGGATAAAACGACATTTTTTTTAATGAATCCTAGCTAGAACAATTTTTCGCCCCCGAAATTCCTTAAATACTAAATTTCATGAAAATCGTTGGAGCCGATTCCGAGATTCAGATTCTATATATATATATATACTATACAGGGTGGGGATTATAATACAACGATAACTTGGACAGCGTATATGTAATGACATTCCAAGCCCACATACAAAAAATCAATAAAATACATCCAGTAGTTTAGTCACAAATTATGATTTTTCATTTTTTAAAATTTCTACGTATGTATAATACTAAAGACCTGACCTACCCTAAAACCGGCGGTTAACGACTCAAGGACAGCTATTATTATTTTTAAAATCATAGATTAAGAAATGGATATGGCATCGACTGCCACAAAAAGGCACAATTTTTAATCATTGCCATTTAGTGACAGTTCGCAGACCAAATAATATTATAATAACTAATGTTTAAAAAAAAATAAGTTATTCAGTATCGGCTACTGATCAGTTCTGCATATTTAAAAAAAAATGATGGTTTGAGAAAATTTAAATCAAATAGTTTTTTATTCAATTTAATTTTAAATGCGTAACAATTTATTTTAATTTACTTTTCTAACTTACTATTTTTTATTCAATCAAAATAATGAAGTTTTGTAGGTACAAGCACATAGCACTTCCACGCGATTATGCCACGTAGAAAGAAGGACACGCGCGAAGGCGGCGCGATGACGCGTGTAACAAGTCAGTGATCCTGTAGTTACAAAAATGATGTTATAAAATTGTATTAAATTATATTGAATTAGTTTGTATGAAAAAATCTTTTTTTTTATTTTGATGTTAGGACTTATCTGATGGTTTTGAAATACTTCTTTATACTAGTACTAACGGTGTTTTCAATTATCGTTCTATTGTCATCCACACCTTGTATACTACTATATATACAGGGTGGCCCGTTTACAGTGGTCCAAAATTTTTTTTCAGCTCGAGAGCATCATGAGTGATCATTTAAAACATACTTTAGTTAAGCGAAAAGTTATAGTTTAGAAATTATGATTTTTTTTCTAAATAATCCGAAGTTTCAATATTTTTGACATAAAACCAGTCTGTTATGAAAACTACTGAACCGAATTTAATGAAATTTTGTATAGGTATAGCGCAATAACCTAACTATCGCGCTATAGGCTCATTTAGTTTAAATAATTAGACTGAATTTTTTTATTTTAACTTTTTCTGTATTTTTTTTAAACTGTTCTGCAAAACATTGATTTTCGAAAAAATCCTGTGAAAAAAAAATGTACCGACGAGGTTTTGCTGGTACTGCTAAAAAGTACCTTAATATAGGGTTATTCTTTACACAAAAAATCATAGTTGTCCTCCGATTGTAACATCTTCAAAAACAACATCATGTACATTAAAACATGAAAATCAAAAATTACGAAATTTACCATAGTTTTAATTTCAATCATTTGGAACGGCCAATTTTTGATTAAAGAATCATTCATTGCGATAAAAATCGTTACAAATCAGTATTCACATGGCTATAAAATGAATGAAATAAAATTTTAACCTGCCAGCCAAGAAAACTTTATTTTTTATGTCAATTTATTGAGTTTTTTTGTTGTTATTTAGTTTTTAAGTTTAAATCTTAATAAAAGGTTTAGAGAATTAATAAAAAAACATAAATAATTAACATATTATTTATTTTTCACAAAAGGTTTTCAAAATGCCGTCCGCCTTTCGCTAAACATAATCTACATCTGCGTAAAAAATTTCTTCGCAGCCTATTAAATGGCTGCCGGTTTTGTTTAATGGCTGTTATAGCCACATGAATTTTTCTTCTTAATTCTTGCTCCGATGTGCTCTCCCGTGCGTACACAATCTCCTTAAAATATCCCCAAATAAAAAAATCAACGGGGTTCAAGTCAGGTGAACGGGCTGGCCAGTGGATGGTGCCACCGCGACCGATCCACCTCTCCGGATACGCAACGTTTAAATGATTTCTTACCTGCAGAGCAAAGTGACAGGTAGCTCCGTCGTGTTGTAGCCACATGCGCTGCCTTAAATTGTCTGGCAGATGACTCAACAGGCCGGGTAATTCATTTTGAACGAAATTAAGGTAAATGTCAGCATTCAACCTTGACGGTAACTCGAACGGGCCCACAAACTCTCTGTTGATAATTCCACTCCACAAATTAACGCTATAGCGTTCCTGGAAATTCGACTCTCTCACTAAGTTGGGATTGGTCACTGCATAATAATGCGTGTTATGTGTATTAAATAATCCAACTCGCTCAAACCGACTTTCATCGGTCCACAAAACGTTATCAAAAAAATTTGGGTCCTCCCGATCTCTCTGCAACATTTCTCTACAGAATGCCATTCTTCTAGGATAATCTTCGGGTTTTAAGGCTTGTACTTTTTGATAATGGTAGGGATGAAGTCGGTTAGCTCGAATGGTTCTATGAATTCTAATCCTGGGTATACCCGTAAGTCTTGCCAGTTGTCTTTGACTTGTAGTTGGATCACGACGCAACTGCTCCAGGATAACATCTTCATCATCTCTGTTTACGAGTCCAGGTTCACGACCACGGAAGCCAGGGATAACTCCTTCTAGGAGAGAATTATGCAGCCTCACGAAAACGCGATGGTCCGGAAAGCGCTGCACAGCCGGGCCTGGCTGGCGTTCAGCAAATTGCCGATAAAGCCTGGCCGCTTCTCGCGCGACACCTTGTGCGACACCATAAAAATAATGCATCATCGCGTATTCACGCGGTGAGTAGGGTGCACGTCTGGAACGATTTCCATCCATTGTCAACAAAATGTCCAAATCACGAGCACAATCAATAAGTCCAATTCACGTAAGCCAAGTAGTCAGATGAGCGATCAGATACGAGTCAATAAACAAAGCCAAAACGTTAAAATACAACAAAGTCGAGAATAGTAGCAGTGATCGCGAGCGACAAACGACAACTGTAGAATTGTAGATCGTACGAACTTAATAACAATAGGGTAGCGTCTATCTCTTTTTAACAAACGCACGACATAGTTAACGTTCTTTGTCGTCGAATACCGGCCCGCCCGCTTACCCGCCCGCTTTACCTGCTTTTTTATGACCGTGTTTTGAATACTTGCGTGATGATTCACATAAGTATCACTAATGAATGGGTTTTAAAAACGAGTTACAAGATCATTTGGAGTTTAAATAATGTTATTTATGAAGAATTACAAACGGATAGGTTTAAATTAAAATTATGGTAAATTTCGTAATTTTTGATTTTCATGTGTTAATGTACATGATGTTGTTTTTGAAGATGTTACAATCGGAGGACAACTATGATTTTTTGTGTAAAGAATAATCCTATATTAAGGTACTTTTTAGCAGTACCAGCAAAACCTCGTCGGTACATTTTTTTTTCACAGGATTTTTTCGAAAATCAATGTTTTGCCGAACAGTTCAAAAAAAATACAGAAAAAGTTAAAATAAAAAAATGCAGTCTAATTATTTAAACTAAATGAGCCTATAGCGCGATAGTTAGGTTATTGCGCTATACCTATACAAAATTTCATTAAATTCGGTTCAGTAGTTTTCATAACAGACTGGTTTTATGTCAACAATATTGAAACTTCGGATTATTTAGAAAAAAAATCATAATTTCTAAACTATAACTTTTCGCTTAACTAAAGTATGTTTTAAATGATCACTCATGATGCTCTCGAGCTGAAAAAAAATTTTGGATCACTGTAAACGGGCCACCCTGTATATATATATATATATATATATATATATATATATATATATATATATATATATATATATATACAAGAATTGCTCGTTTAATAGTATTAAGATGTGGTAACTTCGAGTAGTTTCGAGTAATTGCGTGCTTACAAAGTACACATGTCAGAAGTGAAACTTCTTTGGTCAACTAATTAAAAAAAACTAATTTAAAAAGAATAAAAGATTTTAAAATACAAAATAAAAACTAAGTGAAAAAAACCAATTTAAAAATAAAAAAAGCTAGTTGAAAAAAAGGCGGTCACCCATCCAAGTACTGGTCAGTACCCATGACGATGCCGCGTTACCGGTCGCTCAAATTTTAACCCTCATACGCCTAAAGAAGTTTCACTCCAATAATTGAAAATAGTCAGTCCAGAATTTTTTAGGCAACACATTTTTAATATATTATATAACTAGCCGACCCGGCGAACTTCGTACCGCCTAACAGTCGATTGGTATTAAAGTTCAAATTGACTTTTAAGTACCTATTATTACGAATATTTTGTATGAGAATATAGAAAAGTGTTTTTTAGACTTTTTCAGGCAATTTTTTAAATTTTTCTCTCCGTAAGAACCATCCTCGTACTTCAAGGAATATTATAAAGAAAGAATTAGTAAAATCGGTTCAGCCACTCTCGAGATTTGCGCTTAGCAACACATTCAGCGATTCATTTTTATATATATAGAGATTTACTAAATTTATTATAAAGTACGTTTCATTCCATTATCAGCTCGGTGAAGATCGACTTAGTTTCAGATCTTAGACCAAAAAAAATTGTTAAACTGAAATTAATATCTCTACGATCAAAAAATATTTACAGTATTCAAATTAAGACACTAAAACCCAATCATAATAATTCTGTTTTAAATCAGTTGACAAATAAACAAATCCTTTTTTCACAGAAGAGAATCAAATAGACCAAAAAATTTCAACGGGGTCTAAAGAAACATATTCTATAGATGGACTAAGGGCATACGAAGATGTCAAAGATATGTTAGATTCAGATGATGATGTCCCTCTTAAGAATATAAGCTTGAAGATACATTCGGAGACCAAGCAGGATAGTGTGAAAAATAAGAAACTTAGGAAGTTCAATACAGGTATTAAGAATATTCACACAAACTCGCGTGTATCATATTAGTAAGATTGTTTGAAGACGCCGCGTTGGCGCAACGGTCACAGCACTGGATTGTGCCTGTTGCGCTGGCGGTTGCGGGTTCGATCCCCGCACATGACAAACATTTGTATTGGCCATGCAGATGTTTGCCGTGGTCTGGGTGTTTGTGCAGTCCTTGTGGGTCTCCCCACCGTGCCTCGGAGAGCACGTTAAGCCGTCGGTCCCGGTTGATATCATGTACACCTGATAGCGATCGTTACTCATAGTAGGGAATATATCCGCCAATCCGCATTGGAGCAGCGTGGTGGATTAAGCTCTGATCCTTCTCCTACATGGAAGAAGAGGCCTATGCCCAACAGTGGGATATTACAGGCTGAAAAAAGAAAAGATTGTTTTAATAGTTAATTTTTTTAAGTAAAACTTCTTTACGCACGTCTGACTTGGGGAGTAAACTGGTGAATGCGTGACGAGCGCGTTACGAAAAGTGTGATTGAGCGAGGTGAACGGAAGTTGAGATCGAAATATAAGTTAGATGGAGCTAAAGAAGTTTTACTTCAGTCGTGCTGTGGTCATAAGTTAGAAATTGTCAATAGTTCCATTAGATTATCATTGTGTACTAACAAGAACGTTTCAGGTGCCTTTAATCCTCTGAAACTGCCAAACAAAGAAAAAGCGAATGAAGTAGTAAAAGTCAGTAAAGAAGATGTTCCTGAAAAACCAAATCTAATACTAGAAAATAAGCCAAAGGAAAGTAATGAAATTATTTTAAAAACAAGTGCATTAAATAAATCCAATAAAGACTCGAATAATTTAAATAAAATACCTAAAAATAGAAAGAAGGTAAAAAAGTATGAGCCCCCGAAAAAAATACAGAAAGATTCTTTTTCAACTAATTCTAACAATAATCTTACAGAACCACATGTTACAAATAATTCCAAAATACATAACAGAAATGAAACATTAACACTAAATGAAACTAAACCAGCAAATAATATAAACTTAGCACTTCCAACAACTTCGAAAATACAAATAAATGATAAACCAAATGACAAAAAACATGACAGCAACTTTGTAGTTCCGAATAATAAATACATTTGTAATATATGTAATTATGAAACTGTAAGTAAAAAATTCTTAATTGTTCATTTACGTTTGCACGATACTAAAGCAAAAATACATTGTTGTAGTCAATGTCAGTATATGACTAATGTGAAAAACAATTTTGACACGCATCTTCAAAAGCACACAGGTGAAAAACCATACGAATGTCATATTTGTCAAAGAAAATTCAGTCGAAACGCTGATTTAAATAGACACATAAGAACACACACAGGTGAAAAACCATACGAATGTCATATTTGTCAAAGGAAATTTAGTCAAAGGGTTGATTTAAATAGTCACATAAGAACACACACAGGTGATAAACCATACGAATGTCATATTTGTCAAAGAAAATTCAGTCGAAACACTGATTTAAATAGACACATAAGAACACACACAGGTGAAAAACCATACGAATGTCATATTTGTCAAAGGAAATTTAGTCAAAGGGTTGATTTAAAGAGACACATAAGAACACACACATGTGAAAAACCATACGAATGTCACATTTGTCAAAGGAAATTTAGTGATAACTCTAATTTAAATACTCACATAAGAACACACACAGGTGATAAACCATACGAATGTCATGTTTGTCAAAGAAAATTCAGTGTAATCAGTTATTTAAATAAACACATAAGAACACACACAGGTGAAAAACCATACGAATGTCATATTTGTCAAAGAAAATTCAGTGAAATTGTTTATTTAAATAAACACATAAGAACACACATAGGTGATAAACCATACGAATGTCATATATGTCAAAGAAAATTCAGTCGAAACGCTCATTTAAATAGACACATAAGAACACACACAGGTGATAAACCATACGAATGTCATATATGTCAAAGAAAATTCAGTCGAAACGCTGATTTAAATAGACACATAATAACACAACACACAGGTGAAAAACCATACGAATGTCTCCTTTGCACAAAGAAATTTGCACATAAAAATAGTTTAGACTATCTTTTAAGAACTCATCATACAGAAATAAAGCAAACTGTCGCTTAAGTTGTGTTTTAACTTAAATAAATAAGAAATATATTTTATTGGAGTTTACTCCTGAAGAAGCAATATAAGGAAGTGAAATGATAGAGTGACACTTCAGCGCTTTTAGCTTTTATGTAAGGTTCGTTACCTAGTTGACCCGCGTTTATCGTATCGATACTAATAGCATGCATCTGTTTATGTTATAATAGCAGTTTTAAATTTTAATTTGATTCAATAGAACACTTCGATTTTTAAAAATCACAATAATTGTTCTTAAGGAGTAAACTCTAATCGCGTGTCGGAGTTGACACACGCTTTTTTATTTGTTTCGTTTTTCAATAAAATATACAATTTTTTTTACGCCGTATTGTAAGATTACAATTTTCATTTAATTGTTCGGTTGGTAACCATTGTTACATAAATTTATGCCGCTCATGGTATATTTATTTATTCGAATGTCAAATAGTCTTTATCTATAAAATGATTTGCTTTTGTTTATTTATAAAATTCCACTGTGGGCGTGATTTGTTGTCTTTAGTTACAGTTTTTAATTTCTTCGTTTTTATTTTAAGATAACTGTCTTTTAATTATTGTTCTTGTTTACTTTTATAATTTTACTTTATAAATAAAATAATTGTTTGTCGTTTTGCCTTTTTATTTTTACACTAGCTTCTGCGCGCGACTTCGTCGGCGTGGACTCCGCTCCTATTGGTCTTAGCGTGATGATACATAGCCTATAGCCTTCCTCGATAAATGGGCTATCTAACACTGAAAGAATTTTTCAAATCGGACCAGTAGATCCTGAGATTAGCGCGTTCAAACAAACAAACAAACAAACAAACAAACAATCAAACAAACTCTTCAGCTTTATTATATTAGTATAGATGTACCTTCTTGTTTTATAATCAGGAGTATTCAAAATGTTTCTTAATATGCTCACACGGCTACATAAAGTTAAACCCTTGCGCTAGTGATGTAGCAATTATCGAGTTTTTAACCGACTTCCAAAAAAGGAGGAGGTTCTCAATTCGACACGTATGTTTTTTTTTTTTTTTTGTTTTTTTTTTTATGTATGTTAGCTCAGAACTTTTGACTGGGTGGACCGATTTCGATGAGTTTTGTTTTAACTGAAAGGTTTTGCGTGTCATGTGGTCCCATTTAAATTTAATTGAGATCTGACAAGTACTTTTAGAGATATATCTAATAATGCGTATTTAATTGACAACTTTTTCGTCGACCTACGTTGTAATAAACCGCATAACTTTTTACTCGGTTTATCGATTTTGATAATTCTTACTTTATTCGAAACCTTATGCTTGTAATGTAATCTTATTTAAATTTGATCGAGATCTAATGTCTTCTTTTATAAGTAATCTTTGATAACGCGTATTTACTTGACTGTTTTTTGTATTATATCTCATAACTTTTTACTGAGTGCACCGAGTTTGATGTTTCTTTTATAAATCAAAAGCTAATACTTATTATGTGGTCTTATTTAAATGTGATCGAGATATAATTAGTACTTTTTGAGTAATTGAGTAATCATTGATGACGCCTAGGTACCTATTCAAGACCGTCTCGCTACGCCAACGCCATCTATGGGGCTATGCTAAAACTACTTCAGTGTAGAATATTCAATCCAAGGATGCAACGTAGTGCGCTGTATTATCCGCTAGGATTATTTATTTATAAATAGTTTTGATGATTCTTGTTTTAATCACTGATCACTACTTTTTGAATAATAGCGCGTATTTACTTGACTATTTTTTTGTCTACTTACGTTTTATTACTTGTCGATGTAATTGAAGTCGGTTTTTTTTTCGTTTGCGAGCAAACACAATTATTATCTTCTAAAATTAAAGTTCCATTAATTGGTGTTAAAGCCTCGTAAAAACTTTAACAAAGTTCCAATGCCAGCTTTGCTTAGAAGAGCAAATTCATAGTTCTGTGTCAATTTGTAAATTCCAGTTGGATAGCAAAGAACGAATATCCTTTGATTGAATTCTCGAAAACATTTGATTTTGGCTGGTGGTTTTAAAACGTTTAGGACGGGAGTAGAACGTTTATCTTGTGAATACGGGAAACAAGCAAACTCCTGTTCATTCCAAAAATTGAGCACAATATACATTGTCTACAATTATGACAGCAATTGAAGTAATTTGATAACTTTAATAAGAACAAAATTTTTAAATCTTTGTACATAGATATAGAAGTAATTTGCAATCTCATTTTTTATAATTATTCTAAGAATAACAATTATGATAGGTGTAAAAAAAATTTAAAGAGGACCGTTTATTTAGTATAATATGAAGTATTTCTGTTATAACAATTTTTGTCTGTTGTAACAATCAAGAACCAAAAAATGTCCACAAACAATTGAGTAACTACAGAGACAGTTTCTTAAGATTTTATTTTTTTGTTAATAATCAACTCTATTTGTGTATTAAACAGATTACATCTCGCTATAAGCGGATGCGACTCAACAGTGGCTATCGTGAACAGATAGGGAGAACTGCAAGAGCATCTTCTACTTCCTTGTTCATGCACTCGTTTTGGATGGGGTTCTGATGGAGATGTTCTGTGTGCAGTTCCAAGTGCTCCCTCAGTCAGTGTTGATTGGGCCTGTTTAAGCATACATACATTTTTTAAAAAGAAAGAAATGTAAATATTTATTAATAAAATAGCTATGTTTTTTGGTTTATTTCTTTGTTTCAATTCTTGAAAATTTTAATTATAAATTTACACATTAAGTAGGTACCTACAAAGAAGAAAGCGAATCCTTCACTCTTAGTACTAGTCTTAGTACTAAAGGGAATTTTAGAAACCTTTAATTAATTATAGGTATAATGATGATTTTATAAAATACTCGTACGCAGTACTCCTAGCAATAATGTGAATGTGATCAGACTCTTTGAACTCTTGAAATACTCTACCTCCTGAAAAAAATATTAATTTTGTTTGATTTATGAGAGAACTTTTACTTAATGTTAAAATTATTTTATGCATACATACTGAATTCAATTCAAAAATTTAACCTTTCTAAATTAAATACTTATTATGATCAAGTTTGATAAAGAATTTTTTATCAATAATTTATTAATTAATTATAATATAACAGTCTTAAATAAGTTTTAGTAAGAATCCAATCATTTTCAAGAAAACGAAATACAGACCTGATGGCAAGATTCCTTATCAGTATGATCAGCTTCTATGAAATGTTGATAAGTCAGCTTCTCTCTGGTGTTGTCTTGATGTTATTAGCCTAAGATCTATAAGCCTGAGTATCCTTGATCATTAAAAAGTTATTTAGCTCTGCATAGCTATCGTCTGTACCACCCCAACTTCATCAATAACTTACATAAACTGCAAAAGATTACTAATGAGTAAAAATCATTATTATCATATCAACTATCTCAATATTACAAACATACCGTGTCATGAAAATTGTCTACTGTGAATTGAGAAAACTCCAGCAAACTAAATTATCTTTACTCTTACGTGCGAGATCTTGAAACATCTCATACTCCTCTTTATTGTTAATTAGTTACTCCCTAGAAATAAGAGTAAACAGTAAAGACACATCAAACTACAGTAGTAGTACCCGGTCATAAATATTGCACATCGACCTTTGGAAAGAGACAATCGGCCGCTAATTTCGACTTCGTAGAGCGTTATAGTCCAAGATCCCAGACCCCTGACTTCCTTGTTTCTGATTGACAAAACATTACAGTATACATCGTAGTATAAAGAGTTGATAATCTGATACTGGCAATTCCGCAAGGGAGCTAAAGCCAAAGAAGAAGAAGAAGAAGAGTTGCTAAAATATTTTCTACAGGTTTTAAAATATAATAATATAATTAGTGTCTGGCGATAAATACTAAAATAGCTGGTTAATAACATTTTTACGTATATAAAGCAGCTATAAAATATATTTTGCTTATAATATATTTTGTCCTTCAAAAAAATATGACAGGTGATCTGGGAACTGGGTTCTTATGCTGCGTACAGACCGGCCAAACGAACGCCAACGAACGGGTTTCGTTGACCTTCGTTGCCGCAATCTGGACGGCTTAGCGAATGCCAACGATCGCTTGTTGGCGTGTGCCGGCGATCCGAAGCGTGGCGGTAACATCAAAGAAATCGAGCTATTTGATCGAACTCTGTTTGGACGATCGCCGAAGGCCAACGAACGAACGCTCAGTTGAAGCAAGAGAGCGTAGCGTGTAGACGTCCAATTTGATAATTACTTCGATATTTCTCGCCATTTCGATCATGAAGAAAAACAAAGAATGGAGTAACGACGATATGTTTTTATTCTAACTCGTTTTGGTATATAAAATTAGCAATTATAATGATGTCGTCGTTGTCCATGATTAAATTGCGAATGAAAGAGAAAATAACCGGAATCAAGTGCCAACGAACGTTCGTTCGAGCGTTGAATGTATTTGGACGTATAAACGAACTCCAACGAGCGTGCGGAAGTCAACGCTAGCGAACGATTAATATCCATCGTTGGGCGTTCGTTGGGCCGGTCTGTACGCAGCATTACACTATTAGATCTGTCATACGAAATACTGACAGTCTGATACGTCTCATAGGTAATGTGCGTCAGAGATAACGCTCTACAACTAGCTCTACAAAGTTCAAATTAGCTGATTGTCTCTTTCTAAAAGTCGATGTGCATTATTTACGGCCGTGTACTTTCCTGTATATTACAATGTACTCTGTGCGTGTACTGTACCAAAGTATAGCATCAGCTGATCTGCAGTTGATGACAGATTGACATTTGACAGATGATGTGTCATGTGAGTGTCACCTTTATTCTGTTTCTGTCGCGCATGCGCAATGCGCAAATAATTGGCTTGGAAATGCAACGACGGTTTTTTATTGTTTACAATAATAATTATTGAATATTTTTAAGAATTAGAACGAGGGCAAATTAAATTAGCGCAGGGGCAATTTTTTCACGCTTGGTAGAGTAAAAAATAATCATTTTTCAAAGAGATATGGCTATTTTAAGTAGACGAAAATTGAAACTTATATTTCTATTTTTCCCGAGAAAACGAAAAAGGGGCATAAAAATTAATTAACGTAGGTCGTAAGTAGGGTTGCCAACCATACTTTATAATAACCATAGATATAATAAAAAGAGGATAGGCCATATAGTCACGTGATCTGAAGCCAAATGCTTATCAAATATGGCGTCAACTCCGCCCACAGCGAATAGTGTTGTACTTGTACCCGATTGTGGTCGATAGTATCCGTATCGATGTAATGCTAATCTAGTATAATTTACAGATATTTTTCACATTAAACACCGTCGACCAGTGTTGGCTTTACATCTATACAAATAAAAATGAAGTGTCTTTTTGTATGTAATTTAAGAGAACTATCATGTTCACTATTGGCTCTATTCAAAATTTTGTCATTTTCAAAATGTTCCATTAAAAATTTATAAAATATAGTCTGTTGTAAATAGTGGATAATCAGTTAACTGGGGATAGCCCCATAGATATAGGATACTATGGATCAGCTACGCAATTATTATTACCGTGTGTGAATGAAACCACAACATACGAAAACTGTAAGGGGTGAAAAGGACACAAACAACATTTTTTGTCTTTGTCAGAGTTTCTGTTGGTCACAACTGAACTTGTGACCAACAAATCAGTTGAGACCGATATTTACTTCGTGAATTTATGTGATTTAAGTGATTTACAGTAATTTAAGTTGTGAAACTAAGACGTAGTTGAGTGTTATATAAGAGTTATCATGGTTATATGTTATATAATCGGCTGTAAAAGCCGTACGGAGACGAAATCACAAGACATAACCTTTCATACGTAAGTACAATTTTTTTGATAAAAATATGACTTGTTAGGCAAAAATATTAACAGAATGAGAGTCCTAGTATATTAACAAGTTATTATAAACAGAAATAATTTATGAAAACGGTATTTATCATCATAATAATAAATATATATTAACCGACAAAATTAAGTGGTAAGGTTAATTTGTCATCCTCGAAACAAACGTTAGGCTGGTCCGCCATTTTTAAGTACTTTATAATTTGCTCAGGTTATAGATTTTTTAGGGATACCAGCCGAGGTAACTGATAAATTACCCTAAAAGTGCGGTATTTTTTATTCAATCTTAAATTTCATATTACTTAATGAAACTGATGTTACAGATTTCCAAAGGACTCTGCAATTCGCCAATTATGGATTCGTGCCACTGGGCGACCAAACTGGCAACCAACCAAATATACTCGGATATGCTCTAGACATTTTGAACAAAGTTGTTTTAGAAAAACTGCTCGAAATGTGACATATTTAAAACCATTCTCGATCCCTACACTTCATATCGTCGAACAGGTTAGTTACTTTTATTAGGCTAAAATTTACATCCTGGACCGTCGATATAGATGTTCATATTTTTTCTGTATATAGTAATAGTACTCATATATAGAAAGCTTTTTGTGAATTCTCAGGCTTAGGAAAATTATAATAATAATAATTATTTTTTTTTTTACTTAAATATATTTTTATTTTTACTTATTTACTGTCACATTATAATTTTTGAAGTTAGATAGGTTAGAGTAATTTTTTTTTAACGAAATTATGCCGATAACCTGTCTAATTTTGAAAAAAAAATACCCTAACCTATCTAAGGTTAGGGTATTTTATTTTGTAACGAAATTATGCCGATAAACAGTCTAATTATGAAGTTAGATAGGTTATTTATTTATTTTTTTGTAAAGAAATTATGCCGATAAACGGTCGACGGTCCAGGATCTAAATTTTAACCATGTCTACTGAAATGTGTTAATATTACTTTATCTTTTATAGAAAATTGTACTGATTAAATAAATACATATATACAAAATTAATTGTATGTTGTCCATCTACTGTTTACTTCATCCTGGTTCATTAATAATATAAATTTTTTAAATTTAATATACAGGTACCGATGGAAATCTTGTCCACATCTATCGAACTGCCGGTAGACATCCCATCTACATCTCACCACATACCAATGCAAATTGATTCCATACCTACACAGGTAATCTCTATATATATAAAAATGAATCGCTGAATTTGTTGCTAAGCGCAAATCTCGAGATCAGCTGAACCGATTTCACTAATTCTTTTTTATAATATTCCTTGAAGTGCAAGGATGGATCTTACGGAGAGAAAAATTTAAAAAAATGCCTGAAAAGTCTTAAAACAACACTTTTCTATATTCCCATACAAAAGATTCGTAAAAATATCTAAAAGTCAATTTGAACTTTAATACCATACAATAAAGCTTAAGAGTTAGTGGAGGGGTTTCGGGAAGGCAATTGAGTGACGTTAGTATCGTATAAATATTAATGTCAATATTTTTAATATGTATTTTTAATTTTTATAGCTAACCAGTAACCCGGTGTCACGAATAGCAGAAATAAGTAAAAATAACTTCTGTTCTTATTTGTAAGAATATATAAAGTATATTAATAAAAACTTAAATTTGGAGTAACTTGTTTCATTTTTTTTTTCATGAAATCATGCTAAATATGTTCCGTTCAACTCCCAGGTTCGATTAAGAGTTAAAAAACAGAACATTTTTTCAGACCACATCTTACAAGATATTACTGTCGTATTTCATGCAACTATCAAAACTCAAAAGCAGAATAAAATAAATTCATTAAAAAATCGAAAAAACAAAATACAACATAGACTGAAAAACACATTACCCTCCTTTGCATTGCGCAGTCGGGTAAAAATCAGTGCCCGGTGAAATTTAAAATAAAATAAAAATTTAAAATAAAATAAAATACGGGGAAATTTTGGTAGGGCTGGCAACCCTGACATCTTATATACTTTTATGTTTGTCCCTTTCGGGTGTGGCACGCTTGTCACATCTATTAGTATCCTATATCTATGGGATAGCCCTAATGTCGAACTTCAAGAAAATGTACTTTTCATGTCAAGGTTGCCAAACCTGAAAAATGTGAATATTTTCGTTTTAACCCTTTATCGCATACTGTATCAAATATGATACACTACGAATTTTCACAGATAAATAATTTTTGAGCCTTATAAACAACGCGTTGATGGCTGATATCTAGACTATGATTGTATCCGAACACAAAAAAGATATTGGCAGGTTTCTATCTTATCTGTGGTTTGATAAATCTGTCGCCGAATATTTCAAACCGCCATTTCTGTCAGTGAGTACGGTTTGTGGATTGGAAAACCCAATTTTTGCTATTTTTTCCTCTAGCTAAAATTATTTTTGTGTTTGGCGAGTAAGTAAAATGGATCCCAAGAAGTTTTACGGAAAAACATGTAAGTAATATCAAATACTTCTTGACGAAAAACGGACTAGAACTTTGTATCTGAAATGATACTCTATGCAGTTAGGTTATGCACACGTTTTTCAAATATGATACTTCATGCATTAGAGTTTGTGCCAGTGCTCGGTCAGATATGAGACTACATGCATAAGAACATCGTACGGATTTACTGAATGTTTTATAATGATTGATGTTGAGAAAGTAGAACAAGTAAACGAGTTTGTACATTTGGGAAGTTTTACAACGTGGGTTCATCCCATGTAATAAAAAAATGTTTTTTTTTTTGTATTCTTATTTACTGCTGCTATAAACGTTTGGGGCCTATGCAAGTATTTTAGTGTTTTATTTATTTTCAGGGACTCGGCACGCAAGCGGGCGTGATATTCCTTTAGATAGCGATGATGAAGACCTGACCGATGATGAAGATTATGGTTTACCGCCTAAAGGCGTAACCATCGAAGAAACAGACTCGGAGTACGTTTTTTCTGATAATAGTGAAGATGAAGGGAGTCTCACTCAAGATGCATTGGAGGCAATATATCTCGAAGACGATTTTGAATATGAAGGTATGGGAAGTGCTGAAACTAATGACAACCTAGAAGCGTCAACATCAACGGGTATAACGGACAAAAACGGAAAATCGAAGAGACAAACAAAAAAAAAGGTAAAAAAAGATAAATTGACATGGAACGACAACAAAATTACTTATGACAGCGAGGATGTTGCATTTATGGGCTGCACCAATCTACCTGATAAAATCATGAGCCTGGAGACACCAATAGCTTTTTTCAAGTATCTGTTTCCAACTAGTGTTATCCATCTCATACATGAACAGAGCAATCTATATGCAGAGCAGTTGCAACCGGAAAAAGCAAATTCTATAACTTGTGACGATATATCCAAATTTATAGGAGTTATCATGTACATGTCAGTTGTACATTTGCCATCTACGCGACACTACTGGGGTGAAGGAACGTATATCGAAAAAGTAGCTTCTCTCCTTACTTGTAACAAGTTTGAAGAAATCAAACGGTTTTTGCACTTTTTTGATAAAACCAAAGAACTTCCTAAAACTGACCCAAATTGCGATCGACTGCAGAAATTAAGACCGCTTCTGGACATTCTGAGAGCACAGTTATTAACAATCCCTAAAGAAGAGTACTTAGCAATAGATGAGCAAATGATACCCACAAAAGCCAAAACATCTGGTTTTCGACAATATAACGCAAAGAAACCCCACAAATGGGGATATATTAACTATGTTCTGAGTGGCGCTTCAGGATTCAGCTACGATTTCGACATCTTCACAGGACAACACAAAACCGATGTGCCACATGATTGTCCAAATTTAGGAGCAACTGGCAATGTGGTTACAAGATTGCTAGCCACGGTGGCACAAAATTTAAACCACAAATTGTTCATCGATAATTTTTATACCAGTCTTCCGCTCATGGCACATCTGCATGGCGTTGGAATTCTACCATTAGGTACAATTCTACTAAATAGAGCGAAAGACATTGATTTGCCAAGCAAAAAGGCATTGCTGAAATGTGAAAGAGGTTACTGCATTGAAAAATCCACGGAAATAGATGGAGTTCAACTAAGCGTGACAACATGGGTTGACAATAAAGTCGTCAGTCTATGTTCTTCTTATGTTGGAAAGGAACCTATGGCTCCCGTGAAACGATTTTCAAAAAAGCAAAAGCGAGTAATTGAAGTTCCTCGTCCAAAAGCTGTAGAAATATACAATAAATATATGGGCGGGGTTGATTTATTAGACGCAATGTTGGGATTCTACAGAATAAAAATTAAAAGCAAAAAATGGTATCATCGCATATTCTTCCACTTGGTCGATATGACGTGTGTGAATAGCTGGCTCTTGTGGCGTCGCCGCAACAAACAAAAATCCAATAACGAACACAAGGAAATGTATATGTCGTTGTTAGATTTTAAACTATATATAGCTGATGTTTTGATGCGGGAAACGGGAGGAGTTTTTACGCCAACTACCCGAGGCCGAGGGCGCCCTGCTCTAGAACATGCCGATATAAGAAAAAGGAAACGACGTATTGAACTGCCTCCGCAAGAAGTAGTATACGACGCGATTGGACATTGGCCCAACTGGGGCGACAAACGGCAGAGATGCAAAAATTGTTCAAGCCTATCTTACATTTACTGTAGTAAATGCGAATGTTTTTTATGTATAAACAAAGAACGTAATTGTTTTAAAAATTTCCATATGGTCTTGCATTAAATATTCACATAAAAAATGAATCTTTTTCATTTAAAAAAATAAATACAACTCCATGTAATAAATATATATATATATATACGAAAACTCTTACCTTAACTGCATGTTGTATCATATATGACGTTCGTATAAATCGTTACCTGGACTGCATGTTGTATCAAATGTGAGATTTTGGGTTTCGGATCGATTATTTCGGTTTCTAATGTCCAAAAAAAAAATAATATTTTTTCTAGGTTTCCTATTAGGCCTTAGAATCATGTAAATTAATTTGAGCCAAATCTAAAAATCCATGCGGTAAAGGGTTAAAAAAAAAATCTACCACGGTTAGTATTTTTGTCGTAATTTTTACAAATAAGGGTATTATAAAGTACTTTTTTTTACTCGGGAATACTTGTATTATCTGATGAAATTACTATTTCAGGCATCATTAATTCTAAACTTATGAAAATTAACGTTAGAAGTTATTTTTATTCGTTACTTTTTATCAACTTTTAACCATTAATTGTGAAAAAAAAAATTACTGTACTATAATTGGTTATTATTTAAAGTTTGTGTACTTTATAAAAACGTATAACAATTAGTGCTTGACAGGCAAAATTACTTTGTAGAAGCGAAAGAATTTATCACGGTCGGTAAGTTTGTTTTGTGTCACTTAAATGTTAGGATAAAGAAAAAAACAAAGGTTTTTATAGTGAAAATGCATTTATTACATAAAATGTTTACGTTGTTTACGTTGCAAATGTTACATAAAATGTTTTAAATGTCCTCCATTGGCAGCAATGCAGGCTCGGCATCGCCTTATAAATGAACTTTTGATACGGCGTGCATAGCCTAATACTTCAATTTCACGAGCGGCTAATTGCACACGTGTGCGCAATTCTTCGATTGTCGACACTGCTTTATTATAAAATTTTTCTTTAATGCATCCCCAATAAAAAAAGTCCAAGGGGTTCGAGTCAGGCGATCATGGTGAAGTAAACTAAAAAAACAGAAAATTTACATTAATATTTAAAAACACACTCTTCCTCTCTTATTCTAAAAGGAGGCAGGTGTTCCAGTAGGAATCAGCAAGTCTACAAATTATTAAAAGCCACACAAGTGGATAAGTAAGAGATAAGTTTCTATAATTTTTGAACGGCTTCATTCCTCGGAAATCTAAACAATGCACTGCATATATCATTGATAAAAAAAAAATTTAAAGTTATAGTTGAGACTATAAGGAACATCTATAAGAATATTACTATTATATCGTTGTATTGTCGTAACTATAGTTAATCAGAAAAATATCATAGAGTATGTATCGATAAATCGAAACTCGCATAATAGATGCGCAGCACTACGTTTGTTTGTAAACATTCCAAACATAATTGTTTTATTATTTAAGTGTTAGTAATAGAAATGATTATGTATAAAAGCGAAAAACATAATCTTCAATCCCTATTATGGAGCTAAAACTTAACTTACACGAAAAATATACACGGATATAAGAAAAAACTACAACTAACCTTAAAAAATGATAATCCTCCGTCATTCTCTCTAGATTTTCAATTGAATCCTCTGATGCAACACTTTATCGTGTTAATTTTGCTCAAATATCCTTCATATATTTACAAAATCACCAAAACACACACAGTTTAACAGAAATAGTAACAACTTTAGTCCAAAAAACGTTTTTATGACAGACGAATTACCTTTAGGAATGTCGACTTAAAATGGCGTTTTGGCTTCAAGGCGGAGTTTGATGATGTCATGAAAACTGACAACGAAAAATTTGAAACAATGAAATTATCTCTATACTCGTTTTAATATGTAAATTACAACGTATTAGAATGAGACAGATATACTTTTGTTATTGAGGTATATATTAACATGGTATAAGTATAGCAAAAAATTGTATATGCAATTAACTTCCTATCCTCTTTTTATTATATCTATGATAATAACGTATCCTACTTTATTTTTGGTAATTATACTTTATACTTTTGCATACAAATAAAGTATGTGAAAATACTTTATTTTCAACCTTTACTGTGATGCTTAAAACAAAATACTCTTTATGGTCACTTAACTATTTAACGGTACACATAACTTAAAACGGATGTTGGAATCAGGGCTTGTTACCGGTACCAATTACCTTTATAAAATACCGGTAAATAGCGTTAATTTTATCCGATACCTGTTTTACCGGTAAAAGTTTTAAAGGTAATTCGGTACCGGAAACGATTTTTAACGGTAATTTTTAACGGTAAATAGAATTTTAACGATACTGGTACCGGTACCTCTGACGTCACGATTAACGATATTTTTATCGGTACCTCTACGACGTTGCCGCTCCGTGCAAAGAAAAAATGTTCAACTCGAAGCTGCGCGGGGGAGGGGGGGCTGATAAGAGCGGCAACAGCGCGTGACATTAGATTATAACGCTGTGAGATCAAAAATAAAAAAAAAGTACATAGGTAGTATTCTATTAGCGTAATAATTACCGGTACCTATAAAGGTAACAGTAGCAATTAACGGTACCGGTATGGATAGGTACCGGTAAAAATAACGTTAAACGAGTTTTTACCGGTAAAAATTTAACGGTAAAATGGCTCCAAAGTACCGGTATTTAAAGTACCGGTACTCCATAAATAACGATACGTCTGCCGAGACAAAGTACCGGTACCAAATTTTTACCGGTATTCCAAGCCCTAGTTGGAATACTGATACAAGACAGATTAAACAATAAGATTGACGATATGTATTCCGAATCTATAAGACTTAAAGAGATTTATAGAAAATTCACTAATGATGATAAAGAACTTTCAGTGAAAATAGGTACAGTTGAAAAATATTTGAATACGCTTAAACGAAAATAATAATAAATTTTTACTTTAAAGCTTTTACTATCTACTTATAAAGTCATTACATAATCTATATGACATAAAAGCTTGTTGCAAGATATGAGTACTCGTATTTCCTTAGTTAAAACATTTTAATATGTAGTTAAAATAAATCACATCAATTTATTTAATTTACTTGTTTACAAGCAAATCTCGCGACAAGCTTTTATATCATATAGATTATGTAAGGACTTTATAAGCAGATAGTAAAAGTATAAAAGTAAAAATCTATTTTTTTTAGTTTTAGCGCATTCAAATAAAAGCTTGTTTTTTAAAAAGGTTTATTACTTTTAATTTATTTTGACCTTTTTGTCTGTTATCATGTCACTTAATTCGAATTATTCTTAGCAAGCTCTTTCATTTGATACCCATATTGTAAAAGTGCACTAAAAATAACTAGTCCGCACTCTTGGATATGCCGCCATGTTGGATTTAGAATGACGTCACAAAGTTAACGATGCATTGTCATCCAAATTAAACTTGTATTTTAAATTTCAGCTCAATTGGTTGAAGATATCTGCTTCAAAATTGAGTTGCAAGAATTCACCCGAACTTACAATATACATACCTACTTACACACATACATTGCAAGTTAAATAAAAGTTTGTAAAATGGCAATATATACTTTAAAATGCTTCGCCACTTCAGCTTTCACTGAAAGAGTTTTTTCGAGAGTGGCGAAAAGAGAGAAATAGAGCGTCAATTTTAATTAAATAATTGTGTTTGCTCGCAAAACGCACTAGTTGTCACTACGATTTTTGAGGGTTCCCATCAATTTCTCTGGGATCCCATCATCAGATCCTGGTTTCCTTTTCATGGTACCTAAGTTGGGATATCTCCTTTCCAACAAAAAAAGAATTATCAAAATCGGTTCATAAACGACGAAGTTATCCCCGAAAATACATTAAAAAAAAAACATATATACGGTTGAATTGAGTAACCTCCTCCTTTTTTGAAGTCGGTTAAAAACGAATTGTTTACATATTTAAATTTAAATTTTGATTGTAAAACAAGCCTTGAAACATTTAAAGATAACAAAAAAATGTTAGCATGCGCACACAAAAGTACGTTTTTAAAGCAATAAAAACATAAAATTTGAAAAATACTTTTTTTTTCTAACAAATACTTTATTTTTTTCCTATCCAAACCATTTAATAATTTATTTTTGTCAAAAAAAGTTGGCAACCCTAGTCGTAAGGGCAAATTGAGATCTATAAAATGAGTTTTTTTTTATTTTGAAATTTTAATGTCTGCAGGCTGGAACAAGCACGGTATGAGACAAGCACCTGAAAGGTAGCACCCGAAAAAAAAATTTTATATTTTGAGTTTCAAAAATAGATTGCGCATAAAAAATGCATCAAAAAATTGCAAGTTAGACGTTTGCGCGAGCTTTGGTTTTCGAGAAAATCCAAAATTTCTTCCGGGTGCTAGGGTATTTTGAATTTATATTCTGACACACTATTAATAAATAACTTTAAAGCAACAAAAATGTTTATCGATAGATTTTTGCATGCGCAATCAGCACCCGCAGAAGATTTATGTCTACGACCATTATTTATTGCAAAAAAAAAAAATTAAATTGTCAATGGGGGCGTCGGGGTCAGGCCTGAAAATCGTTAGAAAATAGAATAGAAAGAGTTTCAAAAATAGATTGCGCATAAAAAATGCATCAAAAAATTGCAAGTTAGACGTTTGCGCGAGCTTTGGTTTTCGAGAAAATCCAAAATTTCTTCCGGGTGCTAGGGTATTTTGAATTTATATTCTGACACACTATTAATAAATAACTTTAAAGCAACAAAAATGTTTATCGATAGATTTTTGCATGCGCAATCAGCACCCGTAGAAAATTTATGTCTACGACCATTATTTATTGCAAAAAAAAAATTAAATTGTCAATGGGGGCGTCGGGGTCAGGCCTGAAAATCGTTAGAATTCGGCTGCTGCGGAGTCAGAGATGTGTGGTCGGTCGGAGTCGGAGAGGCAAACAATAACAGATATATTAAACTAGTTTATTATATTAATAATGATATTGTTATCATCAGTTGAATAAATTTTGGTTTATTACATGAATTTATTCGCTATTAATTATTTGTTGTTGTAAAAAACTTGAAATCAAGGTTGTGTAGAAAAACCTTTAAATTTGAATCTCAAATCTGTTTTATCGACACTCGCGGTGTACGTATACTGCATCGATATAGCAGATATCCAGGGTTGCCAACTGTACGAGGTTCCTCGTACAAATACGAGATTTGTGTTCTTCCGTACGAGGTACGAGGATACTGTCAACCTCGTACAATTATGTACGAGATTTTCATAATATGGCCATACGAACGAAACTGGCTAACTGTGGATACAGTAAAAGGCACACTGTAGAGAGCGTAAAAGGTTTAAGTCGTACTGGAAACTGCGTCAATTTTGAACCCACAAAAGACATGTATGTATAGCCGCATAACAAAAGATAAAATATACGGCAGAAAAAACGATCACAATGTGGATGTTCCTGACATTATATTTGGAGAGGAGATGTAAATTAAGTTACCTTGCAAAATTTTGTAATAATATAAGCACATTTAGTTTTTTTTTTTTTTGTTATCTCACTTGAAGAATACTAAAGATTTATTTGAATTACAATATATAGTTATGATTTATTTAATAGGAAACTTACATTAGTTTATTTCATTGCTTAAAAAGTCCCTAATTCAGTAGCTTAATATGCCTTAATTATGGTTTTAGCACGTTATCGATGCATAATATAAATGTACGAGGTTTGAAATTCAAAATATGTAAATTCAATTTTTGCAATAAATAATGGTCGTAGACATAAATCTTCTACGGGTGCTGATTGCGCATGCAAAAATCTATCGATAAACATTTTTGTTGCTTTAAAGTTATTTATTAATAGTGTGTCAGAATATGAATTCAAAATACCCTAGCACCCGGAAGAAATTTTGGATTTTCTCGAAAACCAAAGCTCGCGCAAACGTCTAACTTGCAATTTTTTGATGCATTTTTTATGCGCAATCTATTTTTGAAACTCAAATTTCTATTCTATTTTCTAACGATTTTCAGGCCTGACCCCGACGCCCCCATTGACAATTTAATTTTTTTTTTGCAATAAATAATGGTCGTAGACATAAATCTTCTACGGGTGCTGATTGCGCATGCAAAAATCTATCGATAAACATTTTTTTTGCTTTAAAGTTATTTATTAATAGTGTGTCAGAATATAAATTCAAAATACCCTAGCACCCGGAAGAAATTTTGGATTTTCTCGAAAACCAAAGCTCACGCAAACGTCTAACTTGCAATTTTTTGATGCATTTTTTATGCGCAATCTATTTTTGAAACTCAAAATATAAAATTTTTTTTTCGGGTGCTACCTTTCAGGTGCTTATGAGACAGAGTCACAGAGCTGGATATAGTGATATAGAAAACTAAACAGATAAGAAATCCGACCTTGAATCCGACATTCCGAGTTTCCGACCGAACAGATCGCGTAATGTCAAGTGTGAATGTGTGACCGTTTGCAGTAGATTGACTACTGAAACAGTAGATTTTCATTGTAAAATTGGTAGTGCAGTAGATTTTCAGTATTTTTTGAAAAAGTAGCGGATTTCAGTAGAATATCCTGGATATATTTTAAACTTTAGCAAATATTTTTCTCATAACACGGCAACATCGAAAATGTAAACAAATTACCTCTGAGAACTGTCAGTGATTCGACTGATTCGTTTAAATCGGTTGGCACCACTGCGAATCACGTCGAACAGGGAATTTACCCCATCAGAATCCGTTATTTTCATCGTGGTTGTGTAAAGATAAAAACAGCAACAATCATGCTTATTGCAAAGCTTGCGGTATTAAAATTTTAAGCACATTGGCGTCAATTAAAGAGCATAGTACAAGTACTAAACATGAAAACAAAATGAAGCATTACAGTGGCTGATCGAAGGTATGTGTATCTTACTAATATTATAAACGCGAAAGTTTGTATGCATAGATGTTTGTTCCTCTTTCACGCAAAAACTACTAGCTATTCTGGCGTACTCTGCAAAAACTGTGGAGTTTAACATGTTTATAATGTATGAGAGAAATGTTTATCTTAATTAATCCTACAAAAAATCCGCGACAGCATATATCTATCTTTTATGAGTAAGCCATTATCGCCAAAACAGTGAACCATAAATACAATAAAAATTGATAATACATTTTTCTAATGCACATTTGGTAGTAACAAATTGATTTTTATATCAAAATAAATACTTTTATTAAACTTCGTCTTTTACACTATATCATTTAGACTATAATTAATATTTTAATAGTTACGACGATTTTATTAATCGAGTGCGCATTACTATGGCGAGGGGCGAGGTGGAGAACGAAGTCGCTCATCGGTAAGTATGCGACCCGAACCGACCGTTTTACGAATAGAATAATAATTATAACTACGGAAGCGTGATTTTGATTTTCAATTAGTAAATAAGAATAGTATTTTGGATATTAATTAGTATGTAGCTATAATTTTACCGCCGAAGAAACAAAGATTTCTTTCTTTTACAAACATTTCTTCATCGACACATCTGTGTGCATCTAAACAAAAGATAAGAAAATTTTCCACTAAAGGTCTCGACACTTGCTGACGGTCACCTTTACCTTTTGTTTATAGATACATATGGTGTAAAAATTTTGGTTTGTATAAAATTAAATTTAAAACTCTTGAGCAAAACCTAAACATGACAATGTCATTGTCATGTGTTATAACGTGTGTATCTAATAATTTATTAATTAAACCTGATTATATTAACTTGTGTATCATTTATGTCTCATCAAAAATTATCAATTTAAGTGAATTTAAATCACAAACTACGTCAGTAGAATTTCAGTAGTTTTTTCCAAAACGTTAGTAGATCTCAGTAGAAAAGTAAGTTACATCTAGTCAACATCAGTAGTTTAGCGGTTTTTGAAAACGGTCACACTGACTGTCTGTGTGTGTGTGTGAATACTGTACTGTACTGCTCTTGTACTGCTTCATTTCGTCGAGTACGAGTCAGTGTTGCCAACTTTATTTTTCAGAAGATCGTACCATGTCCTAGAAAAGATCGTATTTTGCCTATATTTCAAGGGAAAAAATCGTACGTAATGAAATTTCAATAAAACAACGTAAAAACGTTAACGTACGTTTTAAAACGGAATACTATTATAATTTTGATTCAATATTTATTATTTAAGGAACATGAATCAACATTTAACATTAAGAATTTTTATATTTTTAGATATGAGAAAAGTTACATGGGTATATTCTCAAACTCAGATGAAACCGTGATTACGTATCATTTCCGTAGTATATAGATTAGTCTAGTCAAATTACGGCTGAAAATAAGTCAAAAAACATAAAATACCGCAGTTTGGTTATTATGATGGATCGATATCGGTGTATTCTGAGCTTAAATTCCAATTTGAGCTGTTCTCCGAAGGTCAGCTCAAAGTAATTTCGGTGAAAACGCGTTTAATTCGATATCTCGAGAATGGTTAATGTTAGGCAAAAAATTGTAGACTCTTCTAAATTAAATTTACTAACTTTTTATCTGAATCTTTTTTTTTTATCATAAATACTTTTCAATTTATTACTTCCGAAAGGCAGAAATTTTACTTTTTTTGCTCCCTATTTTTCATCTTTTGCCATTTTCTCCCCAACCGTTCAATTTTATGAAATTTTACTTATTATCAAAGTCGATTTAGAAAGATCTTTTAATTATGAACAACTTTTTCCTGAAACTTTTTTTCTAACACCAATATCTTCGGAGTTATACACCTTAATAAAGTAGAAATCCGCGCGAGCGAAATGCGCGCCATTGTCGCGACGCGTGTTCACAGACACACCGTCGCGTGCATTAGTGCGGGCAAGGAACATCTGTTCCTCGACTCTCGTACTTGGGGTAACCGTTGTCCTATGGAATCTATTTTCTACAAGATAAAGCAGATAAAACTAATCTCGCTTTAAACGGCAAATAATTTATTTTGAATTTGTATCGCAAGTTTTCAGGTGACACGAATTGTAAGAATCTCAACGAGCTCCTTTATAAGGGATACAAAAAAATGGCAGGCAGTGGGGGGGTTAAATTGGAATCCCTTCCTCCTACCTCTGATGCTGCATTTTTTCACTCGTTGAGGTGTTACTACCAAGTGCAATATTGGCTCAAAAATTATCTGAAACCCGAGGAGTGGAGCTGGTGTCGCACCCCCCTCCCCCCCGTGGATTGGAGCCGTTACCGATGTCACTGAAACCAGCTCCGGAAGATTTGCTCAGATCAATTGCGTGCAAATGCAAAACAAACTGCGGCAAAAGCGTGCGGATGTAGAAAAGCCGGCATGTTTTGCTCAGTAATTTGCACTAATTGCCAAGATAACTATTGTTCTAATATCACTAATGTTGTCGACGATAATATTTTTGACGCAATGGACGACGACGACGTATGCCCCGATACCGTCAGGACCTTTAATATTAACGAACCACTTCCATCCACCTCGGGTGCTTAATTTTACAAATTGTTTGATATATTTTACATGAATAAATGTGTCAAACAGTTTAAGTTTTCATTATTCGTTAACTTCTTTTGCTACTCCTTATTCACATTATTTCAATCGATTAATAGATCGAATTAATTTGAATTCTCATATATTTTTCCTTCGTTATGATGATGGGTGTAAGATATGAAAAGATCGTATATTTTGCGTACGATTTCGATTACTCGATCGTACATCGTACAAGAGCCAAAAAGATCGTATAAATACGATTTAAATCGTACGGTTGGCAACACTGGTACGAGTACGGTCGAGTCACAGACTACTAAGAGAATGGGTCGAGTAAAGTAAAGGCGTAATGTATCACAGTAACCCCGGCTCCACACGTTGGCCCCAACATAGGTCCCAACGTTACTCGTCCAACGTGTGGAGCTAGAAAATGGCATCCGTCCCAACGTTGGGGCGAGCGCATAGACGAATGAAATTTACTGCCGTCGAGCGTTGGTAGCTCGCCGGCTCGTGTCGGTTTTATCAAAGGAATCTGCGCCAACGTTCGCGATCCGTCCACACGTTGGCGCGTTGCTCAGTTCTGTTGCAACACGCAGCGAGTGCGTACGTCGAGCGAGAATGGCTTCCTCATCCACAAAATCGCCACCGGCATGGACAAATGAAAAAATCATAGAATTTATTGAACTTTTGATAAAGTTCAATAAATTCCATGACTTTTTCACATCTAATAATATGGGACGCTACTCGAAAGGATCATAAAAATAAAAATTTATTAGCTGATGCATGGCGCACCATTCAACAGAATATGGGAATGAATTTCTCAATTGAAGATTTTAAAAAAAAGCGAGAATCATTAATGAGCACATATCGCCTTTACAGAAAAAAAATTAGTGACTCTACTCGATCTTTGACGTGGATTTTTATTTTTTCTCAATAACAAATATAAATGTGCAATCAGTACTATAAAAGCGCTCAGAGCAATTTCGATTTCTATATCGGACGTCTTCACATTGGCCCTGACGGGACAGAACTAGTTTGATAGCCAACGTGTGTACGGCTCTCCCAATATGCAGGTCCAACGTTGGTACGAGCGTTGGGGCCAACGTGTGGAGCCGGCCTAATCGTATAGTTATTGTACTCTGTGACAGTAATACACAAAGACTAAAGAGTAGAATGCTATGGTAGAATGTAATACAGTATCAATTACATTACCTACTTAGTACTTACACATGTCTATAAATAAAAATATGGAGAATAGTAATAGTTATGCGAATGTATGTAGACTGTGTTTAAAAAGATATTTACAAATATATTCCATTAAAAATACGTACTTACAAGATGTTTACGAAAAAATAACTAATATTGAAGTAAGTCTAACAAATTTTTTTAACTACAAATTTTCATTAAAAAGTAAATATATAATGTGTGTTTGTCATGGACGTGTTTAATCACCTTTTTTGAGTTATACAGTTCATATAACATAAAAGAATATAAGCAAAGCGTTTCATGAAGTAATTTACTATGGTCCAGCCGCTCTAAGAATGCGTTTCTGACACCTGTGAATTCGTCATGACTAGTGATGTACAATAAATAACAATAATATTTTGTAACTTTATTTATTGCATTCATTATGCATATTTATTCAATTTAATTTATATGTTGTTATTTTTATAGGAATTATATTTATTAAATATTCACAATGTAAATAAATTTTTAATGAATCAATTAATTGAATTGAATCGTAATTTCTGAATGTAACGAAGGGAAAAAAATAAAAATCCTTTATTTACTGTAAAATGTATGTTATGAAAAACATAGTTTTAAGGCTTAAACAATGAAGACTATGTCATTTACATATACTTATCATTTTTTACCAGAAATATAAAGTAGTAAGTAATTTTATTTACAATGTTTTTTTTTTTAATTCATCTGACTGATATTATGACACTAATTTTCTTAAGTTTTGTTTGAGCGTACCTTTATTATATTCTTAACCTTAGTAAATACTAACAATAAGTACATTATTTATTATAAAATTATAATGTTTTATTTTATATTATACTGAAAGATTATATTAAGGCTACAAAAATATTCAATTACAATTGCCTCGTTATTTTGTCACATCACTACAACAAACAGACAAACAGTTGACATAACCTTGAAGCAGCGTCAAACGTCGTTTGACGTGGTTTGACTTTTAAAAGCTATTGTTTTTATATTTGTTAATTAAGTAATTGTAATAATTTTAGCTCAAAATTAATACATTTAATGTGAGTTGGCATAATTATTCGAATTTTAATGTTATCAATCGTTAATAAGGTAAATAAAAGATTTAAAATTTGGCCGTAAATTTTACGCCATTTCAAAGTTACATCGCCCAGTCAATCACGATCTGTCAGAAACGCATTCTTTCAGCGGCCGGAGACCGGAGTATAAAGTCGAATTTACTAAGTAAAAGTAATAGTCGTCTACTTTTCAAGAAATCCACCTAAGAGAATATTAACTATATTAGGCTTTTTATTAAAATAGGAACAAACATCAAATTAATTTTTAGAAATATACATTGTATTTGACTTAGTTCCAAAAGAATTAAGTTTAGAGAAGAAGTAAAACAGAAGTAATTTTTAACTTGGTGATGATCACTTTTAAACTTATCTCCTAATTAGTTTGCATCACAAGCTACGTAATTACTTATAATCTCTATTGAAGTAGAGCTCGGCAGGAAATATAGCTTAAGTTTTAAGCGACTCAAGTGTAAGTACCTCAACCTTACAGAAGATCTTAACTGAATATCATACTCTCAAGTATTGTTATGTTCATGTGTAAATTAAAATGATATTAAAAATAAATGTCGTTGATTGAAGACGTCAAATGTCAAACGTGTAAAAATTTAAATAATTTTATTAATTGTTACATCAAATTTTTCGTGAAATTTCCTATTATTTGTTATGTAAGACCCTTCTACAAAAAGAAGGAAAAGAGATTAGCCAAATTGGTCGGCTGGTATATTGGTTTTCGGTTATCATTGAGTGATCACGTACTGTTACTAGTCTTACGAAATACTTCACAAGAACACCTGAAAAGCCTGCTGAAAAAACATAAAGACGTTATAAAAGTCTGCTTTAGTGTTACGACAAAGTCGCCGAATATCTATTTCAGAAAGGCTCAACTCTGTACTGTGATATTTTATGATGTCGTCTGCTACTAAAGTTTGTTCTGGATGCAAACATAGTTTGCCAAAGAGAGATTACTTGATCTGTGTCACGTGTAAGCAAGGATATGATTTATTGTGCGCTAGCTTAACACCCAAGCGTTTTGGTATAATGGATACTGAATCTAAGAAGAAGTGGAATTGTCAGGAATGTCTTAGTAAACTACCAAAGATGGATAACTCGAACACCCCTATAAGGTTAACAAATCTACCTAGTGGTTCCACTAAAGATTCCATCCTTAGCCAAGATGATGAAAACGTTACAATGCGCATAAAGAAGCAGTATTCATTAGCGGATAACAGTAGTTCCTATGTTACTGTGGAAATGTTGCGCAAAATAGTCAAGGAGGAGATGACTGAAACCATATCATGTCTAGTATCAGAAAACTTGACCAACTTGAACCAACAAATATCAGGGTTTGAACAGTCTCTATCCTTTATCAGCAAACAATATGATTCACTTGTGCAAGCTGTGAATGAAAAAAATGAAATTATCAAAAATTTAGCATCGCATAATCAAAATCTATCTTCACAAGTTAGAGACTTAAAGGACAGACTGAGTCAAGTGGAACAAAGCCTACGCATTGCCAATGTTGAAATTACCGGCGTTCCAGAGCATAAGTCGGAAAATTTGGTGAGAACTGTGGAACAACTTGGTAGAATAGTTGAAAGCCCTATTGCCGAATCTGACATACTGGGCGGCGGTCAATTAACCCATCAAACTGGTCATCGGAGACCATGAGTGACTAAATATCCTCAAAAAGACCGAGGGCAGGTACATGGGGAACACTTGCTACTATTCTCCCACTCTTTTTATGGAATAATGGAAAAAGAAGAATGTGATTTGTCATGCGATCCGGCTAACCCCCGGCGCCATGAGGTACCCGGGCCCCATGGTGTGAAATATGTTACCGAAGACTGTGCAGGAGTGGGTCACCAGGCTTCTGCTTCAGTGAATGCTACTGGAAAACGATATACTCAACAGGCCTTCCATCCTAGTCTGTTCACAAGAACTAGAAGTTCGTCACTGGGAAACAACTCCCAGCTAGAAGCTACCACAACACTACAAGACAGTAATCTTGATATGTCTGTACCTAAACCGCCAGACTGGCAAAGGGTTCCAGGAACCAGGAACCCAAAAAGACAAAAACTACAGTCCCCCTCACCAGAGTCCCCCTCACCAGAAAAAATAACAACTAGCAATAGTTTTAACGAGCTACCTCTTGATCCTAAAGAACCCGTGAAAGAGCCAATCGAAAAACGACCCAGTAAACCACCACCGATAGTGCTGTATGGAGTTGAAGACGTCAACAAACTTGTAGAGTTGCTGGAGTCCACAGTAGACAAAGACTGTTTTACAATAAAGATAGTCAACAGAAACCAACTAAGAGTAGTCTGCAAGGACACAGAAATATATAAAAACGTCATCACCCTAGTTCGAAGCAAAGGCCTTATAGGGCATACCTTCAACTTAAAAGACCAACGCTGCTACAGAGTAGTCATAAAAAATCTGCACCATACAACCCCACATAGCGCAATCACACAAGAAGTCGAAAAGACGGGAAACAAAGTCCATGGTGAAATTATAAACTCTAAGTTTGGACCAGACAAAAAACCAACGTCTACATTCTTTGTCAATATCGCACCAGGCGCCAACAACGCAGCAGTGAAGAACATTAAATACATATACCACCAAGCAGTTATAATCGAGGATCCAAAGAGAAGAACAACGCTGCCACAATGTCAAAGATGCCAACAATATGGTCATTCCAAAAACTACTGCATGCGACCATACCGATGCGTAAAGTGTGCCCAGGGGCATAAAACTGCAGATTGCCCAAAAAAAGACCGCAACACACCAGCGAAATGTGCCCTTTGTCAAGGTGCACACCCGGCAAATTATAAAGGCTGCGAGGTTTATAAAGAGATCCTTAAGAGACGTATGACTGGGAACCCAACCTCCAGAAGTAGAACTAAAACACAAGAAGTGACAAGCAGGACTGTCCCAGTGGACTCTCGATCGCAACCCCTTAAAGAATCACAAGAAAAACCTCTCTTCTCCGACATAGTTAAAAAGAAAGAAATCCAGCCAACTCCTACAACTAGTTTAAATAACAAAATAGAAGAACTACTCATCAAACAATCGGAGAAATTTGAACTGATCTTACAACAGATGAGCACTCTCATGAGCCTCATAGCTACCCTAGTCGAAAAAGTTTCAAAATGACTGCACTAAGAGTTGGCACCTGGAACATTAATGGCCTTTCTCCAAACAAGAATGAATTAGAACTGTTGATATACAGGGTGTTAGGGGAATGGTTAGCCATAGAGGTATGTTGGGTAGGGGGGGTCATTTGGAACCTATTTAGGCTAACTTACCTATATGCAAAGTGTTACGGATTTTTTTTTATGATTATTTTTTCATTTTTCGAAAAAAGTGCCCAAAATTAGTGGTTTGACCATCATATCTTTTTTGTTTATTGATATATCAACGCCATTTCTTTTTTGTTTTGATCATCAATACATTGCGCATGTAAAATAAATGTGATTTAATTTAGAAAGCATCTACAAAAAAAAATTATGGGCCAAAGAAATCTTGAAAGAGACAAAAAGTAAATCAAACCTTCAAGTTTAGGTATAAATTAAAAAAAAATTAAAGCCTCCAGACAATTTAAAATAATTTAAAAAATTACTCTAGTTAACACTGTTTTAAATAATATTACTTTCATTCACCTACCTTACTTACTTTTTTTTTAAATGATGAAATAACGAAATGGTTTCTACCTGAACCCGCACTCTACGCTGACTGTTATAACAATAATAATTGTTATTACGCAGGGCGGTATGTCCCTGTACAGCACATGAAACGTGGCTTAAGGGTAGTATTAATAACAGAGAGTTTATTGACGCACGTTACCTATGTTGTTTATAGAAGGGATCGTTTGTACTCAGAAAGCTCCAAGAGGGATGGTGGGGGAGTTTTAGTAGCGGTGTCTAAAAATATACCTTCGTCCAGACTTTTTAGCTGGGAAAGTAACTCAGAGGATGTCTGGGTCTCTGTTGACGTAAATATTAATAATAAAGTAACAAAATTAATAATTTGTGCGGTTTATCTACCCCCACCAATCAAATTGGAACAGCTTACTCATTTTCTTGAACACACTAATGACATATTGGATAAAACCGACCAAGTTATATTGATAGGTGACTTCAACTTGAGCTTTATTGGTTGGACTCGAAATTCAATTAGCGGGCCATGTAGTGCAGTAAACTATGGTTCTCCTGTAGGTTTAGCTTTGACTGACTTTATGTCACTTAACAATCTTACACAAATGAACAATATAAATAACATTGATGGTAAGATTTTGGACCTTGTTCTCGCTAATTGCTCCACACTACAAGTTACCAACAGTCTTGACGCCTTAAGTATTATTGATACAAAACATCCTCCCCTCCTAATTTCTTTACAGGAGCATATACCACACTTTCTTAATCCACGATATAACTTTTTTAAAGCGTGTTATGAAAAAATAATTACTCATCTGAAGAGTATCGATTGGTTGGCTGAATTTAATGTCTGCCATAATGTAAATGAAATGACTACAGTTTTTTACAGCTTATTAAGAAAAACCCTAGAAACCTACGCCCAACAAACAAAACCTAAAAACAAAAGATTCCCGTCGTGGTTCAGTAAGTCTTTAATAAAAATAATCACAGAAAAAGAAAATAAGAGGAAAAAGTACTTGAAATATAAAAATCCACGTGATAGATTAGAATACGAGATGCTTCGAAAGCGTAGTCAGAAATATACTGAAATATGTCTTCACATATATAAAAAACGAACTGAGGAAAACATTCACAAAAACCCAAAATTTTTCTGGCGATATATAAAGGAGAGACGTGGTGGTGAGACTACTATACCTGCTGAAATGATACATGGCAATCAAATTGCAAAAACTGGGACCCAGATAGCAGAATTGTTCGTGGATAGCTTCGCGTCAGTATACAGCTCCTTACTACTACCTGAAGAAATATCTGCTATAGCAAACGAATCGCATCATCTGAGTAAAGTGACATTTTCCGAGAAAGAAGTTATACGTGCAATTAAAAAACTTGACATCTTCAAGGGTGCTGGTCCTGACGAAATCCCTCCAGTCTTTGTAAAACGTTGTGAATCTGCTCTGGCACTACCTCTATCGCTTATTTTTAACCTATCTCTCAGGGATGGAATTTTTCCTGATGAATGGAAGAAAGCTAAAATTGTACCAGTCTATAAAAAGGGTGATTTTAACGATGTTAAAAATTATCAACCGATATCAATATTGTCATGTTTTTCTAAACTCTGAGACTCTTGTTTGTCCAATTATCACTCGCCATATAAGTACAGCTATTTCAGATATGCAACATGGGTTTATTAAAGGGCGCTCTGTCCAAACAAATCTGCTGTCACTCATGTCATATATAAGTAAGGAAGTAGATAATAATCAACAAGTGGACTGTGTTTACATGGACTTTTCCAGTGCTTTTGACAAGGTATGCCATCCGCGTCTTATATGTAAATTGAGATATTACGGGATTGATGGGGCCCTTCTAGAGTGGTTTAAATCGTATTTGGCGAAAAGACTTCAGTTTGTGGTCCTTAATGGCCACAGATTACGGGACTACGTTGCAAAATCAGGAGTGCCTCAGGGGTCCGTCTTGGGTCCTATTCTCTTTTCGGTATTTATTAACGATATCACATCTTCGATTAAAAACTGTAAATATTCGATTTTTGCTGACGACCTTAAAGTTTATAGAACAGTTAGGTCGACTGTTGATTCTCTGCTAATTCAGGGTGACCTTGATCGAATCAATATATGGTGCAACATAAATGGTATGATTGTGAATGCAAAGAAATCGTTTCATATTAAATACACAAGGAAAAAGAAAACTCTTGCAACAACGTATATATTAAGTTCAGAAGTGTTGCAAGAAGTTAATGAAATACGAGATCTCGGTGTGATAATGGACAGTCAACTAACATTCAGGGGACACATTGATACTGTAGTTAAACAGGCTTCCAAAATGCTAGGCTTCCTTAAAAGGAATACTAAAGGATTTCTGCACCCAAGAACAAAAATCATACTGTTTAACTCACTTGTCCGAAGCAGGCTTGAATTTGCGTCAGTAGTTTGGAACCCACAATATACTACTCACTCACAGCGTATTGAAAGCATCCAAAGATCTTTTACGAGGCACCTGGCATATCACAGTTCAGCTATATCTCATAAAGATACTTATGATCTTCGGCTAAAACAATTTGGGATGATATCATTATGCAACCGCCGAAAGCTGCTCGACATTGTCTTCCTTAAAAAGATCTTTCAGGTTATATAGATTGCGTTGACTTACTTAATCACATAAAGCTAAGCGTCCCCCGAAAATACCCACGACATCGCATCACTAGGCTGCTATACGTTCCTGCATGTAAAACTAATATTCTCAAGAATGCCCCAATACCGCGAATATGCTCTGAGTACAACCGACTCACCACGTTAATATCAGATATAGATATTTTTAATGATTCTGTCTCTAGCATTAGAAAAAAACTTACTGCACATTTCTGTTAATTACTTTCTGCATAGCTTACTAGCTTGTTTAGTTTATTATTATAATTTTTTTATTCTAGTTCATACACTCCTAATTTTCTCCTAACTTTAAATTTACCACTCTTAATTTTAAATTTATATTATATAGTTTACGATAATAGGTATGTGACGTAAATTTTTTCTTTGTTCTTTTTTTTTCTTTTTGATTGTATAATCAACACTAACTAACTATGAGTGATGTACATACCTGTAATTGGCATGCAACTATCTCAATATTTTATAAAATAATTTATTATAATATAATGTTTGTAATGCTGTTGGTATATCTGTAAATAAATAAATAAATAAATTCCTGGGGAGAGTAAATGGTTAGAGTTGGCAATATGCTTGCAAGGCTCGTGGCGTTGCAGACGTCTATAGGCTATAGTTACCATCAAGTGGCTTGTTTGCCATCACAATGGTATAAGAATGTAAAAAATGACTTAATCTAAGTCGGTAAATTCTATTTGAACCAAACAAATTTTTTTGAAGTAATACTTCTTTTGGAGTGTTAGGGAAATATGATGAGAGTAAATTTTTACGATGCGCGCGCACACCACCATAAAAAACCGACATCCTGAAGTTAGCTGGTCAACGAAGAAGAAGTTAGCAATGTGAAGTTAGTTAGTCAATGAAGTATAACTTCTTACGTGCGTACATAAGTACACACACACTTTTTTTTGTAAAAAAATTGTTTATTTTTCAGCTTAACTCCACCTACATGCAGTCTCTGTGTTATATATGCGTGAAACGATTGAAACAATGTCACAAATTAATTGAACAAGCAGTTGAAACAGACAAGTTATTAAAAGATGCTCTCCGGTGCGGAGTCGAGGTAAATGTTTGGTTATGGTATAGTTTTTATTTATTCTCAAGATTATAAAACTTACATCAAGCTTATTAAGCTGTTACTAATGTATATTATTATAATATTCATGTTAACACTCACTATTTATTTTTGTCATCAGTATATTTGAAAAGAAATGAAATTAAAACATTTAAGATGTCAAAAAATACCCAAAAAAGTTATAGTCATGACAGCAAAATCAATTAACAATTTAAAAATTGCTATCTAAATTTAAATTTTAACATTAGGTACCTACATTAAAAAGTTAGATAACATACCCAGTGTTATGCAGTAACCAAATCAAATCAAAATAACTTTATTCAAATAGTCTTCAAAAGCACTTTCGAATGGTCATTTTACAAATTAAAGTTTTTAAAGTGACTATAATTTTAAAAGTGAAGCTACCACCGATTCGGAATGTACCTACATTCTGCAGAGAAGACTCGGCAAGAAACTTTGCAGTTATACTCTTTTAAAAACAATATAATTATAAACTGTGTTTTAGTACAAAATTAGTAATATCTATAATTGTGCTGTGTGGTTACGGCACTAAAGAATGTAGCCACCCCCTCTCTTCCCGTGGGTGTCGTAAGAGGCGACTAAGGGATAACACAGTTCCACTACCACCGTGGAACTTAAAAAGCCGACGGATGGCGGGATAACCATCCATGCTGGCTTTGAAATACACAGGCCGAAGACGGGCAGCAGCGTCTTCGGTGCGACAAAGCCAGCCCTGCGGTCACCAACCTGCCTGCCCAGCGTGGTGACTATGGGCAAAACACATGAGTTCGCGTCATAATGTCGGGCGCGAATTTGTGGAGGCCTATGTCAGACAGTGGACTGTGATAGGCTGAAGTGGTAGTAATATCTTGCATGAAATACAGCGTCACAACAACACATCTTTATCAACTATGTAATCCTGCACCGCACCGAAAAGTGATTCATTAGTAATTTCATTTTACTAAACACTTAACTCTTAAGACTTACAGTATTACAACAAAGTTTGTACTAGCTGGCCCCGCAAACATTGTTTTTCCATATATGTTAATAGCCCCCTTAATCTAGCCCTCCTTAGCTTAGGGGTATGAAAAATAAATGTTGGCCGATTCTCAGACCTACCTGATATGCAAACAAAATTTCATAAAAATTGGTCCAGCCGTTTCGAAGGAGTATGGTAACTAACATTGTGACATGAGAATTTCTATACTAATATTATAAAGAGGTAAAGTTTATAACTTTGTTTGTATATCGGGGGTAATCTTCGCAAATACTGATCTGATCATGAAAATTCTTTCACTAACAGAAAGCTACACTATTCAGGAGTGACATAGGCTATATTTTATTATAATTGAACAAAAAATTCAGTAAATAAGAAAAAGATAACAATATAACTCCAAAATGGTAAATATACTAACGTCATCTCTCGCCGCCATCTATCGCTATTAGAAGACTATTTATTAGATATTAGTCTATCGACGTCGTTTTCTCAATTTTTTGATAGTTGGCGTTGGAGTAACATATTATTTATTTAAGTGCTATAAAATTTGTTCTTTATAGTATGTTATTTGGTCTTGTAATTTAAAATAAGAAATAAAACTCTAAATAAAATTCTAAACAATGAACCTAACAAAACTTAGTACTTACTAAGAACTACACAACATAATTGTATCACAAAGATAATTAACGCCCAACGAAGTGGGCACGGGTCGGCTAGTTATATATAAGATAATTCAATCAATCAATCGAATAATATTTCCAGATTGATAAGATAGAATGTGTACAGACATTCACGCTGTCTGTATCATCGATATCGACTATCAACATATCTCAACATCCTGTTGAAAATGATATAAAAGAAGAGTCTGCTAAGATAAAAGAAGAATTAAGAGACAATTGGGATAACGGGATAAGTGCCGTCTGCGATCAAATTGGTATGTAATTAAATCAATACTTCTATACTAATATTATAAAGAGGTAAAGCTTATAACTTTGTTTGTTTGTAGGGGGTAATCTTCGCAAATACTGATCCGATCATGAAAATTCTTTCACTCACAGAAATCTACACTATTCAGGAGTGATATAGGCTATATTTTATTGTTATTGAACAAAAAATTCAGTGAAAAATAATGGTATATTATGTAAATCAAATCAGAGAAATTCGAGTGAGATGAAAACTTTACTATATATATTTGCATCACATAAATAAAAATTAACACCCAACGAAGTGGGCACAGGTTGCGTAGTAAATCTATCTATACTTAATATAATAAAGCTGAAGAGTTTGTTTGATTGTTTGTTTGTTTGTTTGTTTGTTTGTTTGTTTGAACGCGCTAATCTCAGGATCTACTGGTCCGATTTGAAAAATTCTTTCAGTGTTAGATAGCCCATTTATCGAGGAAGGCTATAGGCTATATATCATCATGCTAAGACCAATAGGAGCGGAGTCCACGCCGACGAAGTCGCGCGCAGAAGCTAGTACTAATATATAAAGCTGAAGAGTTTGTTTGTTTGGTTGTTTGTTTGGTTGTTTGTTTGTTTGTTTGTTTGTTTGAACGCGGTAATCTCCGGAACTACTGGGCCGATTTGAAAAATTCTTTCAGTGTTAGATAGCCCATTTATCCAGGAAGGCTATATGCTATGTGTCATCACGCTAAGACCAATAGGAGCGGAGTCCACGCCGACGAAGTCGCGCGCAGAAGCTAGTAAATAATAATAGAATTTGTTCTCTAACGAAACAAACCAACTTCAATGTATATTGTCAAGTCTAGTACAATACACATTGCTAAGAATAACTCAAAAACTGCTTGGGGACCATTCATAAATTACGTCACACGAATTCCACGATTATTGACCCCCACCTTGTCACATCTGGTCACATTAAGGAGACCCTAAACTTTTTTTTTTACGTGGGGAAAATCCATCATGGATACCCTCCGGCGCGGGGGCACCAGAGGGTTATGTCGGACTCCTACTGACCAAAAACCATCCACGTGTGAGCAGACATCCGCCTGAGTGGGGCGAGATGGGGTCGCGTTAGCAGTCTCCACCCCGCCCCGGCGGTCGGCCCGAATGTAAACATCCGGGCCCCGGCACTCAGAGGGGCGGCACCCACAAGACCACCCCTCCCGACGATGCGTGGGATCTCAAGCCAGCCGAGGATCCCCCGACCCCCAGCCGACCACCCCACTTAGGGGTCGCTCAGCCGGACCAGTCTACCGTCTGCAGAATGGGGACACATGTCCAAGAGCGTCCACCCTCCAAGTCAGGCAGGCCTGACCTCCAACGCCTGGCATTATGGCGTTAGTGGTCAGGCCCGCCCGACCTCCAACCGAGCAAAGCTCCAGGGAGCCAGCACGACCCGGCCGGCAAACCGCGCTTCCGCGCTACAGGGCGGGCAAGCGAACCCACCCACCCCGTCCCTCCAGTGCGCTCACGGGTCGAGCAGTACCCGGAGCGCACCCGCGAGTCAGTCGTTAGCCGCGACGAGCAGCAGTACCGCGACTGCGACACTGCTGCCGTCCCGTTGCCCAGGGGGCACCACGAGGAGGTGACCGACATGCACCCCAAGGTTACCCCCTCCCCTAACCGAGCCTGATGTCACCTCTACATAATACGTGAAGCAAAAACTTTCTACCCCTTTTTACGAAAATTGCGCTACTGATTGCGCTACTGCGCTGCTGCGTGCGATAAACTCGAAAACTACCAAACGGATTTTTATACGGTTTTCAACAATAGAAAGAGTGATTCTTGAAGAAGGTTTAGGTATATAATTTAATATGCCTTTATGTAAATTAACAGAAATACGGCGATAAATGTTGAAGAGGTCGCAAACAATCTCGCTTTTTTTTGGGCGCTTTCCACGCGAACGCCGCGTAAACTAGCAAAGATATTAAGATATAGTTGAGTAATGTGACGGAACCCTTCGTGCGCGATTCCGACTCGCACTTGGCCAATTTTATTAATATATTATATAATATACTAAATCTATACTAATATTATAAAGAGGTAAAGTTTATAACTTTGTTTGTATATACGGGGTAATCTTCGCAAATACTGATCCGATCATGAAAATTCTTTCGCTAACAGAAAGCTACACTATTCAGGAGTGACAAGATAAAAGGAAAAAGATAAAAATATATAAAGATTTTAAATCAGCAGGATTTGAACCTGCGCCCTCTGACGTGCCGTGTCAACAATTCAATCTAATCAAGCATTATTATTTGCCTTAGAAATTAATTGGTGATTTTAAAACATTTATATTTATCTGATTTGCTGAAAATAGTGAGAGTGTATTGGAACATATCAAATTTCACCGTACCCTTCTTATGTGAAATGGATTATAACGCCCAACGAAGTGGGCACGGGTCGGCTAGTTTATTATAAAGTATGTTTCATTCTATTATCAGCTCGGTGAAGATCAATTTAATTTCAGATCTTAGACCAAAAAAATTGTTAAACTTTGAAATTAATATCTCTATGATCAAAAAATATTTACAGTATTCAAATTAAGACACTAAAACCCAATCATAATAATTCTGTTTTAAATCAGTTGACAAATAAACAAATTCTTTTTTCAGAAGAGTATCAAATAGACCAAAAAATTTCAACGGGGTCTAAAGAAACATATTCTATAGATGGACTAAGGGCATACGAAGATGTCAAAGATATATTAGATTCTTATGATGATGTCCCTACGCTGTCTGTATCATCGATATCGATAAAAGAAGAATTTAAAGACAATTGGTATAACGGGATAAATGTCGTCTCCGATCAAATTGGTATGTAATTAAATAAATAATAATAGAGTTTGAATTAAGATTAACAAACATTCGTCCATCGATTCACACAAACTCGCGTGTATCATATTAGTAAGATTGTTTTTTGAAGACGCCGCGTTGGCGCAACGGTCACAGCACTGGATTGTGCCCGTTGCGCTGGCGGTTGCGGGTTCGATCCCCGCGCATGACAAACATTTGTATTGGCCATGCAGATGTTTGCCGTGGTCTGGGTGTTTGTGCAGTCCTTGTGGGTCTCCCCACCGTGCCTCGGAGAGCACGTTAAGCCGTCGGTCCCGGTTGTTATCATGTACATCTGATAGCGATCGTTACTCATAGTAGGGAATATATCCGCCAACCCACATTGATGCAGCGTGGTGGATTAAGCTCTGATCTTTCTCCTACATGTGGGAAGAGGCCTATGCCCAACAGTGGGATATTACAGGCTAAAAAAATATTATTTTAATAGTTAATTTTTTTAAGTAAAACTTCTTTACACACGCCTTACTTGGGGAGTAAGCTGGTGAATGCGTGACGAGGGCGTTACGAAAAGTGTGATTAAGCGAGGCGAACGGAAGTTGAGATGGAGATATAAGTTAGATGGAGCTAAAGAAGTTTTACTTCAGTCGTGTGGTCATAAGTTTTAAATTATAAATACTTCCTTTAGATTATCATTGTGTACTAACAAGAACGTTTCAGGTGCCTTTAATCCTCTGAAACTGCCGAAAAAAGAAAAAGCGAATGAAGTAGTAAAAGTCAGTAAAGAAGATGTTCCTGAAAAACCAAATCTAATACTAGAAAATAAGCCAAAGGAAAGTAATGAAACTATTTTAAATACAAGTGCATTAAATAAATCCAATAAAGACTCAAATAATTTAAATAAAATACCTAAAAATAGAAAGAAGGTAAAAAAGTATGAGCCCCCGAAAAAAATACAGAAAGATTCTTTTTCAACTAATTCTAACAATAATCTTACAGAACCACATGTAACAAATAATCCAATAACACATAACAGAAATGAAACATTAACACTAAATGAAACTAAACCAGCAAATAATATAAACTTAGCACTTCCAACAACTTCGAAAATACAACTAAATGATAAACCAAATGACAAAAAACATGACAGCAACTTTTTAGTTCCGAATAATAAATACATTTGTAATATATGTAATTATGAAACTGTAAATAAAAAATACTTAATTGTTCATTTACGTTTGCACGATACTAAAGAAAAGATACATTGTTGTAGTCAATGTCAGTATATGACTAATGTGAAAATCAATTTAAACACGCATCTTAAAAAACACACAGGTGAAAAACCATACGAATGTCATATTTGTCAAAGGAAATTTATTCAAAGGGCTGATTTAAAGAGACACATAAGAACACACACAGGTGAAAAACCATACGAATGTCATATTTGTCAAAGAAAATTCAGTAAAAACAGTCATTTAAATAGACACATAAGAACACACACAGGTGAAAAACCATACGAATGTCATATTTGTCAAAGAAAATTCAGTAAAAACAGTCATTTAAATAGACACATAAGAACACACACAGGTAAAAAACCATACGAATGTCATATATGTCAAAGAAAATTCAGTCAAATCGCTTATTTAAATAGACACATAAGAACACACACAGGTGAAAAACCATACGAATGTCATATATGTCAAAGAAAATTCAGTCAAATCGCTTATTTAAATAGACACTTAAGAACACACACAGGTGAAAAACCATACGAATGTCATATATGTCAAAAAAAATTCAGTCAAATCGCTTATTTAAATAGACACTTAAGAACACACACAGGTGAAAAACCATACGAATGTCATATTTGTCAAAGAAAATTTAGTAATATTGGTAATTTAAATAAACACATAAGAACACACACAGGTAAAAAACCATACGAATGTCATGCATGTCAAAGAAAATTCAGTCGAATCGATAAATTAAATACGCACAGAAAAACACACACAGGTGAATAACCATACGAATGTCTCCTTTACCCAAAGAAATTTACACATAATAATTGTGTTTGCTCGCAAACGAAAAAAAACCGACTTCAATTACATCGACAAGTAATACAACGTAATAAGACGAAAAAATAGTCAAGTAAATACGCGCTATTGAAGATTACTCAAAAAGTTGTAATCAGTTTTCAATCTAATTTAAACAAGACTACAAGACAAGTATTAGCTTTCGATTAAAGTAAGAACCATCGAAATCGGTATACCGAGTAAAAAGTTATGCGGTATAATATAACTTAGGTCGACGAAAAAGTAGTCACGTAAATAAGCATTATTAGATATAACTCTAAAAGTACTTGTCAGATCTCAATTAAATTAAAATGGGACCACATGACACGCAACACCTTTCAATTAAAACAAAATTGATCGAAATCGGTCCACCCAGTCAAAAGTTCTGAGCTAACATACATAAAAAAAAAAAAAAAAAAAACATACGTGTCGAATTGAGAACCTCCTCCTTTTTTGGAAGTCGCTTAAAAATAGTTTAAACTATCATTTAAGAACTCATCATACAGAAATAAAGCAAACTGTCGCTAAGTTGTGTTTTAACTTAAATAAATAAGAAATATATTTTATTGGAGTTTACTCCTGAAGAAGCAATATAAGGAAGTGAAATGATAGAGTGACACTTCAGCGCTTTTAGCTTTTATGTAAGGTTCGTTACCTAGTTGACCCGCGTTTATCGTGTCGATACTAATAGCATGCGTCTGTTTATGTTATAAGTTTATTCAAGTAAATTACACCTATACTAATATATAAAGCTGAAGAGTTTGTTTGTTTGTTTGTTTGTTTGTTTGTTTGTACGTGGTAATCTCTGGAACTACTGGGCCGATTTGAAAAATTCTTTCAGTGTTAGATAGACCATTTATCGAGGAAGGCTATAGGCTATGTATCATCACGCTAAGACCAATAGGAGCGGAGTCCACGCCGACGAAGTCGCGCGCAGAAGCTAGTTTGTCTATAAAAACAGTAATTAATAGCGGGACCCAAACTAATTTATGCTTGTATCTTGGGCCCCCATAATAGTTACTACAGAAGTAGACGTATACAAGATACATTTTTAAAATTAAATTTAATTACATGTATAAAAGTAGAACTAAAAGAGAGAAATTTAAGTATAAATATAACTAAAGTAAATAAGAACATAGTAGTAATATTTATCCCAGCACTATGGTACAATCCTAGACGTTAAATTTTCAGTTTCGATGTAATCCAGCCGGGCTAGCATGCGTACATACAACGAGATAATCTCTTGACGAGAGAGATAGATAATGTCTACATCGAGTATTTTCTCGATTACCCTAGCATGCGCAATAATAAATAATAAAAATAAAAATCATTTATTCTCAAGCAACAAAGGCTCATAGTTGGTTAGTACAATATGATTACTTAAGAACTATGTTAGTAAAAATAGACACAAAATATAAATAAAATAGAAACAAAATACCTATAAATAAATACCTACCACAGGGAGATTGATCCAGTCACATTCTTTACATGTAACTTGATAAACCTCCCCATGGTCGGCCCATCCAGTCTTTCTGCAAATAACTTCAGGATGCTGTTGGTGCTTACCCTAACCCTCCGTATTATTGAGGCCACCTTCTTACGCATTAGCCCGAAATAATCGTCAGTGTGGGCATCTGCAAACATGCCTGACGCACTACAATAGTATGGGAGCCTCAACAGCGCCCTGAAGGCATTATTGTACTGAACTCGCAGGACGTGTTCCGCTCTTCGGGTACAGCTTGCCCAAAGGCTGCTGGTGTAAAATGTTTGGCAGTAAGCCTTAAATAGTGTTATTTTAATAGGTACTGAACAACCAGCAAACCTTCGGGCCAGCATATTGGCCCTTACAGCCAACGCCCTACGTTCTCTTTCGATGCCTTTGTCATCTTTTAAGCTTTCCGTCACAATGTGTCCCAGATATTTAAATTCAGTTACTTTTTGTAAAATTTCACCACTAATCTGTACAGGAGGGACACATGCTGGACTTTTATTTTTCCCTACAAAGACTAGTAACTTACTTTTCCTAGGATTGTATTTTAGGCCATGCTGCTCAGCATATTCTTCACAAATTTTAATTAGCTTTCTGATTCCGCATATTGAGGGACTCAGCAGCACCATGTCATCTGCATAATTTAAGTTATTTACACATACATCATCTATATGGCATCCGACATGTGTGCTGCCGAGTCTAACAAGTAATTCATTAATATAAATATTAAAAAGCCTCGGGGAAGTGAGACCCCCCTGCCTTACCCCACACTCAAGTTTGTATGGTTCAGACAATGCAGTTGACCATTTTACAAAATTTCTCTGTTTGTCATACCAGATGGACAATATAGTTATTAGTGACGCAGGAACGCCGTTTCCCCGAAGCTTTTCCCATAGGACATTGTAGGAAACCAGGTCGAAGGCCTTAGACAGGTCCAGGAAACAAGCATACACTGGTGTTTTCCTATCAGTATAATATTTGACAGCGTGCTTCAGTGCAAAAATGGCACTCTCAGTCGACAACCCAGCACGAAAACCAAACTGTGAATCGTGTAACTGTGTGTAGCCACCGAGGCGAGAGTCGAGCACGCTGTCAAATACTTTGGCTATCACAGTTGCCAGTGAAATAGGCCGGTAGTTACCCCTGTCTGCTATGTCCCCTGTCCTGTTTTTTACAATAGGTACAACTATTGTGTCCAACATCTCCTGTGGTAGGTAGGAGTGTCCTATACAAAGATTGAAGAACATTGTCAACACTCCTGGCAGATGTATACCAGCATTTTGAAGGTGCTCGATGCTGAGTCCATCATGTCCGGGAGATTTACCTCTCTTCATATCTTTAATTGCATCTTTTATTTCTTTGCAAGTGAACCTAATGGGGGACTCTGATTGACAAAACTCAGCATCGTTCACCCTTGGCTGAGATTCAAGAGGTGAAATCACTTTAAAATGTTCTTTAAACATATTCGCTATCCCAGCATAGTCACTCCTACCATCCACGCTAACTGGAAGGCTTGGACTATTATTTAGTTTTCTAGTCCCTTTCCAAAATGATGAAAATTTCTTTTTAGTATGTAAGGAAGCTAATATGTCCATTTCTATGTTTTCTTGGTTTTTAATGCACCATTTTAATTTTGATTTAAATATCTTACGACTTAATCTCATTTCTTGAAATATATGCCCACTAGTGGGTTGCCCATACGACATCCATATTTGAAACTTAACTCTGGCTTGTGCGTGAAACTCTTTCACATGCTTGTTCCAACATTTTATACCCTTATAGTTTCCTACAATGCCCCTCAACATTCTACTCTATTACACGCAGCATCACCTAATATACACACAATATTTTTATACAATTTGTCTAATAAAGTTTTATGCTGTAAGTTATTACAGAAATTGTTCTCACAGCGTTCAAATTGTTTAGGAAACTCAACATTTTTTAACTTATTATTACATAATTGTGAGTAACTTGCAATGTCCTCGGTATTTCTATCCCCCCATCTAATACCGTTACATGCAAGCTTAGTCGCACAGGTTTTTAATCTAATAATATTGATATCACACTCCAACTTCAATGGAAAATGGTCCGACCAAAATGTATCAAGCATAACCTTAATGTCTACAACTGTTCTTGCCGCCGAATGAGTAACGAGACAGTGGTCTAGCCAACGCTTACACCCATGTGAGTCACTTATGTATGTATACGTCTGCGATGAAATACCAAGATAGTCAATATCGGCACACAACAATTCTTGCTCAGTACAAAAACTAAGAAGTTCATTAAAAAATGACTCACCTGGGTGTGCATTGAAATCCCCCAACACATAAACAGATTCAATATTATTGTATTGTATCATAGAATTAATTTCACTGAGACATTCCGTAAAACCTGGAAGGTTTTCACTACAATCCGTCGGCATATACGTATTTATAACCATAAAACATTTTCCATTCACTACTACTTTTATTGCACAAATACGATCACTATCACATTGCACTACAGTCACACATTTCAATGCACTTTTACGCCACAGTATTGCAAGTCCCCCGTAGGGTCTCCCTTTACAAATACCAGCTGACGTGTCTACTGAAGACTTCGCAGTGTAACTGAATTCATGATCTATATTCTCAAGATAGCATAAGTCATGTGGATATAACCATGTTTCTTGTAACAATACAATGTCAGCTGTCCTGCACAGTGATCGCACACAGTTCACTGACCTCTTTACATTTTTACAGTTAAATGTTATTATGCTTAACTTTGAAGGATTATCCATTAATTGTGTTTATTACTTCACTCTGCGAAAGGGATTTTCCTTCCTCTTTTCTGTACTTAAAATGTATAAAACGCCTAAATGTGATACCATCAGGCCAAAACTGATCATCCAAAAATATTTCCAATTTGTTTTTATTTACAAGCATTTTATATGCGTTGTACGGTCTTTCCTTTTTCATTTTTATTTTCTCAAGTGAAACGACTTCCGATGTTTTGTTTTTAATATATTTACAAATGTCCTCTTCTGCGGTCTCTTTGTTGACGTTTGAAATAAACAAAGGAATTTTAATTTCAGCCGCTTTGAACTTCACTGAGTTGTCCATAGCCGCTTTCCCTGTTTTTCCGGCAAACCGATTCCTGTACCTTCTTTTTTGAACAGTAACCGACTCATTAGTTCTTGTATTCTGCGCTTTCCATTCACCTTTTTTCGCAATATCCGCCATAGTCGGTTGTTTAGTTTTCACATTCGTATGACAGTCCGCTGGCGCCGCCGTCTCAATTATATCGGTACATATTTCGTTTTCAATCAATGTTGAATTAATGAGTGCGCACGCACTTTTTTTATGTTTTATGTCGATGTCCTGAGCGCGAGCGAGAGAGCGATACTTTGGTGACTCCGTACGCTCCGCGCTTTGGCACGCCGTGATTGTGTCGATGCCGGCCGGCAATAGACCGATAGGCCCACTGTCAAGCAAATACCCTCCTCTTCTTTTCGTATTAATATTAAACGAATTTGGGGGTTGATTTGTTTCGAAATTCAATTTTAATTCTTGTAGTTGATTCGTAGTTACGTAGCTGTTTTTTATTTCATTTATCTCAGTCCGCATAATCAGCAGGTCTTTCAACAATTTTGTCACATCGACATGGTCGAAGGTAACCGGGGGTAATTTTTGTAAATCACGAGCCACAAAAATTGGCATTAAATCCGGTTCTGTAACTTTGAAAACACATATCATGTCCTCTAAATCTTTTTGTATTTTTCCATTTTTACGTCTTGATACTTTCTTCATGTTCGTTTTAATAGAACTAAACAACAAGTTCTTTGCACAGTCTACCTCCTCTTCAGAAAAAGCAGTCGCACAAATTCTTATTAAACTTTCATTGTCCATTACTGAAATTTTATTTTGTATAAATGACAACAATTCACTTATTACAATATTACAGTTCGCACATTTTAGCGTATTCACATTTTGTTCGGACATCGTCGCGGAGTTGACCATTATCGATCCGTTCACTAGCGCGTACGACGGCGAACTGTGACAAAACGGAACGGAAACGCCATGGTATACAAAAGATATTATAATAATATTTATAATTTTAATATAATTATTTCGTTTATCGTAGTCTTTCTAATATTGACAACGAGTAGTTTATCTTCTTAAAACGTCAAAATCACGTCAAAATTCGACAAAACTACGATAACTAAAATTTCTTGTTATCTCTTCAATTGTCGTGACGAGAAGAGTATCACGTGCACGCATGCTAGCTACTGTAGACATAAAGAGATAATACGAGAAAAGGGGTAGACAGACTTTTGTCGTGGCGCGCATGCTAGCCCTGCTGGTGTACGGATGGGACCGAGGAGCGTCAGATTAAAAGACGTGTTTAAAGTGAAACTGCATGTTTATTACTGACCCCGTTACCATTATGACTTACAATTATGAGGCTTATGAGGTATACAACATACCTATACTACACAGGTCTAATATACATTTTTAAAATTAGGTTTAATTATATGTATAAAAGTACAACTGAAAGATAGAAATTTAAATATAAATATAATTATAACTATATATAGATAATAAATATAGATATAACTAAAGTAAATAAGAACATAGTAATAATATTTATCCCAGCACTATGGTACAATTCTAGACGTTAAATTTTCAGTTTCGGTGTAATCCAGGCAGGGCTGTAGCTAGAGTCGAATTAAAGGTAGGGCAGCATTGGTTAGAGGTAGGGCGGTAAAAAAATTGTCAGAATTGATCTGCTCCGAAGCTTGGGCTCCTAAATCAATCACCATGAAAAGCTATTATAAATGCACTTATATAACTGACCTCTATAGTCTAGTCAACAAGTTCAAAAACGTGTTAAATAGAGATAAAGCTCCTAAAAATAAGGGCGATAACTCATTTGATTCGGAATTATGTCTAGAAAAATGTTTTTTAAGAGTTTATTAGCACATAAAAAATTGCGATTGTTATTAACAAAATAAGAAAAAAAAGAAGGTATTTAGTTTTTCGTTAATAATTTCTAAAATAATGAAATTGAAGGAATTTTAAAAAAAGATACTGAAAGAAGAGGAAATTTCCAATTAAATAATCCCAACTCCCAAAACTTTATCTCTATTTTTTATCATTTATTTTAACGCTGAAAATAGTACTCCGCGAGGTCCTTACGTCGCGTGTCGTCTAAAAAGCCGGTATACCACCTAAAATAATTTTTTTATAGTACTAAACAATAATTTAAAAATTTGAATGAATTGTGGTGTAATCTAGACACTTGAAGGAATAAAACCTCGGTGAAAAAAAAGTTTATGCCAATTTTTCAAAAAGTTACACTATTGTTAATTAATTATCTATATTATTTTCCAATCTCTGTTTTTATAAATTACGGCATAAAAGTTTAAATAATTTGTCTAAAATTTGATTCGCTTCATGGAGTTCTTCTCATTAGATACTTAATAAAGATATGCAATAAAAATTTACTAAAGTTTATAGTTTTGCTAATTACAACTTTTTTAAACTACCAAAAAATTAAATTTCTAAAAATTGTTATCAAAAAATGTTTTTTTTTTTAGTAATATCTTATTATTGCTGTTTTTGCATCTAATATATCCATATAGGTATTAATTAACATTGGAAAAAACATTTTTACGTCATTTGTTAAGAAATTGTTTATAAACAGACTATGTTGCGATTTAAAAACAAAGAAATTTACTATCATATTGCATAGGTGAAATAATTATTATTTAAAAAAAAATCTTAAATTTTTTATTTCATTTTTTATAATCTTATAAATTATAATATAAATAAAAAATTATTTTATTCTTAAAAATCTTCTTTGACCCTTTTCAATTCTTTAAACAAAATAATGTGTAATTAATAATTTCCTTTTATCCGTACGTTATAGTTTTTAAGATTTCACCAATAAAAATAAAATAATTGGGACAAATATATTTTTTTTACAATGTTAATTAATACCTATATCAGATGCAAAAACAGCGTAATAAAATATTACTAAAAAAAAACATTTTTTGATAACAATTTTTAGAAATTTAATTTTTTGTTAATTTAAAAATATTGTAATTAGCAAAATAATAAACATTAATAAATTTTTATTGCATAACTTTATTAAGTACCTATCTAAATGAGAAGAGCTCCACGAAGCGACAAAAATTTTAGACCAATTATTTAAACTTTTATGGCGTAATTTATAAAAACAGAGATTGGAAAATAAGTAGTTAATTAACAATGGTGTAACTTTTTTAAAAATTCCTTCAAGTGTCTACATTACACAACTATAATTTATTCAAATTTTTAAATTGTTAGTTAATACTATAAAAAAAAATATTTTAGGTGAAATACCGGCTTTTTAGACGGCACGCCTATGGCGTAACGACCTCACGAAGTACTATTTTCAGCGTTAAAATAAATTATAAATATCAAAGATAGAGTTCTGGAAATTGAGACTTTTTAATCGGAAATTTCCTCTTCTTTCAGGGTCTTTTTTTAAAATTCCTTCAATTTCATTATTTTAGAAATTATTAACGAAAAACTAAATACCTTCTTTTTTTCTTATTTTGTTAATAACAATCGCAATAATTTTTATGTGCTAATAAACCCTTAGAAAACATTTTTCTAGACATCATTCCGAAATGTGCTATCGCCCATATTTTTAGGAGCTTTATCTCTATTTAACACGTTTTTGAACTTGTTGACTAGACTACTAGGTCAGAGTTGTACATTGACTAGTTATTCGTAGACAAATAATTTCTGTGATAGAACATGAGCATGGTCTACGAACTATTAAAATAATCCTCAATGATGAACAACAATCGAAAAAGATGGTTGAACTTCCAGATTTGGATGTAGAGATCCACGTCTGAGTGAGACTGAGGTAATAAAATTAATTGTTGGATGGGGTGATACGAATAAATAGATACGACTAAAAATACCACTTAGAATAAATTTTAAATCATATTGTTTTTGCAAACTTATTATAATAATTGACATAATAATATAAAAATCTTTAAAACAGCTGCATCTACGATTTGCCATGTTATTTTAAACACATATCCAAAATGGTTCTCCGATTTGTGCAATAGCAGAAGGAATACCATAGCTGACATTATTACAAAACACTCTTTATTCGTGCACTTCACTTAACCAAACTACAAACAATCATAATCAATCTCTAGTTTTTGTTTATTTTGGCTACATTTTTTTTTATCTCAACTTGTTGAACAAACAATTATAATATTTTATTTTAGTTTTTGGCAATTTTAAGGTAGGGCATTTGTGATTTCAAGGTAGGGCATTGCCCCTCAATGCCCCCCCCCCCCTAGCTACGGCCCTGATTATCCAGGTCTAATAGAAGATTAGTCACTTTGGTTTTAGCTGTAAACAAGGTACAGTCCCAGAGAGAGCATTTGAATGTAACGTTATTGAATACGGATGGATGACTGTACGAAGGGAATCTTTTTGCGAATAAGTTTTAGTGTATGGTAGAGGTATCTTATGGGAGCGTTTAAACTTGATATCATCATACAGTGGAGAGTTTCTGATTGTTTTGAGAACGCTTAGACAGCTACGGAGAATGAATAATTGTCTTACTCGCAGAACTCTTACTTCTATGTACAGATCGTTGGTGGAGTAACGATAGGGTTTCATTAATATCACTTTTAGTAGTGCTCGTTGAGCTCTTTCCAGTACGATCATTGATGTCCGGGCCGCTGCGCCCCATACTTCAATACAGTAGCTTATAATTGATTGGCATAAGGCAAAGTAAACTGTTCTTAAAGTTTTCCAGCTGGCAGAGTTTCTCAGTAAATTATATAAATAGGCCAGTCAAATTGTACATTAAAATCGCAAATGGTCTGCTAGTTCTGCTTTTTTGATATGTTGTTAGGATCAGTACCAGTAGTGTAAATCCAGTTTTGCAACTTCGAAAGACCTGTGCTAACTTTGGGGCGCTCGAAAAACCACGAAATTTTGGCACTTGTTTCGGTTTTTTCACTATATCTTCCAAAGTATGCATTTTTAGAGAATACATGTAGGATACATTTTTAAAGTAGTTTAAATTAGCTACAATTTGAGCCCAAAACCAGCTCTGTAGGTCAAATAGAAGCCGAGATACAGCTCTTCAAAAGTTGATCGTTTTTTCCAAAAAAGTGAAGTTTACAGTTTTGACCAACTTTGGACCCAAATTTCGGTGGGAAATACTCATCCTACGACGAACGTCGAATCAAAAGAGGTTGTAGTAAATTTAATTACCTTTAATTTAAGCACAAAACGGCGTCTATAGGCCCAATAGTTTTTTACAATGTTCAAAACTGTAAACTTCACTTTTTTGGAAAAAAACGATCAACTTTTGAAGAGCTGTATCTCGGCTTCTATTTGACCTACAGAGCTGGTTTTGGGCTCAAATTGTAGCTAATTTAAACTACTTTAAAAATGTATCCTACATGTATTCTCTAAAAATGCATACTTTGGAAGATATAGTGAAAAAACCGAAACAAGTGCGAAAATTTCGTGGTTTTTCGAGCGCCCCAAAGTTAGCACAGGTCTTTCGAAGTTGCAAAACTGGATTTACACTACTGGTACTGATCCTAACAACATATCAAAAAAGCAGAACTAGCAGACCACTTGCGATTTTAGCCCTTTTTTGTGTACGATTTGACTGGCCTAAAATATAATATTGTAGTTTTAAATTTTAATTTAATTCAATAGAACACTTCGATTTTTAAAAATCACAATAATTGTTCTTAAGGAGTAAACTCTAATCGCGTGTCGGAGTTGACAGACACGCTTTTTTATTTGTTTCGTGTTTCAATAAAATATACAATTTTTTTACGTCGTATTGTAAAAATAAGGGGCCGTCTCCACGAGCGAGCGTATCGCCGGCGATAGTATCGTCGAGCCACCTATTTCTATACACTCTCTATGGGGCCGTCTCCACGAGCGAGCGTATCGCCGGCGATACGCCCATCTATCGTCGGGTCGTCTCCACGAGCGAGCGAGCGTATCGTCGCGTCTCGCGACGGAATCGCGGCGCGTCCGCAACGACTCGTCGGAGCCGTCTCCACGAGCGAGCGTATCGTCGCATATCGCCAGCGTATCGCAGCGTGTCCGCGACGGATTTGACGATGCGTTGTTTATTGAAAAACTTTATATGAATAATAAACTGTGTAAATTATGTTTAAAGCTGATGAAATATAATTGTGTTTGCTAACAAACGAAAAAAACGGACTTCCATTCCATCGACAAGTAATAAAACGTAATTAGACAAAAAATAATAATTTAAGAAACGAATTTAAAAGACAAAAAAAAAACTAATTGAAAAAAGAAACAAAAAGTCAACGTCACGAGGTATTCCCAGGCGGTTACCCATCTAGCTGCTGCCCGCGACGTCGTCTGCGTGCGTTCACTGCTCGTTCCCCGTAGGTGATAGCGTGATAATATGTAGCCTATGTTCTGACCCGACTTCTTAATAATATTCGTGCCAAATTTGAAGTAAATCCATGCACTCCATGCAGTACTTTTTGAGTTTATCCCGGACATACATTGACTTTCCTATCATTTTATTATAATTATGTATAGATTACAATTTTCATTTAATTGTTCGATTGATAACCATTATTACATAATTTTATGCCGCTCATGGTATATTTATTCGAATGTCAAATAGTCTATCTATAAAATGATTTGCTTTTGTTTATTTATAAAATTCCACTGTGGGTGTGATTTGTTGTCTTTAGTTACAGTTTTTAATTTCTTCATTTTTATTTTAAGATAACTTTTAATTATTGTTCTTATGATTACTTTTATAATTTTACTTCATAAATAAAATAATTGTTTGTCGTTTTGCCTTTTTATTTTTACATCTACCTTCTTGTTTTATAATCAGGAGTAGAAATACATTCAAAATGTTTCTTAATATGCCCACACGGCTACATAAAGTTAAACCCTTGCGCTAGTGATGTAGCAATTATCGAGTTTTTCTCAAGAACCTTTCACAGAGAGTGTCAATGATGATATTACAGCCATTGTACGTGGAGGATAAGATCCGTCAAGTAGATTTTTATATGAATAGGAAGCTATTTACGTCGATATAATTTTTAGGGTTCCGTACCCAAAGGGTAAAAACGGGACCCTATTACTAAGACTTCGCTGTCCGTCCGTCCGTCCGTCCATCCGTCCGTCCGTCCGTCCGTCCGTCTGTCACCAGGCTGTATCTCAAGAACGGCGATAGTTAGACAGTTGAAATTTTCACAAATTATGTATTTCTGTTGCCGCTATAACAACAAATACTAAAAACAAAATAAAATAAATATTTAAGGGGGGCTCCCATACAACAAACGCGATTTTCTTGCCCTTTTTTGCTCGATATCAATAATGGCAACAGGTAGGCACTTGAAATATTCACAAAATACTCAGTTGTATTTTTACTTTGATAATAAATAATGAAATTAAAATAACATTAATATTTAAAGGGGGCTCCCATACAAAAAACGTCATTTTTGCCTATTTTTGCTCTCATACAACAAAAGTGATTTTAGCCGCTTTTTGCCCGATATTAAAAATCAATGTACTTACTGTTGTTTACGTAGTCAATGGTACGGAACCCTTCGTGCGCGAGTCCGACTCGCACTTGGCCGATTTTTATTTTATAAATTTCAAATAGAATATCTGTACCTATTTATTAAAACGGTTCGCCCAGTGTAAATTTGAATTTTTTTTGTAAATTTGACCATAATTATAATAAACAAAGAGTAGGTATAGTTAGTTCAAGTCATCTTTGCGCGTAGCTCTATGTGTGCGTGTGCTTGTAATTATAACACTTTGCGCGCACTAGTGACTTTTATTTAAAGAATTTATTGTCACGGTGACAAAAGTCACTAGTGCGCGCATAGCCTTAATTTGTGTAGCAGTGACGCGACCGCCGTCATTCGAAATTTCAAACAACACGTCTTCTTATTGGTCATTTTTCCACCGGTACAGTCGTTAAAGAAAATGTCTAGTTCTTCACGGATTTTTTTTATAGAGTCAGGTAAATATTTTCAATGTGCTAATTTCGATATTATTAATATTTATTATGATTAAATAATGTATACCTACCTACATTACTAACTTACTTTAAAAACTATATTATTTTTAAAGTGAACGTATTATGATTGTTTTAGACTCGTGAAACTATTGCCAAGGTGTTCGAATTTCTAAAAAAGGAAAACATAGTTATATTGCAGCTAGTATAAGTGATCCAATTTGCAGTGCAGGTCCAAATTAATATCGAAATTGAATGAATATTTAAACAGTGTGCGAAAGAGAACAGCAATGGCAGTGGGGGTATCAGAGAGAACAATAACAAATAATTATATTGGCTGAAGGAAAAAAAACTGACTTCAAATTTAAATCTCCGTATAGCGTATAAAGACCGCAAAACAGAAATGCATAGATGGTTGACAGAAAAAAACATTACTTATAATGCACATATAAAAAAAATTAAACTGTATGACTTGATAAAAAAAGAAGACAATATTTGTCATAAACTTGATGACCATACTTACTTCAGCCATATGACAAAAGTTCTTCGACTACCGCCGTATTATCCTGAACTAAACCCGATAGAAAATGTATGGGGAATTTTAAAAAATTATATTGCTCCGCATAATATCGAACAAAGTGTGACTGGAATAACGAAATTAATAAATGATCGTTTAAGTCAAATTAATGAAGAGATGTGGCGTAATACTTGTCAACACGTAAAAAAAGAAGAAGAATTTTTGATATGGAATCTGAAATAATAATTAAACTTGGTGAAAGCAGCGAATCCGAAAGTCATCATTTTATTCTTCTAGTAGCGATACAGATTAATAATTATGTTCAATAAACATGTATTAACAAATTATTATTTTTTTTAAATCCATATAGTTACTATTCCAAGTATTAAAGAAGGACAAGATAAAAAGTACCCAAAACCGGCGTGCGTGTATGCAACGACTAATGAATGTTGATGAAGCGTTTTCGCTTAGGTTTGTCAGGATCGTGTCATTTTCTTGTCTCTGCCTACCCCTCCGGGATACAGGCGTGAGTTTATGTATGTATGTATGTATACTATTCGTCACCGAGATATAATTTTTTATTTTAATTTTTTTTTTTTAAATTTTAATACCTCCTTCGTCAGGAGAATGTAGGCCGTAATGACTGAGCTGGAGTAAAAATGTCATATTATTATTTTTTATTTTCTTTTTTATCACTTTTTAAATTTGATTACATTGAATTATAGTTTGTTGTATTGTATATATTGTAGTATTAGTATTATATTATATTTATATATTGTATTATACATTTATGGATTATATTATTTGTATGTATGTATTATTTTTTTTTATTGTGCACCTACTCACTATACTTTCTTGCACATACCAAGGTTGGCTGGTAGAAAATGCATGAATTAGCATTAAGCCCGCCTTTTGTACACACTTTTTTTGTACAATAAAGAATTTTAAATAAATAAAATTAAAAAAAATAACTATTTATATTTTTCACTTCACTGTACCCCTTGTCACGCAACAAAGTCACTGTATATATACACGCGCAAAGATGAGTTGAACTTATTAGTGTACCTATATATGCGTGTGTGTGTGTCAAATACATAGTAATTTGTTTTAATGTTTTTTTTTATTGGTTTAATGTTTTTTATGCATAATTAAAAAAAAAACTAGCATTCTGCACTCCTTTATTAAAACTGTGTGCGTCATACACATCTGTTCGCGCAATTTTCGTAAAAAGCACTACAAAGTATTAATAAATCGTCAAGTCATTTTGGTCCTCTAATGGCACTTGAAAGAGGATGTTATAAAGTACGCCCGGGAAAAAACGGACTTCGATAACATCGACAAGTAATACGACGTAGGTTGTCTATAAAACAGTAAATTAAATAGGTGAGCATCATTAGAGATAACAGTACTCCTCAGATCTCGGTCAAATTAAAATGACCACATGACACGCACCACCTTTCGATAAAAAAATTGCGTGCGTACAAAGTACACATGACAGAAGTCAAACTTCGTTGGCAAACTAATTTAAAAATACAAAAAAACTAGTTGAAAAAAAAAAAACAAAAAGCCAACGTCGCGGTGTTCCCAGGCGGTCACCCATCCAAGTACTGAACGTCATGACGCTGCCGCGTTACCGGTCGCTCAAATTATACCCCTCATGCGCCTAAAGAAATTTCACTTTAAAAAAAAAAACGAGTGTGCTTTAAGACCACACGACTAAAGCATCACGAAATGTCAGTCTCTCTCTTTCGATCTTCACTAACTTATGTGTGTCTCTCCCTTTCTATCATCACTAGCTTATGTCTTCCCTCTCAACTTTCGTTCGCCTCATCCGATTACATTTTTCGTAACGCTCTCGTTATGCACTCACCAGCTTACTCCCCAAGTCAAGCATGTGTAAAGAAGTTTTACTTCAAAATATCGAGTGTAGATAGTGAGAGTAGTAATAAATATCGATATTTCTAAATAATAATTTCGATATATTATCGATATTTTATCAACAGTCCTGTTTCATTTGTACGCATGGTCATACCTAATTACCTACTTACTGTTTATACTGTACACACAGAGTACTTTATATTTATATAGGAAATAGAGGAGTCACTCAAGGGCAAAAAAGTAGAAATGCATCACTATGCGCTCGTGCGCCTATAGTTCGAGGGTGCCTTACACCCGAGCTAACTATTCTGCTTTACATCTCGATTGTGAGGTAAGTAGAAAAAACCGGCATATATTATAATTATATTGTTAATTGCTGCTTCAGCTTACATTTTCATTGAATCGGGAGTACAGCTTATATATCTTCATCACTTGAAGAACTCATGTTTTTTCCTAATTAGCACGTAATTATAAAAAAATCCCAAAAACAAACAGTAGGTATTTAAAGTAAAAGTTTTCTATTCCCGCCTTTTTTCATTAAAAAGAATCAAGTAAAGAACTTTTTAATTTTTTTTTTTCAATATCGAAATTGAGCTTCGCCGTTCGATATTTAAAATTGATGACTATTATACTCAGACGAAGAAAAGGCTGAATAGCAAAGCGACCTCTTTGGTCATTGGGCTGAATGCATGATGTCTATTGCCAGTTTGATGGTTAGATGTACGAGAACTTTTTGAAAGAAAGAAGTGTTAAGCTATTGCATAGCTTCTTTCGCGGGCCTTGAGCGCGGGGACAATTTCTAGAATTACAGTAACGAAAAAAACCTGACGCTCCCTACTCCGACGGGCACGGAGGTGCGGCTTGAAGGCCGTGCATAGTGATGTGTAACTCAGCTCAGAGCCGGTTCAAATATTCAGCTCACAGCAGCTTGAGCCATTGAGCTGTGACTCAGTTGCAAGGTAAACGGTTCACAGCTCACCAACAGCTCACTTAAAATTGACGTAATTACAGGACTAACAGGACTGAAATTCGTATTTAGGAAAATGAACACTATTTCAACGCTCATAAGTATTATATTCTGTTGCTCATTATACAGAGGCTAATCCGAGTCGAGTGAGCTGTGACTCATTCTTTCATCTTGCCAGCATAAAAATATTTCTGATTAAAAATTATGGCTTATTTCAAATAGAATTTTACAATCAGTTTAAATGAGAACTTCCAATCTGTTATTTTTTACTTTTTAGTACTTAGTTTTTTTTTTTGAAGTTGTTTCAATTTTTTTTAATTACTTTTTTCTTTAAAAAAATGAAATTCGTTGTGATAAATCACATATATTTATACAATAATAAACTATTATTGAGTACTAGTTTTATAGATTAATTATAAATAACTAGCTTTCGCCCGCGGCTCGGCTCGCGCGGTACAGGCGGTAGTCGGTACCTATGTTAATTAAAGTAGGTACTCTATATGTCTTTTTCCGTACAACTTCTTTATTTTTGACCGATAATATGTATAAAATTAGCATTCCCCTATAATTGTGTAAGAACTAAAAAATATCACTATAACAACTATTCAAAACGCTGCTTTATTTCACATTTATAATTTAGGTACATCATACCTACATGTCATTTGTTTGAACCAAAGAGCAACACGAACTCCGTATTGCTCTTTGGTTTGAACCGAGTCATAAATTAGCTGTAATGAGGATCAGTAAAGTTCTAGCAAATTCAATAGAACTAGTATCCACGTTATTCTCTATGACATTAGAATGATATTTCTTTTTAAATTATCCAAATCGGACCATTACTTACGAAGATATTAAGTTATAAACATTATGCCGTTCCTGCCGCTACGTCAGTGTACGCGGGATGCGTGTGACGTCACTCCGACGTTCCATGCCAGTTAGCCCTTAGCAGCAACAAGATGCGATGGTGTTTTCTTTTAAACTATGTGTCTTACAAAAAATTTGTAAGGACATAATTTGTAGCAAATTGCTTTGCCTACAAATATGTTCATATAACTTTGCCGAAATTTAAAAATTAAAGAAGTTATAAGCAAAAAAGTGAGAAAATTATTATAGAAATTTTCTTTATTGCTCTATAACTTTTTTTTTATACATTTCACAAAAAAATACCTCAGATCAATCTTGTAGATGGTTTTTTGAGGAAAATTTTTGTCTACAATTTTTTGAATTTCATTCATTTCAAACGCTGTTACAGCTCTCTAAAGTAGACCGGGTTCGTCAATGCTCATGAGAATCCGGTCAAAACGAAATGCTTAACTTAGTTTTATGATCCTATTTTTATTGTAAATATATTCTTAAATTTTTTTTGTTAAAATCCTGCCTACAACTTTACTTATTCATTGGCATAAGCTGTCTGTGGGGTAGGGTAGGCCTACTGGGAATGCCACGTTAAAAAAATATGATTTATGAGATATTTGATTACCTAAGTAGATACATTCGAAGAAGATTAAGAGAAGTCAACGCATTTTTGGAAAACATTAGTATTTCCGAAACTGGTTGAGACTCAAAAGTACTCTTCTACACATATGTATAATGAGGATCAATAAAGTTATAGCAAATTCAATAAAACTAGTATCCACGTTATTATCTATGTTCTATGATATAAGAAAGATATTTCTTTTTGAATTATCCAAATCGGACCATTACTTACGAAGATATTTAGTTATAAACATTATGCCGTTCCTGCCGCTACGTCAGTAATAATAATAATAAATAATAAACGTTTCACACTCAACGGCCCCCATTAGGATTTTCTCCTGTGTCGGGGGTCCGGAAACACACACAATACACAAACACAAACACCCAGACCATGACAAACATCTGTATGGCCAATACAAACTTTTGTCATGTGCGCGGATCGAATCCGCGACTGCTAGCGCAACAGCTAGTGCTGTGACCGCTGTGCTAACGCGTCGTCATGTAAGCGGGATGCGTGTGGCATTACTCCGACTCATAAAACTCACTCCGGATCATAAAACTAAGTTAAACATTTCGTTTTGACCGGATTCTCATTAGCATTGACAAAGCCGGTTAACTTTGGAGCGCTGTAACAGCGTTTTAAATGAATGAAATTCAAAAAATTGTAGAGAAAAATTTTCCTCAAAAAACCATCTACAATACTGGTCAGAGGTATTTTTTGTGAAATGTATAAAAAAAAGTTATAGAGCAAAAAAGAAAATCTTTATAGAAATTTTCTCACTTTTTTGCTTATGACTTCTTTAATTTTTAAATTTCGGCAAAAAGTTATATGAACATATTTGTAGGCAAAGCAATTTGCTACAAATTATGTCCTTACAAATTTTTTGTAGGACAGATAGTTTAAATGAAAACACCATCGCAGCTTGTCGCTGCTATGGGCTAACTGGCATGGACCGTCGGAGTGACGTCACAGCCTTCCGCGCCGGCCGGTCAGTAAACTCCGCTAGTAATTTGATCATAACTTCGTCAATTTTTGTCGTAGAACAAAAATTTTTGCACTGTATGTTAAGGATTTCTTGGTTCTATAAATCTGCATTCTCAACTAAAAACGTTACGGATCCTCATTGTAAATCTATAACAACAATTGAGCTGAACTGTGAGCCGGTTCGCAGCTCCGGCTCAAGCGTATGACTCATGAGCTGATCTGCAGCTCAAACAAATTCATTGAGTTACCCATGTCTAGTCGTGCATCGTCTAACGTCGTTTCAGTTCGGCAGTCTTCGACACGGCGTTGTGTGCGTGCGATTAGACGTCTAGGTCGGCGCGGCTAGGCGGTGCGCTTGACGTCTGAGCTTCGACGCGAGTTTGCCGGCATTTATCAATGAATGCGTGATGAAATAAAAAATATGACCTACATGAATGGGATAGCACCGGCGTTAGTACTATTATCTAGTTGAGCGTATTACTCATTGATGCAAATATGATATTGCCTATAATGTTACTATTTCCGGATAAAATTTGGCATTTAATTTTTTTAATAAAAGAAAAAAATTTGTTTTCTTATCGGTCACCACGCTCAAAAAGTGTAACTTGAATTAATATCAAAGAAAAAGAAATACTGCATAAATAAAATAAATAAATATTATAATTATTGCATAAGTTGATACAAAATGCTATGCAATAGCTTTACCGCGGCAGTCCCCGAGTGCCACACGTCTTTTTTTTTTTTAATTACTTACCGCCCTAGGGCTTTTCTAGCTACATTATTACCCTAGAGCGCTAATTAGTCACCTACAAGCCTCATTTGGAGGTTATAAGAACCTACTTACCGAACATGAGATAGATGTAAATATACATTAATACACTTCAATATTTGTATACTTACAACGTGCGCCGCCCGCGCGGACTGCGTAAAAGCGGCCAGCGGTAGTTGAACGCATGTACGTCGTGTAATTTTACAAAACAGCAGAAGTTGTCTTTTTTTACTTGACAAAAGTACAAGAAATGAGGCGATATTTCTATTTTTATTTTGCCACATATTGTAAAATGTAATAAGTTTTTAGTTAGTAACTGAAATAAATAAAAAAATCTCAAAATTGAAGTTAACTTTTTTTACTTTGCACCCGTCGTCGTATTGTAAGTAGTAAAATTAGAAATCGTATAGGTACGATTTTTGTACGCGAAAAGAGGTCCAGGTAAATAATTATTTCTCTTTATTTAGATAGTTTTATACAATTATCTTGAAGTCACATTAATAAACATAATCCGAGTTACAACTTGATATATTTATTTGATACTTTCTGGGATCCCATTAACAAAAGACAGCGGCGCCTCCTTCCCGAACCAGATCGTCGCGTTGTCGCCATTTCCCAATATGTATACACTGCCTTCATCCAGATCCTGAAACAACACTTTAAACCTAAGATTGCGCTTCAGATACAATTATTGTTTAGTAATTTAAAACTCTGTTCGTTCGATGTTGGACGGAGCTAATTCTATCGGAGCCCTTATCAGAATTTAATAGAGTAGATTTAAAATCAATTTTTTTAGGGTTCCGTAACTCAAAAGGAAAAAAACGAAACCCTTATAGGATCACTTTGTCGTCCGTCTGTCTGTCTGTCAGACCCTTTTTCTCAAAACGCGTGGAGGGAGCTATCAAGCTGAAATTCATATCAAATAGGTACTCAAGTACTGTCCCTTGAAGCTGTGAAAAAAAATCAAACTTCTAAGCCAAGGCAATCAAAAGATACAGCCGTTTATGCTGCAAATTTTCGACACTCGCAAGGGAATCAAAACTTGCAGGGTACTTCCCGTGAACTCAGAATCTTGAAACTTTTTACGAAGCAACGTCTTATAGCACAGATAAAGGAAAAATTGCGAAAAGTATAATTTTTTAGTTAAATCATACAATAAAAATATTTTTAATAATTTTAAATTTACTACCCCTTTTCTCATGAACGTAAAGGTATTTTTATTTATTTAATAGGTTACAGTTATTTACATTAATATAATAAAAATCGAAAATAATCACAAATGTTACGAAATTAAATGCAACAATTACTGCCAGGTAAACAGCACATATGTCTAACACTAAAGACATAAATATTAAAACTATACAATTAGCAAACTTAAGCAAAGTTAAAACAATCAGAAGCAGAAACGAAAATATCTTGAGTTTTGACGGTAGTTGACAAAAAGAGGATTACGGAAACGTTATCAATGACCGGACATGTGTTTTAACACATTTTTACGATAAGAATAGAATTTTGTATAATCACTAGCTGTGCCCCGCCGTAGTCGTAGTCGTGGTGGTAATAGCAGTGGTAGTGGTGGAAGTAGTGGTAGGTACTGGTGGTCAGTACTGGTGGTACTGGAACTACTGGTAGTGACGGTGATGGTAGTGGTAGTGATGGTAGTGGTAGTAGTGCACAGCTAGTGTATCTCTATAAATTAAACACAGCTCACAGCTTGCTTGATGCTCTGCACTTCCTCTATTCTCAAACCGTTGTCGAAGTCCGCGGTCACTTCGTACAGTCGCTTGTCCGAGTCCACGTCGACTTCTGAAAGAGTCATAAACGCTTATTGTTACTTATTATACACTGTGAGAACTAATGTGTTTGTTACAGTTTATACAGTATATAGCGTATTGTAGGATTCAGCGTCGCGGCCTAGTTTAATTTGCGACCTCAAAAATTAAGCTAAAAATGTAAAAGCAGCGTATGTTTGAAATGTGTTAGTAAACAATCGTTTATTTCCGGTAAAATTTTTCGTCCGACCATTTTTTTCATTCTCTATTATGTCAAAATCGATATGTTTTTCACATCCCTAGTACTGCATCCCCAGTAGCCCCTCCCAGATTGCCGCCCCGGGTCATGGCCCTTTCGGCCCCGGGGTAAATACACCCGTGGTTTGTTTTCAAACAAAGAAATGCGACTTCAACATACATCGACAAGTAATCAAATGAGAATATCCTCAACGTAGGTAGTAGCATAGCAGTAAAATAGTTGGTTAAATAATTATGCATTATTAAAGATAGGTCAAATAATCGTCAGATATCCTATAAATTTAAATGCAACCTCACGAAGTCATGACAGAAAAACAAAAAAAAAACTAATACAAATAAATTGGCCAAGTGCGAGTCGGACTCGCGCACGAAGGGTTCCGTACCATTGACTAGGTACATTGATTGTAATAACGGGCAAAAAGCGGCTAAAAATCACTTTTATTGTATGAGAGCAAAAATAGGCAAAAATTACGTTTTTTGTATGGGAGTCCCCCTTAAATATTTATTTTATTTTAATTTTATTATTTATTATTAAAGTAAAAATACAACTGAGTATTTTGTGAATATTTCAAGTGCCTACCTGTTGCCATTATTAATATCGAGCAAAAAAGGGCAAGAAAATCGCGTTTGTTGTATGGGAGCCCCCCTTAAATATTTATTTTATTTTGTTTTTCGTATTTGTTGTTATAGCGGCAACAGAAATACATAATTTGTGAAAATTTCAACTCTCTAGCTATAGCCGTTCTTGAGATACAGCCTGGTGACAGACGGACGGACGGACGGACAGCGAAGTCTTAGTAATAGGGTCCCGTTTTTACCCTTTGGGTACGGAACCCTAAAAAACCTAATTTATAAAAAAACGAATTTAAAATACAAAAAAAAAACTATTTGAAAAAAAAAAACGATTTTAAAATACAAAACAAGTAAAATAGACGGCACCCCGATTGCTTAGAACGGAATAAAATCATATCAAAAATTTCAATTCGGCTGGACATAGATCCATAGCTTAATGGCTAGAGCACCGGTCACGGTATGTCGGGAGTGCGGGTTCGAATCCCGCCGGATCGAAAATTTTGATATGATAATAAAAAATATTTTCGAATGTCCTCATGTGGGAAACACAAAAATAAAAATAATACGAACAAAACAGTACCAAGTTGAAAAAAAATAAAAAGGCGGTCACCCATCCAAGTACTGAACGTCATGACGCTGCTGCGTTACCGGTCGCTCAAATTTTACCCCTCATGCGTCTAAAGAAGTTTCAGGTCAAAAATAATTTTGACAAAGTTTGAGAGCCTTTCGTGAAAAAAAAGTAAAAAGACCTAAGCGGGCAAGTATTTCAAAAATGCGCGCAGTTATTGCAGGTTACAGAATGTCGTATTGTTATTAGAGGCGCCTGACAGTCGTACTATTGGGCGCTCCAGGATTATCCATTCTTTCTGGGACACCCTGTATGAAAAAAACACAGTAAAGATAACCTCCTGCTTTTTTATAGTCGGTTAAACAGGTGTGTGTCAGCTTCGACAGGCGTGGAGCTTAGTTCTTAAGAAAAATAAATATTTTTCATTTTACTTTGATCGCGTTCGATAAGCGACTAGCGCTTTGGTGCAGTTTGTGGTGACTCTGCTTTTTGCTCCGGGGTTGTGGGTTCGATTCCCACCTCAAGTCTGGGTGTAATACTCGTATATATCTATTTATTTTATATATGTACTATTTGTATGTATATACGCTATAGCAGTCGGCTGCTACCTGTAACACAAGCATTAAATTGCATACATTAGGAACAGACGACCGTGTGTGTACAATATGTTATATGATATTTATTTATTTATTATCATTTATACGTAAGACATCCGCCAACCCGCAGAGCAGCGTGGTGGATTAAGCTCCGATCCTTCTGCTACGTGGAAAAAGAGGCGTATGCCCAGCAGTGGGATGTTACGGGCTGAAACGATACGCAAGACAGGACCGCGTCTGGCGGGTCACTTGCTGTGCAATAAATCGCACAATGGGCCAGTTTCACCGGACTTTGATTAAACTATCTGACGGATAAACGTAACTAACAGATAAGTACAGTCAGTCAGTCAGTCAGTCAGTCAGTCAGCCAGTCAGTCAGTCAGTCAGTCAGTCAGTTCAGCCTGTTGCAGTCCACTGCTGGACATAGGCCTCCCCAAACTCGCGCCAGACATCCCGGTTTTCCGCAATCCTCATCCAGCCTACACCAGCAATCTTACGTAGATCGTATTAAATAGGATAAGTACGCGTTAGTTAAATATAAACTTACGAGTTGACCTGACGACGCGCGAGTGCGACGCGCCGACGTCGCGCCAAGTGCTGAAGTACTGCTTGAAGATAGCGGGTTCGGTTCCTTGCGGGATCTTCGCTACATGGACCTTAGAAATAAAAAATTGTAGGTACAAATGGTAAAAAATGTCCAAAAATATAAATGAAATATATTTTTACACACTTAAAAAAAACAAGTTCTCAAATTAATTAGTGTACGTGCAGGAATTTTGAACAATTAAGGTATTTCGAGGAAGTTAAAACAAAAGAATTGATGACATTGCTGTTAGCAGATTTGATCATATTTTAAAGTGTCTCATAAAACATCGAATATACGCATACACATACAATAAATCAATTACATTTATAGTACCTGGGCAACCGAGCTTAGCTCGGTATTTTTAGTACATAAATATAACTAGCCCGTTGGCGCAGTTTGTAGTGATCCTGCTTTCTGTTCCGGGGGTTGTGGCTTCGATTCCCACTTCGAGTCTGGGTGTTATATACATATTTATTTATATATGTATTATTTATAAGTATGTTTATCGAAAAAAAAATATATATACCTATATATGTAGCTGTGCTGTGTGGTTACGGCACTAAAGAATGTAGCCACCCCCTCTCTTCCCGTGGGTGTCGTAAGAGGCGACTAAGGGATAACACAGTTCCACTACCACCATGGAACTTAAGAGCCATTTCACAATTTTTGCCTCTGCAAGTTTAGGTAAATATGGTCGAAGCGTACGAGCCGCGCGGTCTAGTGCTATTGTTTGTCGCACTACACAACCAAAAAAAATCTTGATCTTTTTTTAATGTATATTAAAAATTAATAACTATGTTGTAAAATGTTTTTTACATAATTAATTTGTTAAAAATTTCATGTATGTTATATAACAACAAACAATACATTGAAAATAAAAATCAATTTTATGAAACATTTTTTTTTTAAATTGATTTAGTGTTTTGAGTTTACTAATGAATCGAATATTTACGATATAAATAAAATAGCCTTTTAGTATGCTCAATAAAAACTTTGGATGCAAGTAGACCATCAAATTTTGCCGGCTTTAATTTTTTTATAAACTCAATGACACCGACAAACAGATTTATTAACAAATAACAAAACAAACAGATTTAAATGCCTATTTGTATTGATAATGTGACAAAAAAGATTTTAAATAATAATATTTGCATATTTTTTATTTTTATGAAAGTATCAAATGCGGTGTATCCACTATAACAACAGTCGCTTTGCGCCAGTGTGACCGTTTGCAGTAGATTGACTACTGAAACAGTAGATTTTCGTTGTAAAATTGGTAGTGCAGTAGATTTTCAGTATTTTTTGAAAAAGTAGCGGATTTCAGTAGAATATCCTGGATATATTTTAAACTTTAGCAAATATTTTTCTCAAGTTATTGCCAGCATGAAGCGTAAATTTGAGCAAAATTATCGGGCTGAGTGGGAACAGAATTTGTTATTTTCGTCGTGGTTGTGTAAAGATAAAAACAGCAACAATCATGCTTATTGCAAAGCTTGTGGTATTAAAATTTTAAGCACATTGGTGTCAATTAAAGAGCATAGTGCAAGTACTAAACATGAAAACAAAATGAAGCATTACAGTGGCTGATCGAAGGTATGTGTATCCTACTAATATTATAAACGCGAAAGTTTGCATAGATGTTTGTTCCTCTTTCACGCAAAAACTACTAGCTATTCTGGTGTACTCTGCAAAAACTGTGGAGTTTACATGTTTATAATGTATGAGAGAAATGTTTATCTTAATTAATCTTACAAAAAATCCGCGACAGCATATATCTATCTTTTATGAGTAAGTCATTATCGCCAAAACAGTGAACCATAAATACAATAAAAATTGATAATACATTTTTCTAATGCACATTTGGTAGTAACAAATTGATTTTTATAAATACATACAAAATAAATACTTTTATTAAACTTCGTCTTGAACACTATATCATTTAGACTATAAGTCTGTAATTAATATTTAAATAGTTACGACGATTTTATTAATCGAGTGCGCATTACTATGGCGAGGGGCGACGTGGAGAACGAAGTCACTCATCGCCAAGTATGCGACCCGAACCGACCGTTTTGCGAATAGAATAATAATTATAACTACGGAAGCGTGATTTTAATTTTCAATTAGCAAATAAGAATAGTATTTTGGATATTAATTAGTATGTAGCTATAATTTTACCGCCGAAGAAACAAAGATTTCATTTCATGAAACATTTCTTCATCGACACATCTTTGTGGATCTAAACAAAAGATAAGAAAATTTTCCACTAACGGTCTCGACACTTGCTGACGGTCACCTTTACCTTTTGTTTATAGATACATATGGTGTAAAAATTTTGGTTTCTATAAAATTAAATTTAAAACTCTTGAGCAAAACCGAAACATGACAATGATGACTAATTAATTTGTACTAAATTAATTAGTCATCCTTGTCATGTGTATATTGTTATTGTCATGTGTTATAACGTGTGTATCTAATAATTTATTAATTAAACCTGATTATAATAACTTGTGTATCATTTATGTCTCATCAAAAATTATCAATTTAAGTTAATTTAAATAACAAACTACGTCAGTAGAATTTCAGTAGTTTTTTCCAAAACGTTAGTAGATTTCAGTAGAAAAGTAAGTTAAATCTAGTCAACATCAGTAGTTTAGCGGTTTTTGAAAACGGTCACACTGCTTTGCGCGTGCGAGCGAAGCAGACAGTTGCGCGAAATTTGGCGTGGACCTTACCTCTAAGAGCGCTGGCGCTCGACTGATTTACCGGGTTTGATGCGTAGTATTTTATACTATCTTTTGATTTTTAATACAAAAGGTATTAAAAATAATTAAATATTTAAATTATTTTTTTTATGTTCCTAAATGATGTAAGTTTACTTTGGTATAGATAGTTCGTTAAAATTTCTTAGTTTTCTAAGAAAAATATCGCATTTAAAATTGTACTTATTTGTAAAAATTGTCCTTAGACTTTATTTTTTTACTAACTAACATTATTAATAATTAATATTCTAGTAAGAAACGTATTAACGACATTATATGTCCGATCCTTTATGTATTTTTTTCAGTCAAATTTATTAATATTAATGATAGATATAGGAGTCTGAAATTTACTCTGCGATGATTTTTCAGTAAACTAATTGTGGGAGATTAATCACCACAAAGTAAATAAATAATATTTTGTAAATGTGTTAAGAAAAGTATCAAAACGAAAGATTGGTCTGTTTTTTACACGTATTCAACAATATCAGAATATTACCTAGGATGGTAAATTAGGCGACTAAAATCTTACATATTCGCGCGAAAACGTGAAATGGCTCTTAAAAAGCCGAAGGATGGCGGGATAACCATCCATGCTGGCTTTGAAATACACAGGCCAAAGATGGGCAGCAGCGTCTTTGGTGCGACAAAGCCAGCCCTGCGGTCACCAACCCGCCTGCCCAGCGTGGTGACTATGGGCAACACACATGAGTTCGCGTCATAATGTCGGGCGCGAACTTGTGGAGGCCTATGTCCAGCAGTGGACTGTAATAGGCTGTAGTGGTAGTGGATATATGTAGCTATACCAGTCGGCTGTTACCTATAACACAAGCATTAAGTTGCTTACTTTAGGAACCAGACGACCGTGTGTGTATTGTGTATATGTATATAAATAAAAAAAAATAAAAAAAATAAACTCGTTATTTAAATAAAAAATCACGAGTGTAAATAGAAAAAAATAATGAAAACAAAAAAAAACGATCTATAAGACGTGAGGATTTGAACCCGGGTCTACTCGATGTGACACCGGCCGTCTTCCTACCTGAGCTATTACAACTATATAAACAATGGCGAAATTTACCTTCGTATTCTTAGTTATTTTTTCATTGCCTAAAAAGAGTTTTCTAAAATTGAATCCTAGCTAGATCAATTTTTCGCCCCCGAAATCCCCTGCATACTAAATTTCACGAAAATCGTTGGAGCCGATTCCGAGATTCAGAAAATATATATAATATATACAAGAATTGCTCGTTTAATACTAATAGTATAAGATACTACTAGCGGACCCGGCAGACGTTGTCCTGCCCGAAAAACAGCTACCAAATTTGATTGCTTACATACCGATAGTAGCGCCACCTACCGGGTCCAATTGAGATAAAAACTACACTATCTCCCGAGTTGGACCAAATTGTAGATGTATACAAAATTTGATACAAATTGGTTCAGTAGTTTCGGAGTTTATCGCTAACATACACCGTGACACGAAGTTTTTATATATTTAGACTAGCTTCTGCGCGCGACTTCGTCGGCGTGGACTCCGCTCCTATTGGTCTTAGCGTGATGATATATAGCCTATAGCCTTCCTCGATAAATGGGCTATCTAACACTGAAAGAATTTTTCAAATCGGACCAGTAGATCCTGAGATTAGCGCGTTCAAACAAACAAACAAACAATTAAACAAACAAACAAACAAACTCTTCAGCTTTATTATATTAGTATAGATGTAAAAATCGTAAATAAGCGTAATGCTTCAACAGTTAGGTGTAACTCTATAATTACTATATCTGTGTGAATTTTTAATTGTGTTTGTAATTTTTTAATTTGTCTAAACTAACTGTGTACCTATTATTTTAACTGTAAATTCACCATTAAAAATAGATAAATAAATTACTCGTCAGATGTCGCTGAATTTAAATGGGACACGACGAGCAACATCATTCGAATGTGAACAAGTATCCTCACAATCTGCACACCCGGTGGTAATAAAAAAAAATACAGTTCAATTGAGAACGTTCTCCTTTTTTGAAGTCGGTTAAAATAAATCGGCCAAGTGCGAGTCGGACTCGCGCACGAAGGGTTCCGTACCATTGACTAAACTAAATATAAGTAAATTTTCTGTAAAATATTTATTTAATTGTGACGCTATCTATGCCGCTATTAGAAAACTATTATTAGTCTATCGACGAAGTTTTCCTAATTTCTGATAGATAGCGTTGGAGACTAATAAAAACAAAAATAATTATTAAATATTTATTTTATTTTGTTTTTAGTGTTTGTTGTTATAGCGGCAACAGAAATACATAATTTGTGAAAATTTCAACTGTCTAGCTATCGCCGTTCTTGAGATACAGCCTGGTGACAGACGGACGGACGTACGGACAGCGAAGTCTTAGTAATAGGGTCCCGTTTTTACCCTTTGGATACGGAACCCCAAAAAGAAGTCTACAACGAGTGCTTTTCTTAGCGGGAATCAAACCCGCGACGCTGGCTCGCGTCAAACAATCGAGAAACACTCACCCAGGACGGATAGTTCTTGGCCCTCAAATATTGTTCAGCCTTCGCCATAGCTTCGGTCTTCTCCTGTAATTAATAAAACTATGTTAACAGAGGAAAGAGATCAGCGAAGTTTATTCCGATGGCCCTGCTTTCTGCTCCGCGGGTTGCGGGTTCGATTCCCGCCTGAGTCTGGGTGTAATATTTGTATTTATATATTTAAATGTATATTTATAAAAAAAATAGATATAACAGTCGGCTGTTACCTATAAGACAAGCATTAAGTTGTTACCATAGGAACAGACGACCGCGTGTGTATGTTATATGATATTTATTTATTTATAAAGCAATGTATTTGATACGAGATGTGGTCGCCCGGGGTCCGCGAGGTTCAGACTGTCGGGGTTTCTCCGAACACGGCGAAGCACTTGCCCATAGGGACACGGTATCGAATACAAAGTATCGATACTGTACTCATGAGTAGTATCGAAAAAAAAGTATCGTACTCATAAAAGTATCGAAACAAAAGTATCGATACTTCTAGGTATCGAGTACAAAAGTACTCAATAGAAAGGTCGCTTCAAATTTCGTACAAATACTGAACGACTGTTTCCAAATATGTCAGTCGACCAAAAAAAAAAATGCGTTTGCTCGCAAACGAAAAAAAAACAGACTTCAATTACATTGACAAGTAATACAACGTAATAAGACGAAAAAATAGTCAAGTAAATACGCGCTAAGATTACTCAAAAATTTTCATTATTTAACGTTGTGTCCATTTTTTAACCGACTTCCAAAAAAGGAGGAGGTTCTCAATTCGACTGTTTTTTTTTTTGTTTTTTTTTTTATGTATGTTAGCTCAGAACTTTTGACTGGGTGGACCGATTTCGATCAATTTTGTTTTAATTTAAAGGTGTTGCGTGTCATGTGGTCCCATTTTTTTAAAATTAAGATCTGACAAGTACTTTTAGAGTTATATCTAACTAGCCGACCCGTGCCCACTTCGTTGCGCATTATTTATTTTTAATAATTACTTCTAACTACGATATCTCAAAATCTATTCATCTGATTGATTTAGTGTAAAGAGCAATTTTAATCTGCATTAAATGATTAAGCTAACTAACATATTCATTTGGATAATGATTAATACCAAAGTAATGAAAATAGCTTTGAAAATAACGTAATGTTTTTAATTAAAAATTTTAACATAAAAGTGGTTATTGTAAGTCAATCGTAAGAGATAGAGATATGCTATCGCGGACTTTTTTGTAGCATTTTTATAGATTTTGAATTCTCTAGTACATTACTTAACTGTATCTTTGCTAGTTTACGCGGCGTCCGCGTGGAAAGTTCCCAGTTGGCGAGATTTTTTGCGACCTCTTCAACATTTATCGCCGTATTTCAGCTAATTTAGATAAAAGCATAATAAATTATATACCTAAACCTTCCTCAAGAATCACTCTTTCTATTGTTGAAAACCGTATAAAAATCCGTTCAGTAGTTTTCGAGCTTATCGCGTTCAGACAGACAGACAGGAGGACAGAAAGACGCGGTCGGGGGACTTATTTTTATAATAAGTATAAGTATATCTAATAATGCGTATTTACTTGACTACTTTTTCGTCGACCTACGTTGTATTATACCGCATAACTTTTTACTCAGTGTACCGATTTTGATGATTCTTACTTTAATCGAAAGCTAATACTTGTCATGTAGTTTTCGTAAAATTAGATTGAGATTTGATTACAACTTTTTGAGTAATCTTTAATAGCGCGTATTTACTTGACTATTTTTTCGTCTTATTACGTTGTATTACTTGTCGATGTAATTGAAGTCGACTTTTTTTCGTTTGCAAGCAAACACAATTATTATAAGTATTTTTAACGGTTCACAGGAAAGTGGACATAAGGTGCCAATCAAACCACCAATATGTGAGAAAGCTGTACAACACATATTTATTTTTATTATGATTATGAGGTATAGAACAACGTTGGTCAACGAAGAAGTAGTCAACTGTCAAGTAAATACGCATTCAATTAAATCTCAATTAAATTTAAATGGGACCACATGACACGCAACACCTTTCAATTAAAACAAAATTAATCGAAATCGGTCCACCCAGTCAAAAGTTCTGAGCTAACATACATTAAAAAAATACAGTCTAATTGAGAACCTCCTCTTTTTTTGGAAGTCGGTTAAAAAGGTCGTCGCTTCAAATTATCGTACAAATACTGAATAAATGTTTTCAAAATTTCAGGAAAAAGTGTAATAGTACTCATGTAAATCTTTCGATACGATACCTGCCAAAAAGTACTCATTGAGTAAAAGTATCGAATGCAAAGTATCGAGTACTAAAGTATCGGTATCGAGAGGAAATGTACTCGATACCACAAAGTATCGATACTTTTTTCGTGTCCCTACTTGCCCAATACCTAGCAAGTTTAACTCAACTCAAAGCGGCTTGGGCAAACGCCAAGTATCAAAGATGTACAAAATTGCTTACAAAATAGCACGAACTTTTAAACTTTTTATATTTTATTATTTAACAGAAAGAATAATAAAATATAATAATATGGACAACTACATTTTCAGTTCACTCTAACCTCAAAAGACGCCACAGAACAATATTGAATTAGTTGCACATATCTATTATATTAAATAGTAAAATCAAATTTTATCAAATCAATTTTTTTCCTACGTTAGCGTACATACTTTTCAACCCAACTGTTATGTTACACAGATGAAATATTATAGACATATGACATTGGCATGAAATACTAACAAAAATCAATTCTAACAAAATTTCACTTTTATAATATAGGGAGCATAATTGTTTCACAAATATTACACTCGAATTCGGCGCGGGAATCGAACTCACACCGCTAAGCGGATAGAACTATTGACAACTGCACGGATGAACCAGTCAAGTGCATTAGAGTTAGTCTTATGGTATAGGCTATATTACATCACGTAATGACGTAAACGTTATCATACCTTCTGCGTGGCTTGCTTCCCGACCCACACGTAGATGCTTCCGCTGACAGTGTCCAAGATGTAGGTTTCCTGTATAAAGTGATGCAGTCGAGGTTATTTATGACATAGGAACTAGCTTGTTTATACAACTTGGTCGGCAAACAAGCGTACGCTTAGAGATGCCTGCAACATGCTTATAGATGATACCCCCCCCCCGAACTCTGGTCACCTCACTCACCACAGGAACACAACTTTGCTAGCAGTATTATTTGAAGTTTACGCGATACACTTTGTAATGGTTTACAAATTTCACTGAAAAAAAGTGTGTGTGTGTGTGTGTGTCAGCTCCTACGCACGACTGGAGTTTACTCCTTCAGATCGACTGTCTAAATAGGCACAAAAAAGGCTTGCTAGTGTAAGAAAAAGATTAATACCATATCTAATGGTAAATAAACGAATCAAATAACGCCATCTATCGAGATGACGTTGCGAGAAACGTTACGAGGTCATTCATTCAGTAGATTTTACTCTTCACATTTTCTTCATACCATATATGAAAATCGATTTGTAAGGGCACTGCCTCTAGTTTTGCGGGCAGCGGGGCGGGAGCGGCCGGATCTAATGCGTACAATCAAATGGACCGACCCTCGAAAACAGCGGCGGGCCAGCGGCGCGGTGGCGGGCAACGAGCGTCGAGCGGTGACTCCAGTCAAGCGGTGACCGCCCGCGCGTCAGCATTGCAGTGTCGTTGTGTGAGCGCAACGGCAATACGTTTATACGCGAGCGACAAAGACAAAAGATGAGTTGCGGTGTACGAAGTTCTTCGTCGTAAGCGACCGGACTAGCTAGCCACGCGAGCTGCCGCTTGTTTCGAGAACGGGCCGTCGTTGCACGCACCGCTGCCGCCCCGCTGGCCGCAAAACTAGAGGCAGCGCCATAAGAGGTAAACTCCAAAAACCAAATTAAATTTTCCAATTTTTGCGCCATTTTCTTATTTTTTATTATTTTATAAGAACATTCTACAAACAATCGGTCCAGACGTTTCAGAGTTTCGCGTTAAGCAATAAGTGGTAGGAAGATAATAGAGAGACATATATAATTAATCTATAAAAATAAATAAAATTGTAGTGTCTATTTGTAATATTAAAATAACCACTTTTTACTAAATGCATATGGACGTATACACGTTACATATACCCACTATCCACTACAGCCTATCGCAGTCCACTGTTGGACATAGGCCTCCACAAGTTCGCACCCGACATTATGACGCGAACTCGTGTGTGTTGCCCACAGTCCCCACGCTGGGCAGTCGTGTTGGTGACCGCAGGGCTGGCTTTGTCGCACCGAAGACGCTGCTGCCCGTCTTCAGCCTGTGTATTTCAAAGCCAGCATGGATGGTTATCCCGCCATCCGTCGGCTTTTTAAATTCCAAGGTGGTAGTGAAACTATGTTATCCCTTAGTCGTCTCTTACGACACCCACGGGAAGAGAGGGGGTGGCTACATTCTTTAGTGCCGTAACCACACAGCACATACACTACCAAAATAACATTTTTTACAATTTTTATCTGTCTGTCTGTCAGTTTGTTCCGGCTAATCTCTTACATGGCTGGACCCTTTTTTGCTGGGATTGTCACTGGCAGATATCTCATGTAATAAGGAGTAACTTAAGCTACTTTTATTTTAAAAATTAATTTATTTTATAACTCTGCGAACTGAAAAATAACTTTTTTTGTTAAGTTCCATTCGCACGAAGACGCGGGCACAGCTAGTAAACAATAAGATATGAACGTTTATCAAAACTTCTTTAATACTTAACCAAATCATTTAAACGGCTCACCTGCTGGCCAGCGGTTACAGTAGCCTACAGTCGTCTGCAACACCAGAAGCATCACAAGCGCGTTGCCGACCCTATCCCCAGATCCCCCCAGGAGCTCTGGTCACCTTACTCACCAACAGGAACACAATACTGCTTGAAAGCAGTATTATTTATCTGTGGTCTTCTGTAAGGTCGAGGTACTACCCCAGTCGGGCTGCTCCATATTTTGAGTAGGATATATCCCGCTGTGCCCTGCCTCAGTTGAACTTTATCTGAAACCAATGAGACAGGCCGTAATAGTGCACGCTGTAGCCGGAAGTACCTGCGGCTTGAGCTGTTCCTGCCGGTAGGGCGCCGCCAGCGGAGTGACCTTCAGCTTTCCAGAACTGTCCGACACTTCGGACAGGACCACTGAGCTCTCCTCGTTTCTCTCGAACGTCTGCAATATTTCAAGATGGACATTTTTGAATTTCGCTCTGTTGTAGTGGTGCGTGTCCCGTGTACGTGCTGACACACCGGCGATTGCGGGTTCGATTCCCGCCCGGGACAGATATTTGTATTTGTACAAATATTTCTTTCCAGCCTGGATGTCTGTCCTTGTAAAGCTTTGTTTGTTAATTTAAATGCGGTAAAGTAAGAGTCGTCAGTATGAGACCGACAGACGACAGAGACCTGGTCGTCTCCGCCGGCGCTGTCTTCAGGCACCAGATCCCTGCTGCCGGAGCCGAGGCTGCTGAAGAACTTCTGGACGTCCGCGTCGCTGGAGTACTGGTCTGCAACACGACAAGATAATATAGGTATTGTTTCAAAATACTCCTATTAATTTGTATCGGTTAAAGGTTAGATTTTTAAATCCAGGTTCATTTGGAGCAAATACGAGGAACTGTCGGTGGCTAAGAATCGCCATAATGTGGATATAATGGCCAACAACGAGAGCAGACTCACAGTTGAAGAAGACCTTGCTCCGCGTGTACCGGGGTCTCGCTTGTATTACGTACGGGATAGGGTTCTATCTATACTCTATACTAATATATAAAGCTGAAGAGTTTGTTTGTTTGTTTGTTTGTTTGTTTGAACGCGGTAATCTCTGGAACTACTGGGCCGATTTGAAAAATTCTTTCAGTGTTAGATAGCCCATTTATCGAGGAAGGCTATAGGCTATGTGTCATCACGCTAAGATCAATAGGAGCGGAGTCCACGCCGACGAAGTCGCGCGCAAAAGCTAGTATTAAATAATTGTGTTTGCTTGCAAATCACACCACCATTGACACCGCGTTGGCGCAGCGGTCACAGCACTGGATTGCGATTGGCTGTTGCGCGGGCGGTTGCGGGTTCGATCCCCGCACACGACAGCATTAAATTTTGTATTGACCATACAGATGTTTGCCGTGGTCTGGGTGTTTGTGCAGTCCTTGTGGGTCTCCCCACCGTGCCTCGGAGAGCACGTTAAGCCGTCGGTCCCGGTTGTTATCATGTACACCTGATAGCGATCGATACTCATAGTAGCGAATATATCCGCCAACCCGCATTAGAGCAGCGTGGCGGATAAAGGCTCCGATCCTTCTCCTACATGGGGAAGAGGCCTATGCCCAACTGTGGGATATTACAGGCTGAATCGTGATCGTGATCGTGATCGCCCGCAAATGAAAAAAAAAACTATGTACTTCAATTACCTACATCAATTTTCATAAAAAGGGGTACAAAGTTTTTGCTTCACGCATGTTAATACGTGAATCAAAAACTTTGTATATAGATATAAACTTGCTCCGAATATACTTTAGGTATATTACATACCTATTCATTTCTTTTTAATAAAGATTTTAATTTTATGTTGAGACAATAACAAAATTGTTTGTGGGATTTTATTATAGAATAAAAATAGTACGCTACAAAAGAAGCATTGCTAACGCGTTGCCGACCCCTTCCCCAATTCCCCCCAGGTGTAGTTAACAGTTTGACACGATAATTGTGTTTGCTCGCAAACGAAAAAAAAACCGACTTCAATTACATCGACAAGTAATACAACGTAGGTAGATAAAGATATAGTCAAGTAAATACGCGCTATCAAAGATTACTCAAAAATTTGTAATCAGATGTCGATGAAATTTAAACGTGACAACATGGTTAGCATCATCTTTCGATTAAATTAAAAGTCATCAAAATCGGTATACACAGTAAAAAGTTATGCGTTACTAGCTTCTGCGCGCGACTTCGTCGGCGTGGACTCCGCTCCTATTGGTCTTAGCGTGATGATACATAGCCTATAGCCTTCCTCGATAAATGGGCTATCTAACACTGAAAGAATTTTTCAAATCGGCCCAGTAGAACCAGAGATTACCACGTTCAAACAAACAAACAAACAAACAATCAAACAAACAAACAAACTCTTTAGCTTTATATATTAGTATAGATAAAACAACGTAGGTCGACTAAAATATAGTCAAGTAAAAACTGTATATAGGTACTCGATTAGATATCTCTATTGGGTATAACTCTCAAAGTACTTGTTAGATCTCAAATAAATTTAAATGGGAGTATGGGACCAAATGACACGCACCACCTTTCGATCGAAATCGGTCCACCCAGTCAAAAGTTCTGAAGTAACTACATATAAAATAAACTAAATTTTTTTTTAATGATAAACGGTTTTATTGGAATAAAAATGATGTATTTAGGTCATGGACTAAAAGCTAAAAAATAATTCGGTACGTAAGTCCTAGCTACCAGATCGCACCAATCTTCTCATCAATCTGGGGTATTGATCAGACAAATATAAAATCGTTGGGCACGTGAAATTTCTATCATAATGTTTACTCTGGATTCGCTATACGCCTCACTAACTACGACCTAAATACATCATTTTTATTGCAATAAAACCGTTTAACGTAAAAAAAAATTTAGTTTATTTTATTTTCAAGTTTTTAGTTTCGTTGAGTAGGTTTTAGATTAGTAATAAATATACCTACACAGTCTAATACACTGTATTCTACCAATCAAACCCTTTCATTTGATTCCCATATTGAGGTATTTGTGTAAAATATGTAATCCACCATTTTGTGGCGGCAGCCATCTTGGATTTTTCATAGTGAGCTGTATTCTACCAACCAAGCCCTTGTTGTGAAGTTATATGTGATCCGCCATTTTGTATTGGCGGCCATATTGGATTTACAACCATAAGAAATATATTATGTTGTATTTTCATCAAGATTAAGAGTGTGTACCAAATATCAGATCAATCAGTCATCAGGAAGGGGGTAAAATTCCAATTACTAAATTTGACCCAAACACATAAATAAATAAACAAACAAATAAATAAATACCGAGCTGGTCAAGCTAAATAAAACCGTTTAAAAATACAATCGAATTAAGAACCCCCTCCTTTTTGGAAGTCGGTTAAAAAATAAAGAACCAACAAGCTGATTGACCAAACCTTCCTAAGCAACCACACTGTCTATTGCTATAGGCCACAACAAATAAGTGATGAACCAAGAACAACTAAGTGATGCACAAGAGTGTCCCGCAATGTTACTCACCAATAATGTCCACCTTCCCTCTCCCGTTGTGGTCCTGGTCCCTGATCTGATTGGCGATCGATATCGCTTTCAACTTCTCAACATTCCTGGCCTTCTCCCCGACGAACACGAGGATATCATTGTTGATGTCCAGAATGAAACAGTCTCCCTTGTTCATTGATGATATCAGCGGGTCCACCTGGTAGGGGATGGAACAGTTAATAAATAAACAGAAAAAATATCGACTTCAATGTACATCGACAAGTAAAGATAATGTACCTTTGGGGGTGCGAGGAACAAGGTGTGAAGTCCCTCATTTGTCATCCCAAAGGGAGGATCCTCCAACCAGACGGGTGTTGTGTCTGGTAGGGCTACTGCCCCAACGGTTGTTGTCGGGTTCTTATAATATATATACTCAATCGCACAGGAAACTTCGATAGCGTGATCTAGAATCGTCAGTTCGTATGTGGCTGGATAGATGTCGCCACATACCTACATCGACAAGTAATACAACGTAGTGGAAAACAATACTCAATGAAATACGAATTATTAAGTGTAACTCAAGAAGTTGTTATCAGATCTCCATCAAATTTAAATGGGACCATGCGTCAACCTGCTCTTTTTTAGGGTTCCGTACCTAAAGAGTAAAAACGGGACCCTATTACTAAGACTTCGCTGTCCGTGCGTCCGTCCGTCCGTCTGTCACCAGGCCGTATCTCAAGAACGGCGATAGCTAGACAGTTGAAATTTTCACAAATTATGTATTTCTGTTGCCGCTATAACAACAAATACAAAAAAACAAAATAAAATAAATATTTAAGGGCGGCGATAATTTATTAGTCTCCAACGCCATCTATCAGTCGTCGATAGACTAATAATAGTTTTCTAGTAGCGGCATAGATGGCGTCACAATTAAATAAATATGTATTTTACAGAAAATTTAGTTATATTTAGTTTAGTCAATGGTACGGAACCCTTCGAATTATGGTCGAATTTCGACCTCTGGGTGACCACTAGTCATATTAAATCGCATATTTAATTATTTACAATTGAGAATTTTTTATTAGTTTTAAATTAAAATATATTATTGTTCTGAAGAATTAAAAATTCCCAAAAATACCCAAAAAAAAATTTATCACATAAAACTTTCCCGCTATTTACAAAATATCCCTAAAAGGGGAAAATCCCCCAAATTATCTTCACTGAACAGCGCATGGGCAAGTTACCCCGCTTGCCGCTTGCCGCACCTGCGGTAGGCATATCAAGGTCGCGCGTGAGCGTTGCTCGAGACTAGGCTAATTTCTCATATAATGAAATCTTTTACTTCCCGACGTTTTGTCTCTTTCGCACTCATTGCTAAGCTTCTGTAGCGACATCTATCTACGAACTTAAAAACTGACGTATCCTAACATCGCGATATCAAAGTTATCCGAGCGATTGAACAATATATACAAGAACCCGACAAAAACCGTCGGGGCAGTAGTCCACCAGACACACCATCCGTCAGGTCGGAGGATCCTCCCTTTGCGATGGTGGACGAGGGACTTCACAACCTGTTCCTCTTTTCCTCCACACTGGCGCTCCACTTATACAACTTAATGCCAAATGTACGTAATCTAAATAATAGATACACTATTGTATAGGCATAGTAGAATAGAAATAATCAGGTGTACATGATAACAACCGGCACCGGCGGCTTAACATGCTCACCGACAAGGGCGGATCCAAGGGTCATGGGGGTCATGATCATGACCACCCCCTGGATGACCAAATGTATACGTTATAAGACCCCAAACTGACCTGTCTGACTCTGACGTTTTTCTTCCCCTTGACTTGGAACAGCCGTTTCTCAGCGCCAGGGTTGGTGACCACGTGGTTGAACCCGGACTGGACGCCACCGTCCACGTAGCGGACAGCTGGAGACAGTGATTTGATAACTTTAAATGACTCATGATGACTCAACTCGTGAACAAGACATTCGCAGTTAATGTCGAAATATCGAGCTCCGCGAAGAAAAATTAATAAACATGGTAAATATCCCGTTTTCGAATAATTTTCGTAATAGAAGTAACCATGTTAATCTAAAAACTTTAAATGATATGTCTATTTTGCTTCCAAAGCTTTATTTTTAGTTATTTAAAATATGTAAATTTACTGGGCGTCCGTAAAGTGTGTATAATCTATGTAGTGATACAAAACAGTCGCTCACCTCGCCCCGGGAAGTAACCCAGGAACTGCGGGCTCTCGTACCCCAGGGTCTCCCGGTGCTGGACCGCTCGGCCGTCGAACTTGTAAAGTGTGTATAATCTATGTAGTGATACAAAACAGTCGCTCACCTCCCCCCGGGAAGTAACCCAGGAACTGCGGGCTCTCGTACCCCAGGGTCTCCCGGTGCTGGACCGCTCGGCCGTCGAACTTGTAAAGTGTGTATAATCTATGTAGTGATACAAAACAGTCGCTCACCTCCCCCCGGGAAGTAACCCAGGAACTGCGGGCCCTCGTACCCCAGGGTCTCCCGGTGCTGGACCGCTCGGCCGTCGAACTTGTAAAGTGTGTATAATCTATGTAGTGATACAAAACAGTCGCTCACCTCCCCCCGGGAAGTAACCCAGGAACTGCGGGCTCTCGTACCCCAGGGTCTCCCGGTGCTGGACCGCTCGGCCGTCGAACTTGTAAAGTGTGTATAATCTATGTAGTGATACAAAACAGTCGCTCACCTCGCCCCGGGAAGTAACCCAGGAACTGCGGGCTCTCGTACCCCAGGGTCTCCCGGTGCTGGACCGCTCGGCCGTCGAACTTGTAAAGTGTGTATAATCTATGTAGTGATACAAAACAGTCGCTCACCTCCCCCCGGGAAGTAACCCAGGAACTGCGGGCTCTCGTACCCCAGGGTCTCCCGGTGCTGGACCGCTCGGCCGTCGAACTTGTAAAGTGTGTATAATCTATGTAGTGATACAAAACAGTCGCTCACCTCGCCCCGGGAAGTAACCCAGGAACTGCGGGCTCTCGTACCCCAGGGTCTCCCGGTGCTGGACCGCTCGGCCGTCGAACTTGTAAAGTGTGTATAATCTATGTAGTGATACAAAACAGTCGCTCACCTCCCCCCGGGAAGTAACCCAGGAACTGCGGGCTCTCGTACCCCAGGGTCTCCCGGTGCTGGACCGCTCGGCCGTCGAACTTGTAAAGTGTGTATAATCTATGTAGTGATACAAAACAGTCGCTCACCTCGCCCCGGGAAGTAACCCAGGAACTGCGGGCTCTCGTACCCCAGGGTCTCCCGGTGCTGGACCGCTCGGCCGTCGAACTTGTAAAGTGTGTATAATCTATGTAGTGATACAAAACAGTCGCTCACCTCCCCCCGGGAAGTAACCCAGGAACTGCGGGCTCTCGTACCCCAGGGTCTCCCGGTGCTGGACCGCTCGGCCGTCGAACTTGTAAAGTGTGTATAATCTATGTAGTGATACAAAACAGTCGCTCACCTCGCCCCGGGAAGTAACCCAGGAACTGCGGGCTCTCGTACCCCAGGGTCTCCCGGTGCTGGACCGCTCGGCCGTCGAACTTGTAAAGTGTGTATAATCTATGTAGTGATACAAAACAGTCGCTCACCTCCCCCCGGGAAGTAACCCAGGAACTGCGGGCTCTCGTACCCCAGGGTCTCCCGGTGCTGGACCGCTCGGCCGTCGAACTTGTAAAGTGTGTATAATCTATGTAGTGATACAAAACAGTCGCTCACCTCCCCCCGGGAAGTAACCCAGGAACTGCGGGCTCTCGTACCCCAGGGTCTCCCGGTGCTGGACCGCTCGGCCGTCGAACTTGTAAAGTGTGTATAATCTATGTAGTGATACAAAACAGTCGCTCACCTCCCCCCGGGAAGTAACCCAGGAACTGCGGGCTCTCGTACCCCAGGGTCTCCCGGTGCTGGACCGCTCGGCCGTCGAACTTGTAAAGTGTGTATAATCTATGTAGTGATACAAAACAGTCGCTCACCTCCCCCCGGGAAGTAACCCAGGAACTGCGGGCTCTCGTACCCCAGGGTCTCCCGGTGCTGGACCGCTCGGCCGTCGAACTTGTCGTCCAGACCCACGGACAGGATGGCGGCGGCGCCGGCCTCGTCCTGGGAGGTCTCGCTGCCGATCCAGTAGTGGATATCCCAGGAAAGGTTGTTGCGTTTGTCTGCCGTTGTCTGCGATAAATAAATTAATTAATATCTATAAAATACACACACGGTCGTTTGTTTCTAAGATAAGCAGCTTGTTGGTTACAGCCGACTATTATAGCTGCATATATTTTTTTTATAAACTATACTAGCTGTACCCGCGACTTCGTCCGCGTGGAATTTAACAAAAAAGTTCCATAAAATGATCTTTGATATTCTTTGATTTCCTATAATAGCATGAGCAGGCGGTCGAGCGATGCGGGGCAGAGGGGATGGACTAACCCGCGCCGTTATAGCCGTTATAGGCATCTCAAGGAAAGAACGCTCAACGCTGGCTCGCCGAGCATTAAATGTTTCGCTGCTACTTACTTCTAACGACGATATCTCAAAAACTATTTATCTGATTAATATAGTGTAAAGAGCAATTTTAATCTGCATTAAATGACTAAGCTAACTAACATATTCATTTTGATAAGGATTAATACCGAACTAAAGAAAATAGCTTTGAAAATAACGTAATGTTTTTAATTAAAAATTTGAACATAAAAGTGGTTATTGTAGGTCAACCGTAAGAGATAGAGATATGCTATCGCGGACTTTTTTGTAGCAATTTTATAGATTTTGAATTCTCTAGTACATTACTTAACTGTATCTTTACTAGTTTACGCGGCGTTCGCGTGGAAAGTTCCCAGTTGGCGAGATTTTTTGCGACCTCTTCAACATTTATCGCCGTATTTTAGCTAATTTACATAAAAGCATAATAAATTATATACCTAAACCTTCCTCAAGAATCACTCTTTCTATTGTTGAAAACCGTATAAAAATCCGTTACGTAGTTTTCGAGTTTATCGCGTTCAGACAGACAGGAGGACAGACAGACAGACAGGAGGACAGAAAGACGCGGCCGGGGGACTTATTTTTATAATAAGTATAAACTATATAATATAAATAACGCACATAAAAAATATTATTATGGTAGAACAGTTAAGCTGTACATTGTTTTTGGTGCACTGAATAGATATAGATATATTATGAAAAAACTACGTAATCTGTAAACACCGCCATCTAGTACCGAAAAGAATAATTACTTTTTGTTTTTAGTTTGTGTCAATTTAAATTTTTTTTTTTTTTTTTTTTTTTTTTTTTTTTTTTTTTTTTTTTTTTTTTTTTTTTCATAAAATCTAAAGAAGATTAAATTGACACAAAACTTGGTGGACCTGCCAGGAAGAACCACCAAGTTTTGTGTCAATTTAATCTTCTTTAGATTTTATGAAAAAAAAAACTTAAAAATAAATTAAGTTAAATTTAATTAATTAATAATTAAGTACTTTAAAACTTAAACATAATAATAATTATAGTAATCACAGCATTCTTAAAGAAAAATTTAACGAAATTTAAATCCAAAACAAAGAAATTCAAGAAAATATTACCTTCAAAATTATATAAGAATCTCCTTTGTAGAACTTTCCAACATCGTTCTGCGGGACCGCTACTGGTTCAAAATTCTGAAAATTTTATAAACAACTTTATATTAGGTACTTGTTAGTTTTTTAATAACCACCTGGTATATCAAGTTGTTGTTGTTGTTGTTTAAAAATTTATCCCCAGTACGGAAAGGCAAAGGACTATAAACCATAAAGCCTAGTCTAAATTTGTAAGAGTCATTCCGGTATAACAAAAGGGCGGAACCAAGTTTGAAGACTTGAAGTAATTAAATTTTTCTCCTGACTGGTATATCACGGTTTTACACTCCAAAACCTTTGACATTTTTCTGACTGATACTTTACTGACAGTTTCGGTTGTTCCGTTTTCTATGGCATTTAGGTGTGGTAAAAAATATATACCTTAGATTGAGAAAGGAGTTTTTAAGCTTGATCGTTAGCAATAAAACTGCGAAATATAACTAAGAATATATTATAATTAATTAATTTATGCAAATATAATTTTAATTTGTAAAATGACGATTCTAAGTGCTTTTAAAGCCAATAAAGTAAATTTAGATATTTTAATGAAGACAATACTGACCTCTATCCTCCATAACTCGAGGCCGGCTCGCTGGCCAGCCGAGGCGAACGCTGGGTGAGTTCTTGCCTTCTCTCTTGCATCCTGTAATTAATATCTTATACTATTAAACGAGCAATTCTTGTATATATATATATATATATTTTCTGAATCTCGGAATCGGCTCCAACGATTTTCGTGAAATTTAGTATGCAGGGGATTTCGGAGGCGAAAAATTGATCTAGCTAGGGTTCATTTAAAAAAAATGTCGTTTTATCCCTGTTTTTAAGCAATGAAAAAATATCATTAGAATACGAAGCTTAATTTCACTACGCGTCAACATAGCTTTAATGGCGCAATTAGGAAATCGGCGGGTGTCAAATCGTGTTGACCCGGGTTCGAATCTCAGTCTCCAGATAAATTTTTTTTCTTTTTTTTTTTTTTTTAATTTCACTCGTGATTTATTATTTAAATAAAATTAAAATATAAAAATACCGAGAAAAAAAAACAAGAAATAAAATGAAAATACCGAGCTAGGCTCGGTCACCCAGGTACTTATCTATTGATAAAACAATTTATTTTAATTAAAATAATAATAAAAAATTGCGAGCGTACAAAGTACACGTCGGAGTGAAACTTATTTGGCAAACTAATAAAAAAAAAAACAAAAACAAAAAAAAAACATAAAAAAGCGAATTGAAAAAAAAGTGTCTGTGTCAGCTCCGACGCACGACTGGCTGTCTAAATATGCACAAAAAATACTTTATAGTCTAAGAAAAAGATTAATACCATATCAAATGGTAAATAAACGAATCAAATAACGCCATCCATCGATAGCAGTGCAAACTTAGCACCTCATCGATGGAATTTTGGGTCGAAAATGACCTTAATCGATAGGTCTACGTTAGGTCCGTATAGGTCCACTAAATTTTTCGTTAGGTCCGGTATAGTTTTTTAATAAATAATTTTTTAAATTTAGGTTAAAAAAAATGCAATTTTAGCACCCCATCCAAGGATTTTTAAAACCAAAATGACCTTAATCGATAGGTCTACGTTAGGTCCGTATAGGTCCACAATAATTTTTGTTAGGTCCCTTATAGTTTTTTAATAAATAATTTTTTTTTAATTTTGGTAAAAAAAATATGCAATTTTAGCACCCCATCTATGGATTTTTGAAATTAAAATTACCTTAATCGATAGTTCTACGTTAGGTCCGTATAGGTCCAGTAAATTTTTCGTTAGATCCGCTATAGTTTTTTAATAAATAATTTTTTTTAATTTAGGTAAAGAAAAAGCAATTTTAGCACCCCATCCAAGGATTTTTAAAATCAAAATGACCTTAATCGATAGGTCTACGTTAGGTCCGTATAGGTCCACAATAATTTTTGTTAGGTCCCCCATAGTTTTTTAGCTGCTAAAATACGAATATTTTTTCCAAAATTTTAAAAATTATTTATAAAAAAACTAAAGAGGACTTAACGAAAAATTTCGTGGAACTATACGGACCTAACGTAGACCTATCGATTAAGGTCATTTTGATTTTAAAAATCCTTGGATGGGGTGCTAAAATTGCATATTTTATTTAACAAATTAAAAAAAATATATTTATTAAATAACTATAGGGGACCTAACAAAAATTATTGTGGACCTATACGGACCTAACGTAGACCTATCGATTAAGGTCATTTTGATTTTAAAAATCCTTGGATGGGGTGCTAAAATTGCTTTTTCTTTACCTAAATTAAAAAAAATTATTTATTAAAAAACTATAGCGGATCTAACGAAAAATTTACTGGACCTATACGGACCTAACGTAGAACTATCGATTAAGGTAATTTTAATTTCAAAAATCCATAGATGGGGTGCTAAAATTGCATATTTTTTTTACCAAAATTAAAAAAAAATTATTTATTAAAAAACTATAAGGGACCTAACAAAAATTATTGTGGACCTATACGGACCTAACGTAGACCTATCGATTAAGGTCATTTTGGTTTTAAAAATCCTTGGATGGGGTGCTAAAATTGCATTTTTTTTAACCTAAATTTAAAAAATTATTTATTAAAAAACTATACCGGACCTAACGAAAAATTTAGTGGACCTATACGGACCTAACGTAGACCTATCGATTAAGGTCATTTTCGACCCAAAATTCCATCGATGAGGTGCTAAGTTTGCACTGCTTCCATCGATGGCATTATTAGAAAACGTCGTAACAGATACCATCGTAGCCGTCGTAGCCGATACTGTCGTAAACGTCGTAGCAGATAGATGGCACATAAAAACGTAACGAGGTCATTCGTTCAGTAGATTTTACTCCTCATATTTTTTTCATACCGGGGGCCTTATATGAAAGTGGATTCTTAAGGAGTAAACTCCAAAAAAACAAAAAGCCCTCGTCAAATTACTGACCGCGCCCGACGTTGCTTAATTTCGGTGATCTGACAAGAACCGGTGTATTCAACGTGCTATGGACGTTTAAAATTCGTGACTCGTGACGCCGTGACGCGTTTGATCCGTAAACATTTTACCCCTCATGCGCCTAAAGAAGTTTCACTTCAAAAAATAAATAATAAACGTTATAAAAAAAGATACTATAAAAGAACATATTATATAGACATATGAATTAAAATAATTTTAAAATCAACGCTTGGTAGTGGCGTTTGATGGTTGGTAATAAGACAAAAATTTAACCCACCTCCTTATCTTGTTCATAATTATCTACTGTAAAACTAAACATAAGTAAATAATATTACTAATGCGCCAGAATTGTTGACTTGATCTTAATATTACGTTATGGTCTAAACTCTAAAGGGACCGGTAGACGATCAAATATTTGATCAAACTTCATATTAAATTTCTGTTTGACAAACGTGTTTGTCAAATTATTTGATCGTGTGCGGGGCTGCGGGTTTTTTTGATATGTTTGTTATAATTATGAAACATGAAGTTTGATCGTTTACGGGGCCCATAAGATCCGAACCTAAATCGATCTTCACCGGGCTGTTAGAATGAAACATACTTTATAATAAATTTAGTACACGTGGTCTATATTAGATAATATATTAAAAATGGGTTGCCTAAAAAAATTCTGGACTAACTATTTTTTATAATTTTTAAAAAGATGATTTTTAATTTAAAATTGCAACATCAAGATAAAAAGAAAATTTTATCCTGACCTAAGGTATGAAACGTTTAGAATGCGCAGCCGTTGGGTTGTCTATTATTCTATTATTCACCTGTACTGGGTTGCCAGGTATAAAAATGTATGTCGCTGCCAGTTTGACTTGATTGGATAATTAGCAAAAATTTTATATCAACGTAAGCGCTGTTATATTGCGAACACATTAATATAGGGTTGTCTGCGAAAATTCGGTCCTAATAGGGGTTTGCGAATTTTAAATATTTAAATTCTGGAACTATTCTTAAGGAGTAAACTCCAGTCGCGTGTCGGAGTGTTGCGCCGGACATATACAATTTTTTTAATGTGCAGTTCCGGCTCAGTTTCCGTCCAGTGGCTACGTAACTCACGTTAATGTTCATCTTCCTGTATCTCTTAAACTACGCTTCCAATCAACATACTATTTTTAACCGACTTCCAAAAAAGGAGGTTCTCAATTTTACTGGGTGGACCGATTTCGATAAAAAAAATAATAATCGAAAAGTGGTGCGTGTCATTTGGTCCCATTTAAATTTATTTGAGATCTAACAAGTACTTTTCGAGTTACCTATATCTAACAATGCGTTTTTACTTGACTATTTTTTCGTCGTCCTACGTTATATTAAACCGCACAACTTTTTACTGGGTGTACCGATTTTGATGATTTTTAATTTAATCGAAAGCTGATAATTATTATGTTGTCAAATTTAAATTTCATCGAGATCTGATTATAAATTTTTGAGTAATATTTGATAACGCGTATGTACTTGACTTTTATTCGCCTACTTACATTGTACTACTTGTCGATGTAGATATATGTATAATTGAAGTCGGTTTTTTTATCGTTTGCGTGCAAATACAATTATGTGAGTATATCCTCAATCTTTCCAATGCGAGTAAACAAGATATCCTTATATGGGTGTGACCATTACAACTCAATGCCGAATCAATCAGCAGACTATACGCCAGTTGACTATTGTAAACAAGAAAACACGATTACTATGTTTAACCGACTTTAACATAAGAGAAATTTCTTAACAATTTCATTAACGTTTAAAACACACGCTCGGCCTAGTTTAAAGCCTTGAGATAAAATAAGAAATTATAAGTAATATATAACGTTCACTATTCAGCCTGTAATATCTCACTGTTGGGCATAGGCCTCTTTCCCACTGTAGGAGAGGAACCAAAACTTAATATACGTCTACCACGCTGCTGCAATGCGGGTTGGCGGGTTGGCATCGGATAGTAAATATACTATTTTATTTATTTTTATTTATTCTTCATTATACGCGAAAATAATTGTACAAAAGCGATCTTATCTTTCTTCCAGACAACCCTTGGGGTTAGGACACAGCGACACAGTAGCAGCGGTTAGTAGTGAACAAATATTATTAAGAAAATAATTGTGTTTGCTCGCAAACGAAAAAAACCGACTTCAATTACATCGACAAGTAATACAACGTAAGTAGACGAAAAAATAGTCATGTAAATACGCGCTATTAAAGATTACTTAAAAAGTTGTAATCAGATCTCGATCTAATTTCACAAAGACTACATGACAAGTATTAGCTTTCGATTAAAGTAAGAATCATCAAAATCGGTACACCGAGTAAAAAGTTATGCGGTATAATACAACGTAGGTCGACGAAAAAGTAGTCAAGTAAATACGCATTATTAGATATAACTCTAAAAGTACTTGTCAGATCTTAATTTAAAAAAAAATGGGACCACATGACACGCAACACCTTTCAATTAAAACATAATTGATCGAAATCGGTCCATCCAGTCAAAAGTTCTGAGCTAACATACATAAAAAAACAGTCGAATTGAGAACCTCCTCCTTTTTTGGAAGTCGGTTAATAATTGTGTTTGCTCGCAAACGAAAAAAAAACGACTTCAATTGCATCGGCAAAGTAATAAATAATAAATAAATTAACAAACGCACTAGTCGTCACTACGATTTTCGAGGGTTCCCCTCGATTTCACTGGGATCCCATCATCAGATCCTGTTTTCCTTATCATGGTACCTAAGTTAGGATAACGCCTTTCCAACAAAAAAAGAATTATCAAAATCGGTTCATAAACGACGAAGTTATCCCCGAACATACATAAAAAAAAATACCTATACGGTCGAATTGAGTAACCTCCTCTTTTTTTGAAGTCAGTTAAAAAAATGTATATCAAATTCTTTAAATATGAAACGCTAAAATATGGTACAAATATACACACAGATATAAAATATCACTACATATTATAAAACAAAGTCTCTTCCCGCTGTCTGTCTGTATATATGGTTAGATCTTTAAAACTACGCAACGGATTTTGATGCGGTTTTCTTTAGTAAATAGAGACATGCATAATATAGTAGAGGAACACTGATAGTTTTAAAGTTTTCTAATGTGATGTCGTAAATAAACACATTTTTTGCGCTTAGTTTGCAAATATTTATTTTATATTTTATATTTAGTATCAGCATTGCACCCGTGCGAAGCCGGAGCGGGTCGCTAGTAGCACAATATATTGCTTTATATTGATTTTAGGAAGATTTTATATCAGCTATTTAAGTCAATAAATATATTAACTAAACTAGCCGACCCTTGCCCACTTCGTTGGGCGTTAATTATTTTTGTGATGTGTCTATCGCACATCTCCGACTTGATTTACATATACCTACTATTATTTTTCAATTCGTGCTGTGTGGTTACGGCACTAAAGAATATAGCCACCCCCTCTCTTCCCGTGGGTGTCGTAAGAGGCGACTAAGGGATAGCACAGTTCCACTACCACCTTGGAACTTAAAAAGCCGACGGATGGCGGGATAACCATCCATGCTGGCTTTGAAATACACAGGCCAAAGACGGGCAGCAGCGTCTTCGGTGCGACAAAGCCAGCCCTGCGGTCACCAACCCGCCTGCCCAGCGTGGTGACTATGGGCAAAACACATGAGTTCGCGTCATAATGTCGGGCGCGAACTTGTGGAGGCATATGTCCAACAGTGGACTGTGATAGGCTGGAGTTAGGGAATGCAATCCCGCAACAAAATTTTAATCCCGGTATTTGCGGAACTGAGAGGTCTAAGTCCCGCGGGATCCTGGTATTTGCGGGATCCCGCATGTTTCTGAAAGTCATTGAGAAAAAAGGCAAAATCCTGTATCATAAATGCATCTAGAACTAAAAAAGAAACAAAAATATATTATTTAAAATTGCGTATTGAGATATTAATAAAAATCTATATATATAAAAGAGATTTCCACCCATATATTAGCTCATCACGATATCTCTGGAACCATAAGGCGTAGAGACTTGAAGGTAGGAATGTTCCTTTCGCCGAGTAGAGGTCAATTAAGAACGGGTTTTACGAAATTCCACCCACAAGAGGGGTTGCGGGGGTTAGTAACATATATGGCAAAACAACGTTTGCGGGGTCAGCTAGTATGTAATAAAAGAATAAAAATTATTACAAAGAGACAATATGTAGTTTAGGCATAATTTTGAAAGTAACTGCGCATAAAACATAGCATGTTAATAGTCTTGTCTGCCAAATGACTCCTAACTTTATATGCTAGATAGCCAGCAGCAGAAAACGCTCGTTCTGCTTCAACGCTTGTGGGTACAACTGTTGATAACGCGTTGTAGACGATTTGAAGATATTCGTATTTTATCCACTAGACTCAAACAAATTCATTTCTTTCTCGAGAGAATGAACTCCGGAATGAGTGCGACAAGCAGTTTCAAAACTCGATAGATTTTAAAATTTTATTTCCATCCACGGTTGCTTAAAACCGGATAAAATTTCCATTCCAAGTGTGGAAAACACAAAAATAAAAATAATACGATTCGATAGAGTTTGTGCAAGTTTATCTCGAAGAGACATCGGTTCAGGCTTCAGTTTCAGCTTGTATCATTGCGGCTACTGTAGCAAGAGGTAAATCATCATGATCTTCGTCATGAGCTGAATCAGTTCGCGCGCTTACGCGAGCCGAACAACATAAGGTGTTTACCGTTGCGCAGTCCCGCTAATCCCGCGGGATCCCGCTCGATTTATGTGCGGGACTGGTCCCGCAAAAATAGTGCGGGATCCCGGTATTTCGGGATCCCGGTATCCCGGTATTGCAATCCCTAGCTGGAGTGGTATTTTTCAATGAATTTTTGTCAGTAACAATAAAATATAGCCTATATCACTCCTGAATAGCGATTACCGTAACTTATAGACGTCTGCAACACCAGAAGTATCGCAAATGCGTTGGCGACCCTATCCCTAACCTCGTCTCCCCAGGAACTATGGTTATAATTATTACTCACCACAGGATCACAATACTACTTGAAAGCAGTATTATTTATCTGTGATCTATTACTGTAAGGTCAAGGTACTTCCCCGGTCCGGCTGGTCCAGATTTTTAGCAGGGTATTTCATGTTTAAGTCTATTTCCTTCGATTATATTTCCATGTTACCTTATCTGATAGAGATGTGATGTGCGGCGACACGGACTGCGACTGCTGCCTTGTGGTTGTCCTTCCGGATACAGAGGCTGCGAGGGCGATGACCGCCCACAGATGAAGAAGCTTCATTCTACAAGAAAACTCTATATTAGTTACTAGCTGTGCCACGCATTTTTACACGCGTTAATTAGAGGAAAAAATAGCCTATGGCCTTCTTAGGTAAATGGGCTAACAAACACAACAAAAAAAATTCAATTCGGAGCAGTAGTTCTTGAGATAAGCGCGTTCAAACAAACTAACTTCTCAGCTTTATAATATCAGTATGAATAGCATCATATGTTAGATATTACTTTCACTGAATACCGTTACTTTGTACTGGTGCGTATAGAAGTCTAAGGCTGATGTCCGGAAATTTGCGGGCAGCGGGGCGGCAGCGGCGGCGGCGCGGGAGCGGCCGGAACGCTATATTTTAACGGATGAAAACGAGACAGGCAAAGTCGTGTAATCCAAACGGGCGAAGCCGCGAGAGACGAGCTAGTCTTAATAAAACTTCCGTATAAAAACAGGTCTATTAAAACCTTGATACCTACTGAGTCACATAACTCTAATTAAGGAAAAAACATTGAAACAATGGACAGTGTGTACAAATGTACGTGGCATAATTGTCTTCGTTTTGTGTTCCTTTCGTAATAAAACCTTATCTGTACATAATATATATTATAAATATAAAAGAGATTTCCACCCATTGACTCATCACGATATCTCTGGAACCATAAGGCGTAGAGACTTGAAAATTGGTAGGAATATTCCTTTCGCCGAGTAGATGTCAGCTAGGAACGGATTTTGCGAAATTCCACCCACAAGAGGGGGTTTCGGGGGTTAATAACATAAATGGCAAAACAACATTTGCGGGGTCAGCTAGTTATATCTAATGATAAAACCGTACGAAAAAAATCGGCCAAGTGCGAGTCGGACTCGCGCACGAAGGGTTCCGTACCATTGGCTAGGTAAACACCAGTAGGTACATTGATTTTAATATCGGGCAAAAATCGGCAAAAAAGTCATTTTAGTTGTATGAGACCCCCAAATTTTTTTTTATTTTAATTTTATTATTTATTATTAAAGTACACTACTAAGTATTTTGTGAATATTTCAAGTGCCTACCTCTTACAATTTATTGATATCGAGCAAAAATAGGCAATAAGTCGCGTTTGTTGTATAGAAGCCTCCCTTAAATATTTATTTTATTTTGTTTTTAGTATTTGTTGTTATAGCGGCAACAGAAATACATAATTTGTGAAAATTTCAACTCTCTAGCTATCGCCGTTCTTGAGATACAGCCTGGTGACAGACGGACGGACGGACGGACGGGCAGCGAAGTCTTAGTAATAGGGTCCCGTTTTTACCCTTTGGGTACGGAACCCTAAAAACGAGTGTGCTTTAGACCGCAGGACTGAAGTAAACCTTCTTTAGCAATAGGCCTGCCGCCTGCACAATAGGCCTGCACTGTGCCTTACATATACGAAACGTAACTGAACTAACTGACTATGAGAAAAAAAGAAAATGTGTGCTCGCAACTCTCTCTTGCTCTGTTCGCATCGCCCGATCACACTTTTCGTAACGCTCTCGTCACGCATTCACCAGCTTACTTCTCACGCAGTGTTGCCAACCCCAAGAAACTAAAAAACAGCAGATAACCAATAAAAAAACAGGAGAAAACAGTAGGTAAAGTAGGGCTTGTTACCGGTACCAATTACCTTTATAAAATACCGGTAAATAGCGTTAATTTTATCCGATACCTGTTTTACCGGTAAAAGTTTTAAAGGTAATTCGGTACCGGAAACGATTTTTAACGGTAATTTTTAACGGTAAATAGAATTTTAACGATACTGGTACCGGTACCTCTGACATCACGATTAACGAGATTTTTATCGGTACCTCTACGACGTTGCTCCGTGCAAAGAAAAAATGTTCAACTCGAAGCTGCGCGGGGGGGCTGATAAGAGCGGCAACAGCGCGTGACATTAGATTATAACGCTGTGAGATCAAAAATAAAGAAAAGTTACTATTCGCGTAATAATTTCGGTACCTATAAAGGTAACAGTAGTAATTACCGGTACCGGTATGGATAGGTACCGGTAAAAATAACGTTAAACGAGTTTTTACCGGTAAAAAAATTAACGGTAAAATGGCTCCAAAGTACCGGTATTTAAAGTACCGGTACTCCATAAATAACGATACGTCTGCCGAGACAAAGTACCGGTACCGAATTTTTACCGGTATTCCAAGCCCTAAGGTAAAGTAAAAAAGGCAGATTTCATACTTTCCTCGTATAATTAAAGCAATCACCTACTTTTATTAGTTATCAGGACTCACATACATAGTTATATTTTAATATTTATCACAACTTAATAAAAAAATAAAATCAAAGTAAAATTATTTTTCATTTTCATTATCAATTGCCTCATCTTCAGTATTTTCAAACTCATTTTCCTTTTTAAAATCATACATATTATTGTTTTTCTTGTGTTAAGTGTGTTAAGTGTGTAAGGCTCCTTTAATAGTTTTAATCGATATTTTGTTGCCTAATTTAGTTTTCAAAATATTTATAGATGAAAATAATCTTTCCGCGGTGGCGCTGCTGTGTGGTAAGCACAAGTTTCTTCACCAATTCACAAAATTCACACAAGGGTTATATTTGTGAATGTTTGAAATGTTTTGAAATATCCGAAAAATACGTTTTGGAGAATTTTGTACATGATTTTCAAGTGCATAAAAATATGAGTGTCAATCACATAAGACTCAAGTCGGGGAATTCCTTATTCGAATCCCGACAAGAGTACATAGTTACATACTGCCATCTAGTATCATTGTGTATTATTATATAGTGGTTATCAAAACATATTACATAGTGTAATAGGTGACGCTGAACGCTAATTGAAAAACAGTAAAAATTACAAATGAAACAGAAAGCAGGGATATCGACGTAAAAACAGCAAATCTACTGTTAAAACAGTAGGGTTGGCAACACTGTTCTCACGTTAAGCGTGCGTATATCGACATTATCTACGAATGCTAGATGTTTCGACGATATTTTGACTGTGGAGACTGGAGTCTCAATGACTCCACGATGTCCCACGATTTCGCACCCTCAGATTTCCATCTGTTTCGGTCTCTTCAGAAATATTTAGGTAGTGACAAGTTAACATCAAGTGAGGACTATCAAACGCTGCTATCAGTCTAGTGCTAGTTGTAGGCACGGGCACCGATCTGATAACTCGATGAGACATATTTTGTATCAAATATAATTAACAAATATGCCTATGATAAAACTTGCCTATCGAAAAGTGGTCATGGCTACTTTTAATTTAATTAATTTTTTTTCATCACCTTCACTCATACGATAACCGAATGAGTTTTATCTCAATTGATAGTTTTTAACACACAGAATATGCCTAGGTAGGCTTTTGCCTACTTATTAAAGAAAGAAAAAAAATAAAAAATAGCCGTATGCTATTTTATACTATAATCCCAGTTGCAAATTTTGCACAACTTTGTTTAATAATCGTGATAGACTAACAAACATACATCTATCCAAAATTTTCTTTTTATACTAATATCAACTTTTAATATAAAAAAAAAATGTCACTGTTGCAAAACGGTTACAAAAAATAAACAAGTTTTTATTTCATCTACGAGAAATAAGTTTCATTTATTGGTCTGACCACCTCAATTATACACTACTTAGGTACTAGTAAACTAATTATTAAACTACATAATTAATTATGTTTGCTAGCAAACGAAAAAAAAACCGACTTCAATTGTAGACCCAAAACATAAAAAAGGTGTGTGTGCGATTCACACACGATAGAAGTGAAACTTCTTTGGCAAACTAATTAAAAAAAAACTAATTTAAAATTAGCGGCGTGCAGCGCGGAGCGCCCTTCCCTGTCGTTTTCCGTTGCATCCGGTTTGAAATCACAACGATTCTAAAGAAGTTTCACTTCAAAAATATATACGGTCGAATTGAGTAACCTCCTCCTTTTTTGAAGTCGGTTAATAAAACGAATTAAAAACATGAAATTAATATGTGAAAGTTTGTAAAGTTGAAATTAAGTGTCCCTCATAAGTTGTAATAAACAAAATTCCACTAACCTTCAATAGAAACACGTTATACAACACAAAATGACGAACAAAAACAAACTACTCCTATGAGCGTCAAATTGTAACTGATTTAGAAAAAAGAAAAACACAAGTTTTACATACAACATACGACATTAATTTACGAATTACGACAAGCAGCTTATTAAAATTCAAAATGGCGGCGGTCAAATGTCAAATGGTCAAAGATAGCCAACTAATCGTGTACGATTATTTGATAAAAATAACTATTTAACTAGAATAAATTTTATAAAGATACTATTGCAAAACAATAAACAAATCAATTTTCCTGTACTTTTTAACCGACTTCAAAAAAGGAGGATGTTACTCAATTCGACCGTAGGTATATAATATGTTTTTTTTGAATGTAGGTATGTTCGGAGATAACTTCGTCGTTTATGAACCGATTTTGATAATTCTTTTTTTATTGGAAAGGAGATATCTTAACTTAGGTACCATGATAAGGAAACCAGGATCTGATGATGGGATCCCAGTGAAATCAAGTGAAACCCTCGAAAATTGTAGTGACGACTAGTGCGTTTGATAATTTACTTATTATTTATTACTTGTCGATGCAAATTGAAGTCGGTTTTTTTTCCTTTGCGAGCAAACACAATTATTAAATAAAAATAAATATTCCATTACAGACTAGTACTAGCGTTTTGCCTGCGACTTTACATGCATCCATGCAAACTTTTAATTGTTTTTAACTGACTTCAAAAGAAGAAGGAAGTTCTCAATTCGACAGCTTTTTAGGGTTCCGTACCCAAAGGGTAAAAATGGGACCCTATTACTAAGACTTCGCTGTCCGTCCGTCCGTCCGTCCGTCCGTCCGTCCGTCTTTCACCAGGCTGTATCTCAAGAACGGCGGTAGCTAGACAGTTGAAATTTTAACAAATAATGTACCTACCTATTTCTGTTGCCGCTATAACAACAAATACTAAAAACAAAATAAAATAAATAGTTTGCATGTAAATTGTTAAAGTCGATTTTTTTGTTCGTTTTCTAGCTTTTCCACTTAAAGACGGAGTATTAAGATAAGATTTAAAGCTGATTTTAAATTATACCTCTAGGATCATAGGATGTCAACTATGAAAATATTATTCGATGTCGAGAAATGGTTTTTACGTACTGACGAAACGAGAACAAAAATAAATATTATAAAAATATATTCCCTATCCCTTGTCTTCAAGGGGGGAGGGGGGTTAAAAATTACTAAAATTCTACTTACGTAATACTTGAAGGACCCTGTGTCGATATATATAATAAATGTTACATCTTGCATAATACGTACTAGCGCTACGGTCGCAGCACTGGTTTGTGGCTGTTGCGCTGGCGGTTCCGGGTTCGATCCCCACACATGACAAACATTTGTATTGGTCATACAGATGTTTGTCATGGTCTGGGTGTCTGTGCAGTCCTTGTGGGTCTTCCCACCGTGCCTCGGAGAGCACGTTAAGCCGTCGGTCCCGGTTGTTATCATGTACACCTGATAGCGATCGTTACTCATAGTAGGGAATATATCCGCCAACCCGCATTGGAGCAGCGTGGTAGATTAAGCTCTGATCCTTTCCCCTCATGGGGAGATCGAGATCTGGACAGTTTTTTTTGAGTAATCTTTGATAACGCGTCTTTATTTGACTATTTTTTCGTCTACTCACGTTGTATTACTTGTCCAGTAAGTATGTAGTAGTTGTAGTCGTTTTTTTTTTTGTTAACAAGCAAACACAATTATTTATACTACAAGTCTACAAGGGTGGTAAACATGCGTGCAGTGTGCCTGATGGTAAGTGTCATAGCCTATGGAAGTAAGTGCTGAGTGGTTACGGCACTAAAGAATGTAGCCACCCCCTCTCTTCCCGTGGGTGTCGTAAGAGGCGACTAAGGGATAACACAGTTCCACTACCACCTTGGAACTTAAAAAGCCGACGGATGGCGGGATAACCATTCATGCTGGCTTTGAAATACACAGGCCAAAGACGGGCAGCAGCGTCTTCGGTGCGACAAAGCCAGCCCTGCGGTCACCAACCCGCCTGCCCAGCGTGGTGACTATGGGCAAAACACATGAGTTCGCGTCATAATGTCGGGCGCGAACTTGTGGAGGCCTATGTCCAACAGTGGACTGTGATAGGCTGTAGTAGTGGATGGAAGTAAGGATTATGGAGAACACCACGAGCTTTGCCAAATTCGACATTTCTTGGCATTTCTTGCTATGCCCTAATAATAAAATCAATAATACAAGCACAACCACTAACTGCGTGTTGTATTAATACAGTAATTACTCTGATAACGCTTCTCGCAATGTGTTATCGTAAGAAAAACAGCAAAATTCCTTGAAATACACATTAAATAATGATTAGTAGAAAATTTATCTAATAATAACAACTTGTGGTCGCCCAGTGGTCGAAATTCGACCATAATTAATTAAAACTAGCTTCTGCGCGCGACTTCGTCGGCGTGGACTCCGCTCCTATTGGTCTTAGCGTGATGACACATAGCCTATAGCCTTCCTCGATAAATGGGCTATCTAACACTGAAAGAATGTTTCAAATCGGCCCAGTAGTTCCAGAGATTAGCGCGTTCAAACAAACAAACAAACAAACAACCAAACAAACAAACTCTTCAGCTTTATATATTAGTATAGATTATAAGTTCTAAGACCCACAAGGACTAAACAAGAGCCTCGTGCTAATCTATACTAATCTAATAAAGCTGAAGAGTTTGTTTTTTTGATTTTTTGTTTGTTTGTTTGTTGGTTTGTTTGAACGCGCTAATCTCAGGATCTACTGGTCCGATTTGAAAAATTCTTTCAGTGTTAGATAGCCCATTTATCGAGGAAGGCTATAGGCTATATATCATCACGCTAAGACCAATAGGAGCGTAGCACCAATGAAGAATGTTTCAAAATCGGGTTTTTGCCTTTTGAGAGCTTCCGCGGCGGAAACGGTTAAAGTTTCGCTCAAATCATGTATGACAGAATAGGTCCTATTCCACGGGGACGATGTCGGGCGCAGAAGCTAGTTTGAGATAAAATTAACAAAGGTAATTATGCTGTCTGTGTCGGAACTCGAATCATCCGAGCAATTCTAGACAGTTTTAGAACTGCTGGTCTGAAGGTAAGGGTATTACATTGATCAATGACCTTGAAGATTTTATCTTTGTGCAAGTATTTGATAGTTTGGCGCCATCTGCGCCATCTATCTACATGCGTACGAATAAAACATCTAAGTATTACATTAGAAGGAATACACATTGGAAGGAACTGAAGATTTTATTCGCTCTCTGAGAGAATAGGTAGGTACTTCTTTTGGGTTGGGGCGTTAGAGAAAAATGATGAGAGTAAATTTTTACTATGCGCGAACGGAACTACGTAGTTCACGCATGCATGAATAGATGCCGCCACTGGTCTTTAGCATTTCTGAGAGATGGCGTTGTGGAATTATGAGAGTAAATTTTTACTATGCGTGTGTGAAGCGTGAAAAAACGGAACGAAGTTCAAGCATGCTAAAGTAGTCTTTAGCATTTCTGAGAGATGGCGTTGTGGAATTATTTTGGAAGTATTTTAATACTCTAGCTTGAAGTATAACTTCTTACGTGCGTACATAAGTACACACACAGTTTTTTTTTTTCGTTTTATTATATTATTATATTTATTTATATAAGTCATGTACGAGCAGTACGAGTTACCTACATCTTTATTTATTATTTTATTTCTTGACTAGCTTCTGCGCGCGACTTCGTCGGCGTAGACCCCGCTCCTATTGGTCTTAGCGTGATGACACATAGCCTATAGCCTTCCTCGATAAATGGGCTATCTAACACTGAAAGAATTTTTCAAATCGGACCAGTAGATCCTGAGATTAGCGCGTTCAAACAAACAAACAAACAAACAAACAAACAAACAAACAAACAAACAAACAAACAAACAAACTCTTCAGCTTTATATATTAGTATAGATTAATTTGTAACCAATTGCTGTTGGATCAACACTACGACGTCTGGCCTCCAAAATTGCTGTTCGACATATTTTACCAAAATTAAATTCGGAATTTGAACCCGTACAGTTAGGCTTCGGTGTAAAAGGAGGGTGTGAGGCAGCCGTCCACGGCCTACGCTCTTTCCTAACTTACGGGCAGCCTGACGTGTTGCTCAAAATTGATGTCAAAAATGCTTTCAATTCGATAAATAGGGATACCCTGCTGACGGAAATAAAACAACACATACCAGAATTATACAATTATCTTCTTCTCAGTTACGGTGACCCAACAAAATTGTTATATCGCTCTAATGAACTGTCCTCGGAAGTAGGTTGTCAACAGGGTGATCCCCTTGGGCCTGCAATTTTTAGTTTGGCTATAAATCCGATAATAAAAAATTTAAATTCTAAATTCAACGTTTGGTATTTGGATGACGGAACCCTAGCAGGTGATGTGGATACTGTGTTTTCGGACCTTTTTTTAATCAAAAATAAATTTGAAGCCATTGGTTTGGAGCTTAATTTTAGCAAATGCGAACTTTTTATAAATAACAGCGTCTTAAATTTAAATGACATAAAACAAAAATTTAATATTTTGGCTCCAAATATTAAAATAGTTAACAGTAATTCCCTTTACCTCTTAGGTTCTCCAATTTTTGATGAATCTATTCCTGAATATATTAATAATTCAATTACTAAATTTCAAAATTCTGTTGACCGTCTCCTTGAAATTAGTTCACATTATGCACTTTGCATCTTAAAATTTTGTCTTTTCGTCCCAAAATTTACATATGTGCTCCGTTGCTGCTCGTTTTGGAATCACCCAGATCTTTTGACAAAAGTAGACAAGTTAATCAAAATTAGCCTAGAATCCATTCTTAATATGCAGCTGAATGAGCAATCTTGGACCCAAGCATCCTTACCCATCCGTTATGGTGGTCTAGGGATTCGCAAAATTTCCAGTGTCGCTTTACCAGCCTTCCTATGTTCTGTCCATAGTTCAGCAAATCTCATAAGTAAAATTTTAAGGGCATCCCCTTCAAACTTTGAGATTGCTGGCTTGGAAGAAGCTAGAAACGCTTTTTTAATTGCATGCCCAGGTCAAAATTTTCCAGTTTCTACAAATTCACAGAGGAGCTGGGACGACATAAACTGTAAATTTACTTTTGACGATCTTTTAAGCTGTAGTACAGGTTCAGCGCGTGCCAGGCTTTTGGCCGTGGGTACGCATGAGGCCGGCTACTGGCTTCACGCTTATCCTTCTCCAAATACAGGAACATTTCTTGAGCCTGACACGCTCCGAATCGCAACCTATCTACGGCTTGGGGTTCCGGTCTGCGTTCCTCATAAATGTCCCTGTGGCAGCAATGTCGACAAGCTGGGACATCACGGACTGTCTTGCCAAAAAAGTGCAGGCCGCTTCTCGAGACATGCCGCACTTAATGATATCATACGCCGGTCCCTTGCCACCATCAACGTGCCAAGTCTCCTTGAGCCAACTGGTATAGCAAGAGACGATGGCAAGAGACCGGACGGTATGAGTTTGATTCCATGGAAGATGGGCAGGGTGCTGGTATGGGATGCAACCTGTTCAGACACGCTGGCCCCTTCCCATCTACATGGAACCAACAATAGAGCTGGTGCGGCTTGTGAAGCGGCTGAAAAAGCTAAAGCAGGCAAATACAGGGGTCTAGGCCCCGAATATGATTTTGTCCCATTCGGTGTCGAGACCCTTGGTCCGTGGGGTCCTAGCGCCTTAGGCTTTTTAAGGAAATAGCTAAAAGGTTAGTCGACATTACAGGAGACCGAAGAGCTGGCAGCTACCTCGGACAAAGAATTAGTCTAGCTATTCAAAGGGGGAACGCTGCCAGTATCTTCGGAACCTTGCCTAAAGGGACTCCTTTTAATAATATATTTTAATTATTATATTACAATTTTTAAGGTTTTTAGTTTTAGTTTCATTTTTTTTAGTATAATATTTTTATAATTATACCCCGTCCGGCGACTAATGATCTTTTTGACACTTCAAGAAATTTTGACATTAGTGACTGCCTCACACGTTATTTATTCGATTCGAAATAATAATCGATTTTATTTAAGAAGAACTTTCAATCGATTTAATTAAATACATTTAGTTTAAAAATATTATTTATTTATGCGTTTATTAGTTTTTTTAATTATAAATGAAATATATAAATAATAAATAAATGAATTAACAGAGTTATTGCTCTATATTCTTGGTTTGCAATTAAATTTCAAGATTTCGACTTAATTCCTTGCAAGTAATCAATCTTGGGGTCATAGATACTATTTTTATTTCCTTTTTTGTATTAAATTTGTAGAAACAATAATCACATGACGTAAAATTATTTTTATCATATGATCGATTTATTATCGATTTATTATTTCAAGAACTGTTTCATAGTCTGTGGTTGTTTGTTATGCACAGGGTACTTCACTCAATCAATCAAATCGTCAATAAAGTATGATGACATTACAGTAGAATTTTAGTACGTTATTCCGAAAAAAAAAAACAACGTAATTTATAGGCGTGGGCTGTCAAAAAGATCATTAGTCGCCGGACGGGGTATAGTTGTTATTTAATGCATTTAATCGATATTGTACAACCGTAATTTGTAATAATGTAACTTACCTAGCCTACGTCAGTATTACTTTAATAATGAAAATATTTACGATGTCTATTATTATTTTAGCAAGAGGTAGTATCTCGGCCACGCTTCACTTTACTTTTGTTTTTAACCGACTTCCAAAAAAGGATGAGGTTCTCAATTCGACTGTATTTTTAACCGACTTCCAAAAAAGGAGGAGGTTATCAATTCGACACGTATGTTTTTTTTTTTTTTTTTATGTATGTTAGCTCAGAACTTTTGACTGGGTGGACCGATTTCGATAAATTTTGTTTTAATTGAAAGGTGTTGCGTGTCATGTGGTCCCATTTTTTTTAAATTAAGATCTGACAAGTACTTTTAGAGTTATATCTAATAATGCGTATTTACGTGACTACTTTTTCGTCGACCTACGTTATATTATACCGCATAACTTTTTACTCGGTGAGAAATATCTAGCCGTTATATATTATTTAACCGGGACAAAGGAAACACACGTTGATACTTGGTTGACCGTTTATTCACACTCAAATTGCAAGTTCTTGCTACCCCCTATTTATACATATTGTAATAATGTTTCTACCTGCAATCTACAATTCTACATATATTACACCTCCCCACTTAAAAATACAACTATATTAATTTTAAGTAGGTACATATTAGACTTAAGACCTAAATAATAATAAACAAAATTCAATCAAATAACAATTAACCCTAGATCACTAACCTTCGTCGAAACGACGACGCGGACTCGATAAAAGTGGTATAAATTTTGAGTGCGTCGTCGTACGAATTCCAGATTCCTGCTAATCTCATTCGACCTGCAGCTCGCGCGGTGCTAGGGTTTATTTTTTGTGTAGGGGCCCTGTGTGCGCCGTTCCAGCCACCATGAGTCGTCGAATCGACGAAGGTTAGTGTTAACGTTATTATTGCAGAGTTATTTTTCATTCTTTTTTGCTGTTATAATTATTTCAGTGTTTTATAAACTTTATATTTAATTTGCCTACATTGAAATAAGAATCTATATTATTTTTATTTGAATATATTTTTATTTTACATACGATTCGTCAGCTGTTATAAGATGATTATAGTGACGAAGAAATCTGCTCTGAGACTGAGAAAGAAGACAACCTTGAGGCTGACCCGGCTTATGAAACAGATGATGAGAAAGAGTTTTTTTTCTGTGACAGAACAACCACCTTCAACTGAAGACATCATCATCAATTGAAGACCCTTGGACCAAATGTGTTCTCTCGCTTCTTGCAGCCGAAAAAATCGACGTTGATCTTTATGTAATTTTACGGAATGCTAAACATTGTATGTATAAATAGTTAATGTTATATATGTATGTAGCAAACACTTTGAAGGCTAATAAAAAACCTTTATCGGGGCGTGAGTACTTGAAAACTTTGCAACAAAAATTAGTCGCGCCACACATGCAAAAAAGATTACAAATTCCGGAACATCAAACCAGCAGTTCTACTTCTACACATGAGACTGATCAAAGAGAAGATGCGGTTAGTCTTCCTATCACTAAAAAAAAGAAAAATTTGTGCAATTTGCCACTCCGCAAGGCGAAGAATGACAAAGAGTTGGTGCAACAAATGCAACAAATCCTTGTGTGGCGAACACAAACTTGACATTTGTCATAAATGTATTAATTAATAGTTTTTTTCTAAAATGTCTCTTTCTTTTGTTGATTTTATTACTTAGTTTTAATATTTTAATATTTTTTTAAGTCTTTATTTTTTAGTTAATAAAATTTAAGCATTTAAAAAACTTAAATGTTAAATAACAAGTAAAATCTCTGGTCTCAATTAAAAGACTGTCAAAGTAATTAAAATGTGATTTTAGTAAATAAAAAAACTTATAAACATGTTAACAAATGATTATTGTAATAAATAAGTAAAACACATATAAATATTTTATTCAATAAACCCTTATCGCCTTATTACAAAAAAAGACTTAGTACCGTGATTAAATCAAGACTAAGAAGTCCAGATTTGTTATGGTATTAACGTTAGTCCTCGCACTAAAATTCATTCTTATTACAAATCGAGTACCAACTGTGGTCTATCTAGTACCAAAGATAGTCCCTGCCGCCCTGTTTTAAATTGTATCATAGATATAATAAAAAGAGGATAGGAAGTTAATTGCATATACAATTTTTTGCTATACTTATACCATGTTAATATATACCTCAATAACAAAAGTATATCTGTCTCATTCTAATACGTTGTAATTTACATATTAAAACGAGTATAGAGATAATTTCATTGTTTCAAATTTTTCGTTGTCAGTTTTCATGACATCATCAAACTCCGCCTTGAAGCCAAAACGCCATTTTAAGTCGACATTCCTAAAGGTAATTCGTCTGTCATAAAAACGTTTTTTGGACTAAAGTTGTTACTATTTCTGTTAAACTGTGTGTGTTTTGGTGATTTTGTAAATATATGAAGGATATTTGAGCAAAATTAACACGATAAAGTGTTGCATCAGAGGATTCAATTGAAAATCTAGAGAGAATGACGGAGGATTATCATTTTTTAAGGTTAGTTGTAGTTTTTTCTTATATCCGTGTATATTTTTCGTGTAAGTTAAGTTTTAGCTCCATAATAGGGATTGAAGATTATGTTTTTCGCTTTTATACATAATCATTTCTATTACTAACACTTAAATAATAAAACAATTATGTTTGGAATGTTTACAAACAAACGTAGTGCTGCGCATCTATTATGCGAGTTTCGATTTATCGATACATACTCTATGATATTTTTCTGATTAACTATAGTTACGACAATACAACGATATAATAGTAATATTCTTATAGATGTTCCTTATAGTCTCAACTATAACTTTAAATTTTTTTTTTATCAATGATATATGCAGTGCATTGTTTAGATTTCCGAGGAATGAAGCCGTTCAAAAATTATAGAAACTTATCTCTTACTTATCCACTTGTGTGGCTTTTAATAATTTGTAGACTTGCTGATTCCTACTGGAACACCTGCCTCCTTTTAGAATAAGAGAGGAAGAGTGTGTTTTTAAATATTAATGTAAATTTTCTGTTTTTTTAGTTTACTTCACCATGATCGCCTGACTCGAACCCCTTGGACTTTTTTTATTGGGGATGCATTAAAGAAAAATTTTATAATAAAGCAGTGTCGACAATCGAAGAATTGCGCACACGTGTGCAATTAGCCGCTCGTGAAATTGAAGTATTAGGCTATGCACGCCGTATCAAAAGTTCATTTATAAGGCGATGCCGAGCCTGCATTGCTGCCAATGGAGGACATTTAAAACATTTTATGTAACATTTGCAACGTAAACAACGTAAACATTTTATGTAATAAATGCATTTTCACTATAAAAACCTTTGTTTTTTTCTTTATCCTAACATTTAAGTGACACAAAACAAACTTACCGACCGTGATAAATTCTTTCGCTTCTACAAAGTAATTTTGCCTGTCAAGCACTAATTGTTATACGTTTTTATAAAGTACACAAACTTTAAATAATAACCAATTATAGTACAGTAATTTTTTTTTTCACAATTAATGGTTAAAAGTTGATAAAAAGTAACGAATAAAAATAACTTCTAACGTTAATTTTCATAAGTTTAGAATTAATGATGCCTGAAATAGTAATTTCATCAGATAATACAAGTATTCCCGAGTAAAAAAAAGTACTTTATAATACCCTTATTTGTAAAAATTACGACAAAAATACTAACCGTGGTAGATTTTTTTTTTAACCCTTTACCGCATGGATTTTTAGATTTGGCTCAAATTAATTTACATGATTCTAAGGCCTAATAGGAAACCTAGAAAAAATATTATTTTTTTTTTGGACATTAGAAACCGAAATAATCGATCCGAAACCCAAAATCTCACATTTGATACAACATGCAGTCCAGGTAACGATTTATACGAACGTCATATATGATACAACATGCAGTTAAGGTAAGAGTTTTCGTATATATATATATATATTTATTACATGGAGTTGTATTTATTTTTTTAAATGAAAAAGATTCATTTTTTATGTGAATATTTAATGCAAGACCATATGGAAATTTTTAAAACAATTACGTTCTTTGTTTATACATAAAAAACATTCGCATTTACTACAGTAAATGTAAGATAGGCTTGAACAATTTTTGCATCTCTGCCGTTTGTCGCCCCAGTTGGGCCAATGTCCAATCGCGTCGTATACTACTTCTTGCGGAGGCAGTTCAATACGTCGTTTCCTTTTTCTTATATCGGCATGTTCTAGAGCAGGGCGCCCTCGGCCTCGGGTAGTTGGCGTAAAAACTCCTCCCGTTTCCCGCATCAAAACATCAGCTATATATAGTTTAAAATCTAACAACGACATATACATTTCCTTGTGTTCGTTATTGGATTTTTGTTTGTTGCGGCGACGCCACAAGAGCCAGCTATTCACACACGTCATATCGACCAAGTGGAAGAATATGCGATGATACCATTTTTTGCTTTTAATTTTTATTCTGTAGAATCCCAACATTGCGTCTAATAAATCAACCCCGCCCATATATTTATTGTATATTTCTACAGCTTTTGGACGAGGAACTTCAATTACTCGCTTTTGCTTTTTTGAAAATCGTTTCACGGGAGCCATAGGTTCCTTTCCAACATAAGAAGAACATAGACTGACGACTTTATTGTCAACCCATGTTGTCACGCTTAGTTGAACTCCATCTATTTCCGTGGATTTTTCAATGCAGTAACCTCTTTCACATTTCAGCAATGCCTTTTTGCTTGGCAAATCAATGTCTTTCGCTCTATTTAGTAGAATTGTACCTAATGGTAGAATTCCAACGCCATGCAGATGTGCCATGAGCGGAAGACTGGTATAAAAATTATCGATGAACAATTTGTGGTTTAAATTTTGTGCCACCGTGGCTAGCAATCTTGTAACCACATTGCCAGTTGCTCCTAAATTTGGACAATCATGTGGCACATCGGTTTTGTGTTGTCCTGTGAAGATGTCGAAATCGTAGCTGAATCCTGAAGCGCCACTCAGAACATAGTTAATATATCCCCATTTGTGGGGTTTCTTTGCGTTATATTGTCGAAAACCAGATGTTTTGGCTTTTGTGGGTATCATTTGCTCATCTATTGCTAAGTACTCTTCTTTAGGGATTGTTAATAACTGTGCTCTCAGAATGTCCAGAAGCGGTCTTAATTTCTGCAGTCGATCGCAATTTGGGTCAGTTTTAGGAAGTTCTTTGGTTTTATCAAAAAAGTGCAAAAACCGTTTGATTTCTTCAAACTTGTTACAAGTAAGGAGAGAAGCTACTTTTTCGATATACGTTCCTTCACCCCAGTAGTGTCGCGTAGATGGCAAATGTACAACTGACATGTACATGATAACTCCTATAAATTTGGATATATCGTCACAAGTTATAGAATTTGCTTTTTCCGGTTGCAACTGCTCTGCATATAGATTGCTCTGTTCATGTATGAGATGGATAACACTAGTTGGAAACAGATACTTGAAAAAAGCTATTGGTGTCTCCAGGCTCATGATTTTATCAGGTAGATTGGTGCAGCCCATAAATGCAACATCCTCGCTGTCATAAGTAATTTTGTTGTCGTTCCATGTCAATTTATCTTTTTTTACCTTTTTTTTTGTTTGTCTCTTCGATTTTCCGTTTTTGTCCGTTATACCCGTTGATGTTGACGCTTCTAGGTTGTCATTAGTTTCAGCACTTCCCATACCTTCATATTCAAAATCGTCTTCGAGATATATTGCCTCCAATGCATCTTGAGTGAGACTCCCTTCATCTTCACTATTATCAGAAAAAACGTACTCCGAGTCTGTTTCTTCGATGGTTACGCCTTTAGGCGGTAAACCATAATCTTCATCATCGGTCAGGTCTTCATCATCGCTATCTAAAGGAATATCACGCCCGCTTGCGTGCCGAGTCCCTGAAAATAAATAAAACACTAAAATACTTGCATAGGCCCCAAACGTTTATAGCAGCAGTAAATAAGAATACAAAAAAAAAAACATTTTTTTATTACATGGGATGAACCCACGTTGTAAAACTTCCCAAATGTACAAACTCGTTTACTTGTTCTACTTTCTCAACATCAATCATTATAAAACATTCAGTAAATCCGTACGATGTTCTTATGCATGTAGTCTCATATCTGACCGAGCACTGGCACAAACTCTAATGCATGAAGTATCATATTTGAAAAACGTGTGCATAACCTAACTGCATAGAGTATCATTTCAGATACAAAGTTCTAGTCCGTTTTTCGTCAAGAAGTATTTGATATTACTTACATGTTTTTCCGTAAAACTTCTTGGGATCCATTTTACTTACTCGCCAAACACAAAAATAATTTTAGCTAGAGGAAAAAATAGCAAAAATTGGGTTTTCCAATCCACAAACCGTACTCACTGACAGAAATGGCGGTTTGAAATATTCGGCGACAGATTTATCAAACCACAGATAAGATAGAAACCTGCCAATATCTTTTTTGTGTTCGGATACAATCATAGTCTAGATATCAGCCATCAACGCGTTGTTTATAAGGCTCAAAAATTATTTATCTGTGAAAATTCGTAGTGTATCATATTTGATACAGTATGCGATAAAGGGTTAAAACGAAAATATTCACATTTTTCAGGTTTGGCAACCTTGACATGAAAAGTACATTTTCTTGAAGTTCGACATTAGGGCTATCCCATAGATATAGGATACTAATAGATGTGACAAGCGTGCCACACCCGAAAGGGACAAACATAAAAGTATATAAGATGTCAGGGTTGCCAGCCCTACCAAAATTTCCCCGTATTTTATTTTATTTTAAATTTTTATTTTATTTTAAATTTCACCGGGCACTGATTTTTACCCGACTGCGCAATGCAAAGGAGGGTAATGTGTTTTTCAGTCTATGTTGTATTTTGTTTTTTCGATTTTTTAATGAATTTATTTTATTCTGCTTTTGAGTTTTGATAGTTGCATGAAATACGACAGTAATATCTTGTAAGATGTGGTCTGAAAAAATGTTCTGTTTTTTAACTCTTAATCGAACCTGGGAGTTGAACGGAACATATTTAGCATGATTTCATGAAAAAAAAAATGAAACAAGTTACTCCAAATTTAAGTTTTTATTAATATACTTTATATATTCTTACAAATAAGAACAGAAGTTATTTTTACTTATTTCTGCTATTCGTGACACCGGGTTACTGGTTAGCTATAAAAATTAAAAATACATATTAAAAATATTGACATTAATATTTATACGATACTAACGTCACTCAATTGCCTTCCCGAAACCCCTCCACTAACTCTTAAGCTTTATTGTATGGTATTAAAGTTCAAATTGACTTTTAGATATTTTTACGAATCTTTTGTATGGGAATATAGAAAAGTGTTGTTTTAAGACTTTTCAGGCATTTTTTTAAATTTTTCTCTCCGTAAGATCCATCCTTGCACTTCAAGGAATATTATAAAAAAGAATTAGTGAAATCGGTTCAGCTGATCTCGAGATTTGCGCTTAGCAACAAATTCAGCGATTCATTTTTATATATATAGAGATTACCTGTGTAGGTATGGAATCAATTTGCATTGGTATGTGGTGAGATGTAGATGGGATGTCTACCGGCAGTTCGATAGATGTGGACAAGATTTCCATCGGTACCTGTATATTAAATTTAAAAAATTTATATTATTAATGAACCAGGATGAAGTAAACAGTAGATGGACAACATACAATTAATTTTGTATATATGTATTTATTTAATCAGTACAATTTTCTATAAAAGATAAAGTAATATTAACACATTTCAGTAGACATGGTTAAAATTTAGATCCTGGACCGTCGACCGTTTATCGGCATAATTTCTTTACAAAAAAATAAATAAATAACCTATCTAACTTCATAATTAGACTGTTTATCGGCATAATTTCGTTACAAAATAAAATACCCTAACCTTAGATAGGTTAGGGTATTTTTTTTTCAAAATTAGACAGGTTATCGGCATAATTTCGTTAAAAAAAAATTACTCTAACCTATCTAACTTCAAAAATTATAATGTGACAGTAAATAAGTAAAAATAAAAATATATTTAAGTAAAAAAAAAAATAATTATTATTATTATAATTTTCCTAAGCCTGAGAATTCACAAAAAGCTTTCTATATATGAGTACTATTACTATATACAGAAAAAATATGAACATCTATATCGACGGTCCAGGATGTAAATTTTAGCCTAATAAAAGTAACTAACCTGTTCGACGATATGAAGTGTAGGGATCGAGAATGGTTTTAAATATGTCACATTTCGAGCAGTTTTTCTAAAACAACTTTGTTCAAAATGTCTAGAGCATATCCGAGTATATTTGGTTGGTTGCCAGTTTGGTCGCCCAGTGGCACGAATCCATAATTGGCGAATTGCAGAGTCCTTTGGAAATCTGTAACATCAGTTTCATTAAGTAATATGAAATTTAAGATTGAATAAAAAATACCGCACTTTTAGGGTAATTTATCAGTTACCTCGGCTGGTATCCCTAAAAAATCTATAACCTGAGCAAATTATAAAGTACTTAAAAATGGCGGACCAGCCTAACGTTTGTTTCGAGGATGACAAATTAACCTTACCACTTAATTTTGTCGGTTAATATATATTTATTATTATGATGATAAATACCGTTTTCATAAATTATTTCTGTTTATAATAACTTGTTAATATACTAGGACTCTCATTCTGTTAATATTTTTGCCTAACAAGTCATATTTTTATCAAAAAAATTGTACTTACGTATGAAAGGTTATGTCTTGTGATTTCGTCTCCGTACGGCTTTTACAGCCGATTATATAACATATAACCATGATAACTCTTATATAACACTCAACTACGTCTTAGTTTCACAACTTAAATTACTGTAAATCACTTAAATCACATAAATTCACGAAGTAAATATCGGTCTCAACTGATTTGTTGGTCACAAGTTCAGTTGTGACCAACAGAAACTCTGACAAAGACAAAAAATGTTGTTTGTGTCCTTTTCACCCCTTACAGTTTTCGTATGTTGTGGTTTCATTCACACACGGTAATAATAATTGCGTAGCTGATCCATAGTATCCTATATCTATGGGGCTATCCCCAGTTAACTGATTATCCACTATTTACAACAGACTATATTTTATAAATTTTTAATGGAACATTTTGAAAATGACAAAATTTTGAATAGAGCCAATAGTGAACATGATAGTTCTCTTAAATTACATACAAAAAGACACTTCATTTTTATTTGTATAGATGTAAAGCCAACACTGGTCGACGGTGTTTAATGTGAAAAATATCTGTAAATTATACTAGATTAGCATTACATCGATACGGATACTATCGACCACAATCGGGTACAAGTACAACACTATTCGCTGTGGGCGGAGTTGACGCCATATTTGATAAGCATTTGGCTTCAGATCACGTGACTATATGGCCTATCCTCTTTTTATTATATCTATGAATTGTATCCACAGATGGATGAGCAACAAATCATTCAATTCATTCGTTCAGTATTTGATTAGTATGGTATACCGTTCCTTTTCATTTAAAACTTGCTAATTTTATAATAAAAATAATGAAGAATAAAATCAATATTTTTGTTAATAAAATTTAATAATTATGTTATTTAAAACATCTGAAATCATTACTACTTAGTACTTAGAAGTAGTGTAATTTTAATTCTTGTTTATTACACACATGTATTTCTCAGTTGTTTATAAAGCTAGCGTATAAAGGAATGAAATACAAAGCGCGCGTAGTTTTAGTTAATAATGTTATCGAAATATTTATATGTAATGTGTCGAGTCAACAATACAGCCACTATTGTTCATTGATTCTTAATATACGGTACGTTGCTCATAAGAATATGATATTGTTGTTGTAAATTTGTGTGCCACGAACGTTACTTGTGCTGTAAAATGTATAAACAAAAGAAAAGAAAGTGGTGATAATAATTGAACTTCTGAAGAAAAGGTTAGTTTATTTATTTAATTCAAACATACATGAAGCATATCAGAATTAACTCGAGTTATTACATATATTATATAAAATAATTACATCAATGACAAAATATAATACAACAAAATTACAGAAACAGAATTTTAAATTACATAAGGATAAGTAATTATTTTAAATGTTTGTCCAAATCAACATATATCTAGTTCATTTAATTACCTTTCAATATAATTAATACCAATTTTCATGTTATACTAGGAAATATTACGTCAACTTCTCGACGTTTTAAGGTTAGTACTGAAGTTAAACTAGGGGTCACAGTGTTTTAACTTTAGTACCACAGATAATTCTCGTATTAGCGTTAAACTCGTTTTTGTAATAACGTTTATTTTAGTCCAGCAGTTAAAGTTGGTATTAAACTCGGTACTATATTTAGTCTTCGTTTTGGAATAAGGTGGTTAGAAGCCTCCCTTTTATACGGCGTAGTCGAAACGACGAAGGTTAGTAATAAGCGTTGTAAAATAAGGTTAGTGATCTAGGGTTAAATCAAAAATACAATCATTGAACTTAAACATCTATTCCGTATCTAATAACAGGTTTTCTTTGGCGCTTGGGACGGTTCAGCGGTGACTGGGGTGAACAACCATTAGAAGAACAAGGTTCATTTGGTGCAAGGTCATCTACCTGTTTATCAGGCCTACCGTTATCATCCTCCCCACTGATACAATTTTCTGGTATTCCAGTATTTAATTCTAGGTTATCTTTATCGTCTGGTTGTGCGACGACCTCCCCGTCACCTGTCGAGCTCAACATTCCCGAATAACGGGATTTGCGCTTTATTTGATCAATATGTCTATGAAACTTCTGACCGTTACCGCTTTCGACAATGTACCTTTGGGACCCCTCTCTACAGTGGCGTAGCTAGGTAACCGAAGGCCCTGGGGCAAAATATAAACGAGGGCCCCAACTAAACTATTAATTTAAAATCGTCTGTTCTGTATTCGTCCTGTTCCGAATTCGACATACTCCAAATTTTTCGTAATACAGTCGACTTCGTAATAAACTTTCAAACCAAATGCAGTCAGTCAGTCAGTCAGTTCAGCCTATTGCAGTCCACTGCTGGACATAGGCCTCCCTAAGTTCGTGCCAGACATCCCGGTTTTCCGCAATCCTCATCCAGCCTGCACCGGCATTCTTACGAAGATCGTCGGTCCAACGGGCCGGAGGACGTCCCACACTGCGTTTGCCAAGACGCGGTCTCCACTCCAGGACACGTCTGATCCAACGGCCATCGGTCTTGCGACACAGATGACCAGCCCACTGCCACTTCAACTTGCTAATTCTGTGGGCTATGTCGGTTACTTTCGTTCTCTTACGGATAGTCTGATTTCGAATCCTATCTTTGAGAGAAACCCCAAGCATAGCCCGTTCCATTGCGCGTTGAGCGACTTTAAATTTGTGGACCAGTCCCTTTGTCAGTGTCCATGTCTCGGCTCCGTATGTCAACACAGGCAGGACGCATTGCTCGAAAACCTTTGTCTTCAAGGATTGCGGAATCTTCGAAGTGAAGACTCGACGAAGCCTGCCAAATGCCACCCAGCCCAACCGAATCCTTCTATCAGCTTCCTTCTCGAAGTTGTTTTGGCCTAGTTAAATGGTGTGGCCTAGGTAGACATAATCCTGAACAACTTCTAGAAGGATACCGTCAACCGATACCGGTCTCGGTATGACTTGATTGCTAAACATAATTTTCGTTTTGTCCAAGTTCATACCGAGACCGACTCGTTTAGGCCGGCCAGAATTTGGCCTAGCTCATCCAACGTCTCCGCAAAGATGACGATATCGTTTGCATAACGAAGGTGAGAGATGTATTCGCCGTTAACGTTGATGCCTCGTTCCTCCCAATCCAAGGTCTTAAAGACATCCTCCAGCGCATTGGTAAACAGTTTCGGTGATATTACATCTCCCTGTCTTACACCACGTCGGAGGAAAATAGAGTCTTGTTCTCTGGTCTTGGATATGAACGGTTATCGTCACCGCATCGTACATACATCTCAGTACCTCGATATATCGCCAGTCGATATGAAATATCTGCAGAGAGTCCACGACAGCCCAGGTTTCGCTATACACAGCGGCTGATTATATTCTTTTGTCTTTTGTATAATCTGCCGAACAGTATGGATGTGGTTTACGGTACTGTAGCCATTTCGAAAACCAGCCTGCTCCGGTGGTTCTTCTTAGGTGGTTAGTCTTCTGGCGAGACGATTCGTAACAACCCTCGAAAACAGCTTATTATAGACGCAGCTCAGAAGTGAGATCGGTCTGTAATTCTTTAAAAGTTTTTTTATTTATTTATTTATTTCATCATCTTACATCTAACATTACAGGATGTTACCCTAATGCGTTAGTGGAGTTGTCGTTTTACATACATTATCTGAATTAAATTATTACTACACAATAAACAATCAAATTACATAATTCAATAATTCTATTAATAAAACAATATATTAAAACCAAGAGAATAAATTTAAAACTAGTCAATAAAACCAAAATCCAATTAAATACTAGATAAAATGCATTATTAATACAATAAATATTAAAATATACAAATTTAAAACGGTAGTCAATAAAACATAATTAAAATTAAATACTTTATAAAAATGAAACTCGTCAAACTATAAAAGTAAAGTAATATATAAACGATAAAACAAATAAACCCTATTTCAATTTAATTCGTACGAGACAACTCTAGTTACGATCCTCGTGAACTCGTTCAGTGTGCAACTGAATAAAGCGATTCTGCAGCCACTATGTTAAGTGTGCGTATAGCTCGCGTGAGATAGGTACTTATCATCTCTCTTAAAGAACAGTACCACCACACTCATGGACCACACCTCCGGTGTGGTACCTATCGGTGGATGACGGCGTTAAAGAGTCTCACCAAGGCTTTTAGGGCAGGTCACCCTGCGGCTTCAAGGAGCTCAGTCCTAACTCCGTCATCCCCCGGAGCCCTTCTAGCCGAGCCGCACTAATCTCATCTGCTTCAATGTCCGGGATGTCTCCCGAATAATAGCTCAACAATGGTGCACACGGATCTTCAGTGTCCCAAGTCTCAGGCTTGCGTGCACTCGACGAGTACAGCTGTCCATAAAATTTCTCGACCTCTTCTCGGATCTGAGGACGAGAGCAAACGGTCCTGGCATCCGCTGTATTAAGCTTCGCAAAAAGACTTCACCCCAATGGTCTTTAGAAAACTTTTAACCCCATATTCTGCTCAATAAGAGTAGTAATCTCTCTCGTATTTAAGTAGCGGAAGTCTCGCCGTACAAGTTTCCGCATTCTCTTGGAGAGAGCCTTCTGTTCTGGTGAAGCTGCTTGAGCAGCGCACAACTCGCACCTTCGCCGGATCAGATCCAAGGCTTTGGAAGAAAGTTTCTACTGCTTCGTTGACTTCGTCGTCAGAAAATGTCTGTGATCCAGTATACACACCGTCTTCACCACGTTGTCGGTCGTCTCGTCCACGTCGCTAGTAGTTTCCAGCGAATCGAAGCGGTTTTGGAGTTCCAGTTGGAATTACTCGAAGCCACATAGTATTTGGGTAGCTCGGAGAGTAGATTACATCAAGCGGGTCCACTCATTTCGGAGACATATATTCAGAGTGCCAAGCAATAGTCGGTGGTCGCTGCCGGTGTTAAACCTATTAACTACTGAGACATTTCTGAATATAAAGCCTTTTATCTGCTATGATAAAATCGATCTCGTTCCTCGTCACAGTGTTGAGGCTTTGCCATATTCACTGCCTTTGGGGCTTCTTCTCGAAAATGAATTCATCAAGAAGAGCGCTTCCCCCCTCCCCCGCTTCGAGGATGTTGACGAGCATCTACCCCATGCGATTCCTGTGCCCCAATTCGTGTGGTCCGATTCTCGATTCGTCGCGGTCTTTTACTCCTACTTTAGCGTTGAAGTTTCCCATAACAACGTTGTAGAAGGCCGAAGTAGTGCCATGTATGGCCCTTGTAATATCTTCATACAAAGTTTATACTTCATCGTCAAAAGCCAGCTGTAGGAAGGCTATTCCGACATCGGTCGGCTTCAATAGTTCCAAGATGGTAGTGGAACTTTGTTATTCCTTAGTTGCCTCTTACGACACCCACGGGTAGAGGGGGGTGGCTAAATTCTAGACTGCCGTAGCCACACAGCAAAACCCCTTCAATTACATCGACAAGTAATACAACGTAAGTAGACGAAAAAAATAGTCAAGTAAATGCGTGTTATCAAAGATTACTCAAAAACTATTGATCAGATTCCAATAAAATTTAAATGGTATGTAATGTATTATATTTTAATTGTAATTTAACAATAAAATTTAATTGTAATTGTATACAAGACAAGTATCACTTTTCGAATCGAATAGGCCCCGCCTTGCATCAAGCGCGTGCTTTTGAAACACGCTGGGGGCAGGGGAGTTACCTCCAAGTTTCAAACAAAGATGTTCGAGACTTGTTGGAAATTCCTGTGTAATTTTTCATATAAGTTACCATTATTAATTTCGGGTTCATGGAATCCGGTTTAGTTATATTCCGAAGGTGGGAGAAATTTTCATTTGTTAAATTTATAGTTTGTAAGTCAGAGTCCGAGGGGCCCCCTGAGCTTGAGGGCCCCGGGGCGCCGCCCCACCTTGCCCCTTAGTAGCTACGCCACTGCCTCTCTACTTATTATCGTACCGTCTAGCCATTTATCCCTACCGCCATAGCCCCTAGCCATAACTTGGTCTCCTACGTGTAAGTTACGCGGCACGCCCCCCGCATATTGCACTTGGCGAGCCTGTGCGTCCCGCACGCTGTCCTCACGGGCACGTTCGCCTCTTAGGAGATCCAACCGAGAACGAAGAATACGCTTTTGAAGCAACATGGACGGGCTTTCACCGGTACTACCGTGCACGCTATTTCTATATGACAGCAGAAAGGTTTGAAGAGCAGCGTCTACGTCGACTGCCTCCCGCATGGCCTTTTTAATCACACGCTTGCAAAGCTTCACTGCATTTTCCGCGGCCCCATTAGATGATGGATGATAAACCGGTGAAAACGATTGACGGACACCATTTCTTACTAAGAAATCTCTGAACTCGTGACTCGTAAAAGGGGGCCCACGGTCCGACACGACCTCCGTCGGTAAGCCAAACCGTGCAAACGTTGCCCTTACAATTTTTATGACAGATGTAGCGTTCGTTCGAGGCATTTCAAATATTTCCAGCCATTTACTACTGGAATCGATTATTATTAAAAATGTTTTACCCCCTAAAGGGCCTAGGAAATCTAAATGAATCCTACTCCACGGACGCAAATCGTAAGTCCAAGGACTTGGAGGAGCGCGTGGAGGTGCCTGGGCCTCCGCCGCGCACGTTTCGCATTGCCTACACACGTTTTCCACATCTACATCTATGTTAGGCCACCATACGTAACTCCGCGCTATACCCTTAGTTTTGACAATGCCCATGTGACTAGCGTGAAGTTGCTTCAATACTACACTACGTAACGCAGCTGGTACTATAACCCTATAGCCCCACATTAAACATCCTCGATCTATATATATTTCATTACGCTTATTATAATATGGCTTGTATTCTTCACCCTCCGGGCAGGTCCCAGGCCATCCAGAATGAACGTAATAAACTATTTTACTAAGAAATGCGTCCCTGCTAGTTGCCGTTCTTATATCATCATTAGTCACGGGCAAGAACGTTTCCACAAAATTTAAATACGTACTTTCTTTTATCTCTTTATCCGTGACACCGCACTGCGGCAGCCTAGACAACGCATCCGCGCAGTTTTTTTGTGACGACACGTACTCTATCTCATAATTATATCCCGCTAACAACACAGCCCATCTCTGCAACCGCGAAGCCGCCATGATCGGAATGCCTGTTTTATTACCAAAAATATAAGTAAGTGGCTTATGGTCTGTTCTTAATGTGAAACGCCGACCATACAGATATTGATGAAATTTTCGGATTCCATATACTATTCCTAAAGCTTCCCTATCAATCTGTGAATACGCCCGTTCGGCTGCTGTTAATGAGCGCGATGCATAAGCTATAGGCCGTTCGCCCTCGGGAGTACTGTGTGAGATGACGGCCCCTACCCCTACACCGCTCGCGTCCGCCGTCAGTATTAGCGGCAAGTCGCTCGAGTAATGCACCAATACTTCGCTAGAACTTAGTTTTTCCTTTATAAATTGAAAGGCCCTTTCACATTCCTTACTCCATATGAACTTGACATTAGCTCGCAGTAAATTGTATAGCGGTGCTAAAATAGTACTAACATTTTTTATAAACTTAGCGTAATACATAACCATACCTATGAAAGACCTAAGCTCGGATACAGTGGTAGGTGCGGGAGTGTTAACAATAGCCTTAACCTTTTCAGGATTAGTATGTATACCTCGTTTATTAATAACATGCCCCAAGTAACAAATTGACTCCTGGAAGAATTCACATTTTTCTTTCTTAACCTTGAGACCGCTAACTTTTAGACGCTCAAATACTTTATGTAAATTCTCAACATGTTCTTGATTATTCCGTCCCGTTATTATAATATCATCTAAAAATACTCCTACGTATGGTAAGTCAGAAAATAATTGCTCTAACCGTTTCTGAAAAATGCCTGGGCTAGACGATAACCCGAACACTAAACGATTAAACATAAAAAGTCCCTTGTGCGTATTAATTACTGTATATTTCTTACTGTCATCTAATTCAATCTGTGCGTAGGCCTGTGAAAGGTCTATCTTAGTAAACAACTCGCCCCCGTGTAACCGTGCGAGCAAGTCTTCCGTACGAGGTAGCGGGTAACGGTCAATCTCGATAACCTTATTGAGAGTTAATTTGTAATCAGCGCAAATCCGTACATTACCGTCTTTCTTCATAACCGGCACTATCGGCGTGGCCCAGTCCGAGCGCTCGACAGGTGTGAGGATGCCATCGCGCACCATCTGCTCAAGCGCGCGCTCCACCGGCTCGCGCAGCGCGTACGCCAGCGGGCGCGCACGCATGAACACCGGCCGCGCTCCCTCGCGTATGTGAATACTCGCCGCGCCACCGGTGAACCGTCCGAGGCCCTCCGCAAATACTTCACAATATTTGGAACTGAAATCATTCATATTAAAATTATTATTTGTTATATAATTCATTGCATCAATTTCTAGTTTAGGTAATTTTATGTTTAATTCTAATAACCATTGCCTCCCCAATAAAGCAGACTTAGCATCCCGTACTACATAAAGATCCAAATATTTTTCTTGGTCGCGGTATTTAACCAGAGGTCTAATGACCCCGACCGGGCGTACCGTCTCCCCCGTATAATATTTTAAAATTAATTTACAATCTTCTAATTTTAAATCATATAAATATTTTTTATAAAATTCACTACTTATACATGACACTGCACTACCCGTATCACATTCCATGGAAATGGCTTTATTTTGAACATTCAATGTCACCATGAATGGTTTACACTGTTCTAAGGCTAATTGATTTAGTTCAACTACTATTACCTCATCACTCTCTTCGCTATCTGTAGACGTTGCCGCTTTCATCGTATTTTCCGTCTCGATGTTATAAGCGCCCGTCACATTAGGACAGACCCGCTGCAGGTGCCCTTGCTGCTTGCACGCCCTGCACACATAGCGCGCAAACCTGCACGGTAACCCGCCGTGCCGACCGCCACAGGCGCGACAGCGCGCCCCGGCCGCCGCCTGCCGCCGCGACGACTCCGCCGCCGCCGCTGTCCGCTCCGCGCGCCGGCCGAGCGCACCGCTCGCTGTCCGCTCCGCACGCCGGCCGAGCTCACCGCTCGCGGCCGACGGTCTCGCCGCGGCGCCGCTACTGCCGCCCGACACACTGCCGTCACCGCCGGCACTCCGCCCGACGCCACAGCCTGACTCTCCACTGCCGCTGCATCCTTCTCAGCTGCCTCCATGCTGACAGCCAAACGATACGCTTTCGAATAATCGAGATGATCCTCTTGAAATAAACGCTGCCGTATCGCTTCACACTGTATACCGCATACAAATTGATCCCTCAGGCTTTCTTCCAACCACGTCCCGAACTCACAGGTTTTAGACAGTTTTTTTAACACGGCTACATATTCCGCTAACGATTCGCCGTTCATTTGCTTCCTATGACGAAACTTAAACCGTTCTGCTAAAACACTCGGCTTGGGTTGCAAGTGTTTTTCTAGAATATTAGTCAACTGTTCGAATGTTTTAGATGACGGTTTGTCTGGGGTACACAAATGTTATGAACCAAAGTTTGTAATTAACTGTCAACACCCAACTGTTCTATATAATCTATGTTGCGTATGGCAATACTATTTCCTGTTGAGTTTTGACAGTTGACAGTGGGTTGGTTGGTCCGCCGTTTTTTTATAAGTTGATTATAAGTTGTTTTGCCTTTTGTATCGCGTTGCGCGTTCATAATTGATATTAGATAATCATTTATGTAAATATAAGTTAACATTGCAAGTGTATGTGTGTAAATTGTGCACAACGCCGCCGAGGACATCCTGCAACGGCCAGTTCGTCGCGTTGGCTGATCAGATAAGCTCACCATCCTAATTATCATTAAAACTGCATGTGGCCATATGTGTTTTTGTGCTAATCTAGGTTGGTGTTAGCTGGCCAGGCCGGACAACGCATCTTTAGAAGATCCCAAGTAAGGACTTTAAATTAGTTTTATTTTTCAACGCTGCGCAACGCAGCTATAAGTTCGGTTGACTAATATCTGAAGCTTATATTCCTTCCACTGCTGTAAATTCATTCCAGATATAACCGTAACATAATTTCTGGTAGCAGAGCGTGGTTCGTAATTTGTTGTAACATGATCGTAAATCCGCGTAGTTAGACTAGCGTTGGTAGCCATTTTGTTTTGTTACTGAAATACATTGTAGGTTATTTTGTAAATTCCTTTGTTGGTAGCTTTGTAAATTTACCATTCGTGGTAGCCTTTGAAAATCTACCATTCTTGGTAGAAATGCATAATTATTTTTTAATTTAATTAAATTTGTTTAGAATTAAAGTTTACCTGTGTGGATTCTTTGTTGTATTAAAACAATTGCCTTACTTTAAACATTTGCAGTTAAAGGTAAAAAAAAAAAAAAATTTTTTCATTTATAGTAAATGTTTTGTTTAAATAATTTAATAAAAGTAAATAACACAGGTTAAGATTGTTTTTAAAAGTTTAAATAGGTATCCATATTTATTTGTTAAAATAAATGTTGTGGAACTAGTTGTTAAACTTTATAATTGTATTCAAGTTTTATTATATTTGCTTAAAGGTTAATTGTTATAGATGTTTGTTATTAATATAAGATTGGAATAGTTGTTAGTGTGTATTTATAACTAAATTCATTGATTTTTTTTAAGTAAATTGTGTTCATTCTTAGAATTTAGTTAACGGATTATTAGATTTAAAAACTTAGTTTTAATTTTTTCTTATATTATTATTTAAGTTATTTAAGATTTGATATTTGATTTTAACTCAGTATTAACTGTAGGTTCGTTGGGAATTAATTTCATTTCCTCGTTGTTGTAATTGTGCTCTTGAAGATGGCTTCGACCGCTGTCGCTATGGTTCGTGAATCATGTTCTGGACTTACACTTCAATTGAGATGGTTCAGCTCAGCGGCCGCTTTGGTGGATAGAGAGGATCGCACCGAGGCCTTGCTAGACAGGTATGAGAAATCCCCGGCTCGTCTCCAACAGGTGGAGACCTTGTACCAGCGCTTCCTTCTACATCAGGACGACGTGCCAATGGAGTCGTTTCCAAAGGAGAGAAGGGAGCAAGTACACGCGGATTACACCCAAATTTTGGACCTCGCCGATGCCATCGCTCAACGCGCGCGGGAAGTTTCAGCCTCGCGTGCCGGAGCACCGCCTGATAGGCCTACCATGAAGACCCCTGTGGGTCTTTTAACCCGATTGCCTAACCTCGACCTCCCACGCTTCGATGGTCGATTCGATGCCTGGATGGGCTTCATAGGCTTGTTCGAAAGCCTCGTAGATTCGAGGGATGATTTGAGCCCTTCACAAAAGCTGGCCTACCTGCTCTCAGTGCTGGATGGAGAGGCCAGGGGACTGGTGCAGCACCTTCCGATAGGTGACGGAAGCTATCCAGTTGCGCGGTCATTACTCGCCAAGCGCTACCAGAACCAGCGCTGCTTGGCCGATGCTCATATTGACCAGATTATGGACATCCCTGCCGTGAGCAATACCGCCCAGTTGAGGACCAAGCTGCTCAACCCCCTCGTTTTGGCCACTAATGCTCTTAGCCGCTTAGGCCTGCCGGTCGACCAGTGGTCGTATTTGTTGGTGCGCATCGTGCTTAAGAGATTGCCGGTCTCCTTGAGAGCACGCTTCGAACAGGGGCACACTAGGGATGAGGCCTCTCTTCCTACCTTCGAACAGCTCCTGACCTTCCTCGAGGAAGAGTGTCGCGTTGGCGACGTTATGGTCGCCGATACTCCAGTGACGTCGTCGAGTTCTGGATCTTCGAACCAGCGGCGCACCGCCCAAACTGCGCCAGCGAGAAGAGCGCCCCCTACCTTTGCTGTCGCTCAGGTTCCGCGCTCGGACTGCCGCTATTGTGGGTCTCAGGGGCACCGAACTGCGAAGTGCCCGGATTTCGCAGCGCTGCACGTGGCTGCTCGTAGGCGGATTGTAAAGGCTCGACGCTGGTGCTTCTCTTGCCTGGGGAACCACCTTAACCGCGACTGCCCTGACACGCACCCGTGTCCCAACTGTGGAGGCCAGCACCTGAGGGTGCTCTGTGCCAACGCGAATGCCCGCCGCGACCACCCGGGGTCGCCCTCGGGCGGGTATGTGAGTGAGCGTCGGGAACAGCTCCGCACCTCGGAGTCAGGCTCACCTCCCCCCCGCCGCGTAGAGTGTGCTGCCACTGAGCACCGACAGGGGTCGATGCGCAGCCCCACGGGCGGGTATGATAGCGGACCTCGGGTTCAATCCCGCACCTCTGTGTGCGGCTCGCCTCCACTTCGCTCGCGTGGCCAATTACGGTCACCTCCGGTGGTCTATCACGACTACCGTGATGCACGTCCGGCACGTTTGCCGTCTCCCCCTCTGGCCGAGCGTCCCCGCTTACAGCCGCGGAACCCGCCGTGTGGACGCTCCCGGCGCTACGAACCGCCAGCGATGGCTCGTGGCAGTCGCCACCGAAAAGAGGTAGAGTTTCGACCTCTACCACATTTTGACGCCCCGACAGGGGAAAGCGGCGTTCGATCGCCGCCACGCCAACGTTAGGACGTTGGCGTCTGCCCCCGCTATGCACCTCCCCTCTTAGAGACCGTTCTCTTGCCCACGGCATGTGTTAGGGTCTGGGGACGGACGGGCGCCTCGGTTGTAGTCCGAGCTATAGTAGACACAGGCTCGCAAGGGTGCATAGCTTCGTCTTGGTTGGTGGGGCAACCTGGCCTTAATCTTAAAAGGCTTTCAGATGTAATAAGGGGTGTAGGCAACGCCCCTGTGTTCACAGTTGAGGGTAGCGTTTGGTTTGAATTTTCCCCCTCCAACTCTCCACAGCCGATGTTGGGTTCATCGGCCATAGTGATGGAGAATATCTTGGGCAGCCACCCGCAAGTTAGATTGTCTGCGGACGCGGTAAAGTTAACCGCGTATCTGAACTTGGCTGACCCTAAGTTCGACCTACCTGGCACGGTCGACTTGTTGCTTGGTGCCGACGTACTAGGTAAGATTTTACTCGGCAAGGATCGTGTTTTACAGCCAGGTGGCTTAGTGGCCCTTCGGACCATATTTGGGTTCGCTATGATGGGTCCAGTCTTGAGGACTTCCCCCCCTGCCGACCCTGGAACGGCCTTGATGGTAGGCTTCGCCCTCTCTGACGCTGTGCAGAGATTCTGGGAGGTGGAAGAGCCACCACAAGCGCCCCGCTCTGATCCGGAACATGAGGAGTGTGAACGTTTTACTAGAACAACACCACTTACCTCCGTTCTGGCCGTATCATGACAAGATTGCAATTTCTCGCCGTACGGCCGCCTCTAGGTCTATCACGGCCTACTGCAGAGAAGCGTATTTTGGCAATGGAGCGTCGCATGAGCAGGGACCCACTACTCAGGGAGAAGTACATCGACTTCATGCGGGAGTATGAGGAATTGGGGCACTTGTCTGTGTCAAAAATTGACTGGCGCTCGATGGAGCATTTTTTCGTCCCGCATCATGCGGTAATAAAGCCATCTAGTGGCAAGCTGCGCACGGTATTCAATGGTTCTGCGCAGACCACTTCGGGAGTGTCCTTGAACTAGCGTCTTCGTCTGTCTGTCCACCAAGGTGGTCCATTTAGAACTCGTTTCAGCTCTTTCGACAGAGGCTTTTGTCGCTACGTGAATAGGTTGTGTCACGACGAGGACTACCGTCCTTGATTCGTTCTGATCGCGGCACCAACTTCAAGGGCACAAATAATTATTTAAAGTAGAGCGGTAGCAACATTGTCACGACTACCAGTTAGTTAGCGGCCAGGAAAGTCCTGGCCGAGGCGGGTAGATGTTATGAACCAAAGTTTGTAATTAACTGTCAACACCCAACTGTTCTATATAATCTATGTTGCGTATGGCAATACTATTTCCTGTTGAGTTTTGACAGTTGACAGTGGGTTGGTTGGTCCGCCGTTTTTTTATAAGTTGATTATAAGTTGTTTTGCCTTTTGTATCGCGTTGCGCGTTCATAATTGATATTAGATAATCATTTATGTAAATATAAGTTAACATTGCAAGTGTATGTGTGTAAATTGTGCACAACGCCGCCGAGGACATCCTGCAACGGCCAGTTCGTCGCGTTGGCTGATCAGATAAGCTCACCATCCTAATTATCATTAAAACTGCATGTGGCCATATGTGTTTTTGTGCTAATCTAGGTTGGTGTTAGCTGGCCAGGCCGGACAACGCATCTTTAGAAGATCCCAAGTAAGGACTTTAAATTAGTTTTATTTTTCAACGCTGCGCAACGCAGCTATAAGTTCGGTTGACTAATATCTGAAGCTTATATTCCTTCCACTGCTGTAAATTCATTCCAGATATAACCGTAACAACAAATCTACCAATAATTCGTAGCACTCTAAACCGACTACGGTGATTAGCGTCGGCACTTTTAGTTCGCTGGCTATCTTATTAACAATAAAATACTGTTCTAGACGCTCCACATATAACCGCCAATTGTCTGACCGCACATTAAATTCCGCGATTTTACCGATCGACATTTTTATATTATAACACTAACAATAGTATTATAAGCCGCACACGTAAGTCCACTCGTCGCCACTGAGAAATATCTAGCCGTTATATATTATTTAACCGGGACAAAGGAAACACACGTTGATACTTGGTTGACCGTTTATTCACACTCAAATTGCAAGTTCTTGCTACCCCCTATTTATACATATTGTAATAATGTTTCTACCTGCAATCTACAATTCTACATATATTACACTCGGTGTACCGATTTCGATGATTCTTACTTTAATCGAAAGCTAATACTTGTCTTGTAGTCTTGTTTAAATTAGATCGAAAACTGATTACAACTTTTTGAGTAATCTTTAATAGCGCGTATTTACTTGACTATTTTTTCGTCTTATTACGTTGTATTACTTGTCGATGTAATTGAAGTCGGTTTTTTTTCGTTTGCGAGCAAACACAATTATTTTGTGTATGTTACCTCAGAACTTTTGAACGGATGGACCGATTTCGATGGTTTTTGTTTTAATCGAAAGGTAGTGCGTGTCATTTGGTCCCATTTAAATTAATTTGAGATCTAACAGTTGCTTTTCGAGCTATCACTGATAATGGGTTTTTACTTGACAATATTCTCGTCGACCTACGTAGTATTATACCCCATAAGTTTTAACTACGTTTACCGATTTTTATGATTTTTATTTTAATCGAAAGCTGATGCCTACCATGTTGTCACATTTAGATTTCATCGAGATCTGATTACAAATTTTTAAGTAATCTTTGATAACGCGTATTTATTTTACTTGACTATTGTTTCGTCTACCTACGTTGTATTACTTGTCGATGTAATTGAAGTCGGTTTTTTTTTCGTTTGCGAGCAAACACAATTATTATATTTAGGCATAATCGGGCTTACTCTATGATAAGTTCAGAACAAAACAAAATTACGAACTAGTCCGACGAACGAAGTCAGCATCCAAATCGTAAAGATTTCAGTATGAAGTATTTTAAATGACCTCTTATAGAAGTTCGAACATGACGTCTTCAGTAGTTCAATTTTCATGAGCTGAGAATTCAAAGTTCTTAATCTATACTAATATATAAAGCTGAAGAGTTTGTTTGTTTGAACGCGCTAATCTCAGAAAGTACTGGTCCGATTTAAAAAATTCTTTCACTGTTGGATAGCCCATTTATCGAGGAAGGTTATAGGCCATATATCATCACGCTAAGACCAATAGGAGCGGAGCACCAATGAAGAATGTTTCAAAATCGGGGTTTTCTTTTTCCTTTTGAAATCTTCCGCTGCCTGCGTTGCGTAAACAGTTAAAGTTTCGCAAAAACAGACAAACAGGTATATTTGTGACATGACATGTATATGTATGACAGAATTGTTCCAATTCCACGCGGACGAAGTCGCGCGCAGAAGCTAGTGAACTCATAGGTTAGGACCACACTGCGAGCCTAACGCGGTGGCGGCGGCGGGCGCGAAATATCGAACATATGAAACGCGTCTTTGCGTCCATACTGCAGTGGCTAAGGCGGACGGCGACGCGACGGGACTGAGCGATACAACGAGCGTAGTTTTCAAACATTCCTATCCGCGCGTTCTGTCCACGCTACGGGCCTAGTCAGCAAGCGATCTAATGCGCGGGTGGCAGGGGTATCAAACCATTTCGGTTTTGTCGCTATATATGTATTCGCTTTCTGTAGTTTATACCTTTTTTTAACGTGGGAAATTAAAATTCTGTCCCCTAAATTGAGACAATTCGTTTAACATTACGTCCAGACTCTTTGTATCTATACTTCGTGGTCACTAATTTCAAATTTTCTTAAACTTTCAAAAAGAAAATAATCTAATTAATTAAATTTATTTCGTACATACTATCTTTTAAGAGGCCTATGCCCAACTGTGGGATATTACAGGCTGAATCGAATACTATCTTTTATGTTCAACACCTCCTATCTCAAGATTGGACTGTCTAATAAAAATAATAAATCCTCGTCCATAGTTTCCAACCCCTGATATACGTCAAATCGCTACATGAACTCGCGCGTCACTGTGGCCACCATACGCCTCCGCCGCCGCAACCGCCTCCGCGCCCACCACCGCGCATTCAGTGAGGACGCACACATATGGGAAAATGAATGAAATGGGAAGGGGGAGGAATGGAATGGGAAGTCATTTTATTGACGTCTTAATGAATAATTGAATACCTTTTGATCTCTTTATGTGTTCATTTTTATAAGTTTATAAAAAAAGTTTGAGAGCTATTTTTGATAAGATCTGAAAGTTAACGTTAGGCGGCGCATTCAACTTCTCGAGGCGGTCTTGAAAACGTCATTTTGCCATCTGGGAATACACATTTAGTAATAAGTAATAACTGATATCGACTTGAAGTTATATTATATTAACCTTTTAGATAACCTTACTAATTAAGTAATTACGTATCTATACTAATATTATAAAGCTAAAAAGTTTGTTTGTTTGTTTAAATGCTCTTCTGGTTCGAAGTGAAAATTATTTCTTCTTCTTAGCCGACTTCTAAAAATAGAGGAGGTTCTCAATTCGATTGTATATTCATGGCAGGCAGCGTCATGACGGTCAGTACTTGGATGGGTCAGTACAGACGGTCGCCTGGGAACACCACGTGACGTTGGCTTTTTCTTTCAATTACTTTTTTTTTGTATTTTCAATTAATAATTAATTAAAACAGTAAATAATATTCATGTAAACTGTTCTTAGGTTGTAATACAAAAAAATACTTAAAGTGACATAATAGTGTAAGCAATAAGAATCGCGTGGTTGGGTTTGTTCCAAAGAACTACCGCTGCACGCAAGACCGCCGGACGGGCGTCCACTACCTCGTGAGCTCCTGCTGCCGACGCAGCAGAGCACCAACGAAGGTGACAGTGGCGACGAGGAGGACGACGCAGGGGAGACTGCGCAAACAACCCGAATGTAAAGAACTACCGACTAGAGAACTAGACCATGGGGTAACGCTCACTTCGGTGGGCATATCCTCGGCCCATTGGGCCGAAAACAAAGCACCCGGCAGTGGGTACTGCCGGAGAGGAAAAGCCCGGGCAAGCAGGCATAGCCTGGATACCCGCACCCAGACAGTCCCTCAGACCTGTCAGGAAGAACCACACACCAAAGAACTACTTAGTTCTGCGAAGACTGTTTCTGCTCCTAATAGATTTTTTTTTTTTTTTTTTTTTTTATGTAACTAGGTTGGCAAACAAGCGTACGGCTCACCTGATGGTAAGACCGTAGCCTATAGACGCCTGCAACACCAGAAGCATCGCAAGCGACCACTTTTCGATAGGCAAGTTATCATAGGCATATTTGTTTATAAATTATATTTGATAAAAAATATGTCTCATCGAGTTATCAGATCGGTGAAGGTCGATGTTCTACGTCTCCCCTACTAATACAGCAAAAGTGATTTTTTTGCCGCTTTTTGCCCGATATTAAAATTAATTTACCTGCTGTTGTTTACCTAGTCAATGGTACGGAACCCATCGTGCGCGAGTCCGACTCGCACTTGGCAGATTTTGTTAAATTAGTTTGCCAAAGAAGATTCACTTCTTACATGTATACTTTGTATGCACGCATTTTTTTATTGATTTAATATATTTTTACGTGTACGAAATTAAATACTCCTCGAGTAAATAATAAATGTATATAATATGTATATATAATCTATACAAATAAATAAAATTGAAGTGTCTGTTTGTAATATTAAAATAACCGCTTTTTACTATATGCATACGAATCTATACTGGGTACAACTACATATACCAAAATAACATTTTTTACAATTTTCTGTCTGTCTGTTTGTTCCGGCTAACCTCTGAAACGGCTGGACCGATTTTAACGGGACTTTCACTGGCAGATAGCTGATGTAATAAGGTGTAACTTAGGCTACTTTTATTTTAGATTTTTTTTATAACTGCGAACTGAACAATAACTTTTTTGTTAAATTCCATGCGGACGAAGTCGCGGGCACAGTAGCTAGTAATATAATATACTAGCTGACCCGGCGAACTTCGTACCGCCTAACAGTCGATTCTTTAATTTTTTATTTATTTTTTAATACTTATCCTTTCCGGAACCCCTCCACTAACACTTAAACTTTATGATATGGTATTAAAGTTCAAATTGACCTTTAAGTATTATTACGCGAAACTTTTGTATGGGAATATAGAAAATTTTTGTTTTTAGACTTTTTCAGTGAATTTTTTAAACTTTTCTCTCCGTAACAACCGTCCTCGTACTTCAAAAAATATTATAAAAAAAGAATTAACGAAATCGGTTCAGCCGCTCTCGAGATTTGCGCTTAGCAACACATTCAGCGATTCATCTATACTAATATACAATAAAGCTGAAGAGTTTGTTTGTTTGGTTGTTTGTTTTTTGTTTGTTTGAACGCGGTAATCTCCAGAGATTACCCAGCTCCAGGGGGGGGAGTAGATCCAGATCTACTAGGCCGATTTGAAAAATTCTTTCAGTGTTAGATAGCCCACTTATCGAGGAAGGCTATAGGCTATGTGTCATCACGCTAAGACCAATGGGAGAGGAGTCCACGCCGACGAAGTCGCGCGCAGAAGCTAGTTTTTATATTTAAAGAGATGTATATATTTAAAGGCTGCAGTTATTTTTACACATGACAAATTGATGCAATTCCATTAAACAAACAACAATACGGTAAGGAAAACGGTTTATTATCCTTGTTTTAAATATAATTATGACATTTTTGTATTTAAATTACTTTACTGTATCGACTTAGGCAATTTCATACTGCATCAATGCTTTAGTAGTAGAGTCGCTTCAGCCTGTAATATCCCACTCCTGAGTAAGGCCTCTTCCCACATGTAGGAGAAGGATCAGAGCTTAATCCACCACGCTGCTCCCGGGACCGACGGCTTAGCGTGCTCTCCGAGGCACGGGGGGATACACACAAGGACTAACGACCAGATCGGAAATAAATTAATTTTTGTACTCCGAGCGGGAATCGAACCCGCGACCTTCGTTGTTTAGGCGACACAGAACACGCACCATTACACCAGAGCGGTCGTCGTATACTGTAAAATATTTAAAAAAAAGTAAAATATTAGGTCAAATAATGGATAAAGTACTGTAGAGTAGATATATTACGTAAAAAATCGGCCAAGTGCGAGTCGGACTCGCGCACGAAGGGTTCCGTACCATTGACTAAACTAAATATAAGTAATTTTTCTGTAAAATATTTATTCTGTAAAATATTTATTTAATTATGACGCCATCTATGATGCTATTAGAAAACTATTATTATTAGTCTATTGACGAAGTTTTCCTAATTTGTGATAGATGGCGTTTGAGACTAATAAAAAATTATCGCACCCCTTAAATGTTTATTTTATTTGGTTTTTAGTATTTGTTGTTATAGCGGCAACAGAAATACATAATTTGTGAAAATTTCAACTGTCTAGCTATCGCCGTTCTTGAGATACAGCCTGGTGACAGACGGACGGACGGACGGACAGCGAAGTCTTAGTAATAAGGTTTGTACCTGTTTTTACCCTTTGGGTACGGAACCCTAAAAACGTTATTTTGTTTACTTTCACCCATATTAAGGGTAACTGCAATTAAAATAATTTAGGGCACAAATTATATTATTATACGGAATATTAGAAATTAATAAAATTCGTGTGGTGTCTTAAGGGACACCAGATAGTAACGAAAGTTCCTTATTATTATACATAAATATTAATTTCAAGTTCCAGTAAGGTGAAAAGAAAATAATTATTCAGACAGGTATACATTTTTTATTACGATACAAAACTAGCTGACCCGGCGAACTTCGTACCGCCTAACAGTCGATTATTTAATTTTTTAATACTTATCCTTCCCGGAACCCCTTCACTAATACTTAAACTTTATGGTATGGTATTAAAGTTCAAATTGACTTTTAAGTATTATTACGAATCTTTTGTATGGGAATATAGAAAAGTGTTGTTTTTAGACTTTTTCATGCAATTTTTTTTATTTTTCTCTCCGTAAGAACCATCCTCGTAATTCAAGGAATATTATAAAAAAAGAATTAGCGAAATCAGTTCAGCTGCTCTCGAGATTTGAGCTTAGCAACACATTCAGCGATTCTTTTTTATTTATATAGAATTATAGATAGATAATTCATGCATAATACATAATAACAGTCATCGCGTAGACTATACGTTAGACACTATATATAGCGAACATAGATAAACTAATAATATGTTCCACTCGTATGGTCCTCCCTCAGCAACGCCCCATTAGAAAGGAAAAAAATTACTAAACAATTTTTTCGTCTACCTACGTTGTGTTACTTGTCGATGTAATTGTGAAGTCATTATTCGTTTGGGAGAAAACACAATTTTGAATAGAATATTTCGTCGCGTGTACAAAACATCGCCTTAGCCGCGAAAAGTCGAGGTCACTTATTTACAATCAGAATATTGCTAACCGGTCAGTCGAGGACTCGGGGTTAAGACTCCGTGACGTTTTTCACGTGTTATCGCCATGAACAAAATTAACGTTTTAATATTATTTTCGTTATTCCACAACGGAGTTGAAAGTTTTCAAAATGAAAAGATCAGTGAAGTGTTCGCTTGGAAGCAGATGAGTTACGATTTTGATGGAGTTTTGTGTGAGTAACAATAAATATTGTTGTATGATTTTTTGTGCATTTGGGGATATTAATCGTTGTGTTAATTCATTATTTATTTTGGCTTACCAAGTAAGAGCCACAATAATCTTATACATGTATAAAATTCTCGTGTCACAATGTTCGTTACCGTAATCCTCCGAAACGGCTGGACCGATTTTTATGAAATTTAGTGTGCATATCGGGTAGGTCTGATAAGTTATAGGGGGGGGGGGATTAACGGGGTTAATCTATACTAATATTATAAAGCTGAAGAGTTTGTTTGTTTGAACGCGCTCAGGAACTACTTGTCCGATTTGAAAAATTATTTCAGTGTTAGATAGCCCATTTATCGAGGAAGGCTATAGGCTATATATCATCACGCTAAGACCAATAGGAGCGGAGCAACAATGAAGAATGTTTCAAAATCGGGATTATTTTCCTTTTTGAGAGCTTCCAATGCGTGCCCTGCGTAAACAGAACGTTAAAACAAAGTCGCGGGTTAAAGTTAACGTTAGCCCAAAGTAACTATTCCACGCCGACGAAGTCGCCGGCAGAAGCTAGGAAGATATATGGCAAAACAACGTTGGCGGGGTCAGCTAGTTATATATATTTAAAAAAAAATACATTTTTGGTTTTGGTATGAATTTTAGTAGATAAACATAGGAACATACATATTAATGTCAATATTACTTCTGGGTCAAAAAATTTCAAGGATATATAAATATACTCTTAATACTCTTATATAATGGTGGAAACAATTCAAAAAAGAATCTAATATTATAAATAAATAAAAAAATTGCGTGCGTACAAAGTACACATGTCAGAAGTGAAACTTCTTTAGCAAGCTAATTAAAAGAAAATTCATTCATTAAACGAATAAAAAAAATTATGTAATTGAATTTAAAAAAAGCCAACGTCACGCGGTATTCCCAGGCGACCGCCTGTACTGAGTACTGACCCATCCAAGTACCCTACTGACCGTCATGACGCTGCCGCGTTACCGGTCAATCAAATTTTACCCCTCATGCGTCTAAAGAAGTTTCACTTCAAATAATTGTGTTTGCTCGCAAACGAAAAAAAACCGACTTCAATTACATCGACAAGTAATACCTACAACGTAATAAGATGAAAAAATAGTCAAGTAAATACGCGCTATTAAAGATTACTCAAAAAGTTGTAATCAGTTTTCGATCTGATTTAAACAAGACTACAAGACAAGTATTAGCTTTCGATTAAAGTAAGAACCATCGAAATCGGTACACCGAGTAAAAAGTTATGCGGTATAATATAACGTAAGTCGACGAAAAAGTAGTCACGTAAATACGCATTATTAGATAGATATAACTCTAAAAGTACTTGTCAGATCTCAATTAAATTAAAATGCGACCACATGACACGCAACACCTTTCAATTAAAACAAAATTGATCGAAATCGATCCACCCAGTCAAAAGTTCTGAGCTAACATACATAAAAAAAAAAACATACGTGTTGAATTGAGAACCTCCTCCTTTTTTGGAAGTCGGTTAAAAATTAGCACATCAAAAACAATTATAAGCCGGATTAGCTCCAATTACGAGATCTGTTATTTGGAAGTATGACTTACGTCTGTTCATTTCAATTTTCTATATAATTATATAAAAGAGATTTCCACCCATATATTGACTCATCACGATATCTCTGGAACCATAAGGCGTAGAGACTTGAAATTTGGTAGGAATATTCCTTTCGCCGAGTAGAGGTCAGCTAAGAACGGATTTTACGAAATTCCACCCACAAGAGGGGGTTGCGGGGGTTAATAACATATATGGCAAAACAACGTTTGCGGGGTCAGCTAGTAGTATTATATTTGTGTTTGCTCGCCAACGAAAAAAAAACCGACTGCAGTTACATCTACAAGGTAATCAAGTAAATATGCGTTATCAAATATTACCCGAAAAATAGTCATCAGATCTTGATCAAATTTAAATGGGATCAGATTAGAAGGCAAACATCAGTTTTTAATTAAAACAAGAATTATCAGAATCGGTACACCCAGTGAAAAGTTATCTACTATATAAAAATAAGTCGGGTTTTCCTTCCTGACGCTATAACTCCAGAACTCACGAACCGATTTCCACGGTTTTGCATTCGTTGGAAAGGTCTCCAGCTCCGTGAGGTTTATAGTAAAGAAAATTCAGGAAAAATTTCAACAGAAAAACGGGAAAATCTTTTTTTCATCTGGTGGCGAAACGGAGTTCGCCGGGTTTGCTAGTGCGGTATAATACAACGTAGGTCGACGAAACTATAGTCAAGTAAATACACATTATTAGATATAACTAGAAAAGTACTTTGCTTCAACACACACACAGCCAGACCACCGCAAACATCTGCATGGCCAATACAAATGTTGTCGTGTGCGGGCATCGAACTTTATTTCATGTTACTTACATCTTTTTAATTTAATGTAAATAAGTAAACGTATTTTAATTCAATGAAACTAAAACAAGTAATATTCTCTGTTTTCAGATTATCAAAACTCTGATATAAAGAAAATTCCAAATGGAGTCCATTTCGATCAAGACTTGACAGATTCTGAGAAGTTCTTCATTCAGTACAACAACGTGCCCGTCGGCCTAGAAGTTTACGGAAGTAAAGTGTTTGTCACCGTACCGAGGCGTCGTTATGGTGAGGAAGAACTGTACCTATTTATAATTTTATATTAAACTGAATCAGCCCGTAAATTTTTGGAGTTTACTCCATTTTCATACACGGTATGAAAAAAAATATGAGGTGTAAAAATCAAAATCAGTGCATCTTATTAAGTCGGTTAAAAAGTGATTTTGAAACGTACTTGAGTAAAACAATCACCACATATTTTAAAACAAAGTCTCTTCCCGCTGTCTGTCTGTCTGTATATATGCTTAGATCTTTAAAACTACGCAACGGATTTTGATGCGGTTTTCTTTAGTAAACAGAGTGATTCCAGAGGAAGGTTTATATGTATAATATCTATATGCATAATATAGTAGAGGAACACTGATAGTTTTAAAGTTTTCTAATGTGATGTCGTAAATAAATACACATTTTTGCGCTTAGATTGCAAATATTTATTTTATATTTTATACTAGCTTCTGCGCGCGACTTCGTCGGCGTGGACTCCGCTCCTATTGGTCTTAGCGTGATGATATATAGCCTATAGCCTTCTTCGGTAAATGGGCTATCTAACACCGAAAGAATTTTTCAAATCGGACCAGTAGATCCTGAGATTAGCGCGTTCAAACAAACAAACAAACAAACAAACAATCAAACAAACAAACAAACTCTTCAGCTTTATTATATTATTAGGGTTCCGTACCCAAAGGGTAAAAACGGGACCCTATTACTAAGACTTCGCTGTCCGTCCGTCCGTCCGTCCGTCCGTCCGTCCGTCCGTCCGTCCGTCCGTCCGTCCGTCTGTCACCAGGCTGTATCTCAAGAACGGCTATAGCTAGAGAGTTGAAACTTTCACAAATTATGTATTTCTGTTGCCGCTATAACAACAAATACTAAAAACAAAATAAAATAAATATTTAAGGGGGGCTCCCATACAACAAACGCGATTTTCTTGCCCTTTTTTGCTCGATATTAATAATGGCAACAGGTAGGCACTTGAAATATTCACAAAATACTCAGTTGTATTTTTACTTTAATAATAAATAATAAAATTAAAATAAAATTAATATTTAAGGGGGGCTCCCATACAAAAAACGTCATTTTTGCCTATTTTTGCTCTCATTCAATAAAAGTGATTTTTAGCCGCTTTTTGCCCGTTATTACAATCAATGTACCTAGTCAATGGTACGGAACCCTTCGTGCGCGAGTCCGACTCGCACTTGGCCGATTTAGTATAGATTTAGTATCAGTATTGCACCCGTGCGAAGCCGGAGCGGGTCGCTAGTGTTTAATAAGTTACAAAGACTACATGTGCATGCAGGTATACCATCGACCCTCAACTACGTGGAGAAGACCTCAAAGTCACCAGCTCTGAAGCCGTACCCCAACAGCGGAGGTCTGGTCTCCGTGTACAGGCCGAGGATCGACGCGTGTGATAGACTGTGGGTGGTTGACACTGGGCTTTTGGAAGTACCGGGTATGATTAAAGCTTATTTATAAGTAACAAACATTAGAAACATATCGACGCGTAAGCGCTGTTGACGATAATATGTACCGAGAGTTTTTTTTCCTCCGGCTTTTTTTCTCTCGGCCTACACTAGGGACATTGTTATTTATTGTAATATTTAATAAAGCCGAGGATAAAGTAGGTAGGTAATGTCTACCGAGACATTATAACTTAATATTTTGATTAAGTTAAGGTTGCTTACAACACTGGGTACATTACGTAAGTTTGTAATGTACATAATGTTAAGATATAAAATTTTTATTTTTTATTGCTTGATTTTTTGCTGCCTTAACTTTTGTTATTTTTGTTTAGTTTTTTTTTTTGTAAATGATTTTATTTTATTTTTTGACTTTCGTTAAGTGTGTGACATGCACCTTATGACGAAATAAATGATTTTGATTTTTGATTTTGATTGGTGGTTACGGATTCGATCCCTGCACATGGCATACATTTGTAAAATATATGCCAATGTAACACCATATTGCATGCCGTGGTATGCGTTTTTCTGGACCCCTAGTGGGGGGTCTTTATTAACAAACGAATAAAATAATTATGTATGTCATACTAATGATAAATGCACTAGCTTTTGAGGATGGTTATTTGTTAATCAATGTCTTAAAAATTACTGAACTGATTTTAATGAAACTTGGTACTTAGATACCCGGAGGTTCAGAATCCGTCGTAGGTATCAAAACTATTTATCTCGACATTTTTGAGAGATTTGAAATTACGTTTAACATTTGCTATGATTGAATGCCTCTTGCGTGTAGACTCTACACAACGTGTTTCTAAACTGGCGGCCTTCGAAGTATAAGTTATATAATATATGCAGCTTACTTGCCCTAACGCTTTAATAATAAAATAGGAAAATGAATAATTGTGTTTGCTAGCAAACGAAAAAAACCGACTTCAATTACATTAACAATACGTAAGTAGACGAAAAAAATTTACAAACGTACTAGTCGTCACTACGATTTTCAAGGGTTCCCCTCGATTTCTCTACGATTTCATCATCAAATCCTGGTTTCCTTATCATGGAACCCACTCCTGGGATATCTCCTTTCCTACAGAAAAAAGGATTATCAAAATCGGTTCATAAACGACAAAGTTATCCCCGAACATACTTAAAATAATTGTGTTTGCTCGCAAACGAAAAAACCCGACTTCAATTACATCGACAAGTAATACAACGTAGGTAGACGAAATAAAAAAGAATTATCAAAATCGGACTACTCTGTAAAAAGTTATGCGTCATACCTTACAATCAGTGAGTGAACAATCAATCATCCCCTGTTTTCCTACCCTTAGGGTTGGATTTTTATTTTAAAATTTATATGGGACTAACTTCAAGGTATATTCTTTCCAATAAAAAAAGAATCATCGAATCGAACTACTCTGTAAAAAGTTAGGCGTGGTCTACCTTACAATTAGTGACTGAATAATCAATCAATTTCTGTTTTCCCACCCTTAGGGTTGGCATTTTATTTTCAAATTGAAATGGGACCAATTTCGGAGTGTACTCTTTCCAAAAAAAAAAAAGAATTATCAAAACCGGACTACTCTGTAAAAAGTTATGCGTAGTCATACATAAAAAAATATACGCGTCGAATACATAATCTCCTCCTTTTTTGAAGTCGGTTAATAAAAATAATAAAATTAATGATTACCGTCGTGTGTACGTTAGTGTCGTGCCAGTGACCGAGTCACCTGAGTTTTACAGCCAAGTCGGTTATTTATAGCCATTATTCCAACGTGCTCATCATTTTTTTTTTTACAAATTTGTCGATTTTAAAGTTACGTAGTAACGAGTTATAGGTCCTTGTAACTGCTTCGTTTTGACGTGACAACGTCTAGTAAATCGATGAACTCCGGCGGCATGCACGAAAAAGAATGACTAGTTGTAGCGTTACGCTTATTGTCCCGTTACGCTCATTGTACTCTTGCACCACATCTATCTCTCTTCCACTCGATTGGCCTATGCGTCCGAGGAGATGTTTTGTTATGACGTTGTCACTTTAAACTATCGTCCGTAAACCAACTTTACAGACAACCAATTTTTTTTACGTGTAATTTCCGCTACGGTATGCCTCCATGTGTCTCTATATGGCTCTAAACTAAAGGACGCCAGTTTGATAACATGTTGTATCAGGGCTAATTCTTTTAAAAAGAAAAAAATATATAAGTTTAATTTTTTAGGCAACCGAACGCAAGTGCAGAAGCCAGCGATTGTTGTATTTGACTTAAAGACAGACAAACAAGTCCTTAGATACGAGCTGAAGGATACGGACCTCGTGAACGAGAGGACTCCTGGAGGTGAATTTATTTAATAATAATAAATAAATGTAACGTACACACAAATACAAAGACAAACACATTACATACAAACATATAATACATATACATATAAGTAAACATGTATGTTACACACAGACTCAGGGCGGGAATCAATCAAAATCAAAATTAACCAAAAGCACATTCGAATCGCCATTTTACAACTTAAAAGTTTAATTATTTTTACAAGTAAAAAAGTCGTCCATTACCATTCAAGGATGACAAATGGGAAATGGAACTTTTGCTTCTTTCTCCTACATGGAGAAAGAGGCCTATGCCCAGCAGTGGAATGATACAGGCTGAATGCAAATATACGAAACAATTTTGCGATTGTCTCAACATAAATTTAAAGTGTTTGTCTTATTTTTGTTTTTATGTTACCCACACATGAGGGAATTCTAAATATTTTTAAATCATATCAAAATTTCGATCCAGCGGGGTTCGAACCCGCACCTCCGAGAGACCGTGTCGGTGCTCTAGCCTGCAATTAGGCTATGTGAACGTTGTAAATATGAAATAGTCTGTATTTACTACTTTCTCTTCTAATATAAGAAAGAGTTAAATTACTATTGGCTTCATCAAGGGTACTATGATATTTAGGTACAATTTTTTTTGTTGTTGAGAATTTATAAATAATTTCAGGTTTAACGTCGATCACGGTTGACGTCACTTCAAACAACTGCGACGATGCGTACGCCTACATAAACGACTTAGCGACCGTGGGTATGATTGTGTTCTCATTGAAGTCCAAGAACAGCTGGAGACTCAGCCATCCCAGCTTCGCGTACGACGAAAACTATTTAAACTTTACCGTTGCTGGTAAGTCTGACTGCCTTTTGTCTACCTCACATTGAGCTTGGCCAACTTTGATAGAATGTGGAGTACAGCAAGAATTCGCTTCAGTCTGTAATAGCCCACTGCTGGACATAGGCCTCTTTACCCATGTAGGAGAAGGATCATATATATATAAAAACGGATACATTGCAGTTGTGGAACAGTTGTCGATTACCAATGTTGTCGAGAACGATTCAGCCTGTAATATCCCACTGTTGGGCATAGGCCTCTTCCCCATGTAGGAGAAGGATCGGAGCTTAATCCACCACCCTGCTCCAATGCGGGTTGGCGGATATATTCCCTACTATGAGTAACGATCGCTATCAGGTGTACATGATAACAACCGGGACCGACGGCTTAACGTGCTCTCCGAGGCACGCTGGGGAGACCCACAAGGACTGTACAAACATCCAGACCACGGCAAACATCTGTATGGCCAATACAAATGCTGTCGTGTGCGGGAATCGAACCCGCTAACCGCCCGCGCAACAGCCAATCGCAATCCAGTGCTCTGACCGCTGCGCCAACGCGGCGTCAATGGCGCCAATGTTGTCGAGAAGTAGAGCTGAATTGTGTTGAGCTACTAAATATATTAATTCTTCATAAAAAGGGGTTTTACTTTACAGTTTTTAATAAAGTAGCGATTTCGTAGTGTTATTCTGATCTATCGTATTCTTAAATCGATTCGCTTGCCTCACAATACTTCCCCTATACCAAGTATTAGCCGACGCTACAGTAGTCCTACATAACTATCCAGAATCGCGGTATGGTGCCGTGTACGACATGGCAAGTGCCCATAGGGATAATATACTCGTATTCGTATGCCTACTTGACTTGAACAAAAATCTTTACCTAATGAAACCTTATAAGCTACATTTCATTTGTAATTTTATTTATAAAAATAGGTCTAATAGAAATTGTAGTTTAAGTTTATTTGAAGCTTTCTCGTACGTCGGTAGTGTTTCAGTTTTTGAAAAAAAAACGAACGGCCGCTTTCAGTACCTATTCTATCTCAAGTTTTGCTTACTAAAGATTTTGACACAATTTGTATGAAATTTGCATCAAAGTTCTTTCTCTGTCTTTGCTGACTTGTGAGTCTAGATAGATTATTGAAACTGGCCGTAAGGCATAAACAAAAATAAACTCTTGTATAGTATGTATCAAGGTATCAATGTTCCTCTTTTCAAGGTTATACAATCAGCTGGAGGGACAGTCTATTCAGTATTGCGCTATCAGAACCTGACCACGAGGGGCATCGCACTGCCTACTACCATCCACTCGTGTCTCCTTTAGAGTTTTCCATCAACACGAAATATTTAAAAAGTGGAAAACCGATTGACCGTTACGTGAAAGTAAGTTTTAATTGTAATTAAAATATTTTGTTTAAAAACACCAAAGTATATGTTTAAACACCAAAATATTTTGTTTAAAGACACCGCGTTGGCGCAGCGGTTAGAGCACTGGATTGCGATTGGCTGTTGCGCGGGCGGTTGCGGGTTCGATTCCCGCACACGACAACATTTGTATTGGCCATGCAGATGTTTGCTGTGGTCTGGGTGTTTGTGCAGTCCTTGTGGGTCTCCCCACCGTGCCTCGGAGAGCACGTTAAGCCGTCGGTCCCGGTTGTTATCATGTACACCTGATAGCGATCGTTACTCATAGTAGGGAATATATCCGCCAACCCGCATTGGAGCAGCGTGGTGGATTAAGCTCCGATCCTTCTCCTACATGGAGAAGAGGCCTATGCCCAACAGTGGGATATTAGAGGCTCAATCGTGATCGTGATCGTTTAAAAACAAAAAACAAAACCGACTTCAATTAAAATCGACAAGTAGGGAGACGGAGTACGATTGAAACAATTTTAACCGACTTAAAAAAAGAGGAGGTTATCAATACGAGTGTAGTTTTCATGTGTCACCTCATAGCTTTTTATCGGGTGGACCGATTATGATGATTTTTGTTTTAAATCGAAAACCGGTGCTTGCCATGTAGTCTCATTTAAATTTAAATCGAGATCTGATGAGTATTTTTTAAGTTATCTGTGTATTAATACGTGAAGCAAAAACTTTGTACCCCTTTCTACGAAAATTGCGCGGAGGTGTATGAAATTTCGCACACTTATATGTAGTTTATAGCGAGAAGGAGTGCAGAATGCTAATATTTTTCTTTAATTATGCATAAAACTGGCATATGCATAAACTGGTATATTAAATCAATAAAAAATATTACACACACTACTACATACGAGTATTTGACACTCTTACGCATATATGTATTATACTATTTTGTTTAAGAGCGCGCATAATGCAAAATTACCAATCTTCTATTTGTTTTGACATGAAAAATTCCAGACCAAATCTTAAAATAAAAATATATGACAAACTACGTGATGTTTGCAAGGGTTAGCCCATATCAAAAACATAAAATAAGGAAATTTCCTCGATAGAATATAATCACGAAGTAACCTCTAATTTTTATATTTTTTCTTTTTATACTCGATATGGTTATGACCATTAAGACAAAAGTTTGATAATTAATTACATTTAAATATGAGTAAAGGCTATGCCTAGGCATTTAATGTAATTACTTTTAGTTTCGGAATTATATATAAAATAAGATATTTGTCGTTTTTTACATTCGTAATGCGCTCAAAACTATATCGTCTATCGCACTCTGACACGAGGCTTTGTGTATATTTTGTTTCATAAATTACTCACGGGCGCGCGGTTGAAATCTGATTTTTTGCTCGCGTTATGCGCCCTCTTAATGTTCAAACTTATAATTTAAATTAATTATGGTCGAATTTCGACCACAGGGTAGGTTAATTACTTGACTATTCTTTCGTTTTGTGTACCTACCTACATTATATTACTAGGTCGATGTAATTGATGTCTGTTTTTTTTTTTAAGAGGGCTATTACAATTTTTCTTGGATTTGAGCGTTTGACTCGAGTTTTGATGTGTGATTATGGTTTATATAAATCCACAAATTAAAAAAATTATATATGGCCAAGAAAGTTTGATTCGTATTCTTGGAAATGCATTAAATAAATATTTCAATTTGTTTACGTAAATCAGTAAAAACTTTGTCTCTGGAAAGGATGTTTCAGAAAATTTTAGTTTTGGGCATCGTTTCATGCTTTGTTACATTGAAGATATAATAATTTAACTATTTTTAAAAATGTTTATGGTACAACTGTATCTTCTACTTTGGAGTGGTTAATTTAATTTATTATGTTTCATACAGTAATACATCATAAATAATTCTGCAAAACAGAGAGTTACTGATAATATTTCGTCCGAAATTATATTTTTTATCTATGAATATATAATCCAAATTCAAACAAAAAGTAAGTAATTACGAAGCTTACTATGTTACCTTGCTTGAAAAAAAAAATTGTCCATGTAAATTAAATAATAAGTAATGTAAAAATTATTGTATGTAGTGCTAAAATCCTCTATAAATCTCGGGACTCGCGGTCTGTAACTTTAGACAGCGCCAAGCGCTCACGGAGGGAGGACGTATCGCTCGCTGTTGCTGTGTTACGTAATCTCACCAATTAGCGAATGTAGCGCAACCTTGGTTCTTAGTCTGAGAGCGCAACCAACACTTTTTGATTATTTATTGAAAAAAGAACATATTTACAAAAAATATGTTTAAAAGTAACAGTGTGATTCCTTTTTTTACCGACTTCAAAAAAGGAGGAGGTTCTCAATTCGACTGTATTTTTTTTATGTGTGTTACTTCAGAACTTTTGACTGGGTAGACCGATTTCGATCAATTTTGTTTTAATTGAAAGGTGTTGCGTGTCATGTGGTCCCATTTAAATTTAATTGAGATTTGACAAGTACTTACTTTTACAGTTATATCTAATAATGCGTTTTTACTTGACAACTTTTTCGTCAACCTACGTTGTATTATACCGCATAACTTTTTACTCGGTGTACCGATTTTGATGATTCTTACTTTAATCGAAAGCTAATACTTGTTTTGTAGTCTTGTTTAAATTAGATCGAGATCTGATAACAACTTTTTTAGTAATCTTTAATAGCGCGTATTTACTTGACTATTTGTGAGTTTTATTACGTTGTACTACTTGTCTATGTAACTGAAGTCGGTTTTTTTATCGTTTGCAAGCAAACACAATTATTAGAGCTTAGGCATTGCAAGCGTTTATAGGCCGCAGTAACAGCAGAATTATTTTCTTGATTTTAATGTTTGTCCCATGGTAAAAGTTATTCAGTTCTATGGTCTAAAATGTACACCATATTATACTTATCTATGGTCTAAAACACTCCTTTAAGTTTATAAAATGATTTTTAAGACCTTATTTCAATAGAATCAAGTTATTTTTATGACCCTATAACCTACTAATTGACAATTATAATTTTTCTAATGAATATTAAAATCAAAACGATGCATGCGCGTCTTAAGTACAATGTTTACAAAATAATTAGGCACAATAGCAAAATATTATACACATATTTATTACTTTAAAAAATTAAAAAAGTAGGACAACAATTTTATTTTTTCACGATTTTTTTAGTATTTAAAATTACAAAATTATTAATGACAATACAAAAAATTAATGTTATTAATTTAAATAATAAAATAATATTTCACGAACTTTATTTAAAAGTAATAATTTAATTTATTTCGGAAAGTCTCAAGTTGGTTTGGCTCTTGGAATAAGACTCAAAGCGTCTTGCATGTGTGCGTAGCGTACTTTAACGAGACGCACACGTACGCGACCACTGCCGCGCGCCGTCTAATTTACCTAAAACCGAGAACTTCGATTGTGTGATAGCGCTCTTAAGTAAAATTTCTATACGCACGCTTGATTTGGGGAGTAAACTTTTGAATGCGTGACGCGAGCGTTGCGAAAAGTGTGATCGGATGAGGCAAACGGAGCAATAGAGAGAGGTGCGAGCACACATTTTCTTTCTCTCTTTCTCTCATAGCCAGTTACGTTTCGTATATTATCTAAGACACAGTGCAGGCCTATTGCTAAAGAAGTAGGTATTACTTCAGTCTTGTGGTCTAAAGTACGCTCGTTTTTTTTTTCAAAAACAATTATATTATGATACTACGCTTGTGTTCAATTCCAAAAAACCTATCATATTTTATTGAAAGTTCTAGGACACTGATTAAAATAAACATAATATTTTAATCAGCAATATTACGATTAAATTAACAGGTACATCAAATAATTGTAAATTATATAAATTATAAGAGCCCTGTATTTTTTTTCATTGGCACATAATTATATCAGTACCTAGTCCTAGTCATTATTTTGATTGTTCATAAATATTAGCGCCACCTAGTTATATATATACTAACTAAAGTAATTATTTTAGCGCCATCTAGTGGTGACAAGCCAAACCGTTTACTTTTAGCGCCATCTAGTAGCGATTGTCTGAAACAACGAAAATATACAGCGCCATCTATTGACTAGTGGTGACAGTCCAGTGTGCCCACAAGCTAAACTGTTTTCTATTTAGCGCCACGGCATAATTAAACTGAAAAATGTCTATTTTCAGTCCCACCTAGTACCTATACCCCGTCCGGCGACTAATGATCTTTTTGACACTTCAAGAAATTTTGACATTAGTGACTGCCTCACACGTTATTTATTTGATTCGAAATAATAATCGATTTTATTTAAGAAGAACTTTCAATCGATTTAATTAAATACATTTAGTTTAAAAATATTATTTATTTAGGCGTTTATTAGTTTTTTTAATTATAAATGAAATATATACATAATAAATAAATGAATTAACAGAGTTATTGCTCTTTATTCTTGGTTTGCAGTTAAATTTCAAGATTTCGACTTAATTCCTTGCAAGTAATCAATCTTGGGGTCATAGATACTATTTTTATTTCCTTTTTTGTATTAAATTTATCGAAAAAATAATCACATGACGTAAAATTATTTTTATCAGATCGATTTATTATCGATTTATTATTTCAAGAACTGTTTCATAGTCTGTGGTTGTTTGTTATGCACAGGGTACTTCACTCAATCAATCAAATCGTCAATAAATTATGACATTACTGTAAAATTTTTAGTACGTTATTCCGGAAAAAAAACTGTAATTTATAGGCGTGAGCTGTTAAAAAGATCATTAGTCGCCGGACGGGGTATAGGTGGTTATTTTTTTTTAGTACAACAAGTATATTATAATTATTATATCTACATAATTATAAAAAGAATTCTTCTGTCCTGTCTCTGTTTTTCCGGGCTAATCTTTGGAACAGCTTAACCGATTTATATGGCACTTTCACTTGAAGATAGAGGTGGAGCAACATGTAGGCTAATTTTTAACCGACTTCCAAAAAAGGAGGAGTTTCTCAATTCGATTGTATTTTTTTTATGTTTGTTACTTCAGAACTTTTGCATAAAATTATTACAATTTCTTACTGAACGTCATGAGTCTACTACCAGTTCGGAAAAAAGAAGCCTCTGATTTGAGAAGAACTGGCGAAAGAAACTTAGCGGGACTATCATTTTTTTTATCGTAATGTTTTTTTTCCAAATCAGATTCAAATTAACAATGATTTTTTAGGTTGAAATAGCCTGGCGGCGATCACATCCTTCCCAAGGCGTACTGTCTTATACAAAATCGTTAATCGAATAATATCCTTTAATTACATATAAATCACGATCACGATTCAGCCTGTAATATCCCACTGTTGGGCATAGGCCTCTTCACCATGTCAGGGGAAGGATCGGAGCTTAATCCACCACGCTGCTCCAATGCGGGTTGGCGGATATATTCCCTACTATGAGTAACGATCGCTATCAGGTGTACATGATAACAACCGGCACCGACAGCTTAACGTGCTCTCCGAGGCACGGTGGGGAGACCCACAAGGACTGCACAAATACCCAGACCACGGCAAACATCTGTATGGCCAATACAAATGTTGTCGTGTGTGGGGATCGAACCCGCAACCGCCCGCGCAACAGCCAATCGCTATCCAATGCTGTGACCGCTGCACCAACGCGGCGTCTTAAATATAAATATTTTATAATAATAAAATAAATAGACCCCGTAAATAAAGGAATCAATTAGAAAACGTCGTAAACAATACCGTCGTAAAGGTCGTAGGCCGTAGCCGACACTGTCGTAAACGTTGTAGCAGATAGGTTGCGCACAAAAACGTAACGAGGTCATTCGTTCAGTAGATTTTACTCCTCATATTTTTTTCATACCGGGGGCCTTATATGAAAATCGAATCTTAAGGAGTAAACACCAAAAAAACGAATTTAAAATAAAAACCCAAAAAGTCAACGACACGCGGTGTTCCCAGTCGGTCACTCATCCAAGTACTGAACGTACCTGATGCTGCCAAGTTAGCGGTCGCTCAAATTTTACCCCTCATGCGCCTAAAGAAGTTTCACTTTAAAATGGAGACGAACTGAGAGCGTCCTCCTTTTTTGAAGTTGGTTAAAAATCCTTATAGGCAATTTACGTCAACAAAATCCAAATTAAAGAGACTTATGTTCAAAAATAGTACGTGACCAGCTGAATAAAAATAAATAAATCAATCATCAACTTATTTATGATTAATATTACAATACAGTTACTGGCCATTACTTCAAATAAAATAAATTACCATATTTGTAGCTAGTAGGTACAAAAGGACCGAATACACAAAGTGGTTCGCACGCCTACCATGAACATCTAAGAACTATGTTCTACGCTAACGTCGCTCGAGACGCCATTTTGTGCTGGCAAGTCGAGAATAAGATGGCGCCGGAACACATCGATATTGCTGTGCAGGATCACAAGAGATTAGTCTATATTTCAGGTATGATTTAATTTATTATTTGATTTTTAAGTAATTTGGAGGGAAGTCATAAAAAAAAATTTGAAGTACTTAGTAGGCGATATATCCGCCAACCCGCATTGGAACAGCGTGGTGGATTAAGCTACAATCCTTCTCCTACGTGGAGACAGAGGCCTATGCCCAGTTGTGGAATGTTACAGGATGAATCAATAACAAAAAACTGATTGTTATTTGTTAGCACTAAACTTGCACTTGGTGTCCCGCGCGGCGTCACTCGAAACGAATTTTCATTTAAATTTAAATGTCTACTTTCTTTTCGCTTCAACAATCAAAGTATAATAATTGTGATGGCTCGCAAACGAAAAAAAAAACTGACTTCAATTACATCTACAAGACAGTAATACAACGTAAGTAGAAGAGAAAATTGTCAAGTAAATATCTACGCGTTATCAAAGATTACTCACAACAAACTTAAACTAATTTAAACACTTTAAAAACCACAAGACAAGCATCAGCTGCCGATTTAAACAAGAATCATCAAAATCGGTACAACCAGTAAAATGAAATGAGGTTTAATACAGCGTAGGTCGACGAAAAAATAGTCAAGTAAATAGATACCTACGCATTATTAGAGATAACTCAAAAAGTAGGTACTTGTTAGATCTCGATTGGGACTACATGGCATACACCACCTTTCGATTAAACAAAGAACCATCGAAATCGGTCCACCCGGTAAAAATTGTGAGGTAATACGAACAAATAAAAAAATACAGTCGGTTAAAAAATATTATGAACCAGCGCCTTCGACATTGTCTTCTCTTTTTAACCGACTTCCAAAAAAGGAGGAGGTTCTCAATTCGACACGTATGTTTTTTTTTTCTTAATCTTAAAAACTTATTACTCAGAGGAATTTAATTTTCAATTCATAGCAATACATAATATATCTAATTATAATAATTATCATTATTGAAGTGAAACTTTTGGCGCATGAGGGGTAAAATTGGAGCGACCGGTAACGCGGCAGCGTCATGACGGTCAGTACTTGGATGGGTGACCGATTTTTGTCAGCTAGTATTTTTTGTATTTTCAATTCGTTTTTTATTCGTTTAATTAGTTTTTTGAACTAGTTTTTTTTTTAAATTAGTTTTCTAAACACTGTATTTAATTTGGAATGAGCCGACGATCCCGTGGCGCATGCGCCGACTTCTCGAAACGGAATGATTAGATGGAAATGGAATGAACTGTCAATTGTATTGACAAGAATGACAGATGCACTTGTTCACTCGTCGTGCCATCTGTGGCGCGAACAGAAGTTTCACTCCTAACATGTGTACTTTGTACGCACGCAATTTTTTATTATTTTACTAAATTACTAATCATTTTTATGTATTCATCGTTAATGTTACGGTAATTTTAAACTAGAAAATAATAAACTAATATATTTTTATAATTTCTTGGTTTCAGATTTAAAAGTAATCGGCGATGACGTCTGGGTCCTAGTGAATCAGATGCCGGTGTTTGTGTTCTCAGCGTTTAGTGTCAATGACTACAACTTCTTTATACACAAGTAAGTTAATAAGACATAAGAATATGGAGCAGACCGATTGGGGAAACTTTCGATTTGAAGAAGAAAAGGGTGTGACAACTCTGACGCACGACTGGAGTTTACTCCTTCAGATCGACTGTCTAGATAGGCACAAACTACTAGTCCAAGAAAAAGAGTACCATATCAAATGGTAAATAAACTTATCAAATAACGCCATCTATCTATCTAAGATGGCGTTATTAGAAAACGTCGTTACGCAATCAATCGGAACCCTATTGGGTTTCGATAGATGGCGCTACGAGCAACGTAAGAATTCGTTCAATAGATTTTATTCCTCATATTTTTTTTCATACCGGGGTCCTTATATGAATATCGATTCTTAAGGAATAAACTCCAAAAAGAAAGAACCATCAAAATCGGTATACCTAGTAAAGAAATGGTCGAATAGAATCTTTTTCTTTTTTTTTTAAAGTCGCTCAAAAAGAATGCAGTTTTATTTGGCTGTGATCTTCCGTGAAGTTGAGGGATTTCTTCAAACGGACTGCTCCTAATTTTGAGCAGAAAATAAATATATCCTTATTAAAATTGTCTTTTTTGTCTGTTTGTTTTTAGGTTAAATGTATTCGATCTTTCTGAACGCTGTGAATGAATTTGGACATTGCTATGGACAGTTGGTCAAGCGATGTCAGAAAACACAGATAATAATTAATTAACAGTTTAATTTTTTTATCAAGAAATCGAAGATGTACCTAATGTATAAGTTTAAGTGTTTAGTGAAATGGTGACAACAATAGAGTGAAGAAATGTTTAAGAAAATTAATTACACAAAAAATTACTGATTTAAATAGACCTGCGTATTTTTTTAATTTATTATAGTTCTAACTTCAGAAGTATCAGTTTTCAAGTGAGCCCTTACAGAAGCAATTCTCTAAAACTGTTTTGACGTGAAAGATGGAGATATAAAATAAAAATAAAATTACTTTAAGTTAACATTTATTTTGTGCATGACAATCGTACATAGGTACATTCAGTTAATAAAAAATAAACATAAAAAATCTTAAAATTAATAACGTGAAAAACAAAAATTAAAATGTCATTGTTAAAATTAATTATTATATTGTTAAAAATAAATCGCCCTTCAATTAGTTCCAGTCTTGAAAGTGTTGTTTAAATGCAGTCGGTTCCGCTCCTTCCACCACTTTGGAAATGTGCACCTGAAAGAAAACAGATTGAATTTAAATACCTAATAGAAATAGTTTTAAAATTAATAATGTCTTTAAAATTTATCATGTCAGCCAGTCAGTCAGTTCAGCCTATTGCAGTCCACTGCTGGACATAGGCCTCCCCAAGTTTGCGCCAGACATCCCGGTTTTCCTCAATCCTAATCCCCATTTTATCACGTGTGCCAAGCAACTTGAAGGAAATAAAAAACTTCGAGACACATCCACCAGCCCTAAAGCCACCTGCCCATAAAGCAGCGCGGAGGATAGGCGCGCGCTACATAATTATGCTTTACTACTAAGTACTAATGACTAGCCCGTTGGCGCAGTTTGTAGTGACTTTGCTTTCTGCTCCGGGAGTTGTGGGTTCGATTCCCACCCCGAGTCTGGGTGTAATATACATATTTATTTATATATTTATATATGTATTATTTATAAGTATGTTTATCGAAAAAAAATATATGTAGCTATACCAGTCGGTTGTTACCTATAACACAAGCACTTACTTTAGGAACAGACGACCGTGTGTGTATTGTGTTGATATTTATTTATTATTTATATTTACTTTAGAAGGGATGTCTAAAATACTGCATATTTTTAAACGTATATAAATAAAAATTAATCGTTAAAATGTATCTATGTGCATAATTTGAACGACTGCACCGAATTGGATTATTTCTTTTTTTTGTAGTGTTTATTATTGCCTGGAGAAGGTTTGTATAAAAAAAGATAAAACCGATAACAATAACAATATGGCGGTACGAAGTTCGCCGAGCCAGCCAGTTTATTATAGCTTTAAATTATCAACTTATATTAAACGCAGTTAATGTAAACATTTTAGTTCTAACTCACCCAAGCTGGATAGTTGTTGATTTCAAGGTAGTGTTGGGCCTTCTTCATAGCCTCAGATTTTTCCTAGAAAAAAAAAAACATTACAAAATATTTAAAATTTAAACAAAAAAAAATACGAGTGGAGTCGTAAACAAAAGGAAAATAAACATTTCAATCTTTTTTTGAAGTGAAACTTCTTTAGAATCGTTGTGATTTCAAACCGGATTCAACGGAAAAACGACAGGGAAGGGCGCGCTGCACGCCGCTAATTTTAATTATTTTTTTTATTAGTTCGCCAAAGAAGTTTCACTTCTATCGTGTGTGAATCGCACACACACTATTATTTTATTTAAATGTATAGTTTTTGTTATAAAGACAACAGTTATAATATATCTGTCTAGAAAATTATAATCAATTTTTTAATTTGGATTCAAGTTACTATTTTTATCTGTTATAAATACATATATTAAATCAATTTTATTGAGTTTATTTTCTTTTTAAGAGAAACAATTATTATTTTCTATATTGGAGTGACAAAATTAATATTTTTAATTACATTTATAACCTGTGGCAGACAGAGTAAGTACAAACCAATCTTATTAAAAAAAGGTCCCGAGACAGCGTCCGATATTAATTTCAGAACACAGTTGTATATAATGTAGTTAAATGTCATATTGTTTATTTGGCAAAATTTTATTGTATTTTCTTAAATTATGAATACAAAAATGCGAAATGTTACACAATATTTAATATAGAAATACCTTTGCATTAGCCTCTTTTCCGATCCATACGTAAATGCTGCTGCCGGTGTCCAGAATATAGCACTCCTAAAAAAATAATAATAATAATAGCTTGATTTTTCTCATTTGCAAAATCTGAGTACATTCGTTGACAAAAGCTTGTTGTAAAGGGCTGGGGTTAAATTATTGGGTTAATTTTACTGTCAGTTATTAAGCTTTGTCAAATTATTAATAGTTATTTCGTTTATATTTGTTATTAATTGAAAGCCCATAGACATCTGCAGCATCAGTAGCAAGCGTTGCCAACCGTATTCCCGACCCTCAGCATTAGTTCTATCTTTCTCACCACAGGAATACAACATTACTTGACTCAAGTATCGGTGCTATTTGTCTGACATCCTCTAAAGGTTGAGATACAAAAACATATGGTCCGGGAGCCAGTGACAGATTTACATGACCAATTTCCTCCCAATCGAAACTTCGTAAAATGCATTAGGGATTTGTATTATGAATATTCGCGATCGTCAGCTGCGACTCCGCGGGTGGGACTGGCGGTAGCAGATTCCGTCATATGAAAAAAAAATATCGAATGAGATAACTGACTAAAATGATTGACCTGGCTCTCGCACCAATACCTGCTATGCTCTACTCCAATTAAATGGCAGTTATGTTGTAATTTGACAAATGTCACCTTAGTGTCGAGCAGTTCCTGCGTGTGCGGTCCGGACAGCTTCTTGATCGTCAACGAGCCCGAGCTGTCCGACACTTCGCTGAGGGACACCTCTCTAGCGGCGCCGCGCTCGAAGTCCTGGAAATTAGTTTAATTAATTAATGACTTTTTTGCTTTTATGAACCACTTCGTGGTTTTTTATAGTTTCGATTATGGTCAAGCATATAAGATTTAATAAAGCTTCAGCCTCTAAGATCCCACTAACTGAGCATAGGCCTCTTTCCCCATGTAGGAGAAGGATCAGAGCTTAATCCACCACGCTGCTCCAATGCGGGTTGGTAGATATATTCCCTACTATGAGTAACGATCGCTATCAGGTGTACATGATAACAACCGGGACCGACGGCTTAACGTGCTCTCCGAGGCACGGTGGGGAGACCCACAAGGACTGCAGAAACACCCAGACCACGGCAAACATCTGCATGGCCAATACAAATGTTTGTCATGTGCGGGGATCGAACCCGCAACCGCCAGCGCAACAGGCACAATCCAGTGCTGTGACCGTTGCGCCAACACGTCGTCTGAAATAAGATTTCATAATTATCTGTATTCAATGCTTTTGAAATAAACGGGTCCACTTGAACAGTACAAAAAGCGAAGAGAAGGAAAAGTGAAAAGTTGATTCTAAGTTTGTAATCAGAGTTGCTTTACATGCTTGAACCTAGAACGGAACGCTCATTTATGTAGACGTCAGTAAGAATTTGTAGATTATTAGATTTTATTATTTAACTAATTATTATTTGTAGTTGAATTGATTAAGAAATATATATTTTTTTTTATAATTTTAATTTCATTTCATTTATTTTATTAGGCAATCCAACAGCGTTATAATACAATAGTATGATACAATATACAAGTATAGTATGAATATGGCCAAAATAGGATCACACTGATATGAACAAACAGATTAACATGAAATACATAACTAGTCAGCTTTAAACATTATATATACAAACAAGTAAACGGTTATGTTTAATCCTATCCATCGTAATTGGAGGTGTGTGCAATTTGATTGAATTTATTGATTAATAAAGTTTTTTTTTTCAATTTTTTTTTAATTTTTTTGCCAAAGAAGTTTCACTTCTGACATGTGTACTTTGTACGCACGCAATTTTTTTATACTATAAACATGGCAAACGGGTTTACGGTGCGCCTAATTGTAAGCGCACTGGGAACACAACGCTAGGAGAATTTCACGCTCGTTGCCGCACTCCAGCCAAGCCTCTCCTCAACTACGGCTCCCTTACTAGTTACTCGCCACAAGATAACAATACAACTTGAGACCAACACTATGCAGTTGTAATGTCGACGTACTTCCTCAGTCGGACTGGTTTTGATTTTGAAAAAAAGTGTGTGTGTACTTATGTACGCACGTAAGAAGTTATACTTCAAGCTAGAGTATTAAAATACTTCCAAAAAAACTTACCACTTAATAATTAGACAATAAGTTCACAACGCCATCTCTTAGAAATGATAAAGACTACTTTCTTGTCTGCAAAACTAGCGGTATCTATTGGTGGCTGGTGCATGCTTGAACTACTTCGTATCCACACGCGCAATGTAAAAATTTACTCTCATCATTTTTCTCTAACGCGCCAAAACAAGTATAACTTCAACAAGATATTTCCTGCTGCGTCCTATCTTATTACGATTCAGCCTGTAATATCCCACTGTTGGGCATAGGCCTCTTCCCCATGTAGGAGAAGGATTGGAGCTTAATCCACCACGCTGCTCCACTGCGGGTTAGCGGATTTATTCCCTACTGTGAGTAACGATCGCTATCAGGTGTAAATGATAACAACCGGGACCGACGGCTTAACGTGCTCTCCGAGGCACGGTGGGGAGACCCACAAGGACTGCACAAACACCCAGACCACCAAACATCTGCGTGGCCAATACAAATGATGTCGTGTGCGGGGATCGAACCCGCAACCGCCCGCGCAACAGTCACTCGCAATCCAATGCTGTGACCGCTGCGCCAACGCGGCGTCCTATCTTATTAGACAGTAATTAATAATCCATCCATCACCTCATCGTCACCTCCCTCCTCCGCCTCTGCCACGGACTCCTGGTCACCAGATCCGAGCGCCGCGAAGAACTTCTCCACGTCTCCTTCGTGTGAGTACGGATCTGAAATTAAATATAATTCTATATAAATAAAAATGTATCTTTTACTTTTCTTTAAGTTTTTGTAATACTTTGTAGAAGGAAAGAGACAAATATAATTAAAAAAAATTCGCAGAAAATTGTGAAATTTCATAATAATTAAGTTTGCTAGCAAACGAAAAAAAACCGACTTCAATTGCATCGGCAAGTAATAAATAACAAATAAATTAACAAACGCACTAGTCGTCACTACGATTTTCGAGAGTTCCCCTCGATTTCACTGGGATCCCATCATCAGATCCTGGTTTCCTTATCATGGTACCTAAGTTGCAATAACTCCTTTCCAACAAAAAAAAATTTATCAAAATCGGTTCATAAACGACGAAGTTATCCCCGAACATACATAAAAATAAAAAATAAATTATACAGTCGAATTGAGTAACCTCCTCCTTTTTTGAAATTTAAAAAGTAACGATAAAGAACCGCTGTGGTGTAGTGGTGCGTGTTCTGCGTGAGCGCCTAAACACCGGCGATGTGCAGGTTCAGGCATATTTGTATTTGTACAAATATTTGTTTACGGTTTAGATGTCTGTCCTTGTGAGTCTCCCCACCGTGCCTCCGAGAGCACGTTAATCTGTTGATCCCAGTTGTTATCATAGACACCGGATTGACAGATGATAAATGGTTAGGTGTGACTCCAACCTTCAAATTTAACTGAGGTAGGGCACAGCAGGAAATTTTCTTTGCAAAATATGGAGCAGCCCGACTGGGGTAGTACCTCGACCTTACAGAAGACCACAGCCAATTAATACTGTTTTCAAGCAGTGTTGTGTTCCTGTTGGTGAGTAAGGTGACCAGAGCTCCTGGGGGGAACTGGGGATAGGGTCGGCAACGCGCTTGCGATGCGTCTGGTGTTACAAGCGTCTATAAGCTACGGTAATAATTACTATCTTACCATCAGGTGAGCCGTACGCTTGTTTGCCGACTAATTATAAAAAAGTTTAAGTTTCGATATTTTTCTTACATGGAGAAAGAGGCCATGCCCAGCAATGAAATGTTACAAGCTGAATCGTATCGTATTGCAAGTAATCTATACTAATATTATAAAGAAGTAAAGTTTATAACTTCGTTTGTATATACGGGGTAATCTTCGCAAATACTGATCCGATCATGAAAATTCTTTCACTAACAGAAAGCTACACTATTCAGGAGTGACATATACTATACATTATTGTTATTAAACAAAAAAATTCAGTGAAAAATAACAGTATATTGTGTAGATCAAGAGATGAAAACTTTAATAAATAGGTATTTGCATCACAAAAATAATTAACGCCCAACGAAGTGGGCACGGGTTGGTTAATCTATCTATACTTATTATAAAAATAAGTCCCCCGGCCGCGTCTTTCTGTCGTCCTGTCTGTCTGTCCTGATGTCTGTCTGAACGCGATAAACTCGAAAACTACTGAACGGATTTTTACACGGTTTTCAACAATAGAAAGAGTGATTCTTGAGGAAGGTCTAGGTATATAATTTATTATGCTTTTACGTAAATTAGCAGAAATACGGCGATAAATGTCGAAGAGGTCGCAAAAAATCTCGCCAACGGGGACCTTTCCTCGCGAACGCCGCGTAAACTAGCAAAGATATAGTTAAATAATGTACTAGCGAATTCAAAATCTATAAAAATGCTACAAAAAAGTCCGCGACAGCATATCTCTATCTCTTACAGTTGACTTACAATAACCACTTTTATGTTCAAAATTGTAATTAAAAACATTACGTTATTTTCAAAGCTATTTTCTTTAGTTCAGTATTAATCCTTATCCAAATAAATATGTGAGTTAGCTTAAGAATTTAATTCAGATTAAAATTGCCCTTTACACTATATCAATCAGATGTATTCATCTGATTGATATAGTGTAAAGGGCAGTTTTTGAGATATCGTCGTTAGAAGTAATTATTAAAAATAATTAATGCGCAACGAAGTGGGCACAGGTCGGCTAGTTACCAATAATTTCAATGTTGCCGCGTCCGTTGTGGTCCTGGTCTCGTATCTGGTTGGCGACGGTGATGGCCTTCAGCCTCTCCACGCTCTTCGCCTTCTCGCCCACGTACACCAGGATGTCGTGCTCCACGTCCAGGATGAAGCAGTCTCCCTTGTTCAGTGACGTCACTGACACCTCCACCTACAACAACACCAAACGCAATGACGTCTATACATCCATAGAAAGTGTCTGTTTGTAATATTAAAATAACCGCTTTTTACTAAATGCATATGGATGTATACACGGTACATATACCAAAATAACATTTTTTTTTACAATTTTAGTATGCCTATCTGTATGATACCGCCTACTTTTTTAATTAGTTTGCCAAAGAAGTATAAGATATGTTTGTGAGCAAACACAATTACCTATTACAAATACTTTTAATTGTTACCGCCAACCCGCATTGGAGCAGCGTGGTGGATTAAGCTCTGATCCTTCTCCTACATGGGGAAAGAGGCATATACCCAACAGTGGGTTATTACAGGCTGAAGCGATATCATCTTACTAGTGTCCGTTGAGAGTGAAACTGTTAAAAAAAAGTGTGTGTGTACTTATGTAGGTACTCACGTAAGAAGTTATGCTTCATTGGCTAGCTAACTTCTCATCGCTAACTTCTTCTTCGTTGACTAGCTAACTTGAGGGTGTCAGTTTTTAGTGACGGTGTGCGCGCGTATCGTAAAAATTTACTCTCATCATTTTTCTCTAACGCGCCAAAAGGAGTATAACTTCAAAAGTAATGACCTGTCTCACTCTGACATTGCGCTTGCCCTTGATCTGGAACAGCCTCTTCTGCGCGCCCGCGTTCACAGTCACGTGGTTGAACCCGGACGCGTGCCCGCCGTCCAGGTAACGGATAGCTGGAGGAAACAATATCAAATTATCATAATTTGTAATGCTGTATTTCCGTGTTACGTATTTTTTTTTATGTAACTAGGTTGGCAAACAAGCGTACAAGCTCACCTGATGGTAAGACCGTAGCCTATAGACGCCTGCAACGCCAGAAGCATCGCAAGCGCATTGCCGACCCTATCCCCAATCCCCCCCAGGAGCTCTGGTCACCTTACTCACCAACAGGAACACAATACTGTTTGAAAACAGTATTATTTAGCTGTGGTCTTCTGTAAGGTCGAGCTACTACCCCAGTCGGGCTGCTCCATATTTTGAGCAGGAAATTTCCTGCTGTGCCCTACCTCAGTTAGCTGTGCCCAGAAAAAATTGTAAATTTTATCTGTATTTGTGATAATAGTCCGGGATCCCTAGTACATTTTTTTCACCTGATTACTATCAAGCTAATTTTCCGGGAGTAGCTTCATTTTGATGAGACGAACAAAAATGTACTCTACGAAAACTGTCGATTGTTGTAGATAATAGAGTTAGCATAGGATAGAGCAGCAGTGAGCGTAGTACCGGGATAACGTACCACGCAATTACTATTTAATTTATTATTAAATTATATAAATATTAACTAAATAAAAGAAAAAAAAAACAATTTTTTATGTCCTTACGAGGTTAATAGTTATATTGTCCTACAAATTGCGTGAAAAAAATGTACTAGGGATCCCGGACTATAATTGTTTGTGATATACAAACAAAGAAATAAATACAATGTTAATAGTGTCACTAATTAATAATTATATGCTTCACACATGAATGAAGTAAACTGAACTTGTTTTGTCGCTGAATTTCTGCCGGGCTAGCATGCGCGCCACGACAAAAGTTTGTCTACCCCTTTTCTCGTATTATCTCTTTATGTCTACAGTAGCTAACATGCGTGCACGTGATACTCTTCTCGTCACGACAATTGAAGAGATAACAAGAAATTTTAGTTATCGTAGTTTTGTCGAATTTTGACGTGATTTTGACATTTTAAGAAGATAAACTACTCGTTGTCAATATTAGAAAGACTACGATAAACGAAATATATTAAAATTATAAATATTATTATAATATCTTTTGTATACCATGGCGTTTCCGTTCCGTTTTGTCTTCGGAAGAGAATTATGTCTCTCGTATTGCGCATGTTAGGGTAATCGAGAAAATACTCGATGTAGACATTATCTATTTCTCTCGTCAAGAGATTATCTCGTTGTACGCATGCTAGCCCGGCTGATGTTGTTTCGTTCTGTATGTGTAGGTATAATAATGTAAAACAGTTTGTTTATTTTTATATTCACTTCAGCCTACCGCAGTCCACTGCTGGACATAGGCCTCCCCAAGTTCGCGCCAAAAACGGCGTGAACTCATGTGTGTTGCCCATAGTCACCACGCTGGGCAGGCGGGTTGGTGACCGCAGGGCTGGCGCCGTCGCACCGAAGCTGCTGCCCGTCTTCGGCCTGTGTACTTCAAAGCCAGCATGGATGGTTATCCCGCCATCCGTCGGCTTTTTAAGTTCCAAGGTGGTAGTGGAACTGTGTTATCCCTTAGTCGCCTCTTACGACAGCCACGGGAAGAGAGGGGGTGGCTACATTCTTTAGTGCCGTAGCCACACAGCACACAGACATCTATATGACCAATATAAATGTGAGCGGGGATCGAATGCGCGACTGCCAGCGCAACGGCCAGTGCGTTTAACGCTGCGCCAACGCGTCGTCTTGCTCAAAATTTGGAGCAGCCCGTCTGGGGAAGTACCTCAACCTAACAACCTTACAGAATGTCACAGATAAATAATACTGCTCTTAAGCAGTGTTGTTTCCTTGTGGTATATGTATAGGTATCTTTGTCTGTACTAAATTACTATTATTATAAAGAGAAAATATTTGTTTGTTTGTTGGTTTGCAATAGACTCCGAAACCACTGAACCGATTTGAAAAATTCTTTCACTGTTGGGAAGCTTCACTATCCGCGGGTGACATAGGCTATAATTATATGTATTTAAAAAAAATTAAGATTCTTTACTAAATCTATACTAATATAATAAAGCTGAAGAGTTTGTTTGTTTGATTGTTTGTTTGTTTGTTTGAACGCGCTAATCTCAGGATCTACTGGGCCGATTTGAAAAATTATTTCAGTGTTAGATAGCCCATTTATCGAGGAAGGCTATAGGCTATGAATCGTCACGCTAAGACCAATAGGAGCGGAGTCCACGCCGACGAAGTCGCGCGCAGAAGCTAGTTACCAATAATAATGCAACTCAAAAAAAAGTTCATTAAAATAATAATATTCAAACTTTTTTTATAATTTTCTTTTTTTAGTGACCCGACGCAAATAGAAGGGTTTATGTGTGTGTATTATAATTGTTAAGTATATTTTTTTGTTAAATACCCGTGCGAACCCGGGGCGGGCTGCTAGTCTTATATATAAAATTCTCGTGTCACAGTATAGTTATAATACTCCTCCGAAACGGCTGGATCGATTTTTATGAAATATTGTTTGCATAATTATCGGGTAAGCCTGAGAATCGGCCAACACCTATTTTTCAAGTTATAAGGCGGGGGGGGGGATTAAGGGGGTTAATAACATATATGGAAAAACAACGTTTGCGGGGTCAGCTAGTAGTATAATATAAAAATATATCGGTTTTTCTCAGAAATTAGATGATTAAGTTACCTGGTTCAAAATACCCCAAGAACTGTTTGGACTCGTAGCCCTGGGTCTCTCTGTGCTGTACGGCGTTCCCATTGAATTGGCCATCATCGAGGTTCACGGACAATATGGCGGCCGTGCCGGCTTCATCCAGGCTAGTCTTTGAACCAAGCCAGAAGTGTATGTTCCAGGAGAAAGTGGATGTGCCTACAGTCTGGAAGAAGGTTTTGGATTCATTACTATTGTTCAAGAAATTAATTATTTAATATATTTGACTATACCGTCGCCGCGTCGGCGCAATCAATCTGCTCCGGCAGTTGTGAGTTCGATTTCCGCCTGAGTCTGAGTGTACCTATTTATGTATTTCTATGTATATTTTATTTTTAAAAAAATTGGTTGTCTGTAAAGTTGGTTTACGTCATAACAAAACATCTCCTCGGACGTACAGGCCATTCGAGTGATACCTACTGTGATACCTACTATTAGGGACACGAAAAAAGTATCGATACTTTGTGGTATCGAGTACATTTCCTTTCGATACCGATACTTTAGTACTCGATACTTTGCATTCGATACTTTTACTCAATGAGTACTTTTTGGCAGGTATCGTATCGAAAGATTTACATGAGTACTATTACACTTTTTCCTGAAATTTTGAAAACATTTATTCAGTATTTGTTAGTGTCCGACCGAAAGTCGGTTTCCGGCCGAAACCGAAACCGAAACCGAATATTCGGCCGTGACTACAGTTTCGGCCGAAACCGAAACCGAAACCGAAACTCACTTGGTCAAGTATAAAATTCCTTAAAATACTGAAATTTGGTGCATTTTACCCATTTAAACACATTTTTTTTATTGACATGAAATGGAAACAGTATATTAATTTTGTTGTAATCATTTATTTAATACTAGCTGTGCCCCACGGTTTCATACGCATTAATTAAAGGAAAAAAATAGCCTTCCTCGTTAAATTGGCTATCCAAAGCAAAAAGATTTTTTTAAATTCCAACCAGTAGTTTCTGAAATTAGCGTGTTTAAACAATCAAACTTTTCAGCTTGATAATATTTTTGCTTATTTGACACCGCTTTGGCGCAGCGGTCACAGCATTGGATTGCGATTGGCTGTTGCGCGGGCGGTTGCGGGTTCGATCCCCGCACACGACAACATTTGTGTTGGCCATACAGATGTTTGACGTGGTCTGGGTGTTTGTGCAGTCCTTGTGGGTCTCCCCACCATGCCTCGGAGAGCACGTTAAGCCGTCGGTCTCGGTTGTTATCATGTACAGCTGATAGCGATCGTTACTCATAGTAGGGAATATATCCGCCAACCCGCATTGGAGCAGCGTGGTGGATTAAGCTCCGATCCTTCTCCTACATGGGGAAGAGGCCTATGCCCAACAGTGGGATATTACAGGCTGAATCGTGAATATTTTTGCTGCAATGTTTTTTATAAACTGCGATATCTCCTAAGATATTTATTGAAATCGAATGGTGTAAAGGGCAATTTTGTTTTAAGTTTAAATACTTGTGACAAAAAAAGTATTTATTTGCATAAAGATTTATACCATGTTTATAAAAACACCTTCGCAAATATTGCATTATTTTAGAACAAAATTGTTTAGCATAAAAAAGGTTATAGTAAGCCAACCTTAAAAGATAGACATATGCTGTCGCGGACTTGTTTTTAGAACTTTTAAAGTGAAACAATTCTGTCGTACATGATTTTTGCGAAACATTAACTGTTTACGCAGTGCTCGCAGCGGAAGCTCTCAAAATGGAAAAAAACCTGATTTTGAAATATTCTTCATTGGTGCGCCGCTCCTATTGGTCTTAACCTAACGATGTATAGCCTATAGCCTTTCTCGATAAATGGGCTATTCAATTCTGAAAGAATTTTTCAAATCGGACCAGTACCTACTTCCTGAGATTAGCGCGTTCAAACAAAAAAACAAACAAACTCTTCAGTTTTATAATATTAGTACAGATAATATAAGTAAGAAAAAAAATTGCGTGCGTATAAAGTACATATGTCAGAAGTGAAACTTCTTTGGCAAACTAATTTAAAAAAAACTAATCGTTAACGCTGCAACTTACAATTATTTAAGTTTTTTTTTTTTTTTGTTTAAGTTTAAGACGTCTACGTAAATGGTGCCAGTAGTAGATTAAATCGCGCTGGCAAAATTATTTCTTGTTAGTACATATATGGCCACCATACATTTGTGTAATTATTGAACAATCCAATATATCAAGTTGAATCATCTCTAGTACTGGTTTAATTTGTGCTCCTGGTTGTGTTGGACAAGGTTTTGGCAATTAACACTAATTACAAAAGAAAACGAATTGAAAGACACAAAAAAAAACTAGTTGAAAAAAAGACAATGTTTCGCGGTGTTCCCAGGCGGTCACCCATCCAAGTACTGAACGTCATGACGCTGCCGCGTTACCGGTCGCTCAAATTTTACCCCTCATGCGCCTAAAGAAGTTTCACTTCAAAAATATTAATAATATTTTGATTATTTTTTCAAATTAAGTTCTCATAGCAAAATGCTTATCGGTTATCAATAATCAAATCACTACTTGTAACTGTTTCATTAAATACTAAGTAATAAGTATTGGTATTTTGAAATCTTATTAATTAATACTTTGGTTTTTATTTGTACTTAGAAGAATCATCAATCTCTTCTAGGTACCTCTTATATAAAAATAATAATTACTAAAATTACTATTACACTCTTAGTTCTAGTCTCGACAAAGATAATCAAATCACACATTTAGAATTAATAAAGATAGGTACCTAGATCACAATTAGTAGGACAGTCATACTTACATTTAGAATTAAGTAACCCACTACTAAGCAACAGTAAACATTTGAATTGAAAACAGCTAGGCGAGCGTGCACGACAACTTCCGAAATCAGTTTCGGTTTCGGCAAAAGTTTCGGCCAATTTTGGCCGAAACCGAAACTGCCGCCGAAACTTGATTTTTGGCCGAAACTCGGCCGAAACCGAAACCGAAACCGAAACTTCGGTCGGACACTAGTATTTGTACGATAATTTGAAGCGACGACCTTTTTAACCGACTTCCAAAAAAAAGAGGAGGTTCTCAATTAGACTGTATTTTTTAATGTATGTTAGCTCAGAACTTTTAACTGAGTGGACCGATTTCGATGAATTTGGTTTTAATTGAAAGGTGTTGCGTGTCATGTGGTCCCATTTAAATTTAAATGAAATCTGACAAGAACTTTTAAAGTTATATCTTAATAGTCTATATTATTTACTCGAATACTTCTTCGTTGACCAACGTTGTATTATACCGCATAACTTTTTACTCGATGTACTGATTTTGATGTTTTTTAATTTAATCGAAAGCTAAGGGCCTATGCAAACCACGTTTTTTAAACGCGCCGTCGACGCGCGTTTGTAGCGATACAAACGCGATACACACGCGAGTCAGACGCAGCCTGTAGACCTTTGCACACCTGAATACGCGTTTGAATCGATGAAAACGCGCGTGTCATGCGATACAAACGCAATGCAAACGCGCGTGTGTGTCGATACAAACGCGCCGTCGACGCGCGTTTGAATCGATACAAACGCCAACAAACTGCTCTGTAGGATAATAACGCGTTAAAAAACGTGGTTTGCATAGGCCCTAATACTTGTCATGTAGTCTTGTTTAAATTAGATCGAGATCTGATTACAGCTTTTTGAGTAATTTTTTAACGGTTCACAGGAAAGTGGGCATAAGGTGCCAATCAAACCACCAAGTGTAAATTCATGCAACGTTTCAATCCTTTATTGGACCATCATCAGGCATCTAAAATTTATAAATATCTGAGAAAGCTGTACAACACATATTTATAAATTTTAGATGCCTGATGAAGTGATGATGGTCCAATAAAGGATTGAAACGTCGCATGAATTTACAATTGGTTGTTTGATTGGCACCTTATGTCCACTTTCCTGTGAACCGTTAAAAATACTTATAAAAAATGGACACCTGGACACAACGTTAAATAATGAAAATTTTTGAGTAATCTAGCGCGTATTTACCTACTTGACTATTTTTTCGTCTTATTACGTTGTATTACTTGTCAATATAATTGAAGTCGGTTTTTTTTTCGTTTGCGAGCAAACACAATTTTTTTTTTTTTGGTCGACTGACATGTTTGGAAACAGTCGTTCAGTATTTGTGCGAAATTTGAAGCGACCTTTTTTTTGGAAGTTGAAGTATCAATTCCTTCTATTGAGTACTTTTGTACTCGATACCTAGAAGTATCGATACTTTTGTTTCGATACTTTTATGAGTACGATACTTTTTTTTCGATACTACTCATGAGTACGGTATCGATACTTTGTATTCGATACCGTGTCCCTACCTACTATCACTAAGCGACACGGGACAATGAGCGCGTAACGCAATGAGTCATACTTTTTCGTGTATGCCGCAGGCGTTTATCGATTTATTAGACGTTGTCAGTTGTCACGTCAAAAATTAACATTCGGATGTTACCTCTAACACAACCAGTAAGTTGTGGTCTAAGATCCGGGATATAACAAAATCTTCCCTCATCTGTTAATTAGATGTAACAATTTTTTATAGGCTGATTTCAATATTGTGAATTTATAAAAACAATCTCTGCCACCATAAGCCAGGTTACTGCTGACTGAGTTTACTGACCTGGCTGCAGGTAAGTGTAGCAATCATAGAGATGGGTGCCTACTACAGTCAGGTATATAATGTAAAATATTAACGGTTTTAGCTTACCTACTACATGTAATTAACATGAGAGGGAAAAGATATTTTTTTTAAAGTATTATTATTTACAGCAGGCTTATGGTGGCACAGGTTGTTTTTATAAATTCACAATATTGAAATCAGCCTATAAAAATTGTTTCATCTAATTAACAGATGAGGGAAGATTTAGCTTCTCGGGTCTTAGACCATTGCTCACCGTAGGAGCAGATGGCTTCGAGGGCGGATGTTATAAGATATTTATTTATTTTATATTTCGATTATTACACAGACACTATATTATACCAGGACAGAAGTACCTACTAAGAAAACTTTTGAAAATATGTAAAAACAGCCTTCCTGGCTGGGTGACCTGTCAGTTCCTACCACAGAGTACATTGTAATGTTCCTACTTATCTGATTTCAAATATTATTTTTGCCACTATGTAGTTTTGTTTGAGTTCTGGATAAAGGCTAGACCACCGTACGAAAAAAAAAAACGATATCAATTTACATCAACAGGTTCGAGTTGCGGAAACCAGCCCGTGTTTACCATACCATACCATACATCAACAGGTAATAAAACGAGAATATCATTAAATACACAAATTACTCGTCAGATCTCGATCAAAATTAAATGGAACCACATGAGAAGCATTAGCTAGTTTTGTCATTTTTCACTTTTTTCGAAAGAATAAAAATAAAATCGGTATGTAGGGGAGGTTTGACAATACCGCGTTTTCCTTTTTTTGTAAATTGACAAAAACTACTTTTTGTTTAAATTTTGGATGTTTTTGTTATAGAATACTGTATAACGAAAGTATTCGTGGTATATATTAATACGTGAAGCAAAAACTTTGTAACTCTTTTTACGGAAATTGCGGGTACGGAGTAGTATGAAATTTCGCACACTTATATAGTTTATATACTTAGAGAAGGAGTGCAGAATGCTGTTTTTTTTTTAAATTATACATTAAATTATTTTTAAAAAAGCATTACACACACTACCGTATATTTAACACACACACACACGAATATTAGATTATTTTGTTGATTGTCAAAGTCATTTATATATGTCAAAGTTATTTATATATTCAGTCATTAAATTTTTCTTTTATGGTCGAATTTCGACCACTGGGCGATCATTAGTACCTATAATTATACGAGTACAAATACTCACAAGAATACGTTTAAACATCTGTTTTATTTTAAATAAGCTCATTGAGTTAAATGTAATTGAGAACATATATCAGCTGTACCTACTTGTCTAATTCCCATGATCTTTTAAAGCTATGATCGACGCTTGGTAGAATAGAAGATAAGGAGGCTTTTTATTTAAAATACCTATATTGAGCAATTTGCTTTTCGATTTTATTTTTATATGGACATTATAAATAGGGAATATTTATTTTTATGTTTGCAATCTATACTAATATAATAAAGCTGAAGAGTTTGTTTGTTTGATTGTTTGTTTGTTTGTTTGAACGCGCTAATCTCAGGATCTACTGGTCCGATTTGAAAAATTCTTTCAGTGTTAGATAGCCCATTTATCGAGGAAGGCTATAGGCTATATATCATGACGCTAAGACCAATAGGAGCGGAGTCCACGCCGACGAAGTCGCGCGCAGAAGCTAGTCGTAAACTAAAGTTATAATACACTAGCTTCTGCGCGCGACTTCGTCCCCGTGGAATAAAAGGAAAAAACCCCCGATTTTGAAACATTCTTCATTGGTGCTACCCGCTCCCCGCACACGACCACATTCGTATTGGCCATACAGATGTTTGCCGTGGTCTGGGTGTTTGTGCAGTCTTTGTGGGTCTCCCCACCGTGCCTCGGAGAGCACGTTAAGCCGTCGGTCCCGGTTGTTATCATGTACACCTGATAGCGATCGTTACTCATAGTAGGAAATATATATTTGGGTTGTCTGGAAGAAATGGCTAAATAGCCATAAGTCCGCCCATTGTACTTCACAGTCTGTAAATGATATTTGTAGTTGTGATGTAGGTACAATAAAGTATAAATAATAATAATAATAATATAGCTATACCAGTCGGCTGTTACCTATAACACAAGCATTAAGTTGCTTACCGTAGGAACAGATGACCATATTTGATATTTCTAAATAGTAATGTGATAATATTAATTAAAATAATGTTCTCACCTTTAAAACAATATAGGAATCTCCGCTGTAGAAGTTACCGTACTGATGAGGCGGCACTGGAACTGGCTCGAAGTCCTAGAACAAGATTATCAATCAATATCAAACAAATATTACACTCGAGAAGGCTTTAAAAGTACTTTTGAATTGACAAGTTTTAAAAATTGTATTAATTTATAAAAAATGTTTATTGTAGTTAATGTTATTATCATAGTTTTCATTTTCATGTTCATTCCCAAGGAGGGTTGATGTCAGGCAGGCGGACGGTCGTAAAAAATAACATGCCAAATCACTTACAACATGAGTCTGAGGAAGAGGAGAACATGTTGTGCCGACCCTATATAAATAGGATAAGGGCAGGGAGATGATGAATGTTATTATCATGGTGTCAGCAGAGAAGAATTGGCAAAAATACGAGTGTGCTTTAGACGACACGACTGAAGTAAAACTTGTGCACAATGTCTTAGATGCCTGCACTGTGTCTAAATATACGAAACGTATAGTTCGCGCCACGTAAGAAGAACGCTGGCCTTCAAACTGCGCAAAGGCGATTTATCGGTCTATATGGTGGTATGAGGTCTATCTATATTTTTAATGTACCTACCAATAACCATTATACGAAGCCGCGAACGAAAGGTTAATTCAAAAATAAAACAATAGGCCTAGTACTTTAGTATGCAAGATTACATAATTGCGCAAACAGTTTCTTTCAGCGTTCTTTTTAGATGGCGCTAACTATATCTGGCTATGAGAGAAAGAGAGATAGAACATGTGTGCTGATCACACTTTTCGTAACGCTCTCGTCACGCATTCACCAGCTTACTCCGCTAGTTTAATAAAATATATCAAGCTTTAAAAGTTTGTCAATATATTATTCAATAATTACAAATTTGATACTAAACTATGCATGAAACTGGCTTTCAAATTAAAACAACGGAGCATCTTTATCATTTCAACCAGCTCGACATAACGCCATTAAGAATTATTATTTTAAACTTTTAAAAGTAGCGGCTGAGTGAGAGCCAAGCAATTTAAATTAAAAATCTTATATAAAAATATTTACATAAATTCATTTCGTCTTAGTAACATAAGTATATTTTGAAATATTTTTAAAATAACAGCTTCGTAGTCCATAAATCTAAATTCGTTTTGTGTTTTATGTATTCCCACATCAAAGTACGCCTACGGAGATACGGATGAAATATATGCGGCGAGGGCTGGGTACAATTTGAAACTATTAGTTTATCTTCGTGACCACATCTGACACAGTTTTATGATTTTATAGATGATGGTAATTTCACTTTCCACCTGTGTTTGTTTAAAGCAATAATTTATCTGTTTATTTAATTTTTTACCGTCTTCTAAAAGGAGGAGGTTCTCAGTTCGACTGTAGTTTTGATTTTCATTTGGCGCACTGCACACACATTTTTTCGTAGCTAGTAAGTTAGGCTGATCCGTCACGCCTTGAGGTGAAAGGCTCGATCGGGTGAACTCGGGACTTATTGCGTTATTGCTTGATTGCGATTGCCAATGAAGTTTGCATTTCTGCCGTAAGGTCTTTAGCATACACTCTAAAATTTTTTAACTGACTTCCAACGTAATTTCACCTGATTGTAAGCGATTACCGTAGCTTATAAACGTCTGCAACATCAAAAGCATCGCAAGCGCGTTGCCGACCCTATCCCCAATTCCTCCCAGGAGCTCTTATTACCTTGCTCATCAACAGGAACAAAACACTGCTTGAAAACTGTTATTTATGTGTGATCGTCTGTAAGGTCGAGGTACTACCCCAGTCGGGCTGCTCCATATATATTTTAAACAGGAAATTCCCTGCTGTGCCCTACCTCAGTTATATATTTAGGCTATATCTCCATTGAAAACACAGTTTTATAAAAAAAGCGTGTGTCAGCTCCGACACGAACTGGAGTTTACTCCTCAAAAACGATTTCCGTGATATTTAAAAATTAAAATGTTCGATTAAATTACGAAGCAAATATTATACATATTTACAATAAATAGAAGATGGTACAAATCATGCTGGCAACAATTCCGTGTTGAAAATTAAATGAATTAAATTATAATTAATCTATAAATATTATAAAAAGAAGTCCCCCGGCCGCGTCTTTCTGTCCTCCTGTCTGTCTGAACGCGATAAACTCGAAAACTACCGAATGGATTTTTATACAGTTTTCAACAACAGAAAGAGTGATTCTTGAGGAAGGTTTAGGTATATAATGTATTATGCTTTTATGTAAATTAGCAGAAATACGGCGATAAATGTTGAAGAGGTCGCAAAAATTCTCGCCAATTAGGAGCTTTTCACGCGAACGCCGCGTAAATTAGCAAAGATGTTAACTAATGTACAAGAGAATTCAAAATCTATAAAAATGCTACAAAAAAGTCCGCGATAGCATATCTCTATCTCTTATGGTTGACTGACAATAACCACTTTTATGTTCAAACTTTAAATTAAAAACTTTACGTTATTTTCAAAGCTATTTTCTTTAGTTCAGTATTAATCCTTATCCAAATAAATGTTATTTATCTAAGGCATTTAATGCAGATTGAAATTGCCCCTTACACTATATCAATCAGATAGTTTTTGAGATATCGTCGTCAGAAGTAATTATTAAAAATAAAATTAACGTGCAACGAAGTGAGCACGGGTCGGCTAGTTAATTATAATAATAAAATTCTATTATAAAAATATAAATTGACGTTGGCTGTTAATTTCAGTACAGTAAAAGCTGGTATACTCTTATGTTTAGGTATATCTAGCTTTAGAATTGAAAACTTCTAAGCCGCGTATCCACTTGAGGCAGCCTCGGGTCGAGCGGCTGCCTGGCTCCGAGGCTGCGCAAGTGGAGACGTTGCCTCAACCTGAGGCACGCCGCGACACGAGGCAAATTCGTTGCCGCGAGCCGAGCCATATTTTGTCGGATTTTTTGCCGCGCTCAAAGGAGCCTCAGCCCGAGCCGTGCATTTGACGAAGAAGGGCTAACTTAACTGGCTTATACTGCACGTTGTGGATCATACTGAGGCGACTCGCCGATCGCTGATCCGAAAATTGCCTCGAGCCTTTGCCTCAGAGCCTAATAAGGCTATTTGCTTCAAGTCGAGGCCGCTCGACCCGAGGCTGCCTTTTTTTTATATCACTAAGTCGGCAAACAAGCGTACGGCTCGCCTGATGGTAAGCAATTACCGTAGCCTATAGACGCCTGCAACACCAGAAGTATCGCAAGCGCGTTGCCGACCGTACCCCGATTCCCCCCAGGAGCTCTGGTCACCTTACTCACCAACAGGAACACAACACTGCTTAAAAGCAGTATTATTTAGCTGTGGTCTTCTGTAAGGTCGAGGTACTACCCCAGTCGGGCTGCACCATTTTTTGAGCAGGAAATTTCCTGCTGTGCCCTACCTCAGTTAGCCTCCAGTGGATACGCAGCTTAAGTCACTCTCGTCACAGTCAGCGTCACAGCTGTTGCGTTGTGACATACGATTTGACTTCCCGTTCAATTTCCATTCCGTGCGCTTTATATTACTTTACATTTCTGAAGAAGTAAACTTCAGAAAAAAAATATTTTATCCGTTACTAGTTGTACCTCGCAGTTTCACACGCCTAATTTGAGGAAAAAAGCCTATAGCCTTCCTCGGTAAATAGGCTATCCAGCACAAAAAGAATTTCTCTATTCTGACCTAGATCCTGAAATTAGTTCAGGATCTACCGGTGCGAATCGTTTTAATCTTACAATCAACAAACAAACGTTTCAACTTTCAGGTATATTGTTGTTCAGGTGTGTAGTTAAACGTTTCTGGTGTAAATAATTGGTGGAAACTTTTCTGGATTTTGTAAAATTAATTTGTGTTAATGTATTTTATTATGTACATCTGTTTGTTTCCCAAATATTAAATAAAATAAAATAATAAATAAAATAATATTAGTACAGATATTAATTTTTAGGAAATCCGAACGACATCCCTAGTTTTTTCATAGCTACTGGTATTTATAAACATTTGAACTAAATAAAAAATACACAAGCTTGCAGTAATTTCGATTTTCTGTAAACATATTTAATTCGTTTTTATTGACAGGTTTATTAACTGGCGGACATTTGGCGGGCGATGAGCGCTAGCCACCTGGGGTTCCTGTGATTTAACCAACTACAAATAAGTTAAATGAATTATAATTATATCTATCATTTAATAAAATTGTGTTTTTGGAACAAATACACAGATAATATTATATTTGTATGTATCTTTGTGACAGTTAGTTATATAAAAACTGTGTTGTTAGCACTAACACCCGAAAACTTGTGATAACATTTTCCTGGTAAAAGAATTATTAAAATTGGTCTAGTAGATTTTAAATTTAGTCATTATAAACAGAAAATCTTTCCCTATGTTTTTTATTTTGTATTTTAGCACATCTACCTATAGGTATATCTGTACAGGCTAAAGGCCACAATTTGTTAATTTTAAAAGAAAAATTACAAAAAAAAAGTGTGTGTGTACTTATAGTACGCACGTAAGCAGTTATACTTCAAGCTAGAGTATTAAAATACTTCCAAAAAAACTTACCACTTAATAATTAGACAATAAGTCCACAACGCCATCTCTTAGAAATGATAAAGACTACTTTCTTGTTTTAGTCCACAACGCCAGCTCTTAGAAATGATAAAGACTACTTTCTTGTCTGCAAAACTAGCGGTATCTATTGGTGGCTGGTGCATGCTTGAACTACTTCGTATCCACACGCGCATTGTAAAAATTTACTCTCATCATTTTTCTCTAACGCGCCAAAAGAAGTATAACTACAAAAATGTATCCCCTATTACAGCCCCATAGACAATGAATTTCGTTAATGGAATCCTTTGTTCAAATGACAAAAAAAAAAATTATATTCCTTAAAAAAGTTGGCCCCGAAATCAAAATAATAAGATAGAATAACTTTATAAATACACTAGCCTTACCTTACATTTCACAGGCGTTAATTTAAGATATTTTTTTTTCATTTTAATTCGAACAAATACTTAGCCGTAGCCGACCGTCGGTGTTTTAGGCCCTTATACGCATCACTTCACCAGAACATACAAATATTTATATTTTTAAGGGTTTAAATTACTTTTGAAAATAATTATTTTTAGCATTTTATAGCTAGGTCTTTAGTCTAAAGGGCCCCGTAGACGATCAAATATTTAATCAAACTTCATATTAAATTTCTGTTTGACAAACGTGTTTGTCAAATTATTTGATCGTGTGCGGGGCTGGAGGTTTTTTTAATATGTTTGTTATATGAAACATGAAGTTTGATCAAACATGTTTGACAAACAAGTTTGATCGTTTACAGGGCCCATAAGACAAAATATAATCAGAACATCAAGCGGTGCGTCATTGAACGTAATCTAGAAATAAATTCTGAAACCCAATCTTGGCAACTGTCATTGTGTAACGCTATACACATTTTTTTTACTTTCTTTTTCAGCCAGTACGCAGTGACTTTAGGCTATTTAGCTATTTTTTGCTGTCCAGTGTTTTACCTACTACTTTTTAATTTTTTTTGTTAATTTTTTTTTCTTATTGTAACAAATAATTATATATGTAAATATTAACAAATATATAATTTATCTAATTGTCTTTTGTTTATAATAATATAATTATACCTGCGACAGGCGACTGGAATTTACCACTTAAAAACGATTAGCATAATATTTAAAAAAAATTGCGGACGTACAAAGTACACTTGTCAGAAGTGATATTTCTTAGGCCAACCATTGAAGTAATATGTACTAATACGTTAGTAATAGTAGCTCAATGAGGCCAACTAATAAAAAAAAAACAAATTTAATTTTTTTTTTAAATAAAACGAATTTAAAATACATACAAAAAAACTAATTGAAAAAAAAAAAAAACAAAATGCCAACGTCATGCGTTGTTCCCTGACGTTGCCGCGTTGTCGCTCAAATTTTACCCCTCATACGCCTAAAGAAGTTTCACTTTATTTGATTAATTAAAACAATAAATCTCTTGAGACAACACATAAATTGACGCCTGTTATTCGTTTCGACACAGTAAATGCTGGTATACTATATACCTACTAGTGATGTAACGAATAGTCGAGATTTTTCAATATTCACATTCGCGTTCGCGTGAAACGATGCGAATATTTGGCCAATATTTACGAGTATATTTTATTTACGATGATGGATGTGGAATCATAATACTACTGATAATATTTATATTTGTTGTTTATTTATCTCTATCTCTATATTGTATATAAAAATGAATCGCTGAATGTGTCAGTTGCTAAGCGCAAATCTCGAGAGCAGCTGAACCGATTTCGCTAATTCTTTTTTTATAATATTCCTTGAAGTACGAGGATGGTTATTACGGAGAGAAAACTTAAAAAAATTCCCTGAAAAAGTCTAAAAACAACACTTTTCTATATTCCCATACAAAAGATTCGTAATAATACTTAAAAGTCAATTTGAACTTTAATACCATACCATAACGTTTAAGTGTTAGAGGAGGGTTCCGGGAAGGATGAGTATTAAAAAAGTTAATAAAAAAATTGAATCGACTGTTAGGCGGTACGAAGTTCGCCGGGTCAGCTAGTATTCTAATAAAACAACCATTCTGGTGTAGTAGTGCATGTAAGACACCGACAGTGTGGGTTTGACTTACCTACACGGATAGTTGTACCTAATTGTTTGGATAATATTTCCGGTTAAGTTGTCTAATCTTTATGGATTTTGCCACTGTGATCGTAATGGCATATTCTACCTCCTGTTTCTGCGCGCGACTTCGTCCGCGTGGAATACGATCAATTCTGTCGTAAATGATTTGTGCGAAACTTTAACCGTGCAGCGGAAGCTCTCAAAAGGAAGAAAAACCCCGATTTTGACACATTCTTTATTGGTGCTACGCTCCTATATGTCGTAGCGTTATGATATATAGCCTATAGCCTTCCTCGATAAATGGGCTATCTAACACTGAAAGAATTTTTCAAATCGGACCCGTAGATCCTGAGATTAGCGCGTTCAAACAAACAAACTCTTTATCTTTCTAATAGACTAGCTTCTGCACGCGACTTCGTCGGCGTGGACTCCGCTCCTATTGGTCTTAGCGTGATGATACATAGCCTATAGCCTTCTTCGATAAATGGGCTATCTAACACTGAAAGAATTTTTGAAATCGGACCAGTAGATCCTGATTAGCGCGTTCAAACAAACAAACAAACAAACTCTTCAGGTTTATAATATTAGTATAGATTTAGATGCAAGGCAAGCTTTAATCACAGTCGGTAAAACCAGCCCTCAATCTTAATATGCCAATGAACATCAGGTGAGTCATAGACAAATTTTCTTTTCCGCATTTGGTATCAGAAATGAAGAAAATGGTTTCATACTAAAGTTTTTCCAAATATTAGTCACTAAACTAATCGGTCATTATTATTAAATATTTTTAACCTTGGCGAAATAATGTTATCACAAATAAATACCATAAAAAGGTCCGATATCACAGATTAGTAAATAGTACTACGTACCGATATTATGAAAGTCGATAACGATTTTGTGTATATTATCCACTACAATACTACATATTTCTACTATATAAAAATAAGTCGGGTTTTCCTTCCTGACGCTATAACTCCAGAACGCACGAACCGATTTCCACGGTTTTGCATTCGTCGGAAAAGTCTCGGGCTCGGTGAGGTTTATAGCAAAGAAAATTCAGGAAAAATTTCAACTGAAAAGCGAGAAAATCTTTTTTACAGCCATCCATGAAGCCATCTGGTGGTGAAACGGAGTTCGCCGGGTTTGCTAGTCACTACATAGTATAAAACAAAGTCGCTTTCTCTGTCCCTATGTCCCTATGTATGCTTAGATCTTTAAAACTACGCAACGGATTTTGATGCGGTTTTTTTTAATAGCTAGAGTGATTCTTGAGAAAGGTTTGTGTATATAATTTAGTATACTTTTATGTAAATTAGCAGAATTACGGCGATAAATGTTGAAGAAGTCGTAAAAAATCGCGCCAACTGGGAGCTTTCCACGCAAACGCCGCGTAAACTAGCAAAGATACAGTTTAGTAATGTACTAGCGAATTCAAAATCTATAAAAATTCTACAAAAAAGTCCGCGAGAGCATATCTCTATCTCTTACGGTTGACTTACAATAACCACGTTTATGTTCAAATTTTTAATTAAAAACATTACGTTATTTTCATAGCTATTTTCTTTAGTTCAGTATTAATCCTTATCCATATAAATATGTTAGTTAGCTTAGACATTTAATGCAGATTAAAATTGCCTTTCACACTATATCAATCAGATGAATATTTTTTGAGATATCGTCGTTAGAAGCAATTAGCAGCGAAACATTTAAAGTTCCTAAAGCGCCTACTATGCTATGCCTACTGCGCGGCGTGAGTCAATCCCCTCTGCCCCGCATGACGCATCTTTTATTGTTGAAAGTATTTATGTAGTATCATCATTGCACCCGTGCGAAGCCGGGGCGGGTCGCTAGTACAGTATAAAATAAAGTCGCTTTCCGCTATCTGTATGTAGATCTACAAAACTACGCAACGGATTTTGATGCGGTTTTCTTTCGTAAATAGAGTAATTCTAGACAGGTTTATACCTATGTATAATACATGCATAATACAGTAATGCATCACTAATAGTTTTAGAGGTTTCTAATGTGATGTCGTAAATAATATTTGTATTTATTTTATACTAGCTGCCCGGACAGACTTCGTTCTCTCTGTTATGTTCTTTTTTTTTAGTATAAAACCTTCCGTGGGATTTTTAAGGAACATACAATAAAAAATAGCCGAATCAGTCGAGCCGTTCTCGAGTTATGCGCTTAGCAACATTCATTTTTAGGGTTCCGTAACCAAATGGCAAAAAACGGAATTTACTTGAATTTTTTTTTTGCTACCTACGTTGTATTACTTGTCGATGTAATTGAAGTCGGTTTTTTTTTTCGTTTGCGATCAAACACAATTATTTGAATATTGTTATAGTAAAAAAGCGATTAAATAATTATTATGTTAGATGTAAACATTTTGTATACAGTACGGCTGATAGTAAATAACGCGAGAAACACTTGACAAATTTATTATTTGACGAATTACTTATTTTTTGCTTTATTACAACAGAAAAATTATTATTACGCGATTCAAATGCCATTAGTAATTGAACTAGTAATGTTATTACAAACCTATCTAGAACAATCGTAATGAAGATGTATGTATATTGACGTCTCAAGTGGATGAGTGGAGTGGGCTGTGGGTCCGGCGCACGTACCTATGTACGGCGTAAGCTAGCCTCTTGTGATAATCGTGTTTGGTATGAAATTAAAATTATTAATTATTATTAATTTACATCGATAAATAGTAAAATGATGAAATCATCAAAGCAGGTAGTCAAAAAAATTCGGTATTAGAATCTTCTATATATTAAATAATACGTGAAGCAAAAACTTTGTACCCCTTTTTACGGAAATTGCGCGTACGGAGGAGTATGAAATTTCGCACACTTATAGTTTACATAGAGAAGAAATGCAGAATGCTAATATAATTATATATTTTTAATTATAATTAAAATATACATTAAATTAATAAAAAAAAGCATTACACACACTACCATGTAACACACACGCATATTATACTACCTATTTTCTTGATTGTCAGTCTGTAGTCAAATTGAAAAATTAAAAAAAAAAGTTTCTTTATTTTCATATACCCCGTCCGGCGACTAATGATCTTTTTGACACTTCAAGAAATTTTGACATTAGTGACTGCCTCACACGTTATTTATTCGATTCGAAATAATAATCGATTTTATTTAAGAAGAACTTTCAATCGATTTAATTAAATACATTTAGTTTAAAAATATTATTTATTTATGCGTTTATTAGTTTTTTTAATTATAAATGAAATATATAAATAATAAATAAATGAATTAACAGAGTTATTGCTCTTTATTCTTGGTTTGCAATTAAATTTCAAGATTTCCACTTAATTCCTTGCAAGTAATCAATCTTGGGGTCATAGATACTATTTTTATTTCCTTTTTTGTATTAAATTTATAGAAACAATAATCACATGACGTAAAATTATTTTTATCATATGATCGATTTATTATCGATTTATTATTTCAAGAACTGTTTCATAGTCTGTGGTTGTTTGTTCTGCACAGGGTACTTCACTCAATCAATCAAATCGTCAATAAAGTATGACATTACTGTAAAATTCTTAGTACGTTATTCCGGGAAAAAAAACTGTAATTTATAGGCGTGAGCTGTCAAAAAGCTATTTAGTCGCCGGACGGGGTATAATTGGTTTTATTTTATTTAAATTTTTAATTATGGTCAAATTTCAACCTCTAGGCGACCTTCCCTGTCGTTTTTGCGGTTGAATCCGGTTTGAAATCACAACGATTCTAAAGAAGTTTCACTTCAAAAGAATAACAGACAGAACGAAGTCTGTCCGGGCAGCTAGTTATTAAATAAAACTTAATATATTGTGAATATTTCAAGTGTTTACCAGGTGCTGATTTTAATATCGGGCAAAAAGCGACAAAATAATTGTGTTTGCTCGCAAACGAAAAAAAAAACCGACTTCAATTACATCGACAAGTAATACAACGTAATAAGACGAAAAAATAGTCAAGTAAATGCGCGCTATTAAATATTACCTTACTCAAAAAGTTGTAATCAGATCTCGATCTAATTTCACGAAGACTATGATTATGACAAGTATTAGCTTTCGATTAAAGTAAGAATCATCAAAATCGGTACACCAAGTAAAAAGTTATGCGGTATAATACAACGTAGGTCGACGAAAAAGTATAGTCAAGTAAATACGCATTATTAGATATAACTCTAAAAGTACTTGTCAGATCTTAATTTTAAAAAAATGGGACCACATGACACGCAATACCTGTCAATTAAAACAAAATTGATCGAAATCGGTCCACCCAGTCAAAAGTTCTGAGCTAACATACATTTAAAAAAAAATACAGTCGAATTGAGAACCTCCTCCATTTTTAGACGTCGGTTAAAAATCGTTTTTGTTGTATGACAGCCTCCTAAATATTTATTTTATGTTAATTTTATTGTTTATCGGACGGACACACAGCGAAGTCTTATTAATAGGGTCCTGTTTTTACTCTTTGGGTACGGAACCCTAAAAAAAGAACTAGCTGAATTGGACTAACTGTTCTGGAGTTTCGGGTATAGCTTTAACGATTTTTTTCTATACTAATATTATAAAGAGGTAAAGTTTATAACTTTGTTTGTATATACGGGGTAATCTTCGCAAATACTGATCCGATCATGAAAATTCTTTCGCTAAAAGAAAGCTACACTATTCAGGAGTGACAAGATAAAAGGAAAAAGATAAAAATATATAAAGATTTTAAATCAGCAGGATTTGAACCTGCGCCCTCTGACGTGCCGTGTCAACAATTCAATCTAATCAAGCATTATTATTTGCCTTAGAAATTAATTGGTGATTTTAAAACATTCATATTTATCTGATTTGCTGAAAATAGTGAGAGTGTATTGGAACATATCAAATTTCACCGTACCCTTCTTATGTGAAATGGATTATAACGCCCAACGAAGTGGGCGCGGGTCGGCTAGTTAATTATAAAGATAGACTTAAAATTAGCAAAGAAATGTCTTTAAATCAGTTTTCTACCAAAAAAAAAGTAATGTACTTTTAGACCACACGACTGAAGTAAAACTTGTGTACAATAGGTGTCTTAGATATACGAAACGTAACTGGCTATGAGAGAAAGAGAGAAAGAAAATGTGTGCTCGCACCTCTCTCTATTGCTCCGTTCGCTCGCCCGTTCACACTTTTCGGAACGCTCTCGTCACACATTCACCAGCTTACTCCTCAATTTATTCATCCAATAAAATATATGAATATAACTATTCATACCTCAACCCTCCATATTTCCAATCCAGCCTTCTGTCCAGCATTGGCAAAAGCGGCGTGTACTCCAGGCATTATCTGTAAAGGAAATTATGGTTAACAATTTTCTAATCAGTATTCAGTTTACTATGTATTAGTTTTCCTCCGCAGCTTTACCGCGTGGACTACACAATTTGACTATTTTGTCAGATACCATTACATAGGTACAATTACATAGACAATATTATAATTTAATACTATGGTATATTTTTTTTATACAACTAAGTCGGCAAACAATGAAATTGAAGGATAAGTCAATTCACTTTGTGCATGACTCCGACTGCATATTATGTACGATGTTGCATACAATTTCGAAGGACTACCGTATTGATATTTTGAAGTGTACATACAGTACATAATGTTTGATATTGTTTCGATTTATTTAGCCGGTTTTGTGTAATCATTGAATTTTTATTTTGTTCCAGCCGTTTAAGTTGATTTTCTGTTAGTTGTTCTTCACACAGGCGAGTTTTTTTAACCGACTTCCAAAAAAGGAGGAGGTTTTCAATTCGATTGTATAATTTTTTTAATGTTTGTTACTTCAGAACTTTTGACTGGGTGGACCGATTTTGATAATTTTTTTCTTTAATCGAAACGTGGTGTGTGTCATTTGGTCCTATTTAAATTTATTTGAGATCTAACAATTACTTTTAGAGTTATATCTAATAATGCATATTTACTTGACTATTTTTTCGTCGACCTACGTTGGTATTATACCACATAAATTTTTACTGGATGTACCGATTTTTAATTTAGTCGAAAGCTGATGCCTACTATGTTGTCACGTTTAAATGTCATCTATATCTGATTACAGTTCGTTTTTTTTTAATTAGTTTTTTTTTTAATTATTTTATGTTGAATTAGTTTGCCAAAGAAAGTTCACTTCTGACATGTGTATTAAATTATTATTATTTTTTTTTTTTAAATTTACAATAAATTTATTTAAACATTATACATATTTACAAGTCAAAACTTAAGAAATAAATATTTACAGATAGTTTTGATACAAATCATGTCCGCGTGGAATTGTGCCAAGAATGCTGGCAGCATTTCCCCGTTGAATCGCTATGCTGATTCTCTGGGCAAAAAATGCACCAGCCCTCTTGTCACCAGTGGAGGCAATAAGGCGAGGAGTTATCTCAATTAAGAATTTTTTAGCACTGCTACTCCAAGGTCCAAGTGTTTCGACTGCAAACGGCACAAAGATGTAATTTGGAATTAGTGACGAATACTTGTGCCGTTTAGTCGATTCAGCTTTCTCCGCCGCGGCTCCCGCTTTTAAGGCTGTTTCCCTGACATGAGACGGAGCAAGTGTGTCAACGCAGGTTGCGTCCCACAAAAGCGCCCGTCCCCTTTCCCAGGGAACCAACGTCAATCCATCAGGTCTCTTGTATTTTATTTCATTTGTTTTTTTTTGCAATAAACAAACAAATACTTTCTCACCTCATCACTCATTATTATTTAATTTATTAATATATAATTTTCTTTCCTAAAAATTACCCACTGACACACACACACACTTCACTACTTCAAGAGTTAACTGGAACATTGTTGGTACCTACTTATGATAGTACTGATAATGATCTATAATGGAGATAGAATGACGTAAAAGTTTCAAGGCAGGTTCACACTTTTCGAAGTAGGATAAAAATAAAATACATAATTATATTATCAACCATTGTAACAAAATTCTAAATGTTTTCCTCGTTATAATTTTATTTAAGTGTTGTGTTTGCGAGCAACAACTATGATAATTATATATGGATAATTTATATTATATGAAGCACGTTACATATTATTAGATATTATGAATGTCTCTTTGTTCTCAATTTTGAGTTCAATTGTTTCAATTTCTTTTTGAAGTGAAACGTTGGCTTTTTGTTTTTTTTGCAATTACTTTTTTCGTATTTTCAATTCGTTTTTTTTTTATTAGTTTGCCAAAGAAGTTTCACTTCTGACATGTGTACTTTGTACGCACGCATTTTTTTTTATCTTAATTTATAAAAAGTTATTTATCGTTAGTTCTACCACATTTATTTTGATGTAATTTTTTTAATGTACAAATTTTTATCTAATGTTATGTTCATCGTGTTGTATTACAGTGTGTTATCGCAAATAAAGCACTCATTATTATTATTAAGGCGAGGTGATTGATGTATTCCTGCAAAACACGTTTCTATGAATTCAGTTTTGAAATAGTAAACAGTGAAATTTTTATCTAATAAATTTAATTGATATTGTTGAGGGTATATTCTAGTTCAAGATTTTGTCGGAAACATGATTTGATAAATTTGGCTCGATAGAATAAATTCACAAAGTTACCTCTTTTCGGGTCATTTTATTTACTATGATTGGGTTTTATTCTTAAAATAACTGATTTGATAATATAAATAAATTACCAAAATAAAGTTCATATATAACTGGAATAATTTGATCAAGTGTTTTTTTTTTTAATTCCATAATTTTTTTTAATCGATTATTCAAGTGATTTTCGACCGCTTTTTTGCTCTCGCGGCACTAGGGTTGGCGATTCTTTCCAAAAAAGATCGATTTTTGAATCGATTCGAATCGTTACCTGATAAATCGATTCATATAAAAATCGAGGTCCAAAAGATCGATTTCCAAAAAATCGATTTTCGATTTTTTTAAAAGTGAAACTTTTATTACATCGTCTCAAACAGTCAAACTTTGTCGTGTGTGTGTTGCATGTCGCGTGACGGTTGGCCGCGCGGTAAGATTGAAAAAGCGATTTTTATACCTTTAATAGAATATTATTTCAAAAATTTTTAGTTAAATGTCTATAATGTGAATAAAGTTTCACTTTTACCGTGGTTTCATAAAACCACACAGGTTTTTAAATTTTGTATTTACAATATAAATATAAATCCATTTTATGAAAAACAAGAAAGATACCATAATAAATAATTTCTGGGATCTCACCAGTAAAATCAGGGATTTTTTAGTTCAGCGAATTCGATATTAAAATTATTTTTATTACCATAATATCAAAGTACGTGGGGAATACTGAAAGTTTCTGGATCTAGCCACTTACAATAAAAGAATTAAAAATACAATTATGGAATTCGAAAATGGAACTCATTCGGAGCATGTTACTCTTTGATTTGCGAGATTTTCTTTTGTTTTTTCATTGTGGCGCCCTTTCGACAATTGAGTGTCGCTGTCAAAATGAATTTAACTCGTGAACATTTTCGTTCGATGATTTTTTATGACTTTCGTTGTGGCTCAGCAAGAGTGTTTCCAGAGACTGCAATTGGCATTTGGGGACGAAGCACCATGTCGCAGCTCTGTGTATTCGTAGTTTGGAGAATTAAGACGTGGTCGTGATCATCTCCATGACGAGATACGTGAAGGTCGGCCGGTACCTGCGGTTACTGAATCAAATATTGATACCGTAAGATAACTAATCGATAGTGACAAAAAAATTACTTGTCAGCAAATTCGTACCTTATTAGGCATTGGAATGAGCCAAGTGCAAAATATTTTACATGTGCATCTGAAGGTTCGGAAGCTTTGCACTCGATGGATACCACATGATTTAACGGAAGACCAGAAACGGCTGCGTGTCCAATGGTGCCGTAAAATGATAAAAAAGTTTAACGGAAGACAGTAATTGGCTGTCTATAATATCGTGACAGGTGACGAAACCTGGGTGTACTGGTTTGAACCCGAAAGAAAAAGCCAGTCGGCAGAGTGGGTTTTCCCTTTTGAAGATTTACCTACGAAAGTTAAGTAGAGTCGAAGTATTGGTAAACAAATGGTTGCTTCCTTTTTCGGAAAATCAGGACATTACACGACGGTATCGCTTGAAAATGAACAGTGACTGCAGATTGGTACGTTAACACTTGCTTGCTTAGAGTCTTGGAAAAAGTTAGAGAAAAGCGTCCTCGAAGCAATGTCGTCCTTCACCACGATAACGCATCCTCACACTCCGCGAAGGTAACGGAGGGCGGAGGCCTATTTCAAGGCTTCAAATGTGGAATTGATGACGCATCTGCCTTAGAGCCCGGACCTCGCACCCTGCGACTTCTTTTAATTTCCAAAAATTAAAGATAAACTGAGAGGTATACGTTTTATGAGCCCTGAATCAGCAGTGAATGCGTTCAAAGACGCCATCGAAGAGGTCCCTAAGGAAGATTGGTCCAACTGCTTTGTACAATCAGTCATCATCATCAGTTCAGCCTATTGCAGTCCACTGCTGGACATAGGCCTCCCCAAGTACAATGGTTAATGGTCTTTGTACAATGTTTTCAGCTAATGCAAAAATGCATTAATTGCGGGGGAATATACTTCGAAAAACAATAAATAGAATATAAAGTCGATATCTTGTTTATTTATTAGAATCCAGAAACTTTCAGTATGCCCTAACGTATAAGATCAGGTATAAAAGAAGACATTTATTTTCTAAATATAGGTATTTGTTATGTTTATTTTCTAAATTAATGTATACGGAAACAAGCTAACTCGCGAATTTTTGGGTAATTAACCCTTTAACCGGCAACACCTTAATATTATGAGTACGTGCAGCTAATTGTAAACAATTTTATGGTTTTTACCAAAACAGAAAAAAATCGAAGTCGATTTTCAAGGTTGAAATATCGATTCACTGAATCGATTCAGTACAACATATCGATTTAAATAATCGATTTATTTGGTCCGAAAAATCGATTCTTCGATTAATCGATCTCAGATCGCCATCCCAGCCATCCCTACTGTGCAGTGTCCTGTCGGACGTCATAGACGCTGGACGTGTGAAAAAAATTTCGATTTTTCCCGCGCAACATTTCATCTTCTGTATTTTTTAAATATTAGTATGCATTCAATATTCGTACCTACTGAAATTTGAATTCGCTATTTATAAATTTAAATTAATATATTTTGTTGCTGTTTTTGTAAAAAATACCTATTTATCTACATAAAATAAAATTGGAGTGTCTGTTTGTAATATTACTGTTTTTAACTAAATTCATATTATGTAGGTATGTATGATATACAAACATTGTATATATACCAAAATAACATTTTTGAAGTGAAACTTCTTTAGGCGCATGAGGGGTAAAATTTGGTAGGTGGCGCTGCTATCGGTATGTAACTCCGAAACTACTGAACCAATTTGTATCAAAATTTGTAAGCATCTGTAATTTAATCCAACTTGGGAGATAGGGTACTTTTTTCTCAATTAGACCCGGTAGGTGGCGCTGCTATAGGTATGTAACTCCGAAACTACTGAACCAATTTGTATCAAATTTTGTAAGCTTCTGTAATTTGGTCTAACTTGAGAGATAGGGTAGTTTTTATCTCAATTAGACCCGGTAGGTGGCGCTGCTATCGCTATGTAACTCCGAAAGTACTGAACCAATTTTTATCACATTTCGTAAGCATCTGTAATTTGGTCCAACTCGAGAGATAGGGAATTTTTTATCTCAATTTGACCCGATAGGTGGCGCTGCTATCGGTATGTAAGCAATCAAATTTGGTAGCTGTTTTCCGGGCAGGACAACGTCTGCCGGGTCCGCTAGTTTAATATAATTATTTTGTTGCTGTTTAAGTTTTTGTAAACACTATTTATCTATATAAAAATTAATAAAAATGGAGTGTCTGTTTGTAATATTACGTCTTTTAACTAAATTCATATGTATGTATATATACACGGTACATATTACACCAAATTAACATTTTTGAAGTGAAACTTCTTTAGGCGCATGAGGGGTAAAATTTGGTAGGTGGCGTTGCTATCGGTATGTAACTCCGAAACTACTGAACCAATTTGTATCAAAATTTGTAAGCATCTGTAATTTGGTCCAACTTGGGAGATAGGGTACTTTTTTCTCAATTAGACCCGGTAGGTGGCGCTGCTATAGGTATGTAACTCCGAAACTACTGAACCAATTTGTATCAAATTTTGTAAGCTTCTGTAATTTGGTCTAACTTGAGAGATAGGGTAGTTTTTATCTCAATTGGACCTGGTAGGTGGCGCTGCTATCGCTATGTAACTCCGAAAGTACTGAACCAATTTTTATCACATTTCGTAAGCATCTGTAATTTGGTCTAACTCGAGAGATAGGGAATTTTTTATCTCAATTTGACCCGATAGGTGGCGCTGCTATCGGTATGTAAGCAATCAAATTTGGTAGCTGTTTTCCGGGCAGGACAACGTCTGCCGGGTCCGCTAGTTTAATATAATTATTTTGTTGCTGTTTAAGTTTTTGTAAACACTATTTATCTATATAAAAATTAATAAAAATGGAGTGTCTGTTTGTAATATTACGTGTTTTAACTAAATTCATATGTATGTATATATACACGGTACAAATTACACCAAATTAACATTTTTGAAGTGAAACTTCTTTAGGCGCATGAGGGGTAAAATCTGAGTGACCGGTAACGCGTCAGTGTCACGACGAGTCCTTGGATGGGTGACCTCTTTTTTTTCAATTAGATTTTTGAAGTGAAACTTCTTTATAATCGTTGTGATTTTAAACCAGATGCAACGGAAAAACGACAGGGAAGGGCGCGCGGCGCAGCGACTTGCATGAAAAAGGATGACACATTGTAGCGTTACGCTCATTGTAGCGTTACGCTATTTATATCGTTACGCTCATTGTAGCGTTACGATATTTGTAGAGTTACGCTATTTGTAGCGTTACACTCATTGTAGAGTTACGTTATTTGTATCGTTACGCTCATTGTAGCGTTACGTTACTTGTAGCGTTACGCTCATTGTATCGTTACGCTCTTTGTAGCGTTACGCTCTTTGTAGCGTTACGCTAATTGTAGCGTTACGCTATTTGTATCGTTACGCTCATTGTATCGTTACGCTAATTGTAGCGTTACGCTCATTGTAGCGTTACGCTCATTGTAGCGTTACGCTCATTGTAGCGTTACGATCATTGTTGCTTTACGATCATTGTAGCATTACGCTATTTGTTGTAGCGTTACGTTATTTGTAGCGTTACGCTCATTGTATCGTTACGCTCATTGTAGCGTTACGCTATTTGTATAGTTACGCTCGTTGTATCGTTACGCTAATTGTAGCGTTACGCTCATTGTAGCGTTACGCTCATTGTAGCATTAAGCTCATTGTAGCGTTACGATCATTGTTGCTTTACGATCATTGTAGCATTACGCTATTTGTTGTAGCGTTACGCTATTTGTAGCGTTACGCTCATTGTAGCATTACGCTATTTGTATCGTTGCGCTCATTGTAGCGTTACGCTATTGTATCGTTACGCTATTTGTGGCGTTACGCTCATTCTAGCGTCAGTACTTGGATGGGTGACCGCTTTCTTTTTCAACTAGTTTTTTTTAAAGTGAAACTTCTTTAGGCGCACTTAACTTGGAGAGTAAGCAGGCGTGACGAGAGCGTTACGAAAAGTGTGATTGGTCGAGGCGAACGGAAGTTGAGAGGGAGATATTTTGGTTAAGATAAAATTTGATCGACCGGAAACGCGGCAGCGTCACGACGGTCAGTTCTTGGATGGGTCACCGCTTTTTTTTCAAATAGTTTTTTTGAAGTTTAACTTCTATAGGCGCGCTTAACTTGGGGATTAAGCAGGTGCGTTACGAGAGCGTTAAGAAAAGTGTGATCGGTTGAGCCGAACGGAAGTTGAGAGTGAGATATGTTAGTAAAGATAAAATTTAATTGACCAGAAACGCGGCAGCGTCACGACGGTCAGTACTTGGATGGGTGACCGCTTTTTTTTCAACTAGTTTTTTTGAAGTGAAACTTCTTAAGGCGCATTTCATCACATGAGGTACATTTGAGCGACCGGTAACGCGGCAGCGTCAGGTACTTGGATGGGTGACCACTTGGGAACACCACGTGACGTTGCCATTTTTTTTTCTTTGTTATAATATATTATATTTAATTAATATTAAAATAAGAATTATTAAATATAAAAACCTACTGTGGAATTTTTAAGGAACATACAAAAATAAATTAGCCGAATCGGTCGAGCCATTCTCGAGTTATGCGCTTAGCAACATTCTTTTTTATTATATAGATGATAATAATAATACATAACAACAAAATAGAGTTTTCAAAATAGAGGTAACCCATTTTTAATATAATATTATCTAATATATATACTAAATTTATTACAAAGTATGTTTCATTATATTATCAGCTCGGTGAAGATCGATTTAGATTCGGATCTTAGACCACTAGTACTAAGCAGCACTTCATGACAAACTTTACATTCGTATGTTATTACACACATATTATTTATATACGTATTTCGTCGTACATTATTTACATACGTATGTTATTATTAAAAACGATCCAGCCGTTTCAGAGATTAGCCGGAACAGACAGACAGACAAATTATAAAAAATGTTATTTTGGTATTTGCACCATGTATATTATATATGTAATTTAGTTAAAAGCGGGTATTACAATATTACAAACAGACACTTCAATTTTATTTATTTGTATAGATTTAATATGTAATTTGTTTTATTTTATATAGCTTATTCTATTTATGTCCAACAGTCTTTATAATAAATATCCCTGAAATCATTTACTTATTTCATTTATTTACGAAAGTATTACATATTTATCACTACTTTAAAAAAAGATCATAATAAATGCATTTCTATTTTAAAGTCAAATCAAATTAGTTCGCTTTACAGCCACTGACGCTTTGAGGTCACGGACTGGGTTCAACAGCAACGAGTTCGCGCGACGTGTGTCCAAGGGGGACGGGGTAGACGTTAAATGCCTACTTTTGTCAAACGACGGAGCCTTAAGCTATCGGTCCCGGTTGCTATCATGTATATGATGACGATCGCTATCAGGTATACACCTGATAGGGAATATATACCTAATTATTAACAGCGTGGTGGATTAAGCTAAGACGGTAAGACCTCTCTCCTACATGGAGAAAGCCTATGCCCAGCAGTGGGATGTAACTTCATGCAGCATATTACTGTCTGAATCGTAATTTATATTATAACTAGCTGACCTGGCGAAGTTCGTACCGCCTTTTTTTTCTTAAATATAATAATTACATATACCAAAATAAAATATAGCCTATCTTTCAAGTTGGATCAAACTGCACACGGTGTGCAAATTTTATTATAATCGGTTAAGTGGTTTAGGAGTCCATTGAGGACAAACATTGTGACACGAGATTTATATATATTAAGATAGCCATCCCGTGCCCACTTCGTTGGGCGTTAATTTTATTTTTGTGATGTAGGTACTATATCCTTGGTTTTTTTTTGTCTTAATTTGCTTTAATCGAAGCACGTCCAAAATGAAATGACAGAAATGAATGACACAACATGCTTGTACTGTCAACACTGAAAAAAGTTTCAATTTGACAGCAAAATCCCCATTAACAAAATGATCCTCCTTTGTTACAAAAAATGTGATAAATGAAGAACCGCTCGACCGATTTTGTGCAAACTTCACATAAACCATCTACTAAATAGTCCGAACAAAGCCTAAATATTTGGTTTGGATATGTGAGCCCGTTCTTGAGTTATAAAATTACAACGAAAAGTGGCATTGATTTTTATATAATATATAGATAGAAGATAGATAGATGGTAATAAAAAAAACATAATAATCTTTCTATGTACGCCTAGAATTACTACTAAACGTAAACATTGTTAGGAGGTGAGTGTTTTGACATACAACGTAATGTTGGTACGTTAACTATTCAAGGTCTAGCCATATTAGGTGTTTCACAACATGCCTACGTACTCATAGACGGAAAAATCTAATTAGTTCATTCTTTAAACAATAGAAGATTTGCGCGGTTTTTCTTGCTTTTTAACCGACTTCGAAAAAAGGAGGAGGTTCTCAATTCGAATGTGTATTTGTTAACTTTTGTTGTTTAACTTTTTATTGGGTGTACAGATTTTGATGATTCTATTTTTTTAATCGAAAGCCGTTGCTTGTCGTGTTGATCACATTTAAATTTGAGTGTTTATGAGTTCTTTTTTGAGTTATGCTACTAATATGATAAATGACAAAGTCCATGATGGATGTATGTACGTTTATTACCTACTCTTTTACGCAAAAACTAGTGAACCGACACTCCCACGAGATCGGAAATTACGAGGGTGAAACCGCTTGGCTCAGCAGTACCTATCTAATAATGTTTATTATCTTCTATAATGACTGTTTTTAGAGTTCCGTACCTCAAAAGGAAAAAAACGGACCCCTTAGAGGATGTTGTCCGTCGGTCTGTCATGACCCTTTTTCTCAGCACAGATAAAGGAAAATTCCCAAAAGTATATTTTTGTTAAGAGGGCGCATAACGCGAGCAAAAAATCAGATTTCAACCGCGCGCCCGTGAGTACCTAATTGATGAAACAAAATATACACAAAGCCTCGAGTCAGAGTGCGATAGATAGAATGTAAAAAACGACAAATATCTTATTTTATATATAATTCCGAAACTAAAAGTAATTACATTAAATGCCTCGGCATAGCCTTTACTCATATTTAAATGTAATTAATTATCAACTTTTTGTCTTAATGGTCATAACTCATAACCATATCGAGTTTATACTCGATAGAAAAAATATAAAAATTAGAGGTTACTTCGTGATTATATTTTATCGAGGAAATTTCCTTATTTTATGTTTTTGATACGGGTTAACCCTTGCAAATTTTTTTTTTTTTTTTTTTTTTTTTTTATTTGTAACATTAAGAAAAACATGTATTACATTACATTTACTTGCAAAAGCCTAGGCTTGTCCGCAAGTAACAGTCTCACACATTTTTATATAGGTAACACTTAACATTTACAAAGACAAATCTTATTATTACTACAATACTACGAGAACACATTTATAGTAAGCTTAGACAATTTTTTGTTAAACAAAATTTTGCGTCTACCCTACAACTTATTAAAAATCGCTTCTTATGATGCACAAAGACGATTGCAAAAAACATACGGGTGTAAGCGAGATAGTCAGATAACAGATTGATTATTTACTCAGTTGAGCTAGCAGTAGGTATACATGTTGTTATGGATTAATTAGTTAATATATTCACATATATTTTATTGTTATTTATTGATCATTCAAAACAAAAAGATGTCAATAAAATATATATCATACATACACATATATACAAACACTATACACTGTACATATATAATCTGCATATACATACATAGACGTATCCATTTATTATGAGTCGTTAATTATTTCCTATTATAGGTATACATATTATACTTGGGTATTATCGTTTTTAATAGTTTAAATTGGGTTAAAGGTTATAAAAGGTTTTGTATTTTATCTAAATAAGCCCCAAATGCCTCTATACATACTCGGAATTACACTATTGTTACATACTACTACATATTCGGAATTTTCGTAACATTTTTAAAGTTATCTTATATATAAAATTATATATTTCTCGATACAATGGACAGATGTATGTCGGGGGTAGTGGCGGGTAGTTTGGATGTTTACTATTAGTCATTCAGTGTTTTAGTTTAAAATCGTTAGTATCTGGAAACTATGGCAATTTTAATGTAGGTACATAATAATACTACCACCACGCCGCCGTTTCCGAAACACACTACACATTTCGTAAAAATAGCAATTTCTATAGATAATAAAGATTGAGGTAAGCCTTTAGACAATAGTATTTCGACTTATGGGGTTTTTTGAAAAAGTGGGGGGAGGGGGTGAGGTGGATTATCCTCTGGTACCTCTCCCATCCCTAGAAATCTCATGATTATAACGATATCACGGCAAAAAAATTTAAGGTAAAAATTATTTAAATAGTTACCGAATACCTAATTTTAATTGTGCGTATTTTAGCTCCGATGCTGCAAGAAGTGCATTCATACTCCGTTCCGTAGCTTTTAAAACACTTACACATTATAATAATACACGTATGTACGTAGAAACTATTTGTAACACTTTTATACATAATATTATTCGTATTTACGTTAAAACTATCTCATTGACAAGAGTAATATACGACACGAAGAACAGATTAATATGAAGTTATGAACTGACATATCGATGTAGATGTTTTTGTTCTATCTATCAAACAGGCAAAAGTCTAAGACCATACAGCCTATTCAGTCGGGATTCTTTTCAATACATTTTTTTATATGAAGGCAAAACCTATTTAATCGTAAATCTTTTTAATTTTGAGCTTAGATAAATTAGGTTATCGACATAATTTCGTTATTAAAAATAAATAAATAACCCTAACCTATCTAACTCATAGTTTTTATATATTAAATTAAATTAATACTTGTGCATTGTAGGACAAATTAGAACGACATAATATTCTAATACGATTTTAACGATTACGAAAAAAATTTAACCTACCACCATTGAAATTAGTATAACACGGCTCCGGCGCGAAAGGAGGACAGACCTCTCCCGCTGTGCGAAAGCGCATGAACGAATGCGTAGGGAGCAGATGAGGCTGGTCGCCTTCGGCGACCAGCCTTATCCGCTCCGGGCTCTCAACAGAACACTCTAGGGGTAAGACAGACCAAGACCACGTGGATAGTGGGGTGCTCGGATTGGGTTCTGGGTATTTTTCGGATTTCTGTATATGTATATATTCTAACACACAATTTTACTAATTTTATTAGAATATTATGTCGTTCTAAATTGTCCTACAATGCACAATTATTAATTTAATTTAATATATAAAAACTATGAGTTAGATAGGTTAGGGTTATTTATTTATTTTTAATAACGAAATTATGTCGATAACCTAATTTATCTAAGCTCAAAATTAAAAAGATTTACGATTAAATAGGTTTTGCTTTCATATAAAAAAATGTATTGAAAAGAATCCCGACTGAATAGGCTGTATGGTCTTAGACTTTTGCCTGTTTGATAGATAGAACGAAAACATCTACATCGATATGTCAGTTCATATTAATCTGTTCTTCGTATCGTATATTACTCTTGTCAATCAAGAGATAGTTTTAACGCAAATACGAATAATATTATGTATAAAAGTGTTACAAATAGTTTCTACGTACATACGTGTATTATTATAATGTGTAAGTGTTTTAAAAGCTACGGAACGGAGTATGAATGCACTTCTTGCAGCATCGGAGCTAAAATACGCATAATTAAAATTAGGTATTCGGTAACTATTTAAATAAATTTTACCTTAAAAATTTTTGCCGTGATATCGTTATAATCATGAGATTTCTAGGGATGGGAGAGGCACCAGAGGATAATCCACCACACCCCCTCCCCCCACTTTTTCAAAAAACCCCATAAATAGAAATACTATTGTCTAAAGACTGGCCAAGATTGATTTAATATTTGCACTAATGAACTAGAATATTTTTGATTAAAGATCTAATATTAACATGGACAACATTAAATAAAGAAGTTTATTTAGGGGGATAAGTACTAAAAAACGTTTAAGTTTGCTGCATCATGAATTTCAACTATTTCTGGTGAGGTGTCCAGCGCGTAAGATTTCTATTATCGACTCACTTGTTTCTCCATCAATATCTTGTCTATATCAGTACAGTTTCGGATGACCTCAGGCTTATCATTATCCTTCCTACGAACTAGAATTTTGCCACCTTGAAACCATATATATTTATAGGTATCTTTGAGCTTTAGCTTAGTTTGCCACAAAAGGGTTTTATTGGCGTGAGATAGGGTACGGCGTATCATAATCTTGGATCTAGCAACAGAAGGGTCTGAACATGAAACAATATCCCCTGCAAAAATAGTTCCTTTTCTTGCTGCTCGTATCCACTGGTCCACTTGTTCTTCCTGTTTTACAGATACGTGGAGTACGCCCTCCTTTCCATTTTTTCCTTTCACACTTTTGGTTAAAGTTATATCTTCTTTCTTCATATTGAGTTTTGTAGCTAACTTATTTATAATAATTTCAGTGTTGTCTTCTATACTTTCGGGCACACCAGCGATTTCAATAATGTTGTTAAGCTGCTTTTGCTCTAGGTTTCCTATGCGTTGTTCCATTGCATCGATTTTTAACTCCAAGTTTTTATTTTTATTCGTTAAGTATGTATTTTTATTTTCCAATTCTTTTATTTTTCCACTGATCATCGCCAAAGTATCCATTATTCCATCCATTTTTTGACAGCAGGAACTAATAGCATCATTCACTGAGCCTATTTCTTTCTTTACCGCTTTTTTAACCTCGATCGAAATGTCGCGTAGTAATTTTTTTATGACACTTGTTTCTGTATCATTTTCCTGTGTCTTTAATATCTCCTCTTCATCTTCCTCTTCTTCTTCTTCTTCTTCTTGTATCATAAACGACTTCCGTCTTGGAGATTCGCGACAACAATCTTCGCAGGTCCACTCTATATTCTCAGCGGTGCGCAGTGCTGCTAATTGTTTTGATGGTAAGCCAGTACAAGCTTGGTTGGCATGCACCGTTTTTGAACATTCATTGCACTCGAGAAATGCAGATTTCTTAGCTATTCCTTTGTTGCAGTTATCACATTTAGGCATTTTTGTTTTGTATTTATTATATATTTTTAGTTTGGGGGTAGAAATACGTAACTTCGAAATCACCAACACAGTCAAGTGTTTCGCACGACGTTATAAGCGAGACTCACGTAGTTTGTCATATATTTTTATTTTAAGATTTGGTCTGGAATTTTTCATGTCAAAACAAATAGAAGATTGGTAATTTTGCATTATGCGCGCTCTTAAATCATCTATACTTCTATACTAATATTATAAAGAGGTAAAGTTTATAACTTTGTTTGTAAACAAGGTAATCTTCGCAAATACTGATCCGATCATGAAAATTCTTTCGCTAACAGAAAGCTACACTATTCAGGAATCAGGAGTGACAAGATAAAAGGAAAAAGATAAAAATATATAAAGATTTTAAATCAGCAGGATTTGAACCTGCGCCCTCTGACGTGCCGTGTCAACAATTCAATCTAATCAAGCATTATTATTTGCCTTAGAAATTAATTGGTGATTTTAAAACATTTATATTTATCTGATTTGCTGAAAATAGTGAGTGTATTGGAACATATAAAATTTCACCGTACCCTTCTTATGTGAAATGGATTATAACGCCCAACGAAGTGGGCACGGGTCGGCTAGTAGTTAATAAAAATATTTTTAATAATTTTGTTTGTACGGAACCCTCGGTGCGCGAGTACGACTCGCACTTGGCCGGTTTTTTTTACCTATATTGTATTATACCTCACAACTTTTACTGGGTGGACTGATTTCGACGATTTTTTTTAATCGAAAGATGGTGCCTTTAATGTAGTCTCATGTTAATTTAATTGAGATCTGACAAGAACTTTTTGAGTTATATCTCTATTAATGCGTATTTACTTGGATATCTTTTCGCCTACCTACGTTGTAAGTATTACTAGTCGACATAATTGAACTAGGTTTTTACGTTTGCGATCAAATAATTACATTACAATCAATGCAACTTTCGCACGAAACAGTAATAATAATAAATATTCATCAAAATAATATTATTAGGAGTTCATGCAAGATATTATTAGCTTTGTATGTTCGCGGTCAAAAGGTCTAGGGCGTCAGAGGTTAAAACACCGTTTATATAATTTTAAAGAGTAGGTACGTAACTGCAGTTTTTGCCGATTTTTCTCTGCAGAATCTACATTCCGAATCGGTGGTGTGGACGTGTGGTACGATTATTACAATTTTAATTTCTAAGGTCAATGATTCGAAGGTGCTTTGAAACCTATTTGAAAAGGTTATTTTTGATCTTGATTTTTGATTAGTGGGAGGTTTCTATATATCTTTTATATTTTTAATAATAACTAGCCGACCCGTGCCCACTTCGTTGGGCGTTATAATCCATTTCACATAAGAAGGGTACGGTGAAATTTGATATGTTCCAATCACGTTCCAATACACTCTCACTATTTTCAGCTAATCAGATAAATATAAATGTTTTAAAATCACCAATTAATTTCTAAGGCAAATAATAATGCTTGATTAGATTGAATTGTTGACACGGCACGTCAGAGGGCGCAGGTTCAAATCCTGCTGATTTAAAATATTTATATATTTTTATCTTTTTCCTTTTATCTTGTCACTCCTGAATAGTGTAGCTTTCTGTTAGCGAAAGAATTTTCATGATCGGATCAGTATTTGCGAAGATTACCCCGTATATACAAACAAAGTTATACACTTTACCTCTTTAAAATATTAGTATAGACTAGATGGCCCGGTGAACAGTTCACCTACGTATTTTACTTTCTGAACGCACCTATAAATATTTGACAACCAATTGACAACTTTTTTGACAAAAGACATTAAATTTCCCCGCTAAGAACATTAAATCGTCGTTTTTAGTATTTTCTGTTACATGATATTATTTATGTTTCTCACCGCTTAAACCTTCCCTGAACTTCCACGAACATTTCTAGATTATCTAAATTAGCTAAATCGGTCCAGCCATTCTCGAGTTTTAGCGAGACTATCGAACAGCCATTGATTTTTATATATATATAGATGTGTATATTTATACAGTTATACTTCATATTATTTTTAATAAGCTTTGTTAATTAACTGCTTGTAATTATTATTTATTATAATGCAAAAAATGATTAGCGATTAGTACGATAAAAAGTTTTTTTTATTATTATATCTACCCGGGCTCTTAGTTGCCCATGCCATTTGTACTACATAAAATATTTATTTTACTATCGGCGTGCGTTTTTTTAACCGACTTCCAAAAAAGGAGGAGGTTCTCAATTCGACTGTATTTTTTTTTTATGTATGTTCGCTCAGAACTTTTGACTGGGTTGACCGATTTCGATCAATTTTGTTTTATTTGAAAGGTTTTGCGTGTCATGCTCATGTGGTCCCATTTTAATTTAATTGAGATATGACAAGTACTTTTAGAGTTATACCTAATAATGTGTATTTACTTGACTACTTTTTCGTCGACCTACGTTGTATTATACCGCATAACTTTTTAAAAAAAAATAATAATGCGTATTTAATTGAACATTTTTTCGTCAACCTACATATTATTAGAAATGTTCCAATAGTCTACACTGTACGCACCACAGATCTAAAATTATCTTTTATGAGCACAATTAAAGTTACTCTTTCACTGTTTTATTAGATAATAAAATAACGGAACACATTTCCGCCAGTCAAACGTATTTTTACGGCTTATCTATATCTATACTAATATTATAAAGAGGTAAAGTTTATAACTTTGTTTGTTTGTAGGGGGTAATCTTCGCAAATACTGATCCGATCATGAAAATTCTTTCGCTAACAGAAAGCTACACTATTCAGGAGTGACAAGATAAAAGGAAAAAGATAAAAATATATAAAGATTTTAAATCAGCAGGATTTGAACCTGCGCCCTCTGACGTGCCGTGTCAACAATTCAATCTAATCAAGCATTATTATTTGCCTTAGAAATTAATTGGTGATTTTAAAACATTTATATTTATCTGATTTGCTGAAAATAGTGAGAGTGTATTGGAACATATCAATTTTCACCGTACCCTTCTTATGTGAAATGGATTATAACGCCCAAAGAAGTGGGCACGGGTCGGCTAGTTTAAAATAAAATTAATGTTTCGCATTCAATAACACCAACAAACTGTGAGGTCAAATATTTTTTTAAAGCAGTATAAAATGCGATATAAAAATTGCGATTAAAAATAATGTAGACTAATATTTCTTCTAATGATTAGTTTAAGTTTTATTAGTGTAGCTGCAATAGTTTTTGAAAAAACAAAAGTTTTAAAAATTTACCCCTTCTAGCGTCTATTTGATCAATTATCTCCAGAACGCAACGAGATGAGAATAATAATAATAATTTAATTCAGACATCAGTCCATAATTATCTTGTTAGTTACATTTTTTTTTGTATAGATTTATTTTATTTTATTTTTATTTTATTTTATTTGGAAAGCATACAGTGATAATAACAAATTGCATAAAAAAGAAAATATCGAAACACCATTAAGTTGCTTTCGCAAGTACAAATCGATTACGTTTGAATGCTTTAAGAAGTTTAAGACAATCACAAAAAAAAATCAACATGGAGTTAACTTTATAAATAATACATGAACTAAAAATACCTACATAATGAAAAAAGTTTATATTATCATGATGACATATTGAACCAGTGTCTTGCCAGTCTAGTTCTAATTGTTTTGACAGAGGTGTTAAAAAAGTTGTTTAATTCAATAATTGACTACTTACCACTTAATTTTTATGTCACATTGACTAGATTCAACATTTTTAATTTGATCTAAAAGTGTCGCAAAATAAATGGTCATTCCACCAGTGACATCAAGGCCATTTGCTCATAAGCAGAACGTTCTCCAAGGTCAGACAGGGCGGCTCCCATAACATCGTTGTGTTCGTATCGATTAGGTTAGGGCTGACATTATAGTGAGTATTTTTGACCTTAATAATATAACAATAGATATTATAATTAAATGGATATTATGTGTGCTCGCAAATAAAAAAACTGACATCGACAAGTACCAGCTGTTTATTAAAACATTAATCATCAAAATCGATACATCCAGTAAAAAATTATTAGGAAACACACGTAAAAAATACAGTCAAATTAAGAACCTCCTCTCAGTTAACACAGTACAGTGGAATTAAGAAGCATTTCCTTTTTTTAAGTCGGTTAAAAATTAAAATAATATATCAAATTACGTTTATTAAAGTTCAAATTATTATTTTTAGTTGTGTATACTAGTCTAGATTTTACATCATAATAACTAATAGAAGCACTGAATTAAAAGTTCATTAAAATTATAGTATACCTAAATCACGTCAGCCTGTAATATCCCACCGCTGGGCATAGGCCTCTAACTCCATGTAGGAGACGGATTGGAGCTTAATCCACCATACTGATCCACTGCGGATTGGAAAGTATAAAAATCTATACTAATATATAAAGCTGAAGAGTTTGTTTGTTTGGTTGTTTGTTTGTTTATTTGTTTGAACGCGGTAATCTCTGGAACTACTGGGCCGATTTGAAAAATTCTTTCAGTGTTAGATAGCCCATTTATCGAGGAAGGCTATAGGCTATGTATCATCACGCTAAGACCAATAGGAGCGGAGTCCACGCCGACGAAGTCGCGCACAGAAGCTAGTATAATGTAAAGCAGGTATTACCAATCCTACTATTATTATAATCGCGAAAATTTCTTAGGGTGTTTGTTACTTAGGCGCAAAAACACGGTCTACAGATTCCGACGTAGGATACATTTTATCCGACGCGATCGGAAAAAACAGGTGAAACCGCGAAGCCTTTTTATTATTATACTAGCTTCTGCGCGCGACTTCGTCCCCGTGCAATAGGACCATTTCTGTCATACATGATTTGAGCGAAACTTTAACCGTTTACGCAGCGGAAGCTCTCAAAAGGAAAAAAACCCCGATTTTGAAACATTCTTCATTGGCGCTACGCGCCTATCAGTCTTAGCGTGATGATATATAGCCTATAGCCTTCCTCGATAAATGGGCTATCTAACACTGAAAGAATTTTTCAAATCGGTCCAGTAGATTCTGAGATTAGCACGTTCAAACAAACAAACAAACAATCAAACAAACTCTTCAGCTTTATTATATTAGTATAGATTTTACGTTTACTTTATATTATACGCAATAACAATGCAAATCGAGTAGGTTTAGCAGGTTGCCTAGGTAGGTAGGATAGGTATCGAATTTAGTAAATAAACCTTACTTCAAGGTTGGCACAAAAAAATTGTTTAAAAAAAATCCACCCCAAATTTAATTTCTAATTACTTGGCGCATTGTCAACCCTATAACCACCCTAAGCCATAAAGAATGGTGTCTAGAGACATATTATTCGTAGTTTATTATAATATGTAGTTATTTATCGAATAATGGACAGGCTAGTGCAGGGATGGCGAACCTTTTTCGATGTCCGTGCCACAAACTTTTAAAAATTCTTTTTAGGGTTCCGTACCCAAAGGGTAAAAACGGGACCCTATTACTAAGACTTCGCTGTCCGTCCGTCCGTCCGTCCGTCCGTCCGTCCGTCCGTCCGTCCGTCCGTCCGTGTGTCTGTCACCAGGCTGTATCTCAAGAACGGCTATAGCTAGAGAGTTGAAATTTTCACAAATTATGTATTTCTGTTGCCGCTATAACAACAAATACTAAAAACAAAATAAAATAAATATTTAAGGGGGGCTCCCATACAACAAACGCGATTTTCTTGCCTTTTTTTGCTCGATATCAATAATGGCAACAGGTAGGCACTTGAAATATTCACAAAATACTCAGTTCTATTTTTACTTTAATAATAAATAATAAAATTAAAATAAAATTAATATTTAAGGGGGGCTCCCATACAAAAAAACGTCATTTTTGCCTATTTTTGCTCTCATACAACAAGTGATTTTTTTAGCCGCTTTTTGCCCGATATTAAAATCAATGTACCTAGTCAATGGTACGGAACCCTTCGTGCGCGAGTCCGACTCGCACTTGGCCGATTTTTTTAATAGGTAACGTGCCACAATGCGGATGACCTTTTTTTTTTTCGCGGGCCAATATTATATCAGTATTTGATCGCGGACAAATTACAGTCGTTTCTTTAACACTGTACGTATTAAGAAAATACTCAGTACATCTACTGTAATTACACTGAATCTGGACACACTGGCGTGGCGAAACTATACGTAAGTATCTTGGACCTACATGGAGTTCGCTCCTACCACCGTTTCCGAGGGGGGACGTAAAAATTAAACAACTGCAAACGATGGGGACAGTCCATTTCGTTACGTTTTTGTGCGTGCCATCATAATTTTCAAACGTGCCACTTGTGGCACGCGTGCCATTGGTTCGCCATCCCTGGCCTAGTGTGTTTTATATTACACTAGACGTACGCAATGGTTTTACCTTCTTTGACATATTTTATACTGAGTCATCTATGTTGACTAGACCATTGGCACGGTTTGCAGTAACCCAGCTTTTTGCACTGTTATTAATTTATGTATTTTGGGCAAAAACCGCGTTATCAAAGATAACTCAAAAAGTACTCATCATACCTCGATCAAATTTAAATGGGACTGAAAGACAACGATCAGCTTTCGATTAAAAAACAACCATCAAAATCAGTATACCCAGTGAAAAGTTATGTGGTATAATACAACGTATGTCGGGGAAAAAATAGTCAAGTAAATACGCATTATTAGTAATAATGCATAGGTATATAAATATAATTAGTAGTTTTAATTAAAAGCTAATGCTTATAGTGTGGTCCCAATAAAATTTGATCGACTTCTGATGACTACTTTTGGATAATAATTTATTAGATATAACTCTAAAAGTACTTGTCAAATCTCAATTAAATTTAAATGGTACCACATGAAACGCAACACCTTTCAATTAAAACAAAATTCATCGAAATCGGTCCACCCAGTAAAAAGTTCTGATCTAACATACATAAAAAAATACAATCGAATTGAGAACCTCCTCCTTTTTGGAAGTCGGTTAAAATCATCAAAATAGGTCTACCCAGTCAAAATTTCTGAGGTAGGTAACATACATAAATAAAAAGACGCCGCGTTGGCGCAGCGGTCACAGCAATGGGTTGCGATTGGCTGTTGCGCGAGCGGTTGCGGGTTCGATCACGTGTCCACACACGACAACATTTGTATTGGCCATGCAGATGTTTGCCGTGGTCTGGGTGTTTGTGCAGTCCTTGTGGGTCTCCCCACCGTGCCTCGGAGAGCACGTTAAGCCGTCGGTCCCGGTTGTTATCATGTACACCTGATAGTGATCGTTACTCATAGTAGGAAATATATATTTGGGTTGTCTGGAAGAAATGGCTAAATAGCCATAGGTCCGCCTATTGTACTTCACAGTCTGTAAATGATATTTGTAGTTGTGATGTACCTACAATAAAGTGTAAATAAATAAATAAAAAGATCTCCTTTTTTGGAAGTCTGTTAAAAAAGAGCCCATTTGGTCTAGCCTCTAGATTTGCGCTTAGTAAGTAGTAACACAATCAGCGATTTATTTTTATTTATATAGATTGAAGGCAAGAAAAAAAGTAGTTCCTTTATAGGAATGTCTATCCTTATATATAATAAGATTCCGGCTGCGCTTCAATCTCTGCCTTTTTTGAAGTTTAAAAAAGTTATTAAGCGAGTTTTATGTAGTAAAGCCTACTATACCATTAATGATTATCTCAATGATGAAAAGGCATGGGATTGAATAAAGCTCGACCAGGCTATGTCTATGACCCGCTGTAAATAGATAGTTACATATATTGTGAGCAGGTGGCATGTGGTGGTCTCGGCACGCACGATTGGCTGTCTCGTGTTTGTCCTGATTATTTCATGGTCCACTACTGCGTTTTTATCTTGTATCTGACTGCTTTTTTTTAAAAGAGTACCGAGAGTTTTTTTTCCTCCGGCTTTTTTTCTCTCGGCCTACACTAGGGCCATCATTATTTATTGTAATATTTAATAAAGCCGAGGATAAAGTAGGTAGGTAATGTCTACCGAGACATTATAGCTTAATATTTTGACTAAGTTAAGGCGGCAAACACTGGGTACATTACGTAAGTTTGTAATGTACCTAGTGTTAGGATATAAATTTTTATTTTATTGTTTGATTTTTTGCTGCCTTAACTTTCTGTTATTATTGTTTAGTTTTTTTTTTTTGTAAATCATTTTTTTTTTCTTTTTGACTTTCGTTAAGTGTATTACATATACCTTATGGCGAAATAAATAATTTGAATTTGAATTTGAATTTGAATTTGCAATAATTCTATCATAACGTAAACACTTATTGTTGACTGCCAATAACTGGTAACTTTATGGACTACATATCATTACCCTTATCTTTAAGTGTTTAATTTGATTATATCCTTTTAACTGTAAGTACCTACTATTACTAGCTGTCGCCTAACTTCTCCGCGTGGATTACACGATTTTGATTAAATTAATATCCTTTTAACTGTACTATTACTAGCTGTCGCCTAACTTCGCCGAGTAGATTACGCGACTTTAGTTATACTGTTTTCTCTCGTTACAAAGTAGCCTATTCTCATACCTATGAAATAAACACAAATACACGATCACAGTGCAGCCTGTGACATCCCACAGCTGGGCATAGGCCCCTTTCTTCATGTAGGAGAAGCATTGGAGCTTAATCCACCATGCTGCTCCACTGCAGGTTGTCGTAGCTACCACCTTATCAGCCGTATCAATGATACGGGGCCCCCGGCCTACAGAGGCCCCTAACGTGTGTAAGCAAAAATTAGTAAAATGTCATACACGATATCACTACATAATTATAATCTCGTGCTTCCCGGGAAAAAACATATAGAAAAACTGTCATATGTGCCCATAGAGTTTTCTCTTTAGAAATGACAAAATTCGAAAAAGCAACCCCTTTTTCTTTCGTAAGAAATCTTTACTCTTCATAGGGGCCCCCCCAACTAATTTTTATACAGGACCCCTCCAAGGCACGCTATGCCACTGCCCACAAGTACAGACATCCAAACCGGAAGGAAATATCTGTACAAATATAAATATCCATCCCGGTCGAAAAATGTCGGAGAAGTGCGACGACAAACACCGCGACACAAGATTTTAGATAAGATTATTTATATTATGTACATTCATTAAAAAATGTGTACTCTAATTTAGCCTGCTTTTAATTAAAACACAGGCTACAAAAGAGACATATAGAATTTGAGAGAAAGGCAAGAAATTTTTCAAAGAGGCACTTTTCATTCATAATGGTAATATAAACAAAAACACAGCTAAACGAAATAAATACAAAACAATTATTGACGAAAAAATTCGCAACATAATTACACTGAAAACACAAACATTATGACAATTTTGAACATTTATTATACTTAATATATTAGTAGGTATGTATCATATTTCTTATCACTTTGAATATTTTAGTTGATTTAAAACTAACAATATTATATTTAATTAAACTTTTAGCAATTAATATACGGAATTTACTACGACTTACATTAATACGTCCTACTCCGTTCGGTCACTAATCCACACTAAACGTAAAACGAAACGTAAACGAGAATTTGCCAATTTGGTCCGTTGCCCGTGGCTTAGTAGAATAATAATAAAATTTATGTTCTAGTCATATACAGTGATAATCTAATATTTTTTACACAATAATAGTTGTCATAGTTAAGTATACTAATACTTTTTTACGAGAATAAACTAAAGTAAATAAAACTAGTTTGGTAGACTTTGTGTCAATAAACCTAACAATATTGACTACTAGTTACTACTGATACTGAAGCACAAGGGGGAACCTATTGCAAGGTTGTTATCATCCAAAGACCGCGAGCACAGATTAGTAATTTCTAAGTAGTATAATCACAGTATAATCCACGACAATGTGCGTCATGCGCTAGTAGAAATACAGTGGTCTAAATTCAATGCATTCAATGTTTGACGACAAACCGACACCGCAATACTCTGCAGCCACAGTTTTTTTTTTTATAATTTAAATAAAGTATAATATTATTGTTTAGTCTCATACCATCGAATACAACAGGCATTTCTTTTAGTTGTACAATTTTTAACCGACTTCAAAAAAGGAGGAGGTTACACAATTCGACCGTATATATTATGTTTTTTTTTTATGTATGTTCGGGGATAACTTTGTCGTTTATGAACCGATTTTGATAATTCTTTTTTTGTTGGAAAGGGGATATCCCAACTTAGGTACCATGATAAGGAAACCAGGATCTGATGATGGGATCCCAGTGAAATCGAGGGAACCCTCGAAAATCGTAGTGACGACTAGTGTTTTTGTTAATTTATTTATTATTTATTACTTGACGATGCATTTGAAGTCGGTTTTTTTTTCGTTTGATAGCAAACACAATTATTATATACGCTTCAGGTAGAAGAAGGATCAGAGCTTAATCCACCATGCTGCTCAATGCGGGTTGGCGGATATATTCCCTACTATGAGTAACGATCACTATCATGTGTACAACATGATAACAACCGGGACCGACGGCTTAACGTGCTCTCCGAGGCACGGTGGGGAGACCCACAAGGACTGCACAAACATCCAGACCACGGCAAACATCTGCATGGCCAATACAAATGCTTGTCATGTTCGGGGATCGAACCCGCAACCGCCAGCGCTACATCTACAAACCAGTGCTGCAATTGATAACTATTAAACAAATTTCCAAATCACTTATTATAAAGGGGCTATGGACAATTATTTTCGGTTCCTAGATTAGGACCAGCCTAACTTACTACTTCTAAAAAAATACTAATATTATAAATGCTAACGTTTGTGGGTATGGGTGAACGTATGTTTGTTACTCTTTCACGCAAAAACTACTTGACCGATTTCAATAAAACTTGGCGCGTAGATAGCTGGACATCTAGAATTACAAATAGGCTACTTTTATCCCGACATTCCTACAGGATCAGAAATCACGCGGGCGAAATCACGTGGCACAGCTGGTGAATCATAATTTTAAAATTTATTTCGACTTTAATATTTAATTTTATCTTTGAGTATTATTAAAAATCGTTTACTTATCATTAAATGTGTCTAGTTTATCAGGAAATGAACGCACATTGAATGAATAGCGGTCTTAAATATGAATTACTTTTTTTTTTGTATAATTCAATTTTATACGATGTTCTTATTTTATGTTTTTGTTTTTATTATTCTGTACATAGACCGATATGAATGACAACAAATACTTAACTGGAGTGATTTTTGAGTAGATAATAATTCAATTACATACTGATTAATAATTATTATAAAATAACAATAGAGATCTTTTATAATAATTGTTATTGTAGCTTTAAACAATATCAATGTATATAGCAATTTAAATAATTATTTAATTTATAATCATTTTATTTATAACTAGCGACCCGCCCCGGCTTCGCACGGGTGCAATGATGACATTTTTAAATGACAGGATCTTTACGTAATATTCCGACGTGGCGGCTGAGGTAATACTCTTACAACACGTAATATTACGGCGATGGCCGTTAAAGGGTTAAATGTTTCGCTGTTAATTACTTCTAACGACGATATCTGAAAACCTATTCATCTGATTGATATAGTGTAAAGGGCAATTTTAATCTGCATTAAATTCCTAAGCTAACTAAAATATTTGTTTGGATAAGGATTAATACTGAACTAAAGAAAATAGCTTGGAAAATAACGTAATGTTTTTAATTAAAAATTTGAACATAAAAGTGGTTATTGTAAGTCAACCATAAGAGATAGAGATATGCTATCGCGGACTTTTTTGTAGCATTTTTATAGATTTAGAATTCGCTAGTACATTACTCCACTGTATCTTTGCTAGTTTACGCGGCGTTTGCGTGGAAAGCTCCCAGTTGGCCCGATTTTGTGCGACTTCTTCAACATTTATCGCCGTATTTCTGCTAATTTACATAAAACTATACTAAATTATACACATAAACCTTCCTCTTGAATCACTCTATCTTTTAAAAAAAACCGCATTAAAATCCGTTGCGTAGTTTTAAAGATCTAAGCATACATAGGGACATAGGGACAAAGAAAGCGACTTTGTTTTATACTATGTAGTGATATGCTACACCTGATACCGTTTAGTATTTATTTATACTTTTTAAACGACGAAGTAAAAAAAGGAGGAGGTTCTCAATTCGATTGTATTTTTTATGTATGTTACTTCAGAACTTTTGACTGGTTGGACCGATTTTGATGATTTTTTTTAAATCGAAAGATATTGCGCTTCATTTGGACCCATTTAAATTGAATTAAAATCTGACAAATACTTTTAGAGTTACATCTAATAATGTGTATAATTTACTTAAATATTTTTTCGTCGACCTACGTTTTACCGTATAACTTTTTACTGCGTGTGCCGATTATGATGATTCTTGTTTTAATCGAAAGCTGATACTTGTCATAGTTTAAAGTCGCTCAACGTGCAATGGAACGGAATCATGCTTAGGGTTTCTCTCAAAGATCGCGAGAGAACGAAAGTAACTGACACAGCCCATAGAATTAGCAAGTTGAAGTTGAGCTGGTCATCTGTGTCGCAGGACCGACTGCCGTTGGAGCAGACGGGTCCTGGAGTGGAGACCGCGTCTTGGCAAAAGCAGTGTGAGACGTCCTCCGGCCCGTTGGACCGATGATCTTCGTAAGATTGCCGGTGTAGGCTGAATGAGGATTGCGGAAAACCGGGATGTCTGGCGCGAACTTAGGGAGGCCTATGTCCAGCAGTGGACTGCAAAACTGACTGACTGATACTTGTCATGTGGTCCCATTTAAATTTGATTGACACCTTATGACTACTTTTTAAGTAATATTTGATAAAGACTACGTATTTACTAGACTATTTTTCGGGTAAGTATCTACGTTGTATTACTTGCCGATGTAATTAAAGTTGATTTTTTTAAGTAAAACTTCTTAACGCACGCTTGACTTGGGGAAGAAGCTGATGAATGCGTGACGAGAGCGTTACGAAAAATGTGATCGGGCGAGGCGGACGAAAGTTGAGAGGGATAAGTTAGTGAAGATAGAAAGAGTTAGTTACGTTTCGTCTATAAATCTGATATTTTGATAATTATTTTTATGTATCTACCTACCCATTATGTCACTCGGGCTATCAATACGAATGTGAGGACACCTTAAACGTTAAATTATTTATATTAACTGCGGAGCCTCTTGCCGTTTTTAGGGTTCCGTACCCAAAGGGTAAAAACGGGACCCTATTACTAAGACTTCGCTGTCCGTCCGTCCGTCCGTCCGTGTGTCTGTCACCAGGCTGTATCTCAAGAACGGCTATAGCTAGAGAGTTGAAATTTTCACAAATTATGTATTTCTGTTGCCGCTATAACAACAAATACTAAAAACAAAATAAAATAAATATTTAAGGGGGGGCTCCCATACAACAAAAGCGATTTTCTTGCCCTTTTTTGCTCGATATCAATAATGGCAACAAGTAGGCACTTGAAATATTCACAAAATACTCAGTTGTTTTTTTACTTTAATAATAAATAATAAAGTTAAAATAAAATTAATATTTAAGGGGGGCTCCCATACAAAAAACGTCATTTTTGCCTATTTTTGCTCTCATACAACGAAAGTGATTTTTTAGCCGCTTTTTGATTTTAATTTTGATATTAAAATCAATGTACTTACTGTTGTTTACCTAGTCAATGGTACGGAACCCTTCGTGCGCGAGTCCGACTCGCACTTGGCCGATTTATTGTATTGAGTTAATATTTTTGAGTACCTATATCAGAGCTTCAAAGATCATTTTTTCCATTTTAATTTTTTATTTATTGAGAAATTGTCATATAATTTTATATTTTTTACTATTTGCCAATTGGTTTTATAAAGTCCAAGTAAGAAACGAATTCATAAATGTGTTATATGTACCTACTTATACAAAATTTAATAGATGTTCCATACCCAAAAATACTCTTTCTGTTGCATATTAAAGAATATAGGTACCTACCTAACTAAATTATTTTCATCTAATAATAAAATTTTATATAAATATGGGAGTCGTAGCTAGGATATTCGTAAGAGTTTTAAAAAATATTTATATTACTTACTGTTTACGCAGCGCACTTTCTGTGGTCTGTGCAGCGCACGCAACGTCAGCTGAAAAAGAAAGAAAAATACCTCGATTTTGAAACATTCTTCATTGGTGCTCCCCTCCTATTGGTCTTAGCGTGATGATATATAGTCTATAGCCTTCCTCGATAAATGGGCTATCTAACACTGAAATAATTTTTGAAATCTAACCAGTAGTTCCTGAGATTAGCGCGTTCAAACAAACAAACAAACTCTTCAGCTTTATAATATTAGTAGGTATAGATGTGAAATATCATAATTACAACAATTTTTAACATATCGTCAAATGCTGTCCCAATTTAAAAACACAATTCCAGATTATATTAATCTTCCGTCTGAAGCACACTCACCTGGCGATGGCGACTTACAAAATAAATGTATTTAAATATCTTACAAAAGAACAAAATGGGATCTACCGGTCGAGACAAAGTCAAGGCCAGTGTCGAGAGCTGTGTTGTGAGTGTTGTGACTCGCATAACCGACTGTATCGTTTTTAATCGACTTCCAAAAAAGGAGATGTATTTTAGATCAGAACTTTTGACTGGGTGGACCGATTTCGATCGATTTTGTTTTATTTGAAAGGTGTTGCGTGTCATGTGGTCCCGTTTAAATTTAATTAAGATCTGACAAGTACTTTTAGAGTTATATCTAATAATGCGTATTTACTTAACGACTACTTTTTCATCGACCTACGTTGTATTACACCGCATAACTTTTTACTGGCTTTACCGATTTTGATGATTTATTTAATCGAAAGCTGATACTTCCCATGTTGTCACATTTAAATTTTATCGAGATTTGATAAAAAAAAATTGAGTAATCTTTGATAACGCGCATTGACTTGACTACTTTTTCGTCTACCTCCGTTGTATTACTTGTCGATGTACCTAATTGAAGTCGGTTTTTTTTCGTTTGCGAGCAAACACAATTATATATTATACTTACCGTGTATAGATCCATATGAATTTTTTAAAAAGTGGTTATTTTAATATTACAAACAGACACTCCAATTTAATTCGTTTGTAGTATCTATATCGGGATATTGATTTTAACACCGCGTTGGCGCAGCGGTCACAGCACTGGATTGCGATTGGCTGTTGCGCGGGCGGTTGCGGGTTCGATCCCCGCACACGACAACATTTGTATTTGCCATACAGATGTTTGCCGTGGTCTAGGTGTTTGTGCAGTCCTTGTGGGTCTCCCCACCGTGCCTCGGAGAGCACGTTAAGCAGTCAGTGCCGGTTGTTATCATGATTCATGTACACCTGATAGCGATCGTTACTCATAGTAGGGAATATATCCGCCAACCCGCATTGGAGCAGCGTGGTGGATTAAGCTCTGACCCTTCTCCTACATGGGAAAAGAGGCCTATGCCCAACAGTGGGATATTATAGGCTGAATAGTCCAGTCCAAAACGATAAAATATCGTGTGACGCATTTAATGGAGGGCCCTTAATCTCTACATAAATACGAAATATACAGAACTCAAATACGGTAAGAAGATTTAATTACCTATATAAATCACTTAACAAACTAAAACACTGAATGGCACATTATTTTTGCATATTTTCGTTTCTATTATATTTATATTTGACCTTGCTGTTTAGAAATATTTATTTACTTGATTAGATAATTTATGTAAGCCGTAGTATCTAATCATAGGTTTCAGGTAAAATTAGTCAAACATTCTGACTCATGATTAAATCGAATCGGATAACAATAAAATTTAATTACTTTTAATTTATAAGATTTTAGATTAACATGGTTACTTCTATTATCTACGAAAATTATTCGAAAACGAGACTCTCGTGAACAAGACATTCGCAGTTAATGTCGAAATATCGAGCTCCGCGAAGAAAAATTAATAAACATGGTAAATATCCCGTTTTCGAATAATTTTCGTAATACTTTTAATTTATTTTTGACTTTTTAGTTATCACGTCATTTTGTTCGAATTATTCTTAGCAAGCCCTTTCATTTGATACCCATATTGTAGAAGGGCATTAAAGATATTAAGTAGTCTTGTACGAGTAGGTATATGCCGCCTAATAATCTTGGAATCTAATAATCTTGGATATGCTGCCATTTTGGATTTAGAATGACGTCACAAAGTTAACTATGCATTGTCATCCAAACTGAACTTGTATACAAAATTTGTATAAAAAATTGAGTTGCAAGATTTCACCCGAACTAACAAACATACATATTACGTACACTAGCTTCTGCGCGCGACTTCGTCGGCGTGGAATCCGCTCTTGGTCTTAGCGTGATGACACATAGCCTTTCTCGATAAATGGGCTACTCGTATCTAACACTAAAAGAATTTTTCAAATCGGCCCAGTATTTCCAGAGATTACCGCGTTCAAACAAACAACCAAACAAACAAACTCTTCAGATTTATATATTAGTATAGATACATTTTAAGTTAAATAAAAGCTTGTAAATAAAAAGGCCGTGTTTATAACATAAATTATGTATAATAATTATGTATCGGAGTTTTACGTTTAGTAACCTAGCTGCACCGGTTCGGCTAATTTTTTAACCGACTTCCAAAAAAGGAGGAGGTTCTCAATTCAACACGTATGTTTTTTTTTTATGTATGTTAGCTCAGAACTTTTGAGTGGGTGGACCGATTTCGATCAATTTTGTTTTAATTGAAAGGTGTTGCGTGTCATGTGGTCCCATTTTAATTTAATTTAGATCTAACAAGTACTTTTAGAGTTATATCTAATAATGCGTATTTACGTGACTACTTTTTCGTCGACCTACGTTATATTATACCGCATAACTTTTTACTCGGTGTACCGATTTCGATGATTCTTACTTTAATCGAAAGCTAATACTTGTCTTGTAGTCTTGTTTAAATTACATCGAAAACTGATTACAACTTTTTGAGTAATCTTTAATAGCGCGTATTTACTTGACTATTTTTTCGTCTTAATACGTTGTATTACTTGTCGATGTAATTGAAGTCGGTTTTTTTTCGTTTGCGAGCAAACACAATATTATTGAAGTAAAACTTTTTTACGCGCGTTTGACTTTGGGAGTAAGATGGTGAATGCGTGACGAGAGCGTTACGAAAAGTTTGATCGGGCGAGGCGAACGGAGCAAGAGAGAGGTACATACACACATATTCTTTCTCTCTTTCCCTCATAGCCAGTAACGTTTCGTATATCTAAGACACAGTGTAGGCTTATTGTGCAGAAGTTTTACTTCAGTCGTGTGGTCTAAACTCTAAAGCACCTGCGTTTTTTTAAAGTTTTCTAGTACTTTTTAGGAGGTTCTTACAGTAAGAAAAATTAAGAAAAATGCACAGAAAATTGTTAAACTTAAAAGTCGATGCTATTTTTTTTATGTTACTAAGTCGACAAACAAGCGTACGGCTCACCTGATGGTAAGTGACTACCGTAGCCTATAGACGCTTGCAACACCAGAAGCGTCGCAAGCGCGTTGCCGACCCTATCCCCAACCCCCAGGAGCTCTGGTCACCTTACTCACCATCAGGAACACAATTTATTATTATTTTATAATATATCAATCTCACATGACATGCAGTAGCGGCGTTAGGGTAGGGCGAGTAGGGCGACTGCCCAGGGCGCTGGATACAAAAGGGCGCCACATCTGATTTATTAATCTAATCAATTTTTTTACACGCTTTTTATTAGTTTCACGTGTATGTTTGTTAATATATTTGTAAGTTTGTAACCGACTCCATTGGACTTCATTTTGACCCACTTCTAACGTTCAGATTTCATTCAAACTTGGTATATCTACTTATCGAGGACCGATGACAACACAATAATTTCATAAAATTATTCAATTACCTACCCTAACGGCTTGGCACAATAATCAAGGCTTTTCTCGCTATCCTTTGGACTTTTCTAACGTTCAGAATCTCTACTTTTTAGTTTGGTTTATTTATAAAAACGTGTTTTTTTAACTAAGAAATATTTATAAATGATTGCAACTTACAAGTAAAACTGTATCCAAATGTATGAATTGAGTTGTGAATATACTTGAATATATTGACTATACTTGTAACGGATGCTAGTGGGATAGAGAGTTTTTCTAAGCTTAAGCTTTTGAAAAAAACCTATTTGCAATCGACAATATGTCAATCTAGATTGACAAATTTTGTCAATCGAAAATTAAATTGCTGAAACCGACGACGAGAGAAGAAAAGACTCCGCCGATATAAAGATTGGAAAATTAAAGGAGAAGTAGCAAAAAAACCCACTTCCAACAACAATGTTAAGTATCTCAAAAAATAGCTAAAAATTCGTAAAAAATAATGACATACTTTTGGTGGTCATCCTTACTGGCTAGAACATTGAAAAATTGCTCTGAATATTGGTTCAGGGGTAAAATATTTAAGTAAGTATAATTAATTACTTTTGATTACTATAGTTTTTTAATGATAGGAATTATAATTATTATACTACTGTAGAGTTGAAGGGAGATCTGCGGTAACAGAATATTGTTGTAAATGTATTATACCTAGGTACATGGAAGCAGGACACTGGGAGTCTGCGCCCATGTAATGACTATATTGTATTATCTTGGTTGGGCGAGATATGAAATTTTTTAAGCAACCGGCTCACTTTTTAGATGATATTTTAATAGATGTAGAACAGGAATAAATAAGTTTTTATATTATTTTTTATTTACACTTTCCTTTTTGAATTAACACCTTCCTTGCAAATCAGCTTAAAATGTCACAGGTGTCCATTTTTGGGTTCCGTACCCAAAGGGTAAAAAACGGAATTCTATTACTAAGACTTCGCTGTCTGTCCGTCCGTCCGTCCGTCTGTCACCAGGCTGTATCTCAAGAACGGCGATAGCTAGACACTAAAAATCACAAATTATATATTTCGTTTACCGCTACAACAACAAATATTAAAAACAAAATCAAATAAATATTTAGGGGGGGGGGGCTCTCAAAAAACAAACGCGTTTTTTTGCCTATTTTTGCTCGATATCAATAAATAAATAAATAGTAATAAATAGTAACAGGTAGGCACTTGAAATATTCACAAAATACTTTATTGTACATTTACATTAATAATAAAATTAAAATAAAAAAAATATTTATGGGGCTCATACAACAAAAGTGACCTTTTTGCCGCTTTTTGCCCGATATTAAAATCAATGTACCTACTGTTGTTTACCTAGACAATGGTACGGAACCCTACGTGCGCGACTCCGACTCGCACTTGGCCGATTTTATTAAATCTTCATGACATCTCTTTTCCCCTTATTTATGGCCTTTAAGTACCTATTACATCGTTAAAAGTAATATTTTAGAGTATTAGTAATCTGCGCCTGAATAAATCTTTGGAGCAATTTCTAAGTATGTTAGCCAGGTAAAGATGACAATCTGAGGTGGAAAGTTCGGAAGTAATCACTTTTATCTATTTTTTGAGATATTTTCCATATCTGTTGGATGTGGGTTAATTTTGTATGGAAGCTGCTACTTCTCCTTTCAGCAATTTTTTTTAAGTTAAACATCTTTAGGCGCATGAGGGGTAAAATTTGAGCGATCGGTAACGCGGCAGCGTCATGACGGTCAGTACTTGGATGGGCGACCGTCTGGGAACACCGGGTAACGTTGACTTTTTTTCAATTAGTTTTTTTCTTTTGTATTTTAAGTTCTTTTTTTTTAATGTTTTTTGAATTAGTTTGCCAAAGAAGTTTCACTTCTGACATGTGTATTTTGTACGAACATAATTTTTTATTTTTTTATATTGAGGGTTATTATAATTACATTTTACTGAACAGGTATGTTCAGCTTCATGGATTAAGCTCCGATCCTTCTCCTACTTGGGGAAGAGGCCTATGCCCAACAGTGGGATATTACAGGCTGAATTCTGATCGATCGTGATCGAACAGGTATATAATTACAACTCCTGGACTAGAATTGGTAATTAAATTACCTACTACATTAAAAATTATTTCATTAAACACAATTAGTAAGAATAAAGCTCTGTCGCTTTTTAATTGGAAAGTATAAAATAAGTTCCGATTTGAATTTCACCTTTCAGTAAAACACTGAAGGATTATTATTATTAACTAAGAAATAATCGGCAAATATATACATACTAGCTTCTGCGCGCGACTTCGTCGGCGTGGACTCCGCTCCTATTGGTCTTAGCGTGATGATATATAGCCTATAGCCTCCCTCGATAAATGGGCTATCTAATACTGAAAGAATTGGTATTATTACTATTTCTGTGTGCGATACCCACTGGCGGATCCAGGGGGGAGGTCACGGGGGTCATGACCCCCCCCTGGGCTGTGTCCAGGACCTAGGTGGACCACTAATTACAATTGTAAACAAGATTTTTGTCCCAATATAGGTATTTTTAAGTACATTACCTACATAGATTAATAAAATACCTACTTTTTACCTGTATCTATCATTATAAAATTTAAATTATAACTTCTTTTTACTTGACCACGACTTTGTGACCCCCCCCTGGCGCCTTGACCATGACTGTGACCCCCCCCCCCCCTGGCGCCAAAGCTGGATCCGCCCTTGGCGATACCGTAGCCTTGACGACTGCAATAAGGACCATTAGATGTTAGATCTCAGCCTCTCGTAACTCAGCATGAGAGTTTGGTCTACATTTGTCCATGCTTTTATGTGGTTTAAGAGATTTTCATTACAAACGCGTTGCCGACCCTATCCTCGACTCTATCTTACTCGCCATTACTTTTCTAGTAAAAACTCTTCTCTTCGTTATGTAAAGTAGTATAAAGTTTAAAATTATATTATTTACTCACAGACAAAACTTGCATACAAATACAAATCAATCATAACATAGGTTACTTAAGTGTACATCGTAAGTAGCAAATAAGTGCACATATATTGTAGCTAGGATATAAGTGTACATATATTGTAGTTAGCAATTAAGTGTTAATATAATTATAACAAAATTACATTATAGAATAGTTTTGGTCAGTGGACTCACGTTGATTATAAGTCTAGTTATTAGGTTTTCTTAAGTTGCAGTACAGTACCGATGCATGTTTTAACATACTAAAAATAGGAATAACAAAAGCACGGGCACTATAAGTCCGTGGATATATCTTTATTAAAAAAAATATATAGGTACCTATATATATTGACCTACCTGTTCACAACTACTTGCCAGGTAGCCATGACCAAAAGTAAGTAGGCAAGCCTACCTAGTCATATTCTGTGTGTTAAAAACTATCTTTCAATTGATATAAAACTCATTCGGTTATCATATGAGTGAAGGTTATGAAAAAAAAATTTAATTAAAATTAATTAAATTAAAAATAGCCTTGACCACTTACACAGGTAAGTTATCATAGGCATATTTTTGTTTATAAATTATATTTGATAAAAATATGTCTCATCGAGTCATCAGATCGGTGAAGGTCGTGTTCTACGTCTCCCCTACTATATGTGATTCTGGCTGTTCCATTTTCGCATTTAATAAAATTTGAACAACAATGGCAAACCAACTTCGCTTTAAAGACCTAAAATCAGAAAGTGAGAACCTTCAAATACTATGATGCTCTTCTAAATCACCTAATACAGTTATTGAAGTTATACTTCTTTTGGCGCGTTAGGAAAAATGATTAGAGTAACTTTTTACAATGCGTCACACCGTCACTAAAAACCGACACCCTGAAGTTAGCTACTCAACGAAGAAGAAGTTAGCAACGTGAAGTTAGCCAGCCAATGAAGTATACTGTATTACTGTATAGGACTATAGGTACACTTCTTACGTGCGTGCGTACATAAGTACAGACACACTTTTTTTATCTTTTACAAACAAACAAAGCACCAAATCTTACGTCTTTATAATATTAGTCTACTATTAAGACTTGTACAGTTGCCAAAACAATTTACATGTTGTTGTCATTCCGTTGTTAACGATGAGTAATATTTCTGAGATCTAAATCGAATTTTATTGAGTGAAGGAAAAACATCTGTTTGTAAGACTTCAGATTTATTTTTAGAATTATCTTGTTTTGATGAATTTTTATCTCCTATTGTAAGTCATAAGGAAGCTCTTATTGTATTTCGTTCATTCGTTTGTTATAATGTCTTTCAGTTGTGGAAAATAGCACGGAAAGGAGGGTTATGCTTTTGACCTGTATGTAAGAGGTTTTGGGGTTTACTACATATTTATAGTGTGCGAACGGGCAAGCGTATAATATGTCAATCGCCCGTTTCGCTCTTGCAAAATCATCCGATTTTGGTAGGTACGTGCATCATTGGTGGAAAAGAAAGCCATTTCTTTGTACAATCAAATTTCGAATAATTTTAAATATTAATGTAAGATGTTTTGTCGAAGTGAAACTTCTTTAGAATCGTTGTGATTTCAAACCGGAAGGTAACAACAGGGAAGGTCGAGCCGCGCTGCAAGCCGCTAATTTTAAATTAGTTTTTTTTTATTTAATTTAGTTTGGCAAAGAAGTTTCACTTCTATCGTTTGTGAATCGCACACACACCTTTTTTTAAAGATTTTGTATATATAGTCGTAAGATTGTAAAATAAATTCATTCCGATCCGAACAGCCAACAATATCATTTCTCTCCTACTCCAAGAAGAAGTCTTCAGATAGTAAGCTAGGGAAGAAACCCCTACAGTGGTGACCCGCCGACTCAAAAAGAAAAACAGAACAAGAAAATATTGCTCAAGACTGCAAAAATTCAGCGGAAGTGGACCTCGCCGCTATCTCCGTCCAGTCACGGATTCTACCATTCTGGAGGGACCTTCCACGAGCATGTTTCATACAATTTGAAGCAGTTGTTGATCCCCTGAAGAAAAGAAAGAATCACAAATTTATCTTCAATTTATAAACAAAATAAAATACCCGGTAATCATAGCAGTAAATAATTTTAAATTACTTAAGAACTAGACACCTACTAAAAGGTAGTTTCTTTAAAATGCGCTCCAAACAAATAGACAAGCAACTGTTTAGACGTGGCGAATAAAATACATGCCTAACAAAAGTAATAAGACTTTGAATAGTTTAAGAACATATTTAATAATAAGCAGTGCCATACAAGCCACGACAAAACAAAATAACAATAAACACGAAAGATCAGCATATTTTGAGACAAGAAGCCAGGAGCAGACCCATCCCACTGGTGGCACCCGTTCACGATCATGACGCATGAACCAGCCATTGCTTCGCTCAACCATATTTTAGGGAACGCAACGACCCGCCTCACACGACACCATCAGAAACCCTCACAGCTGCTAAGAAAGGTGAGAGAACTTAGCTCCGGAATGATCACAAACGAAGGCCTCCGTATCGAGATTCGAGTGGCTTAACCATTTACCCACTCAAGTACGCGTCGATCTATCAGTGAACACAGAATCATCATTAGAGACACTCGCGGCCATGGCCGACAAGATGGTCGAATATTCCGAGCCCGCGACGGTAGCTGCCATTTTAACTTCAACACCGACGAACAACGCCTTGTCTACCTAGCTTAATATTTTATCAAAACAGCTAGAAAAACTGTCACTTGAAATTAACGAGATACGCGATCGTTCTAGAGATCGCTATCAGTCACGAAATCGCTACCGCTCACACACGATCTCGTCCGCCGTCTCGTGACGCCATAGATGGCGTTGAAAAGGCAAATAAAAACGAACGTCGGAAACCACGAATAGGTAGGTACGTCGTTGATGGACTAATAATAGTTTTCTAATAGCGGCATCACGCGGTAGATGGCGTTACTTTATTCGTTTATTTACCATTTGATATGGTATTAACCTTTTTCTTTAGACTAGTTAACTAGTCAGTCTTTTTTGTACCTATTTAGACAGTCGATCTGAAGGTGTAATCGGTGTAAACTCCAGCCGTGCGTCGTAGCTGACACACACAATTTTTTTTATGTATGTTCGGGGATAACTTTGTTGTTTATGAACCGATTTTGATAATTTTTAGGGTTCCGAACCCAAAGGGTAAAAACGGGACCCTATTACTATGACTTCGCTGTCCGTCCGTCCGTCCGTCCGTCTGCCACCAGGCTGTATCTCAAGAACGGCGATAGCTAGACAGTTGAAATTTTCATAAATTATGTATTTCTGTTGTCGCTATACCAATAAATACTAAAAACAAAATAAAAAAATATTTATGGGGGGCTCCCATACAACAAACGCGATTTTCTTGCCCTTTTTTGCTTGATATCAATAATGGCAACAGGTATGCACTTGAAATATTCACCAAATACTCAGTTGTATTTTTAATTTAATAATAAATAATAAAATTAAAATAAAAGAAATATTTAAGGGGGGCTCCAATACACAAAACGTCAATTTTGCCTATTTTTGCTCGATATCAATAAATAGTAAGAGGTACCTATGCACTTGAAATATTCACAAAATATAAATTCAAGATTTTAAAATTGTTTGATATATTTTCCATGAATAAATGTGTCTAATCCTTATTCACATTATTATCAGGGATTATCCCTTTGAATATAATAAAAAATACCCAAATTGAAGAAGTACAATATTTGAATGATTACAATATTTAATATTTAATTAAAGTACAATTTTTAATTACCTAGTTTAATTGATTCACCTTTTTAAACAGGTAAGTTGGCCAATAAATTATTATCATGGAATACTTTAATATTTCTTTCAAGTACTGAATACTTACCGATGTCGATGATATTGCAACAATGGCGCGGATCTCGCTCGGTAAAGCAAGATATAACTCCAAAAATATTGGTGCTAGAAAAAAATTTTTTCAGGAAAAATTTGTTCATAATTGAAGGATCTACGACTAGGTAAAATTCCATAAAATTGAACGGTTGGGGAGAAAATGGCGAAAAATAAAGAATAGGAAGAAAAAAAAGTAAACTTTCTGCCTTTCGGAAGTAATAAATTGAAAAGTATTGATGATAAAAAAAGTTTCAGATAAAAAAGTTAGTACTTAAATTTAATTTAGAAGAGAAAACGTCTTCAATTTTTTGCCTAACACTAACCATTCTCGAGATATCGAATTAAACGCGTTTTCATCGAAATGACCCTGAGCTGACATTCGGAGAACCCTTCAAACTGGAATTTAAGCTCAGAATACACCCCCAGCTATCGATCCATCATAATCCCCAAACTGCGGTATTTTATGTTTTTTTAACCCATTTTCAGCCGTAATTTGACTGGACTAATTACTATATAATCTATATCAGGGATGGCGAACCAATGGCACGCGTGCCACGAGTGGCACGTTAGAAATTTTTGGTGGCACGCACAAAAACATTTTTTTTAAACATAACTTATGTTTAACTTTTTTTTTATCTTTTTTGATAGAAATGTGTTCGTGAATAATTTAATAAGATGTAAGACAAAATTAAATATTAAACGTATATTATATTTCTTGATTATTTTACAATAATTTGATAACTTTGGAGGGAATAAGATTATTTCTAAATAATGAGAACATTATTAACCAATACAATCAATAATAATTGGATGTAGAATGGCTAGCAAAGTTATATTTCTTCACTGATTTATAACGCTAACATTCCGAATAAAATTTTATTGTGGCACGTTATCTATTTAAAAAAGAATTTTTATGACTTTGTGGCACGGACATCAAAAAAGGTTCGCCATCCCTGATCTATATCTATATCTATACTAAATACTAATATATAAAGCTGAAGAGTTTGTTTGTTTGTTTGTTTGAACGCGGTAATCTCTGGAACTACTGGGCCGATTTGAAAAATTCTTTCAGTGTTAGATAGCCCATTTATCGAGGAAGGCTATAGGCTATGTGTCATCACGCTATGACCAATAGGAGCGGAGTCCACACCGACGAAGTCGCGCGTAGAAGCTAGTAATCTATATCTACGGAAATGACACCTAATCTGAGTTTTAGACATGTTTTAGAATATAACTATGTAATTTTTTTCATATCTTAAGTGCTTATTACACCTTCCTAAGTTCAGAAGTTCTAAATTCAGAACTTCTAAACTTAGGAAGGTGTAATCGCATTCAGTTAGATAGTGTTCTGAATTCAGAAGCAAAGCAAGGATGGTTTCTGACAGTCAGTGCTGCCAACTTTGGGGATTTTCCGCTAAATCTAGGAATGTAATAATAAATAAATAAAATTAATTAATAAAATAAATATCTTGCAAATAGCGGGAAAGTTTTAGGGAAGACATTTTTTTAGGGTATTTTTTGGGAATTTTTAATTCATCGGAAGGTAATATATTATTTTTATTTAAAAAAGTATTAAAAAATAACAATTCCTAAATTATCAATTTTTAAAAGAACATGTTCAGTAAACATACTAAAGCAAAGAATACAAAATATATTTTTTTTATTTTTATTTTAAAACCCTTTGTAAAATAAAAAATAAAACTATAAAACTTTTACATATTTTTAAATTTTCGATTATAGGTTTAGGCCTTGTTTAGGCCTTTAGGGGGTTTTGTTTTTAATTTAGGGAATTTTGTTAAAAAATTTAGGGCAAATGTTTTTTCAAGAGTTGGCAACACTGGTGGCCGCATTGTTCTATATTTTATTAATCTCTTTTTAATTAAAACTCTTAAAAAACACTTTTCTAGACGTCATTCCGAATCGAATGAGCTATCGCACATATTTTTAGGAGCTATATTTCTATTGAAGATTTAGAAACTGAAATTAGGAAGGTGTGATCAGAAGCTTCTAACTAGCGTCCTAATGCGCTTATTACACCTTCCAAAGTTCAGAAGTTCTGATTTCAGAAATTTTACACACAAAAAGCGACAAAAATATCCAAAAGGCGACTGGTCGCCTTTTAGGCTACTTAGTTGAATGAACAAATCACAACACTAATGAGCATAAATATAACAAAAAAAAAGTTATACCCCACGCATAATCTAAATAGTGTGAGAAAATCAAGAGAAAGCGATGGACACAGTACCCTTCGTTAACTTTGGGCCTCGGAGAATACCCCGTATTTATATATATTTATTGTTTTTATGTCACATACTTAAAGGAGTATAGCTTGTCTAAGCTGAAATGACGCTCCCTACTACCGCATTTACTTTTACGCAACAAGCAAAAATATGAACGCAATACACACAAAAATGCGATTGTTATTGGTCACAACGTAATAGCATGCATCGTTCGAATTTTTTTCCAACTAGTCATAAATTTTACTGTCTGAACATACGAGAGAGCCGACGTCTTGTTTTATACATACATACGTTCAATGATTTACTTGCAAAAAAGTTTATTTCTGCCAATAAAGCCCAAGAAGTCAAACAGCGATGCACAAATATTTACGTGCAAGCGCACTAAGCAGTGAAGGAATTAGTTGACAGACTACCATTCAATGTGTTGGTGGTGGATAATTGAAGTTTTGTCAGAAATGTTGACGGCAAAAGTATTGTGGATTCTTTGATATTGCTGGCAACAGATGACGCAGTATCAAAGTACTCGTATAAAAATAAAATTGTTAAAAAAACTGTGTTTTATTTTAATTTTGGCGTTTGGGCTACTTTTTTAGGCTACCTCAACTCCATTTCGGCTACTTTAGACTACTCAAGCCCTAAAAAATGGCGATATTAAGTACTAAGTTGTTGGCAACACTGTGGAGCGGGAATTTAGAAGTCAGTACTGACGCGACAGTGCTGTACGCTAGATGTACTGTCTTGAAAACAATTATAAGTTCCTTGCTTGAAAACAATTTGCACGATGGCAGTGACAGGTCAGCACTGACTCCGTAGCAGTGTTACCAACCCCACTGTTTTAACACTAGATTTGCTGTTTTTACATCGATGCCCCTGTTTTCTGTTTCATTCCTAATTTTTACCGTTTTTCAATTAGCGTTCAGCTTCACCTATTACCTACACTATGTACCTAATATGTTTTGATAACCACTATATAATAATATACAATTATACTAGACGGCTCATGGCAGTATGTAACTATGTACTATTGTCGGGATTCGAATAAGGAATTCTCCGACCTGAGTGTGATTGACACTCATATTTTCATGTAATGGAAAATCATGTACAAAATTCTCCAAAACGTATTTTTCGGATATTTCAAAACATTTCAAACCTTCACAGATGTAACCTTTGTGTAAATTTTGTGAATTGGTGAAGAAACTTTTGTGCTTACCACATAGCAGCACCACCGTGGAAAAATTATTTTCAGCTATATAATAATATATTTGAACCAATTGCTACTCATTTGAAGCCACAAAAAGGCAAATAAAGTAAAATAACAATATACTGTATGATTTTAAGAAGGAAAATGAATTTGAAAACACTGAAGATGAGGCAATTGAGGATGAAAGTGGAAAATAATTTTACTTTGATTTTAATTTTTTATTATGTTGTAATAAATATTAAAATATAAGCAGGTATAGTAAAAGTAGGTGATTGTTTTAATTATACGAGGAAAGTATGAAATCTGCCTTTTTTACTTTACCTACTGTTTTCTCCTGTTTTTTTATTGGTGAGCTGCTGTTTTTTAGTTTCTTGGGGTTGGCAACACTGCTCCATAGGAAACTGCCGGCCATGGAGAATAGAGCTTCATGCTGCCGGCAGTCACTGACTCCGTCACGGTTCCCATTTTAGAGGTTTTCCCCCCAGATTTAGGGGGTAAATAAGTGAGATGGGATTTTTTTAGGGGTCTGAAATTTTTAGGGGTATTTTCAGGGATTTTTTGACTCTTTAATATTTTCAAATTGATAATATTAATATTTATTTTTTGACCTAGCGACTAATAAGGACATCTAGTACATAATTCTACAACCTATTCTTGGGTAGCTCGCGAACGAAAGACAAAATTGAACTAGTTCGTTCGTTGCAAAGCATCATGATGGTCAGATTTACATTAAATAAAAATGGTGGATCTTGTACAACATTTAATCCATCCAATAAAATGTTAAATTTATTCAATGTCAACATGTATGATTTAAAAAAATCTGAATCTTTAGATGAAGACGAAATATTTTATGTATTAAATAACTTATAATAAAAAGACTTTTGAACCATATTACAGTATATTATTTATAAATCATTATGAATTTATATTTACATATTTTTTAGGGGGACAACTCAATAATTAAGGCGATTTTAGGCGTTTTAACACAAACTTTAGGGATAAATATTTTTGAGAGTTGGTAACACTGGACTCCGTGTAAATCAGCCATCTTTATAAGTTTATATGCTCTGCAGGGATGTCAGACGTATAGTACACGGCCGTAAATAATGCACATCGACTTTTAGAAAGAGACAATCAGCTAATTTGAACTTTGTAGAGCGTTATCTCTGACGCACATTACCTATGAGACGTATCGGACTGTCAGTATTTCATATGACAGATCTAATAGTGTAAGAACCCAGTTCCCAGATCACCTGTCATATTTTTTTGAAGGACAAAATATATTAAATTCAAATTCAAAATATTTTATTCAGCATAAAATTATTACAATTTCTTACTGAACGTCATGAGTCTACTACCAGTTCGGAAAGAAAAAGCCTCTGACCTGAGAAGAACTGGCGAAAGAAACTCAGCGAGACTAATATCATTTTTTTAATCATGGTTTTTTTTTCCAAAGCAGAATGAAATTTACAATAATTTTATAGGTTGAAATAGCCTGGCGGCGATCACATCATTCCCAAGGCGTACTGTCTTCTATAAAATCGTTAATCGAATAATATCCTTTAGTACACAAACGTTCTTTCACAATTTTTTTTAAATTTGGCTGCTTTATATACGTAAAAATGTTATTAACCAGCTATTTTAGTATTTATCGCCAGACACTAATTATATTACTATATTTTAAAACATGTAGAAAATATTTTAGCAACTCTTTATACTACGATGTATACTGTAATGTTTTGTCAATCAGAAACAAGGAAGTCTGGGGTCTGGGATCTTGGACTATAACGCTCTACGAAGTCGAAAATAGCCGATTGTCTCTTTCCAAAGGTCGATGTGCAATATTTATGGCCGGGTACTATACCATTATAATGGTACTCGTACCCAGGGGGGGTACACTCTATGTAATCGATCAAAGCGGCATCTGGTGATTGTTTGGTGTCGATTTGTGGTAAAACAGTTCTGTAATTAAGCATTATTTTTATAGATGTCGCTTCTACTCGTATCAAATTGTTGATAAATATGGATGTTGCCACTTGTTATAGTATATTGCGCTTAGGGGGCGTTCAAGTATTACGTAACGCATATTTTGAAGATTTTTGACCCCCCCTCCCCCCTATGTAACGCGGCGTAACGTTTTCCTGTACACCCCCCCCCCCCCCCTACCCTATAAACGTTACGTAACACCCAACTGACCATTTTTACCACATTTTAACCCAAATATCACAACTTTGTTGCGCAAACTAACCTGAAAGTCGCTAAATTACTTTTGTTATTGTTTTAATCGCGTTTGTGGTAGTAATAAATAAATAAAACAATAGATTTTAATACCCTAGTTTTTTAATTAAACAAAAAACAACGTTACGTAACGCGTTGTTCGAACCCCCCCCCCCCTCCCCAGTAACGCATCGTAACGTTTAACAAGACCCCCCCTCCCCCCTATTAGCGTTACGTAATACTTGAACGCCCCCTTAAGGGTGTTTATAAAACTACCTTTACTGGGCCTACAGATACAAATTTAAAATTTAATCACTTTTAAATACATTTGAAATGAATTGAAGTTCAAAAAATCAATTATATACCCTATATAAATGTAATTGGCGGTTCTTTCAACTAAATAAATACAAAATATGTGGGAAATGAAAATAATAATCTAGCAACATTATAAAACTAAAACGAACACGGAAGTCTCTTTTTTGGCGGGAAGAGAAACGCGCCTTTTTTAAACTCGTCTAAGAAATAAAATTTATTTTATTAGACTTTAATAGTAAATTTAATAATAACAGTATAAAAATGCAAGGAGAAAGCGATGGAGATGAGGACGAGAGATCGGTGAAGTCCTCTACAACCAAAAAAAGAAGAATTACGATCCCACCAATAGATAAGTATAAGACCTTCATAAAAAACGGATATACGAGACAGTATCCAGACAATAGTTCTAATGGGGAATTTGTGGTTTATGTTGAACATTTGGATAGAGAAATCAAAATTGGCAATATGAATCCCTTGAACCTCTCTAAATATTTTAAAAATATCAAGGGGGTTCATGAGAGAGCAAGGATTAATTCCAACAAAATTAAAATATCTTTCAAACAGGCAGCTTTAGCGAATGACTTTTTGAAATCCCGATGCTTAAAAGAGCATAATTTGAGAGCATACATACCTGCATCCTCTGTGGAAAGGGTAGGGGTTATTAGATATATTCCGAAAGAAATAGGTAACAACGAATTATTTGAGAAAATTTCGTGTGATAAAGACATTGTTGGTGTACGTAGATTCATGAAACGCGAAAAAGATAATTTAATCCCATTATCAACCATATCAGTAACATTTTCAGGTACTTCTCTACCTGATCATATTTTATTAGACGGATGGAGATATAAGGTACATACTTATATTCCTCCGGTGTTACAATGTTTTAAATGTTTACAATTCAATCACTCAGCTAAAATATGCCGTAGTGAACAGGTCTGTTCTAAATGCTCGGAAAATCATTGTTATAAAGAATGTAATTCTGAAACATTAAAGTGTACAAATTGCTCTGGAAATCATCTAGCTATTTCAAAAGATTGTCCAATAAAAGCAGCTAGAATATTAAAAAATAGACAATCTTATGCAATGGCTACTTTAAATCGAGATTATACTAACTTTCCAGCTCTTCCTAAGACAAACATTCAGAAATACACAGGAAAATTTGACAATAATAAAAATAAAACATTAGAAAATGTTCTACCAAAATCAGATAACTTTAATATTTCAGATGTCATAAATAATACAAAACTTATGAATTCGATAATAAAAACATTAGTAGCATTAGGAAATTCTGAATCAATTAAGACCACATCTCATATTAAGGAAATTTTTATTAAAAATTTATCTGAATAATGGATAGTTTAAAACTAGTACAACATAATATACAAAGTATTAATAATAAAAAACCTTTGTTACAAACACTTTTATTTGATAATGAAATAGATATATGTTTATTAAATGAAACATGGTTAAAAAGTTCCCAGTCACACTTTTACATGCCTGGATATGATTTTATTTTTAAAAATGCTGAAAATGAACATGGTGGTGTAGCCTTTTTAAATAAAAATTCTATAAAATATGTCCAACTTTCAACTCCAAATTTCCAAGATGTTCAAACGATTGCCATTTCTGTTGATACAAAAGTCGGTCCTCTAACTATTCTATGTGTATATTGTCCACCTAAAAATAAAATTAATATTTCTAAATTAAAAAATATTATAACCAGTCTCCCTAAACCATATATAATATCAGGTGATTTTAATGCGCATCATGTAGCATTTGGATGCACTTTAACTAAAACTAGGGGTAAGAATCTATACGATTTGATAGATGATCTAAATTTGTGTATTCTTAACACTGGTAGTGCCACTACTGTACGTAGGCCAAATGAAAACATATCTGCCATTGATGTTACGTTAGTTAATCCAGAGTTAGCACCCATATGCGACTGGTACGTTGGTGAGGATCCATTAGGTAGCTATCATTACCCTACATTTATTAATATAATTGCATCTCCAAATACTTATGATTTTAATGAAAATGTAAATAAATATATGTATAATAAGGCTAATTGGGAAAAATACTATTTTCTTTCAGAAAGTCATTTCATTAATTTTAAGATAACAAATGAAGATCCGGTAGGATCTTACAATAAATTTTGTAATATGTTGAATAATTTAAAAGAGGAATGTGTTCCCAAATTGAAATATTACACAAAAAAGAGAGATAATAAAGCCCCTTCCCCTTGGTGGAACGACATTTGTGCAAAGGCTGTAAACGATTGTAAATCCGCGTTATATATTTACCGACAGAATTTGAATATGGAAAATTATCTTAACTATAAAAAAATGGAAGCTAAGAAAAAGAGGATTATTAAAGAAGAAAAAAGGAAAAGTTGGAAAAATTTATGCACTTCATTTAATAGATACACTCCCATTAGCAATATATGGAATTTTATAAAAAGATTTAATCGCATAAAAATAGGTTCTAACAGTAGAAATGATAGTTTTATACCAAACTTTTTCGATAAATATACAAAGACTGAAGTTGAAAATGATACTTGTTTAGATAAATTATTTGATAAAACAAAAGTAGATAAAAATAACGAATTTCTTCTAAAACAATTTAGTTGGGATGAATTTAATAGTGCTTTACTGTCAAGGAAAGACTCGACACCTGGTTTGGATGATTTTCCATATTTAATGATTAAAAAGTTACATAAAGTAGCACAATTAGTTCTTCTAAATATATACAATCTTTTATGGTCTTTTCAAATTATTCCTGAATCGTGGAAAACACAATGTATTCTTCCAATTTTAAAAAATAACAAACCAATTCAAGATCATAACTCTTATCGACCTATCTCTCTCACTTCTTGCATAGGGAAAATATTTGAACACATGATTAAAGTAAGGTTGGATTATTTTGTAGAAACAAATTCTTTATTACCTGATTATCAACTAGGTTTCAGAAAAGGTAAAAGTGCAGTTGAAGGCTTCGTTTCATTCATTGCTGATATTAAAAATTTTGTCTTTGCTAACTCTAATGTAATCTGTGTATTTCTGGATGTTGAGGGTGCATATGATAATGTGAACCTGTTTCAATTGATCAGAGTTTTGAGTGAATTAAAAATACCTGGAATGTTATTAAGATGGATATTCAACTTTTTTTATAATCGTACAGTATATGTTAAATTTAATAATATTATACATGGGCCTAAGTATGCACATAAAGGATTAATGCAAGGTGCTATCTTATCACCAATTTTATACAATCTCTACACCTCTCAGATCCAAAATAATGTAAGAGAAAATAATGTAAATATCCTACAATATGCAGATGATTTGGTCATGTATTCTATTAATCAAAATATAAATATAGCTAAATGTAGTATAAACCAAGGTCTTAGTCAATTGCAAACTTTTTATCATAATAAACTGAAATTAAATATTAATTCTTCCAAAAGTTCTGTTATGTTATTCGGAAAATCAAATTGTAATGTTCAAGTTACGTATAACAATGAAAACATCCCTATTGTAAAAGAACAAAAATTCCTTGGTGTAATTATAGATAACAAACTTAAGTTTAATAGCCATATTGATTGTATATGTAAAAGAGCTTATAAAAGAATCAATATATTAAGATATTTAGCAGGAGTTTTTTGGGGTGCTGATGCAAAGATTCTAAGTATTTTATATAAAAGCATAGTGAGAAGCCACTTTGACTATAGTTGTATGGCCTATATAAATGCTAAACCATCTCTGCTAAAGAAACTAGATATTATTCAAAATAGGGCAATAAGAATAATTACGGGAGCTATGAAATCTACACCAATTAACTCAATGGAAATTGAAACAGGTATTCCTCCTCTAATATTAAGGGGTCGTTCAAGTATTACGTAACGCAAATTTTGAAGATTTTTGACCCCCCCTCCCCCCTATGTAACGCGCCGTAACGTTTTCCTGTACCCCCCCCCCCAGCCCATAAACGTTACGTAACACCCCAACTGACCATTTTTACCCAAATGTCACAACTTTGTTGCGAAAACTACCGAAAAGTCGCTTAAAAAAATCGCGTTTGCGATAATTATAAATATACATATATATATATATATATATATATATATATATATATATATATATATATATATATATATATATATATATATATATATATATACAAAAGGGATATAAACGAAAAGGATTGCCAATTTGGGAGATTTTAGTACACTAGTTTTTTTTTTAAATAAAAAACAACGTTACGTAACGCGTTGTTCGAGACCCCCCCTCCCCCCCTGTAACGCATCGTAACGTTTTACAAGACCCCCCCCCTCCCCCCTAATTGCGTTACGTAATACTTGAACGGCCCCTAAGACGCTTGATGTTAGCCCAGAAGTTTTTTCTAAAAATGCTTGCAATAAACTCTTCTTTACCTGTTAGGAAGTTAACGTTAGTAGAAGAATTATCGAGTTCTATAGTGTCTTCTAATATTATTAACACTCAAACAATAAATTCAGCAATGCTTCCGCAAATGTCAGTTATTTTACATTTAACGATAAATATCTCAAAGCATGTATATTCTACCTCTCTATGGCCTGTTTTTGGATATAAATTTGAAAGCATTTTGGAAAAAAACTTTACAATTATTCTCGATATCAATCGTAAATCAGAATTGCTTAGATTATTAGATAACAAAAAAGATTTTTATAAAATATATACGGATGGATCCAAAAGCACCCAAGATGTTAAAGCAGCATATTTCGACAGTAATTTAGGCTGTACAAAATGTATTTTACTAAACAACAATTGTTCAATTTTTACTGCGGAGTGTTACGCAATTTATATGGCATTATTATATGTAAACTCCAGTAGCAATATTAAAAATGTTATTATTATTAGCGATAGTAAAAGCGCTTTACTAGCTATAGACAGTTGTAAATTAACCTTTAAAACAAATTATTTAGTATTTAAGATTAGAAATTTACTGTACAATTTAAATGCGAGAAATGTGTACGTTGAGCTTGCCTGGGTACCCTCCCACAGAGGAATATCAGGTAATGAAAAAGCTGATCAAGCTGCGAAAAGTGGATATGATGAGGACCACAGAGATGTTGTTAAAACACCTTTCTCTGATTACTTTCCAATCATCAAAGACGGGATTAATAAACTTTGGAGAGATTATTGGAATATAACAAAGCAGAATAAAGGACAATGGTACGCTAAAATTCAAAAAGACTTCAATATTAAACCCTGGTATAACATCATCAGCTGTGAATCAAGAAAATTTATCTCCATAATTAATAGAATGAGATTTGGACATTGTCTAATTCCCTCTCATCTTTTCAAATTAAAAATTATTCAAGATCCTAAGTGTACTAAATGCAGTGAGCCATACGCCGATATAAACCACATTATTTTTAATTGCGAATCATTGAAGTTGCATAGATTAATCCTGGCTTCGGATATAAATAGCATTTGCTCAGAAAATAAAATAAGTACTCCCCGCCGCCCAGAAGAAATATTAGCCAACCCAAGATTTTTTAAACCATTATTCAAGTTTATATGTTCGACAATAGAGAAGATATAATAAGGAAAAAAAAAATGAAGTGTTGAAGATTTTGTTTATATATAATTATATAACTTTATTGTTTTATTTTTAATATGTAAAAATTTGTACAGTTTAGAGCGAAGGACTCGAATCCAGCTCTCAATAAATTAAAAAAAAAAAAAAAAAAAAAACGAACACGAAGTTTTTGAATTTTGACATTTAATATGTGAAAAAAGAATATGATAGGTACTTTTGTACCAAAACTATTTGTAATTATATTTTAATTAATGTAAATAACTATGTAGAATGTTTATTAATAAAGTATTGTACTTTTAAGTAATTTGATGACTGCAAATTTTCATTAGTGAAAACGGTTTTCAAGTGTGTAATCCGATGAGCTCTCGTTTTGAATTTCAATTCATATAGTGTTGAGTTTTAGGTTGTTTTTGTGTTTTTGGTACGTTTGTGTTTTATATGAACTATAAAAATAAATGATATTGAGTTTTAATCAATTGTTTTATTTTAAACCGTTCTTACTTATTCTTTAATATGTAAATATCATATCTATCACTAGCTTCTGCGCGCGACTTCGTCGGCGTGGACTTCGCTCCTATTGGTCTTAGCGTGATGATATATAGCCTATAGCCTTTCTCGATAAATGGGCTATCTAACACTGAAAGAATTTTTGAAATCGGACCAGTAGATCCTGAGATTAACGCGTTCAAACAAACAAACAAACAATCAAACTCTTCAGCTTTATTATATTAGTATAGATCAGGTTTGCTAAACATAAAATCCATTACATAAATCACTCCTTTTGCGGGACTGATTTGTAATAGATTTTATTACTTTAACAAACGTGATTCGATACAGGAAAATTAGTTAAATAAAATAACTAAGATACGTATAATAGGTAGGTACTTATATACCTATATATAGGTTATGGAATCGTAGTTGCACCAAACATCCACCAGAGGCGCTACTTTCCATACTTGCAAAAAAAATAGCCGAGTTGGCTCTCTTTTCCCGTATAGTTATTGTACTCTGTGCTCGTACCATTATTTAGAGCAATTTAGAGTCACGTACCATGTACCATGACAAATAGTCATGGTACATGGTATGTGATAAACATACGTACGTACAGCAATCTATACTTATTATAAAAATAAGTCCCCCGGCCGCGTCTTTCTGTCCTCCTGTCTGTCTGTCTGTCCTCCTGTCTGAACGCGATAAACTCGAAAACTACGCTACGGATTTTTATACGGTTTTCAACAATAGAAAGAGTGATTCTTGAGGAAGGTTTAGGTATATAATAATAATAATAATAATAATACACTTTATTGTACACCAAAGACAGAAATAATACAAAGAAATTTTTAACAATATATCATTAGGTACAAAAGGCGGCCTTATCGCTAAAAAGCGATCTCTTCCAGGCAACCTTAGGGCAAAGGAAATGGTATAGCGTCAGCGTAGGTGTACAGGCTACAAACAATTTATAGTAAATATTCAAATAATTAAACACATACATACATACATACGTACATAAGCACATACATACACACATACATACATACATACATACATACATACACATATACATACATACATACATACTTACACTCATACATATATACTTACACTCATACACAGACATAGATACATATTATATACTTATAAATTACTTGTTTACTGTTGAGTTTCAAGAAAATGCTTCCTAACAGTCTTTTTAAAAGTTGCAAGTGTTTGTACACGTCTAATATTCAAAGGCAAGGTATTCCAAAGGCGAGAGGCTTGAACTGTAAAAGATTTATCATAGAAGGAAGAGGAGTGAGAAGGAATTGCGAGAAGGAAATTACTGTCAGAACGGAGGCAACGTTCATGGGTATCGCCAAGGAATTGGAATCGTTCTTTCAAATAGGAAGGGGTAAAGGGATTAAATAAAATAGAGTAAAGTAGGTTAAGGATATGAGCATTCCTGCGAAGGCGGATTGGGAGCCACTTGAGTTTTTTGCGAAATTCGGAAATATGATCATATTTGCGTAGTCCAAATATAAATCTTATACATAAATTTTGAATGCGCTCAAGCTTATTAAGCTGCTCCTCTGTAATGTCGAGATAGCAAGTATCAGCATAATCAAGAATTGGTAATAATAGACTATGAGCAAGAGCAATTTTAGTAGGAATGGGTAGAAGATTACGCAATCTGCGGAGAGACCCAACCGAAGCGAACAACCTGCGGCTAATTTCACATATCTGCGGACCCCAAGAGAGATGTTGGTCGAAGATAACACCTAAATTTCTCACGTTTTCGCTATATGGAATGGTGAATCCGTTAAATGTAACAGGAGGTAGTTCAGATTTATCAATACGGCAAAGCAGTTTGGAGCTTCCTATAATAATAGCTTTCGATTTGTTTGGATTTATATGTAGGCCGTAGGCTTTACTCCATTTACCAATAGCTAAAAGGTCATTATTTATGCGCGATACACACTGAGATAAGTTATGAACAGTGGAGTGAGAGTATATCTGGAGATCATCTGCATAGAGGTGGTAGAAAGAAGTTATAACATTACAAAGAGAGTTTATAAATATAGAAAACAAAAGAGGTGATAGCACGCCACCTTGCGGGACACCGGTATTGACTGTTGACCAATTTGAATATGAGTCGTTCAATTTAACTCGCTGCCGGCGACCCTGCAAGTAACTTAGAAACCAATCAGCAACCTCAGGAGATATGTTAAGAGAACGTAAAATATCACACAGTATATCAAAGTCCACAGTATTAAAGGCGTTACTAAAATCGAGTAACGTTAATACCGTGAGCCTTTGATTGTCCATATTTGATCGTATATCATCAGTTATTTTTACAAGCGCAGTAGTCGTACTGTGACCTGGGCGAAAACCGGATTGCATGGGATTCAACAGACGGTGTTTCACGAGGAAACTACTGAGCTGTTGATGCACAAGACGCTCGAGTGCTTTGGACAAAAAAGGGAGGATGGAAATAGGACGATATTCGGATAAGGACGTTGGATTAGTTTTTTTGGGGAGAGGTACAATTTCAGCATCTTTCCATATTGATGGGAACGTACAGGTAGAGATGGAAGTATTAAAGATGGATGTAAGTACCGGTGTTAGTATATCAAGGAGAGGAATGATCATTTTCCGACTAATGCTGTCAGAACCAACGGAATTTGAAGTTATTGCTAATATATTCTTCTTAACATCACATTCAGAAAGCTGATTAAGAAAGAAAATAGGAGTATCAGGAATTGGCAAGGCTGAAAGTTGATTTCTTGTATAGGCTTTAGTTGCACTATCCATGGCAACAGACGAAGAGAAGTGGAGATTCAACTCGTTAAGATTAAAATTTTGAGAACTATTATGACTATTATCCAGACGCGCTTTGCCAACTCCAAGAGATTTTAGAAAATTCCAGACTTTGCTAGAATCTGCTTCTTCAATGACAGATTTGTGGATATGGTGACGATGTGCATCTCTACACACCCTATTACAGTGATTCCGAGCCTTTACGTATACCTCTCTATTGGCCTCACTGTTATTCAGTCTATACCGCGTCTTAGCACGAACCTTTTTTTCCTGCAATTTTTTAATTTCGGGTGTTATCCATGGGGCAGGCAGATGTTTTATTCTTACCGGTCGAATAGGTGCGTGAACATCATAAAGTTGTGTTAGTAGAGAGTTGAAAACAGCCACCTGGCTGTCAATTGTGTCTGCATCATAAACCGCAGTCCAATCAATTTCAGCTGCATCTCTCCGCAGTTGCTCCACATCCATACCACCAAAACTACGCTGCAGAAGTATTCTTGATTTAAGCTTAGGAGGTTTGATTTTGTAGGATAGATATAGCAAGTCGTGATAAGAAAAAGCATCAGCAGCACACTGACCATGGCTTTCAACGTGGTCAATGGAAGAAACAATAATTAAATCTAAAAGAGAAGGAACACAATTTGGTAAAACATGAGTAGCAAGCAAAGGTAAGATATGAAGATTTGAGCCATTAACTAGAGTTTTTAGCCGGGAAGACCGGTGATCGTTTTTGAGCAGACAGGTGTTAAAATCACCCATGATTACCGTATGACTATACAACGGACTAAGCCGTTGGAGTAACAATTCAAGCGAAGTGAAATAGTCTACAGTAAGACATGGGCTATAAAAAACGCCGAGTAGGAGTTTTGTGTGTGACAGATTCACTTCAACAAAAAGATACTCAGCTCCACCGGTCTGAGGTTGCGAAGTATCTATGATGGTAAAAGGAATATGAGAGCGAAGATATATCGCAACCCCCCCACCCGTCCGACCAATGCGGTCATTACGGATCAAATGGAATCCCGGTATGGAAAAGGAGATAGAAGGTAAACAAGGCTTGAGCCAAGATTCGGAAACTAGGATAGCGTGTATATATCTATTACCAAAAGATGACAATAAATCTGGATAATGAGCAGGAATACTCTGTGCGTTAATGTGGACTAAATTAAAATTTTTGGGAGTGTTATCAAAACAAGAGTTTAACGTCTCGCTCAATGAGGGTATGCTACAGTAACTGTCAGAGTTACTTGAGTCTTCGGAAGCAGACGATAGCGATAGAAATGCGTCACTATCGTCAATGAAAGACATTGAAAAAAAAAAAATTATTATTATTAAAATAAATATGGGTATAAAGAAATAATATAAATAAAAGAATAAATATGCCTGTATATGTATGTAATGCAATAACTTAAAATAATATAACTATAATTGATTTAAAAATTATATTATTAAGGTATAAATATGTATATTTGTTTGTAAATCAATTTCTATATAAATATCTATCTTTAAATCAATAGTATAATGATAATAATAACACAAAAAGAAAAAATATATACTAAAATAAAATAACGATGAAATATGTTTATACCATTTAACGTACCCACCAGTTGCAAGGAGAGAAGTTAAGAACTCACAATATTGCTAGCGTATAAATAAGTTATAAAACAAATAAAGAAAAAAAGGTTATAAAAAAATAAAAATCAAAAAAAGGAAAAATAATTAATAAAGGTTAAGAGAGATAACGTTAACTATACTAAACAACGTATGATTAAATAAAAAAAAAAAATAATAATAATAATAATAATTAAAAAGAAAAGTAACTAAAAAAAAAAATAAAAATAAAAAAAATAACATGGAGAATTTATACACTACTACTGGTAACACAAACACGCAGAAAAAATAGTGTCTATGCCGATTGTCAGTTGTAACACGTACCTTATACATATTAGATTATTTGTTAATCATCAACGTCAAAATTATTGAATCTATCAATCTACCCTCAATCAAGAAAATGATTATGATATATCGTATGACGTACGAGAGTAAACAATAACAAAATGTATTGTATATGTATGAAATATAAATTAAACGTAAATGGGGAAAATAAACAAACAAATAAGTTAACTTATATAGAAAAGAAGATAAGTGTTACAGTGACAAACAGATAAACTATTTCTTAATCACCCGCTTGGAGCGTGACGCAGCTGCTTTACATTCCGGTGCCTTTTGGACGGAGTCGGTGCTAGTTAGTGGTGATTTTGTTCCTTCTTCGGGGCTGGATCTGATAATTTCATCAATGTCAGCCAGACATTCAGCCCGATGTCGTGTTCCGTCCGAAGTTACAACGAAAATTATACCCTCGCGTGTCCAACACCTGCTGATCCCGAAACGCTCCCTAGCCGCCAGAAAAGCTTCATGGCGGGTCTTCGTCAGGAATTCCGACTGCGTGACGCCAGTTCCTTTTAGCTTGGTCTTGGCGTACCAGACCTTGTCCCGCACAGCAGTCTCATTGAATCGGACTACAATGGGACGCGGCTTGTTGTTACCGGGGCGGCCCAATCGATGTGAAGACTTAATATTGGTAGTGGAGAAGTTGGCCAGGTTGAGGTTTTCAGCAATAATGCTGGTGACACGCGCCGAAGTATCTTCACCCTTGTCCTCAGTCACACCATGGAACAGTAGCATTTTACGCCGGGTCCTCATATCCTGCTGGTCAATCATTCTGCTCAAAAGTTCAATTTGTTGTTTAAGTGACGTGAGAGCCAATAGAATAAAACTTTTGAATGTTTTAAAATCAGCGGCTAATGTACTAGTGGTCGCAGGAGAAGAACTCTTGTGCAAATCTTGCTGAAACTCGTTCATCTTGGTGGTAAACAATTCCGACAATGACGTCATGGTGTCTTTCAGCGAATTCATTTTGAGAAGTGGTGATGAAGCAGGTGGAACAATGAGCGGTTATAAAACCGACGACACTGGCTTGAAATTTTAAAAGGATTTATTGGCTGGTGGGTGGCGTACTTTAAATTTTAATAATAATCATTTATTGCACTATCACAAACAGATTTACTAAATTTTAAAGCAAAATAATTTTTAGCAGACTTTTTTGCGTGTAACTTGTTTGGAGAAGTTGGCCAGGTTGAGGTTTTCAGCAATAATGCTGGTGACACGCGCCGAAGTATCTTCACCCATATTTTATTATGTTTGAATGTAAATTAGCAGAAATACGGCGATAAACGTTGAAGAAGTCGTAAAAAATCTCGCCAACGGGGAGCTTTCCACGCGAACGCTGCGTAAACTAGCAAAGATATAGTTGTATAATGTACTAGCGAATTCAAAATCTATAAAAATGCTACAAAAAAGTCCGCGATAGCATATCTCTATCTCTTAGGGTTGACTTACAATAACCACTTTTATGTTCAAATTTTTAATTAAAAACATTACGTTATTTTTAAAGATATTTTCTTTAGTTCAGTATTAATCCTTATCCAAATTAATATGATATTTAGCTTAGGCATTTAACCTTTTGAGCGCCACGCCTCAAATCCATTCCCGTGCCCCGTACGCCAAGGCATAAATTAAACAAAAATACCTACGAAAAAAATAGTGCTGCCAAGAGTCGTTATCGAGTACCACAAAGTGACTTGTTTATGTTGATTTTTATGCAATAAATGACTACTTATATAATCTAGGATGGTTTATTCTTTCAATATTTTTCTTGTATTATCTTGCACTCGTTATATATACTTACAATAACATAAATAAAAAACAAACATTACAAAAAAAATCATAGTAAAGCACAACACCATTCTCTATCGTCATGACGTCATTGTCAGAACTGGAAGACTACGGCGCAGCTGACCTACGGTTTTAATACTTTCATAGAGACATGTTAGAGATGTGCTGTGTGTGCCGCACGCTGTATATCGATTTCGAATCGAATCTATATACATATAAATGAAAAGTAATTTAAAAAAAAATAACCGAATTCAAATTTGTAATTTTTTTTATTATATAATAATTGAAAAGGGAGTAATAAAACTGCAATATTTTAAAAAATCTAAATTACTTACCTAAATATGCCTACTATGTATTAAATCCAGCTTTAACAAAGTAAAACTACAATACCATACAATATTATAATAAAAATATTTAATATGTCATAATGTTCCTTAAAATCTCGCAATAACGGCTATTTGCGCATTATTGTTACTCAATTAAGAAGACAATAGACGCACCGGTCATAAAACATTTTGTACTGCATTTTGACAGAACTCCGTACTTTCAAACAATAATGGCTCTTGATGTACAGCGATAAAGGTGAGAATTACATTAAAAATCTTTTTTGAGACCATAAATTATATGGAATTCTCAAAAGTTATAGAAAAAAATGTTTTTTGCAATCGTGGGAATGTTTTTAAAAAGTTTATGCAAATATTGCGTTTTAAAATTTCGTTTCTTTTTTGCTATCGTTTTTAGAAGTGTCGTAAAAATCCTAATAATATTAGTTTAAAATAATGTAATTCACGTGAAATTCGTTCAATGAAATATTGAAGTTGTTATTAAAATAGAATATATTTAAAAAATCCTTTGTAATGGAAAGATTGTTGTAAATCTGTTTTTTAGTCTAGTACGATTTTAAACAACTTTTGTCTTATAGAGGTTAAACTAGATTTATAATAATTATATAAATTCATATCTTACATTTATATTTGTGCCTCTTGCGTCACATCACTAGCGGTCTGCTATAGACGACAACGGCGCACAGGACATCATTTACGTGAAATAAGAATGCATGTTTTTATTTCAATGTTTCTCAGTACGTGTAGCTCTAAAAGACTGGTTTTTTATACTCAAATGTTGCAGGGATATTCTATTTTGAGAGATGTTGAATTAAAATACTAAAAATATTTTTTTAATAATTTTATTTAATATTTTGGTGGTCCGGGTTTTTTGTCACATATAGACGTCGTTGGCGCACAGAGCTCGCAAGTGCTTGTCACGTATATGTGTCTTTGGCGTTCAAAAGGTTGCAGATTAAAATTGCCCTTTACACTATATCAATCAGATAAATAGTTTTTGAGATATCATCGTTAGAAGTAATTAGCAGCGAAACATTTAATGCTCGGCGAGCTAGCGTTCTTTCCTTGAGATGCCTACGGGCGGCGCGGGCGCGGGCGAGTCCATACCCTCTGCCCCGCATCGCTCGACCGCCTGCTCATGCTAATAAAGGAAATCGAAGAATATCAAAGATCATTTTATCGAACTTTTTTTTAACTTTTTTGTTAAATTCCACGCGGACGAAGTCGCGGGTACAGCTAGTAATTATATATAAAAATGAATCGCTGAATGTGTTGCTAAGCGCAAATCTCGAAAGCAGCTGAACCGATTTCGCTAATTCTTTTTTATAATATTCCTTGAAGTACGAGGATCGTTCTTACGGAGAGAAAAATTTAAAAAATTGCCTGAAAAAGTCTAAAAACAACACTTTTCTATATTCCCATACAAAAGATTCGTAATAATATTTAAAAGCCAAATTGAACTTTAATACTATATCATAAAGTTTTAGTGTTAATGGAGGAGTTACGGCAAGGATAAGTATTAAAAAATTAAGGAATCGACAGTTAGGCGGTACGAAGTTCGCCGGGTTAGCTAGTAATTATATAAAAATGAATCGCTGAATGTGTTGCTAAGCGCAAATCTCGAGATCGGCTTAACCGATTTCGCTAATTCTTTTTTTAGAATATTCCTTAAAGTACGAGGATGGTTCTTACGGAGAGAAAATTTTTAAAAATTCCCTGAAAAAGTCTAAAAACAAAAATTTTCTATATTCCCATACAAAAGATTCGTAATAATAGTTAAAAGTCAATTTGAACTTTAATACCATACCATAAAGTTTAAGTGTTAGACTAGGTATTAAAAAAAAAATAAAAAATTAAGGAATCGACTGTTAGGCGGTACGAAGTTCGCCAGGTCAGCTAGTTTATTATAATATTAAGAAAGAAAGATTTGTTTTCTATTAAGAGTACACGAAATTGAAATTTAATTTTTTTTTCACTAATTATAGGCTGTGATTTGCGACACAGCTGTATATATATTATCATACATCAGTGTTGGCGTACCATGTTTTTGTTGCCAGTACCATTTTTTTAGCAAGTTCGGTACAATGATTTCTGAGTGGCCGTCTAACATCCCTGATGCTCTGTCAGCCTCAGGCCCTCAGCCCTCAGCCATTATGAATATTGACCACAGAGTACAATAACTATACGGGAAAAGAGAGCCAACTCCGCTATTTTTTTTTCAAGTATGGAAAGTAGCGCCTCTGGTGGATGTTTGGTGCAAACTACGATGCCATAACCTATATATAGGTATATATAAGTACCTACCTATTATACGTACCTTAGTTATTTTATTTAATTAGTTTTCCTGTATCGAATCAGGTTAAAGTAATAAAATCTATTACAAATCAGTCCCGCAAAAGGAGTGATTTATGTAATGGATTTTATGTTTAGCAAACCTGATGATAGATATGATATTTACATAATAAAGAAAAAGTAAGAACAGTTTAAAATAAAACAATTGATTAAAACTTAATATCATTTATTTTTATAGTTCATAAAAAACACAAACGTACCAAAAACACAAAAACAACCTAAAACTCAACAATATCAAACAAAAACTTATATGAATTTAAATTCAAAACGAGAGCTCATCGGATTACACACTTGAAAATCGTTTTCACTTTTGAAAATTTGCAGTCATCAAATTACTTAAAAGTACAATACTTTATTAATAAACATTCTACATAGTTATTTACAATAAAATATAATTACAAATAGTTTTGGTACAAAAGTACCTATCTTATTCTTTTTTCACATATTAAATATCAAAATTCAAAAACTTCGTGTTCGTTTTATGGGCCCCGTAAACGATCAAACATGTTTGTCAAACATGTTTGATCAAACTTCATGTTTTCATATAAAAACCATATCAAAAAAGCCCGCAGCCCCGCACACGATCAAATAATTTGACAAACACGTTTGTCAAACAGAAATTTAATATGAAGTTTGATCAAATATTTGATCGTCTATGGGGCCCTTTAGTTTTATAATGTTGCTAGATTATTATTTTCTTTTCCCACATATTTTGTATTTATTTAGTTGAAAGAACCGCTAATTACATTAATATAGGGTATATAATTGATTTTTTGAACTTCAATTCATTTCAAATGTATTTAAAAGTGATTAAATTTTTAATTTGTATCTGTAGGCCCAGTAAAGGTAGTTTTATAAACACCCTTAAGCGCAATATACTATAACAAGTGGCAACATCCATATTCATTATCAATTTGATACGAGTAGAAGCGACATCTATATAAATAATGCTTAATTACAGAACTGTTTTACCACAAATCGACACCAAACAATCACCAGGACCAGATGCCGATTTGATCGATTACGTAGACGTAGAGTGTACCCGGTACCCCCCCTGCAAAGAATATACTACTCTCTACCGAGAGCCCCCCTGATATTGACAACACAATACACAAAAATAAACACAAAATTAAAAAATATAATATGGAGAACAGTAATAGTTATGCGAATGTATGCAGACTGTGTTTAAAAAGAGATTTACAGATATATTCCATTAAGAATACGTACTTACAAGATGTTTATGAAAAAATAACTAGTATTGAAGTAAGTCTAACTGTTTTTTTAACTACTTCATTAAATTAAAAAATATATGTGTGCTTGTCATGGACTTGCGTATTTAATCATCTTTTTTGAGATTCTTTTTCATACAGTTCCTATAACTTATAAGAATATTAGCAAAGTGTTTCATGAAGTAATTTACTAAAGTAGTCAAGTGTCAAGGCTACTTTTCAAAAATTCCACCTAAGACAATATTAACTTTTCTGTAATAGGCTTTTTATTAAATTAAGAACAAACATCAAATTAATTTTTAGAAATTTACATTGTATTTGACTTAGTTCCAAAGGAACTAAGTTGGTAACAATCCTTATTAAAAGCATCTGAGAAATTTTACAAAAAAAAAATTTAATTTGGTGATGATCACTTTTAAACTTATCTCCTAATTAGTTTGCATCACAAGCTACGTAATTACTTATAATCTCTATTGAAGTAGAGCACGGCAGGAAATATAGCTTAAGTTTTAAGCGACTCAAGTGTAAGTACCTCAACCTTACAGAAGATCTCAACTGAATATCATACTCTCAAGTATTGTTATGTTCATGTGAATGTTCCTGGGGAGAGTAAACGGTTAGAGTTGGCAATATGCTTGCAAGGCTCTTGGCGTTGCAGACGTCTATAGACTATAGTATTCACTTACCATCAAGTGAATCTTGCGCTTGTTTGCCATCACAATGGTATAAGAATGTAAAAAATGACTTAGATTCTAAGTCGGTAAATTATATTTGACCCAAACGAAATTTTTTGAAGTTATACTTCTTTTGGAGTGTTAGGGAAAAATGATGAGAGTAAATTTTTACGACGCTCACGCACACTGTCACAAAAAACTGACACTCTGAAGTTAGCTAGTCAAAGAAGAAGAAGTTAGCAACGTGAAGTTAGCTAGCCAATGAAGTATAACTTCTTATGTGCGTACATAAATACACACACTGTTTTTGTAAAAAAAATGTTTATTTTTCAGCTTAACTCCACCTACATGCAGTCTCTGTGTTATATATGTATGAAACGATTGAAACAATGTCACAAATTAATTGAACAAGCAGTTGAAACAGACAAGTTATTAAAAGATGCTCTCCGGTGCGGAGTTGAGGTAAATGTTTGGTTATAATTTTTATTTAGTCTCAAGATTAGAAAACTTACATCAAGCCAATTACAAGCTTTTTAAGCTGTTACTAATATATATTATTATAATATTCATGTTAACATGCACTATTTATTTTTGTCATCAGTATATTTGAAAATAAATGAAATTAAAATATTTAAAATGTCAAAAATTACCCAAAAAAAGTTATAGTCATGACAGCAAAATCAATTAACAATTTAGAAATTGCTATCTAAATTTAAATTTTAACATTAGGTACATTAAAAAGTTAGATAACATACCAAGTGTTATGCAGTAACCAAATCAAATCAAAATAACTTTATTCAAATTGTTTTCAAAAGCACTTTCGAATGGTCATTTTACAAATTAAAATTTTAAAAGTGACAATAATTTTTAAAAGTGAAGCTACCACCGATTCGGAGTGTAGATTCTATAGAGAAGAATCAACAAGAAACTTTGCAGTTATACTCTTTTAAAAACAATAATTATATAAACTGTGTTTTAGTACACTTAGTAATATCTTGCATGAAATACAGCGTCACAAGTCCACACATCTTTATCAACTACTAGCCGACCCGCGCCCACTTCGTTGGGCGTTAATTATCTTTGTGATGCAATTATGTTGTGTAGCTCTTAGTACTGTTTTATTAGGTTCATTGTTTAGAATTTGACGTATAAAATCGTAATAATATCGTGTATTTATTATTTTAAATTACAGAACCAAATAACATACTTTATAAATAAAATGTTGCTCCAACGCCATCTATCAAAAAGCGAAAAAACTTCGTCGTCGATTGACTAAAATAAGATTAAATAAAAAAAATAGACTAATAAATAGCGATAGATGGCGTTCGTTTCTTTGTCATTTTGATTATATATTTTAATATTTTTCTTATTTACTGATTTTTTTTGGACAATTACAATAAAATATAGCCTATGTCACTCCTGAATAGTGTAGCTTTTTGTTAGTGAAAGAATTTTCATGATCGGATCAGTATTTGCGAAGATTACCCCCGATATACAAACAAAGTTATAAACTTTTCCTCTTTATAATATTAGTATAGATGTAATCCTGCACCGAATAATAAACTTTATCTAGTAATTTCCTTTTAATAAACACTTAACCCTAAGACTTACAGTATTACAATAAAATGTAATTACTCTCAATCTAGTGTCTCGGTAGATATTACCTTTGTGCATAATACACATCGGCTTAGTAAAATTTTTCATGAAAACTAGCTGGCCCCGCAAACATTGTTTTGCCATCTATGTTATTAGCCCCCTTTATTCAGCCCCCCTTTTAACTTAGGGATATGAAAAATAGATGTTGGCCGATTCTCAGACCTACACTACATGCAAACAAAATTTCATAAAAATCGGTTCAGCCGTTTCGAAGGAGTATGGTAACTAACATTGTGACACGAGAATTTTATGTAATTATAATATTATTCATTCAATCAATCCAATAATATTTCCAGATTGATAAGATAGAATGTGTACAGACATTCACGCTGTCTGTATCATCGATATCGACTATCAACATATTATCTCTACATCCTGTGGAATATGATATAAAAGAAGAGTCTGCTAAGATAAAAGAAGAATTAAAAGACGATTGGGATAACGGGATAAATGCCGTCTCCGATCAAATTGGTATGAATTTAAATAAATAATAATAGAATTTGTTCTCTATCGAAACAAACCAACTTCAATGTATATTGTCAAGTATGTACTATACTTGACAATACACATTGTTAATACACATTGTTAAGTATAACTCAAAAATGCTTGGGGCCATTCATAAAGTACGTCACAGGAATTCCACGATTTTTGACCCCACCTTGTCACATCTGGTCACATTAAGGAGACCCACTCCTAGGGACGTTCCGATACTAGTAAATACAAGTAGGTACTCGATACTTTTCATTTCGATACCAAGTACTAAAAGCATCGAATCAATCTTGCGATACTTACTCGGTATCGAAATAAAAGTACTTGGTATCGAATCGAATCAGACTCACTTATTTAAAATATCCGAACTTCCAAACGTCCCAAAAAAAGAGAATTTCCGAATAGACAGACAGAACGAGAGAGAGCGAAATCTTTTATCCATCTCTCGCTCGGTTGTCTATTGGAGAATGAAGCGTGACAAGATGGGAAGGAGTCCTAACGCAATGTTAAACAAATGGTCTCAATTTATAGACGACTACTAACTGACAACTGTTAATTCTAATTTTTGCCGAAGAGCGCCTCTATTCAACAGCTGTTTATAGGGTACTCGTTTGAACCAATTAAAATCAAGATTTGCGAGCTTCTAGCGCAGCCACTAGCAAGTGGCAGAAAAGATCAACCAAATTGATCTATTGAGCGAGCCAAACCCGTCCGAACTCCGACTGCACCCGTGTCTGTGGGCAATCTTGATGCTAAAGAGTTTTTAGTTAACATATAATTTTGTTTAATATAAGTAATTTTTTTAATAACAAAAGATAATTTTTGTCAATTAAATAAAAATTACTTAATTAGGTAATTACATTACTTTTAAATTTTACCCTCACGAAATTATTTTATTTTGACATTTGCTACCTTAGTTTTAAAAAAAATCTTAAATTATCGATATGAGTAAGTATCGATACATTAGGAGTATTTATATGAGTAGTATCGATAAATGATTTGAGACTACTGATATAAGTAGGTATCGATACTTTGATGGTATCGGAACATCCCTACCCACTCCCCTAACCGCGAGGTTGTATATCTACCTATAACAGCTTAGCTAAAAAAAGCGTTTTAATATTTTAAAATTTCATAAATGGGTGTTTGGTGTATAAATATAAATATACCACATATTATAATTTATTGTATTCTTTGGTGTATTTATATACTAGCGACCCGCCCGGCTTCGCACGGGTGCAATGCTGATAATGTCGACAACAAAAGATACGCTAGAAACCTTTAAAATTATCGGTGTTTCTCTACCATACTATGCATTTATTATACATACAAACCTTCCTCTTGAATCACTCTATCTATTAAAAAAAACCGCATCAAAATCCGTTGCGTACTTTTAAAGTCTAAGCAAACATAGGGACAGACAGACGGGAATCCACTTTGTTTTATACTATCTAGTGATTAATATAATTAATAATTTGTATATTTAATTAAGCTACTTCATCAATGTTTATAATAATAAATAAATAAATATCTACACAATACACACACGGTCGTCTGTTCCTAAAGTAAGCAACTTAATGCTTGTCTTATAGGTATAACAGCCGACTGGTATAGCTACATACTTTTTTTTTTCGATAAACATACTTATAAATAATACATACATAAATATGTATATATATATATATATATATATATATATATATATATATATATATATTACACCCAGACTCGGGGTGGGAATCGAACCCACAACCCCTGGAGAAGAAAGCAAAGTCACTACAAACTGCGCCAACGGGCTAGTCAAAATGTATCTGTGTATAATGTTGTTTAAATTATATATAAATTTTGATATAGTGTATATTAAACTTATATTAAGTATCTCAATCCGCATTATTATTTTTAACCGACTTTAAAAAAGGAGGAGTTTATGTATTCGACGCGTATATTTTTTTATGTATGACTACGCATAACTTTATACAGAGTAGTCCGATTTTGATAATTCTTTTTTTATTGGAAAGAGTATACTCCGAAATTGGTACCATTTAAAATTGAAAATAAAAATCCAACCCTAAGGGTAGGAAAACAGGAATTGATTGATTATTCAGTCACTAATTGTAAGGTATGACTACGCATAACTTTTTACAGAGTAGTTCGATTCGATCATTCTATTCAATTTTAATTATTATTCTCGTTCCTATTGCCGCCAAAATGGAAAAACCTACGGTGGTCCTGCAAACGATGGACCAACGGTGGTGGACTGAAAAAGTGTTAGGGCTTTTCGTTAGTCCTCACTATAGCTGAGATCCCACATTTTGAGAAACACGCTGTTGCCTGCACTACTACCTTCTTTTATTGTCTTTCTCTCACATACTGTGTTAAACATTAAAACTTTAAATGTAACACTTACTTTAGATGTTATATGTGTTATATAATCATTTGTGTGTTGGGATCAGTGTGTTTATGAAATAAAGTTTATTATTATTGTTATATATTAATACGTGAAGCAAAAAATTTTACCCCTTTTTACGAAAATTGCGCGGACGGAGGAGTATGAAATTTCGTACACTTATAGTTTATAATATGGATAAGGAGGAGAATGCTACTATTTTATTAAAATTTTACATAAATAAATTAAAAGTAAAAAACTTTTTAAAAACAAGCTTTTACTTGAATGCGCTAAAACGAAGAAAACAAACTTTTACTTTAAAACTTTTACTATCTACTTATAAAGTCATTACACATAATCTATATGATATAAAAGCTTGTCAAGAGATATGTACTCGTATCTCGTATAGTACTCGTATTTTCCCAGTTTGAAAATTTTAATCAACAAATCACAATAAATCTCGCGACAAGCTTTTATATCATATAGATTATGTGTAATGACTTTATAAGTATATAGTAAAAGTTTTAAAGTAAAAATTTGTTTTCTTCGTTTTAGCGTATTCAAATAAAAGCTTGTTTTTAAAAAGGTTTTTTACTTTTAATTTATTTTTGACTTTTTAGTCGGTTATCACGTCACTTTATTTGAATTATTCTTAGCAAGCCCTTTCATTTGATAACCATATTGTAGAAGTGCACTAAAAATAACTAGTCCGCACTCTTGTATATGATGCCATATTGGATTTAGAATGACGTCACAAAATTAACCATGCATTGTCATCCAAATTGAACCCGTATACAAAATTTCAGCTCAATTGGTTGAAGATATCTGCTTCAAAATTGAGTTGCAAGATTTCACCCGAACAAACATACATTTACATACATTGCAAGTTAAATAAAAGCTTGTAAAAATACATTATATCAATAAAAAAAATCATCCGCACACTACCATGTATTTGACACACACACGCATTTATACTCTTTTGTTTATTATTAATATTTATTATAGAAGTATGGACAACAGAACCTTAATAATGTTAACTTGTACTTTAAATAAAATATGGTAATTTCGAGTAGTTTCGAGTAATTGCGTGAATACAAAGTACACATGTCAGATGTGAAACTTCTTTCGCAAACTAATTTAAAAAGAAAAAAGATTTCAGAATACAAAAAAAATCTAAGTGAAAAAAAAACCAATTTAAAAATAAAAAATCTAGTTGAAAAAAGGCGGTCACCCATCCAAGTACTGGTCAGTACCCATGACGATGCCGCGTTACCGGTCGCTCAAATTTTAACCCTCATGCGCCTAAAGAAGTTTCACTCCAATAATTGAAAATAGTCAGTCCAGAATTTTTTTAGGCAACCCATTTTTAATATATTGTATAATATACTAAATTTATTATAAAGTATGTTTCATTCTATTACCAGCTCGGTGAAGATCGACTTAGTTTCAGATCTTAGACCAAAAAAATTGTTAAACTTTGAAATTAATATCTCTATGATCAAAATATATTTACAGTATTCAAATTAAGACACTAAAACCCAATCATAATAATTCTGTTTTTAATCAGTTGACAAATAAACAAATCCTTTTTTCAGAAGAGGATCAAATAGACCAAAACGTTTCAACGGGGTCTAAAGAAACATATTCTATAGATGGACTAAGGGCATACGAAGATGTCAAAGATATATTATGTTACGGCGTCAGACAGCCCAGCAGTGCCCCAGAGGTCTGGGCCCATCAGAGACCCCCGGCGAGCTGTCTAACGTCGGGCACAAATTGCCGATGACAATAATAAGTCGCGCGAGAACCGAAATAAATTATTACAAATTATTACTCACCGTTAAAGGAGGAGCTCGGCTATCCGGTTCGAGAAAAGTCAGGGCGGTGTGTAGGTCTGTGGGTGTGTAAGGCAGTTGTGTGTGTAAGAACGTGGACTGACTTTTCAACGTCCGGCTACGGCGCCACTACTCGACGGCAAATCAGGAACGACGATCACTCCAGCCAACTCTCACTCACGGTCACGGAATTAATAGTCTCATATAAACAAAACGTAGGCAGAGAAAAATCCAAGGTTAAGGCACATAAATATTAACACGCACAATTAATCGTTAGAACCACGTCGCAAACAAAATGGCGTAATGCAAAACGCGCGACGATATGACAAGTAAATTACAGCGATTCACAACGCGTCATAACTATCACTCAAATGTACTAGTTAGTACAGTTACAGCAGGTTTTTAATACTTATACACTTTAATCTCACTAATACCGATTCACCCGGCCAAAAAAGAAAGTTTATCAAAGTTCAAATGCAGGGATTACTACACGTAATGAATTCGCGCTGAAGCTAGTATCGACTTCGTCAACAAGCGCGCGGACCTCACCGTCCGCTCACAGATTGCAACTAACTCCGGTCAAGCGCCGGGTCGCGGCGTCGACGCGCGGGCGCAGTGATCGGTGAGGGGGGTCAACCGGTTACGCGAGATTATCATGCAATCCAGCCAGAACAGTCCCCCGTCCCGGACAGAAGGACATTATGTCCGCGAGCAAATCGTAAACCGACAAATTTCAGAGACGAGTGGACGGGGTCGAGGAGTCGCGTGATAAGAGCGGCTCCGGACAGCTCCAACTTAGGGATCGACAGGCGCGACACAATGGAGAGCCACTCTCGCAAGAGAGCACCGTTAAGAGGCTCGGGTCTCGCCTAACTACACACTAAGTCCCAGCGCGTCATTTAAGAGGACGTTAGGAAGAGAACCTACTATATCATAAGGACATGTACTCAAACTAGTATGCTAGGATGATCGCTAGCAGAGACAACACCAATTCAGTTTTTCCCCTAGGAGCCGGAGGCTCAACGCCTCCGATGCCTAGTACTCGGCGCGATCCAGAGCTCCAGGGGAGCCCGAGTCCTCCCACCACCCTAGTAGAGGCCCCACAATGTTGTGAAGGTGGCCGTGGTGGGAGCTAGGGCGGCAAGTTCCTATCTGGAACTGCCGGACCCGTCCTCGCGCCGGGGGTCCTCGAAGCGACAGTCGGACGGCAATCCGACCACCGGCGGCGAGGTAGGGCTACGCGGATAGGCCCGAAACTCAGGGGGCCCCGGCCTCGCTGGCCGGGACAGATAAGAAGTAGCAGGGACTTGATAAAGTCGCCGACACCGACCAAGGGGGGGAGGGTGGCGCTCCAGTCGCGGCCACTCAGCTAGCGGAGGAGACAGGGGTCTGAACGACCGCTGAGTGGCGGCGAATTCTTGCTCAACCCGCGGAGGGGGGGTGCAGACCCCCCCGCCCCTGGCAGGGTGACCCCCCAACTGATCAGGGGAACGTCCCCTGTCCAGGCCAGGGGTGCCGGGGTTGGTGCGCGACCCAGAAGCGTCGCGCGCGTCAGGAAGGCGCTCACGAGCGCCCCCGCCCGTGGCGGAGGCGCGGTCGGGAGGGACGCGAGGGGGTGCGCTGATCGGGCCCAGGCACAAGACCTCATGATGAGGACCCGAACAGTGCGGACAGGGCCGCTGGTGCAGGCAGTCCCTCTGCAGGTGCCGTTCCAAACAGGAGTAGCACCAGCGGCGTTCTCGCGCTATGGTCCGCCTAGCTTGCGCGGGCTTAGCCCGCAGCTTAGGGCAAGACACGGCTCGGTGATCCGAACCGCGGCAGTAGTTACAGGTGTTGCAGGTTACAGGGGATCGAGTAACCTCCCTGGCCACTAGGCCGACATACGTAGGGAGCGGGCGGCGCTCTCCGGAAGAAGCCTCAGTTGGCTTCCGCGGAGTCGGCTGCGACCTCCCTGGCGGGTTCAGCCTTTCAGGTGCCCGGGAGTTGTCGGCGGCGCCCGCCGCGTTTGTGACCTGCCTACACTGTTGCTCGAGGAAGAGCAGCAGGTCCTTGAAGGACGGGATGTGATCAGCTCCGTCCCCGCCGTACCTCTCCTCGAAGTGGATGCGCAGATCGAGGGGTAGGCGGGACAGCACTAGGTGGAGCAATAAAAATGATCCTCCGACCCCTTCGTCGACCGGAAGCTCCAGACGTCTCAAGGAATTGCATGCGACTACGACAGGGTTGATAATGTCCTGGCGTAGTCTCGCCTTGTCCTGCAGTAGCGGAAGGTTAAGCAGCTGACGAGCATACTCGTCCGCCAGTAGGCGGGTATTTGCGTACCTCCTCTCGAGGAGGTCCCTTGCAATCAGATAGGAGTCGTCGGTCAGCGTCAAATGACCAACGACAGCAAGAGCCTCCCCTTCAAGGGAGGAGAGCAGGTATGCCATTTTTTGACCAAGGGACAAGTCCCCTCGGGCGTCGACTAAGCTATCGAAAAGGCCTATGAAGGCCAGCCATTCACCCAGAGCGCCCGAGAACTTAGGCAAGTCTAGAGTGGGCAACCTACCTAACAGCTCCGCTGGAGCTGGCTTCCGGCTCGGAGACACCAGAGGCGCCAGGCTCTGCATCTGGCCCTCAGGCTCCAGCTGGCCCCTTGCCTCAATCAATTCATCCGTTATATCGATGAACTGCTCGTAGTCCTTGTGCGCGGAGTCTTTGACCCCGCTTTCCACGTCAGAAGAGATCAGCTCTGAATACGCGTCCTCGACCACGGCCATCCGCTCATCAATCTGTTCCGCCCGCTGCACCAAATTATGCACGCGATCTGTACGCCCTATCAGAGTGCGGGCGTGCGACGCCCAGCGCAGCTGCTCCTGAATGATCAGTGCAGGTGCCTTGGTTTGCCTGTGTGGCGGCATCATAAAGAAATAAACAATTCAGTGATAGAAACAAATTCAGCAATATAAACAAATACAGTAATATAAATTCAGCAATAGAACCCAATTCAGTAATACGACAAGGCAGTAATAAAAACAAAACAAAAAACCGGGATGTCGCACACAGGCCAACCTTCCCCTACCTACCCGCCAGCAATATAGGTACCTAACCCTATCAAAAAGAGCTCGCGCAGCTCAAGGCACGGTAACCACGCTCTGCTTACCAAATGTTACGGCGTCAGACAGCCCAGCAGTGCCCCAGAGGTCTGGGCCCATCAGAGACCCCCGGCGAGCTGTCTAACGTCGGGCACAAATTGCCGATGACAATAATAAGTCGCGCGAGAACCGAAATAAATTATTACAAATTATTACTCACCGTTAAAGGAGGAGCTCGGCTATCCGGTTCGAGAAAAGTCAGGGCGGTGTGTAGGTCTGTGGGTGTGTAAGGCAGTTGTGTGTGTAAGAACGTGGACTGACTTTTCAACGTCCGGCTACGGCGCCACTACTCGACGGCAAATCAGGAACGACGATCACTCCAGCCAACTCTCACTCACGGTCACGGAATTAATAGTCTCATATAAACAAAACGTAGGCAGAGAAAAATCCAAGGTTAAGGCACATAAATATTAACACGCACAATTAATCGTTAGAACCACGTCGCAAACAAAATGGCGTAATGCAAAACGCGCGACGATATGACAAGTAAATTACAGCGATTCACAACGCGTCATAACTATCACTCAAATGTACTAGTTAGTACAGTTACAGCAGGTTTTTAATACTTATACACTTTAATCTCACTAATACCGATTCACCCGGCCAAAAAAGAAAGTTTATCAAAGTTCAAATGCAGGGATTACTACACGTAATGAATTCGCGCTGAAGCTAGTATCGACTTCGTCAACAAGCGCGCGGACCTCACCGTCCGCTCACAGATTGCAACTAACTCCGGTCAAGCGCCGGGTCGCGGCGTCGACGCGCGGGCGCAGTGATCGGTGAGGGGGGTCAACCGGTTACGCGAGATTATCATGCAATCCAGCCAGAACATATTAGATTCAGATGATGATGTCCCTCTTAAGAATATAAGCTTGAAGATACATTCGGAGACCAAGCAGGATAGTGTGAAAAATAAAAAAATTATGAAGTTCAATACAGGTATTAAGAATATTCACACAAACTCGCGTGTATCATATTAGTAAGATTGTTTTTTGAAGACGCCGCGTTGGCGCAACGGTCACAGCACTGGATTGTGCCTGTTGCGCTGGCGGTTGCGGGTTCGATCCCCGCACATGACAAAAATTTTGTATTGGCCATGCAGATGTTTGGTGGTCTAGGTGTTTGTGCCGCCAACCCGCATTGGAGCAGCGTGGTGGATTAAGTTCTGATCCTTCTCCTACATGTGGGAAGAGGCCTATGCCCAACAGTGGGATATTACAGGCTGAAAAAAAAGTTTAATAGTTAATTTTTTTAAGTAAAACTTCTTTACGCACGTCTGACTTGGGGAGTAAGCTGGTGAATGCGTGACGAGGGCGTTACGAAAAGTGTGATTGAGCGAGGCGAATGGAAGTTGAGATGGAGATATAAGTTAGATGGAGCTAAAGAAGTTTTACTTCAGTCGTGTGGTCATAAGTTTGAAATTATAAATACTTCCTTTACTCCGTACTCCGTTTCAGGTGCCTTTAATCCTCTGAAACTGCCAAACAAAGAAAAAGCGAATGAAGTAGTAAGAGTCAGTAAAGAAGATGTTCCTGAAAACCCAAATCTAATACTAGAAAATAAGCCAAAGGAAAGTAATGAAATTATTTTAAAAACAAAAGCATTCAATAAATCCAATAAAGACTCAAGTAATTTAAATAAAATACCTAAAAATAGTAAGAAGGTAAAAAAGTATAAGCCTCTGAAAAAAATACAGAAAGATTCTTTTTTAATTAATTCTAACAATAATCTTACAGAACCACGTGTAACAAATAATCCAAAAATACATAACCGTAATGAGACATTATCACTAAATGAAACTAAATCAGCAAATAATATAAACTTAGCACTTCCAACAACTTCGAAAATACAAATAAATGATAAACCAAATGACAAAAAACATGACAGCAACTTTTTAGTTCCGTATAATAAATACATTTGTAATATATGTAATTATGAAACTGTAAGTAAAAAATTCTTAATTGTTCATTTACGTTTGCACGATACTAAAGCAAAAATACATTGTTGTAGTCAATGTCAGTATATGACTAAAGTGAAAAACAGTTTTAACACGCATCTTAAAAAACACACAGGTGAAAAACCATACGAATGTCATATTTGTCAAAGAAAATTTAGTCAAATCACTAATTTAAATACACACATAAGAACACACACAGGTGAAAAACCATACGAATGCCATATTTGTCAAAGAAAATTCAGTCGAAACGCTCATTTAAATATACACATAAGAAACCACACAGGTGAAAAACCATACGAATGTCATATTTGTCAAAGAAAATTCAGTCGAATCGCTGATTTAAATACACACATAAGAACACACACAGTTGAAAAACCATACGAATGTCATATTTGTCAAAGAAAATTCAGTCGAATCGACAATTTAGAGACACACATAAGAACACACACAGGTGAAAAACCATACGAATGTCACATTTGTCAAAGAAAATTCAGTTTTACAGGTAATTTAAAGCAACATATAAGAACACACACAGGTGAGAAACCATACGAATGTCTCCTTTGCACAAAGAAATTTACACATAAAACTAGTTTAAACTATCATTTAAGAATTCATCATACAGAAATAAAGCAAACTGTCGCTTAAGTTATGTTTTAACTTAAATAAATAAGAAATATAGTTTATTGGAGTTTACTCCTGAAGAAACAATATAAGGAAGTGAAATGATAGAGTGACGCTTCAGAGCTTTTAGCTTTTATGTAAGGTTCGTTACCTAGTTGACCCGCGTTTATCGTATCGATACTAATGGTCTAAGATCCGGAATATAACAAAATCTTCCCTCATCTGTTAATTAAATGAAACAATTTTTTATAGGCTTATTTCAATATTGTGAATTTATAAAAAAAACCTCTGCCACCCTACGCCTGCTACAATTGGTAATACTTAATTAGTTAATCAGTATTTTTTTACGATCTTTTCCCTCTCATGTTAATTACATGTAGTAAGCTAAAACCGGCAATATTTTATATTATATACCTTACTGTAGTAGGCACCCATCTCTATGATTGCTATACTTACCTGCAGCCAGGTCAGAAAAGGTAGATAAATGTAGATTATTTCCCTCACATGTTAATTAAAAAATCCAAGTACAATAATAAACGGCGGCGAATTCTAAACGTAATAATGTTTGGCTGCCGTATTAAAAGCTGATGCAGCCAAAGATAAATAGTAAAAAGAAAAAATTTATGATGACTATGGGAGCTCATTGCGAAGAGAGAGACAGAATAATACTAATTCCTTTAATGAAAAGAGACAGCGTAAAATTCATGCGCGCGCATTACAGGCTCATTTAAACATACTAGAAAATTCGAAATTTCGAAATTTTCGAAATCCCTAGTACATTTTTTTTCACCTGATTAGTATCAAGCTAATTTTCCGGGAGTAGATTCATTTTGATGAGACGAACAAAATTCCTCTACGAAAACTCTCGATTGTGGTAGGTAATAAAGTTAGCAGGAGATAGAGCAGCAGTGACCGTAGGACCGGGATAACGTGCCACGCAATTTGTAGGACAATATTAAATTATATAAATATTAACTAACTAAAAGAAAAAAAAATCAGCTGGTTAGTAATAATTTTTGATGACCTTACGAGGTCATCTAAATTCTAATTGATCGAGGTCAAACGAGGTCATCAATTTTTTTTTGTCATCAAATCAACGATCAAAAATTTATTTATTTTTTGATTTTTTTTGTCATCAAATCAAATATATAAAAAAAAAATTAATAATTGAACCATCAAGAAAATTTCACGGTAAGGGTAACTCAAAAGCATATATATTTTTTAATATTGCACATTATTACGTAAATTAAAAAAAAATCTTAAAAATTTGGAGGAAGTATAAGAAAGATAAATCAAAAAAATTGTTTTTTGATTTATCTTTCTTATACTTACGCGAATTTTCTAGTATGTTTAAATGAGCCTGTGATGCGCGCGCATGAATTTTACGCTGTCTGTTTTCGTTGAAGGAATTAGTATTATTCTGTCTCACTCTTCGCAATGAGCTCCCATAGTCATCGTAAATTGTATCTTTTTCCCGACTGCCAAGGAAGGGTTATTACTATTTATCTTTGGCTGCACCAGCTTTTAATACGGCAGCCAAACATTATTATGTTTAGAATTCGACGCCGTTTATTATTGCACTTGGATTTTTTAATTAACATGTGAGGGTAATAATCTACATTTATCTACCTTTTCTGACCTGGCTGCAGGTAAGTATAGCAATCATAGAGATGGGTGCCTACTACAGTAAGGTATATAATATAAAATATTGCCGGTTTTAGCTTACGACATGTAATTAACATGAGAGGGAAAAGATCATAAAAAAATACTGATTAACTAATTAAGTATTATCAATTGTAGCAGGCGTAGGGTGGCAGAGGTTTTTTTTATAAATTCACAATATTGAAATCTGCCTATAAAAAATTGTTTCATCTAATTAACAGATGAGGGAAGATTTACCTTTTCGGATCTTAGACCATAATAGCATGCGTCTGTTTATGTTATATAATAGCAGTTTTAAATTTTAATTTGATTCAATAGAACACTTCGATTTTTAAAAATCACAATAATTGTTCTAAGGAGTAAACTCTAATCGCGTGTCGGAGTTGACACGCACGCTTTTTTATTTGTTTTTTTTTTTTTAATTTAATAAAAATTAAATTAAAAATTCACCCCGACACAATAACTGAGTTCCCTTTAAAAAGTAAAATATAATGAAGGAAACTCAATCTAAATGTACCTTAGTATGTACAAGTATTCTAAATAAGTACTACATCGCGTTGGGGGCCGCTCCTGGTATGTTTATTCGTATGTCAAATAGTCTTTATCTATAAAATGATTTGATTTTGTTCATTTGTAAACTTCCGTTGTGGGTGTGATTTGTTGTCTTTAGTTAAAGTTTTTAATTTCTTCGTTTTTATTACAAGATAACTTTCAATTATTGTTTTTATGACAACTTTTGTAATTTTACTTTATAAATAAAATACCTACTTGGTTGTCGTTTTGCCTTTTTATTTTTGCTTCTCTATGTAAGTACCTTCTTGTTTTGTAATGATGAGTTGGAATAAATTCAAAATGTTTCATATTGAGCTCCTACTGCTACTTTAAGCTATTTTTTTATTTATTAAATATGGACTGCACTTAGTGCATTGCCAATGACGAGTTTATTGAGATTTGAGCTTTAGTTGACACTCTTTAGTTGACAACTATAAGAATAATAGTTTTATTATCACTAAATTCACTTTATTGAGCTGCAAACCACATGGTTTCAGCCCTAAAATGATCCAAAAATATTGATTCACGTCGAATCCAACATGTCGGACGCCCTCTAGGGCGTAAGCTATTAAAACTGTAAATTTTATTAAAATTACTCTAGTGATGTAGCAATTATCGAGTTTTTCTTATGGACCTTTCACAGAGAGTGTCAATGATATTACAGCCATTGTACGTGGAGGATAAGATCCGTCAAGTAGATTTTTATATGAATAGAAAGATATTTAACCTCGTATATATTAATAATTTACTTATTGGTATTGTACTAGCTACCCCGGCGAACTTCGTAACGCCTAACAGTCGATTTTTCAATTTTTAATTTTTTTTTTAAATACTTATTCTGCTATTCGTGACACCGGGACAGCTAGTAAGATAAAAAAAAAATATAAAAATTAAAAAAATATATTTAAAATATTGACAAATGTTGACATTACTACAATTACTATACACTGTATTTATACAATACTAACGTCACTCAATTGTTTTGCCTTCCCGGAACCCCTCCACTAACACTTGGGCCTCATTCAGAGTGGAGGCGGGCGCCAAAGAGTACCTATAATATAACCACTACGTTTTAGCGGGCGCGTGTAATTCAAAATGTATGCAGACGCCAGTTGCGTTCACAGTGCGCCCGCGAGCCGCGCGTCTTCACGAATCGGGCGCGGGCGCGGGCGGCGGGCGCGGGTGTTTCTAATGGATCGGTCCGCCCCCGTATCGTTCACAGTGATAACCATTTTGATTCACCCGCCGAAGCGAAGCTTGTTCGACACTGTGAATACGCAGACGCTAAGACCCGACCACCCGCACCCGCTAGTGCAGTCTGAATATAGAAAAGTGTTGTATTTAGACTTTTTCAGGCAATTTTTTAAATTTTTCTCTCCGTAATATAAGAACCATCCTCCTCCAGAAAAAGAATTAGTCAGAAAAGTCGGTTCAGCTGCTCTCGAGATTTGCGCTTAGCAACACATTCAGCGATTCATTTTTATTAGGGTTCCATACCCAAAGGGTAAAAACGGGACCCTATTACTAAGACTTCGCTGTCCGTCCGTCCGTCCGTCTGTCACCAGGCTGTATCTCAAGAACGGCGATAGCTAGACAGTTGAAATTTTCACAAATTATGTATTTCTGTTGCCGCTATAACAACAAATACTAAAAACAAAATAAAATAAATATTTAAGGGAGGCTCCCATACAACAAACGCGATTTTCTTACCCTTTTTTGCTCGATATCAATAATGGCAACAGGTAGGCACTTGAAATATTCACAAAATACTCAGTTGTACTTTTACTTTAATAATAAATAATAAAATTAAAATAAAATAAATATTTAAGGGGGGCTCCCATACAAAAAAACATCATTTTTGCATATTTTTGCTCTCATACAACAAAAGTGATTTATTAGCCGCTTTTTGTCTGATATTAAAGTCAATGTACCTACTGTTGTTTACCTAGTCAATGGTACGGAACCCTTCGTGCGCGAGTCCGACTCGCACTTGGCCGATTTTTATATAGATAGCCGTACCGTGCCCACTTCGTTGGACGTTAATTATTTTTGTGATGTACTATATCTTTGGGTTTTTTTGTCTTCATCTACTAACAGAACAGCATCTTCGTTTATGATAGGTAACGGTGTATCTTCGTGTATGATAGGCTGCGGTCGCCTCCAGCGATGAATAAAATCGTAATAATGTCGCGTATTTATTATTTTCAATTATCTCCTAAACTACACAACCAAATAACATACTTTATGAGACAAATTTTATCTTCATACAATAATCTTGATGAGTTGATGACAAAATCATTTGATTTGATAAAGTTTCATATTTTGGTCATGAAAAAGACATCTCAACTTCACATACTTTCATTTAACAAAAAAAACCTTTGTAGTAATTCATATACAGGGTTACTTTTAAAACATTCGTAACCTCGCAGTACGAGATAGCTAGCATTATGTACAACAACATTTGTTCTACGACTTTTGACGTAACTCAATACACTAATTAATAATGATTTTTTAAGTTTTTATTCTATTTCTCTGACTTTTTTGTAGTCTGTATCATTCATTATCGAAAGGACGACGCAACGCTCGCGCGCTTTTACTGCTAATAATAGTAATACTCGTAAATAACACTTTCTTTGCCCGATAATTCTAGTTAATAAATTTAATATAAATTGCTTAGTGGGCTTGTAGTATTAAGTACAATGTATACTCTGTGTTAAGGTCTAAGCATGTTCTAAGGCTGCCTACCTGCAATCACATGCAATAAAATGTGTAATAGTTGTTGTGTTTTTACAACGTGGACGTGACGCGGACTGTAACAGTGTATATGATGATGATGAGTGTATATGTATATATATTTTTAATTTATAAACGGTTAGACGCAAAATTGAAGAGACTAGTGTCGAAAAAGAAAAAACGTTGTTGGGTTGATTTTTGTGAATCACTTTCTCCTCGTTATCCTTCTTCTGTAGTTTGGACAAAAATTAAAAAATTTCGCCGTTCCCTCATTTCAATTATATCCCTCTTCTAATGATTCATCAGAATGGTGTAACATATATATTTTTATATGTATTCGGGGCTTATTTAAGAAGTTTCAAGTGTGGTGACGCGTAGCACCTCGTGAAGTATATACGGTGCTCGCTCCGTGTTACGGGCGTGGGGACGTGAGAGGGGCTTCGGTTTTCGCATATAAGGATCCCGCGCAGCGTGGCCCTGTCATTTCATCGCCGCCTTGCTTCAGTTCCTTTTGGTTTCGTAGTCTCGGTAGTGGGTGAGTTCTTGAAGTACAAACATTTAATAAGCTTTTCTGTGTGTAAAACTAAACTTAGTATTTTATTATCATATTTAAAAAAAACCTAAATTTAATTTGTTCAAGTGTGTTTTAAAAAAAAAAAGTATTGTGTAGTTTTGCTGTGTAGTTTATATAACAGTCTACTGAATTGATTTGTGTCATGCAATGTTAACGTGTCCTTGTCTTTAATGGGCCGTTTCCGTTGTCAACCCGGAGTGAGTGGAGGGTTGGCTTCGGAAGGGCTCACCGTTTTGGGTGTGTCCTTGCAGGGTCCTTGGCGTGGCGTCGGGCGGTCAGCGAGCAAGGTCGTGAACAACCACGTGGCGTTACTATCGGGCCAGGGGCCCCACATAACCAGAGGAATCCGCCCCAGGTACCCCTCTCTCGGGACCTGGGTGTGAGCGACGGACGGCGGGTCGACCCAGCCATATTTTCCGGCACCTGGAGGCTTCGGAGAAGCAGCGCCCGGCCACGTGGCGTGCTAGGCGTTTCCGACGTGAGCCGCGGGCCGTCGGGGTCAACCCAAGGACTCAGCTAAGTCTCCTTAATACTCTCTCCATCAAACACGTAACAGGAATAAGTCCCTTTTGTTATTCAACAATAAAATTGTTAATTTGTGTAATAATTTCTTTTATTTTATCTCTAAATCCAAATATTTATTTAATTTGTAGATTAATTTTCTCTTCTCTAATTTTTGATCTCGGGTTGGAATGGTGGGCATCTCTCTAATCCCCAAACCATTTTAAACTCGTGACAATGGCTTAACAATTTTGCTGACAAACTTGCTCCTCCCTATGTCCCTCAACAGAACAACTTTCTTCCTTCTCTTCCAAAACCTATCCCAGATGAAATGGATGCTCCATTTTCTTTCTCTGAACTTCAGTGTACTTTGTCTGGTCTTACAGACTCCTCACCTGGAGAAGATGGTATTCCTTACTCTTTTATCATAAACTTAAATCATAAATCTCAGGATATATTTTTAAACATAATTAATGAATTTTATACATCAGGTGTTCTTCCAGAATCTTGGAAAACACAATTAGTTTTACCAATTTTAAAACCAGGCAAGAATCCTTCAGATTCAAATTCCTACAGACCTATCGCCTTTTCATCTACTTTGGCAAAAATTACGGAGCATCTGTTGAAGAACCGTTTGGAATGGTTAATGGAAAGCAGAAATATTCTCTCTCCCTCTCAATTTGGCTTCGGAAAGGGTTTGAGCACAATGGATAGTCTCAGCATTCTCACCACAGATATTCGAATAGCCTTTGCAAAAAGCGAGTACCTTCCGTTTTTTGTCAATATTTCATAAACTATTAATATTTAAGAAATTTCAAAAAATGATTCTGAAAGAGGAGGAAATTTCCAATAAAAAAACTTGCAGCTCCTGGAACTCTATCTCCATTATTTATAATTTTAATTTCATGCTGGTCTTAGGTTGAACGCGTCCGAACTGTATCATAACATGACGTCAGAGCCGACGCCATGACACCTGCTGCCGTTTTGACGTGCACATTGAAAACATATTAGAAAAATAGTTTTTTAAATGGAGTTTCTCATACAGAGTATATTTTAAAAAAATTTGAAAAAGGTATCAATGCACTTCGGGCAGTTTCAGTCGTTTGGTAGGGTTCTCACTAAGTCACCAATATTCTCAAAAACTCCTTTACAATGCCATAGTTCGTAGCCATATGGACTATGGTTTATTCGTTTTAGACCCCATTATTAAATCAGCTTCAGAAAAACAAAATACAATACAAATGCCTTAGAATCATTCTGGGTGCCATGAAATCTACACCTACGAATGCTCTACAGGTTGAATGCTATCCTCCGTTGCAAATAAGGAGACAATTTCTTTGTGATCGGTTTTTCGGGAAAATGTTACAGCTATCTTCACATCTTCTTTGGAGTCGTTTAAACGAACTCTCACAAATTCACAATCCAAACAAACCCGAATCATGTCTTTTAAATAGCTTCCTGTTCTTTACTAAACTTCCAAATCCATATATTCAATAACTGACTACAAATCCTCTTTTTCTATACCCTATAAAGCCCTCGTATACCGACCTCGTCTTCGGTGCGACAAAGCCAGCCCTGCGGTCACCAACCCGCCTGCCCAGCGTGGTGACTATGGGTAAAACACATGAGTTCACGCCATTATTGGCGCGAACTTGTGGAGGCCTATGTCCAGCAGTGGACTACGATAGGCTGAAATGATGATACCGACCTAACATAGTAACATCGTTACGAACCTTGGTTTTATCAAAGGTTCCCCGAACACTAAGTCTCTCTTTATTTATGTTGTTCATGAAAATTGGTCCGATCATCTACTTATATATACCGATGCGTCCAAACTTTTCGCAGATAGTTGTTTTGGCGCAGCTTGCTGGATTACAAAATTCAAAATTATTTTACAATTTAAGTGTCCACCTGAATTATCTGTATTCACTGGTGAAGCAGTCGCTATTTTGGAAGATATTTTATATGCCCACTCCCATGACATTAGACAGACCGTTATTTTGACTGACTCCTTAAGTTGCCTATTAGCAATTAAGGAAAACCCGTTTCGTAGTAGGAAGAGATTTTTCATTATTTTGAAGATCAGGGAAGTTTTGTTTTTATGTCATCAAAGGGGGTTGCAGATCACTCTAGTTTGGATTCCCAGTCACTCCGGTATCCCTGGCAACGAGTTTGCAGATTCATGTGCCAAATCTGCCATCCAACTCGGCTCCCATGACCACTTAAAAAATTCATGACAAGATCTATGTAATGCAGCGAATACTCGGTTGGCCAAATCATGGACATCATCTTGAATATCATCCAGATTGGTCAAAGGTAAATACTATGCTAGCCTACAACCTGAAATCCCAAAACGATCATGGTTTTTCCGTTTTAGACACGCCGATCGTTGGGTCACTTCGACCATATGCAGGTTGCGTTTAGGTCACGCGTGCACTCTAACACATCTCGCTAAAATTAGAGTTCGGGACCATTCACTCTGTGAATGCGGCTTAGACGAACGATCCACATCTCATATTCTGTTTAATTGCCCCATACTCCTTCATCCCTTGTATGACGCAATCCCTCCCGAAGTCCCCGCCCTATAAATGTTGAATCTTTATTAATGTTTGTGTTTACCCCTCTGTGTTTGTTTTTATGTAAATATATTAAATACTAGCTGACCCGGCGAACTTCGTACCGCCTAACAGTAGATTTTTTAAATTTTTAATACTTATCCTTCCCGGAACCCCTCCACTAACTCTTAAACTTTATGGTATGGTATTAAAGTTCAAATTGACTTTTAAATATTGTTACGAATCTTTTGTATGGGAATATAGAAGAGTTGTTTTTAGACTTTTCAGGCAATTTTTAAAAAAATTCTCCGTAAGAACCATCCTCGTACTTCAAGCAATATTAGAAAAAAAGAATAAGGCAAATCGGTTCAGCTGCTCATAAAAAATATATATATATATATATATTGACTTAAAATATATATATATTATATATCTATCTATACTTATTATAAAAATAAGTCCCCCGGTCGCGTCTTTCTGTCCTCCTGTCTGTCTGTCTGTCTGAACGCGATAAACTCGAAAACTACGCACGGATTTTTATACGGTTTTCAACAATAGAAAGAGTGATTCTTGAGGAAGGTTTAGGTATATAATTTATTATGTTTTAATGTAAATTAGCAGAAATACGGCGATAAATGTTGAAGAGGTCGCAAAAAATCTCGCCAACGGGGAGCTTTCCACGCGAACGCTGCCTAAACTAGAAAAGATATAGTTGTATAATGTACTAGCGAATTCAAAATCTATAAAAATTCTACAAAAAAGTCCGCGATAGCATATATCTATCTCGTAGGGTTTACTTACAATAACCACTTTTATGTTAAAATTTTTAATTAAAAACATTACTTTATTTTTAAAGATATTTTCTTTAGTTCAGTATTAATCCTTATGCAAATGAATATGTTATTTAGCATTTAATGCAGATTAAAATTGCTCTTTACACTATATTAATCAGATAAATAGTTTTTGAGATATCGTCGTTAGAAGTAAGTAGCAGCGAAACATTTAATGCTCGGCGAGCCAGCGTTGAGCGTTCTTTCTTTGAGATGCCTATAACGGCGCGGGCGAGTCCATCCCCTCTGCCCCGCATCGCTCGACCGCCTGCTCATGCTATTATAGGAAATCAAAGATCATTTTATCGAACTTTTTTTGAACTTTTTTGTTAAATTCCACGCGGACGAAGTCGCGGGTACGGCTAGTATATATATATACTTATATATATATATTATAATTAAGTCAAAATCTTGAAATTTAATTTCAAACCAAGAGTAAATAGCAATAACTCTGTTCATTCATTTATTTATTTCATTTATAATTAAAAAAAAACTAATAAACGAATAAATAAATAATATTTTTAAACTAAATGTATTTCATTAAATCGATTGAAAGTTCTTCTTAAATAAAATCGATTATTATTTCAAATCGAAAAAATAACGTGTGAGGCAGTCATGTCAAAATTTCTTGAAGTTTGAAGTGTCAAAAAGATTAAATGGCCGGACGGGGTATAATTAGGGGTATAATCGATTTATTTTAATTAACACAAAACACAAGCTTTTATGAATATTGAATATTGACAATACACAATAGGGTATTCCACTGTGTTTGAAAAAGTACTTCAAAATGTTGATTTTCTAATAAAAAGCCACAAAAAAATATATTTCGGCAAAATAAAACACGCTTTCATGCCATAAAATTAATTTAAATTTTAAACCTTTTTTATTACCGCGAAAACGCTACAGCCATTTTGGTGACGTAATATGTGCAATAACAAAACTGTATGACGTATGTAAGAGAGTAACATAACCTACCAGCCATCAACAAATTAGTAATGAATGCATATTATTTCAGTTGGAACAAGATATGAAGAGTTATTATACGAAAAAACACAACTATCACTCCTTGAAGTTAAAATTGATAGATATTATTATACAGATATTAGATATGTACCCTAGCTGTTGACAGCACTGACAGAACTTTGTTATTGCCCGTATGACGTCACACCGTGGCGGCTCGTGTTTTAGGTCACGTGATATACAGATTAAAATATACGACTTTTAAGTTTTAATTTCAATATAATAAATCAATAATGTGCTTTTATGATTCCAAATCACAATATTTAGGTGTATTTCTCTATACATTTTAGTTTTTATCAAATTTTATAATTTATTTTTCACTACGGAAAGTACCCTATTCAAAATACATACGAAATTTGTACGAAATTAAAAAAAAAATATGGAGAACTGTAATAAATATGCGAATGTATGCAGACTGTGTTTAAAAAGAGATTTACAGATATATTCCATTAAGAATACGTACTTACAAGATGTTTACGAAAAAATAACTAGTATTGAAGTAAGTCTAACTGTTTTTTTAACTACTTCATTAAATTAAAAAGTATATAATGTGTGTTTGTCATGGACTTGCGTATTTAATTATCTTTTTTGAGATTCTTTTTCATACAGTTCCTTTAACTTATAAGAATAATAGCAAAGTGTTTCATGAAGTAATTTACTGAAGTAGTCAAGTGTCAAGGCTACTTTTCAAAAATTCCACCTAAGACAATATTAACTTTTCTGTAATAGGCTTTTTATTAAAATAGGAACAAACATCAAATTAATTTTTAGAAATTTACATTGTATTTGACTTAGTTCCAAAGGAACTAAGTTGGTAACAATCCTTATTAAAAGCATCTGAGAAATTTTACAAAAAAAAAATTTAATTTGGTGATGATCACTTTTAAACTTATCTCCTAATTAGTTTGCATCACAAGCTACGTAATTACTTATAATCTCTATTGAAGTAGAGCACGGCAGGAAATATAGCTTAAGTTTTAAGCGACTCAAGTGTAAGTACCTCAACCTTACAAAAGATCTCAACTGAATATCATACTTTCAAGTATTGTTATGTTCATGTGTAAGTTCCTGGGGAGAGTAAACGGTTAGAGTTGGCAATATGCTTGCAAGGCTCTTGGCGGTGCAGACGTCTATAGACTATAGTATTCACTTACCATCAAGTGAATCTTACGCTTGTTTGCCATCACAATGGTATAAGAATGTAAAAAATGACTTAGATTCTAAGTCGGTAAATTATATTTGACCCAAACGAAATTTTTTGAAGTTATACTTCTTTTGGAGTGTTAGGGAAAAATGATGAGAGTAAATTTTCACGACGCTCGCGCACACTGTCACAAAAAACTGACACTCTGAAGTTAGCTAGTCAAAGAAGAAGAAGTTAGCAACGTGAAGTTAGCTAGCCAATGAAGTATAACTTCTTATGTGCGTACATAAATACACACACTGTTTTTGTAAAAAAAATGTTTATTTTTCAGCTTAACTCCACCTACATGCAGTCTCTGTGTTATATATGTATGAAACGATTGAAACAATGTCACAAATTAATTGAACAAGCAGTTGAAACAGACAAGTTATTAAAAGATGCTCTCCGGTGCGGAGTTGAGGTAAATGTTTGGTTATAATTTTTATTTAGTCTCAAGATTAGAAAACTTACATCAAGCCAATTACAAGCTTTTTAAGCTGTTACTAATATATATTATTATAATATTCATGTTAACATGCACTATTTATTTTTGTCATCAGTATATTTGAAAATAAATGAAATTGAAATATTTAAAATGTCAAAAATTACCCAAAAAAAGTTATAGTCATGACAGCAAAATAAATTAACAATTTAGAAATTGCTATCTTAATTTAAATTTTAACATTAGGTACATTAAAAAGTTAGATAACATACCAAGTGTTATGCAGTAACCAAATCAAATCAAAATAACTTTATTCAAATTGTTTTCAAAAGCACTTTCGAATGGTCATTTTACAAATTAAAATTTTAAAAGTGACAATAATTTTTAAAAGTGAAGCTACCACCGATTCGGAGTGTAGATTCTATAGAGAAGAATCAACAAGAAACTTTGCAGTTATACTCTTTTAAAAACAATAATTATATAAACTGTGTTTTAGTACACTTAGTAATATCTTGCATGAAATACAGCGTTACAAGTCCACACATCTTTATCAACTACTAGCCGACCCGCGCCCACTTCGTTGGGCGTTAATTATCTTTGTGATGCAATTATGTTGTGTAGCTCTTAGTACTGTTTTATTAGGTTCATTGTTTAGAATTTGACGTATAAAATCGTAATAATATCGTGTATTTATTATTTTAAATTACAGAACCAAATAACATACTTTATAAATAAAATGTTGCTCCAACGCCATCTATCAAAAAGCGAAAAAACTTCGTCGTCGATTGACTAAAATAAGATTAAATAAAAAAAATAGACTAATAAATAGCGATAGATGGCGTTCGTTTCTTTGTCATTTTGATTATATATTTTAATATTTTTCTTATTTACTGATTTTTTTTGGACAATTACAATAAAATATAGCCTATGTCACTCCTGAATAGTGTAGCTTTTTGTTAGTGAAAGAATTTTCATGATCGGATCAGTATTTGCGAAGATTACCCCCGATATACAAACAAAGTTATAAACTTTTCCTCTTTATAATATTAGTATAGATGTAATCCTGCACCGAATAATAAACTTTATCTAGTAATTTCCTTTTAATAAACACTTAACCCTAAGACTTACAGTATTACAACAAAATGTAATTACTCTCAATCTAGTGTCTCGGTAGATATTACCTTTGTGCATAATACACATCGGCTTAGTAAAATTTTTCATGAAAACTAGCTGGCCCCGCAAACATTGTTTTGCCATCTATGTTATTAGCCCCCTTTATTCAGCCCCCCTTTTAACTTAGGGATATGAAAAATAGATGTTGGCCGATTCTCAGACCTACACTACATGCAAACAAAATTTCATAAAAATCGGTTCAGCCGTTTCGAAGGAGTATGGTAACTAACATTGTGACACGAGAATTTTATGTAATTATAATATTATTCATTCAATCAATCCAATAATATTTCCAGATTGATAAGATAGAATGTGTACAGACATTCACGCTGTCTGTATCATCGATATCGACTATCAACATATTATCTCTACATCCTGTGGAAAATGATATAAAAGAAGAGTCTGCTAAGATAAAAGAAGAATTAAAAGACGATTGGGATAACGGGATAAATGCCGTCTCCGATCAAATTGGTATGAATTTAAATAAATAATAATAGAATTTGTTCTCTATCGAAACAAACCAACTTCAATGTATATTGTCAAGTATGTACTATACTTGACAATACACATTGTTAATACACATTGTTAAGTATAACTCAAAAATGCTTGGGGCCATTCATAAAGTACGTCACAGGAATTCCACGATTTTTGACCCCACCTTGTCACATCTGGTCACATTAAGGAGACCCACTCCCCTAACCGCGAGGTTGTATGTCTGTCTATAACAGCTTGGCTAAAAAAAGCGTTTTAATATTTTAAAATTTCATAAATGGGTGTTTGGTGTATAAATATAAATATACCACATATTATAATTTATTGTATTCTTTGGTGTATTTATATACTAGCGACCCGCCCGGCTTCGCACGGGTGCAATGCTGATAATGTCGACAACAAAAGATACGCTAGAAACCTTTAAAATTATCGGTGTTTCTCTACCATACTATGCATTTATTATACATACAAACCTTCCTCTTGAATCACTCTATCTATTAAAAAAAACCGCATCAAAATCCGTTGCGTACTTTTAAAGTCTAAGCAAACATAGGGACAGACAGACGGGAATCCACTTTGTTTTATACTATCTAGTGATTAATATAATTAATAATTTGTATATTTAATTAAGCTACTTCATCAATGTTTATAATAATAAATAAATAAATATCTACACAATACACACACGGTCGTCTGTTCCTAAAGTAAGCAACTTAATGCTTGTCTTATAGGTATAACAGCCGACTGGTATAGCTACATACTTTTTTTTTTCGATAAACATACTTATAAATAATACATACATAAATATATAAATAAATATGTATATATATATATATATATATATATATATATATATATATATATATATATTACACCCAGACTCGGGGTGGGAATCGAACCCACAACCCCTGGAGAAGAAAGCAAAGTCACTACAAACTGCGCCAACGGGCTAGTCAAAATGTATCTGTGTATAATGTTGTTTAAATTATATACAGGGTGTTAGGGGAATGGTTAGCCATAGAGGTATGTTGGGTAGGGGGGGTCATTTGGAACCTATTTAGGCTAACTTACCTATATGCAAAGTGTTACGGATTTTTTTTTATGATTATTTTTTCATTTTTCGAAAAAAGTGCCGAAAATTAGTGATTTTACCATCATATCTTTTTTGTTTATTGATATAACAACGCCATTCTTTTTTTGTTTTGATCATCAATACATTGCGCATGTAAAATAAATGTGATTTAATTTAGAAAACATCTACAAAAAAAATTATGGGCCAAAGAAATCTTGACAGAGACAAAAAGTAAATCAAACCTTCAAGTTTAGGTATAAATTAAAAAAAAATTAAAGCCTCCAGACAATTTAAAATAATTTAAAAAACTACTCTAGTTAACACTTTTTTAAATAATATTACTTTCATTCACCTACCTTACTTACTTTTTTTTTAAATGATGAAATAACGAAATGGTTTCTACCTGAACCCGCACTCTACGCTGACAATTATAACAATAATTGTTATTACGCAGGGCGGTATATCCCTGTATAGCACATGGTAAACTACCATCTTGACTTTGGCGACATGTTGGCGCAGCGGTCAGAGCACTGGCTCATGCGCTGGCGGTCGTGCGTTCGATTCCCGCTCACGGCAGATATTTGTATTGGTCATATAGATGTTTGTCGTGGTCTGGGCGTTTGTGCTTGTGTATTGTGTGTATTTCCGGACCCCCGACACAGGAGAAAATCCTACTGGGGGCCATCGAGTGTGAAGCGTTTATTATTTAAAAAAAAAATCTTGACTGCTCTCATCAGGCGAGGATTTACATCCTTATTTGAAGATCATCCTTATTTCTGCAATAATTGTTATTACGCAGGGCGGTATGTCCCTGTATAGCACATGGTAAACTACCTGCTGTCTCTTTTTATCTTGGAATTTGGGGTATGAGTTTCCACGGGCACCACAAATGTCTCTCATAGGGTGAAATTAATGCCGGTAGGTATCAAAATAAAACAAATCATAAATTCGAGTAAAAAATTTATTCTATTTTTATAAATACAGTGAATTCGGTCGTGAATTTTCATAATCTACATTACTAGAAATAAGGATGATCTTCAAATAAGGATGTAAATCCTCGCCTGATGAGAGCAGAAAAGATTTTTTTAAAAATAATAAACGATTCACACTCGACGGCCCCCAGTAGGATTTTCTCCTGTGTCGGGGGTCCGGAAACACACACAATACACAAGCACAAACGCCCAGACCACGACAAACATCTATATGACCAATACAAATATCTGCCGTGAGCGGGAATCGAACGCGCGACCACCAGCGCATCAGCCAGTGCTCTGACCGCTGCGCCAACATGTCGCCAAAGTCAAGATGGTAGTTTACCATGTGCTATACAGGGATATACCACCCTGCGTAATAACAATTATTGTTATAATTGTCAGCGTAGAGTGTGGGTTCAGGTAGAAACCATTTCGTTATTTCATCATTTAAAAAAAAAGTAAGTAAGGTAGGTGAATGAAAGTAATATTATTTATAACAGTGTTAACTAGAGTAGTTTTTTAAATTATTTTAAATTGTCTGGAGGCTTTAATTTTTTTTTAATTTATACCTAAACTTGAAGGTTTGATTTACTTTTTGTCTCTGTCAAGATTTCTTTGGCCCATAATTTTTTTTGTAGATGTTTTCTAAATTAAATCACATTTATTTTACATGCGCAATGTATTGATGATCAAAACAAAAAAGAAATGGCGTTGTTATATCAATAAACAAAAAAGATATGATGGTAAAATCACTAATTTTCGGCACTTTCTTCGAAAAATGAAAAAATAATCATAAAAAAAAATCCGTAACACTTTGCATATAGGTAAGTTAGCCTAAATAGGTTCCAAATGACCCCCCCTACCCAACATACCTCTATGGCTAACCATTCCCCTAACACCCTGTATAAATTTTGATATAGTGTATATTAAACTTATATTAAGTATCTCAATCCGCATTATTATTTTTAACCGACTTTAAAAAAGGAGGAGTTTATGTATTCGACGCGTATATTTTTTTATGTATGACTACGCATAACTTTATACAGAGTAGTCCGATTTTGATAATTCTTTTTTTATTGGAAAGAGTATACTCCGAAATTGGTACCATTTAAAATTGAAAATAAAAATCCAACCCTAAGGGTAGGAAAACAGGAATTGATTGATTATTCAGTCACTAATTGTAAGGTATGACTACGCATAACTTTTTACAGAGTAGTTCGATTCGATCATTCTATTCAATTTTAATTATTATTCTCGTTCCTATTGCCGCCAAAATGGAAAAACCTACGGTGGTCCTGCAAACGATGGACCAACGGTGGTGGACTGAAAAAGTGTTAGGGCTTTTCGTTAGTCCTCACTATAGCTGAGATCCCACATTTTGAGAAACACGCTGTTGCCTGCACTACTACCTTCTTTTATTGTCTTTCTCTCACATACTGTGTTAAACATTAAAACTTTAAATGTAACACTTACTTTAGATGTTATATGTGTTATATAATCATTTGTGTGTTGGGATCAGTGTGTTTATGAAATAAAGTTTATTATTATTGTTATATATTAATACGTGAAGCAAAAAATTTTACCCCTTTTTACGAAAATTGCGCGGACGGAGGAGTATGAAATTTCGTACACTTATAGTTTATAATATGGATAAGGAGGAGAATGCTACTATTTTATTAAAATTTTACATAAATAAATTAAAAGTAAAAAACTTTTTAAAAACAAGCTTTTACTTGAATGCGCTAAAACGAAGAAAACAAACTTTTACTTTAAAACTTTTACTATCTACTTATAAAGTCATTACACATAATCTATATGATATAAAAGCTTGTCAAGAGATATGTACTCGTATCTCGTATAGTACTCGTATTTTCCCAGTTTGAAAATTTTAATCAACAAATCACAATAAATCTCGCGACAAGCTTTTATATCATATAGATTATGTGTAATGACTTTATAAGTATATAGTAAAAGTTTTAAAGTAAAAATTTGTTTTCTTCGTTTTAGCGTATTCAAATAAAAGCTTGTTTTTAAAAAGGTTTTTTACTTTTAATTTATTTTTGACTTTTTAGTCGGTTATCACGTCACTTTATTTGAATTATTCTTAGCAAGCCCTTTCATTTGATACCCATATTGTAGAAGTGCACTAAAAATAACTAGTCCGCACTCTTGGATATGACGCCATATTGGATTTAGAATGACGTCACAAAGTTAACCATGCATTGTCACCCAAATTGAACCTGTATACAAAATTTCAGCTCAATTGGTTGAAGATATCTGCTTCAAAATTGAGTTGCAAGATTTCACCCGAACAAACATACATTTACATACATACATACATACATTGCAAGTTAAATAAAAGCTTGTAAAAATACATTATATCAATAAAAAAAAATCATCCGCACACTACCATGTATTTGACACATACACGCATTTATACTCTTTTGTTTATTATTAATATTTATTATAGATAATATAATAAAGCTGAAGAGTTTGTTTGTTTGTTTGTTTGTTTGTTTGTTTGTTTGTTTGAACGCGCTAATCTCAGGATCTACTGGTCCGATTTGAAAAATTTTTTCAGTGTTAGATAGCCCATTTATCGTGGAAGGCTATAGGCTATGTATCATCACGCTAAGACCAATAGGAGCGGAGTCCACGCCGACGAAGTCGCGCGCAGAAGCTAGTTTATTATAGAAGTATAGACTTGGACAACAGAACCTTAATAATGTTAACTTGTAGTTTAAATTAAATATGGTAATTTCGAGTAGTTTCGAGTAATTGCGTGAATACAAAGTACACATGTCAGATGTGAAACTTCTTTCGCAAACTAATTTAAAAAGAAAAAAGATTTCAAAATACAAAAAAAAATCTAAGTGAAAAAAAAACCAATTTAAAAATAAAAAATCTAGTTGAAAAAAGGCGGTCACCCATCCAAGTACTGGTCAGTACCCATGACGATGCCGCGTTACCGGTCGCTCAAATTTTAACCCTCATGCGCCTAAAGAAGTTTCACTCCAATAATTGAAAATAGTCAGTCCAGAATTTTTTTAGGCAACCCATTTTTAATATATTGTATAATATACTAATTATAAAGTATGTTTCATTCTATTACCAGCTCGGTGAAGATCGACTTAGTTTCAGATCTTAGACCAAAAAAATTGTTAAACTTTGAAATTAATATCTCTATGATCAAAATATATTTACAGTATTCAAATTAAGACACTAAAACCCAATCATAATAATTCTGTTTTTAATCAGTTGACAAATAAACAAATCCTTTTTTCAGAAGAGGATCAAATAGACCAAAACGTTTCAACGGGGTCTAAAGAAACATATTCTATAGATGGACTAAGGGCATACGAAGATGTCAAAGATATATTAGATTCAGATGATGATGTCCCTCTTAAGAATATAAGCTTGAAGATACATTCGGAGACCAAGCAGGATAGTGTGAAAAATAAAAAAATTATGAAGTTCAATACAGGTATTAAGAATATTCACACAAACTCGCGTGTATCATATTAGTAAGATTGTTTTTTGAAGACGCCGCGTTGGCGCAACGGTCACAGCACTGGATTGTGCCTGTTGCGCTGGCGGTTGCGGGTTCGATCCCCGCACACGACAAACATTTTGTATTGGCCATGCAGATGTTTGGTGGTCTGGGTGTTTGTGCCGCCAACCCGCATTGGAGCAGCGTGGTGGATTAAGTTCTGATCCTTCTCCTACATGTGGGAAGAGGCCTTTGCCCAACAGTGGGATATTACAGGCTGAAAAAAAAGCTTAATAGTTAATTTTTTTAAGTAAAACTTCTTTACACACGTCTGACTTGGGGAGTAAGCTGGTGAATGCGTGACGAGGGCGTTACGAAAAGTGTGATTGAGCGAGGCGAATGGAAGTTGAGATGGAGATATAAGTTAGATGGAGCTAAAGAAGTTTTACTTCAGTCGTGTGGTCATAAGTTTGAAATTATAAATACTTCCTTTACTCCGTACTCCGTTTCAGGTGCCTTTAATCCTCTGAAACTGCCAAACAAAGAAAAAGCGAATGAAGTAGTAAGAGTCAGTAAAGAAGATGTTCCTGAAAACCCAAATCTAATACTAGAAAATAAGCCAAAGGAAAGTAATGAAATTATTTTAAAAACAAAAGCATTCAATAAATCCAATAAAGACTCAAGTAATTTAAATAAAATACCTAAAAATAGTAAGAAGGTAAAAAAGTATGAGCCTCCGAAAAAAATACAGAAATATTCTTTTTTAATTAATTCTAACAATAATCTTACAGAACCACATGTAACAAATAATCCAATAATACATAACCGAAATGAAACATTAACACTAAATGAAACTAAATCAGCAAATAATATAAACTTAGCACTTCCAACAACTTCGAAAATACAAATAAATGATAAACCAAATGACAAAAAACATGACAGCAACTTTTTAGTTCCGAATAATAAATACATTTGTAATATATGTAATTATGAAACCGTAAGTAAAAAATACTTAATTGTTCATTTACGTTTGCACGATACTAAAGCAAAAATACATTGTTGTAGTCAATGTAAGTATATGACTAATGTGAAACAACATTTTAACATGCATCTTCAAAAACACACAGGTGAAAAACCATACGAATGTCATATTTGTCAAAGAAAATTTAGTCAAATCACTAATTTAAATACACACATAAGAACACACACAGGTGAAAAACCGTACGAATGTCACATTTGTCAAAGAAAATTCAATGATATCGCTAACTTAAATAAACACATAAGAACACACACAGGTGAAAAACCATACGAATGTCATATTTGTCAAAGAAAATTCAGTCGAATCGCTTATTTAAATACACACATAAGAACACACACAGGTGAAAAACCATACGAATGTCATATTTGTCAAAGAAAATTCAGTCGAATCGCTGATTTAAATACACACATAAGAACACACACAGGTGAAAAACCATACGAATGTCATATTTGTCAAAGAAAATTCAGTCGAATCGACAATTTAGAGACACACATAAGAACACACACAGGTGAAAAACCATACGAATGTCATATTTGTCAAAGAAAATTCAGTCAAATCGTTCATTTAAATACACACATAAGAACACACACAGGTGAAAAGCCATACGAATGTCTCCTTTGCACAAAGAAATTTACACATAAAAATAGTTTAAACCGTCATTTAAGAACTCATCATACAGAAATAAAGCAAACTGTCGCTTAAGTTGTGTTTTAACTTAAATAAATAAGAAATATATTTTATTGGAGTTTACTCCTGAAGAAACAATATAAGGAAGTGAAATGATAGAGTGACACTTCAGCGCTTTTAGCTTTTATGTAAGGTTCGTTACCTAGTTGACCCGCGTTTATCGTATCGATACTAATAGCATGCGTCTGTTTATGTTATAATAATAGCAGTTTTTAATTTTAATTTGATTCAATAGAAAACTTCAATTTTTAAAAATCACAATAATTAATTAAGTTCTAAGGAGTAAACTCTAATCGCGTGTCGGAGTTGACACGCACGCTTTTTTATTTGTTTTTTTTTTTAATTTAATAAAAAATTAAATTAAAAATTCACCCCGACACAATAACTGAGTTCCCTTTAAAAAGTAAAATATAATGAAGGAAACTCAATCTAAATGTACCTTAGTATGTACAAGTATTCTAAATAAGTACTACATCGCGTTGGGGGCCGCTCCTGGTATGTTTATTCGTATGTCAAATAGTCTTTATCTATAAAATGATTTGGTTTTGGTCATTTGTAAACTTCCGTTGTGGGTGTGATTTGTTGTCTTTAGTTAAAGTTTTTAATTTCTTCGTTTTTATTACAAGATAACTTTCAATTATTGTTTTTATGACAACTTTTGTAATTTTACTTTATAAATAAAATACCTACTTGGTTGTCGTTTTGCCTTTTTATTTTTGCTTCTCTATGTAAGTACCTTCTTGTTTTGTAATGATGAGTTGGAATAAATTCAAAATGTTTCATATTGAGCTCCTACTGCTACTTTAAGCTATTTTATTTATTTATTTATTTATTTACACTTTTTTGCACACCAACACAGTAAGTAACAAAAATTTAATAAAGTGAACAAAATAATAAAGTTGCATTAGTTGCAACAGGCGGCCTTATCGCTAAAGCAGCGATTTCTTCCAGGCAACCTTTGGGCAGAGGACTAGAATTGTTAGTGGGGAAAGGGCGCAAAATATGTACTATCAGAGATAAACATAAATACACATTATATATATTCACATATATTATACATATATATCATACACATGAGTACATACAAATACACCTATATAAATACATACATATACGCGTACACCAATACCTACAGAAACAAATAATAATTTGATAACAAAAGACAAATATGTAGGAATCAGAAGTGAGGAGTAGGACGGATGGCCTGGTTAATTCACAATGTAATTTAAAACAAAATAATTACACTACTTAGTATTCAATGGACTCACCGAGCGGGTACCGTCTATCGCGTGGCAGAGAGGCAACTCGACGCAGTGCCCGGGACTTGTGACCCGAGTGTTGGTTTACGGCGGCGCCGCCTAACAATGCGCATTGGCACTCACCACCACCGGTCGAGTTGCCCAATCAGTAACAATTAATTCGTGTACACAAACTAACTATTAGAAGAGTCGAGGTTAAGCTACTAGCAGGATACACAAGTGCACCGCGCCAAGCCAGAGCCAAGACTGCCTGAGCCGCGGTTGCACCGTTCGTTTTATGCATGACAGAATGACTCGAATAATAAAATGATGTAGGGTAGGTGAATATCGCAGGTACCGACATTAATAACTATCTGTATTGATTCCCCGACACGGCCATTCTGACGTGCGCGCGTCCTCGCGCGCTATTTATTACAACCTTAAGTATTTTTAATCAAAAAAAAACAAAATATCGCTCGACTATCCTGACAAAAATCTATTCAACATCTTAATATCTGGTCCGGTACACACTGACCCTTTGGACTAGAAACAATTGGTTTCAGTTAGTAAGTCAATCAGTCACACCAGTCACATTTAATATAGTTAACATCATTATCATTACAGTCATATCAATATGGTAAGTAACACTGATCTAGGTTTAAAATATGAAAACCCCTATAGTTCAAACAGGTGAGATTCCTGCAGCGCATCACTCATCATTACAAACAGTCTGGTCTGAGTCGTCACCCACTAAAAGCAGGCGAGACTCCTACAGCGTTACACTCATCATTACAAACAGTCTGGTCTGAGTCGTCGCCCACTAAAAGCAGGCGAGACTCCTACAGCGTAACATGGATCGTCTCCCAGAACAGCAGGAGAGACCTTACTAGCCCGGATTGTTTGTCCATCAAATGTTTAACCACCTCACTTTTTTTTTTCACTCAATTTACTATTCATCTCTTAAGTACCGTCGTTAGTTCCGAGTCAGTATGAGAGGGCAGACATAGTATATAGTATCACAGTTGACAGTCATAGTATCAGTTGGCAGTCATAGTATCAGTTGGCAGTCATAGTATCAGTTGACAGTCATAGTATCATATGTGATTACTTATTAGCAAAATCGACAATGTTCTTTGTTGGCACAACTGAAAGCCATTAGACCGAAGAATTAACTAATTATTATCAGAATAGGCCAGTATAGGTCAGTGTGAACCTGTTTCACCTCAATTAATAAACTATATAAGTAATAAAGGGCAAGTCACGACCATCCTGATACGATCAAATTTAAAGCATCTTTAGAATCTCGGCCTACCTGTCCTTAACGTGAAATTACATTCTTTGCTTCATCAGTCAATCTTTAATTAAAAAAAACTACCAATCGATCTTATCCCTTCAAAGACGAAAGGTTCCTCTAGCCGTAATTAAAAAAATAAAGTTTTATTATTGACACATTAAGATCACATACAACGCTCAACAAACGACAACTACTATTACCACCTATATCGTCATCACCTCTTGTGATACGACCAACACATATCGTCATCACCTCTTATGATACGACCAATACATATCGTCATCACCTCATGTGATACGACCAAATAGCCATAGTATGTGCTCTATTTACTCATCAACATTTAAAAAATCTAACAACGTACATAAGTAAGAGGAATCTTTCGTAATTGATCGTGAAGACGTGAACATACCTATAGGTTCTATTACCAGACAACTATTTTAAATGTTTCAATAACTTTAATCTGAATCATACATGTCGTTAAACCAATTATAACTAATCACTTTACACAAATACCACAGCCATGTACCATCGACGTCATCACAACCAAAACTATACACGCACGTTTACTTCTACAACAAGTTACAACCAAGCTTGCAAAGTCCTCGAGTAAAGACCTCTAACACTACGGCTCTTTAGACGAAGAGCAATCACAGTACATGTGTCAGTCACATACATCTCAGTACACATATCCATCGAATGGATCACCCGTGTCAGTCACCTCTTGTGACTACACGCTACGGTATCAAACACCACGACCTCCGCCAGAGTTAAACGCACACCGCGCACCCATGAACTCTTGGGTTGCCCCAAGAGACACCTTCTACAGGGCTACGACTACTAAATAACTACACTGGTACGTTTGAACACATTACGGTCGATAGAGTCGTTCACTCGAGTCTCTCCCTCTACTTAAACTTGAACATCATCATTATCAACAAGATCATAAATTAGATCAATATCGTCTGGTACATGACGTGCTGGCATTTCTCTTAACTTTTCGTGAGCAAATTTGTAGGTACGTTGACAATTTAAGCTTTAAGGGTATACCGATTACCTTCGAGAACTTCTAATACGCGAAAAGGGCCTCAATATTTCGGATCAAGTTTCGTTTGATGACGGTCCTCATTTTGTAACAGAACAAAATCGCCAATAGGATATTAAAAAGCCTAACTGTCCCTATGAAGGAAGTAGCGAAATCATATAGCTCCATTTACAACCCTTGCTTCCCAAAGTTACACAATAATTATTAGAACAGATGGAAACATACTCGTATCAAGACTTTTAACAGTTACCTACAACGACTGCCTTAAAATGTAACTGCTCACGCGTTAGTGACATTTAACTTTAAAACGCGTGGTTAACAAAGTCTAAATCAATTCTACATCAAGAGGTATGAGTAAATATACTTAGAAAATGACATACCTGTCTACTTATTTAACAAACTAGCTACGTAATTAACTAAAATAACTAGTATCTAAAGGAATAATTAATATTCTTAAACTGAAAATATTTCATTGAGTCGATTGAAAATTCTTCTTATATACAAAATCGATTATTATTTCAAATCAAATTGGTATCGTGTGAGGGAGTATCTAATTTCAAACTTTCTTGAACTGTTAACAGAAAACAAACGAATGGACAGAATATAGTAAGAATTTTTAATGGTCACCTACTCATAAACAAAATTATTAATCTGAGGTTACCTACCTACAACTATTGTTGTAACAAGTTTACGATTGCACCAATTAGGTGTTATCAATTAACTATCTGTAATTTAAACGTTCTTAAACAGAAGAACTAAAACAACTTTTAAACAGTTTTAAAAAAATCAATCAAAGGTAGAAAAAGACAAACCCTCAATGAAACACTCATTTCTCACTTCTAATCTATAGTTCACGATACGTGTGTGTTTTAACTATATCGAATTAATTTATTATAACAGTAATCACTTATACGTCACGTAATTAAAACTACGTAACTAAACAATAGCTGCTCATACAATTACAAATTACAATAATCCCATCAATAGATGATAAAAATGGTGACTGACTAATCAGAAAATTAATATTAACTATTCGGAAGATGGTATCTCTAACTTTACGCTCTCTCGGTACTTCGACAAATAATATTAGTTAAAATATCGTGTAAGATAGTAGACGCAAAGACAAAAATATCCGTTACAGAGGGTAATCGGAAATACTCAAGCTAAGACGATATTAACACTTTATCACAAACAAGTGGGTAACCACAAAAACTTAACGAAAATATAGCTACGCAGAGTCATGTACCAACGTAAATCAAACTTTCAATAACCAATTCATTTTCTACAACACTAACAACTATGTAAGCCACCCTTCCAACCAGCAATTACAATTGCTCCACAATCTACGTGTATCCCTCTTGGGTCACGTCACAGTGTATCCCTCTTGGATCACACATTCATCACAGTGTATCATCCCCTTGATGACTACACACTACAGTCTTTAGAGTGCTTACATCAGTTTTCTGTCACATCACTAAGATGTTCACCATTATGATCGTCATCTACATTAAACTCAATTGGTACATGAACTTCTGGCATCTTCCTTAAACGACTGTCGCTACGACTACCGCGACGGCTCACACTACGATTACGCTCATGATCTGACATTGTGACTGAATCGATACAAAAACTGAATCGCAAAATCTATTAGCAAAATTAATCACTACACAACTACCTACGTATCACAATAAAACTAAATTCAACAAATAACCGGTAAATCGAATTACGTAATCGAACACTGAACAAAAACCACTTGTACACCGATAAGAATAAAACAGAACGACCGAAAAGAACTAAAATATAAAATATCGATGTACCCACTAATCACTACGAAATATTGCAACTTACTATCAGCGCACGACTTTCGCGATGTGGGTCGTTAAGGTTGCATCCCACTTCTGATGTAGGAATCAGAAGTGAGGAGTAGGACGGATGGCCTGGTTAATTCACAATGTAATTTAAAACAAAATAATTACACTACTTAGTATTCAATGGACTCACCGAGCGGGTACCGTCTATCGCGTGGCAGAGAGGCAACTCGACGCAGTGCCCGGGACTTGTGACCCGAGTGTTGGTTTACGGCGGCGCCGCCTAACAATGCGCATTGGCACTCACCACCACCGGTCGAGTTGCCCAATCAGTAACAATTAATTCGTGTACACAAACTAACTATTAGAAGAGTCGAGGTTAAGCTACTAGCAGGATACACAAGTGCACCGCGCCAAGCCAGAGCCAAGACTGCCTGAGCCGCGGTTGCACCGTTCGTTTTATGCATGACAGAATGACTCGAATAATAAAATGATGTAGGGTAGGTGAATATCGCAGGTACCGACATTAATAACTATCTGTATTGATTCCCCGACAAATACATACACAGACGAAAAAAATAAAAATAAAAAAGTATTAAGATGACAAGTACAATGCTTTGGTTAACCTCTTAAATGATTCCAATGTTTGAGTTCGTCTTATAGATAGCGGCAACGAATTCCAAAGGCGACAGGCTTCGACAGTGAAAGATTTAGAGTAAATGATGAAGAATGATAGGGAATCTTTAGTATAAGGTTATTATTAGAGCGGAGAGGTCTTTCGTGAGTATCACTAAGACATTCGAACCGATTTTTTTAGATAGGAAGGAGTTAGAGGATTAAATAGGATTGAGTATAGGAGAGACAGTATGTGAGTATTCCTGCGAAGTCGGATAGGTAACCACATGAGTTGTTTGCGAAATTCCGAAACATGGTCATACTTACGTAAACCAAATATGAACCGAATACAGAGATTTTGTAAGCGCTCAAGTTTATTTAATTGTTCCTCATTTAAATTAACATAACTAGTATCAGCATAGTCAAGAATCGGTAAAAGGAGAGTCTGTGCTAGCATAACTTTAGTGGGAATGGGAAGAAAGTTGCTTAACCTTCTCAAAGACCCAATTGCTGCAAACAGTTTTTTACTTATAAAGTTTATTTGGTGTATCCAAGATAGGTGTTGGTCAAAAATAATACCAAGATTTTTTACTTGCTCGCTTATCGGTATACATATTCCGTCAACAATCACTGATGGGAGCTGTGACCAGTCAATGCGTGATATTAATTTCTGGCTACCGATGACAATAGCTTGTGTTTTTGAAGGATTGACTTTCAAACCGAATGATTTACTCCAATTTTGTACACTCATGAGATCCTGATTCAGTAAATTAATACATTTAGGCAGATCACTAAGAGAAGATTGCGAGTAGATTTGGAGATCGTCAGCATACAAATGGTAGTGCGAGTTAATGTGCTTAGTGATAGAGGAAATAAAAAGAGAAAATAATACAGGGGACAAAACACCACCTTGCGGTACGCCAGCGTTGATGGTATAATAATTAGAGGAGTATCCCTCAACATGTATGCGTTGCTGTCGACCACGCAAGTAACATTGGAACCAGTCAGTCACCTCAGCAGACATATTCAAAGAACGAAGCACGGCAATTAATATGTCAAAATCAACAGTATTAAAAGCATTACTGAAATCTAGTAATGTCAACACCGTGACAAGTTGATTGTCCATACCAGCTCTGATATATATGAGATATTTTTTTTATTTATTAAATATGGACTGCACTTAGTGCATTGCCAATGACGAGTTTATTGAGATTTGAGCTTTAGTTGACACTCTTTAGTTGACAACTATCTTATACTATTAAACGAGCAATTCTTGTATATATATATATATATATATATATATATATATAATCTGAATCTCGGAATCGGCTCCAACGATTTTCGTGAAATTCAGTATACAGGGGATTTCGGGGGCGAAAAATTGATCTAGCTAGGATTCATTTAAAAAAAATGTCGTTTTATCCCTGTTTTTAGTCAATGAAAAAATATCATTAGAATACGAACCTTAATTTCACTACAGTCAACATAGCTGTAACAGCGTAATTAGGTAATCGGCGGGTGTTAAATCGTCTTGACCCGGGTTCGAATCTCAGTCTCCAGATTAATTTTTTTTCTTTTTTTTTTAATTTCACTCGTGATTTATTATTTAAATAAAATTAAAATATAAAAATAACGAGAAAAAACAAAAAATAAAATGAAAATACCGAGCAAGGCTCGGTCACCCAGGTACTAAGAATAATAGTTTTATTATCACTAAATTCACTTTATTGAGCTGCAAACCACATGGTTTCAGCCCTAAAATGATCCAAAAATATTGATTCACGTCGAATCCAACATGTCGGACGCCCTCTAGGGCGTCAACTTACTTTAAGCTATTAAAACTGTAAATTTTATTAAGATTACTCTAGTGATGTAGCAATTATCGAGTTTTTCTTAAGAACCTTTCTCAGAGAGTGTCAATGATATTACAGCCATTGTACGTGGAGGATAAAATCCGTCAAGTATATTTTTATATGAATAGAAAGATATTTAACCTCGTATATATTAATAATTTACTTATTGGTATTGTACTAGCTACCCCAGCGAACTTCGTAACGCCTAACAGTCGCTTTTTCAATTTTTAATTTTTTTTTTTTTTAAATACTTATTCTGCTATTCGTGACACCGGGACAGCTAGTAAGATAAAAAAATATATAAAAATTAAAAAGATATATTTAAAATATTGACAAATATTGACATTACTTTTTATACAATACTAACGTCACTCACTTGTTTTGCCTTCCCGGAACCCCTCCACTAACACTTAGGCCTCATTCAGAGTGGAGGCGGGCGCGTGTGCTAGCGCGGGCGCGTGTAATTCAAAATGTATGCAGACGCCAGTTGCGTTCACAGTGCGCCCGCGAGCCGCGCGTCTTCACGAATCGGGCGCGGGCGCGGGCGGCGGGCGCGGGTGTTTCTAATGGATCGGTCCGCCCCCGTATCGTTCACAGTGATAACCATTTTGATTCACCCGCCGAAGCGAAGCTTGTTCGACACTGTGAATACGCAGACGCTAAGACCCGACCACCCGCACCCGCTAGTGCAGTCTGAACGAGGCCTTAAACTTTACGGTATGTTAAAAAAGTTCAAATTGACTTTTAAGTAGGTATTATTGAATCTTTTATATGGGAATATAGAAAAGTGTTGTATTTAGACTTTATCAGGCAATTTTTAAATTTTTCTCTACGTAAGAACCATCCTCCAGAAAAAGAATTAGCGAAGTCGGTTCAGCCGCTCTCGAGATTTGCGCTTAGCAACACATTCAGCGATTCATTTTTATATAGAGATAGCCGTCGCGTGCTCACGTGAATTTCATTGAAGTTGGTTTGTTTTGTTTGAGAACAAATTCTATTACTATGTATTTACTAGGCAACCTTTTTTTTTACGTGGGGAAAATCCATCATGGATACCCTCCGGCGCGGGGGCACCCGAGGGTTATGTCAGACTCCTACTGACCAAAAACCATCCACGTGTGAGCAGACATCCGCCTGAGTGGGGCGAGATGGGGTCGCGTTAGCAGTCTCCACCCCGCCCCGGCGGTCGGCCCGAATGTAAACATCCGGGCCCCGGCTCCCAGAGTTGCGGCACCCACAAGACCACCCCTCCCGACGACGTGGAATCTCAAGCCAGCCGAGGATCCCCCGACCCCCAGCCGGCCACGCCACTTAGGGGACGCTCAACCGGACCAGTCTACCGTCTGCAGAATGGGGACACATGTCCAGGAGCGTCCCCCCCTCCAAGTCAGAATGGCCTGACCTCCAACGCCCGGCATCATGGCGTTGGGGGTCAGGCCCGCCCGACCTCCAACGCCGGATCGCACCGAGCAACCGTGCAAAGCTCCAGGGAGCCCAGCACGACCCGGCAACTACCCCACGGGTCCGCCTAACTTCACCAACAACCGAGCTTAAAGCTCCAGGGAGCCAGCACAGCCCGGCCCTCACACATCACGTCTGCCGGATTGCACCAGCAACCGAGCAAGGCTCCAGGGAGCCAGCACGACCCGGCCGGCAAACCGCGCTTTCGCGCTACAGGGCGGGCATGCGAACCCACCCACCCCGTCGCTCTAGTGCGCTCACGGGTCGAGCAGTACCCGGAGCGCACCCGCGAGTCAGTCGTTAGCCGCGACGAGCAGCAGTACCGCGACTGCGACACTGCTGCCCGTCCCGTTGCCCAGGGTGCACCACGAGGAGGTGACCGACATGCACCCCATTTACTAGGCAACCTGTGCCAACTTCGTTGGGCGTTAATTATTTTTGTGATGTGCTATATCTTTGGGTTTTTTTGTCTTCATTTACTAACAGAACAGCATCTTCGTTTATGATAGGTAAGTTGTATCTTCTCAATTGTCCCGCCGCGCAACAGCGGCGTGCGGCTGCGGTCGCCTCCAGCGATGAATAAAATCGTAATAATGTCGCGTATTTATTATTTTCAATTATCTCCTAAACTACACAACCAAATAACATACTTTATGAGACAAATTTTATCTTCATAAAATAATCTTGATGAGTTGATGAAAAAATCATTTGATTTGATAAAGTTTCATATTTTGGTCATGAAAAAGACATCTCAACTTCACAGTCATAGGTACTTTCATTTAACAAAAAAAAACCTTTGTAGTGATTCATATTATACAGGGTTACTTTTAAAACATTCGTAACCTCGCAGTACGCGATAGCTAGCATTATGTACAACAACATTTTTGTTCTACGACTTTTGACGTAACTCAATACACTAATTAATAATGATTTTTTAAGTTTTTATTCTATTTCTCTGACTTTTTTGTAGTCTGTATCATTCATTATCGAAAGGACGACGCAAGCTCGCGCGCTTTTACTGCTAATAATAGTAATACTCGTAAATAACACTTTCTTTGCCCGATAATTCTAGTTAATAAATTTTATATAAATTGCTTTGTGGGTTTGTAGTATTAGTCCATTGAAATGTTACAATTTAAGGACCAAGTATTGCATTTGTTAGAGGACGCAATTTTATTTTTGGGACTTGTGTGGGGGGTCAATAGAAGCTTAACACTAAGTTTGTGGGGTTGCCGCCCTTGTCCCCCGGCCGCCATCTTGGAAAAAGGGGTGCAAACACTTTTATCGAGATATCTCGGAAACTATACGTCCTACAAAAAATAGTGAATACATAATTTGTAGCAAATCATTTTGCCTACAAATATGTTTATATAACTTTTTGCCCTTAATTTAAAATTAAAGAAGTTATAAGCAAAAAAGTGAGATAATTTCTATAATATTTTTCTTTTTTGCTCTATATTTTAATACATTTTACAAAAAAATTACCTCAGACCAATCTTGTAGATGGTCTTTTGAGGAAACTTTTTCATTACAATTTTTTTTTAATTTCATTCATTTAAAACGCTGTTACAGCGCTCCAAAGTTGACCGAATTCGTCAATGCTCATGAGAATCCGGTCAAAACGAAATGTTTAACTTAGTTTTATGATCTTTTTTTTTAATTGTAAATACATTCTTAAGACATTTTTGTTAAATCCCTACGCACAACTTTACTTATTACTCCTAGGATTGTTTGGTGTTGATTCGTGGTAAAACAGTTCTGTAATTAAGCATTATTTTTATAGATGTCGCTTCTACTCGTATCAAATTGTTGATAAATATGGATGTTGCCACTTGTTATAGTATATTGCGCTTAAGGGTGTTTATAAAACTACCTTTACTGGGCCTACAGATACAAATTAAAAATTTAATCACTTTTAAATACATTTGAAATGAATTGAAGTTCAAAAAATCAATTATATACCCTATATAAATGTAATTGGCGGTTCTTTCAACTAAATAAATACAAAATATGTGGGAAATGAAAATAATAATCTAGCAACATTATAAAACTAAAACCATTACGTCCATGACTAAAACGAACACGAAGGCTGCGTTCCGAAATGCGATGAAATCGATTACAGCGATTTCGTCGAAATCGCCCGTTCCGAATTGAAATTAGTGTTATGAGACTAATAATCACTGTTCAAATCGGAACGCACTTTGAGCGCTTTGAGCATTTTTTTGTTTGTCAGTGTCAAATATCCCGATATCAGTTAATTTTTACCTCTTTGCGCTTGTTCAACATCTTGTTCAATTATACATTATTGAATTATTCTCCCTGTACTCTCATCGTGAACTGAAATAATATGTGTTGTTTCCATTTTGTTGTTGTTATTCAATTAGACAGTTCAGACAACCGACAAAAATGTCAAAAGTGACAGAAGACTCACAACCATGGAGCTCACAACGCTTACGCCCGAGATGCGCCCGAGGCATAATCGTTGTAAGCGCAATATGGCGGATGTAATGACGTCATCTGTGACGTCACGTGAGCGTTCGATGGCACGCTCACGACAAATCGGAACGGTGCTGTCATCGCTGTAATCGATTTCATCGCATTTCGGAACGCAGGGGAAGTTTTTGAATTTTGACATTTAATATGTGAAAAAAGAATAAGATAGGTACTTTTGTACCAAAACTATTTGTAATTATATTTTAATGTAAATAACTATGTAGAATGTTTATTAATAAAGTATTGTACTTTTAAGTAATTTGATGACTGCAAATTTTCAAAAGTGAAAACGATTTTCAAGTGTGTAATCCGATGAGCTCTCGTTTTAAATTTAAATTCATATAAGTTTTTGTTTGATATTGTTGAGTTTTAGGTTGTTTTTGTGTTTTTGGTACGTTTGTGTTTTATATGAACTAAGTATAAAAATAAATGATATTAAGTTATAATCAATTGTTTTATTTTAAACTGTTCTTACTTTTTCTTTATTTTGTAAATATCATATCTATCATCAGGTTTGCTAAACATAAAATCCATTACATAAATCACTCCTTTTGCGGGACTGATTTGTAATAGATTTTATTACTTTAGCAAACCTGATTCGATACAGGAAAACTAATTAAATAAAATAACTAAGGTACGTATACTAGGTACTTATATATACCTACTAGCTGTGCCCCGCGGTTACCCCCGCGTTAATTTGAGGAAAATCATAGCTATAGCCTTTCCTAATTTCAAGTTTGTAGGTGTATTTTTCTTCGAACTTACATACAAACTACCACCCCCTGTTTTAACCCCAAAAGGGGGTTGATTTCTCAAAATACATTATTAGTACACCTCAACATCATCTATAGAGCATACATTTTGAATTTCAAGTCTCTTTCTTCAAAAACATAGGACTTTCATACAAACTTCCAACCCCCGTTTAACCCCCTTAGGGGTGGAATATCGTAAAACCCGTTCTTAGCTGACCTCTACTCGGCGAAAGGAATATTCCTACCAAAATTCAAGTCTCTACGCCTTATGGTTTCAGAGATATCGTGATGAGTCAATGGGTGGGTAACTCTTTTATATATATAGAAGATATATAGGTTATGGCATCGTAGTTTGCACCAAACATCCACCAGAGGCGCTACTTTCCATACTTGAAAAAAAAATAGCGGAGTTGGCTCTCTTTTCCCGTATAGTTAATGTACTCTGTGGTGTCAAACTGACACACCTGAAAAAACATTGGAAAAAACATCCATGCTAAGAAGCACCTGAAAGGTAGCACCCGAAAAAAAATTTTTATATTTTGAGTTTCAAAAATAGATTGCGCATAAAAAATGCATCAAAAAATTGCAAGTTAGACGTTTGCGCGAGCTTTGGTTTTCGAGAAAATCCAAAATTTCTTCCGGGTGCTAGGGTATTTTGAATTTATATTCTGACACACTATTAATAAATAACTTTAAAGCAACAAAAATGTTTATCGATAGATTTTTGCATGCGCAATCAGCACCCGTAGAAGATTTATGTCTACGACCATTATTTATTGCAAAAAAAAAAATTAAATTGTCAATGGGGGCGTCGGGGTCAGGCCTGAAAATCGTTAGAAAATAGAATAGAAATTTGAGTTTCAAAAATAGATTGCGCATAAAAAATGCATCAAAAAATTGCAAGTTAGACGTTTGCGCGAGCTTTGGTTTTCGAGAAAATCCAAAATTTCTTCCGGGTGCTAGGGTATTTTGAATTTATATTCTGACACACTATTAATAAATAACTTTAAAGCAACAAAAATGTTTATCGATAGATTTTTGCATGCGCAATCAGCACCCGTAGAAGATTTATGTCTACGACCATTATTTATTGCAAAAAAAAAAATTAAATTGTCAATGGGGGCGTCGGGGTCAGGCCTGAAAATCGTTAGAAAATAGAATAGAAATTTGAGTTTCAAAAATAGATTGCGCATAAAAAATGCATCAAAAAATTGCAAGTTAGACGTTTGCGCGAGCTTTGGTTTTCGAGAAAATCCAAAATTTCTTCCGGGTGCTAGGGTATTTTGAATTTATATTCTGACACACTATTAATAAATAACTTTAAAGCAACAAAAATGTTTATCGATAGATTTTTGCATGCGCAATCAGCACCCGTAGAAGATTTATGTCTACGACCATTATTTATTGCAAAAAAAAAAATTAAATTGTCAATGGGGGCGTCGGGGTCAGGCCTGAAAATCGTTAGAAAATAGAATAGAAATTTGAGTTTCAAAAATAGATTGCGCATAAAAAATGCATCAAAAAATTGCAAGTTAGACGTTTGCGCGAGCTTTGGTTTTCGAGAAAATCCAAAATTTCTTCCGGGTGCTAGGGTATTTTGAATTTATATTCTGACACACTATTAATAAATAACTTTAAAGCAACAAAAATGTTTATCGATAGATTTTTGCATGCGCAATCAGCACCCGTAGAAGATTTATGTCTACGACCATTATTTATTGCAAAAAAAAAAATTAAATTGTCAATGGGGGCGTCGGGGTCAGGCCTGAAAATCGTTAGAAAATAGAATAGAAATTTGAGTTTCAAAAATAGATTGCGCATAAAAAATGCATCAAAAAATTGCAAGTTAGACGTTTGCGCGAGCTTTGGTTTTCGAGAAAATCCAAAATTTCTTCCGGGTGCTAGGGTATTTTGAATTTATATTCTGACACACTATTAATAAATAACTTTAAAGCAACAAAAATGTTTATCGATAGATTTTTGCATGCGCAATCAGCACCCGTAGAAGATTTATGTCTACGACCATTATTTATTGCAAAAAAAAAAATTAAATTGTCAATGGGGGCGTCGGGGTCAGGCCTGAAAATCGTTAAAATTCGGCTGCTGCGGAGTCAGAGATGTGTGGTCGGTCGGAGTCGGAGAGGCAAACAATAACAGATATATTAAACTAGTTTATTATATTAATAATGATATTGTTATCATCAGTTGAATAAATTTTGGTTTATTACATGAATTTATTCGCTATTAATTATTTGTTGTTGTAAAAAACTTGAAATCAAGGTTGTGTAGAAAACTGTGGATACAGTAAAAGGCACACTTCTTGCTGCAGAGAGCGTAAAAGGTTTAAGTCGTACTGGAAACTGCGTCAATTTTGAACCCACAAAAGACATGTATGTATAGCCGCATAACAAAAGATAAAATATACGGCAGAAAAAACGATCACAATGTGGATGTTCCTGACATTATATTTGGAGAGGAGATGTAAATTAAGTTACCTTGCAAAATTTCGTAATAATATAGGCACATTTAGTTTTTTTTTTTTTTGTTATCTTACTTGAAGAATACTAAAGATTTATTTGAATTACAATATATATTTATGATTTATTTAATAGGAAACTTACATTAGTTTATTTCATTGCTTAAAAAGTCCCTAATTCAGTAGCTTAATATGCCTTAATTATGGTTTTAGCACGTTATCGATGCATAATATAAATGTACGAGGTTTGAAATTCAAAATATGTAAATTCAATTTTTGCAATAAATAATGGTCGTAGACATAAATCTTCTACGGGTGCTGATTGCGCATGCAAAAATCTATCGATAAACATTTTTGTTGCTTTAAAGTTATTTATTAATAGTGTGTCAGAATATAAATTCAAAATACCCTAGCACCCGGAAGAAATTTTGGATTTTCTCGAAAACCAAAGCTCGCGCAAACGTCTAACTTGCAATTTTTTGATGCATTTTTTATGCGCAATCTATTTTTGAAACTCAAATTTCTATTCTATTTTCTAACGATTTTCAGGCCTGACGCCGACGCCCCCATTGACAATTTAATTTTTTTTTTTGCAATAAATAATGGTCGTAGACATAAATCTTCTACGGGTGCTGATTGCGCATGCAAAAATCTATCGATAAACATTTTTGTTGCTTTAAAGTTATTTATTAATAGTGTGTCAGAATATAAATTCAAAATACCCTAGCACCCGGAAGAAATTTTGGATTTTCTCGAAAACCAAAGCTCGCGCAAACGTCTAACTTGCAATTTTTTGATGCATTTTTTATGCGCAATCTATTTTTGAAACTCAAAATATAAAAATTTTTTTTCGGGTGCTACCTTTCAGGTGCTATGCTAAGACCAAAGCTTTGAGGGAAGTTTATTATATCTATGGACCAAAGCATCCATGCAAAGAACTCTCGGACTAAGAATCAAGATGATTTGATTCTTGATTGATTTGATTCTTAGTCCGAGCAAAGAACTGAATAAACAAGCATAGACTATGCAACAGTTCTTGAAACAATAAATCGATCATAATTATGATAAAAATAATTTTACGTCATGTGATTATTGTTTCTATAAATTTAATAAAAAAAGGTAACAAAAATAGTATCTATGACTCCAAGATAGATTATTTGCAAGGAATTAAGTCAGTATAATTATATATATAATTAAGTCAAAATCTTGAAATTTAATTTCAAACCAAGAGTAAAGAGCAATAACTCTGTTCATTCATTTATTTATTTCATTGATAATAAAAAAAAACTAATAAACGAATAAATAAATAATATTTTTAAACTAAATGTATTTCATTCAATCGATTGAAAGTTCTTCTTAAATAAAATCGATTATTATTTCAAATCGAAAAAATAACGTGTGAGGCAGTCACTAATGTCAAAATTTCTTGAAGTTTGAACTTTCGAAGTGTCAAAGAGTGTTGCCAACGTAGGCGATTTTTCGCCATTTAGGCTACTCGATATGGAAATCGGCGACAAAAATATCCAAAAGGCGACTGGTCGCCTTTTAGGCTACTTAGTTGAATGAACAAATCACAACACTAATGAGCATGAACATAACCAAAAAAAAAATTAGACCCCACGCATAGTCTAAAAAGTGTGAGAAAATCAAGAGAAAACGATGGACACACCCTTCGCTAGCTTCATGCCTCGGAGAATAACCCCGTATTTATTTATATTTATTGTTTTTATGTCCCATACTAAAAGAAGTATAGCTTGTCTAAGCTGAAATGACTCGCCCTACTACCGCATTTACGCAACAAGCAAAAATATGAATGCAATTCAAACAAAAATGCGATTGCTATTGGTCATTCAGTTGCCAGTTAGACACAAACGTAGGTAATAGCATGCATCGTTCGAATTTTTTGTCCAATTGGTCATAAATTTTATTGTCTGAACATGCGAGAGAGCCGACGTCTTGTTTCATACAAATGCGCTAGCGTAGCTCCATACAGTGAGCATTGTCGGATTTATCACGCGACTAGTTGACTGTAATGTCCGCATACAAATAGTTCACGGAACGATCGACGCGACGCTGCCGCCGGCCTGCCACACATAGAAGTGTTTATCATTAATATTTGCACTCACACATCCAAATCAAATAAATAAGTATATAAAATATCGAAATAACATTTGATAATTTATTGCTTCCACTGGACACGATCGATTTTGGAGAAAGTTCAATGATTTACTTGCTAAAAAGTTTATTTCTGCCAATAAAGCCCAAGAAGTCAAACAGCGATGCACAAATTTTTACGTGCAAGCGCACTAAGCAGTGAAGGAATTAGTTGACACTTGACAGGCTACCATTCAATGTGTTGGTGGTGGATAATTGAAGTTTTGTCAGAAATGTTGACGGCAAAAGTATTGTGGATTCTTTGATATTGATGGCAACAGATGACGCAGGATCAAAGTACTCGCATATAAATAAAATTGTTAATAAAAATGTGTTTTATTTTAGTTTTGGCGTTTGGGCTACTTTTTTAGGCTACCTCAGCTCCATTTCGGCTACTTTAGGCTACTCAAGCCCTAAAAAACGGCGACATTAGGTCCTGAGTTGTTGGCAACACTGCAAGAGATAATAAATGGCCGGACGGCATAGATGCCGGACGGGGTATAATCGATTTCTATTAATTAACACAAAACACAAGCTTTTATGAATTAACAATACACAATTCAAAATAAATACGAAATTTAAAAAAAAAATATGGAGAACAGTAATAGTTATGCGAATGTATGCAGAATGTGTTTAAAAAGAGATTTACAGATATATTCCATTAAGAATACGTACTTACAAGATGTTTACGAAAAAATAACTAATATTGAAGTAAGTCTAACAATTTTTTTGAGTTTCTTTTCCATAAAGTTTTTTTATTTATTACGTTCTGTAAACCAACTAATTTATGTTAAAGATATTTTCTCTGCAAAATATTGGGATTTTGATAAACAATTTTGGTTTTGGGACACTGGGTCCCATCAGTCTTTTTTAAACTTACTTAACCTTAGAATAAAAGAGATTTCATTGCATTATGCTGATTTACAATTTCTATTGAAATACTGCTTTTCTTTGCTTTCTTTACTACCACCTACTGCTTTTCGCTGCTTCTGCGTGATTGTGTACATTTTTCAGTATGTCTTCAAAACGCATAACTATAAAAAATCCCTGAGAGCTTTCCTGATGCCCATTTCTTCTCTAAGTATTTTGCCCTCTGCTCTCGTTTTTTTTTTCATTTATATAATTTTTTATTGCTTTAAAATACTAAGCAGACATGATGTTTTTTGATAACATTCAATAAATAGTAAATATAGCATTTTTGTTTTATTTATAAAATTCAATTTATAATTTTTCCAAAAAATGTATGAAAAACCTACTCGAATACAATGGGTTTCAAGACTGACATATTGTCCCATGGTTAAAAGTCTAGATTTCAGCCATTAGAAAAAGTCTAGATAGTTTTTATAGTAATCTTATTTCAGTATAAGTATTTTACAACGTTCTAACGCGTGAAGATTCATATTTTAAGTTTCAGTTTAAGCACTGTACCCCTAGGCCGAACCAAAAGAGTTAAGTTGGTAACAATCTTTAGTAGAAGCATCTGAGAAATTTTACTAAAAAAACTTTAATTTGGTGATGATCACTTTTAAACTTATCTCCTAATTAGTTTGCATCACAAGCTATGTAATTACTTACAATCTCTATTGAAGTAGAGCACGGCAGGAAATATAGCTTAAGTTTTAAGCGACTCAAGTGTAAGTACCTCAACCTTACAGAAGATCTCAACTGAATATCATACTTTCAAGTATTGTTATGTTCATGTGTAAGTTCCTGGGGAGAGTAAATGGTTAGAGTTGGCAATATGCTTGCAAGGCTCTTGGCGGTGCAGACATCTACAGACTATAGTATTCACTTACCATCAAGTGCGTCTTACGCTTGTTTGCCATCACAATGGTATAAGAATGTAAAAAATGACTTAATCTAAGTCGGTAAATTCTATTTGACACAAACGAAATTTTTTGAAGTTATACATCTTTTGGAGTGTTAGGGAAAAATTAGGAGAGTAAATTTTTACGACGCTCGCGCACACTGTCACAAAAAAACCGACACCCTGAAGTTAGCTAGTTAATGAAGAAGAAGTTAGCTAGCCAATGAAGTATAACTTCTTATGTGCGTACATAAATACACAAACACTGTTTTTGTAAAAAAAATTGTTTATTTTTCAGCTTAACTCCACCTACATGCAGTCTCTGTGTTATATATGCGTCAAACGACTGAAACAATGTCACAAATTAATTGAACAAGCAGTTGAAACAGACAAGTTATTAAAAGATGCACTTCGGTGCGGAGTCAAGGTAAATGTTCGGTTATAATTTTTATTTATTCTCAAGATTAGAAAACTTACATCAAGCCAATTACAAGCTTTTTAAGCTGTTACTAATATATATTATTAATATTCATATTAACATTCACTATTTAATTTTGTCATCAATATATTTGAAAATAAATGCAATTAAAACATTTAAGGTGTCAAAAATTACCCAAAAAAATTGTTTGTGTCAGCTACGACACATGACTGGAGTTTACCCCTTCAGATCGACTGTCTAAATAGGTAGAAACAAGACTTACTAGTCTTAAGAAAAAGGTTAATACCATATCAAATGGTGAATAAACGAATAAAGTAACGCCATCTACCGCGCGATTCCGCTATTAGAAGACGATGTTTAGTGGTTTCCGACGTTCGTTTTTATTTGCCTTTGAATTTAAAATGCAACAAAAAACGTAACGAGGTCATTCGTTCAACAGATTTTAGACCTCATATTTTTTTCATACCGGGGGCCTTATATGAAAATCGATTCTAGTAACTCCAAAAAGTTATAGAGTCATGACAGCAAAATCAATTAACAATTTAAAAATTGCTATCTAAATTTATATTTTGACATTAGGTACATTAAAAAGTTAGATAACATACCCATAATATTAATTAACTTTGCAGTTATACTCTTTTAAAAACAATATATAAACTGTGTTTTAGTACAAAATTAGTAATATCTTGCATGAAATACAGCGTCACAAGTCCACACATCTTTATCAACTTTGTAATCCTGCACCGAATAATAAACTTTATCTAGTAATTTCCTTTTAATAAACACTTAACCCTAAGACTTACAGTATTACAACAAAATTTAATTACTTCATTCTAGTGTCTCGGTAGATATTACCTTTGTATTATGCCATCGGCTTAGTAAAATTTTTCATGAAAACTAGCTGGCCCCGCAAACATTGTTTTGCCATCTATGTTATTAGCCCCCTTAATCCCTTTTAAGTTAGGGATATGAAAAATAGATGTTGGCCGATTCTCAGACCTACCCTATATGCAAACAAAATTTCATAAAAATCGGTCCAGCCGTTTCGAAGGAGTATGGTAACTAACATTGTGACACGAGAATTTTATGTAATTATAATATTATTTAATCAATCAATCCACTAATATTTCCAGATTGATAAGATAGAATGTGTACAGACATTCACGCTGTCTGTATCGTCGATATCGACTATCAACATATTATCTCTACATCCTGTGGAAAATGATATAAAAGAAGAGTCTGCTCAGATAAAAGATGAATTAAAAGACAGTTGGGATAACGGGATAAATGCCGTCTCCGATCAAATTGGTATGTAATTAAATCTATACTTCTATACTAATATTATAAAAAGGTAAAGCTTATAACTTTGTTTGCTTGTACGGGGTAATCTTCGCAAATACTGATCCGATACATACAAACCATGTATTGTCATCCAAATTGAACCTGTATACAAAATTTCAGCTCAATTGGTTGAAGATATCTGCTTCAAAATTGAGTTGCAAGATTTCACCCGAACAAACATTCATTAAAGTTACATACATACATACATACATACATTGCAAGTTAAATAAAAGCTTGTAATATAAATCAAGTCGGAGAAATTCGAGTGAGACTAAAACTACTATACAGGACCTAACCTTTTAAACCTTTGGAACCTATTTAGTCTAACTTACCTATATGCATAGTGTCACGGATTTTTTTATCTTTTTTTCATTTTTCGAAAAAAATGCCGAAAATTAATGATTTGACCATCATATCTTTTTTAGGGTTCCGTACCCAAAGGGTAAAAACGGGACCCAAGTCCCACCTCCAACCCATGGCCCTATCAACCAGTCGTGGTTATACGGGCCCAAACATGGGAGCGCACCCTACTGTCTCGGGTTCTCTCCCCTCAGGTGCGCACGCTTCCATTCCCGACAAATTATTTTAATCTCAACTTCTTCTCCCTCAGTCCTTCTCCCCTTTCTGGGGCGGACGACACAGATACGACTTCGGTGTCTTCCGACAGTACGTACTGCTATCTGCGATGGTCTTCGTTATCTATCATGGTTTCCATTGACGTTGAAAATATTGTACAATCCTGCAAATCTTGCGGAACCGCGGGACTGATGGTCTCAATCTTGGGATTTGCGGATTGTCTTTTATGCGCTGGATTGCATTCCCTACTAAAACCCAATAAAATAAATATTTAAGGGGGGCTCCCATACAACAAACGCGATTTTTTGTCTATTTTTTCTCGATATCAATAAATTGTAACACGTAGGCACTTGAAATATTCATAAAATACTTAATTGTTTATTTACTTTAATAATAAATAATAAAATTAAAATAAAAAAAATATTTATGGGGCTCATACAAAAAAGTGACTTTTTTGCTGCTTTTTGGCCGATATTAAAATTGGGCGTAGCGTATCCAGAGTTATGATAGAAATTTCACGTGACCAACGATTTTATATTTGTCTGATCAATAGCCCAGATTGATGAGAAGATTGGTGCGATCTGGTAGCTAGGACTTACCGAATTATTTTTTAGCTTTTAGTACATAACCTAACTACATCATTTTTATTGTAATAAAACCGTTTAACATAAAAAAATTTTTAGTTAATTTTATTTTCAAATCAAAATAAAATCAAATTTAGCTTTGTTGTTAGTTGATACTTCTCGTTCCATTGAATTCAATATTGAGCCCTATTTTACCAATCAAGCCCTTTCATTCGATACTCATATTAAGGTATTTGTGGAAAATATGTAATCCGCTATTTTGTGATGGCGGCCATCTTGGATTTTTCATAGTGCGCTCTATTCTAGCAATCAAGTCCTTTCATTTGATACCCATATTGAGATTGTTGTGAAGTAATGTGTGATCCACCATTTTGTATCGGCGGCCATCTTGGATTTACAACCATAAGGAATATAATATTATGTCGTATTGTCATCAAGATTAAGAGTGTGTACCAAATATCAGATCAATCAGTCATCAGGAAGGGGGTTAAATTCCAATTACTAAATTTGACCCAAACACACAAATACATAAATAACAAACTGGTCAAGCTAAATAAAACCGTTTAAAAATTGTTTAACTTTGAAATTAATATCTCTATGATCAAAAAATATTTACAGTATTCAAATTAAGACACTAAAACCCAATCATAATAATTCTGTTTTTAATCAGTTGACAAATAAACAAATTCTTTTTTCAGAAGAGGATCAAATAGACCAAAAAATTTCAACGGGGTCTAAAGAAACATATTCTATAGATGGACTAAGGGCATACGAAGATGCCAAATATATACCAGATTCAGATGATGATGTCCCTATGCAGTCTGTATCATCGATATCGACTATCAACATATTATCTCTACATCCTGTGGAAATTGATATAAAAGAAGAGTTTGCTAAGATAAAAGAAGAATTAAAAGACGATTGGGATTACGGGATAAGTGCCGTCTCCGATCAAATTGGTATGTATTTAAATAAATAATAATAGAATTTGTTCTCTATCGAAACAAACCAACTTCAATGTATATTGACAAGTATAGTACAATACACATTGTTAAGTATAACTCGAAAATGCTTGGGGCCATTCATAAATTACGTCACAGGAATTCCACGATTTTTGACCCCACCTTGTCACATCTGGTCACATTAAGGAGACCCACTCCCCTAACCGCGAGGTTGTATATCTGTCTATAACAGCTTAGCTAAAAAAAGCGTTTTAATATTTCATAAATGGGTGTTTGGTGTATAAATATAAATATACCACATATTATAATTTATTGTATTCTTTGGTGTATTTATATACTAGCGACCCGCCCGGCTTCGCACGGGTGCAATGCTGATAATGTCAACAACAAAAGATACGCTAGAAACCTCTAAAATTATCGGTGTTTCTCTACCATACTATGCATGTATTATACATACAAACGAAATCAATCATAAGATGTTTAAAGAAAAACACTGAACTTAAAATAGCTACAAACCGTGACGCCACCATTAGAGGCAAATGCGCAACCGTTTGGATTATAATTGTGTTTGCTAGCAAACGAACAAAAACCGACATCAATTACATCACAAATGCACTAGTTGTCACTACGATTTTCGAGGGTTCCCCTCGATTTCTCTGGGATTCCATCATCAGATCCTAATTTCCTTATCATGGTACCTAAGTTGGTGTATCTCCTTTCCAACAAAAAAAGAATTATCAAAATCGGTTCATAAACGACAAAGTTATCCTCGAACATACATAAAAAAATATATATATATAAATACGGTCGAATTGAGTAAGTAGTCCTCCTTTTTTGAAGTAGGTTAAAAATATATATACACGGTCGAATTGAGTAACCTCGTCCTTTTTTGAAGTCGTTTAAAAAGAAAGCGTGGAAGGCTACCTAAAGCGCGAGTTGCCTAAATAATCCAATAATAGTTTATTTTCTTTTGGTTAGGTATCTTTACCTACTTGGTACATGTTCCTCTTAATTACTTTAACTAAAATGATCATATTTCAATAAACAAATTGATTTTTCAAAAATAAAGTATTTTATTTCGTCTCCCTTCAATAGCTTCTGGGTAATATTAGTGGCCATAATTTACTATTTGATGGCAATTTTAGCTAAATTTTGACGATCAATTAATGTGGGATGAGTTACATTTTAAACATACTGGGATAAAAATTAGAAGCTAATATAATATTTTATTTAATGTCATATATTAATATTTTATAAGTTCATTGCTTGAATGCATGTTACAAATTTAGATGCTAAAAAATAACCACCATGCTCAGTTGTATTTAGAGTGGCTTACATAGAAGATAACTAGTGGCTAAGATAGTATCATTTAGACGCTCGTTAATTGTGGCTGACTTATTAATTTAAAGGACAATGTAGATTCTTAGAGGCAAATAATGCTATTAGAAAGATGGCTGTTTAAATAGCACCCTTATTTTAATTATTATTCTCGTTCCTATTACCACCGGAAAACCAACGGAGGTCCTAAAAACGATGGACCAACGGTGGACTGAAAAAGTGTTAGGGCTTTTAGTCCTCACTATAACTGAGACCCCACCTTTTTGAGAAACACGCTGTTGCCTGCACTACTACCTTCTTTTATTGTCTTTCTCTCACATACTGTGTTAAACATTAAAACTTTAAATGTAACACTTACTTTAGATGTTATATGTGTTATATAATTATTTGTGTTGGGATCAGTGTGTTTAAGTAATAAAGTTTATTATTATTGTTATATATTAATACGTGAAGCACAAATTTTTACCCCTTTTTACGAAAATTGCGTGGACGGAGGAGCATGAAATTTCGTACACTTATAGTTTATATTGATAAGGAGGAGAATGCTACTATTTTATTAAAATTATACATAAATAATTGTGTTTGCTTGCAAACGAAAAAAAAACCGACTTCAATTACATCGACAAGTAATTCAACGTAATAAGACGAAAAAATAGTCAAGTAAATACGCGCTATTAAAGATTACTCAAAAAGTTGTAATCAGATCTCGATCTAATTTCACGAAGACTACATGACAAGTATTAGCTTTCGATTAAAGTAAGAATCATCAAAATCGGTACACCGAGTAAAAAGTTATACGGTATAATACAACGTAGGTCGACGAAAAAGTAGTCAAGTAAATACGCATTATTAGATATAACTCTAAAAGTACTTGTCAGATCTTAATTAAAAAAAAATGGGACCACATGACACGCAACACCTTTCAATTAAAACAAAATTGATCGAAATCGGTCCACCCAGTCAAAAGTTCTGAGCTAACATACATAAAAAAAAAAAAAAAAAAATACAGTCGAATTGAGAACCTCCTCCTTTTTTGGAAGTCGGTTAAAAATACATTATATCAATTATAGTTTATATTGATAAGGAGGAGAATGCTACTATTTTATTAAAATTATACATAAAAAATACATTATATCAATTAAAAAAAAAATCATCCGCACACTACCATGTATTTGACACACACGCATTTATACTCTTTTGTTTATTATTAATATTTAATTACTATATATTAATATTTAATTAATATATTTAATAGAAGTATAGACTTGGACAACAGAACCTTAATAATGTTAATTTGTAGTTTAAATAAAATATGGTAATTTCGAGTAGTTTCGAGTAATTGCGTGATTACAAAGTACACATGTCAGAAGTGAAACTTCTTTGGCAAACTTATTTAAAAAAAACTAATTTAAAAATAAAAAAGATTTCAAAATACAAAAAAAAAACTAAGTGAAAGAAAAAACAAATAAAAAATAAAAAAGCTAGTTGAAAAAAAGACGGTCACCCATCCAAGTACTGGTCAGTACCCATGACGATGCCGCGTTACCGGTCGCTCAAATTTTAACCCTCATGCGCCTAAAGAAGTTTCACTCCAATAATTGAAAATAGTCAGTCCAGAATTTTTTTAGGCAACCCATTTTTTATATAATTATTATATATAATATACTAAATTAATTATAAAGTATGTTTCATTCTATTACCAGCTCGGTGAAGATCGATTTAGTTTCAGACCTTAGACCAAAAAATTGTTAAACTTTGAAATTAATATCTCTACAATCAAAAAATATTTACAGTATTCAAATTAAGACACTAAAACCCAATCATAATAATTCTGTTTTAAATCAGTTGACAAATAAACAAATTCTTTTTTCAGGAGAGGATCAAATAGACCAAAAAATTTCAACGGGGTCTAAAGAAACATATTCTATAGATGGACTAAGGGCATACGAAGATGTCAAAGATATATTAGATTCAGATGATGATGTCCCTCTTAAGAATATAAGCTTGAAGATACATTCGGAGACCAAGCAGGATAGTGTGAAAAATAAAAAATTTAGGAAGTTCAATACAGGTATTGTAGCAGACGCACCTCAACAAAGTAAAACGATAGGCGGCTACTGCCACACTTGGATCAGACCAGGATTGATCTGCCGATGTAATCGATGTTCAGGACGTTAATAGGCACGCAGCAACAAATATAATGCACTCACGTACCTCAGAGAATCGATGATGACTTCCACTCGATCGGGCACCCCAGCTGGGTGGATTCAGCACATCAGTTCAACAGTCGTGGAGTTGAGAAGATGCTTCACGGTATTTCTCGGTAACGCATAAGAAGCGTGTGGTGGCGGGCGCGTCAGGTGTTAGACGAGGACGTGCGTACGCGGCGCGATAATGTATGCAACTCCTATTGGCCACTGCCCTCCAGTTTCCGTCAAAATGTCATCTCAAGGGCAGTGAGCGCATGACAGCTTTATAGGGCTGCGTTTTGTCACTGCGTAAACCTATTTACGCAGAACATCGATTACAAACGTTAAAAACTACGATTAAGAACGATAATGTACGATGACGGAACATCCCGCCCACCAAAATAGCTATGGTATTTTCTGGTTTCCTAAACTAAAAGATTGTGATTAACGATGCGATACTAATAGGTATAAGAAAACGATAAATGTCAAAGAAACCAAAACGATACAGTTAAGACTACAAGCTAAAACTAAGTTAACATAAATGAACTAAGCTAAAAGTAAGTTAAAACTACAGACCACAAGATCCAATGGAAGCTAGTCCTCCAGTGGCAGAGGGCACAACTTAACCAAAGGCCGCTGAATTACGTTATTGGTTGCAGTTTTAACCATTGCGATACGAATAACTCCGTCAGCTCCAGCAAGAAGCTGCTCTACCCTACCAAGGGCCCAGTGTAACGGAGTGCGGTTGTCATCTTTGATGATGACCATCGATCCTACAGCTAAAGGTTTCGAATTTTTGGTCCATTTGGCGCGCTGCGTTAAAGAATTGAGATATTCGTGTTTCCATCTGGACCAAAAGTTTTGGTGAAACGATTGTAACAGCTGCCACCGATGAAGCCGATTAACGTTAATTGAAGATAGATCCTCATCGGGGACAGCAGTTAACGGTTCTAAGGTCAGGAAGTGACCTGGAGTTAGTGCTGACAAATCGTTAGGGTCAGCACTTACGGGACAAAGCGGTCTCGAATTCAAAACAGCTTCTATTTGAGCGAAGAGTGTTGTTAGCTCCTCAAAAGTTAACACTTGATCACCAACAACCCGGTATAAATGAGTTTTGGCCGCTTTAATTTGAATCTCCCACACTCCACCGAAGTGGGGAGCCGATGGAGGATTGAATTTGAATTCAATTCGCTCCGCATGTGATGCATTTTCCATAAGAGAAGACAGTTGATTCCGGGCACCAACGAAATTGGTACCACAATCCGCGTGAATAGTTTTGCAGCGACCGCGACGTGCCACAAAACGCCTAAGAGTAGCGATAAAACCGTCCGCTGACAGTGTGGAAACAACCTCTAAATGAACTGCTTTCGTCGCGAGACAAACGAACAGACAGAGGTACGCCTTGTCGATTTTAGCGCCACGATGTGGACCTAGTTTTATACGAAAAGGGCCGCCGAAATCAACGCCTACGATAGAAAAAGGCTTCACCTGATTTACACGATATGCAGGCAAATCGCTCATGAACGGCTGTAACGGTTGCGGGTGCAGTCGATAGCACTTTATACATTTTGATAGAACGCGACGCACTGTACGTTTCGCTGACACTACCCAAAACTGCCGCAATAAAAGAAAAATTGTTGTGTTCACACCAGGGTGGCAGTAACAACGATGTATGTGATCGATAATTAAATACGTTAGAGGATGATCAGAAGGCAAGAGCGCTGGATGTTTGTGTTCGTATTCCAGCCCCGACCGAGAAAGTCTGCCGCCCACCCTGAGGACACCGAACTCGTCTATGAATGGGTTGAGTTTACGAAACTGTTTGACGACAGGTTTTTTAGTTTTTAAGCTTAAAATTTCATTTGAAAATTCTTGACTTTGGGTGTGTGTTACTAATTGCATCAACGCGTTATGACGTTCAACGTAATTTATGAAACGATTTTCGTTTGAGTTACAGCGCTTTTGAATTGAATTGATAAAACGATTAACATACGATAAAACGTTTAAAAGTTTTTGTAACGATGAAAAACGATGTGTCAAAGCGGTTAAAAAATGAGAATTGTCGTTACTAATAGCTCCTTGTCCGGTCAATAATGCAACTGATTTGCGAGCCTCAGCTTGGATAATCTCTTCATCTTCCTGAGTGACAGCTACAACATGCAACGGCCATGAATCCTTTTCCTTTGAAAGCCAATCTGGTCCCGCCCACCATAAGGAATTATTTAGAATTTCACTGGGGAAAAGTCCGCGGGAGCAAATATCGGCTGGATTGTCCTTAGAGGAAACGTGGTGCCAGCATTCTGGTGGAGTGATTTCCTGGATATGACTCACACGGTTTGCTACAAAAGTAGTCCAGCGTGAGGAATGAGAGCGTAGCCAGGACAAAACGATAGTAGCATCTGACCACAAAAAGACAGAATCGATTGGAATGTGCGCAAGGTACGTATCATGAACATACTTATACAGATCTGCCAGCAGGACTGCAGCACAAAGCTCTAGTCTCGGTAGTGGAATTCGCTTCAATGGAACGACTCGAGCTTTGGAACAGACAAAGAAGACCTGAAAGTTTCCAGCTTCATCTGTGGCACGTAAATATATCACAGCACCATACGCGACTTCAGAGCTGTCGCAAAATCCGTGCAGTTCGTATAATGTGGACTTCGAGCAGGTAAGTTTGCGCGGTATACGAAGTTGAGCTAGCTTCGGTAGTTGATCCGTATAAGAAGCCCAAGAATGGACGACTTCGATGGGTGGCGTTTCATCCCAATTCACACCGAGAATCCAAAGTTTTTGGATCAAGCACTTAGCTTGGATTGTGATTGGTGAAAGAAAGCCTAAAGGATCAAAAATCCGAGCAAGCTCGCTTAGAATTGAACGCTTAGTGCAAGTTTGATGTGTAGGTTGTACCGAAAAAAGAAATGAATCCGATGAAGGGTCCCATTTAAGACCAAGGACCTTTAGAGGTGAGGGTTCCGAGTGGTCAAGCGATATTAAACCTTGTAAGTGATGTTCGATAGGTAAGTCAGATAGAAGCTTTGGATCATTACTAACCCACTTACGAAGTTGAAAATGTCCTAAGTTAAAAAGATTGATAAGTTGCGTCTTGGCTTCCTGAGCAACGCCAAAATCGTCAAAGCCGCAGACAACATCATCGACGTACACATCGGAGAGTATGATCTGTTTCGCCAGTGGAAATGCATCTCCCTCGTCGTCAGCAAGCTGTCGCAAAGTACGGCAAGCGAGATAAGGAGATGAGGCTACACCATAAGTAACCGTATTCAAACGATACTCTCGAAGATCATCGCGAGGCGACGGTCTCCAAAGAATACGTTGATACTCGCGGTGTTCAGGCGAAACCAGAATCTGCCGATACATTTGGCGGACATCCGCCATGATAACGATTTGATGTTCACGAAAATGTAAAAGAATTTTGAAAATATCAGGTTGCAACTTCGGACCGATTAATTGAGAATCGTTGAAAGATTTAGCGTTACGATCCTTTGCAGACGCGTCAAATACAACTCGAAGTCGAGTCGTAGTCGAGTCAGGACGTAAAACACAATGATGTGGGATGTAGTATTTACCTTTACCCATTTGATCGAGTGGTACAAGTGACATGTGATTGGACTCGATATAGTCAGCCATGAATTCACAGTATTGAGAGGATAATTCATGATCTGTTGATAGTCTTTTTTCAATCGCATAGAACCGTCGTAGTGCCACTTCGCGAGAGCCGTTGAAAATAGGTTCAGAATCATCTTTGAACGGATATTTGACAATATATCTACCAGAAGTATCACGATAGTGCTCTGCTACAAATTTTTGCTCACAAAGTTGTTCTTCTGGCGTCAAGGAAGTCGCTTTCGGTACGTCGTCTAATTCCCAGAATCGATGCACTAATGAGTTTAACTCGGTATCGATATTGGACGATAAAGATGTGAGTAAAGCCGCGCTTGAATTTAAATACGTTTTTCCAAGGAGAAGCCAACCGAATAACGATTTGAAAGCGGTAGGTTGATTTTGACTACCCTTGATTTGCTGACCTAACAGCGATTCGGCGAAAACATCAGCAGCTAACAATATGTCAACCGGTCCGGGAATATCGAAACTAGGATCCGCTAAAGTTAACGACTGTATGTGAGACCATTGGGATGATTTTAGTTCAGCTATTGGTTGATCGCCACAAATCTTCGGAATTACGTGCATATTTAACTTGAAAAATATTTTATTCTGTGTGCCTACACAACACGTGATGTCTCCACTAATAGGAGCAGAAGCTTCTCCGAGTCCGCAAACACTTGCCGAAGTTCGATTAGGTACTAATTGCAAACGTCTAACTGCCGACTCTGTTATAAAGTTACTTTGACTACCAGTATCGAAAAGCGCACGAAAAGATTGCATGTTACCATCAGCATCCTGAACCTGCACGATAGCAGTTGCAAGCAGCACGGTAGACCTTGAAGGAGATCTCGAGAATAAGGCTGCTGAGTTCACACTCTGTTGTGGCTTATCGGTACGGTCACGATGGAGTAGGCTGTGATGTTTACGTTTACATGTACGACACGAAAATAAAGAATTACAATTCTTTAATTGATGAGAAGATTTTAAACAGTTATAACACCATTTATTTTCTTCGGCTATTTTAATACGTTCGTCTATCGAGTTTTTAATAAACTCGGAACACGATGAAATAGAATGCGATTGATTACAATACGAACATCTTTTAGTATAAGACGAAGGTTTGTTATTATTAGTTGTAGACGTAAGCGATTTATTGTTTGCAGCCACTAAGGCGTGCGACACACTGGGACGTTTAGTTGTATTTTTAAATGGCTTAGTATTTGATTTTGGTAATTCCAAAAAATGTGTATCCCGCATTAAAGCCTCACACTTAGATTGTAAAAATAGTTTTAATTGATTATAAGTCGGAAACTCGATATCGGAATGTTTTTCTTCAAAGCTACGACGCATTTCTGTATTAAGTTTTGATAAGATGTGATACACAATGATGAAATCCCAATCTTGAACCGGTAAATTAATTGTTTTCAAGATACTTAAGTTCTCATCAAAAGTGTCGAGAGACTTACGAAATTCTTTAGCATCCTTACAGTTAAATTCAATATCAAGAATTTCGCGCCAACAAGTAAAAGCAAGATCGCGTTTGTTTTTATATCGAGCGCATAAGGCTTGGTACGCACTAGTGTAATGTTCATGAGTTAAAGGAAATGCTTTAACTACGGATAATGCATCGCCGCTAAGGGAGGACACCAAATAGTGGAACTTTTCTGTTTCGGTAAGTGAGGAAGAATTATGAATTAAAGCGTTAAAAGTATCAAAATACTCCGGCCATTGCTTGATGTTACCAGAAAAACTAGGAAGTGTTATTTTAGGCAACCGAACATTTAACGATGATGAAACGCTTTTCGATTGGTTTTCATCTTCACTTCGAATTAAACTACGATAAATAGATTCGATCTCGTAATACGTGTCATCAAATTGTTCCTGTAAACAAGCATCCGCATCGGTAGTATCATCTAAAATATCCAAAATACTGAAGTGTGCGTCTTCAAAAGCCGCCGCTATGTTTTTAATATCATGATGATAAGATAAAAATAAGTCGCGTTGAGAAGGGTCACTCTTAGCTAATTGACCGATTTCTAAAGCTTTATTTAAACGTTTAATAGCAATTGTCCGCTTTCGACGCAAAGATGGTAAATCTTGTGCACTATATTCGAAATCTTCAGATTTGGATTTAGATTTTTTCAAAGTACTAGACTTTCGCGAATGCTTACTTAAAAGTGACATTTTAAGTTAAATTTAGTTAAAGAGTACAACTATAAAAAAAAAAATAAAAAAAAAATTAAATTTTAAAATTGTATTTATTTACTAAGTGTGCTATCACCCTAACGCCTGGAATGTTGTTCACGAAAAAGTGCTACGATCGATGCAGCGATAATTATTTACTAGTTACCTACGGTTATAAATGCAGATGCGCTTTGATTTTAAACAAATATTTGAATAAAATATAAAAACATAAAAACTATGATAATTATACGATCTTTTTTCTAAAGTATTTCGTTTAATCGGTTAAATATGATGTGTAATATAAATATGTAACTTTGAAGGTTTAATGTTGTTTCGTAATTATGTTGTTAAAAGTGAATTAATAAATATTCACTTTACGATTTAGTTGGATATAAAGTAGCTTCAACTAACCGGCACGATGAGTTGGCGAGTTACCGGTGTGAAAAATCTAACTACCCGATATTGAAAAAAATAAAAATGTTATTTCGATTTCGTGAATTATGAAACTATATTTCAATATGTTTTGCAAATATAGTACGATATTTAACGCTTAATAACGTATAAACTGATGTACAAATATGAATAGTTTGAAATAGTAATGCCTGGAAAAGAATTAACGTAAGCCGATAGGTAAATTAAGCACCGATAAAATTGATGATTGCTTAATTTGATCTTACAGTAATTCAAGACAAAACTAAAACGATAATTTTACGATATGAATCCCGATAAATTGACTAGTTAGCCCGTAAGTACTGACACTGAACGTTTCTTTGGATTAGTATATTCTGATTAAATGATAACTCTGCAACCAACAACGATTTATATAGAACAATTACGATTTACAAAGTACCTATTCTAACCAGAAATACCACAGTTATTGTATGACGGTACAGTACATGAAGTTAGTGGAAACCATCCCGGGTTTCGGCACCAAAAAAATGTAGCAGACGCACCTCAACAAAGTAAAACGATAGGCGGCTACTGCCACACTTGGATCAGACCAGGATTGATCTGCCGATGTAATCGATGTTCAGGACGTTAATAGGCACGCAGCAACAAATATAATGCACTCACGTACCTCAGAGAATCGATGATGACTTCCACTCGATCGGGCACCCCAGCTGGGTGGATTCAGCACATCAGTTCAACAGTCGTGGAGTTGAGAAGATGCTTCACGGTATTTCTCGGTAACGCATAAGAAGCGTGTGGTGGCGGGCGCGTCAGGTGTTAGACGAGGACGTGCGTACGCGGCGCGATAATGTATGCAACTCCTATTGGCCACTGCCCTCCAGTTTCCGTCAAAATGTCATCTCAAGGGCAGTGAGCGCATGACAGCTTTATAGGGCTGCGTTTTGTCACTGCGTAAACCTATTTACGCAGAACATCGATTACAAACGTTAAAAACTACGATTAAGAACGATAATGTACGATGACGGAACAGGTATTAAGAATATTTCACACAAACTCGCGTGTATTCTATTAGTAAGATTGTTTTTTAAGACGCCGCGTTGGCGCAACGGTCACAGCACTGGATTGTGCCTGTTGCGCTGGCGGTTGCGGGTTCGATCCCCGCACATGACAAACATTTGTATTGGCCATGCAGATGTTTGCCGTGGTCTGGGTGTTTCTGCAGTCCTTGTGGGTCTCCCCACCGTGCCTCGGAGAGCACGTTCAGCCGTCGGTCCCGGTTGTTATCATGTACACCTGATAGCGATCGTTACTCATAGTAGGGAATATATCCGCCAACCCGCATTGGAGCAGCGTGGTGGATTAAGCTCTGATCCTTCTCCTACATGTGGAAAGAGGCCTATACCCAACAGTGGGATATTACAGGCTGAAAAAAAAAGATTACTTTAGTAGTTAATTTTTTTAAGTAAAACTTCTTTACGCACGTCTGACTTGGGGAGTAAGCTATTGAATTCGTGACGAGGGCGTTACGAAAAGTGTGATTGAGCGAGGCGAACGGAAGTTGAGATGGAGATATAAGTTAGATGGAGCTAAAGAAGTTTTACTTCAGTCGTGTGGTCATAAGTTTGAAATTATAAATACTTCCTTTACTCCGTACTCCATTTCAGGTGCTTTTAATCCTTTGAAACTGCCAAACAAAGAAAAAGCGAATGAAGTAGTAAGAGTCAGTAAAGAAGATGTTCCTGAAAAACCAAATCTAATACTAGAAAATAAACCAAAGGAAAGTAATGAAATTATTTTAAAAACAAGTGCATTAAATAAATCCAATAAAGACTCAAATAATTTAAATAAAATACCTAAAAATAGTAAGAAGGTAAAAAAGTATGTGCCTCCGAAAAAAATACAGAAAGATTCTTTTTTAATTAATTCTAACAATAATCTCACAGAACCACATGTAACAAATAATCCAAAAATACATAACCGAAATGAAACATTAACACTAAATGAAACTAAATCAGCAAATAATATAAACTTAGCACTTCCAACAACTTCGAAAATACAAATAAATGATAAACCAAATGACAAAAAACATGACAGCAACTTTTTAGTTCCGAATAATAAATACATTTGTAATATATGTAATTATGAAACTGTAAATAAAAAATACTTAATTGTTCATTTACGTTTGCACGATACTAAAGAAAAGATACATTGTTGTAGTCAATGTCAGTATATGACTAATGTGAAATTCAATTTAGACATGCATCTTAAAAAACACTCAGGTGAAAAATCATGCGAATGTCATATTTGTCAAAAAAAATTTAGTCGTATGTGTAGTTTAAATAGACACATACGAACACACACAGGTGAAAAACCATACGAATGTCATATTTGTCAAAGGAAATTTAGTCAAAGCGCTGATTTAAAGAAACACATAAGAACACATACAGGTGAAAAACCGTACGAATGTCACATTTGTCAAAGAAAATTCAGTGATATACCTAATTTAAAGAGACATATAAGAACACACACAGGTGAAAAACCGTACGAATGTCACGTTTGTCACAGAAAATTCAGTGATATCGCTTCTTTAAATAGACACATAAGAATACACACAGGTGTAAAACCATACGAATGTCATATTTGTAAAAGGAAATTTAGTCAAAGCGCTGAGTTAAAGACACACATAAGAACACACACAGGTGAAAAACCGTACGAATGTCACATTTGTCAAAGAAAATTCAATGATATCGCTAACTTAAATAAACACATAAGAACACACACAGGTGAAAAGCCACGCGAATGTCATATTTGTCAAAAAAAATTTAGTCATATGTGTAGTTTAAATAGACACATACGAACACACACAGGTGAAAAACCATACGAATGTCATATCTGTCAAAGGAAATTTAGTCAAAGCGCTGATTTAAAGAAACACATAAGAACACATACAGGTGAAAAACCGTACGAATGTCACATTTGTCAAAGAAAATTCAGTGATATACCTAATTTAAAGAGACATATAAGAACACACACAGGTGAAAAACCATACGAATGTCTCCTTTGCACAAAGAAATTTATACAAAAAAATGGTTTAAACTATCATTTAAGAACTCATCATACAGAAATAAAGCAAACTGTCGCTTAAGTTGTGTTTAAACTTAAATAAATAAGAAATATATTTTATTGGAGTTTACTCCTGAAGAAACAATATAAGGAAGTGAAATGATAGAGTGACACTTCAGCGCTTTTAGCTTTTATGTAAGGTTCGTTACCTAGTTGACCCGCGTTTATCGTATCGATACTAATAGCATGAGTCTGTTTATGTTATAATAACAGTTTTAAATTTTAATTTGATTCAATAGAACACTTCGATTTTTAAAAATCACAATAATTGTTCTTAAGGAGTAAACTCTAATCGCGTGTCGGAGTTGACACACACGCTTTTATTTTATTTTTTTTCAATAAAAATACAATCATTTTTACGACGTATTAATGTTCTGATTGTAAGATTACAATTTTCATTTAATTGTTCGGTTGAAAACCATTGTTACATAATATATATTTTAACGTTTTTTTTTATAAATCGAAATGCTAATTGCATAGTTAGTTGTTAATGCTAGTTGCATAGTTTTATGACCAAGATACCATAAAGACTCAATCACTTCGATTACATACAGCAATATATCCGCAAAAAAATGCTTTAATTTTGGACAAATATAAAATATATAATATTATAAAATATAAAATAATCGTTTACCTGCTCAGTGAAAACCCTACATAGCTGTACCTATTCATACATAAGTCGTCCTTATTGATCTCAGTTTCATCCCGTTTAACCCCGCTTTCGTTGCTATTCATACCTGAGACGTCCCCATTAGGGATTGCAATACCGGGATCCCGCACTATTTTTGCGGGACCAGTCCCGCACATAAATCGAGCGGGATCCCGCGGGATTAGCGGGACTGCGCAACGGTAAACGCCTTGTGTTGTTCGGCACGCGAAAGCGCACGAACTGATTCGGCTCATGACGAAGATCATGATGATTTACCTCTTGCTACAGTGGCCGCAATGATGCAAGCTGAAACTGTGGAGCCTGAACCGATGTCTCTTCGAGATGAACTTGAACAAACTCTATCGTTTCGTATTATTTTTATTTTTGTGATTCCCATACATGAGGAAATTATAAAATGTTATTTATTATCATATCAAAATTTCGATCCAGCGGGATTCGTATCCGGTTTCTTCACCACTTCCATCCACGGTTGCTTAAAACCGAATAAAATCATATCAAAAATTTCGATTCGGCTGGACATCGTTCCATATCTGGCATTGGCTAGAGCACCGACATGGTATGTCGGGGGTGCGGGTTGAAATTCCGCTGGATCGAAATTTTCATATAATAATAAATAGCATTTTATAATTTCCTCATGTGTGGGAGACACAAAAATAAAAATAATACGAATTAAAAATAGCATGGTGATGCTCTCGTCAAAGAATTCATTGTATTATGAAACTTTGAATAGTTGGTTGCTATAAAGGACTCACTATAGACGGCTCCACGGTTGCTTAAAACCAAATAAAATTATATCAAAAATTTCGATTCGGCTGGACATCTTTCCATAGCTTAGTTGGCTAGTGCACCGACAGGGTATGTCGGGGGTGCGGGTTCGAATCCCGCTTGATCGAAATTTTGATATGATAATAAATAACATTTTAAACTCTATCGAGTTTTCAAACTGCTTGTCGCATTTGTGAATCGAGTCGAATTTGTTTGAGTCTACTGGATTAAAAGGCGAATATCTTCAAATCGTCTCCAAGGCGTCATCAACAGTTGTACCCACAAGCGTTGAATCAGAACGAGTGTTTTCTGCTGCTGGCTATCTGGCATAAAAAGTTAGGAGTCGTATGGCAGACAAGACTGCTATATTTTATGCGCAGTTACTTTCAAAATAATTCCTAAACTACCTATTGTCTCGTTGTAATAATTTTTTTTTATTTTATTACATATTTTTATAAATCTCTCAATACGTAATTTTAAATAACATATTTTTGTTTCTTTTTTAGTTCTAGATGCATTTATGATACAGGATATCGCCTTTTTTCTCAATGACTTTCAGAAACATGCGGGATCCCGCAAATACCAGGATCCCGCGGGACTTAGACCTCTCACTCCCGCAAATACCGGGATTAAAATTTTGTTGCGGGATTGCATTCGTAAGTCCCCATTCACTCCAAAATCAACAGATTTCTCATGTCTTTCTAATTTATCATAATAATATTATTATTAATTAATAACTGAGATTTAACTTTTATGTATATGACGGCCCAAACACTATAAATAAAGTATTAAACAAACACATACACATGTATTCTCTTACTATAAATTAAATGTTATAGAGCAAAGTTTCTAACACTGTACTAACCGGGGCGTCTCGTCTAGGGCTAGCATGGGTCTAGCCAGGGGGGGGACAGTTAGTAGGAAGCCTTCATTTTTATATGAAGTGGTGCCATCTGCTTAATGATTCCGATAAAATGTGAACAGATAATAATAAAAATAGACAATAATCAAATGTTAGCAAATCAAAGAGTAGAATAACCATAGAATAACTTGCTTCTAGATGAATCAAATTTTTACAAAATGGCGAGAACTCATTGCGTGCAGGCGTGATTATTTGTGCTCGTTCTAGTGATGAGTAACTCGTCATTTTAATTTGAGGATGAGGAAGTTCCTCATTTTAGCTTTTGAGGCCTCACGAGGCGCGCCTCATTTGAGGCGAGGTATCGTACGAGGAAAGCCGAACTCATCCGATTGTCCGAGGATTCGAGGATTCGAGGAAGCGGCAAGCGTGAGTCACGCGCGCCTCACGAGTAACTAACTTAAAAACGATACACTACTTTTATTTTTTAAAATTATCTTTATCACTTTGCTTCAACGACGCGTTTTGATGCGCGCTGTTAAACGTTATATATTATTTAGGTAATACTAAACCAAATATTTATTCATAAATAATGTTTTTGTTTTAAATGATTTTTTAAATTGGACTTAGCTCGGTATTTTTAGTAAATCGTGTTTTTGGAAATCATATACGAATTACATATTGATAAAAAATGAATAATATTTTTCAATTTTACTGACATAATAATAAGAAATATGAACTGGTTATTTAAATAAAAAATCGCGAGTGCAATTAGAAAAAAATAAAAAATAATCATATGGAGATTTGAACCATCGTCTTCTCAGATAATCCCGACCGGCCGACGTCCCACCTGACCCCTGAGCTAATACAACTTAATTAACATTTATGAAATTTACCTTTGTATTCTAATGAAGCCATAAATAATAACATTAATGTAGCAATTTTTTCATTATCTAAAAACAGGGATATTATAACGAAATTTTCTAAAAATGATTGATTCGGATTTTTACATCTCCCTCACACATCATGTCCTTTCGCTGATAAATTTTAGACCGCCTACAAAATAAATAAACGAATCAATGACACTTGAATACCAATCTAATCTGGGTGTTTTTAGAGTTCATAGTTAATGTTTAGAGTTCATGGTAATACCAATACGTAATAAAAATATTGTTTTCAACTTTTCAGTAATAAAAATAGTATTAGTAAATGCGTAGGTACCTACTCGTACTGTATGATATCGCGGCGTCTCGCAACATTCGTAATAATTTGTAGAAAACATACTTCTACATTACAAATATGTTAGTTATAGTTATATATTATTATAGTATATAATTATTTTAGTAAGTTATGTACGCAATAGCGTAAAGTGCATCTTCACTTTTACGTATTTTTAACCAGACTTGTGTTTAAGCTATTCTAAATTTAATTTGATTTACCTGATAGGTAGAGTGTAGAAATTCAAGTAAACTGTTGACGGAATCGATTAAATTTGCAATGGATTTACTATTTTGAAAATTTTAAGCGTGAGCATAATATGTTACATCACAATTACACAATAACATCGCAATCAATAAGCATCGATTAGGTAGGTATAATGAAAAGGCAACAAATAGGTGTCGAAAATTATTTATTGATAATAATATTTTAATAAATTTTAACGATAAATCAACATAAATAGTTATGCTTAAAATTAAATTAAACATAAAAAAATATGTAAAACATGTTTTAAACAAAATTTAAAGAACAACAAAAATCTTTATTTGTTCAGAAAGAAATTCCCTAGGAAATTCCAAATTATACTTTACTAACCAAACATCGCACTTTGTAAACGTACGTTTTCAAATTTACTGAATGAGCGTGCGCATTCGTAAAACATACGATCAGCTAATGTTTATTGTTTCTGTGTTTCAAATCAAATCAATATGAAATTACAAAAATAATAAAACATTAACTACTGAAGTTGACATTTGGCCATTGACCCCACAAGTGAATAAAAATCTATGAAAAAAATCCACAATAATTTGACAATTATTAAAGTTACCAGTTTAAAAAACTTTTGGGTTGCTAGGATTTCATTAGAAATCCACCAATAAATAAAAAAACTGTGCTATAAAAAATATATCTATTATGGATATATTTATATCTGTTAAGGATTCAAAATAAATCTATAGTATTTATTTATTTCACATGAGGTTTACATAGGTAAAATTACTCGTAGAAAGTAAAGATGATGAGACATTTTACGATTAATCCTATAGTCTATAATCTTAAACTCAATTTGATTGACGCGTGTGATTGATACATGGTACATAGTGTGCGTAATATTTTTTAAAGTGAAAGTTTTATTACATCGTCTCAAACTTTTTCGTCTGTTTTGACCATAGATAAAATATTTTTATTATATCTATGGTTTTGACGGTCGGCCACCTAGTAGACACTATTGACAACACACAGCTGATGTTAGTACCAAAGAGCATATAAAGAGAAAGAGGTGTCACTTCATAGACACGGTTGAGCTCCGGGTTCAAGGTTTACTATACATTTGGTACCAACTTAACGGTTGCTCTAAATTTTTTTTTCGTTAAATTGGTAATGATGGAATATAGTGTTGTGAAATTTTTTTATCGTACCGGAAGTCGATACTAGTGTGGAAAAAGGTCGATAAATAAGTCGATAAAATTATCGATACTTTTGGCTACAGGGTTCTCATATTTATAATTTTATAAATTTTAATTTAAATAAAAGGCCTTTTAGTAAAATATATTTTTATTATTTATATTTTACTCTTCTAAAAATATTAATTAGCCTATATACCAAAATAAATAAAATTATGGCAAAAATCTCAGTACATAAATTTCTAAAACACAACAAATGTTCAAGATTTCATTTCACTCTTAATGTTCACTGTAAAATAAGTTTATTTATCTTAAGATACCACCTGTAGGACAAATCTACATATTTATTATAAGTCTAACTTTTCTAAATTTTATATTAACAATATTTGAAATAAATTTATTTTTAATATTATACATATTTACAATGCAAGACTCCAGAACTATATATTTACAGTCAATAATGGTACAATTATGATCAAGCGGAGCTGTATAATATTTTTTTATAATCTTCTGTTTAAGCAATGTAACCTATGAAAGGGCTTTCTAATGCAAGAAATAAAAATGTAAATGTTGTTCGTAAAACTGAATTGAAAACTTAAATAAATGAACAAGCTCAAAACAAACGGATAAACTAATTTATCTATTGAAAATGTTTGCATAATATTATTATGAATTTCTTTTTAAAAACACTGCAATTACTTAGAAAAAAGAATTATGACGTGTATTGTAGTAGACATTTAAAAAATTGATAAATATAATACTTTCAAACTTGTTACTTGAAACTAATGCACTTTTCAGTGATTGTTACAAGAAAACAACATTACAGTTAGAAATAGTAATTTCGATAGATATCTACTAAAGAAACATAATTCTGAAGAGCCTTATAAGAAACAATCTCACTACACAATAATAAAAAATAACAAATAAGATGATTTCAAGACCATATCAAAATATCAGTTTTTATGGATACGGTATACAAATAAACAGACAAACACTTTCGTTTCATAAAATTAGAATGGCCAAGGATTAGATACTCCTCATTAAAAAAAAAACTGTAATTATCTTAATAAATGCCTCATCCTATCTACAATATTTCACAATAACATTATAAGTTATAATTTAATGAATTGTTTGTCAGTTTATTTGCATACTATAACATATTATTACTTATTGCTAAAATTTTCTCTTATAGCCTTTTTTATATCTTTAAGTGATACAGTAATTTGTACAAAACATGTGTCACATTCTTTTCGTTACAAAAATACTTGATTCTAAATAATATACCAAAATAAATAAAATCTTAGAATATAAACTTCTAAAACACATCAAATGTTCACGATTTCGCATCGCTCTCAATGTTCACTGCAAAATGCGTTGAATTATTTTAAGATATCACCTGTCCTACGGACAAATTTACATAATATACATTATACGTCTAATTTGTCTGGATTACTTATTTAAAAAAATTGTACTAATTTATATTAACAATATTTGAAATAAATTTCTTTTTAATGTTATATATATTTACAATGCTTTGTTTTGATTTTTGATAATAATTTTAATTCACACAAAATAACAATTACAGGAGTATGTACATTGAGCGTGTCATACTAACATTAGTTTTTTTTTAAGTTATAAAACTGTTACTAACACTTTTATGGAAGTGAAATCAGAAGTAAATCAATTTTTATAATTATATTATTATTAAAACTTTAGAACTAAATATTTACAGACAAGTATGGCAAAGCGGGGCCGTAAAATGTTTTTATAACCTTCTGTTTAAGCAATGTATTACCTTAAGAAGTATAGTTCTTAAAACTAAATTGAAAACTCAAATAAATGAACAAGATCAAAAGTTTATCCATTTATAAACTAACTAGCTTCTGCGCGCGACTTCGTCGGCGTGGACTCCGCTCCTATTGGTCTTAGCGTGATGATATATAGCCTATAGCCTTCCTCGATAAATAGGCTATCTAACACTGAAAGAATTTTTCAAATCGGCCCAGTAGAACCAGAGATTACCGCGTTCAAACAAACAAACAAACAAACTCTTCAGCTTTATATATTAGTATAGATTTATCTATTTGATAATGTTTGCATCATATTATTATGAAAATATTTTAAAAACACTGCAATTACTTAGAAAAAGGAATTATAAGATGTCAATTGTAGTAGATATAATTATACCAAAATAAATATAATACTTTCAAACTTATTACTTGAAACTAATGCACTTTTCAGTGACCTTTAAAAGAAAACGATATTAGTTAAGAAATTATTAATTTCGGTAGATATCTACTAAAGTAACATGATTCTGAAGAGATGATCTTACCTACTTATAAGAAACCATCTCACTATACAGTAATAACAATAATAATAACAAGATTTACAAAAATAATACAAAAATATTAACAGATATCTAATAAACAAACAATACTAAAGAGCATTACTTGTGAAACAGTCTCACTATACAATATTTTAATTTTTATAACATTAACATAGCCAAGGATTAAAAATAGTCCTCCCTTTTCATGAACTGAAATATGTTTGTGATAACCATTTCAAAATTAAAGATTAGATCAAACTAGCACAAACTGGCGCTCGTAAAGTGGATAAATAAAGATGTCATTCATTGTAATATCCCGTATTGGTTGAATACTTAACACTATCAAGTTTATCTAAATTATCAATTACATTTGCCAAAAGCATTTGAAACTTAATCTACTTTTTGTGTAATGACTAATGACTCAGCAGGAACTTCTTCTGCGTAGGTATGTAGGTCTGAAATGAAAAATAGTCCAAAATATATTTGTCTATTTAAATTTTATTTAGTCATATATTTGACGACATACACATCTATCATTAAAAAAAGGCATAAAAACAAGATAAAATTTGTTAAGATAAATTAATTTTTTAATTTATCATTTTTAAAAATCATTTATTATAAAATTAAAATTTCATACAAATTAAATGCTATACAGTTAGCTATGCTTATAGTAGACATGTTACTGTTAATGTTTTATGTCATTGAATAAAATTGAAAATGTGAAATTTTTATTTATATTGAGCTAGCTGACCCGGCGAACTTCGTACCGCCTAATAGTCGATTCTTTAATCTTTTACTTTTTTTTAATACTTATCCTTCCCGGAACCCCTCCACTAACACTAAACTTTATGGTATGGTATTAAAATTGAAATTGACTTTTAAGTATTATTACAAATCTTTTGTATGTGAATATAGATAATTGTTGTTTTTAGACTTTTTCAGTGAAATTTTTAAATTTTTCTCTTCGTAAGAACCATCCTCGTACTTCAAGGAATATCATAAAAAAAGAATTAGCGAAATCGGTTCAGCCGCTCTCGAGGTTTGCGCTTAGCAACAAATTCAGCGATTCATTTTTATATACAAGAGATTACCTAGAGTTTTTTCAAAAGTAAGTCCTTGTGGAGCCTGCGAAGTAGAGGGCAAGGCGACAAGCTGTATTCAGCACCTGAAAAATAGTAGTAAAATATCTAAATATGCATCTAATACTGGTATTTTTTTTACATACTTAATTATTTACTAAAAGTTAAATCATTTAAATTTTATTTAGTCATATATTTGACGACATACACATCTATTATTAAAAAAAGGCATAAAAAAACAAGATAAAATTTGTTAAGATAAATTAAAAAAAAATAATTAAAATTTCATACAAATTAAATGCTAGTTAGCTATGCTTATAGTAGACATGTTACTGTTAATGTTTTATGTCATTGAATAAAATTGAAAATGTGAAATTTTTATTTATTAATTATTACCTAGAGTTTTTTCAAAAGTAAGTCCTTGTGGAGCCTGCGAAGTAGAGGGCAAGGTGACAAAGCTGTATTCAGCACCTGAAAAATAGTAGTAAAATATCTAAATATGCATCATACATACTGGTATTTTTTTTACATACTTAATTATTTACTAAAAGTTAAATTATTTGAATTTTATTTACTACTAGCTTCTACCCCCGACTGCGAAGATGAAAATGATTTTTTTTTCTAAAGGTGTCATTCATAATTATTTTATAGAAACAGTAAATCAAAAAATCTTATACTGCATTGTATCATATTATGTTGTGAAGCACTGCATATATGAGTTAAAGATATTAAAGATATTTGTTACTCAGAAAGTGTTTTACATATATCTCTCATTTTATCAGTGATATGTATATCAGCCATAGATATCTAATATCTAAGGGACAATATTATATAGGTAAATGTATAAATAATAACTTTAATATATTATGTCAGATGATTTTTTAGAACTTTGACTAACAATAATCTATTAGGTATATGATATTTATTACAACTGAGATTGTACTGCCACTATCAGTAAAAATATATTTAAAAATTTATCTTTTTCTATACAGTACAAGAACAATTGTGAACATTTGTATGACTTTTATATAATCTCATCTTAATTTTATTTTAATTTCCAGTACATAGTATAAGATGAAATGTTTTTGAAACAGCTTAACACATTGTTGTCAAGAAAACTTTTTGTCACATCAAAAACGTATAAGACTTGCAACTGCAAATTATTATTATTATAATTAAGTTCATTTAATCTATATAATAAAAATGAATGTTGCTAAGCGCATAACTGGAGAACGGCTCGACTGATTCGGCTATTTTTTTTTGTATGTTCCTTAAAAATCCCACGGAAGGTTTTTATGCTAAAAAAAAAAACATAACAGACAGAACGAAGTCTGTCCGGGCAGCTATTTAACCATACAACTAGTTAACAATAAATATAAAGAATATAAATATATGTGTAAATAAATACAAGTACCTGGGTGACCGAGCCCAGCTCGGTATTTTTATTTTATTTTTTGTTTTTTTTTTTCGGTATTTTTATATTTTAATTTTATTTAAATAATAAATCACGAGTGAAATTAAAAAAAAAAGAAAAAAAAAGTAATCTGGAGACTGAGATTCGAACCCGGGTCAAAACGATTTGAAATCCGTCGCTTTCCTAATTACGCTGTTACAGCTACGTTGACAGTAGTGAAATTAAGCTTCGTATTCTAATGATATTTTTTCATTGCCTAAAAACAGGGATAAAACGACATTTTTTTTAAATGAATCCTAGCTAGATCAATTTTTCGCCCCCGAAATCCCCTGCATACTAAATTTCACGAAAATCGTTGGAGCCGATTCCGAGATTCAGAAAATATATATATATATATATACAAGAATTGCTCGTTTAATAGTATAAGATACACACATCGGTCGTCTGTTCCTAAAGTAAGCAACTTAATGCTTGTGTTATAGGTAACAGCCGACTGGTATAGCTACATATATATATATATATTTTTTCGATAAACATACTTATTAATAATACATATATAAATATATATATATTACACACAGACTCAGGGTGGGTTTCGAACCCACAACTCCCGGTACAGAAAGTAGGGTCACTACAAACTGCGCCAACGGGCAACAGGCTAGTCATCAATAAAAATCTTAATTTTATTTATCATTAAAAATATGTTACATGAACAAAAATAAACTAGCAAGATGCTGTACCTCTTAAACACATTTGTTACTTTTAACCGTATAACATAAATAAATATAATATGATAAAGTAGTTTACTCACTTGTAGATAAAATATTTTCTTTCCATTGCACATTCTCCGAATTCGTTATATCTTGAAAAACTAGAAAATAAAAAAGAATTTATCATAAAAATCAATTAACATATTAAAAACCAGAAATACGGCTAGATAAATAGCTAAACAAGAACTTCAAGAATAATATATAATTGTGTTTGCTCGCAAACGAAAAAAAACCGACATCAATTACATCGACAAGTAATACAACGTAATAAGACGAAAAAATAGTCAAGTAAATACGCGCTATTAAAGATTACTCAAAAAGTTGTAATCAGTTTTCGATCTAATTTAAACAAGACTACAAGACAAGTATAAGCTTTCGATTAAAGTAAGAATCATCGAAATCGGTACACCGAGTAAAAAGTTATGCGGTATAACATAACGTAGGTCGACGAAAAAGTAGTCACGTAAATACGCATTATTAGATATAACTCTAAAAGTACTTGTCAGATCTCAATTAAATTAAAATGGGACCACATGACACGCAACACCTTTCAATTAAAACAAAATTGATCGAAATCGGTCTACCCAGTCAAAAGTTCTGAGCTAACATACATAAAAAAAAAACATACGTGTCAAATTGAGAACCTCCTCCTTTTTTGGAAGTCGGTTAAAAAATACATATTTTTATAATTATGTTAATCGTGTAGGTAATTTATAATTGTGATAAACTATTAAACATATAAAAAGTTACTGCAATTTTTTTTTGTACCTTTCAAGACGAGATTTTTCTTTCTCTTCACTTTGCAGAGGAAATTCTTCCAAAAGACTGTCATCCAACGGTTGTGGCAATTTAGTGTTGGAATAGCATTTTTAAGTAATTTATTACTACAGTTAGTTATTGACTGTAATAAAGATTTTGAGGAGATTTTTTTAAAAATATTGTATTTTTCTATTCTTTACACACTAACCGATCTAGATCAAGTGGAAACTTGCTCAAAAATATATTGGCTCCAGGGATCCTCTTTAGCCAACAAATGGCACATTTTTGATATTGCACATTATGTTTCCCAGTATTTTCTAGAGGAATGAAAACATAAAAATATATTATAAGTAATAAAAATATAGGTAAGTACTACAAAATACAATTTTTCTATTGTGGATTATTGTTGATATAGATATTAAGAACTTATTTTCAAAAGCAAAATTACTTTGTTCAACCAAAGAGACCAATGATCCATGGTCAAATACAAACCTATAGTAAAGCCGTAGAAGTAGGAATAATAGTAGTAGAAGCAAGGAATAATATTCTCAAAACAAAGTATTAGACCTAAGAAAATACATATACAAAAAAGAACTAAAAATCCAAAACTTCGGCTGTGGTAACAAGTTACTATACTATATGGTGGTTATAATTATATTATTCCTATAATATGATACATAAAAATTACTACAAAATTATTTAATACCTCTCGAGACTTACCTTTTAGGTTTTCTATGATGTAAAATCTTTCAAAGGAATATCATTCAATGGCGCTGGGAAATTTATTACACTATTTTTTCTTAACATAGGTATGACCCACACCAATATTTTGTTTGGTGCAATTTTATGAAGTCTTCACTCTGAACTGCTTTAACCCACAAATTAACATCTGAGAATCAATGAAAAATGAAATTAATCATTAAGTATATATTTGTGGTCTTTAAGCATATGTAATTTTTACAAGCTTTTATTTAACTTGCAATGTATGTATGTATGTATGTATGTATGTATGTAACTTTAATGAATGTTTGTTCGGGTGAAATCTTGCAACTCAATTTTGAAGCAGATATCTTCAACCAATTGAGCTGAAATTTTGTATACTGGTTTAATTTGGATGACAATGCATGGTTTGTATTTATGCATGTATGTATGTTTGTTCGGGTGTAATCTTGCAACTCAATTTTGAAGTAACCAATTGAGCTGAAATTTTGTATGCAGGTTCAATTTGGATGACAATGCATGGTTAACTATGTGACGTAATTCTAAATCCAATATGGCAGCATATCCAAGAGTGCGGACTAGTTATTTTTAGTGCACTTCTACAATATGGGTATCAAATGAAAGGGCTTGCTAAGAATAATTCGAATAAAGTGACGTGATAACCGAATAAAAAGTCAAAAATAAATTAAAAGTAAAAAACCTTTTTAAAAAACAAGCTTTTATTTGAATGTGCTAAAACCAAAAAAATAAATTTTTACTTTAAAACTTTTACTATCTACTTATAAAGTCATTACACATAATCTATATTATATAAAAGCTTGTCGCGAGGTTTGCTTGTAAACAAGTAAATTAAATAAATTGATGTGATTGATTTTAACTATTATAATTTTCAAACTAAGGAAATAAGAGTACTCATTAAGAGTACACAATTACATTACATTTTACAATACATTTTAAGAGTACACAATTTCCACTTTGTCCAGATCTATATTATAGATCTGGACAAAGTGGAAATTTACTAAGAAACACTTTGGATCCAGTGGTTATTTGTAGTCCGAAAATGACATATCTTTGATTTAGCACATAGGGTTTCATTGACTTCTCTAAATTCTTTAAAGGAATGGAAGTACAAAAACTACTAAACATAAAAATATGCTATGTATTATGTCCCTTCTATGCATTATTTAATTGTAAATACGTAATTTTAAGAAAATGTTATTAGAGATAACACGGGAAATTATAATTGTTTATGTACGTAGAACATAATACAACTAATTGGAATAACACGAAAACCTATGCATAGCTTTTTATATTATTTTTTGTAAAGAAATAAAATACATAACATACATAAATAACCTCTTTCCTGAAACAAAATTAATTAGTCTAGCATAAGAAAACCATGACTATATTTAAATACAAACCTGTTATAAAGCTATAGTATAAATTAGATTATCATTTAAAATATTGTTAAATTTTAAGAATCCATAAAAAATGAACAAATATTTTAAAAACACGTGTTTAGATTTAGACTAGAATAGAATGTGACATTTGGAAAAAAATAATTTGCTATACTTGACGTTTATGACGTTTCCGGCGTTTAAAATTTTTCATTTTGACGTACAATTCTGCCAATTTATACAAAAATTTAAGGTTGGTAGAGAAAGTATAGCAAATTGAGTGTCGCCCGCCTGGTTAGTACCTTTAGCTTTAGTTTGCATAATTTGTTTGCATAGATGGCGTGAAAATGTAAAAAACTCAAAAAAGGGTTATTGTTCCTATTTCATTTCAGTTCCTTGAAAAAAAGTTTCACTTTTACCGTGGTTTCATAAAACCACACGGAGGTTTTTATTGGTTTAAATTTAATGCATTTTAAATGCGTAATTTAAAAAAAATATATTCTGCACTCCTCTAAACTATAAGCGTGCGAAATTTCATTCTTTTCCTACCGCGTAAAAAGTGGTACAAAGTTTTTGCCACACGTATTAATATTATCTGAATAATATCCTACCAAACATCAGTATCACAAACATCATTATTTCATTAAATCATTAGTTACATAATATCAAAATCATAATGTGTGTAGTACTGTGTTTTCAAATTTTCGATTCCTCGCCTCACGCACTCTCTAACTCGCTGTTCAAATTTCAATTATGAAATAAGTACTTCCACCTCAAAGAATCGTCCTCATTGAGGAATCGTCCTCATTGAGGAAATCGTCCTCATTGAGGAAATCGTCCTCATTGAGGAATCGTCCTCGTCGAGTCCTCGTGAGTTCGTGACTCGCGAGTCGCGTCAATAATGACAATGTGAGGACGCATCAAACGAGTGAGGTGGTTCAAAATTGAAATTTTCGCCCCGATTCGAGTGGCCGGTATATAATCCAAAAGACGTTATTAAAAGAACGTGTTGGATTTGCGAAAAGGACGCTATAATATTCTATTGTTTTGTTTTGTAGCATTATTTATATCAAGATGCCGAGACGTTGTGAATTAGGATGTGAACCTTCTGGTAAGTTCAAACGAAATCATAGGGTCATATCTAACTTTCTTTTTAGATATTTTATGTAAACTTTTAATGTAAGTAAAATATATTAGGGCTATTGCTTGTCGTCCGCTAAACGGATGAATAAAATAATTTATCGTCCGATAACATCTATTTATTGTTATACTAAATAATAAAAAATCTGTTCTGTTAAAAAAAATAATCATAACCTATCTAACTTCAAAATTAGACTGTATATCGGCATAATTTTGTTACAAATACCTATATTTAACACGTTGAACGCCGAGCAAATCGCAATGCCGACCGTTTATCAACATTTCTTTACAAAAAAATATAGGTAATAATATTAGTAATAACATTAACCTATCTAACTTGTTAGATGGTATATCGGCATAATTTTGTTACAAAAAAAAATAAATAATAATAACCCTAACTAATCAACTTATATTAGAGCTATAAATGTAGCCGCGGGTGTTATTTCTCAGTATTCATATTATGTTGAATTCATTCATACAAATTGAACTAAGCCAAGTTCCAATTTCGACCACGTACTATTAACACATGGTGAGACGGACCAAGGAGCTAGATTTGTAATTTTAATTAGTCCAGTAATATTAAGTTTTTCAGTGATTGTAGATCTTCTCTACTTTTTCTTTCACAAGTTTCACGCTATCGGTCAAGTTATTACTTGATTAAAGCTTCAGTTACGGATATATATACGAATATTTATAGATAATTATGATATGGTTCCAAATATAAGATTTAGCCTGTAACATCTCACTCCTGGGCATAGGCCTCTTTCTCCATGTAGGAGAAGGAATGGAGCTTAATCAACGGATATGTTCTTTACTATGAGTAACGATAGCTATCAGGTATTTATAATAACAATCGACCCACAAGAACAGATATCCACCCCGGAAAGAAACATTTGTACAAATACAAATATCCACCCCGAGCGAGACTCCAACCACCAAACCGTCGATTTTATGATTTAAATTATTTCGGATTATCTTTTAGTTTCGGTTACAGATATTCTATTATAGAGGAAATGCCAAAATACTTACTACTTACTTACTATAATTTAGTACTTTTTTTTACATCCAATGACAAGTTAATAATTAACATTTATTGTATTAGTTACTGTTAAAAATTCTGAGTAGGTACTCTATGTTAAACGGCGATGACTCCTACGATGATTTAGTTGCAAAATTGACTGACTTAATGATAATGAAGAACGCGCTCGGCTAATGTTATTTGAGCGGGAAAATGTAAAAACAGCAAAAAATTTAGTATTGAAATTCCTTCTGCGATAGATCCTTGCGAAATCATCCGAAACTTTTATATAGGTTAATAGAATGGTTACGGCTAATTTTTAATTCGTATATGGTTATAGAAACTTTACTCTCATAAAGAATTACAATAAATGTAGTAATGTGTAAAGTATACGTATATCCAATAGTGTGGTTACGATAAAATGACATCCGTAGTTTGAATCTTAATATTTCTAGGTATTCTGCAAGTAACTGCAATGTGAAGTTATTTAATACTCGCAAAATAAGTCAAACAAATTCAGTATTTTTTTCAGCTGTAAATAAAGTTGAATACCTTGACCATGACGCATCTATAACTAATTCAATGGCAAAAATCTATCAATCAAGTCTTTAGTCTTTGCGTCATAGGATTTGTATCTTTAAGAACCACGCTCTATCTTTTAAAAAGAGGTAATTTTCTCAAGAAACCGCCAACACTGGATCCGGTCACCGGATCCGGTAACAGTAAAATGATGCCGGATACGACGGATTACCGGATCCGGTTTTCCGGATTGCAATCCCTAATATCAGCATAATTTTGGTACAAACACGTATATTTAAAATATATTTAAGTAAAAAAAGTAGATTTTAGCATTATTTTATTCATCTTAAAAGGTTATCTGATAATCCGAATAATCGGTCAACTAATTTATTTCATTCATCCGTTTAGCGGACAACTAAACACTTCGATATAATAAATCTTCACTATTTACCAGTTGATACTATCAGTAAACAAACATCTGTTCTAATATAAATGTAATTTTCAATTTCAGATGTTCCACTCCATGTTTTCCCAGATCCAGCCAAATATCCTGAGCGGTTTAGGGCATGGGTCACTATTGTTGGTGGAAAATTGGAAACACGTAATGATTATGAAGAGTATAGAAAGAAGAAACTTTGTGACATTCATTTTACGGATAAAGACCGAAATCGTAATCATCGGTTAAATGCATTAGCAGTTCCATCTGTACATCTACCTAGTAAGTTAGATTTTTTTTATTGCCTCTGTGTATGTATTAAAAGAAATATAAAATACTATCTTCTGCGCGCGACTTCGTCGGCGTGGATTCCGCTCCTATTGGTCTTAGCGTGATGATACATAGCCTATAGCCTTCCTCGATAAATGATCTATCTAACAGTGAAAGAATTTTTCAAATCGGCCCAGTAGTTCCAGAGATTACCGCGTTCAAACAAACAAACAAACAAACTCTTCAGCTTTATATATTAAGTATAGATGTCTAGATGGTACCATAATTAAAAAAATATTGTGTATGTTTGTACATTAATGAATACTATTATAATACAACAGAATAAAACCTGCATTTATAAATTTTACTGTTTTTCAGATTGGATTCCTGCTGTTACACAGCAAGAAACAAATATAAGCTGTGTTTCTGAAAGCTTATCTACTGGGCCTTCAACTTCTTGCACAGGTAATTTTTATTTAATAAAAAAATATGTATACATAATATTATATCATGCAAAGAATATACTGGTTCTCAGTCCTTTAAAACATGTAGCATTATTTACTATTATAAATATTTTCTATTACAAAGAAAACAATTTCAAAAACAAAAAACTACCTCTGTGCTTGGGCACAGAGGTAGTTTATAGTTGGTACATACCTTATGAAAGCATTATGTGACAGGACTGGATTAAGGTGGTCTTAGGGCTCATGCGAGTCTGTATGAAACACAATAAAGGTGAACCATAAATGTGGTACAAACAAGACATGAATTATTGTAATATTATGATTATATTATATATACTCCCACTATTTTAATGTCATCAATTTTTACGCAAGCAAAGCTGTGGGCAACTACTGCTACCTGTATAAAATATATTTTTAAGTACCTATGTATTAATAAGTATTCTGAAAGGAGTGATATTTTTAACATTAAATAATGTCATTACTGATAAGAATATTCTTTCATTTCAGTCCATGCGACCTGTTATGAGGGTGAAGCTGTCATGATGGAGCATGATTACTGTATCACATATGATAAACCATCTGCAAAACGTAAATATGACTGTAATCCATAACATATTTGACATATAAAAATAATAGAAATGTAAAGGACAACGTTAAATTATCCATAAAATGTAATTATAATTCCATTTATGAAGTTTATGGTGACTTAACATTTTTAGAAATAATTATTGGTAATATAATTATTGTCAACTAGGGAATGCAATGGAAGGTTGAATGCAGTGACTTAGTTAGATATTAGGATGTCTATTAAATTACCTTTTTTTTTCTATACCTACATAGGCATGTGAAAGTCTGCTAAATTTTCCTTTCATTAAACAATGCTAGTATGACTAATCATTGTTTGTCTGTTTTACAGGTACAAAAAAAGGAGTAAAATCTTCAACAGACAAGAAAATTTGTAGTTTGCGATCCGAAATTTCCAGACTGCGAAAAAAAGGGACAAATCTTAAAGCAAGATTAAATAATGCCGAGAAGCTGTCCAAAAATCCTTTATTCTACAAGTTTACCAAGGACATGACAAGGCCTGCAGTACTTTTTACACAGATGCAAGTATTTCAAACGTCAAAAAAACCAAAAGGTAGACGTTATACTAATGATGAAAAAATATTGTGCTTATCAATGTACAAAAAAAGTCCTAAATGTTATGATGTTTTATCCAAATTCTTTACTTTGCCATCAGCAAAAGCCATGAAACGCATGTTGGCAAAAATAAAAATTAAATCTGGTATTAATACCATATTGTTTGAAAAAATTAAGAAAACTGTTGCTGATAAAGACATCTCTGATCGTTTATGTTCATTGATTTTTGATGAAATGGCAATAACACCGCAAATTCATTACAATGCACTAAAGGATATATTGCAAGGTTTTGATGAGGAAGGAAAAAAGTTTGCCAATCATGTCCTTGTATTTATGATCAAAGGCATAAAAGAAAACTTTAAACAGCCAGTAGCATACTATTTTACGAATAGTTTAAACCAATATGAACTAAAAAAAATGATTAAAGTAGTCATTCGAAATGTTCAGGACACAGGACTTATTATTTTGAACACTGTGTGTGACCAAAGCACTGTAAATGTAAGCGCAATCACAAGCCTAATAAATGATACAAAGAAAATTTATTTCAAAAAGGGTAAGGAGTGGCGCCATGATGTCATACAAATAAATAAACAAACCTTGATACCATTATATGACGTTCCCCACCTAATAAAGGGAATAAGGAATAATTTAATAACCAAAAATTTAAAATACAAAATTAATAATGAGGAAAAAATAATGAAATGGGAGTATCTGGAAATGCTTTATGCTGCAGACAGATCATATGGAGAACTGCGACTTCTGCAAAAAATTACAGAGGAGCATGTCAAACCAGAAAAAATGAGCAAAATGCGTGTCAAAACAGCAGTACAAACATTTAGCCATAGTGTTGCTGTCGCTACAGAACATTTGACAGGGCGGGGTGACCTACCTATAGAATGTCGCCAAATGATAGACATAGTTATTCTATTGGATAATTTATTTGACTCCATGAACTCCAGTACCTTCCATATCCCAAATGGCAAAATATACAAAGGTCCTATCAGAAGGAATTCACCTCACCATCAGCTCTGGTTACAAGCTAAAAGTGTATTAAAAACTGTTAAATTTGTAAAAATAAATAAAAATGGCAATAAAATTCGATGTGTAGACACAACAGTTCCATCTGTAAAGAACTTTATAAAAACAATTGAGGGCATGGAAGCATTATGGACAGTTCTTTCTAGAAAGTATTCATTTGATGTTATGCTAACTAGACATTTCAACCAAGACCCAATAGAAAATTTTTTTGGGAACATCAGAAGTTATGGGGCGAGAAATAATGCACCAAACAGTATTGCTTTTGAAGGGGCTTATAAAGCATTGTTAATTAATAATTATAACTCGCCCCATTCATTGAAATCCAATTGTGAGGAAGATGCAAATGCATGCTTACAAAATTTAGATTTTTTTTTAAAAGATAAAAGTATAAATTGTGATTCTGATGTTCCCAAAGGTGAAGAAATAATTATTAACGAAACTTTATGTGAAGATCATATTGTAGCTGATGTAGGTCAAAGCAATTATGTATGCGGATGGGTTTTGACGAAATGTCTTCAAAGTGTGGTTAAAAATTGTAAAGTATGCAAAGCGTCATTGATAGCTACTAAAGATGACAAAAATAATTCTTACATAAAATTAAGAGAATATAATATAAATAAAAAATGGCTTTGTTACCCATCTGATGAACTGACCAAATGCTTCCAAAATATTCAAAGTATCGTCACATCAACTTTATCAAAAAATGTTAAAAAAAATTATCTAAAACAAAACATGGTTCTACTGACGGATACTCTTGTGGTCTTCCCATTTAATTGTGCAATACATAAAGACGAATTAAAAAAATGTTTTGTAGATACAACAATAAAATTACTTATTTACAGTTGGTGTCGATCAGTAAATAGAATTTTAGCAGGGAAAATTACATATGATGGTGAGGATGAAACTAAACTTGCTGCGAAATTATATTATGAAAAACATAAACATAATAAAAATAAAAAATAAACAAACTGAACGTGTTTTATTAATTACATACAACTTATTCCCTATTGAGATATTAATATTTTTCAGATATATTTTACTAGTTAACAAACAATATTTATTTCAAAGAATGTAATAGTTATTTTTGGAAATCTAATGACAATTTTTATAAATTATTAGTATTTTTTACTCATTTTGTGTACATTTTCATAGAAAACGTATATTTAAATCAATAATGTCCTATAAAATTGTTCCATACTGGTTATTTTATTGTATTTGCAAAATTCTGCTTTATAACATTTTGAATTATGCGTTTTTTATGAATATATTTACAAAAAGAGTATTTAATACAAATTCGAATACATAATTAAATACTTGACCGTAACTGGAAGCTTTATTATGAGATAGCATATCCGTTTCCGTCGAATTTCTACCAGTTTCCGGTCACTTTTGACTCGTCTCCGTGGCGCCACCTGGCGGCAGCGTGGCAATTTTTGTTACTTCGATTTTGCCACGCTGTGTTTTATCATTGGCGTTTCGTATTCCGTCGAAGCAACAAGTCCGCAGTAACTCGTGATTATTGCGAAATTAGTGATTATTATTCTTAATAATATTATAATATAAAAAGAATTAAAAATAAGTAAGTTACTCTGAAAGTGACTAAAAGCATTTTAAAGAAAGTGAAATACTTACTTTGAACAAAAAGAGGGTAAGTGTAAAATAAATATTTGAACAATTGTTTCAAATTGAAACTGTAAGCAATCAAAATTTTAACGGGTTTTCCGTTCGGATTGCTTACTATAATAAATTCAATTAAATATTTGAACCTACCAGTTTTCCGTGTTTTTTATAGTGTATTAAAAATAACTATAATAGTATTTAACTACTACCTTGTCTAATAGAAATTGCTTACAGATATGGATAATCAAGAAATAATCGTAAATACTGGATCTGTATCTGGCGATAAGAAAGTATCAAATAAACGGTCCCGGAGCTCTAGTAGTAGTAGTACGAGTAGTACCTCTAGTAGCTCGTCATCTTCTAATAATAAGCGAAAGCGCTCGCGCCGAAATCGACGTAAGAAGAGTAAGCGGGATCGGCGATTTGATAAGGTGGATAAACTAATTAAGGAAGTAGGCGAGCTCCGTAAATATATTTTCCCATCAAATAATGTTGAAGTAAACAGTTGTGACAATGATGACAATTCAATTTGTTCGGAGGTAAGTGGAGATCTTTATGACAATCATAATGTAACTGATGAAAGATTTATTGAGAGTGAATACGGCCGTACGAATAAGTCCAGTAACGAATTTACCTTCGATATCGAAACAAAGTTGAAAGAACCATCTGTTCCTAAAACTTCAGAGAAATTTCTTAAAATGTTAAGCGATGTTCAGCGTTTGGGTAGTTCGTCTTGGTCAGAAATAAGATACGCAGAAACACAAAAATTATATAATCATACGCCCGGTTTCATAGACCTCGATACAAATGAAGAGGTTAAATTGTATGACACTATGCGTTATTTAAAATACGCTGATAAATCGTACGCAGCTATTACGTACTGTATATTAAAACAAAAAGAATCTTTACAAGAAAGCATACGTAATCTTCTATCATGGGCAAATAGTAACGATGTTAATTTTGATAATTTGAGTTGTAAGGTAGATGAATTATTTCTGAAAGGTGATTTGAATAAAATATCTTCAGATCTTTTACAATTAGTTTGTGGCCACAGGGCCGAAAGTATTGAGATGCGCCGTGAATCTATAACAAGTCAAGTGAAAGACCCTTCGCTTAAAGCATTGCTTAACAAAATTCCACCTTCCAATTCTTACATATTTGATTCTGAACAATTTGCAACTGCGTTAGAAAAGGCTGGAGGGGTCCGTAAAGCATTTTGGCCTGTAAAATCATCCGATGGATTCTCTCAAATGAAGTCCAATCGATTTAATCGCCGCCCCTCGCGGGGGCACGGCTTACGACATCTTGTTCCATCGAGTGGAACGCACTGTTTACATGAGTCAGACATAACAGCTCATAATGGACTCAGTGATATTCAAAATTATACTGGCAATAACGCACCCTCGCGGGGCGCTCTATTTAAATATCATTCAAGAGGCCAAACCTCTACATTTAATAACGACCATCGCTCTTCCCTAGACCGACCAAGACAATCATTTCACAACCGAGGCTCGCGGCCCGAACGTGGATATAATCGTGGACGTACAGTCCCCTCTCGAGGTTCAAAAAGACATCAGCGATACAAGCAATGACTCGAGGCCGTTCCGAGCAGGTCAACTAATGCATTTTCTTCCACAGTGGAAGGAAATGGGTGCACCAAAAATAGTTTTAAAACTAATTCAAGGATATCGCATACCCTTTGCTCAAAGACCGCCACTCATAATTCCAAAATTAAAAGAAAATCAATTTCAAACACAAGTAACAGCACAAATGTCTGCAATTATTCAAAAAATGAAAGTGCAAGGTATTTTAAAAGTAGCTCCAATATCTCCAAGTTTTGTTTCCCCCTTATTTCTGGTTCCCAAACCAGACGGATCTGTTCGACCAATATTCAATCTGAAACGACTGAACGACTTTATAATCACAGAGCCATTCCACCTGATAAATATGTATCGTGTGCCCGACTTCTTACAACCTCGAGACTGGATGTGCAAAGTCGATCTGTCCCAGGCATATTTCCATGTAAATGTCGCAGAATCACACAGACGGTTCCTACGCCTAGTGTACAATCAAGAAGTTTTAGAGATGACGTGTCTACCGTTCGGCCTAAGCACAGCACCCAAAACATTCTCGATCCTCACAAATTGGGTCGCTCAAATATTACGAGAAAGATACGGCATAAGAATACTAGTGTACCTGGACGACTTTGTAATAGTACATCAAGATGCGCAGAGGCTTTACAATCATGCACAACAGACAGTAGAGCTATTACAGATATTGGGTTGGCAAGTAAATTTCAAAAAATGCATACTTCAGCCCGTAAAAAGTCTGGTTTATCTGGGTATATTGTGGAGACCATGGGAAAATTTGAAATCCCTTCCGAAGGACAAGGTTATCTTAATAGTCAAAAACGTAGAAAATGTCATAACCAACAACAAAATCTCTATAAAGGTTCTTCAAAGAATAGTTGGAATGTTAAATTTTGCCAGCTTTGTAGTACCACGAGGTCGTCTAAATCACCGCCAACTACTAAAGTTTATGCATACAATACAAAATCTCCCAGTCAAAGATTACTTACTGACCCAAGAGGTAACAAGCGAGTTGAGATGGTGGACTCGGAATTGTCACTTGTCAACGGTTCTTCATTGTCCCCCTCCGAATATTTTTTTGACAACGGATGCCTCAGATCAGGGATGGGGTGCACAGCTCAACAATCTACCCCTCTCAGGCAGGTGGTCACAAAACGAACAAGCGATGCACTGCAATGCAAAAGAGATGCTAGCCATATTATACGCAATACAAAAACAAATTCACTTATTGCGCCACAGTTCGGTCCTTATTCAAAGCGACAACAAAACGACGGTTTCTTATCTACGGAACGAAGGAGGAACGAAGTCGATAGTCCTAACCGATATAACTTATCGAATTCTGAAGCTTCTAGATCAGAACCAGATACACTTCAAGGTACATCACATACCGGGGATATACAACAATCACGCCGATCACCTGTCACGGTATCGACGTCCACCAGAGTGGCATCTATTACCGGCATCAGTAGAGATGGCTTTCAGGAAATGGGGGACTCCCGTTGTAGATCTGTTCGCTTCCGCAACAGCTCACGTAGTGCACAATTATGTGTCTCTGGATCTGACGGACAGACAAGCCCTATTCCACGACGCCTTCAGCGTCCACTGGAACTTTCAACTAGCTTGGGTGTTTCCACCGCCATTTCTTGTCCCGAAAGTACTGACTCACCTCAATCAGTCCACAGGGTTATTTCTTGTCGTCGTTCCTCGATGGGAGAAAGTGTTTTGGCGTCCAGACCTCAAAGCGCGAGCCCTAGCAGCTCCAATAACATTGAGAAATCTAAACAAAAACCTAATCGACACCTCGACAGGACTTCCACCTCCCAAAGTCGAAACCATCACCCTCGAGGTGTGGAAATGTGGGGGTGGTCTGAGGCGGTAAGTACATGGAATACTGAACAATTATCGCTGCTTAAAAATTCGTGGCGAATATCTACATTAAAAACGTATGAAGTTGCATGGAATCGTTGGTGTTCATGGTGTACTGATAAAAATATTGATACGATAAATCCTACTGGTGCACAGTTAGCTCAATTTTTATCAGACCTGTATTTGGTTAACAAGCTTTCATACAATACTATCCTGTTACATAAGTCAGTTGTGTCAACACTGTGTAACACAGACTCTTCCAGCAACTTAAGTTCACATGTACTAGTCAAACATATTTTAAAATCAATTTCTTTAAAAAAGCCAAAAACTTTCAAGCCACCCGTATGGGACATCAATAAGCTCACATGTTATCTTAGTAATTACAAAGTAGATTGTAATAATCCTTTTCAAGTATCACGTCATTGTGCAATTTTGTTACTGCTTTGTTCAGGTAGACGCATACATGATCTAACTCTACTTTTGATTGACGAAAACCATTACGTAAAGTATGATCAAACTATCGTGTTTTGGCCTCAATTTGGTTCCAAAACAGATAATAGCAATTATAGACAGTCTGGTTGGAAACTTCTTCCAAATTTGGAGAATAATAGCCTCAATCCTATTTTTTGGATAGAAAGAACAATTAACTTGTTGAGCAACAGGCGCGATACTGCAGGAGTATTTAATTTATTTGTTACAGTTAAAGGTTTAGCAAAATCTGCTTCACGTACAGTAATAGCAAGCTGGATTAAAACCTTACTTAAGGAAGCCGACATTATTGCTACACCTGGAAGTGTTCGATCTGCAGTCGCTTCTAAAAGTTGGCTTGAAAATCATTCTATAGAGGAAATTCTGGCTCGTGGAAATTGGAGGTCAGGTAATACATTTAGAAAATTCTACAGGCGTGAAGTAATTAATAATAACCCGTCTAATGGTGTTACAAACTTATTCATACCATTAAATGATTAAGTAATTATTACAGTTATGTATTTTTTGCCACAATATGATTAAATTATTATATAAAATAAATTTTTAATTTCAATAAATTAATCATTATACTAGTCTATTATATTTCTTCTCCTTATCTTATATCCATCACATTGGCGTTAAAAGTTGCACAAAAGTAAGTGGCACCACCAGGCGATAACAAACAGGTCTCATAATAAAGCTTCCAGTTACGGTCAAGTATTTAATAGCAGCGTTTTACCTGAAATAAAACGCATATTAAATACTTACCTATACTGGAAGCTTTCAGTGCATTTCTGCCTGGTGAAAAAGAGCCAATGATAAAACACAGCGTGGCAAAATCGAAGTAACAAAAATTGCCACGCTGCCGCCAGGTGGCGCCACGGAGACGAGTCAAAAGTGACCGGAAACTGGTAGAAATTCGACGGAAACGGATATGCTATCTCATAATAAAGCTTCCAGTATAGGTAAGTATTTAATATGCGTTTTATTTCAGGTAAAACGCTGCTATTATGAATATTCGTAGGTATGTATATATACATAATTTACGGAATCATTTTGTAGAGGGCGCTAGTGTTTACAGTTAACAAAAAAACCTGCAAGAGGGCACTCTTCTCCTGTATAGGCAGGGCTTGTTACCGGTTCCAATTACCTTTATAAAATACCGGTAAATAGCGTTAATTTTATCCGATACCTGTTTTACCGGTAAAAGTTTTAAAGGTAATTCGGTACCGGAAACGATTTTTAACGGTAATTTTTAACGGTAAATAGAATTTTAACGATACTGGTACCGGTACCTCTGACGTCACGATTAACGATATTTTTATCGGTACCTCTACGACGTTGCCGCTCCGTGCAAAGAAAAAATGTTCAACTCGAAGCTGCGCGGGGGAGGGGGGGCTGATAAGAGCGTTAACAGCGCGTGACATTAGATTATAACGCTGTGAGATCAAAAATAAAAAAAAGTACATAGGTAGTATTCTATTAGCGTAATAATTACCGGTACCTATAAAGGTAACAGTAGCAATTAACGGTACCGGTATGGATAGGTACCGGTAAAAATAACGTTAAACGAGTTTTTACCGGTAAAAAATTTAACGGTAAAATGGCTCCAAAGTACCGGTATTTAAAGTACCGGTACTCCATAAATAACGATACGTCTGCCGAGACAAAGTACCGGTACCGAATTTTTACCGGTATTCCAAGCCCTATGTATAGGTAAGTTATTCTACTCTTTGGGTCTAGCTTAGGTAATTATTTTCAAATTTCAATGACGTTAAATTGACAGTTTGCAGTTAATTTTGCGCTTAATAGGTGGTGCCATAAAATGTTCCAAAGATCTACTATCGTCCCACAAAAATTGGTAAAAGTTGTAACGACTTGCTACCTAATATTGAGCGTTAAAAATATTTCTTAATTTTATCCCGATTCACCCCTGGATCCCTATTCACCCTCGGACTAAGAGTCAAAGATTCTTATGGGCCCCGTAAACGATCAAACTTTTTTGTCAAACCTGTTTGATCAAACTTCATGTTTTCATATAAAAATTCGGCCAAGTGCGAGTCAGACTCGCGCACGAAGGGTTCCGTACCATTGACTAGGTGATATAAATAAATGTATATAGAATATAAATAATTAAATATATGTATTTTATAAATATCGAGCAAAAATAGGTAAAAAATTGTTTCTTTTTTGTATGGGAGCCCCCCTTAAACATTAATTTTATTTTATTTTTAGTATTTGTTGTTATAGCGGCAACAGAAATACATAATTTGTGAAAATTTCAACTGTCTAGCTATCGCCGTTCTTGAGATACAGCCTGGTGACAGACGGACGGACAGCGAAGTGTTAGTAATAGGGTTCCGTTTTTACCCTTTGGTTACGGAACCCTAAAAAACACATCAAAAAAGCCCGCAGCCCCGCACACGATCAAATAATTTGACAAACACGTTTGTCAAACAGAAATTTTATATGAAGTTTGATCAAATATTTGATCGTCTATGGGGCCCTTTAGTCCGATCTATTCACCCCATTTTACGGTACCAACCACTGATTACTTTAGATAGGTACTACGATTGACAATTTGACACTTGACAGTACACAATTAAAAATAAATGTAGAAATTAAATATAATAAATACATATAGTCTGTCTATAAAGTCGTGAAATTTAATGAGGGCGCTGTTAATAACACGTAGCAACCACATAGCAACACTGTATAGTATGACATAAATGACTTTGATACTTGCAATATTTTATTTACCTACTATTAGGGCTTGGAATACCGGTAAAAATTCGGTACCGGTACTTTGTCTCGGCAGACGTATCGTTATTTATGGAGTACCGGTACTTTAAATACCGGTACTTTGGAGCCATTTTACCGTTAAATTTTTTACCGGTAAAAACTCGTTTAACGTTAGTTTTACCGGTACCTATCCATACCGGTACCGTTAATTGCTACTGTTACCTTTATAGGTACCGGTAATTATTACGCTAATAGAATACTACCTACTTTTCTTTATTTTTGATCTAACAGCGTTATAATCTAATGTCACGCGCTGTTGCCGCTCTTATCAGCCCCCCCCGCGCAGCTTCGAGTTGAACATTTTTTCTTTGCACGGAGCGGCAACGTCGTAGGGGTACCGATAAAAATATCGTTAATCGTGACGTCAGAGGTACCGGTACCAGTATCGTTAAAATTCTATTTACCGTTAAAAATTACCGTTAAAAATCGTTTCCGGTACCGGATTACCTTTAAAACTTTTACCGGTAAAACAGGTATCGGATAAAATTAACGCTATTTACCGGTATTTTATAAAGGTAATTGGTACCGGTAACAAGCCCTGCCTACTATTAAAAAACATGAGTCTGAGAGTGAATAGATGCAAAAATGTCAGTTCGTTTAGGTAAAATGAGTAAATAAATAAGACACATGTCATATTTTGTTTGTTTTATTTATAAACAAATATCAATGAAATAGATCTGCTTTGAATGAAAAAGTACACATTACAGCAAAAAGAGAGGATTATCTAAATATTATCCTACAAAACAGAAATTTAAAAGAAGAATTGCAAAAAAAATATTAGTCATATTGATGAGAGTTATATTCACGACTCATATTGTACATGCTTTGACAATGCTCCTTACCATTCAGTAATTACAAACAAAACACCAAACACCAGTACTCGTGTTGATGATATAAAATTATGGTTATTAGAAAATAATATTCCATTTGATTCATCGCTAAGGAATGTATTAACTTGAGTAAAAAATAAAAAACCAAATGCTACATACGAGATAAATACTATTTTGGGAGAACATGGGCATACAGTAGTTCGGCTTCCACCATACCACTGTGATCTTAACCCAATAGAGCTAATTTGGGCACAAAAAAAAAGGTAGCTGCAAGTAATATTGGGTCTCGTGACGTGAAACAATTGGCAGAAGAACCATTTAATAACATCACAGTTGAAAACTGGAAAAATTGTTGCAAACATGTAAAAAAAATAGAAAAGGATTATTATGAACGAGGCAGAACATTATACAAAGATGTAGACGAATTAATATTTCAAGTGAGAAGCGACAACAGCAGCACTTCTTTCACTCATCATCGGATTCTAAAATCTAAAATTATCCATTTCTTTCTTTGGCTGGCCTTTCCTATGTTTCCCAGGAGTTTCAAACTTTCCATCATTTTTAAAGCCTTCGTTGACTATCCGTCTAACTGTACTCTTTGATTTTCCTGAAAAACATAAGTTTAAAAAATGTGAATGGAATGGAAATATAAGTTACTGACATGAAGCAATTGATTCAAATTTAAAATTGGAAAACTTGAGACTAAGTTATATTATATCCTTAAGTATCAAAAAATTCGTCGTACTATAATGTGACCTATATACTCTGTCTCATCTAACCTAAAAATTTGCAATGTAAACAATGCCTTTTTTGGTCTCCAAAACGTAAATTATGTAAATTTTTAAATTCAGGCAGGTTAAACACAAACAATAACACGATTACATACCGTCATAGATGATTTTCGCCCATAAACATCGTCGAAATCCCACAAAATTCGTCCAGCTTCGAACATCGCCAAACATCGCTGGAAAACTTTAAAAATCACTTCCCGCGTGCCACTCCGATTTACTTTACTCATTTTTGAAACTCTTCTGCAAAGATTGGTCTTAATTTTTTTCAGTTTAATCAAATGAATAAAGAATAATATAGGAAAACTCTTCAACAACTCGAACTAGTCTTGGGTAGCACAAGTATTAAATAGTAGTCTATGAGTACGATGTGGTAAAAGCAAGTAAAAGGTAACGTTACATATTGAGGTACTAAACTACTAAATGTAATAGCACCAAACGTCAATCGCTATTCGTACCTAACCGGACTAACAGCACACTGTAACAGTACAGTACTGTTCTGTTAAACTACGTTCACCGCGGTACGACAAGTTTAAGATTGTGTCACTGTCCGAGTGTACGGTGTGCGGTTACAGTCCGACTGTACGGTGTCCGGTTAGCCGGTTACAGTCCGACTGTCCGATTAGGCGCTTAGGCGATCACAGTACAGTCCGAGATGATATTATTCGTACACCGTTCGTTAGCTCTAAAATGAAACAGAGCTGTTGAATTGTGTTAAGACCGTACAAGTTACATCGCGTGTGCCCTTTTTAATTAAATATTTATGAACATAACGTAAACTAATTCCTTTTACGTAAAAGTAAACTTGTTTTTGTTACCTACCTATAGTTTTTGTTTAGCGTAGGTTAGTAAAAATTGAGAATTTTATTAATTTAAAAAACTTTTTAACCGACTTCAAAAAGGAGGAGGTTACTCAATTCGACCGTATATATGTTTTTTTTATGTATGTTCTCGGGTATAACTTCGTCGTTTATGAACCGATTTTGATAATTCTTTTTTTGTTAGAAAGGGGATATCCTAACTTAGGTACCATGATAAGGAAACCAGGATCTGACGATGGGATCCCAGTGAAATCGAAGGGAACCCTCGAAAATCGTAGTAACGACTAGTGCGTTTGTTAATTTATTTATTACTAGCTGCTGCCCGCGACTTCGTCTGCGTGCGTTCACTGCTCGTTCCCCGTAGGTGATAGCGTGATAATATGTAGCCTATGTTCTGACCCGACTTCTTAATAATATTCGTGCCAAATTTGAAGTAAATCCATGCAGTACTTTTTGAGTTTATCCCGGACATACATTTGAAGAAATAAAGGTTCACTGCTCGTTCCCCGTAGGTGATAGCGTGATAATATATAGCCTATGTTCTGACCAGACTTCTTAACAATATTCGTGCCAAATTTGAAGTAAATCCATGCAGTACTTTTTGAGTTTATCCCGGACATACATACAGACAAACAGACAAACAGACAAAAATTCTAAAAACTATATTTTTGGCTTCGGTATCGATTGTAGATCACACCCCAAGTATTCTTTTAAAAAAATATTCAATGTACAGTTTTGACTTTCCTACCATTTTATTATACAGGGTGTCCCAAAAAGTAGTGATAAGCGGAATCCCAGAGATAGGGCACCCCTTGGGGTATCCGAGTCACCCCTATGTATGTTCAGCGATTTTGCATAGTTTTCGAGTTATGAATTTTTTTTATATGTTTTTGAGAAATTTCCACCTGAACAACTTTAAAAATTTCTAAAAAAAAAAATTGAAGATTTTTTAGAATTTTTATTTTTGTATCTAAATAGTCATGAGCTGTAGCTTCCAGCTTAAAAGGTTCAGCTTCTTAACTTTGATAGAAATTGTGAAAATCTAAGTGTAAAGTGAAAATTTTACGTTTTGAGAACTATGACTTCAATTTTCAACTTAGAATTAAAAATCTAAAAAAGCGTTTTTATGGTTTCTAATTAGGCTTAAAAACTTCTCCAGAGTCTCAGCTTTCATAATCATAAATAAAAAATTGTACTTAATAGGGCTACTTTTGCTAAAATTTGCCTTCAAAGACATCAAGGTGGGAAATTCTTAAAATTACCAATTTGAATAAAAACATTTTTTTTGTTCAATTTATTATTCCTTTAAGGTTAAATAGTTTTGTCGGCACTCTAGCTGGGTCATACGTATAGGATTCGAGACAAAAGCAACTACCAAAACAGAAAGACATAAAACAATTAAGTAATGGTACACGTGGACAGAGTTATAAGAAATAATAGTCGGCGTTACAAAAAGAACTGAATACAAAGCTATAATAAAATAGAGATCCGAAGTAATAAAAGTAATAAAGTTTCGTAAAGTATTCGAAAAAATAGTTTTCGAAGTATGCTATTGTCCCTGACGGTAACAATGTTTGTAAGTATTGTTAAGCCATCATAAAGGGATGAGGCGCGGGGAAGGGTACGGTAGTGCGATGCAAATGTTGGTCTATTATCTCAGTGGCCAGTCGCTTGCTTACCTTTGCACCTTACGACACGCACACGAAAAAACGCTCCCCTATGTGATTATTTGACGAACTTTGCTTTCTTTACGGACTTTGAGTGCATTTACGATTCGGTTTTGTGATTATTTGACGAACTTTGCTTTCTTTACGGACTTTGAGTGCATTTACGATTCGGTTTTGTGATTATTTGACGAACTTAGCTTTCTTTACGGACTTTGAGTGCGTTTACGATTCGGTTTTGTGTAGATACGGACTTCAACGAATTTTGCTTTCTTAACGGACTTTTCGAGCACATTAATTTGGTGAGCTATGGCTTTTACGTCAAGAGACTTTGCTCTTATGCATTACTATTATGGTTATGCAAGAGGAAATGCTAGTGAAGCAGCCAGATTGTACAGGGAGCAAGTACAAAATGGAAATGGACCTCAGCCCGAAATTTGGCCTGATTATCGTATGATTTTAAGAGTCCATCACTCTTACATGCATGGACGTCTACCAGGCAGTAGATCCGGGCGGCCTCGACAAATGCATGACCCAGATGATGTCGATTTAGTACGCGAAGAAGTTTCAAGAGATTCATCAGTTAGTGTGAGGAAAATAGAACGCAGAATCGGAATTCCAAAATCACAAGTACATCGAATACTCCGACAAGAGGGCTTTTACGCGTATCATCTTCAAAGAGTTCAGCAGCTTAAGCCCGCAGACTACCCGAAAAGAGTGGCGTTTTGTCAAGAAATGTTGCGCCGCCACGCTGAAGATGAAAATTTTTTTAACAATATTTTGTGGACTGATGAATCTCATTTCAAGCGATGCGGGATTTTCAACACACACAATTATCATTCTTGGAGCATTGGAAATCCACACCTGACACGTGAATCCAATTTTCAAGAGCAATTTAGCGTAAACTTATGGTCAGGCATCTTAAACGGGCAGCTGATTGGACCGTTCGAATTGCCTGACCGTTTGAACGGCGAGGCCTACTTGGAATTTTTAAGAAACGACCTCCACGTCTTACTAGAAGACGTCGATCTGTTGACGCGTAGGAGCATGATTCTCCAAAACGATGGTGCTCCATGCCACTATGCAAGAATAGTCAGACAACATTTAACAGAAAGATTTAGAAACAGATGGATCGGCCGTGGAGGGCCCATTGCATGGCCGCCGCGGTCCCCAGACTTGAATCCAATCGATTTCTTTGTCTGGGGATATTATAAAGAAATAGTTTACGCTAAAAACATTAGCAACGTAGCGGAGTTAAGACGAAAATTGAGACAGGCAGAAGAAACAATTAAAAACAACAGAACAGCATTCGCAAGACTCAAATAAAACTTTTTAAGAAGATGTAGAATATGTATCGAGCACGAAGGTCGACATTTTGAAAACTTTTTGTAATAAATAATTTAAGACGATTACTTTTCGTTTTATTAATTAAACCTAAATAACCTCCAAATGTTTATTAAATCTTCGATTATAGTTTTCTTGCAATCTTTTGGTTGGTTAACAGACTAACCTTAAAGGAATAATAAATTGAACAAAAAAAATTTTTTTATTCAAATTGGTAATTTTAAGAATTTCCCACCTTGATGTCTTTGAAAGCAAATTTTAGCAAAAGTAGCCCTATTAAGTACAATTTTTTATTTATGATTATGAAAGCTGAGACTCTGGAGAAGTTTTTAAGCCTAATTAGAAACCATAAAAACGCTTTTTTAGATTTTTAATTCTAAGTTGAAAATTGAAGTCATAGTTCTCAAAACGTAAAATTTTCACTTTACACTTAGATTTTCACAATTTCTATCAAAGTTAAGAAGCTGAACCTTTTAAGCTGGAAGCTACAGCTCATGACTATTTAGATACAAAAATAAAAATTCTAAAAAATCTTCAATTTTTTTTTTTAGAAATTTTTAAAGTTGTTCAGGTGGAAATTTCTCAAAAACATATAAAAAAATTCATAACTCGAAAACTATGCAAAATCGCTGAACATACATAGGGGTGATTCGGATACCCCAAGGGGTGCCCTATCTCTGGGATTCCGCTTATCACTACTTTTTGGGACACCCTGTATGTATAGATTTATTACTTGCCGATGCAATTGAAGTCGATTTTTTTTTCGTTTGCTAGTTAAATACGCTTTTACGTAAAAGGAATTTGTTTACGTTATGTATGTTTATAAAATTTTATTATTTCTTTATTAAGGTTTGTTTGTGTGTGTGTGTGTTTTTTTTACTGCGGTGATGGTTAATAAATAATAACAGAATGACAGTCCTAAAAGCCTGTTGAAGTATGAAGGGAAATCAAAAAATGTGTATAATATTATAATAATGAGGTTTGTTATTTCACAATCGTATCTTTAGTGTTTTTAACACACTTAATATTATCAAAATGATGAAAAAAAAATTGCGTGCGTACAAAGTACACGCCAGAAGTGAAACTTTTTTAGCAAACTAATTGAAAAAAAAAAAACAAAAATCCAACGTCACGAGGTTGTTCAGTTGTTCACAGGCGGTCACCCATCCAAGTACTGACCACGCCCGACGTTGCTTAACTTCGGTTCAACGTGGAATGGAGGTTTAAAAATTCGTAACTCGTGACGCGGTGACGCGTTTCAAAAAATCTGTGTACTTTTAAGTACTAATTGTACTAATAAGGTGTACTAGTACAATTTTCGAATTTTACGAATAGTGCGCGCACCCAACAATGTCCGATTAAGCCCAAGACTAACTCGAACTCCATGACAGTATAGTATTGAGTTATTGACAGCGAAAGTACTTATGTTTGGTGTTGCCAAACACATGATTAATGTTTTAGTTCCTCTTCCTCAAACATTAATGTCACAACCATGGACTTAATACCTACTAACAGGACAGAGTACTCTGAAAATTTGTATTTACGAAAATGAACACTAAGCCAACGAGTTAAGTATTATATTCGGTTGCGCATTATACAAATGCAAAAACGAGCCGAGAGAGATAGTCACAACGGAGGCCTTGTGTCTCGTTCTTTCATATTGCCAGCATAAAAATGTTTCTGATCAAAAATTATAGCTGACCTAAAACTCCATTGAAACAATTGTATTTTAATGTTATTTTAACAATTGTAAGTCAGCAAATCATAATTAAAATTAATTTCTTTAAATATATTCTTAGATAAAAAGAAAACATTAATTATTATTTTGCCTATTTCTTTTTTTTCTTACGGTAACTCTCGTAAACATCATTGTGGACATTGTTTAAGACTGTAATAAAACTGAATATAATGCTTAACACCTTGTGTTAGTGTTCATTTTCGTATAAACAAATTTCCATCGACAACTATGGTGACCATGCGTCACTTTATTCACTTTTATTGATATTAAAGAAATGTTTGTGTTATAAATACTATTTGTTGTTCAAATAAAAATAAAATATTAAATTTAAAATAATTGTAATGACATTATTTGGAGTGTATTTACTTGCCAACTGTAACAAATATAGCATTAAGGTAAATTAATAAATAAATAACGCGTACTATTTGTATTGTTTACTAGCTGTGCCCGCGACTTCGTCCGCGTGGAATAGTGACTTTGGACAGCATTTTTTCAATACATGTTTTGGTTTATTTTGGATTATAAGCACCGTCGTTTGGTTATTTACATGTTCAACGTGATTCTTTAAATTGGCATAACTTTTCATTTATGAACCGATTGACATAAAACAAACACTAACTGTTAAGTGCAGCCTAGCACAATATATTAGTGAAAACTACACCTAAATTGGATAAGCCGTTTATGAGATGACAGACAAACACATTTCTGAAACAGACAAAAATTCTAACAATCATTGTTTTGTGTGCTATTTGCGTTGATAAGGGTCCCAATAATATTTTTTCTATATATCTTCCATGTACAGAAAGCGATCTGTTACTTTTTTATTATATGTATTGATTTTGTAATCCATCCCTTGTGCAAATGTTTGTATATTGACATGAAAAACAAATAATAAAAGTAATAATATAATATTTATTATTTATTCATTATAAATAAATCTATTATTATAATAATAGTCGTCAATACTGGTGTCAGATTTTTCAAGTTTCCAAATCTTAATGTCACCCTATTAGAAAGGGACACAAGGCCTCCGTACTAACTATCTCTGTCGGCTCGTTTTTCAGCTGCGAGTGCTCTGTCCTGTTAGTAGGTATATCGGACTAAGAATCTTGATTCTTAGTCCGAGGTAGGTATTAAGTCCATGGTCACAACTAGATACTAGACAGCTAGCTACATATATACCACAGAGTACATTTGAATATACAATCAATATATACTAATTTGATACTAATCTGTGGACTAGACAAACTTGAGTTGTTCGTATTCGTAAGTTCGTATGAATTACAAATTTATAACCAGCATAATAATTCCAAAATGAGTATTAATTTCTTTTCGATTTCTTTTAAATAACACTTCAGCTTTTATGAATATTGACAGTACACAATTAGAAATATTAAATAAATACGAAATTAAAAAAAAATATGGAGAACAGTAATAGTTATGCGAATGTATGCAGACTGTGTTTAAGAAGAGATTTACAGATATATTCCATTAAGAATATGTACTTACAAGATGTTTACGAAAAAATAACTAGTATTGAAGTAAGTATAACTGTTTTTTTTAACTACATACTTCGTAAGTTTATAATGTGTTTGTCATGGACTTGCTTATTTAATCACCTTTTTTTGAGTTTCTTTTTCATACAGTTCCCATAACTTATAAGAATATAAGCAAAGTGTTTCATGAAGTAATTTACTAAAGTAGTCAAGTGTCAAGGCTACTTTTCAAAAATTCCACCTAAGACAATATTAACTTTTCTGTAATAGGCTTTTTATTCGATTAGGAACAAACATCAAATTAATTCCTCCATAGTTCTCCTCCATCTCCTAAATAGTTTGCATCACAATCTACGTAATTACTTATAATCTCTATTGATGTAGAGCACGGCAGGAAATATAGCTTAAGTTTTAAGCGACTCAAGTGTAAGTACCTCAACCTTACAGAAGATCTCAACTGAATATCATACTCTCAAGTATTGTTATGTTCATGTGTATGTTCCTGGGGAGAGTAAATGGTTAGAGTTGGCAATATGCTTGCAAGGCTCTTGGCGGTGCAGACATCTACAGACTATAGTATTCACTTACCATCAAGTGAACCCTACGCTTGTTTGCCATCACAATGGTATAAGAATGTAAAAAATGACTTAATCTAAGTCGGTAAATTCTATTTGACCCAAACGAAATTTTTTGAAGTTATACATCTTTTGGAGTGTTAGGGAAAAATTAGGAGAGTAAATTTTTACGACGCTCGCGCACACTGTCACAAAAAAACCGACACCCTGAAGTTAGCTAGTTAATGAAGAAGAAGTTAGCTAGCCAATGAAGTATAACTTCTTATGTGCGTACATAAATACACAAACACTGTTTTTGTAAAAAAAATTGTTTATTTTTCAGCTTAACTCCACCTACATGCAGTCTCTGTGTTATATATGCGTCAAACGACTGAAACAATGTCACAAATTAATTGAACAAGCAGTTGAAACAGACAAGTTATTAAAAGATGCACTTCGGTGCGGAGTCGAGGTAAATGTTCGGTTATAATTTTTATTTATTCTCAAGATTAGAAAACTTACATCAAGCCAATTACAAGCTTTTTAAGCTGTTACTAATATATATTATTAATATTCATATTAACATTCACTATTTATTTTTGTCATCAATATATTTGAAAATAAATGCAATTAAAACATTTAAGGTGTCAAAAATTACCCAAAAAAATTGTTTGTGTCAGCTACGACACATGACTGGAGTTTACCCCTTCAGATCGACTGTCTAAATAGGTAGAAACAAGACTTACTAGTCTTAAGAAAAAGGTTAATACCATATCAAATGGTGAATAAACGAATAAAGTAACGCCATCTACCGCGCGATTCCGCTATTAGAAGACGATGTTTTAGTGGTTTCCGACGTTCGTTTTTATTTGCCTTTGAATTTAAAATGCAACAAAAAACGTAACGAGGTCATTCGTTCAACAGATTTTAGACCTCATATTTTTTTCATACCGGGGGCCTTATATGAAAATCGATTCTAGTAACTCCAAAAAGTTATAGAGTCATGACAGCAAAATCAATTAACAATTTAAAAATTGCTATCTAAATTTAAATTTTGACATTAGGTACATTAAAAAGTTAGATAACATACCCATAATATTAATTAACTTTGCAGTTATACTCTTTTAAAAACAATATATAAACTGTGTTTTAGTACAAAATTAGTAATATCTTGCATGAAATATAGCGTCACAAGTCCACACATCTTTATCAACTTTGTAATCCTGCACCGAATAATAAACTTTATCTAGTAATTTCCTTTTAATAAACACTTAACCCTAAGACTTACAGTATTACAACAAAATTTAATTACTTCATTCTAGTGTCTCGGTAGATATTACCTTCGTATTATGCCATCGGCTTAGTAAAATTTTTCATGAAAACTAGCTGGCCCCGCAAACATTGTTTTGCCATCTATGTTATTAGCCCCCTTAATCCCTTTTAAGTTAGGGATATGAAAAATAGATGTTGGCCGATTCTCAGACCTACCCTATATGCAAACAAAATTTCATAAAAATCGGTCCAGCCGTTTCGAAGGAGTATGGTAACTAACATTGTGACACGAGAATTTTATGTAATTATAATATTATTTAATCAATCAATCCAATAATATTTCCAGATTGATAAGATAGAATGTGTACAGACATTCACGCTGTCTGTATCGTCGATATCGACTATCAACATATTATCTCTACATCCTGTGGGAAATGATATAAAAGAAGAGTCTGCTAAGATAAAAGAAGAATTAAAAGACAGTTGGGATAACGGGATAAATGCCGTCTCCGATCAAATTGGTATGTAATTAAATCTATACTTCTATACTAATATTATAAAGAGGTAAAGCTTATAACTTTGTTTGCTTGTACGGGGTAATCTTCGCAAATACTGATCCGATACATACAAACCATGTATTGTCATCCAAATTGAACCTGTATACAAAATTTCAGCTCAATTGGTTGAAGATATCTGCTTCAAAATTGAGTTGCAAGATTTCACCCGAACAAACATTCATTAAAGTTACATACATACATACATACATACATACATACATACATACATACATTGCAAGTTAAACAAAAGCTTGTAATATAAATCAAGTCGGAGAAATTCGAGTGAGACTAAAACTACTATACAGGACCTAACCTTTTAAACCTTTGGAACCTATTTAGTCTAACTTAACTATATGCAGTGTTACGGATTTTTTTATCTTTTTTTCATTTTTCGAAAAAAATGCCGAAAATTAATGATTTGACCATCATATCTTTTTTAGGGTTCCGTACCCAAAGGGTAAAAACGGGACCCAAGGACCCCACCTCCAACCCATGGCCCTATCAACCAGTCGTGGTTATACGGGCCCAAACATGGGAGCGCACCCTACTGTCTCGGGTTCTCTCCCCTCAGGTGCGCACGCTTCCATTCCCGACAAATTATTTTAATCTCAACTTCTTCTCCCTCAGTCCTTCTCCCCTTTCTGGGGCGGACGACACAGATACGACTTCGGTGTCTTCCGACAGTACGTACTGCTATCTGCGATGGTCTTCGTTATCTATCATGGTTTCCATTGACGTTGAAAATATTGTACAATCCTGCAAATCTTGCGGAACCGCGGGACTGATGGTCTCAATCTTGGGATTTGCGGATTGTCTTTTAGGCGCTGGATTGCATTCCCTACTAAAACCCAATAAAATAAATATTTAAGGGGGGCTCCCATACAACAAACGCGATTTTTTGTCTATTTTTTCTCGATATCAATAAATTGTAACACGTAGGCACTTGAAATATTCATAAAATACTTAATTGTTTATTTACTTTAATAATAAATAATAAAATTAAAATAAAAAAAAATATTTATGGGGCTCATACAAAAAAGTGACTTTTTTGCCGCTTTTTGGCCGATATTAAAATTGGGCGTAGCGTATCCAGAGTTATGATAGAAATTTCACGTGACCAACGATTTTATATTTGTCTGATCAATAGCCCAGATTGATGAGAAGAGTGGTGCGATCTGGTAGCTAGGACTTACCGAATTATTTTTTAGCTTTTAGTACATAACCTAACTACATCATTTTTATTGTAATAAAACCGTTTAACATAAAAAAATTTTTAGTTAATTTTATTTTCAAATCAAAATAAAATCAAATTTAGCTTTGTTGTTAGTTGATACTTCTCGTTCCATTGAATTCAATATTGAGCCCTATTTTACCAATCAAGCCCTTTCATTCGATACTCATATTAAGGTATTTGTGGAAAATATGTAATCCGCTATTTTGTGATGGCGGCCATCTTGGATTTTTCATAGTGCGCTCTATTCTAGCAATCAAGCCCTTTCATTTGATACCCATATTGAGATTGTTGTGAAGTAATGTGTGATCCACCATTTTGTATCGGCGGCCATCTTGGATTTACAACCATAAGGAATATAATATTATGTCGTATTGTCATCAAGATTAAGAGTGTGTACCAAATATCAGATCAATCAGTCATCAGGAAGGGGGTTAAATTCCAATTACTAAATTTGACCCAAACACACAAATACATAAATAACAAACTGGTCAAGCTAAATAAAACCGTTTAAAAATTGTTAAACTTTGAAATTAATATCTCTATGATCAAAAAATATTTACAGTATTCAAATTAAGACACTAAAACCCAATCATAATAATTCTGTTTTAAATCAGTTGACAAATAAACAAATTCTTTTTTCAGAAGAGGATCAAATAGACCAAAAAATTTCAACGGGGTCTAAAGAAACATATTCTATAGATGGACTAAGGGCATACGAAGATGCCAAATATATACCAGATTCAGATGATGATGTCCCTACGCAGTCTGTATCATCGATATCGACTATCAACATATTATCTCTACATCCTGTGGAAATTGATATAAAAGAAGAGTTTGCTAAGATAAAAGAAGAATTAAAAGACGATTGGGATTACGGGATAAGTGCCGTCTCCGATCAAATTGGTATGTATTTAAATAAATAATAATAGAATTTGTTCTCTATCGAAACAAACCAACTTCAATGTATATTGACAAGTATAGTACAATACACATTGTTAAGTATAACTCAAAAATGCTTGGGGCCATTCATAAATTACGTCACAGGAATTCCACGATTTTTGACCCCACCTTGTCACATCTGGTCACATTAAGGAGACCCACTCCCCTAACCGCGAGGTTGTATATCTACCTATAACAGCTTGGCTAAAAAAAGCGTTTTAATATTTTAAAATTTCATAAATGGGTGTTTGGTGTATAAATATAAATATACCACATATTATAATTTATTGTATTCTTTGGTGTATTTATATACTAGCGACCCGCCCGGCTTCGCACGGGTGCAATGCTGATAATGTCGACAACAAAAGATACGTTAGAAACCTCTAAAATTATCGGTGTTTCTCTAACATACTATGCATGTATTATACATACAAACGAAATCAATCATAAGATGTTTAAAGAAAAACACTGAACTTAAAATAGCTACAAACCGTGACGCCACCATTAGAGGCAAATGCGCAACCGTTTGGATTATAATTGTGTTTGCTAGCAAACGAACAAAAACCGACATCAATTACATCACAAATGCACTAGTTGTCACTACGATTTTCGAGGGTTCCCCTCGATTTCTCTGGGATTCCATCATCAGATCCTAATTTCCTTATCATGGTACCTAAGTTGGTGTATCTCCTTTCCAACAAAAAAAGAATTATCAAAATCGGTTCATAAACGACAAAGTTATCCTCGAACATACATAAAAAAATATATATATAAATACGGTCGAATTGAGTAAGTAGTCCTCCTTTTTTGAAGTAGGTTAAAAATATATATACACGGTCGAATTGAGTAACCTCGTCCTTTTTTGAAGTCGTTTAAAAAGAAAGCGTGGAAGGCTACCTAAAGCGCGAGTTGCCTAAATAATCCAATAATAGTTTATTTTCTTTTGGTTAGGTATCTTTACCTACTTGGTACATGTTCCTCTTAATTACTTTAACTAAAATGATCATATTTCAATAAACAAATTGATTTTTCAAAAATAAAGTATTTTATTTCGTCTCCCTTCAATAGCTTCTGGGTAATATTAGTGGCCATAATTTACTATTTGATGGCAATTTTAGCTAAATTTTGACGATCAATTAATGTGGGATGAGTTACATTTTAAACATACTGGGATAAAAATTAGAAGCTAATATAATATTTTATTTAATGTCATATATTAATATTTTATAAGTTCATTGCTTGAATGCATGTTACAAATTTAGATGCTAAAAAATAACCACCATGCTCAGTTGTATTTAGAGTGGCTTACATAGAAGATAACTAGTGGCTAAGATAGTATCATTTAGACGCTCGTTAATTGTGGCTGACTTATTAATTTAAAGGACAATGTAGATTCTTAGAGGCAAATAATGCTATTAGAAAGATGGCTGTTTAAATAGCACCCTTATTTTAATTATTATTCTCGTTCCTATTACCACCTAGGGTTGCCAGATGGGAAGACTAAAATGTCTGGACAAATTTTCAAAAAGTCGGGATTTTGGGATTATGGTCGGGACCAACGGTACAAATAAATATTACGAAATATAAAAAAATCTTTATTTATTATTAAAAAAAATTCCCGCTCTGCCGATCGCAGCACAGAGACTCGCCAAGCGTGTTCCATTCCGCGTAGAGTACCTAGTTAGTTTAGTCGACAAGTTGAAAATGGTCGAAAATAAAGATACTGCTCTTAAAATTATGTGTGATAGCTTATTGGACCCGGAATGACGCCTAGAAAATGTTCTAAAAGCGTGTATTTAGTACATCAAAAATGCACAGGTTACAAACAATTAAAGAAGGAGAAAAATGGCCTTTCGTTTTTTGCGAAATTTCAAAAAAAGATTCTAAAAGAAGAGGAAATTTCCAATAAAAAACTCCCAGCTGCCGGAACTATATCGTGGAGATACAAATATCTATAGGTACAAATAAATAAAATTGGAGTGTCTGTTTGTAATATTAAAATAACCGCTTTTTACTAAATGTATATGGATCTAAGATACACGGTACATTTTCCACAATAACATTTTTTACAATTATTGTCTGTCTATCTGTTTGTTCCGGCTACTCTTTGAAACAGCTAGACCGATTTTTGACGGGACTTTCACTGGTACTCGTAGATAGCTGATGTAATAAGGTATAACTTAGGCTAGTTTTATTTTAGATTTTTATTTTCATAACTGCGAACTGACAATTTTTGTTAAATTCCACGCGGACGAAGTCGCGGGCACAGCAGCTAGTTATTTATAATTTTAATTTAATGCTGAAAATGGGTCTCCGCGTGATATTTTTAGAATGCGCGCGCGGCGTCAAAAGCAAGTACGACACATTGATTAATTTATTTAAGGTATTAAATACATTTTTTTAATTTGAAAAAAATATGGTGCATTGTGAACACTATAAATATTTCATTTCTTTTGGAAATTTTACTTAAAGCTAATTTTTCAACAAGTTAAACGATTGTTAACTAACAAAATTTTCTCGAAATTCCGTCTCAATTATACCTAAACGAAGAAAAAAAAAAGTTTAAATAATTGTCGTAAAAATTTTTCGTTTCGTAGAGCCTTTCTTATATACATAACTAGCTTCTGCGCGCGACTTCGTCGCGTGGAATAGGACCAATTCTGTCATACATGATTTGTGCGAAACTTTAACCGTTTACGCAGCGGAAGCTCTCAAAAAGAAAAAAAACCCCGATTTTGAAACATTATTCATTGGTGCTCCGCTCCTTTTGGCCTTAGCGTAATGATATATAGCCTATAGGCTATACCTATAGCCTTCCTCGATAAATGGACTATCTAACGCTGAAAGAATTTTTCAAATCGGACCAGTAGATCCTGAGATTAGCGCGTTCAAACAAACAAACAATCAAACAAACTCTTCAGCTTTATTATATTAGTATAGATTAACAAGATCACGCCATAAGAGTTAAAAAAATATTCATTCTTTGTTTACAATATTTTTTGTACTTGAACAAAAACTGGTAATTTTTCTAAAAAATGATGATTTTTCTGGAACTAATTAAGACGGAATTTGGAGAAAATTTTGTTAGTTAACAATCGTTTAACTTGTTGAAAAATTAACTTTTCAATACCTTAAATAAATTAATCAATGTGTCGTACTCGCTTTTGACGCCGCGCGCGCAACCTAAAAATATCACGCGGAGACCCATTTTCAGTATTAAATTAAAATTATAAATAATGGAGATAGAGTTCCGGGAGCTGGGAGTTTTTTTATTGGACCTCCTCTTTCAGAATTTTTTTTTTTGAAATTTCTAACAGTAAGAAATATTGGCAAAAAACGAAAGCAAATTTTTTATGTGCTAATACACGCTTTTAGAACATTTTTATAGGCGTCATTCCGGATGCAATAAGCTATCACACATAATTTTAAGAGCAGTATCTTTATTTTTGACCATTTTCAACTTATCGACTAGACTAAGTGGTGAACGAAATGATTTTCACTTTTTACGGAATTTTAGATTATTATTATCGCGATAGTTTGAGATTTTTGATTTGTTGTTATTTGTCGGGACATTTAGTATTTTTTCGGGACTCTGGACATCATACGAAATGTCGGGACAATCCCGACGAATCCCGACCATCTGGCAACTCTATTACCACCGGAAAACCAACGGAGGTCCTAAAAACGATGGACCAACGGTGGACTGAAAAAGTGTTAGGGCTTTTAGTCCTCACTATAGCTGAGACCCCACCTTTTTGAGAAACACGCTGTTGCCTGCACTACTACCTTCTTTTATTGTCTTTCTCTCACATACTGTGTTAAACATTAAAACTTTAAATGTAACACTTACTTTAGATGTTATATGTGTTATATAATTATTTGTGTTGGGATCAGTGTGTTTAAGTAATAAAGTTTATTATTATTGTTATATATTAATACGTGAAGCACAAATTTTTACCCCTTTTTACGAAAATTGCGTGGACGGAGGAGCATGAAATTTCGTACACTTATAGTTTATATTGATAAGGAGGAGAATGCTACTATTTTATTAAAATTATACATAAAATACATGTGTCATGTATTTGACACACACACGCATTTATACTCTTTTGTTTATTATTATTAATATTTGTTATAGAAGTATAGACTTGGACAACAGAACCTTAATAATGTTAACTTGTAGTTGAAATAAAATATGGTAATTTCGAGTAGTTTCGAGTAATGGGCATGACGACAGTATCAAAAAATCGTCAATTTAATAATTTCAGGGGAACACTCATATTTAAAAAATTCAAAATACTGGTTTAGTTTTATGTAAAATAATAAGATTATTGTGATTTTCAATAAAATAAAACATTAAAATACTGCAATCGGCCATTTTGAATGAAACACAAATTACAGCGCAGACGTCACAACATAACAGAATACGTCAGGCGCGCTCCAAAGAGTAAAGTAAAAAGTAAGGCCCAGATTATTTTGTGACGTCAGAGTCGACGCCATGACACCTGCAGCCGTTTTGCCGCTCTCATTGAAAACATATTAGAAAAATAGTTTTAATCTTCCTTAAACTTAAGTTTATTACGGAAATATAGGTATTTTCGTAAATAGTAAATGTGTAGCCACATTACGGAAGAGGTTTTGAAATTCTTTCGTCATGCCCATTGCGTGATTACAAAGTACACATGTCAGAAGTGAAACTTCTTTGGCAAACTTATTTTAAAAAAACTAATTTAAAAATAAAAAAGATTTCAAAATACAAAAAAAAACTAAGTGAAAAAAACAAATAAAAAATAAAAAAGCTAGTTGAAAAAAAGGCGGTTACCTATCCAAGTACTGGTCAGTACCCATGACGATGCCGCGTTACCGGTCGCTCAAATTTTAACCCTCATGCGCCTAAAGAAGTTTCACTCCAATAATTGAAAATTCCAGTCCAGAATTTTTTTAGGCAACCCATTTTTAATATAATTATTATATATAATATACTAAATTAATTATAAAGTATGTTTCATTCTATTACCAGCTCGGTGAAGATCGATTTAGTTTCAGACCTTAGACCAAAAAATTGTTAAACTTTGAAATTAATATCTCTACAATCAAAAAATATTTACAGTATTCAAATTAAGACACTAAAACCCAATCATAATAATTCTGTTTTAAATCAGTTGACAAATAAACAAATTCTTTTTTCAGGAGAGGATCAAATAGACCAAAAAATTTCAACGGGGTCTAAAGAAACATATTCTATAGATGGACTAAGGGCATACGAAGATGTCAAAGATATATCAGATGATGATGTCCCTCTTAAGAATATAAGCTTGAAGACACATTCGGAGACCAAGCAGGATAGTGTGAAAAATAAGAAACTTAGGAAGTTCAATACAGGTATTAAAAATATTTCACACAAACTCGCGTGTATTCTATTAGTAAGATTGTTTTTTTGAAGACGCCGCGTTGGCGCAACGGTCACAGCACTGGATTGTGCCTGTTGCGCTGGCGGTTGCGGGTTCGATCCCCGCACATGACAAACATTTGTATTGGCCATGCAGATGTTTGGTGGTCTGGGTGTTTGTGCCGCCAACCCGCATTGGAGCAGCGTGGTGGATTAAGCTCTGATCCTTCTCCTACATGTGGAAAGAGGCCTATGCCCAACAGTGGGATATTACAGGCTGAAAAAAAAAGATTACTATAATAGTTAATTTTTTTAAGTAAAACTTCTTTACGCACGTCTGACTTGGGGAGTAAACTGGTGAATGCGTGACGAGGGCGTTACGAAAAGTGTGATTGAGCGAGGCGAACGGAAGTTGAGATGGAGATATAAGTTAGATGGAGCTAAAGAAGTTTTACTTCAGTCGTGTGGTCATAAGTTTGAAATTATAAATACTTCCTTTACTTTACTTTACTTACTACTTTTGATAGCAAACTTCACTTCGATGTCCATATTGATTACATTACAAACAGGGGATTTAAACTGTACGGCTTTGTAAAAAGAACTTGCGAACAATTTAAAAACCCTGCTACATATTTATCACTTTATAAATCACTCATAAGGTCACATTTAGAATATGCTACACCTGTGTGGAATCCTCTGTATAATAAGTATTGCGATCAATTGGAGTTGGTCCAACGTAAATTTACAAAATTCATTCATTACAAATGTTTCAATACTCGGTCATCATATAATACACTGCTGGAAAAACTGTCACTAAGTACGCTTAATCTTGGGCTTTATCTCGACCAATCATTTTTATACAAAATTTGTCATAATGATTTTGATTGTAATGAATTGGTTAATCAAATTTATATATGTATACCAAGTGGCTCCTTGCGAATTCGAAACACATATGAACATAAATTGTTCGTCATTAGACGTAGTAGAACAAATGCAGGAGAACGGGCTCCTCTAAGAAGAATGATGAAATCGTATAATGACAACTTTACTGACTGTGATATATTTTTCTTGCCTACTTCAAAATTTAAAAATGCAATTTGGAATATTTTAAGTTTTAAGTCTTTGTAATTTTAATTTAAAAATTTGTTTAGAACTACTTATTAATTCCATTCTTTTTTCTCTTTTCTCTTAAATTGTAATTAAAATTTTCATAAATAATGTGCTACCATGTATATAATATTATTATGTGGATAACGGTGCTGGTTGTGTAATAAGTTAAGATTTTTTAAGATACTATGTAAACTTTTATTATACAATTGTTTGTTGTCCTGAATAAAATAAAATAAAATAAAAAAAATACTCCATACTCCGTTTCAGGTGCTTTTAATCCTCTGAAACTGCCAAACAAAGAAAAAGCGAATGAAGTAGTAAAACTCAGTAAAGAAGATGTTCCTGAAAAACCAAATCTAATACTACAAAATAAACCAAAGGAAAGTAATGAAATTATTTTAAAAACAAGTGCATTAAATATATCCAATAAAGACTCAAATAATTTAAATAAAATACCTAAAAATAGTAAGAAGGTAAAAAAGTATGAGCCTCCGAAAAAAATAGAGAAAGATTCTTTTTTAATTAGTTCAAAAAATAATCTTACAGAACCACATGTAACAAATAATCCAATAACACATAACAGAAATGAAACATTAACACTAAATGAAACTAAATCAGCAAATAATATAAACTTAGCACTTCCAACAACTTCGAAAATACAAATAAATGATAAACCAAATGACAAAAAACATGACAGCAACTTTTTAGTTCAGAATAATAAATACATTTGTAATATATGTAATTATGAAACTGTAATTAAAAAATGCTTAATTGTTCATTTACGCTTGCACGATACTAAAGCAAAAATACATTGTTGTAGTCAATGTCAGTATATGACTAATGTGAAAAACAGTTTTAACATGCATCTTAAAAAACACACAGGTGAAAAACCATACGAATGTCATATTTGTCAAAGAAAATTTAGTCAAAGGGTTGATTTAAATAGACACAGAAGAACACACACAGGTGAAAAACCATACGAATGTCATATTTGTCAAAGAAAATTTAGTCAAAGCGCTGATTTAAATAGACACAGAAGAACACACACAGGTGAAAAACCGTACGAATGTCACGTTTGTCAAAGAAAATTCAGTGATATCGCTTCTTTAAATAGACACATAAGAATACACTCAGGTGAAAAACCATACGAATGTCATATTTGTCAAAGAAAATTCAGTGATATCGCTTCTTTAAATAGACACATAAGAATACACTCAGGTGAAAAACCATACGAATGTCATATTTGTCAAAGAAAATTCAGTCGAATCGACAATTTAGAGACACACATAAGAACACACACTGGTGAAAAACCATACGAATGTCATATTTGTCAAAGAAAATTTAGTCAAATCGCTAATTTAAATAAACACATAAGAACACACACAGGTGAAAAGCCATACGAATGTCATATATGTCAAAGAAAGTTCAGTGATATCGCTTCTTTAAATAGACACAAGAATACACACAGGTGAAAAACCATACGAATGTCATATTTGTCAAAGGAAATTTAGTCAAAGCGCTGAGTTAAAGACACACATAAGAACACACACTGGTGAAAAACCGTACGAATGTCATATTTGTCAAAAAAAATGTAGTCAAATCGCTAAGGGGGCGTTCAAGTATTACGTAACGCAAATTTTGAAGATTTTTGACCCCCCCCCCCCCCCATGTAACGCACCGTAACGTTTTCCTGTACACCCCCCCCCCCTACCCAATAAACGTTACGTAACACCCAACTGACCATTTTTACCCAAATGTCACAAATTTGTTGCGCAAACTAACTGGAAAGTCACTAAATTACTTTTGTTATTGTTTTAATCGCGTTTGTGGTAGTAATAAACTAATAAAACAATAGATTTAAATACCCTGGTTTTTTTAATTAAACAAAAAACAACGTTACGTAACGCATTGTTCGAACCCCCCTCCCTCTCCTGTAACGCATCGTAACGTTTAACAAGACCCCCCCCTCCCCCCAATTAGCGTTACGTAATACTTGAACGCCCCCTAATTTAAATAAACACATAAGAACACACACAGGTGAAAAGCCATACGAATGTCATATATGTCAAACAAAGTTCAGTGATATCGCTTCTTTAAATAGACACATAAGAATACACACAGGTGAAAAACCATACGAATGTCATATTTCTCAAAGAAAATTCAATGATATCGCTAACTGAAATAAACACATAAGAACACACACAGGTGAAAAACCATACGAATGTCATATTTGTCAAAGAAAATTCAGTGATATCGCTTCTTTAAATAGACACAAGAATACACATAGGTGAAAAACCATACGAATGTCATATTTGTCAAAGAAAATTTAGTCAAATCGCTAATTTAAATAATTACATAAGAACACACACAGGTGAAAAGCCATACGAATGTCTCCTTTGCACAAAGAAATTTATACAAAAAAATGGTTTAAACTATCATTTAAGAACTCATCATACAGAAATAAAGCAAACTGTCGCTTAAGTTGTGTTTAAACTTAAATAAATAAGAAATATATTTTATTGGAGTTTACTCCTGAAGAAACAATATAAGGAAGTGAAATGATAGAGTGACGCTTTTCGGCGCTTTTAGCTTTTATGTAAGGTTCGTTACCTAGTTGACCCGCGTTTATCGTATCGATACTAATAGCATGCGTCTGTTTATGTTATAATAGCAGTTTTAAATTTTAATTTGATTCAATAGAACACTTCGATTTTTAAAAATCACAATAATTGTTCTTAAGGAGTAAACTCTAATCGCGTGTCGGAGTTGACACACACGCTTTTATTTTATTTTTTATTTTTTTTCAATAAAAATACAATCATTTTTACGACGTATTAATTTAATTTAATTTTAATTTATTTATTTTGTGTCAGACATAGTCCATATCATAATGTTAGTATTAAAAAAACAGCTTATAATCTAATGTTAGTAAATTAATATAAATATAAATCAATACAAATAAAATCAATAAAAAATAAAAAATAAAAATAAATCAAAATAATAGCTTTCTGGACACGACCCTCGTCACTCAGAATGAAGCCGTATCCAGTGGCGCAGTATTTCCGAGTCCCAGCGGTCTGCCAGTGCACTCAGAATGCCGTTCGAGCTGGTTCGTAGCCTCCGGAGCATGGATGCACACCTCTTACGAAGAATGGCATTAAAGCTATCAACGCGCCTTGTAGTAAACATTTCGGAGGCACTGCAATAACGCGGCAACTCGAACAGCACTCTGAATGCATTGTTGTACTGGACTCTCAGGGCGTTGTACGCACGCTGTGTATACCTGACCCAAAGGCTGCAGGTGTAGAAGGATTGACAATATGCCCTAAACAGAGTTACCTTCACACTATCAGTACACCGTGCAAACCTTCGGGCCAGCATGTTGCAGCGCACGGCCAGCGCCCTGCGCTCTCGCTCCAAATCCTCGTCATCGCTGAGGTTGTCCGAAACCCAGTGACCCAGATACTTAAAACGTTCTACTCTATTTAAAGCAATACCTCCAATATATAAAGGTGGCACATTCGCGTAAACTTTCTTGCCGGCTTTAAACACTAGGAGTTCACTCTTTTTCGAGTTGTATCTGAGTCCCTGGGCTTCAGCGTACCTCTCACAAATACGCATTAATTTGCGCAGCGCACCTATAGATGGGCTTAATAGTACCATATCGTCAGCGTAACTGATGTTATTTACGCAGACACCCCCGATATGACAGCCAATGTTGCTATTTGTAAGTTCACCAAGCAGCCCGTTCATGTACAGGTTAAATAGACGAGGCGAGGTCAAGCCCCCTTGTCTCACCCCACACTCCAACCCGTACATTTCCGAGTGCGTGCCCGCCCATTTTACGACATTCCGTTGGTTGTGGTACCAGTATTCCAGGACAGATGCGACCTCGCAGGGTACATCAGTCTCCTCCCTTAATTTTTTCCAAAGCACATCATATCGTATTGTATTGTATCAAACGCCTTTGATAAATCTAGAAAACGCATAGACAGGAGTTTTTCTAGCTGTATAGTACTGTACAGTCTGCTTGAGGCATAGGATGGCACTCTCTGTAGAAAGACCCGGTCTAAAACCAAATTGAGAGTCCTGAAGCTTGATATGCCCCTCTAACTGCTTATCAAGCAGACTGTCCAGTACCTTGGCTATGACCGTAGCTAGTGAGATTGGTCTATAGTTGGAAACATCGGATACATCCCCTGTTTTATTTTTCAATATAGGTACTACTATAGTGTACATGAGATCCTCCGGCAGGTAACTGTGACCTATACACAAGTTAAAAAACATGGCGAGAACTCTCGACAAGTCAGGCCCCGCATACTTCAGATGCTCAATACTGAGCCCATCGTGACCGGGTGACTTACCTCGTACCATCTTACTTACGACCCTCTTTACATCGTTAGCGGAAAATCTAACGCTTATTGACTTCGGTTCCACAGTATTGAGCATCCGAGTACCGGAGCCGCTCGGCAGATCAACCTTGAAATGTTGTTTAAAAAAATGTTCTGATTGTAAGATTACAATTTTCATTTAATTGTTCGGTTGAAAACCATTGTTACATAATTTTATGCCACTCATGGTATATTTATTCGTATGTCAAAATAATAGTCTTTATCTTTATAATGCTTTGTTTTTGTTTATTTATAAAATTCCACAGTGTGGGTGTGATTTGTTGTCTTTAATTAAAGTTTTTAATTTCTCCTTTTTTTATTTTAAGATAACTTTTAATTATTTCTTAAATAGTTCTTATGATTACTTTTATAATTTTACTTTATTAATCATAATCATCATCATCATCATCATCATTTCAGCCTATCGCAGTCCACTGCTGGACATAGGCCTCCACAAGTTCGCGCCAATAATGGCGTGAACTCATGTGTTTTGCCCATACTCACCACGCTGGGCAGGCGGGTTGGTGACCGCAGGGCTGGCGCCGTCGCACCGAAGACGCTGCTGTCCGTCTTCGGCCTGTGTACTTCAAAGCCAGCATGGATGGTTATCCCGCCATCGGTCGGCTTTTTAAGTTCCAAGGTGGTAGTGAAACTATGTTATCCCTTAGTCGCCTCTTACGACACCCACGGGAAGAGAGGGGGAGGCTAAATTCTATGCCGTAGCCACACAGTTATTAATAAAATACTTGTTTGTCATTTTGGCTTTTTATTTTTGCTTCTACATGTACCTTCTTGTTTTGTAATGAGGAGTAGGAATACATTCAAAATATTTCTTATTCTATGTTACTTAAAGCTAAACCTGTAAAAAATTTTAAAATTACTAATGATGTAGCAATTATCGAGTTTTTCTCAAGAACCTTTCACAGAGAGTCAATGATGATATTACAGCCATTGTACCTACGTGGAGGATAAGGTCCGTCAAGTAGATTTTTATACGAATAGGAAGCTATTTACTGTTGGGTTGTTGGGCGTGATAATAATAACGTGTTGATGCAGACGTAAGACTTTATTATTAAAAGACAATATCAGGATAATAATTATATGCGAGCGGCAGACATGACACCAGTGACGACTACAGAGTGCAATAGCAAAGACAATAGTGTTGCTACTTATAAAATATACATATGTATGTAACATCTCCCTTTGCAAATTTAAAAAAAAACTATGTCTTACATTGTTTGCAAGTTACATGAAATGGAACGTATCGTAAGTACAATTTTAATCTATGTTTTTACAATGACAATTAGTGACATTTGGTTTTGACAATTAATGACAATTGACAAGTGACATTTCTTATACCTAAATAATATAAATCAAATTACATTCTTATCTTAACTTATAATCTTAACTTATTACTTTAACTTATAATCTTACTAGCTGTACCCGCGTCTTCGTCCGCGTGGAATTTAACAAAAAAGTTAAAAAAAAAGTTCGATAAAATGATCTTTGATATTCTTTGATTTCCTTTAATAGCATGAGCAGGCCCAGGCGGTCGAGCGATGCGGGGCAGAGGGGATGGATTCGCCCGCGCCGTTATAAATTATAGGCATCTCAAGGAAAGAACGCTCAACGCTGGCTCGTCGAGCATTAAATGTTTCGCTGCTACTTACTTCTAACGAAGATATCTCAAAAACTATTCGTCTGATTGATATAGTGTAAAGGGAAATTTTAATCTGCATTAAATGCCTAAGCTAAATAACATATTCATTTGGATAAGGATTAATACTGAACTAAAGAAAATAGCTTTGAAAATAACGTAATATTTTTAATTAAAAATTTTAACATAAAAGTGGTTATTGTAAGTCAACCGTAAGACATAGAGATATGCTATCGCGGACTTTTTTGTAACATTTTTATAGATTTTGAATTCGCTAGTACATTATACAACTATATCTTTGCTAGTTTACGCAGCGTTCGCGTGGAAAGCTCCCAGTTGGCGAGATTTTTTGCGACCTCTTCAACATTTATCGCTGTATTTCTGCTAATTTACATTCAAACATAATAAATTATATACCTAAACCTTCCTCAAGAATCACTCTTTCTATTGTTGAAAACCGTATAAAAATCCGTTGCGTAGTTTTCGAGTTTATCGCGTTCAGACAGACAGACAGACAGAAAGACGCGGCCGGGGGACTTATTTTTATAATAAGTATAGATAATAGAAATACATTACAATAAATCCATTTTATTGACAATATCGACTGGGTTTAATAATAGGGCGACCATATGAAGAGTATTTAATGTTTGTTGTACTGTTTGTGTTTTGTTGATTAATGTTTGTTTCTGTTTCAGGTTGGTGAGCCGGACTGGAGGAAGAATAAGACTTTGGTGCTGAATAATTGGACTGCGGTTGATCAATGACTGGAATTGGACTGGAAGGACCTGGAGACGATAGAGGTTGTTTCGGTTTCAGAATATGTTGCCTATTACGACGGAAGGTTCCTTCGGGTGACTGGATAATATAACTACGTGGCTGTGGACCTACCTGTTTTATAATACCTGGTGTCCATGTACTTGTTGGTACCTTTTTATAATATACTTTATCTCCAATGTTTAGTTCTTTAAGTTTTCTTGTGTGTTGATTACAGGGCTGTAGCTAGAGTCGAATTTAAGGTAGGGCAGCATTGGTTAGAGGTAGGGCGGTAAAAAAATTATCAGAATTGATCTGCTCCGAAGCATGGGCTCCTAAATCAATCACCATGAAAAGCTATTATAAATGCACTTATATAACTGTGACCTCTATAGTCTAGTCAACAAGTTCAAAAACGTGTTAAATAGAGATAAAGCTCCTAAAAATATGGGCGATAACTCATTCGATTCGGAATTATGTCTAGAAAAATGTTTTTTAACCCTACAGTGGTCGCGTACTAAAACCTGACATGATTAGTCGCGTGGACTACAGGTGTATGCCATTTATAAATTGAAATAAAACATGTAATAGGCTTCAGTTATTTTTTATTCTTTTCAAATGTAATAATTAAAGTTTCCTTTACTTAAAAATAGACAATATAAACAAACCACAACCTCGGTGCTTTAAAAAATCAACAAAATTAAACAATACCTCTTTATGGCACTAAAAATCACATATTTTGGTATAATTGAGATAATAGAAAAACTAATCAAAAATACTTAATTCTAATTATTATTTTCTAAACAAGATAGACAGACAATCTTCGAATGATCGCTACAAATAAACTTTTTGCAGGTGCTACAGTGTTTTCGAGTGCTTTTGTTGCGCTTTCTACCGCAGTCATAGCAGCGACCTATGAAAGTACTCGGTGCCTGTGCTGACGTTGTTGTCAGATTTTCCGTTTGAATAATGCCAAGAAAGTCTTTTATTTTAAATACCAGACTTCTTGGTAATTTATTATTGTCCAATCTTCATCAAGCCTGAGGTTTTATCCAAGCCAAGGACAGACCTATAAGGAAGTTACGTCGACGGACAGCTTCATAATTTTTGTTTGCGGTATAAATACATAACGCGTGCGCTTAGATTAATCAAGTCAAAAAAGACAGTTAGCGGCCATCTTCTTGAATTCCTGGACACGTTGTAGAGGGAGCACATCTTGTCTACTAAGTCCAGAATAAAAGTTAACGCGTCCGCTTTGCTGAGGTGGCTCAACATCTTCCGATTCAGAATTGCTTGCCTCAGCTGGAAGTTTTTCGCCTTGCTCGGACTCCGATAGATGTTCCTGCTCTTCAAGGTGATCTTCTTCGGCATTTGAACTTGAACGATCTTCGTATATTTCGTTCTGATAGTCTTCTTCAGCTAGGCACGCCTCTATCTGAGTTTTGCACCGATCATCCAGTGTTATTCTAAAAATGTACATATTATTTTGTAGTGTGTTATAATTTAAACACGCACAGTAGTAAAACAACTATATTTATAAAGAATTAATCATAAAAATACAGTAAAAAGAAAAATAATTATGTTCAAATTACTTACATAATTGGTCGCGCGGCATACAGGTGTAATCCACGAACTTTACAAGCCCTCTTGCAACACAAAAACACGCGTCCGGTGCTTGCACAGCACTGAACGTGTTCCTTAGTTATTCAACTTAGAATACCTAGAAACGCTCGTCATTTAATTTGGAAGTTTTTGAGAAATTTTAGATTTAACATGTGTGGATTACTTGTGTAATCCACGCGACCACTCCAGGGTTAAGGGTTTATTAGCACATAAAAAATTGCGATTGTTATTAACAAAATAAGAAAAACAAAGAAGGTATTTAGTTTTTCGTTAATAATTTCTAAAATAATGAAATTGAAGGAATTTTAAAAAAGATACTGAAAGAAGAGGAAATTTCCAATTAAATAATCCCAACTCCCAAAACTTTATCTGTATTTTTTATCATTTATTTTAACGCTGAAAATAGTACTCCGCGAGGTCGTTACGTCGCGTGCCGTCTAAAAAGCCGGTGTACCACCTAAAATAATTTTTTTATAGTATTAAACAATAATTTAAAATTTTGAATAAATTGTGGTGTAATCTAGACACTTGAAGGAATAAAACCTCGGTGAAAAAAAAAGGTTTATGCCAATTTTTCAAAAAGTTACACCATTGTTAATTAATTACTTATTTTCCAATCTCTGTTTTTATAAATAACGGCATAAAAGTATAAATAATTTGTCTATAATTGTGTTTGCTCGCAAACGAAAAAAAACCGACTTCAATTACATCGACAAGTAATACAACGTAATAAGACGAAAAAATAGTCAAGTAAATACGCGCTATTAAAGATTACTCAAAAAGTTGCAATCAGTTTTCGATCATTAAACAAGACTTCAAGACAAGTATTAGCTTTCGATTAAAGTAAGAATCATCGAAATCGGTACACCGAGTAAAAAGTTATGCGGTATAATATAACGTAGGTCGACGAAAAAGTAGTCACATAAATACGCATTATTAGATATAACTCTAAAAGTAGTTGTCAGATCTCAATTAAATTAAAATGGGACCACATGACACGTAACACCTTACAATTAAAACAAAATTGATCGAAATCGGTACACCGAGTAAAAAGTTATGCGGTATAATATAACGTAGGTCGACGAAAAAGTAGTCACGTAAATACGCATTATTAGATATAACTCTAAAAGTAGTTGTCAGATCTCAATTAAATTAAAATGGGACCACATGACACGCAGCACCTTACAATTAAAACAAAATTGATCGAAATCGGTCCACCCAGTCAAAAGTTCTGAGCTAACATACATTAAAAAAAAAAACATACGTGTCGAATTGAGAACCTCCTCCTTTTTTGGAAGTCGGTTAAAAATTTGATTCCCTTCATGGAGTTCTTCTCATTAGATACTTAATAAAGATATGCAATAAAAATTTACTAAAGTTTATAGTTTTGCTAATTATAACTTTTTTAAACTACCAAAAAATTAAATTTCTAAAAATTGTTATCAAAAAATGTTTTTTTTTTAGTAATCTCTTATTATTGCTGTTTTTGCATCTAATATAGCCATATAGGTATTAATTAACATTTGAAAAAAAAATTTTACGTCATTTGTTAAGAAATTGTTTATAAACAGACTATTTTGCGATTTAAAAACAAAGAAATTTACTATCATATTGCATAGGTGAAATAATTATTATTTAAAAAAATTCTTAAATTTTTTATTTCATTTTTTATAATCTTATAATATAAATAAAAAATTATTTTATTCTTAAAAATCTTCTTTGACCCTTTTCAATTCTTTAAACAAAATAATGTGTAATTAATAATTTCCTTTTATCCGTACGTTATAGTTTTTAAGATTTCACCAATAAAAATAAAATAATTGGGAAAAATATATATTTTTTACAATGTTAATTAATACCTATATCAGATGCAATTCAATTCAACCATTCGGCTGTGGAATGAACTCCCTGCCGAGGTTTTCCCACAATGCTACAGTATGGGGTCCTTCAAGAGGGGAGTAAATAGGTTTTTGAAGGGTCGGCAACGCGCATGTGATGCCCCTGGTGTTGCAGGCGTCCATAGGCTACGGTAGCCGCTTACCATCAGGCGGGCCGTATGCTTGATTGCTACCGTCGTGGTATAAAAAAAAAAAAAAAATGCAAAAACAGCGTAATAAAATATTACTAAAAAAAAACATTTTTTGATAACAATTTTTAGAAATTTATTTTTTTGTTAATTTAAAATAATAAACATTAATAATTTTTTATTGCATAATTTTATTAGGTACCTATCTAAATGAGAAGAGCTCCACGAAGCGACAAAAATTTTAGACCAATTATTTAAACTTTTATGCGGTTATGCCGTAATTTATAAAAACAGAGATTGGAAAATAAGTAGTTAATTAACAATGGTGTAACTTTTTTAAAAATTCCTTCAAGTGTCTAGTCACTTAACTATAATTTATTCAAATTTTTAAATTGTTAGTTAATACTATAAAAAAATTATTTTAGGTGAAATACCGGCTTTTTAGACGGCACGCCTATGGCGTAACGACCTCGCGAAGTACTATTTTCAGCGTTAAAATAAATTATAAATAACAAAGATAGAGTTCTGGAAATTGAGACTTTTTAATCCGAAATTTCCTCTTCTTTCAGGATCTTTTTTAAAATTCCTTCAATTTCATTATTTTAGAAATTATTTACGAAAAACTAAATACCTTCTTTTTTTCTTATTTTGTTAATAACAATCGCAATATTTTTATTTGCTAATAAACCCTTAAAAAACATTTTTCTAGACATCATTCCGAATCGAACTTGCTATGGCCCATATTTTTAGGAGCTTTATCTCTATTTAACACGTTTTTGAACTTGTTGACTAGACTACTAGGTCACTTAGGTCAGAGTTGTACATTGACTAGTTATTCGTAGACAAATAATTTCTGTGATAGAACATGAGCATGGTCTACGAACTATTAAATCCTCAATGATGAACAACAATCGAAAAATATGGTTGAACTTCCAGATTTGTATGTAGAGATCCACGTCTGAGTGAGACTGAGGTAATAAAATTAATTGTTGGGTGGGGTGATACGAATAAATAGATACGACTAAAAATACCACTTAGAATTTTAAATCATATTGTTTTTGCAAACTTATTATAATAATTGACATAATTTTTATTTCCATGTTTTGGAAAACCAGTTTTAGAATCAATGGCATTTTTCAGTTTCTCAATCCTGTGGAAGTGTACGCTTCTGTTTGCTTCCATGAGGTAAAAATGGCTGGATACTGGATAGATAGCAAAAAGCACCACCTTTCTCGACAGAATACTGCAACCATTTTTAACGCTTGAACCAATCGAAAACAAAGGCCCTCTGTTATGTTGTTTTGGATATGTGTTTAAAACAACTTGTTTTATTGGTTCTCCGATTTGTGCAATAGCAGAAGAAATACCATAGCTGACATTATTACAAAACAATCTTTAATCGTGCACTTCACTTAACCAAACTACAAACAATCATAATCAATCTCTAGTTTTTGTTTATTTTGGCTACAATTTTTTTTTATCTCAACTTGTTGAACAAACAATTTAATTATAATATTTTATTTTAGTTTTTGGCAGTTTTAAGGTAGGGCATTTGTGATTTCAAGGTAGGGCATTGCCCCTCAATGCCCCCCCCTAGCTACGGCCCTGGTTGATTATAATAAATACTAGATTTTGACTTTTGTGTTTTAATTATATTCTTCATTTTATTAGAGTCAATAATGTCTGATTTTAAGTGATCGTCTGTAACTGGAAGTCGTGTACGTAGACTCCTATTCATACATAATTGTGTAGGTGAATAACCTGTTGCTTTAGGTGTGTTTCTGTAAGTAAGTAATGCTAAGTACGGGTCTGTTTTGTCTGATTTACATTTCTTTAACATATTCTTTATAATACCTACTGATCTTTCTGCCATACCATTTGATCTACTTAAATATGGACTAGATGTGACATGTTCAATATCCCATTGCAATGTAAAGTTTTTAAATTCTTGACTGTTAAAAGGCGGGCCATTGTCTGATACAAGTATTGACGGTATGCCATGTCTAGCAAATATTGATTTAAGATGTGTAATAACAATATTAGAATTTGATCCTGACTGTAACAATGCAATTTCAATATATTTAGAAAAGTAATCTACTACTAATAGGTATTTACTGTTATCAAAATCAAATAGATCTACACCTATTTTATACCAAGGAATTAGTTTATAGTCATGACAAATTATAGGTTCTTTAGAATTATTTCTCTGGTAAGTAAGACAAATATTACATTGATTTATGTATTTTTCAATATCTAAGTTAATATTAGGCCAAAAAACTTTATTTTTTGCTAATCTAATACAACTATTTATGCCTTGGTGACCTTCATGAATGATTTTCAAAATATTTTCTCGCAACGACTCTGGAATAATAATGCTATCTGACTTAAAGACTATGTTATTAATGACATGAATTTCATCTTTGTAAGAAAAGAATGGCTTTACTGACTGACTGACTGACTTTTTGTGTTCTGGCCAACCATTTTGACAATAGTGAATAATCTGACTAAGAGTTTGATCTTTACGAGTAGCTTCTTCTATTTCTTTAAGCTTATTTGGACTGACTGACAAAGTTGACATGACTAAGTTAATGTGTAAGTCTATATCTTTTTCTAGGTCTGTGAGTGTATTATCAGGCAAGGCTGCTCTTGACAAGGTGTCTGCTATGTATAAGTATTTACCTGGTTTGTATACTACAAGTAAATCATAAGGCTGTAGTCTGAGCATTATTCTTTGAAGTCTAGGGGGAATGTCATATAATGCTTTTTTATATAATGTAATGAGAGGTTTGTGGTCTGTTTCCACAGTTACCTGTCTACCATATACGTAGTGATGATATTTGGTGCAGCCAAAGAGAACTGCTAGTAGTTCCTTCTCAATTTGGCTGTAGTTCTGTTGACAACTTGTGAGAGATGCAGAGGCATAGGCTATTGGCTGACTGCCATGGGACAAGACTGCTCCCAGGGCGTCTTTAGATGCATCTACAGATAAAAGTAAAGGTTTATTAGGGTTATAGTAAGTTAAAACTGGTGCGGAGCTAATAATTTTCTTTAAGTTAGTAAATTCATTTTCATGCTGTTCTGACCAGTACCAGGTAGTATCTTTTTTCAATAATTTTCTCAATTCACTTGTTTCCTGTGATAAGTTTTTTATAAAAGAGCCTAAATAGTTAATCATGCCTAGAAATCTTTGAAGCTCTGCGACTGACTGCGGTCTTGGCATTTTACATATCGCTTCGACTTTAGTGTCATCGACACTTACTCCCTGACTACTGAATACATGACCTAGGTATTTTACCTTAGTTTGACAAATGACTGACTTTTCTTTATTAAATCTGAGATTGATTTCTCGTGCTCTCTGTAAGACTTTTTGTAGACGTTCATTATGCTCTGAGAGATCTTTACCATACACTAAGAAGTCGTCCATCATGATCTTAACTCCTGGAAGATCTCCAAATCTTTTTACCATCTCACTATGAAATATTTCAGGTGCTGCGTTTATACCAAATGGTAAACGTGTGTACCTATATCGACCATAAGGTGTAATGAATGTACATAATTTAGAAGAATGTTCACTAAGCTTAAGCATCCAAAAACCTTTATTAGCATCAAGTGTGCTGAAATATTTGGCACCGGCAAGATCAGACTTGATCTCGTCAATAGATGGGAACTGATAGTGAGGTCTCATGATAGCCTGGTTGAGTTTACGAGGGTCTATACAAAGGCGTAATTTTTTATTCTTTTTAGTAGTTAATACAATTGAACTTACCCATTCGGTTGGTTCTTCGACACGTTTTATGACACCACTTTTCTCTAATGACAGTAGCTCTTCCTTTAGAGGATTTTGTAGCTGTAGAGGCACGCGTCTGCACACGTCGACTGAAGGAGTTGTATCGGGTTTCAAGGTAAGGTTAACCTCTAAATCACGGATACAGCCCAGACCTTCAAAAAGGTCTCTATTTTTCTCAATAATGTCCTGTGAATTAGTCTGTGTCGTAGGAGAAAAGCTGACAGTATTTACTTTTTTGACTAAGTTTAATGTTTTGCATGTTTTTCTACCAAGTGTATTTTGACAGTTTAAATCTACTATGTGAAAGTTTACTAAGTAATTCTTATTTTTGTATGAAATGTTGATAGTGCATTGACCTACTGTCGGTAGTATATGACCACTGAATGTTGAAAGTTTGTGTGAAGTTGGTTTAATGTCTTTTGTGTGTAAGTTGAGTTTAGTGAATGTGTTGAATGAAAGTATATTTGTGTCTGCCCCAGTATCTAACATAAAAGAAATTACTTGACTATTAATAACAATATCCGCCATCCACTTGTCATCTTGTTCTTCGCTCTTCAGTGTTCCTATAAAATATTGATCTTCATTGCTTTCAGGTGTGATACTTTCTCGTGTTACTGCGCGGACAGTCCTTCTCGATCTGCACATGACTGCAAAATGGTTGTATTTCTTACATATTTTGCATTGGACTCCGTTGGCTGGACATCTATAGCGGTGAACTTGACCACAACGGCTACAAGTTTCCTTATTATTCCCGTATTGCTTGTGCTCGGGTTGTCTATTCCATGAAGGTTGTCTTGATTGACTGTCTTGTCTCGGCTGGGATGTCTGTCTTGTTCTAGATGTGTGTCTTGACCTGGATGCTTGTTGTGTCCTTGCTCTTCTACTAACTTCACTAATTGTGGCTGTAGATGTACTTTCTAACATCTTGGCTTGTTTTCTAGAAGCTTCCTGGTGCTTCGCTATCTCAATTGCTTTGTCTAATGTCTGTGGCTTTTCTTGTAAAATTTTCTCTTTATAATAATAAATTGGTTGTTCGCATTGAGATTCCAGCTAAATATATCCCGTAGAATGTCATCTTGATTTTTAAATTCACATTGACTTGCTATATTTTTAAGATCTGTTATATACTGCTCAATCGACTCGTCATCTCCTTGTCGCCTGTTGAACAGTTTATGGCGCTCTATTGTGACGTTTATTTGTGGCAAGAAATGTTTCTCAAAATGTTGTATTAGGTTATTAAATGTGACAGTGTCTATGTCAAGCAGCGTTGCCAACTCTACCAACTTTTCGGTAGATCTACCAACTTTCCGTGTGTCGTTCAAATCTACCACCTCACGAGAAAAATCTACCAACTTTTCAAGTTTTTGAAAATTTTTAATTTTAATATTATATTATATTGTTTGCACTTCCGCATAGCTTTGCTAATGTTGAGAGATTATTTTCTGCAGTTAACTTACTAAAAACTACGACTCGAAACAAACTGTCAACTGATACTTTGCAGGGAATACTTACTGAAGATCATTACAATCTATTCAATTAAAATATGTATTCTTTCAAGGAATAAAATAGTAAAAACATTATATTTATTCTTATTATACGCTGAAAATATTTGAAACTTTGGAGTAAATAGACCATCAATATTTTCCTTAAATTATTATACGTGTAAAAAATAAAATAAAAAGAAAGTCCTGCATTGAACGTTTCACATGGATTAATTTTAATAACACTAGATATCGTAGAACGTCAACTGAACTTATAATTCAATATAATAAGTAATTGAAAAAATAAACAAACAGCTGAATAGCGCCATCTATTTAGTAGATACATGCAGAAAAAGTCTTCGCAGAACTAGTCCTTTGAAACAAACAAGTATTTTTTATATTACAATTTGAAAACAACTTACATTAATATTATTTACTGTTCTTAATTAATTATTATTTGAAAACACAAAAAAAGCCAACGTCACGCAGTGTTCCCAGGCGGTCACCCATCCAAGTAGCGACCGCGTTGCCGCGTTAGCGGCTGCTCAAATTTTACCCTTCATGGGCCTAAAGAAGTTTCACTTCAAAAATTAAACTGCTTTTTTTTTAAAAAACTTTTTGTTTCACAGAAGATCGCATTTCAGTTTCCGGCCCTCATTGTCAAGTAAATTATTTTACATTAATTTTTGCAGTCCATAATATGCTTCGACTTTTTTATGGATATTGTCAATTTTTTTGTTATTATTCGTTTTTCTACTATAATCGATGTTTGGACTATAATGATTACTTTTTTTACGAAAAAAAAATAACATTTTAGGGTACTAGAATCGTATACAAAACTCGAAAATGTAGTTGGTAGATCTACCTACTTTTCGAATTGAAGATGGTTGGAAACTACCAACTTTTGAATTTGTATCTACCTACTCGATGAAATTCGAGTTGGCAACACTGATGTCAAGGCCAAATGAATAAAATATATTCAGGGCGTCTCTGCCTATGTGATGCAACAGAATTGCTACCAGGGTCTTTTCACTCAGTACATTTTAGCCACAGTACAAATTTGCAGGGTACATTAACTCCATCTTTCCTCGAGAGATGGCACTAGTAACATATCAATTTTCTATTATATTCTGTGGACATCTAAGGCAATATTATTATATTAAGTCTGTGGTCATTAGACCAAGTACCAACCGTTAGGGTATATGTGTTCTGTGGTACCAACTGTCCAACTATAATAAGAATTCATAAACTGTCACGAACTGTCATAAACTCTTTGATTTCGAGCTATCCGAAGTTTTCCGTTGTGCTTATGTGTGTTTTTATGATATTTCCTAACGACTTGGCTTTGTTCTATGGATTTTTGTGGCTTTCTTATACCGTACTGACCTGTGCTCTGTTTTGGATTCCGACAACTCTGTTTTATATTTCATCCCGGCTACGTTTCATGGACTACAATACTGTAATGGCAATGTCAGAAAAAAGGTGCTGTGTGCCCGGTTGTGGTAAGTAGATAATATTATATGACTTATGACTTTCAGTATTAGTGCACCCGCAGATATACAATTTCAAGTTGTCTAACTAAATCGAAGAGTATATTAATAGGTATGGTGACATATGCTAGCCCGCACATCTTCTCCAACTAAATTGTACAACTAACTAATTGGATACCGATCGCATCAGAATCGAAATTCCCTTCCGATTACGCACAATTTCAAAGTTGTACAACTAAATTGTAAAAGTACCCAATTTAGTTGTTCGATAGTTGGCCAATTCACAATTGTATGTCTGCGGGGTCTCTTACAAAGCAGAGTTTTCTGTCCTAACTTAACCATTCTTATAACGTAAACTAAGCTTCACTCAGATATTGGCAAATCCTTCAGGGAGCCAAAGTAAAAGAAGAAGAAGACTATCGGTACATATTCGTATAGATTTTATTGCATTGTAGTTAACTTATTAATATGTAATCTTAACTTTCTGCACCGTGTTGTAATCATGTGGGTTTGATAGAACCTATCTAAACTTTGCGTTTACTCATTTTTGTTTTTCCAGTCTTTAAGTGTTTGTCTCATTAATTATTTTTCCTTCCATAATGTTAACGGACAAAAGATGTATTTAACAACACTCATATGTGTAAAAGATATCTGTTTTATGCAGCGATTACACCATACAACATGTAGTGCCCTACATCGTGTAGGACACTAGATGTTGTGCAGTGTAAATGCGTTTAGAGTTGTAGGACCCTACATTAGGGCGATATTATGCACCCGACCGCCCTACATGCTACATGTAGTGCAGTGTAAACGCATGTAGGAGATGTAGGACGCCTCCAGTGATGAAAGTTACCGATTTATCTGTAGAACTTCCGATGTTGGTAAATATATACAGATAAAATGATTTTAGGGTATAATCTCAAGATTTAATATTATAGAAGGAGATACAAATTAGAGACGAACCTCACTCATCTGCTTATTGGGTGAAAATTATTTTTTATATATTTTTAGTATATTAGAAAAATAATCACAAAAGAGTTGCCTGAAAAATCCTGTCCAGGCTATATTTAAATTCAAAATTAAAAAAATCATTTTTATTTAAAATGTACCTAATAGTTTAAATGGTATAGTTTTAATGGTATTTAATACCTACTGACAGTATGCACATAAAACACGTTTTTTACTTAACATGAAACGCAGTACTTGCACCTAAATGTTCATTTTGCTAAAAACATCTGCAGCATTAAGCATGTGCTAGAGTATTATGCAGTAGTTGCTACGTTTACTGCATATTCATTCCGCATATAACTTTTTTGCAACGAATACTTACTAAGGCCAAACGGCCAACTCACCATTACTGCATTTGCGTGTAGCGAAAATAACAAAAACATACTCTTGCGACGCTAAACCTAAACGCAGTATTCTACATTACTGCATTTAAAAGAAGCAATAGTTACTCATTCGCGCACGTGGGTGGGCTTTACTGCTAATTGTACTTGCAGTAATCGACATTTTTGTGATTTTACTTTTTTGCAAAAATTACATTTCAAAGAAATTATCTATATGTGCAAAATATGTTTACAAGTTTTAACTTATTAAATACAGTGCTTGCTATGTTTACTGTATATTCATTTAGCATATAAAACCATTTTGCAACTAAAATATATATAGTTTTTAATTTCATTTGTTTTGTAGGTTTGTTTGTTGAAATTGTATATTTTAAAAGAATGATAAAATATGAGTAAAGATAAGAAAGCGGGTGGCTAGATGTAACAGGTGTAAGAAGTAACACTTATCTTTTACCTAAATAATACAAAAAGAATTTTGATTTAAAATTCAAATTACTATTTAGTACCATTTTGATTACTACTAAGTTGTTTAACTGTTGTTGATTGATTCATATGCGTTTAATACTAGTTTGGTTTCATTACGAAAACTGTAATTTTACGCCAAATACGGGATATATTTTTTATAGCAGTTATTTCGAAAAACCTTGCAGTGGTATGTGTTGTAAAACTTTCAAAGGTGTAACACATAACAATTGTACTTTTTTTTTTTTTTTGATACTATCTAGTTCAGAACGTTTGCAATAAGCAGGGCAGTTTTATTTTCCTGGGTTAACTACTGGGTGGCAGGTAGAAACGGGAATATTAATATATATTGTTTTAGATACTATCACCCATATGTTTAACAAATAAATCTTACATCAAAATAAGCGCTGTTTCATTGCGAATATGATGACATGGGGTTGTCTGCTAAAAGTCTAGTTTGAGTAGCGGTTGCTGAACATAATATAGCCTGGACAGGAATTTTGCAGCCAATTTTTTCGCGATTTATCTTTAACATATGCCGAGTTTCACGAAAGAAAATTTAAATTTAAGTAGTGATTGAACTAATTTAATCACAAGAATTTCATACAGTTCTTGCGATTAAATTAGTTTAATCACTACTTAAATTTTAATTTCTTTTCGTGCAACTCGGCGTAAAGAAGATAATTATTTAATTTTTATCCAATAAGTAGATGGGTGAAGATCACATCTAGTTTGGATCTTAGACCATTATTGATACAACTTAAGCAGAATCTTTTGAGATAATTTATATGTATTGGATGCCAATTAGTTACTTAAAAAATTAAATAAACTTAAAACATATATATTTTTATTATGTAAAATGTGACATATTACATCAGTGTATATTAAATTAAAAAAAAAACCTTAGTCAGCTGGAAAAAGTAAGTATAATAAGCACAATAACGAATATAAGTATCAAGTGAATTAAGTTTAGCAGTGTTAAAATCTGTTATTGTTAAATTAATATTGAATGAAGAATTAGTATTAATGTTACAGAGTTACAAACCTCCAAACTCGTATAATTTATGTTTAACGTGCTAAAATTGTTTAAATCTTGATATTACACTAAAATCGTTTTGTCGGCATTTATTTACCAAAATCGAAAGTTCTTCTGATAAATCGGTAACTTTACATCACTGAAACTGATAAAAATAATAATCGGTGTAAACAGAATGCATGATTTGTTGTGTGCCTAGTTGCCTACCGTAGGGCACTACATGTTGTATGGTGTAATAGCTGCATTAACCTTTTTAATCCTATTTTTAACCGACTTCAAAAAAAGAGGTTTCTCAATTCGACCGTATATATGTTTTTTTTTATGTGTGTTCGCGGATAACTTCGTCGTTTATGAACCGATTTTGATGATTATTTTTTTTGGTACCATGGTAAGGAAACCAGGATCTGATGATGGCTTCCCGAAAAAATCGAGGGAACCTGCGAAAATCGTAGGGTTGACTGGCCCGTGCCCCGTGCGCCCGTACTTCGGGCGAAATCTCACTGGCATACTATTTTGGTCTTTATTTTTATTTTCAGGTTTGGATAGTGAAATTCTTCACAAATTTCCTAATCCCAACAAAGACATTGATCGTTTTAAGACCTGGGTATATAATGTTGGAGGTGATATTTTGGCTAAAGATAATGAATACATCTTTAAGAACAGAAGAGTATGTCACTTGCATTTTGAGGTTAAATATCACACCAGGAGCAAAATGCTTAGTGCTAATGCTATCCCCACGCTTAATTTAACAAGTAAGTCGACTAATGAATTTTCAATTTACTTTAAATACTAAGTATAAAATGTAATCGCATCAGCCTGTAATATCCCACTGTTTCGCATAGGCCTCTCCCCCCATATAGGAGAAGGATCGGAGCTTAATCCACCACGCTGCTCCAATGCGGGTTGGTGGATAAAAACCGGGACTGACGGCTTAACGTGCTCTTTGAGGCACGGTGGGGAGACCCACAAGGACTACACAAACATCCAGACCATGGCAAACATCTGTATGGCCAATACAAATTTTTGTCATGAGCAGGATTCGAACCCGCAACCGCCAGGGCAATAGCCACAAACCAGTGCTGTGACCGCTGCGCCAACGCGGCGTAAAATGTAATAGATGTAATCAATTCACCAATGTAATCAAATCATTGTTAAAATTGATGTGCCATAATCGAGGTAAGTAATAATAAACCATGAAGGTAATTTTAAAATGTTTTTTTTTTCTTTTTTTTCAGAACTTTCTTGTGTTGAAAGGCACCGCCTGGTTGACATAACTAACCAACCTTTGAATATTCCTCGTGCTACGCCTTCAACATCAGGTAAACTTTTTTTGTAGTGACTTGTGTATTTTTATTACTCACTCTAGTGAGCAGCATACATTAAAATAGGTCTAGCCAAGTATTTTAATTTAATAATGTATTTTACTAAGAAATCTCACAAATAATTAATTTAGCTTGAATGGTTTTCCGTAAAAAGTAACACAGACATAATGCTGTAATTGTTTGTTGTAAAAATATGAGGAGAATTTTAAAATATTATAAATTTTGTTTACAGGCCTTTCTTATGCTGAAAAACACTCTCAGACATGCATAACTGATAAATCTCTAATTCGTCCTCCTGCTACTCCTTCAACATCCGGTAATATTTGTTTCCATATATACTATACTAGATGATGCCTGTGACTTTGTCCGCATGAGTTTAGGTTTTTTAAAAATCCCATTGGAGCTGTTTGATTTTCGGGGACATAAAGTTGCCTATTTCAACTTCTGGGATGCAAACTACCTCTGTAACAAATTTCATCAAAATTGGTAACTGTTTGGCCATGAAAAGCTAGCAGACAGACAGACGGACACACTGTTGCATTTATAATATAATGTATGGATTAAAACTACTTTATTTTCTACTTTTTATAACCACAGAAACAATTTTAATGTACCACCTTAACTAACAAAATTCTTCAAAGAAAAAAAGGTTATGACACATATCAAAGACTAATGAACTAATTATAATAATTTTTTTACTGTTGTAATTTATTTTGAGGAAGGTTTAAGAATTTAAAACACCTATAACTCAATCAACTTAACTTGACACCTGGCCAGAATGACGGTACCGACTGCATAAAAAAAATAAAATATTATTTGTAAAAAAAAACATAAAATTTTGAACATATTTTTTTATTATTAAATTAAAAAGAATCATGACTGCTCAGGTTCATAGGTTCCACCACAGACATATAAATATTATATAAATATATAAATAAAATTATTTAAAATTTACATTAATTATATTATATAAATAACATTTTATCTAAATAACAAACAGTCTTACACAGACACAAACAATCGCCAACAGCAGTATAACAAAAACTGAAATATTCAAAAACTCGAAAGTCAAATGAATCACGCATGTATTGTTAACGCTACTGAAAGGGCGATGGCGGAGTGAGGTATGTGGAATAGGAGGAAGGGTAACATTTCGAGCCAGGTGTCTAGTTAAGTTGATCGAGTTGTAGGTATCATTTTTATCTGTGAAGTATAATTAATTCATATACATAGATATACAGTTGATTCACCCTTATTTTTGATATGTTTACCTTTCTCTGACATTTCTGAACTACTAAGATTTTTTTTTTAATTCTGATTCTGAGGATATGTTTTTTGTGGACTCTTCTCAAACTTGGGCGCGTTTGGAACCATCGTGCTTTTAGTTTTAAGTTTACGTTATTAAATACTAGTCGACCCGCCCCCACTTCGTTGGGAGTTAATTATTTTTGTGATGAAAATATACAGTAAAGTTTTCATCTCGCTCGCATTTCTCCGATTTGATTTACATATACCATTTTTTTTAATCAATAACAATAAAATATAGCCTACGCTACTTCTGAATAGTGTAGCTTTCTGTTAGTGAAATAATTTTCATGATCGGATCGGTATTTGCGAAGTTTACTTCGTACAAACAAGTTTATAAACTTACCTCTTTATAATATAGATGATCACCACTAAATCATCTTACAAATCTAACAATTCTGACCATCAAAAGATGTACAACTTTGAATAAATGTTTTTTTTTTTGGAAATCAGCGAGGTGTTCCCATGGAAATTCGTTGATCCAACTCTTTAATCCTGTTGCTGCAAGTTAGCTGCCCACCTCAGTTATAAACATACATTCATACTTTATAATAGTAGTATAATAGTAGGGGTAGTGATGACTAAATTGTTATTTATAAATAACCTTTAAAATTACCTTTGTTTAATTTACAGTTCAACTATTCCAAAAAGTAGATGAACCAATGGATGTTGATGATTTACCAGTGAAAACTGCTCAATCTGTGAAATCAAGTAAGTTTGAAAATTTTGTAGAACTCTATTATAGATGTTACTGCCAATGTATATAATTTCTATCGATGACTTAGTCATTCCATGAAATACCAGGTTTCTTTTGGCAAAGTATAAAATATGTAATCTATTGTTTACTATTTCATTTTACATTTCCTAGGCATTGTATACGATTCCTAAATGCTCCTAGGAAATGTATAAAATGTAACATATCTGTAGAATTACTGATGAATAAATAAAAATAAAACACAATTTAACTGATTATTAATGATTATGATGATGCTTATGATGATAATGATCACCGTGATCATTATCATAATCATTATCATTATGATTCTCAGTTTATTACCTGTGTTTTATTTATTTGACAATCATGATCATGATTATGTAGATAATTAGATATAATTTCCAGTTATATTTTTACTTAATTTTTATAATTTTGATTAAATTTGTTTTAGGCACCATCAAGAAGCGTCCAGGGATGAACAAGCAAAAGTTGCTGAAAGAAATCAAGAAATTGCAGAAAGACAAAGATTTTTATAAACAGCAGCTAAATAAAGCAAAAAAACTATCTACAAATTTTACCTTTCAGAAAGCTTTGAAAAAGTTCAAAAGGTTGGCTGCTATTTTTACAATGATGCAATTTCGAGAAATGGCTAAACCCAAAATGGGACGAAGATATACGAAAGACGAAAACATAATTGCACTGTCTTTATACAAGTTGGGACCTCGAGCTTATAGGTGGCTCATCAAAAGCGGCTTTGTCTTGCCATCTCCAATAACTTTAAGCAGACTGGTTACCAAGGCTGGCTTGAAGCCAGGGTTTAATGAAAATATATTCAACCAACTGCACGAGAAAGTGAAAGGAATTAAAGAAGAAGAAAAATTGTGTACACTAATCTTCGACGAAATGACAATCACTCCTCACTTTGATTACAATAGGAAAAAAGACAGAATAACTGGATTTGTTAACTACAAAGGAGAACCGCTTAGAAAAATTGCTGATCATGTGATAGTTTTTATGATCAGGGGCATTGTAAAAAACTACAAGCAGCCAATTTACTATGCATTTTCGGCTGGAAGCACTCCAAAACAAGTTTTGGCATGTATGTTAAAAGATATAATAAAAGAACTGCAAAATAAAGGATTTACTATTCTGGCCACTGTTTGCGACCAGGGGTCATCAAATACGAGCGCAATTAATTATTTAATTGAAGAAACTAGAAAAACATACTTAAGAAAAAATGAGACATTGAAACACTCAGTATTTGAAGTTGAAGGGAAGTGTATCATACCCTTATATGATATCCCGCATCTATTAAAAGGATTACGAAATAATCTTCTTACAAAAAATTTAAAATATGTAATGGATGGTCAAGAAAGAATTGCCAAGTGGGAACATATAAAAATGTTGTATGAAAATAATCCATCTTATAAAGGATTAAGACTTATAAAAAATTTGACGGAAAACCATTGCAATAAAGATAAAATACCGAGAATGAAAGTAAAATATGCATCCCAATTGTTCAGTCAAACAGTTGGTAAAACCATGGGGTATTTAGCTGGTAAGTCTTATTGAAAATATTATTATTGATTTTTCCAGGTTCTACTAGCTCAAAAACGTAATAATAATTATGATAATTCTAGTTTTTATTTGTTAGATAAAGTATGTCATGTAAAATGAGTATTCTATCAAAAGTAGAATCAATTTTACTATAATATTTTATCAAGAAGTCCAAAATTGTACACATTTACATATTTATTCATCAAACAGGTTACAGTGTTTACTGTGGTGTATTTTTTATTCAAAGTTAATTATGACTATGTCATTGAAGTTTGAAGAATATTCTATAGAATATTTTGCTCTTCACACAAGTTCTCTCTCAATAAAAATGTGACAAATACTGTTCATCCAGTCCACTCAAACTCAGATTTAACTTTTTTTTTTTTTTTTTTCAGAAATTGGAAAACTACCTGAAGATGTGAAGGATACAGCCGACCTAATAATTTTTGTGGATAATTTGTTTGATTCTCTTAATGGAAGTTATCAAAATTCAAAGGCCAGAAGTGGAAAGGAGCTGTTAAAAAGTGTAACACCGAATTCTCTGCACAAAAATGTTTGGACACAATCAAAAAAGGTGTTAAAATCAATGAAATTTGTATCTGCCTCTGGGTCTGCTGCTACTGTACCAACAATAAAGAACTGGTTACATACTCTAGAAAATATGGAGCTGCTACGAGATAAATTGTTTCTTGAGTATAAAATAAAATCTTTATGGTGTAGGCATTTGAACCAAGATGTATTGGAGAATTTTTTTGGCAGCATACGTAGTCATGGTATAAGAAATGTTTCACCTACATGTGCTGCCTTCGAAGCTGCATTTGCCTCATTATTAGTTAATAATTTAAGCAGCAATTATGCAGTAGGTTCCAATTGCGAGGAAGATTTTTGTACAATGTTTCATACTTTTGATGAGTTGTTCTTCCGAAGACAAAGTAAATTATCCGATTTCAGCGAAATAGATTTGCAAGACCTAAATGATGACATAATAATTGATTACAAAGAAAAAGAAAACCATCCTACAATAAAGGCTCCACTAGAGTATGTAACTGGGTATATATTGAGAAAATGCAGATCTATAATTAAAAATTGTAAACACTGTGAAAACAAACTATTTGATAAAAATCCAATGGAAAATAGTTATATAAGTTGTAGGGAATTTGTAAAAAATAAAAAATATCTTTCATACCCCACAATGAATATGAAAATATTGTTTTCAAGTATACAAGATGTGATCTATAATGTTTTAAATAATAAAAGTCACATAAATAACTTAAAAAATTATTGTAAAACATTGCTATATGTTTCGGCAGACACAAATTTCATAGATTGTCCTCAACATAAAAAGGATTTAACGGAGTTTATCTTTGATTTTTCGTGCAGATTTTTCGCGTGTAATTGGTGTAAGTGCACTAATAAATTATTAAATGCTACCTGTAAAGATGTAGAAAATGAAGACAAAATTCAAGCGGAAGCTTATATTTATTGTATTAAAAGGAAAAAAAATAAATAATTATTATCTCACTTATGTGTTTTAATTACATTAAACCATACAAAAATAGAAATAAAAGATAATAAACCTATACGTATAGGTTGGTACGTATGTACTATAGGTATATATATATAGCAGACTGTAGTTACATCTTTCCTCAATAGATGGCGTTGATTAAAAAAGCGACTGATAACTCTATACCTGTATATTCAATGTACTCTGTGATTGCTACTTTTCTGTTGTCCTTGCTGTCTTCTAGCATGTTGGCACGAAGGTATATTTTAAGTTGAGTGAGCCAATTTTTCCACTCTAATGGCATGTTGCTTGAATTTATGTTCAACGGCTTGAGAAGACCTCCCATGGCTCCTATGTATGACTGGTTTTTATCTTCTGACTTTGTCTTTTCCGACATCTTAGCACGCTGACGAAACGTGGCATGTGGCGACTGAATTGACTATTGACTATTTCTTGAGGCTTCTCTTTTGACTAAAATCACTCTGACACCATGTTGGGTTGTTGGGCGTGATAATAATAACGTGTTGATGCAGACGTAAGACTTTATTATTAAAAGACAATATCAGGATAATAATTATATGCGAGCGGCAGACATGACACCAGTGACGACTACAGAGTGCAATAGCAAACAAAGATAGCAAAGACAATAGTGTTGCTACTTATAAAATATACATATGTATGTAACATTTACGTCGATATAATTTTTATTTTATAAATTTCAAATAGAACATCTGTATTTATTAAAACTGTTCGCCCAGTGGTCGAAAGGAGAATGCCCAATGCAAATGTAGGGTTTACAATTTAAGTAAAAAAGCGTTTATTTGTATGGTTGCGTTTCCGACTTGGTACTTATATAATATATTTAATCTGTTTTGACATCTCAAACCCGGAATACAAATAAAATATATTTTTTAATTAAAGTATAAACTGCGGCTTTGATCGCTTTTAGAATATTTTTAAAAATCTACTTTCAATTAATTAATTAGATAAAACAAAATAAATAGGTAGCTAGAAATTTTTATTTATTACACAAGGGCAAGCCCTGGTGAATTTCTCTATTGACCCTATTTTCGTCCCTATTAACCCCAATTTCCGGGTGAATAGGGAATGCATATATTTTAACGTTTTTTTTTATAAATCGAAATGCTAATTGCATAGTTAGTTGTTAATGCTAGTTGCATAGTTTTATGACCAAGATACCATAAAGACTCAATCACTTCGATTACATACAGCAATATATCCGCAAAAAAATGCTTTAATTTTGGACAAATATAAAATATATAATATTATAAAATATAAAATAATCGTTTACCTGCTCAGTGAAAACCCTACATAGCTGTACCTATTCATACATAAGTCGTCCCTATTGATCTCAGTTTCATCCCGTTTAACCCCGCTTTCGTTGCTATTCATACCTGAGACGTCCCCATTAGGGATTGCAATACCGGGATCCCGCACTATTTTTGCGGGACCAGTCCCGCACATAAATCGAGCGGGATCCCGCGGGATTAGCGGGACTGCGCAACGGTAAACGCCTTGTGTTGTTCGGCACGCGAAAGCGCACGAACTGATTCGGCTCATGACGAAGATCATGATGATTTACCTCTTGCTACAGTGGCCGCAATGATGCAAGCTGAAACTGTGGAGCCTGAACCGATGTCTCTTCGAGATGAACTTGAACAAACTCTATCGTTTCGTATTATTTTTATTTTTGTGATTCCCATACATGAGGAAATTATAAAATGTTATTTATTATCATATCAAAATTTCGATCCAGCGGGATTCGTATCCGGTTTCTTCACCACTTCCATCCACGGTTGCTTAAAACCGAATAAAATCATATCAAAAATTTCGATTCGGCTGGACATCGTTCCATATCTGGCATTGGCTAGAGCACCGACATGGTATGTCGGGGGTGCGGGTTGAAATTCCGCTGGATCGAAATTTTCATATAATAATAAATAGCATTTTATAATTTCCTCATGTGTGGGAGACACAAAAATAAAAATAATACGAATTAAAAATAGCATGGTGATGCTCTCGTCAAAGAATTCATTGTATTATGAAACTTTGAATAGTTGGTTGCTATAAAGGACTCACTATAGACGGCTCCACGGTTGCTTAAAACCGAATAAAATTATATCAAAAATTTCGATTCGGCTGGACATCTTTCCATAGCTTAGTTGGCTAGTGCACCGACACGGTATGTCGGGGTGCGGGTTCGAATCCCGCTGGATCGAAATTTTGATATGATAATAAATAACATTTTAAACTCTATCGAGTTTTCAAACTGCTTGTCGCATTTGTGAATCGAGTCGAATTTGTTTGAGTCTACTGGATTAAAATGCGAATATCTTCAAATCGTCTCCAAGGCGTCATCAACAGTTGTACCCACAAGCGTTGAATCAGAACGAGTGTTTTCTGCTGCTGGCTATCTGGCATAAAAAGTTAGGAGTCGTTTGGCAGACAAGACTGCTATATTTTATGCGCAGTTACTTTCAAAATAATTCCTAAACTACCTATTGTCTCGTTGTAATAATTTTTTTAATTTTATTACATATTTTTATAAATCTCTCAATACGTAATTTTAAATAACATATTTTTGTTTTTTTTTTAGTTCTAGATGCATTTATGATACAGGATATCGCCTTTTTTCTCAATGACTTTCAGAAACATGCGGGATCCCGCAAATACCAGGATCCCGCGGGACTTAGACTTCTCACTCCCGCAAATACCGGGATTAAAATTTTGTTGCGGGTTTGCATTCGTAAGTCCCCATTCACTCCAAAATCAACAGATTTCTCATGTCTTTCTAATTTATCATAATAATATTATTATTAATTAATAACTGAGATTTAACTTTTATGTATATGACGGCCCAAACACTATAAATAAAGTATTAAACAAACACATACACACGTATTCTCTTACTATAAATTAAATGTTATAGAGCAAAGTTTCTAACACTGTACTAACCGGGGCGTCTCGTCTAGCATAGGTAATTATTTTCAAATTTCAATTACGTTAAATTGACAGTTTGCAGTTAATTTTGCGCTTAATAGGTTGTGCCATAAAATGTTCCAAAGATATACTATCGTCCCACAAAAATTGGTAAAAGTTGTAACGACTTGCTACCTAATATTGAGCGTTAAAATTATTTCTTAATTTTATCCCGATTCACCCCTGGATCCCTATTCACCCTCGGACTAAGAGTCAAAGATTCTTATGGGCCCCGTAAACGATCAAACTTATTTGTCAAACCTGTTTGATCAAACTTCATGTTTTTATATAAAAATTCGGCCAAGTGCGAGTCAGACTCGCGCACGAAGGGTTCCGTACCATTGACTAGGTGATATAAATAAATGTATATAGAATATAAATAATTAAATATATGTATTTTATAAATATCGAGCAAAAATAGGTAAAAAATTGTTTCTTTTTTGTATGGGAGCCCCCCTTAAACATTAATTTTATTTTATTTTTAGTATTTGTTGTTATAGCGGCAACAGAAATACATAATTTGTGAAAATTTCAACTGTCTAGCTATCGCCGTTCTTGAGATACAGCCTGGTGACAGACGGACGGACAGCGAAGTGTTAGTAATAGGGTTCCGTTTTTACCCTTTGGTTACGGAACCCTAAAAAACACATCAAAAAAGCCCGCAGACGATCAAATAATTTGACAAACACGTTTGTCAAACAGAAATTTTATATGAAGTTTGATCAAATATTTGATCGTCTATGGGGCCCTTTAGTCCGATCTATTCACCCCATTTTACGGTACCAACCACTGATTACTTTAGATACTAGATACTACGATTGACAATTTGACACTTGACAGTACACAATTAAAAATAAATGTAGAAATTAAATATAATAAATACATACCTATAGTCTGTCTATAAAGTCGTGAAAAATGAGGGCGCTGTTAACACGTAGCAACCACATAGCAACACTGTATAGTATGACATAAATGACTTTGATACTTGCAATATTTTATTTACCTACTATTAAAAAACATGAGTCTGAGAGTGAATAGATGCAAAAATGTCAGTTCGTTTAGGTAAAATGAGTAAATAAATAAGACACATGTCATATTTTGTTTGTTTTATTTATAAACAAATATCAATGAAATAGATCTGCTTTGAATGAAAAAGTACACATTACAGCAAAAAGAGAGGATTATCTAAATATTATCCTACAAAACAGAAATTTAAAAGAAGAATTGCAAAAAAAATATTAGTCATATTGATGAGAGTTATATTCACGACTCATATTGTACATGCTGGAAGTGAAAAAGGCTTTGTACCAAACTGCCTACTACTCTTATTTAGTGGAAAAAATAAAATAGAATATTATCACTCTGAAATGAATGCGAATAAATTCACTAAAAGGATTACGGAAAAACTTATTCCCAACCTACACGAGGCATCTATTTTATAGTTTTTGACAATGCTCCTTACCATTCAGTAATTACAAACAAAACACCAAACACCAGTACTCGTGTCGATGATATAAAATTAGGGTTATTAGAAAATAATATTCCATTTGATTCATCGCTAAGGAATGTAATAACTTGAGTAAAAAATAAAAAACCAAATGCTACATATGAGACAAATACTATTTTGGGAGAACATGGGCATACAGTAGTTCGGCTTCCACCATACCACTGTGATCTTAACCCAATAGAGCTAATTTGGGCACAAAAAAAAATGTAGCTGCAAGTAATATTGGGTCTCGTGACGTGAAACAATTGGCAGAAGAAGCATTTAATAACATCACAGTTGAAAACTGGAAAAATTGTTGCGAACATGTAAAAAAAATAGAAAAGGATTATTATGAACGAGGCAGAACATTATACAAAGATGTAGACGAATTAATATTTCAAGTGAGAAGCGACAACAGCAGCACTTCTTTCACTCATCATCGGATTCTAAAATCTAAAATTATCCATTTCTTTCTTTGGCTGGCCTTTCCTATGTTTCCCAGGAGTTTCAAACTTTCCATCATTTTTAAAGCCTTCGTTGACTATCCGTTTAACTGTACTCTTTGATTTTCCTGAAAAACATAAGTTTAAAAAATGTTAACGGAATGGAAATATAAGTTACTGACATGAAGCAATTGATTCAAATTTAAAATTGGAAAACTTGAGACTAAGTTATATTATATCCTTAAGTATCAAAAAATTCGTCGTACTATAATGTGACCCAATACATTATTATACTCTTTGATGTGACCTATATACTCTGTCTCATCTAACCTAAAAATTTGCAATGTAAACAATGCCTTTTTTGGTCTCCAAAACGTAAATTATGTAAATTTTTAAATTCAGGCAGGTTAAACACAAACAATAACACGATTACATACCGTCATAGATGCTTTTCGCCCATAAACATCGTCGAAATCCCACAAAATTCGTCCAGTTTCGAACATCGCCAAACATCGCTGGAAAACTTTAAAAATCACTTCCCGCGTGCCACTCCGATTTACTTTACTCATTTTTGAAACTCTTCTGCAAAGATTGGTCTTAATTTTTTGCAGTTTAATCAAATGAATAAAGAATAATATAGGAAAACTCTTCAACAACTCGAACTCCATGACAGTATAGTATTGAGTTATTGACAGCGAAAGTACTTATGCCTGATTTACACCAAGGCAACAACGTGCGGCATTGTCGCATGCGACATATTGTGGCGTGCGCCATCTTGTGGCATGCGACAAATTGCGGCATATGTGGCATGCGACAGCGTATTTTATGCCAAGGCAACAGTTTTTAAGTGTCGTGCTGTCAAATTTTAGTCTGCCTACTTGATTCATAGAGATAGGTTAGAATTTCTTCAGACAAAAAAACAAAAAAGTAGATTTTATATATTTCTTTTTTAGATTTTCTGTAGTAAGGATACAATTTCTAGAAATACCAGACGATTAGTGAGTTTGTTAATTTTTTTCGTCTACGTAGGTACATTGTATTACTTGTCGATGTGATCTAAGTGGTTTTTTTTTGTTTGCTAACAAATATAATTATCATTACACCACTCCATGTCCGATTTATCTCATTTTGTAAATAAAATAAATAAGTACAATCAAAACATAACCTAGAAACTGGCTTGACGCATCAATAATTGTCGCACGGAATCCATCGTGATCGGATACAAGCTGCGACACTCTGCCACATGACGCAAGGTGTTGCCGTGCCGCAAGGTTCTTGCCACAACGTGCGACATTTTTCATGCGTCAATGCCGCATGCCACAATGACGCACGTTGTTGCCTCGGCGTAAAACAGGCTTTATGTTTGGTGTTGCCAAACGTGCCAAACACATGATTAATGTTAGTTCCTCTTCCTCAAACTGTCAAACATTAATGTCACGACTAGACAAACTTGTTAGTTGCACAGAGTACAATAACTATACGGGAAAAGAGAGCCAACTCCGCTATTTTTTTTGCAAGTATGGAAAGTAGCGCCTCTGGTGGATGTTTGGTGCAAACTACGATGCCATAACATATATATAGGTATATATAAGTACCTACCTATTATACGTACCTTAGTTATTTTTTTTAATTAGTTTTCCTGTATCGAATCAGGTTTGTTAAAGTAATAAAATCTATTACAAATCAGTCCCGCAAAAGGAGTGATTTATGTAATGGATTTTATGTTTAGCAAACCTGATGATAGATATGATATTTACATAATAAAGAAAAAGTAAGAACAGTTTAAAATAAAACAATTAATTAAAACTTAATATCATTTATTTTTATAGTTCATATAAAACACAAACGTACCAAAAACACAAAAACAACATAAAACTTAACAATATCAAACAAAAACTTATATGAATTTAAATTCGAAACAAGAGCTCATCGGATTACACACTTGAAAATCGTTTTCACTTTTGAAAATTTGCAGTCATCAAATTACTTAAAAGTACAATACTTTATTAAACATTCTACATAGTTATTTACAATAAAATATAATTACAACTAGTTTTGGTACAAAAGTACCTATCTTATTCTTTTTTCACATATTAAATTTAATGTCAAAATTCAAAAACTTCGTGTTCGTTTTAGTTTTATAATGTTGCTAGATTAGATTATTTTCATTTCCCACATATTTTGTATTTATTTAGTTGAAAGAACCGCCAATTACATTTTTAAAGGGTATATAATTGATTTTTTGAACTTCAATTCATTTCAAATGTATTTAAAAGTGATTAAATTTTTAATTTGTATCTGTAGGCCCAGTAAAGGTAGTTTTATAAACACCCTTAATCGCAATATACTATAACAAGTGGCAACATCCATATTTATCAACAATTTGATACGAGTAGAAGCGACATCTATAAAAATAATGCTTAATTACAGAACTGTTTTACCACAAATCGACACCAAACAATCACCAGATGCCGCTTTGATCGATTACATAGAGCATAGACTACTATTTAATTGACATAGAGTGTACCCCCCCTGGTTAGTTGTTACTTGTTCGTATTCGTAAGTTCGTATGAATTACAAATTTATAACCAGCATAATTCCAAAATGAGTATTAATTTCTTTTCGATTTCTTTTAAATAACACTTCAGCTTTTATGAATATTGACAGTACACAATTAGAAATATTAAATAAATACGAAATTAAAAAAAAATATGGAGAACAGTAATAGTTATGCGAATGTATGCAGACTGTGTTTAAGAAGAGATTTACAGATATATTCCATTAAGAATATGTACTTACAAGATGTTTACGAAAAAATAACTAGTATTGAAGTAAGTATAACTGTTTTTTTAACTACATACTTCGTAAGTTTATAATGTGTTTGTCATGGACTTGCTTATTTAATCACCTTTTTTTGAGTTTCTTTTTCATACAGTTCCCATAACTTATAAGAATATAAGCAGTGTTTCATGAAGTAATTTACTAAAGTAGTCAAGTGTCAAGGCTACTTTTCAAAAATTCCACCTAAGACAATATTAACTTTTCTGTAATAGGCTTTTTATTCGAATAGGAACAAACATCAAATTAATTCCTCCATAGTTCTCCTCCATCTCCTAAATAGTTTGCATCACAATCTACGTAATTACTTATAATCTCTATTGATGTAGAGCACGGCAGGAAATATAGCTTAAGTTTTAAGCGACTCAAGTGTAAGTACCTCAACCTTACATAAGATCTCAACTGAATATCATACTCTCAAGTATTGTTATGTTCATGTGTAAGTTCCTGGGGAGAGTAAATGGTGAGAGTTGGCAATATGCTTGCAAGACTCTTGGCAGTGCAGATGTCTATAGATTATAAAATTCACTTACCATCAAGTGAATCTTACGCTTGTTTAACATCACAACGGTATAAGAATGTAAAAAGTGACTTAATCTAAGTCGGTAAATTCTATTTGACCCAAACGAAATTTTTTGAAGTTATACTTCTTTTGAAGTGTTAGGGAAATATTATGATGCGAGTAAATTTTACGATGCGCATGCACACCGCCATAAAAACTGACATCCTGAAGTTAGCTGGTAAACGAAGAAGTTAGCAATCTGAAGTTAGTTAGCCAATGAATGAATACTGTATAATGTTTTTATTATCATATCAAAAATTTTTTCGATCCAGCGTGATTCGAACCCGCACCTCCCGACAATCCGTGTCCGGTGCTCTAGCCGATAAGCTATGGATCTATACGCACCGGAATCGAAATTCTTGATATGATTTTTATTCGGTTTTAAGCAACCGGACACGGATTGTCGGGAGGTGCGGGTTCGAATCCCGCTGGATGGAAAAATTTTGATATGATAATAAAAACATTTTCGAATTTCCTTATGTGTGGGTAACACAAAAATAAAAATAATACGAATGAAGTATAACTTCTTACGTGCATGTATAAGTACACACACACTTTTTTTTGTAAAAAAATTGTTTGTTTTTCAGCTTAACTCCACATGCAGCCAGTCTCTGTGTTATTTATGTTTGAAACGACTGAAACAATGTCACAAATTAATTGAACAAGCACTTGAAACAGACAAGTTATTAAAAGATGCTCTCCGGTGCGGAGTTGAGGTAAATGTTCAGTTATCATTTTTATTTATTCTCAAGATTAGAAAACTTACATCAAGCCAACTACAAGCTTTTTAAGCTGTTACTAATATATACATGGTGTCCCGCGATAAAGTGCAACCCCGAAAGGGGGTGAAACTAGACCATAAATTATCGACAAAAAACAGAAAAAAATTAAAAAGATTTTTTTTTTATTGATGAATTAAGATTTTTATATAGCTTACGTAGCCTCTTTGTACAAAAAATGATGATTTCTGTACGTGTTTTTTGGGATACAGGCGTAAATTTTTTTTTATTTGAATGGCAATATGGTAAGAAATAATAATAATATATATATATATATATATTTTATATATATATCTATATATATATTATATATATATATATTATATATATATATATATATATATATTATTTATATATATATATTTTATGTAACTAGGTTGGCAAACAAGCGTACGGCTCACCTGATGGTAAGACCGTAGCCTATAGACGCCTGCAACACCAGAAGCATCTCGGAGAGCACGTTAAGCCGTCGGTCCCGGTTGTTATCATGTACACCTGATAGCGATCGTTACTGATAGTAGGGAATATATCCGCCAACCCGCATTGGAGCAGCGTAGTGGATTAAGGTCCGATCCTTCTCCTCCATGGGGAAGAGGCCTATGCCCAACAGTGGGATATTACAGGCTGAATCGTGATAGTGGTAATTGAAAATAAATGAAATTAAAACACTTAAAAGTGTCAAAAATTACGCAAAAAAAAGTTATAGTCATGACAGCAAAATCAATTAACAATTTAAAAATTGCTATCTTAATTTAAATTTTAACATTAGGTACATTAAAAAGTTAGATAACATACCTAGTGTTATGCAGTAACCAAATCAAATCAAAATAACTTTATTCAAATAGACTTAAAAGTACTTTCGAATGGTCATTTTACAAATTAAAATTTTAAAAGTGACTATAATTTTCATAAGTGAAGCTACCACCGATTCGGAATGTAGATTCTGCAGAGAAGAATCGGCAAGAAACTTTGCAGTTATACTCTTTTAAAAACAATATATAAACTGTGTTTTAGTACACAATTAGCATGAAATACAGCGTCACAAGTCCACACATCTTTATCAACTATGTAATCCTGCACCGAATAATAAACTTTATCTAGTAACTAGCTGCTGCCCGCCACGTCGTCTGCGTGTCTTCACTGCTCGTTCCCCGTAGGTGATAGCGTGATAATATGTAGCCTATGTTCTTCTGACCCGACTTCTTAATAATATTGAAGTAAATCCATGCAGTACTTTTTGAGTTTATCCCGGACATACATTGACATTGACTTTCTTATCATTTTATTATATGTATAGATTTCCTTTTAATAAACACTTAACCCTAAGACTTACAGTATTATAACAAAATTTAAATAATTACTCCAATCGAGTGTCTTGGTAGACATTACCTTTGTATTATGCCATCGGCTTGGTAAAATTTTTCATGAAAACTAGCTGGCCCTGCAAACATTGTTTTGCCATATTTGTGTTATTAGCCCCCTTAATCCAGCCCCCCTTATAACTTAGGGGAACGAAAACTAGATGTTGGCCGATTCTCAGACCTACCCGATATGCAAACAAAATTTCATAAAAATCGGTCCAGCCGTTTCGAAGGAGTATGGTAACTAACATTGTGACACGAGAATTTCATATATAAGATAATTCAATCTATCAATCAAATAATATTTCCAGATTGATAAGATAGAATGTGTACAGACATTCACGCTGTCTGTATCATCGATATCGACTATCAACATATCTCTACATCCTGTGGAAAATGATATAAAAGAAGAGTCTGCTAAGATAAAAGAAGAATTAAAAGACAGTTGGGATAACGGGATAAATGCCGTCTCCGATCAAATTGGTATGTAATTAAATCTATACTTCTATACTAATATTATAAAGAGGTAAAGCTTATAACTTTGTTTGCTTGTACGGGGTAATCTTCGCAAATACTGATCCGATACATACAAACCATGTATTGTCATCCAAATTGAACCTGTATACAAAATTTCAGCTCAATTGGTTGAAGATATCTGCTTCAAAATTGAGTTGCAAGATTTCACCCGAACAAACATTCATTAAAGTTACATACATACATACATACATACATACATACATACATACATACATACATACATACATTGCAAGTTAAACAAAAGCTTGTAATATAAATCAAGTCGGAGAAATTCGAGTGAGACTAAAACTACTATACAGGACCTAACCTTTTAAACCTTTGGAACCTATTTAGTCTAACTTAACTATATGCAGTGTTACGGATTTTTTTATCTTTTTTTCATTTTTCGAAAAAAATGCCGAAAATTAATGATTTGACCATCATATCTTTTTTAGGGTTCCGTACCCAAAGGGTAAAAACGGGACCCAAGTCCCACCTCCAACCCATGGCCCTATCAACCAGTCGTGGTTATACGGGCCCAAACATGGGAGCGCACCCTACTGTCTCGGGTTCTCTCCCCTCAGGTGCGCACGCTTCCATTCCCGACAAATTATTTTAATCTCAACTTCTTCTCCCTCAGTCCTTCTCCCCTTTCTGGGGCGGACGACACAGATACGACTTCGGTGTCTTCCGACAGTACGTACTGCTATCTGCGATGGTCTTCGTTATCTATCATGGTTTCCATTGACGTTGAAAATATTGTACAATCCTGCAAATCTTGCGGAACCGCGGGACTGATGGTCTCAATCTTGGGATTTGCGGATTGTCTTTTAGGCGCTGGATTGCATTCCCTACTAAAACCCAATAAAATAAATATTTAAGGGGGGCTCCCATACAACAAACGCGATTTTTTGTCTATTTTTTCTCGATATCAATAAATTGTAACACGTAGGCACTTGAAATATTCATAAAATACTTAATTGTTTATTTACTTTAATAATAAATAATAAAATTAAAATAAAAAAAATATTTATGGGGCTCATACAAAAAAGTGACTTTTTTGCCGCTTTTTGGCCGATATTAAAATTGGGCGTAGCGTATCCAGAGTTATGATAGAAATTTCACGTGACCAACGATTTTATATTTGTCTGATCAATAGCCCAGATTGATGAGAAGAGTGGTGCGATCTGGTAGCTAGGACTTACCGAATTATTTTTTAGCTTTTAGTACATAACCTAACTACATCATTTTTATTGTAATAAAACCGTTTAACATAAAAAAATTTTTAGTTAATTTTATTTTCAAATCAAAATAAAATCAAATTTAGCTTTGTTGTTAGTTGATACTTCTCGTTCCATTGAATTCAATATTGAGCCCTATTTTACCAATCAAGCCCTTTCATTCGATACTCATATTAAGGTATTTGTGGAAAATATGTAATCCGCTATTTTGTGATGGCGGCCATCTTGGATTTTTCATAGTGCGCTCTATTCTAGCAATCAAGCCCTTTCATTTGATACCCATATTGAGATTGTTGTGAAGTAATGTGTGATCCACCATTTTGTATCGGCGGCCATCTTGGATTTACAACCATAAGGAATATAATATTATGTCGTATTGTCATCAAGATTAAGAGTGTGTACCAAATATCAGATCAATCAGTCATCAGGAAGGGGGTAAAATTCCAATTACTAAATTTGACCCAAACACACAAATACATAAATAACAAACTGGTCAAGCTAAATAAAACCGTTTAAAAATTGTTAAACTTTGAAATTAATATCTCTATGATCAAAAAATATTTACAGTATTCAAATTAAGACACTAAAACCCAATCATAATAATTCTGTTTTAAATCAGTTGACAAATAAACAAATTCTTTTTTCAGAAGAGGATCAAATAGACCAAAAAATTTCAACGGGGTCTAAAGAAACATATTCTATAGATGGACTAAGGGCATACGAAGATGCCAAATATATACCAGATTCAGATGATGATGTCCCTACGCAGTCTGTATCATCGATATCGACTATCAACATATTATCTCTACATCCTGTGGAAATTGATATAAAAGAAGAGTTTGCTAAGATAAAAGAAGAATTAAAAGACGATTGGGATTACGGGATAAGTGCCGTCTCCGATCAAATTGGTATGTATTTAAATAAATAATAATAGAATTTGTTCTCTATCGAAACAAACCAACTTCAATGTATATTGACAAGTATAGTACAATACACATTGTTAAGTATAACTCAAAAATGCTTGGGGCCATTCATAAATTACGTCACAGGAATTCCACGATTTTTGACCCCACCTTGTCACATCTGGTCACATTAAGGAGACCCACTCCCCTAACCGCGAGGTTGTATATCTACCTATAACAGCTTGGCTAAAAAAAGCGTTTTAATATTTTAAAATTTCATAAATGGGTGTTTGGTGTATAAATATAAATATACCACATATTATAATTTATTGTATTCTTTGGTGTATTTATATACTAGCGACCCGCCCGGCTTCGCACGGGTGCAATGCTGATAATGTCGACAACAAAAGATACGTTAGAAACCTCTAAAATTATCGGTGTTTCTCTAACATACTATGCATGTATTATACATACAAACGAAATCAATCATAAGATGTTTAAAGAAAAACACTGAACTTAAAATAGCTACAAACCGTGACGCCACCATTAGAGGCAAATGCGCAACCGTTTGGATTATAATTGTGTTTGCTAGCAAACGAACAAAAACCGACATCAATTACATCACAAATGCACTAGTTGTCACTACGATTTTCGAGGGTTCCCCTCGATTTCTCTGGGATTCCATCATCAGATCCTAATTTCCTTATCATGGTACCTAAGTTGGTGTATCTCCTTTCCAACAAAAAAAGAATTATCAAAATCGGTTCATAAACGACAAAGTTATCCTCGAACATACATAAAAAAATATATATATAAATACGGTCGAATTGAGTAAGTAGTCCTCCTTTTTTGAAGTCGGTTAAAAAATATATACACGGTCGAATTGAGTAACCTCGTCCGTTTTTGGAGTCGGTTAAAAAGAAAGCGTGGAAGGCTACCTAAAGCGCGAGTTGCCTAAATAATCCAATAATAGTTTATTTTCTTTTGGTTAGGTATCTTTACCTACTTGGTACATGTTCCTCTTAATTACTTTAACTAAAATGATCATATTTCAATAAACAAATTGATTTTTCAAAAATAAAGTATTTTATTTCGTCTCCCTTCAATAGCTTCTGGGTAATATTAGTGGCCATAATTTACTATTTGATGGCAATTTTAGCTAAATTTTGACGATCAATTAATGTGGGATGAGTTACATTTTAAACATACTGGGATAAAAATTAGAAGCTAATATAATATTTTATTTAATGTCATATATTAATATTTTATAAGTTCATTGCTTGAATGCATGTTACAAATTTAGATGCTAAAAAATAACCACCATGCTCAGTTGTATTTAGAGTGGCTTACATAGAAGATAACTAGTGGCTAAGATAGTATCATTTAGACGCTCGTTAATTGTGGCTGACTTATTAATTTAAAGGACAATGTAGATTCTTAGAGGCAAATAATGCTATTAGAAAGATGGCTGTTTAAATAGCACCCTTATTTTAATTATTATTCTCGTTCCTATTACCACCGGAAAACCAACGGAGGTCCTAAAAACGATGGACCAACGGTGGACTGAAAAAGTGTTAGGGCTTTTAGTCCTCACTATAGCTGAGACCCCACCTTTTTGAGAAACACGCTGTTGCCTGCACTACTACCTTCTTTTATTGTCTTTCTCTCACATACTGTGTTAAACATTAAAACTTTAAATGTAACACTTACTTTAGATGTTATATGTGTTATATAATTATTTGTGTTGGGATCAGTGTGTTTAAGTAATAAAGTTTATTATTATTGTTATATATTAATACGTGAAGCACAAATGTTTACCCCTTTTTACGAAAATTGCGTGGACGGAGGAGCATGAAATTTCGTACACTTATAGTTTATATTGATAAGGAGGAGAATGCTACTATTTTATTAAAATTATACATAAAATACATGTGTCATGTATTTGACACACACACGCATTTATACTCTTTTGTTTATTATTATTAATATTTGTTATAGAAGTATAGACTTGGACAACAGAACCTTAATAATGTTAACTTGTAGTTTAAATAAAATATGGTAATTTCGAGTAGTTTCGAGTAATGGGCATGACGACAGTATCAAAAAATCGTCAATTTAATAATTTCAGGGGAACACTCATATTTAAAAAATTCAAAATACTGGTTTAGTTTTATGTAAAATAATAAGATTATTGTGATTTTCAATAAAATAAAACATTAAAATACTGCAATCGGCCATTTTGAATGAAACACAAATTACAGCGCAGACGTCACAACATAACAGAATACGTCAGGCGCGCTCCAAAGAGTAAAGTAAAAAGTAAGGCCCAGATTATTTTGTGACGTCAGAGTCGACGCCATGACACCTGCAGCCGTTTTGCCGCTCTCATTGAAAACATATTAGAAAAATAGTTTTAATCTTCCTTAAACTTAAGTTTATTACGGAAATATAGGTATTTTCGTAAATAGTAAATGTGTAGCCACATTACGGAAGAGGTTTTGAAATTCTTTCGTCATGCCCATTGCGTGATTACAAAGTACACATGTCAGAAGTGAAACTTCTTTGGCAAACTTATTTTAAAAAAACTAATTTAAAAATAAAAAAGATTTCAAAATACAAAAAAAAAACTAAGTGAAAAAAACAAATAAAAAATAAAAAAGCTAGTTGAAAAAAAGGCGGTTACCTATCCAAGTACTGGTCAGTACCCATGACGATGCCGCGTTACCGGTCGCTCAAATTTTAACCCTCATGCGCCTAAAGAAGTTTCACTCCAATAATTGAAAATTCCAGTCCAGAATTTTTTTAGGCAACCCATTTTTAATATAATTATTATATATAATATACTAAATTAATTATAAAGTATGTTTCATTCTATTACCAGCTCGGTGAAGATCGATTTAGTTTCAGACCTTAGACCAAAAAATTGTTAAACTTTGAAATTAATATCTCTACAATCAAAAAATATTTACAGTATTCAAATTAAGACACTAAAACCCAATCATAATAATTCTGTTTTAAATCAGTTGACAAATAAACAAATTCTTTTTTCAGAAGAGGATCAAATAGACCAAAAAATTTCAACGGGGTCTAAAGAAACATATTCTATAGATCAGTGTTTTTCAACCTTTCTCATGATGCGACCCCCCTGGTATGAAAAAATATTTCGCGACCCCCCGACCCTTCGCTTTTTGAAGTGAAACTTCTTTAGGCGCATGAGGGGTAAAATTTGAGTGACCGGTAACGCGGCAGCGTCATGACGGTCAGTACACGGATGGGTGACCGCCTGGGAACACCTCGAAGTTGGCTTTTTTTCAACTAGTTTTTTTTTTTGTATTTTAAATTCGTTTTAAAAGATATGAGACAGTTACAGACTGCAATATCGTGATTGGAGATGAAGAAATTGAACAGGTGAATGAGTTTGTATAAGTTTGGAAAGTTGGGTATGGCAGGAGAAACATGAAAGCAGAATAAATTCAGTTGAGATGAGAGCTTTAGGAAGTATGATAGAAGTTAAAATGAGTGACAGGATAAGAAATAGTGAGATAAGGAAACGTTGTGGTCTGAAAGAAGATGTAGTGACAAAAATTGAGGAAGGTATGCTGAGATGTTTTGGCCATGTCGAGAGAATGAATGAGGAACGATTGATAAAAAAGTGTATAAGGCGAGTGTGAAAGGAAGTGTTGGAAGGGGTAGACCTAGGCGGAAATTTCAAGACCAGATCAGAGACATCTTGAAAAAAGGCCAGGTCAGGAGTACCCTAAACCGAAGAGCATGTATGAAAGGAATAATGAAAGTGGACCTAGCGAAACAAGTATGTAAGGATCGTAGCAAGTGAAAAGAAGTGGTCTCTGCCTATCCCCACGGAAAAGAGGCGTGATTATATGTATGTATAATTCGTTTTTTTTTTAATAGTTTTTTTTAAATTAGTTTGCCAAAGAAGTTTCATTTTCGACATGTGTACTTTGTACTCCCGCAATTTTGTTATCATGTATGTATGTATGTGTATAAGGCGAGATGAAAATCTCATCACTGCAAAAGATAAAATACATGGCTTTACAAAAAAAACGTTGACTTGTGGTCGTCGTCTACAAATCAAAATAGCTTCGAATTCGATTCATTTTCGTCGGCACAATCTTTTACTGAAGAAGTCGGATGTGAGATAAACATTAAAGCTTATATACCTGGTATGAAAATGGTGTTAGATAATTTGAAAGAAGAATTGTTTCATTACTTCTCAGTGCAAGAGACATCGGAGAACACTGGGTAAAGGTGGTTTTTTTAATGTAACTAAGTCGGCAATCAAGCGTACGGCTCACCTGATGGTAAGCGATTAGCGTAGCTTATAGACGCCTGCAACACCAGAATCATCGCAAACGCGTTGCGAACCCTACCCGCAATTCCCCCAGAAGCTCTGGTCACCTTACTCACCAACAGAAACACAACACTGCTTGGAAACAGTATTATTTAGCTGTGATCTTCTGTAAGGTCGATGTATACTACCCCTAAAAAATCCTAACAAATCTTAAATTCGTTTTTAAATGTAACTATAAATGAGGCTAATTTGCCAACTAAGCTCAAAAAGAATCTGCTAGAATTATCTGCCGATGGGATGTTACGCTTGGAATTCAAGTCTGCTAATTTGGATACCTTTTGGTTAAGAAGAAAAACAGAATACCCGGAATTGACAACTGAGGCTTTGAAGTGTTTCATTCCATTTGCCACCTCGTACTTATGCGAGTTGACATTTTCGTCAATGACTCAAATAAAAAGTAAGCAAAGAAATCGCTTAAATTGGGAAAACGATTTAATTGTATGTATAGCAAATACAGATCCACGATGGGAGAAATTGGTTAATCAAAAACAAGCACAACTTTCGCAATAACATTAGTCTTAGGATTTTATTTTATGTTAATTTAGTATTTGTACTAACATAAAAATGTTTGAGTATATCCTTTTGTTAAACTTCCCTTACTTAATAAATCAATCTTTTTAATCTTTATTGTTTTCTTACTCAAATTCTCTCGACCTCTGACGACCCCCCTACAGAAGCTTCGCGACCCCCCAGGGGGTCGCGACCCACAGGTTGAAAAACACTGCTATAGATGGACTAAGGGCATACGAAGATGTCAAAGATATATCAGATGATGATGTCCCTCTTAAGAATATAAGCTTGAAGACACATTCGGAGACCAAGCAGGATAGTGTGAAAAATAAGAAACTTAGGAAGTTCAATACAGGTATTAAAAATATTTCACACAAACTCGCGTGTATTCTATTAGTAAGATTGTTTTTTTGAAGACGCCGCGTTGGCGCAACGGTCACAGCACTGGATTGTGCCTGTTGCGCTGGCGGTTGCGGGTTCGATCCCCGCACATGACAAACATTTGTATTGGCCATGCAGATGTTTGGTGGTCTGGGTGTTTGTGCCGCCAACCCGCATTGGAGCAGCGTGGTGGATTAAGCTCTGATCCTTCTCCTACATGTGGAAAGAGGCCTATGCCCAACAGTGGGATATTACAGGCTGAAAAAAAAAGATTACTATAATAGTTAATTTTTTTAAGTAAAACTTCTTTACGCACGTCTGACTTGGGGAGTAAACTGGTGAATGCGTGACGAGGGCGTTACGAAAAGTGTGATTGAGCGAGGCGAACGGAAGTTGAGATGGAGATATAAGTTAGATGGAGCTAAAGAAGTTTTACTTCAGTCGTGTGGTCATAAGTTTGAAATTATAAATACTTCCTTTACTTTACTTTACTTACTACTTTTGATAGCAAACTTCACTTCGATGTCCATATTGATTACATTACAAACAGGGGATTTAAACTGTACGGCTTTGTAAAAAGAACTTGCGAACAATTTAAAAACCCTGCTACATATTTATCACTTTATAAATCACTCATAAGGTCACATTTAGAATATGCTACACCTGTGTGGAATCCTCTGTATAATAAGTATTGCGATCAATTGGAGTTGGTCCAACGTAAATTTACAAAATTCATTCATTACAAATGTTTCAATACTCGGTCATCATATAATACACTGCTGGAAAAACTGTCACTAAGTACGCTTAATCTTGGGCTTTATCTCGACCAATCATTTTTATACAAAATTTGTCATAATGATTTTGATTGTAATGAATTGGTTAATCAAATTTATATATGTATACCAAGTGGCTTCTTGCGAATTCGAAACACATATGAACATAAATTGTTCGTCATTAGACGTAGTAGAACAAATGCAGGAGAACGGGCTCCTCTAAGAAGAATGATGAAATCGTATAATGACAACTTTACTGACTGTGATATATTTTTCTTGCCTACTTCAAAATTTAAAAATGCAATTTGGAATATTTTAAGTTTTAAGTCTTTGTAATTTTAATTTAAAAATTTGTTTAGAACTACTTATTAATTCCATTCTTTTTTCTCTTTTCTCTTAAATTGTAATTAAAATTTTCATAAATAATGTGCTACCATGTATATAATATTATTATGTGGATAACGGTGCTGGTTGTGTAATAAGTTAAGATTTTTTAAGATACTATGTAAACTTTTATTATACAATTGTTTGTTGTCCTGAATAAAATAAAATAAAATAAAAAAATACTCCATACTCCGTTTCAGGTGCTTTTAATCCTCTGAAACTGCCAAACAAAGAAAAAGCGAATGAAGTAGTAAAACTCAGTAAAGAAGATGTTCCTGAAAAACCAAATCTAATACTACAAAATAAACCAAAGGAAAGTAATGAAATTATTTTAAAAACAAGTGCATTAAATATATCCAATAAAGACTCAAATAATTTAAATAAAATACCTAAAAATAGTAAGAAGGTAAAAAAGTATGAGCCTCCGAAAAAAATAGAGAAAGATTCTTTTTTAATTAGTTCAAAAAATAATCTTACAGAACCACATGTAACAAATAATCCAATAACACATAACAGAAATGAAACATTAACACTAAATGAAACTAAATCAGCAAATAATATAAACTTAGCACTTCCAACAACTTCGAAAATACAAATAAATGATAAACCAAATGACAAAAAACATGACAGCAACTTTTTAGTTCAGAATAATAAATACATTTGTAATATATGTAATTATGAAACTGTAATTAAAAAATGCTTAATTGTTCATTTACGCTTGCACGATACTAAAGCAAAAATACATTGTTGTAGTCAATGTCAGTATATGACTAATGTGAAAAACAGTTTTAACATGCATCTTAAAAAACACACAGGTGAAAAACCATACGAATGTCATATTTGTCAAAGAAAATTTAGTCAAAGGGTTGATTTAAATAGACACAGAAGAACACACACAGGTGAAAAACCATACGAATGTCATATTTGTCAAAGAAAATTTAGTCAAAGCGCTGATTTAAATAGACACAGAAGAACACACACAGGTGAAAAACCGTACGAATGTCACGTTTGTCAAAGAAAATTCAGTGATATCGCTTCTTTAAATAGACACATAAGAATACACTCAGGTGAAAAACCATACGAATGTCATATTTGTCAAAGAAAATTCAGTGATATCGCTTCTTTAAATAGACACATAAGAATACACTCAGGTGAAAAACCATACGAATGTCATATTTGTCAAAGAAAATTCAGTCGAATCGACAATTTAGAGACACACATAAGAACACACACTGGTGAAAAACCATACGAATGTCATATTTGTCAAAGAAAATTTAGTCAAATCGCTAATTTAAATAAACACATAAGAACACACACAGGTGAAAAGCCATACGAATGTCATATATGTCAAAGAAAGTTCAGTGATATCGCTTCTTTAAATAGACACAAGAATACACACAGGTGAAAAACCATACGAATGTCATATTTGTCAAAGGAAATTTAGTCAAAGCGCTGAGTTAAAGACACACATAAGAACACACAGTGGTGAAAAACCGTACGAATGTCATATTTGTCAAAAAAAATGTAGTCAAATCGCTAAGGGGGCGTTCAAGTATTACGTAACGCAAATTTTGAAGATTTTTGCCCCCCCCTCCCCCCCATGTAACGCACCGTAACGTTTTCCTGTACCCCCCCCCCCCCTACCCAATAAACGTTACGTAACACCCAACTGACCATTTTTACCCAAATGTCACAAATTTGTTGCGCAAACTAACTGGAAAGTCACTAAATTACTTTTGTTATTGTTTTAATCGCGTTTGTGGTAGTAATAAACTAATAAAACAATAGATTTAAATACCCTGGTTTTTTTAATTAAACAAAAAACAACGTTACGTAACGCATTGTTCGAACCCCCCTCCCTCTCCTGTAACGCATCGTAACGTTTAACAAGACCCCCCCCTCCCCCAAAAACCATACGAATGTCATATTTGTCAAAGAAAATTCAGTGATATCGCTTCTTTAAATAGACACAAGAATACACATAGGTGAAAAACCATACGAATGTCATATTTGTCAAAGAAAATTTAGTCAAATCGCTAATTTAAATAATTACATAAGAACACACACAGGTGAAAAGCCATACGAATGTCTCCTTTGCACAAAGAAATTTATACAAAAAAATGGTTTAAACTATCATTTAAGAACTCATCATACAGAAATAAAGCAAACTGTCGCTTAAGTTGTGTTTAAACTTAAATAAATAAGAAATATATTTTATTGGAGTTTACTCCTGAAGAAACAATATAAGGAAGTGAAATGATAGAGTGACGCTTTTCGGCGCTTTTAGCTTTTATGTAAGGTTCGTTACCTAGTTGACCCGCGTTTATCGTATCGATACTAATAGCATGCGTCTGTTTATGTTATAATAGCAGTTTTAAATTTTAATTTGATTCAATAGAACACTTCGATTTTTAAAAATCACAATAATTGTTCTTAAGGAGTAAACTCTAATCGCGTGTCGGAGTTGACACACACGCTTTTATTTTATTTTTTATTTTTTTTCAATAAAAATACAATCATTTTTACGACGTATTAATTTAATTTAATTTTAATTTATTTATTTTGTGTCAGACATAGTCCATATCATAATGTTAGTATTAAAAAAACAGCTTATAATCTAATGTTAGTAAATTAATATAAATATAAATCAATACAAATAAAATCAATAAAAAATTAAAAAATAAAAATAAATCAAAATAATAGCTTTCTGGACACGACCCTCGTCACTCAGAATGAAGCCGTATCCAGTGGCGCAGTATTTCCGAGTCCCAGCGGTCTGCCAGTGCACTCAGAATGCCGTTCGAGCTGGTTCGTAGCCTCCGGAGCATGGATGCACACCTCTTACGAAGAATGGCATTAAAGCTATCAACGCGCCTTGTAGTAAACATTTCGGAGGCACTGCAATAACGCGGCAACTCGAACAGCACTCTGAATGCATTGTTGTACTGGACTCTCAGGGCGTTGTACGCACGCTGTGTATACCTGACCCAAAGGCTGCAGGTGTAGAAGGATTGACAATATGCCCTAAACAGAGTTACCTTCACACTATCAGTACACCGTGCAAACCTTCGGGCCAGCATGTTGCAGCGCACGGCCAGCGCCCTGCGCTCTCGCTCCAAATCCTCGTCATCGCTGAGGTTGTCCGAAACCCAGTGACCCAGATACTTAAAACGTTCTACTCTATTTAAAGCAATACCTCCAATATATAAAGGTGGCACATTCGCGTAAACTTTCTTGCCGGCTTTAAACACTAGGAGTTCACTCTTTTTCGAGTTGTATCTGAGTCCCTGGGCTTCAGCGTACCTCTCACAAATACGCATTAATTTGCGCAGCGCACCTATAGATGGGCTTAATAGTACCATATCGTCAGCGTAACTGATGTTATTTACGCAGACACCCCCGATATGACAGCCAATGTTGCTATTTGTAAGTTCACCAAGCAGCCCGTTCATGTACAGGTTAAATAGACGAGGCGAGGTCAAGCCCCCTTGTCTCACCCCACACTCCAACCCGTACATTTCCGAGTGCGTGCCCGCCCATTTTACGACATTCCGTTGGTTGTGGTACCAGTATTCCAGGACAGATGCGACCTCGCAGGGTACATCAGTCTCCTCCCTTAATTTTTTCCAAAGCACATCATATCGTATTGTATTGTATCAAACGCCTTTGATAAATCTAGAAAACGCATAGACAGGAGTTTTTCTAGCTGTATAGTACTGTACAGTCTGCTTGAGGCATAGGATGGCACTCTCTGTAGAAAGACCCGGTCTAAAACCAAATTGAGAGTCCTGAAGCTTGATATGCCCCTCTAACTGCTTATCAAGCAGACTGTCCAGTACCTTGGCTATGACCGTAGCTAGTGAGATTGGTCTATAGTTGGAAACATCGGATACATCCCCTGTTTTATTTTTCAATATAGGTACTACTATAGTGTACATGAGATCCTCCGGCAGGTAACTGTGACCTATACACAAGTTAAAAAACATGGCGAGAACTCTCGACAAGTCAGGCCCCGCATACTTCAGATGCTCAATACTGAGCCCATCGTGACCGGGTGACTTACCTCGTACCATCTTACTTACGACCCTCTTTACATCGTTAGCGGAAAATCTAACGCTTATTGACTTCGGTTCCACAGTATTGAGCATCCGAGTACCGGAGCCGCTCGGCAGATCAACCTTGAAATGTTGTTTAAAAAAATGTTCTGATTGTAAGATTACAATTTTCATTTAATTGTTCGGTTGAAAACCATTGTTACATAATTTTATGCCACTCATGGTATATTTATTCGTATGTCAAAATAATAGTCTTTATCTTTATAATGCTTTGTTTTTGTTTATTTATAAAATTCCACAGTGTGGGTGTGATTTGTTGTCTTTAATTAAAGTTTTTAATTTCTCCTTTTTTTATTTTAAGATAACTTTTAATTATTTCTTAAATAGTTCTTATGATTACTTTTATAATTTTACTTTATTAATCATAATCATCATCATCATCATCATCATTTCAGCCTATCGCAGTCCACTGCTGGACATAGGCCTCCACAAGTTCGCGCCAATAATGGCGTGAACTCATGTGTTTTGCCCATACTCACCACGCTGGGCAGGCGGGTTGGTGACCGCAGGGCTGGCGCCGTCGCACCGAAGACGCTGCTGCCCGTCTTCGGCCTGTGTACTTCAAAGCCAGCATGGATGGTTATCCCGCCATCGGTCGGCTTTTTAAGTTCCAAGGTGGTAGTGAAACTATGTTATCCCTTAGTCGCCTCTTACGACACCCACGGGAAGAGAGGGGGAGGCTAAATTCTATGCCGTAGCCACACAGTTATTAATAAAATACTTGTTTGTCATTTTGGCTTTTTATTTTTGCTTCTACATGTACCTTCTTGTTTTGTAATGAGGAGTAGGAATACATTCAAAATATTTCTTATTCTATGTTACTTAAAGCTAAACCTGTAAAAAATTTTAAAATTACTAATGATGTAGCAATTATCGAGTTTTTCTCAAGAACCTTTCACAGAGAGTCAATGATGATATTACAGCCATTGTACCTACGTGGAGGATAAGGTCCGTCAAGTAGATTTTTATACGAATAGGAAGCTATTTACTGTTGGGTTGTTGGGCGTGATAATAATAACGTGTTGATGCAGACGTAAGACTTTATTATTAAAAGACAATATCAGGATAATAATTATATGCGAGCGGCAGACATGACACCAGTGACGACTACAGAGTGCAATAGCAAAGACAATAGTGTTGCTACTTATAAAATATACATATGTATGTAACATCTCCCTTTGCAAATTTAAAAAAAAACTATGTCTTACATTGTTTGCAAGTTACATGAAATGGAACGTATCGTAAGTACAATTTTAATCTATGTTTTTACAATGACAATTAGTGACATTTGGTTTTGACAATTAATGACAATTGACAAGTGACATTTCTTATACCTAAATAATATAAATCAAATTACATTCTTATCTTAACTTATAATCTTAACTTATTACTTTAACTTATAATCTTATAATAGAAATACATTACAATAAATCCATTTTATTGACAATATCGACTGGGTTTAATAATAGGGCGACCATATGAAGAGTATTTAATGTTTGTTGTACTGTTTGTGTTTTGTTGATTAATGTTTGTTTCTGTTTCAGGTTGGTGAGCCGGACTGGAGGAAGAATAAGACTTTGGTGCTGAATAATTGGACTGCGGTTGATCAATGACTGGAATTGGACTGGAAGGACCTGGAGACGATAGAGGTTGTTTCGGTTTCAGAATATGTTGCCTATTACGACGGAAGGTTCCTTCGGGTGACTGGATAATATAACTACGTGGCTGTGGACCTACCTGTTTTATAATACCTGGTGTCCATGTACTTGTTGGTACCTTTTTATAATATACTTTATCTCCAATGTTTAGTTCTTTAAGTTTTCTTGTGTGTTGATTACAGGGCTGTAGCTAGAGTCGAATTTAAGGTAGGGCAGCATTGGTTAGAGGTAGGGCGGTAAAAAAATTATCAGAATTGATCTGCTCCGAAGCATGGGCTCCTAAATCAATCACCATGAAAAGCTATTATAAATGCACTTATATAACTGTGACCTCTATAGTCTAGTCAACAAGTTCAAAAACGTGTTAAATAGAGATAAAGCTCCTAAAAATATGGGCGATAACTCATTCGATTCGGAATTATGTCTAGAAAAATGTTTTTTAACCCTACAGTGGTCGCGTACTAAAACCTGACATGATTAGTCGCGTGGACTACAGGTGTATGCCATTTATAAATTGAAATAAAACATGTAATAGGCTTCAGTTATTTTTTATTCTTTTCAAATGTAATAATTAAAGTTTCCTTTACTTAAAAATAGACAATATAAACAAACCACAACCTCGGTGCTTTAAAAAATCAACAAAATTAAACAATACCTCTTTATGGCACTAAAAATCACATATTTTGGTATAATTGAGATAATAGAAAAACTAATCAAAAATACTTAATTCTAATTATTATTTTCTAAACAAGATAGACAGACAATCTTCGAATGATCGCTACAAATAAACTTTTTGCAGGTGCTACAGTGTTTTCGAGTGCTTTTGTTGCGCTTTCTACCGCAGTCATAGCAGCGACCTATGAAAGTACTCGGTGCCTGTGCTGACGTTGTTGCCAGATTTTCCGTTTGAATAATGCCAAGAAAGTCTTTTATTTTAAATACCAGACTTCTTGGTAATTTATTATTGTCCAATCTTCATCAAGCCTGAGGTTTTATCCAAGCCAAGGACAGACCTATAAGGACGTATTACGTCGACGGACAGCTTCATAATTTTTGTTTGCGGTATAAATACATAACGCGTGCGCTTAGATTAATCAAGTCAAAAAAGACAGTTAGCGGCCATCTTCTTGAATTCCTGGACACGTTGTAGAGGGAGCACATCTTGTTTACTAAGTCCAGAATAAAAGTTAACGCGTCCGCTTTGCTGAGGTGGCTCAACATCTTCCGATTCAGAATTGCTTGCCTCAGCTGGAAGTTTTTCGCCTTGCTCGGACTCCGATAGATGTTCCTGCTCTTCAAGGTGATCTTCTTCGGCATTTGAACTTGAACGATCTTCGTATATTTCGTTCTGATAGTCTTCTTCAGCTAGGCACGCCTCTATCTGAGTTTTGCACCGATCATCCAGTGTTATTCTAAAAATGTACATATTATTTTGTAGTGTGTTATAATTTAAACACGCACAGTAGTAAAACAACTATATTTATAAAGAATTAATCATAAAAATACAGTAAAAAGAAAAATAATTATGTTCAAATTACTTACATAATTGGTCGCGCGGCATACAGGTGTAATCCACGAACTTTACAAGCCCTCTTGCAACACAAAAACACGCGTCCGGTGCTTGCACAGCACTGAACGTGTTCCTTAGTTATTCAACTTAGAATACCTAGAAACGCTCGTCATTTAATTTGGAAGTTTTTGAGAAATTTTAGATTTAACATGTGTGGATTACTTGTGTAATCCACGCGACCACTCCAGGGTTAAGGGTTTATTAGCACATAAAAAATTGCGATTGTTATTAACAAAATAAGAAAAACAAAGAAGGTATTTAGTTTTTCGTTAATAATTTCTAAAATAATGAAATTGAAGGAATTTTAAAAAAGATACTGAAAGAAGAGGAAATTTCCAATTAAATAATCCCAACTCCCAAAACTTTATCTGTATTTTTTATCATTTATTTTAACGCTGAAAATAGTACTCCGCGAGGTCGTTACGTCGCGTGCCGTCTAAAAAGCCGGTGTACCACCTAAAATAATTTTTTTATAGTATTAAACAATAATTTAAAATTTTGAATAAATTGTGGTGTAATCTAGACACTTGAAGGAATAAAACCTCGGTGAAAAAAAAAGGTTTATGCCAATTTTTCAAAAAGTTACACCATTGTTAATTAATTACTTATTTTCCAATCTCTGTTTTTATAAATAACGGCATAAAAGTATAAATAATTTGTCTATAATTGTGTTTGCTCGCAAACGAAAAAAAACCGACTTCAATTACATCGACAAGTAATACAACGTAATAAGACGAAAAAATAGTCAAGTAAATACGCGCTATTAAAGATTACTCAAAAAGTTGCAATCAGTTTTCGATCATTAAACAAGACTTCAAGACAAGTATTAGCTTTCGATTAAAGTAAGAATCATCGAAATCGGTACACCGAGTAAAAAGTTATGCGGTATAATATAACGTAGGTCGACGAAAAAGTAGTCACATAAATACGCATTATTAGATATAACTCTAAAAGTACTTGTCAGATCTCAATTAAATTAAAATGGGACCACATGACACGCAACACCTTTCAATTAAAACAAAATTGATCGAAATCGGTACACCGAGTAAAAAGTTATGCGGTATAATATAACGTAGGTCGACGAAAAAGTAGTCACGTAAATACGCATTATTAGATATAACTCTAAAAGTAGTTGTCAGATCTCAATTAAATTAAAATGGGACCACATGACACGCAGCACCTTACAATTAAAACAAAATTGATCGAAATCGGTCCACCCAGTCAAAAGTTCTGAGCTAACATACATTAAAAAAAAAAACATACGTGTCGAATTGAGAACCTCCTCCTTTTTTGGAAGTCGGTTAAAAATTTGATTCCCTTCATGGAGTTCTTCTCATTAGATACTTAATAAAGATATGCAATAAAAATTTACTAAAGTTTATAGTTTTGCTAATTATAACTTTTTTAAACTACCAAAAAATTAAATTTCTAAAAATTGTTATCAAAAAATGTTTTTTTTTTTAGTAATCTCTTATTATTGCTGTTTTTGCATCTAATATAGCCATATAGGTATTAATTAACATTTGAAAAAAAAATTTTACGTCATTTGTTAAGAAATTGTTTATAAACAGACTATTTTGCGATTTAAAAACAAAGAAATTTACTATCATATTGCATAGGTGAAATAATTATTATTTAAAAAAATTCTTAAATTTTTTATTTCATTTTTTATAATCTTATAATATAAATAAAAAATTATTTTATTCTTAAAAATCTTCTTTGACCCTTTTCAATTCTTTAAACAAAATAATGTGTAATTAATAATTTCCTTTTATCCGTACGTTATAGTTTTTAAGATTTCACCAATAAAAATAAAATAATTGGGAAAAATATATATTTTTTACAATGTTAATTAATACCTATATCAGATGCAATTCAATTCAACCATTCGGCTGTGGAATGAACTCCCTGCCGAGGTTTTCCCACAATGCTACAGTATGGGGTCCTTCAAGAGGGGAGTAAATAGGTTTTTGAAGGGTCGGCAACGCGCATGTGATGCCCCTGGTGTTGCAGGCGTCCATAGGCTACGGTAGCCGCTTACCATCAGGCGGGCCGTATGCTTGATTGCTACCGTCGTGGTATAAAAAAAAAAAAAAAAATGCAAAAACAGCGTAATAAAATATTACTAAAAAAAAACATTTTTTGATAACAATTTTTAGAAATTTATTTTTTTGTTAATTTAAAATAATAAACATTAATAATTTTTTATTGCATAATTTTATTAGGTACCTATCTAAATGAGAAGAGCTCCACGAAGCGACAAAAATTTTAGACCAATTATTTAAACTTTTATGCGGTTATGCCGTAATTTATAAAAACAGAGATTGGAAAATAAGTAGTTAATTAACAATGGTGTAACTTTTTTAAAAATTCCTTCAAGTGTCTAGTCACTTAACTATAATTTATTCAAATTTTTAAATTGTTAGTTAATACTATAAAAAAATTATTTTAGGTGAAATACCGGCTTTTTAGACGGCACGCCTATGGCGTAACGACCTCGCGAAGTACTATTTTCAGCGTTAAAATAAATTATAAATAACAAAGATAGAGTTCTGGAAATTGAGACTTTTTAATCCGAAATTTCCTCTTCTTTCAGGATCTTTTTTAAAATTCCTTCAATTTCATTATTTTAGAAATTATTTACGAAAAACTAAATACCTTCTTTTTTTCTTATTTTGTTAATAACAATCGCAATATTTTTATTTGCTAATAAACCCTTAAAAAACATTTTTCTAGACATCATTCCGAATCGAACTTGCTATGGCCCATATTTTTAGGAGCTTTATCTCTATTTAACACGTTTTTGAACTTGTTGACTAGACTACTAGGTCACTTAGGTCAGAGTTGTACATTGACTAGTTATTCGTAGACAAATAATTTCTGTGATAGAACATGAGCATGGTCTACGAACTATTAAATCCTCAATGATGAACAACAATCGAAAAATATGGTTGAACTTCCAGATTTGTATGTAGAGATCCACGTCTGAGTGAGACTGAGGTAATAAAATTAATTGTTGGGTGGGGTGATACGAATAAATAGATACGACTAAAAATACCACTTAGAATTTTAAATCATATTGTTTTTGCAAACTTATTATAATAATTGACATAATTTTTATTTCCATGTTTTGGAAAACCAGTTTTAGAATCAATGGCATTTTTCAGTTTCTCAATCCTGTGGAAGTGTACGCTTCTGTTTGCTTCCATGAGGTAAAAATGGCTGGATACTGGATAGATAGCAAAAAGCACCACCTTTCTCGACAGAATACTGCAACCATTTTTAACGCTTGAACCAATCGAAAACAAAGGCCCTCTGTTATGTTGTTTTGGATATGTGTTTAAAACAACTTGTTTTATTGGTTCTCCGATTTGTGCAATAGCAGAAGAAATACCATAGCTGACATTATTACAAAACAATCTTTAATCGTGCACTTCACTTAACCAAACTACAAACAATCATAATCAATCTCTAGTTTTTGTTTATTTTGGCTACAATTTTTTTTTATCTCAACTTGTTGAACAAACAATTTAATTATAATATTTTATTTTAGTTTTTGGCAGTTTTAAGGTAGGGCATTTGTGATTTCAAGGTAGGGCATTGCCCCTCAATGCCCCCCCCTAGCTACGGCCCTGGTTGATTATAATAAATACTAGATTTTGACTTTTGTGTTTTAATTATATTCTTCATTTTATTAGAGTCAATAATGTCTGATTTTAAGTGATCGTCTGTAACTGGAAGTCGTGTACGTAGACTCCTATTCATACATAATTGTGTAGGTGAATAACCTGTTGCTTTAGGTGTGTTTCTGTAAGTAAGTAATGCTAAGTACGGGTCTGTTTTGTCTGATTTACATTTCTTTAACATATTCTTTATAATACCTACTGATCTTTCTGCCATACCATTTGATCTACTTAAATATGGACTAGATGTGACATGTTCAATATCCCATTGCAATGTAAAGTTTTTAAATTCTTGACTGTTAAAAGGCGGGCCATTGTCTGATACAAGTATTGACGGTATGCCATGTCTAGCAAATATTGATTTAAGATGTGTAATAACAATATTAGAATTTGATCCTGACTGTAACAATGCAATTTCAATATATTTAGAAAAGTAATCTACTACTAATAGGTATTTACTGTTATCAAAATCAAATAGATCTACACCTATTTTATACCAAGGAATTAGTTTATAGTCATGACAAATTATAGGTTCTTTAGAATTATTTCTCTGGTAAGTAAGACAAATATTACATTGATTTATGTATTTTTCAATATCTAAGTTAATATTAGGCCAAAAAACTTTATTTTTTGCTAATCTAATACAACTATTTATGCCTTGGTGACCTTCATGAATGATTTTCAAAATATTTTCTCGCAACGACTCTGGAATAATAATGCTATCTGACTTAAAGACTATGTTATTAATGACATGAATTTCATCTTTGTAAGAAAAGAATGGCTTTACTGACTGACTGACTGACTTTTTGTGTTCTGGCCAACCATTTTGACAATAGTGAATAATCTGACTAAGAGTTTGATCTTTACGAGTAGCTTCTTCTATTTCTTTAAGCTTATTTGGACTGACTGACAAAGTTGACATGACTAAGTTAATGTGTAAGTCTATATCTTTTTCTAGGTCTGTGAGTGTATTATCAGGCAAGGCTGCTCTTGACAAGGTGTCTGCTATGTATAAGTATTTACCTGGTTTGTATACTACAAGTAAATCATAAGGCTGTAGTCTGAGCATTATTCTTTGAAGTCTAGGGGGAATGTCATATAATGCTTTTTTATATAATGTAATGAGAGGTTTGTGGTCTGTTTCCACAGTTACCTGTCTACCATATACGTAGTGATGATATTTGGTGCAGCCAAAGAGAACTGCTAGTAGTTCCTTCTCAATTTGGCTGTAGTTCTGTTGACAACTTGTGAGAGATGCAGAGGCATAGGCTATTGGCTGACTGCCATGGGACAAGACTGCTCCCAGGGCGTCTTTAGATGCATCTACAGATAAAAGTAAAGGTTTATTAGGGTTATAGTAAGTTAAAACTGGTGCGGAGCTAATAATTTTCTTTAAGTTAGTAAATTCATTTTCATGCTGTTCTGACCAGTACCAGGTAGTATCTTTTTTCAATAATTTTCTCAATTCACTTGTTTCCTGTGATAAGTTTTTTATAAAAGAGCCTAAATAGTTAATCATGCCTAGAAATCTTTGAAGCTCTGCGACTGACTGCGGTCTTGGCATTTTACATATCGCTTCGACTTTAGTGTCATCGACACTTACTCCCTGACTACTGAATACATGACCTAGGTATTTTACCTTAGTTTGACAAATGACTGACTTTTCTTTATTAAATCTGAGATTGATTTCTCGTGCTCTCTGTAAGACTTTTTGTAGACGTTCATTATGCTCTGAGAGATCTTTACCATACACTAAGAAGTCGTCCATCATGATCTTAACTCCTGGAAGATCTCCAAATCTTTTTACCATCTCACTATGAAATATTTCAGGTGCTGCGTTTATACCAAATGGTAAACGTGTGTACCTATATCAACCATAAGGTGTAATGAATGTACATAATTTAGAAGAATGTTCACTAAGCTTAAGCATCCAAAAACCTTTATTAGCATCAAGTGTGCTGAAATATTTGGCACCGGCAAGATCAGACTTGATCTCGTCAATAGATGGGAACTGATAGTGAGGTCTCATGATAGCCTGGTTGAGTTTACGAGGGTCTATACAAAGGCGTAATTTTTTATTCTTTTTAGTAGTTAATACAATTGAACTTACCCATTCGGTTGGTTCTTCGACACGTTTTATGACACCACTTTTCTCTAATGACAGTAGCTCTTCCTTTAGAGGATTTTGTAGCTGTAGAGGCACGCGTCTGCACACGTCGACTGAAGGAGTTGTATCGGGTTTCAAGGTAAGGTTAACCTCTAAATCACGGATACAGCCCAGACCTTCAAAAAGGTCTCTATTTTTCTCAATAATGTCCTGTGAATTAGTCTGTGTCGTAGGAGAAAAGCTGACAGTATTTACTTTTTTGACTAAGTTTAATGTTTTGCATGTTTTTCTACCAAGTGTATTTTGACAGTTTAAATCTACTATGTGAAAGTTTACTAAGTAATTCTTATTTTTGTATGAAATGTTGATAGTGCATTGACCTACTGTCGGTAGTATATGACCACTGAATGTTGAAAGTTTGTGTGAAGTTGGTTTAATGTCTTTTGTGTGTAAGTTGAGTTTAGTGAATGTGTTGAATGAAAGTATATTTGTGTCTGCCCCAGTATCTAACATAAAAGAAATTACTTGACTATTAATAACAATATCCGCCATCCACTTGTCATCTTGTTCTTCGCTCTTCAGTGTTCCTATAAAATATTGATCTTCATTGCTTTCAGGTGTGATACTTTCTCGTGTTACTGCGCGGACAGTCCTTCTCGATCTGCACATGACTGCAAAATGGTTGTATTTCTTACATATTTTGCATTGGACTCCGTTGGCTGGACATCTATAGCGGTGAACTTGACCACAACGGCTACAAGTTTCCTTATTATTCCCGTATTGCTTGTGCTCGGGTTGTCTATTCCATGAAGGTTGTCTTGATTGACTGTCTTGTCTCGGCTGGGATGTCTGTCTTGTTCTAGATGTGTGTCTTGACCTGGATGCTTGTTGTGTCCTTGCTCTTCTACTAACTTCACTAATTGTGGCTGTAGATGTACTTTCTAACATCTTGGCTTGTTTTCTAGAAGCTTCCTGGTGCTTCGCTATCTCAATTGCTTTGTCTAATGTCTGTGGCTTTTCTTGTAAAATTTTCTCTTTATAATAATAAATTGGTTGTTCGCATTGAGATTCCAGCTAAATATATCCCGTAGAATGTCATCTTGATTTTTAAATTCACATTGACTTGCTATATTTTTAAGATCTGTTATATACTGCTCAATCGACTCGTCATCTCCTTGTCGCCTGTTGAACAGTTTATGGCGCTCTATTGTGACGTTTATTTGTGGCAAGAAATGTTTCTCAAAATGTTGTATTAGGTTATTAAATGTGACAGTGTCTATGTCAAGCAGCGTTGCCAACTCTACCAACTTTTCGGTAGATCTACCAACTTTCCGTGTGTCGTTCAAATCTACCACCTCACGAGAAAAATCTACCAACTTTTCAAGTTTTTGAAAATTTTTAATTTTAATATTATATTATATTGTTTGCACTTCCGCATAGCTTTGCTAATGTTGAGAGATTATTTTCTGCAGTTAACTTACTAAAAACTACGACTCGAAACAAACTGTCAACTGATACTTTGCAGGGAATACTTACTGAAGATCATTACAATCTATTCAATTAAAATATGTATTCTTTCAAGGAATAAAATAGTAAAAACATTATATTTATTCTTATTATACGCTGAAAATATTTGAAACTTTGGAGTAAATAGACCATCAATATTTTCCTTAAATTATTATACGTGTAAAAAATAAAATAAAAAGAAAGTCCTGCATTGAACGTTTCACATGGATTAATTTTAATAACACTAGATATCGTAGAACGTCAACTGAACTTATAATTCAATATAATAAGTAATTGAAAAAATAAACAAACAGCTGAATAGCGCCATCTATTTAGTAGATACATGCAGAAAAAGTCTTCGCAGAACTAGTCCTTTGAAACAAACAAGTATTTTTTATATTACAATTTGAAAACAACTTACATTAATATTATTTACTGTTCTTAATTAATTATTATTTGAAAACACAAAAAAAGCCAACGTCACGCAGTGTTCCCAGGCGGTCACCCATCCAAGTAGCGACCGCGTTGCCGCGTTAGCGGCTGCTCAAATTTTACCCTTCATGGGCCTAAAGAAGTTTCACTTCAAAAATTAAACTGCTTTTTTTTTAAAAAACTTTTTGTTTCACAGAAGATCGCATTTCAGTTTCCGGCCCTCATTGTCAAGTAAATTATTTTACATTAATTTTTGCAGTCCATAATATGCTTCGACTTTTTTATGGATATTGTCAATTTTTTTGTTATTATTCGTTTTTCTACTATAATCGATGTTTGGACTATAATGATTACTTTTTTTACGAAAAAAAAATAACATTTTAGGGTACTAGAATCGTATACAAAACTCGAAAATGTAGTTGGTAGATCTACCTACTTTTCGAATTGAAGATGGTTGGAAACTACCAACTTTTGAATTTGTATCTACCTACTCGATGAAATTCGAGTTGGCAACACTGATGTCAAGGCCAAATGAATAAAATATATTCAGGGCGTCTCTGCCTATGTGATGCAACAGAATTGCTACTTTTCTGTTGTCCTTGCTGTCTTCTAGCATGTTGGCACGAAGGTATATTTTAAGTTGAGTGAGCCAATTTTTCCACTCTAATGGCATGTTGCTTGAATTTATGTTCAACGGCTTGAGAAGACCTCCCATGGCTCCTATGTATGACTGGTTTTTATCTTCTGACTTTGTCTTTTCCGACATCTTAGCACGCTGACGAAACGTGGCATGTGGCGACTGAATTGACTATTGACTATTTCTTGAGGCTTCTCTTTTGACTAAAATCACTCTGACACCATGTTGGGTTGTTGGGCGTGATAATAATAACGTGTTGATGCAGACGTAAGACTTTATTATTAAAAGACAATATCAGGATAATAATTATATGCGAGCGGCAGACATGACACCAGTGACGACTACAGAGTGCAATAGCAAACAAAGATAGCAAAGACAATAGTGTTGCTACTTATAAAATATACATATGTATGTAACATTTACGTCGATATAATTTTTATTTTATAAATTTCAAATAGAACATCTGTATTTATTAAAACTGTTCGCCCAGTGGTCGAAAGGAGAATGCCCAATGCAAATGTAGGGTTTACAATTTAAGTAAAAAAGCGTTTATTTGTATGGTTGCGTTTCCGACTTGGTACTTATATAATATATTTAATCTGTTTTGACATCTCAAACCCGGAATACAAATAAAATATATTTTTTAATTAAAGTATAAACTGCGGCTTTGATCGCTTTTAGAATATTTTTAAAAATCTACTTTCAATTAATTAATTAGATAAAACAAAATAAATAGGTAGCTAGAAATTTTTATTTATTACACAAGGGCAAGCCCTGGTGAATTTCTCTATTGACCCTATTTTCGTCCCTATTAACCCCAATTTCCGGGTGAATAGGGAATGCATATATTTTAACGTTTTTTTAAACGGTTTTATTTAGCTCACCCCGTTTGTTTTATTTATTATTTATTCTTGGGTCAAATTTAGTATTTCAAATTTCACCCTCTTCCTGTCAACCGATTAATCTGAAATTTTGTATACACTTTGGATTTTGGTGACAATACAATTATGTTTATTCATTATCATTATAAATTCAAGATGGCCGCCGCTACAAAATGGCGGATAATTTATGTTTTATTAATCCCATCAATATGGGTATCAAATGAAAGGGCTCAACAAGCAGAATACAATATACTATAAAAAATTGAAATCCAAGATGGCGGCCGCTACAAAATGGCGGATAACGTAGGTTTTATCAATCCCATCAATATGGGTATCAAATGAAAGGGCTCAACAAGCAGAATACAATATAGTATAAAAAATTGAAATCCAAGATGGCGGCCGCTACAAAATGGCGGATAACGTAGGTTTTATCAATCCCATCAATATGGGTATCAAATGAAAGTGCTCAACCAGTAGAATACAATGTACTATATAAAATTAAAATCCAAGATGGCGGCCTCTACAAAATGGCGGATAACGTAGGTTTTATCAATCCCATCAACATGGGTATCAAATGAAAGGTCTCAACAAGTAGAATACAATTTACTATGCAAAATTGAAATCTAAGATGGCCGCCGCTACCAAATGGCTGATAACAATTTTTTATCAATCCCACCAATATAGGTATCAAATAAAAGGGCTTGACAAGAAGAATACAGAGAAGAATGTTGCCTTTAATACTATCATGGGCTTCTACAATACATAAAATGCAGGGCAGCACTGTGGATCACGCAGTTGTATACTTCAGGTCCGAAACTGTTTGAAGAAGGTCAAGCCTACGTGGCTCTTAGTAGAGTAAGATCTTTGCAGGGACTACGTATAGAGGAGTTGGACTGCAATAAACTAACGGGCAAGAAACCTTGCAATAATGAAGCACTAAATGAATTAAACAGAATGCGAAATAAAAACTAAAAACTAGAAAATAAAAATAGGTAAAAAAACTTTTTAAGTTAAACGGTTTTATGTTAAACATACATTGCAATGTTTAAGATAAATGTACTAAAAACCAAAAAATAATAAAATAGATACAGTCGTGGGAATTATAAACATATGCATAGACTAGACTAAAATAAAACCGTGGGGCACGTCAATTGTCTACAAATTATAGACTTATAATGTGCGATAGAAGAATCGTTTAATTCGTCGTTAGGCAGTTGGCCCGCAGACGGTGAGGAAATTACTTACTATTTTCTTGCTCATGGAAATTCCAATAGTTATACACTCCATGTAAATAAAAGAGATGTTTCAACTAGTTTATCGTTGGACATTCACACTGCTGGCTGGCGAGGAATCGTTTCACTGCTCGTAGTTTGTCTTTAATCGACAAAACATATGATAAAAGTACTACTCGCTCACCACTATGAAACCCTAAAACTCGCTTATAACCGAGCTTGCTAGCTTGTTTCCACATTCTAGCCCTACTTATCACACGTCCATCGTTGTCGGTTGAACAACTGCCTAATTATAGTGTAACATTACAAAACAAACATTTTAATCAACGATTGTAGACAATTCACGTGCCCTACGGTTTTATTTTAGTCTAGTCTATGCATATGTTTATAATTCCCACGACTGTATCTATTTTATTATTTTTTGGTTTTTAGTACATTTATCTTAAACATTGCAATGTATGTTTAACATAAAACCGTTTAACTTAAAAAGTTTTTTTACCTATTTTTTTATAAATCGAAATGCTAATTGCATAGTTAGTTGTTAATGCTAGTTGCATAGTTTTATGACCAAGATACCATAAAGACTCAATCACTTCGATTACATACAGCAATATATCCGCAAAAAAATGCTTTAATTTTGGACAAATATAAAATATATAATATTATAAAATATAAAATAATCGTTTACCTGCTCAGTGAAAACCCTACATAGCTGTACCTATTCATACATAAGTCGTCCCTATTGATCTCAGTTTCATCCCGTTTAACCCCGCTTTCGTTGCTATTCATACCTGAGACGTCCCCATTAGGGATTGCAATACCGGGATCCTGAAATACCGGGATCCCGCACTATTTTTGCGGGACCAGTCCCGCACATAAATCGAGCGGGATCCCGCGGGATTAGCGGGACTGCGCAACGGTAAACGCCTTGTGTTGTTCGGCACGCGAAAGCGCACGAACTGATTCGGCTCATGACGAAGATCATGATGATTTACCTCTTGCTACAGTGGACGCAATGATGCAAGCTGAAACTGTGGAGCCTGAACCGATGTCTCTTCGAGATGAACTTGAACAAACTCTATCGTTTCGTATTATTTTTATTTTTGTGATTCCCATACATGAGGAAATTATAAAATGTTATTTATTATCATATCAAAATTTCGATCCAGCGGGATTCGTATCCGGTTTCTTCACCACTTCCATCCACGGTTGCTTAAAACCGAATAAAATCATATCAAAAATTTCGATTCGGCTGGACATCGTTCCATATCTGGCATTGGCTAGAGCACCGACATGGTATGTCGGGGGTGCGGGTTGAAATTCCGCTGGATCGAAATTTTCATATAATAATAAATAGCATTTTATAATTTCCTCATGTGTGGGAGACACAAAAATAAAAATAATACGAATTAAAAATAGCATGGTGATGCTCTCGTCAAAGAATTCATTGTATTATGAAACTTTGAATAGTTGGTTGCTATAAAGGACTCACTATAGACGGCTCCACGGTTGCTTAAAACCGAATAAAATTATATCAAAAATTTCGATTCGGCTGGACATCTTTCCATAGCTTAGTTGGCTAGTGCACCGACACGGTATGTCGGGGTGCGGGTTCGAATCCCGCTGGATCGAAATTTTGATATGATAATAAATAACATTTTAAACTCTATCGAGTTTTCAAACTGCTTGTCGCATTTGTGAATCGAGTCGAATTTGTTTGAGTCTACTGGATTAAAATGCGAATATCTTCAAATCGTCTCCAAGGCGTCATCAACAGTTGTACCCACAAGCGTTGAATCAGAACGAGTGTTTTCTGCTGCTGGCTATCTGGCATAAAAAGTTAGGAGTCGTTTGGCAGACAAGACTGCTATATTTTATGCGCAGTTACTTTCAAAATAATTCCTAAACTACCTATTGTCTCGTTGTAATAATTTTTTTAATTTTATTACATATTTTTATAAATCTCTCAATACGTAATTTTAAATAACATATTTTTGTTTTTTTTTTAGTTCTAGATGCATTTATGATACAGGATATCGCCTTTTTTCTCAATGACTTTCAGAAACATGCGGGATCCCGCAAATACCAGGATCCCGCGGGACTTAGACTTCTCACTCCCGCAAATACCGGGATTAAAATTTTGTTGCGGGTTTGCATTCGTAAGTCCCCATTCACTCCAAAATCAACAGATTTCTCATGTCTTTCTAATTTATCATAATAATATTATTATTAATTAATAACTGAGATTTAACTTTTATGTATATGACGGCCCAAACACTATAAATAAAGTATTAAACAAACACATACACACGTATTCTCTTACTATAAATTAAATGTTATAGAGCAAAGTTTCTAACACTGTACTAACCGGGGCGTCTCGTCTAGCATAGGTAATTATTTTCAAATTTCAATTACGTTAAATTGACAGTTTGCAGTTAATTTTGCGCTTAATAGGTTGTGCCATAAAATGTTCCAAAGATATACTATCGTCCCACAAAAATTGGTAAAAGTTGTAACGACTTGCTACCTAATATTGAGCGTTAAAATTATTTCTTAATTTTATCCCGATTCACCCCTGGATCCCTATTCACCCTCGGACTAAGAGTCAAAGATTCTTATGGGCCCCGTAAACGATCAAACTTATTTGTCAAACCTGTTTGATCAAACTTCATGTTTTTATATAAAAATTCGGCCAAGTGCGAGTCAGACTCGCGCACGAAGGGTTCCGTACCATTGACTAGGTGATATAAATAAATGTATATAGAATATAAATAATTAAATATATGTATTTTATAAATATCGAGCAAAAATAGGTAAAAAATTGTTTCTTTTTTGTATGGGAGCCCCCCTTAAACATTAATTTTATTTTATTTTTAGTATTTGTTGTTATAGCGGCAACAGAAATACATAATTTGTGAAAATTTCAACTGTCTAGCTATCGCCGTTCTTGAGATACAGCCTGGTGACAGACGGACGGACAGCGAAGTGTTAGTAATAGGGTTCCGTTTTTACCCTTTGGTTACGGAACCCTAAAAAACACATCAAAAAAGCCCGCAGACGATCAAATAATTTGACAAACACGTTTGTCAAACAGAAATTTTATATGAAGTTTGATCAAATATTTGATCGTCTATGGGGCCCTTTAGTCCGATCTATTCACCCCATTTTACGGTACCAACCACTGATTACTTTAGATACTAGATACTACGATTGACAATTTGACACTTGACAGTACACAATTAAAAATAAATGTAGAAATTAAATATAATAAATACATACCTATAGTCTGTCTATAAAGTCGTGAAAAATGAGGGCGCTGTTAACACGTAGCAACCACATAGCAACACTGTATAGTATGACATAAATGACTTTGATACTTGCAATATTTTATTTACCTACTATTAAAAAACATGAGTCTGAGAGTGAATAGATGCAAAAATGTCAGTTCGTTTAGGTAAAATGAGTAAATAAATAAGACACATGTCATATTTTGTTTGTTTTATTTATAAACAAATATCAATGAAATAGATCTGCTTTGAATGAAAAAGTACACATTACAGCAAAAAGAGAGGATTATCTAAATATTATCCTACAAAACAGAAATTTAAAAGAAGAATTGCAAAAAAAATATTAGTCATATTGATGAGAGTTATATTCACGACTCATATTGTACATGCTGGAAGTGAAAAAGGCTTTGTACCAAACTGCCTACTACTCTTATTTAGTGGAAAAAATAAAATAGAATATTATCACTCTGAAATGAATGCGAATAAATTCACTAAAAGGATTACGGAAAAACTTATTCCCAACCTACACGAGGCATCTATTTTATAGTTTTTGACAATGCTCCTTACCATTCAGTAATTACAAACAAAACACCAAACACCAGTACTCGTGTCGATGATATAAAATTAGGGTTATTAGAAAATAATATTCCATTTGATTCATCGCTAAGGAATGTAATAACTTGAGTAAAAAATAAAAAACCAAATGCTACATATGAGACAAATACTATTTTGGGAGAACATGGGCATACAGTAGTTCGGCTTCCACCATACCACTGTGATCTTAACCCAATAGAGCTAATTTGGGCACAAAAAAAAATGTAGCTGCAAGTAATATTGGGTCTCGTGACGTGAAACAATTGGCAGAAGAAGCATTTAATAACATCACAGTTGAAAACTGGAAAAATTGTTGCGAACATGTAAAAAAAATAGAAAAGGATTATTATGAACGAGGCAGAACATTATACAAAGATGTAGACGAATTAATATTTCAAGTGAGAAGCGACAACAGCAGCACTTCTTTCACTCATCATCGGATTCTAAAATCTAAAATTATCCATTTCTTTCTTTGGCTGGCCTTTCCTATGTTTCCCAGGAGTTTCAAACTTTCCATCATTTTTAAAGCCTTCGTTGACTATCCGTTTAACTGTACTCTTTGATTTTCCTGAAAAACATAAGTTTAAAAAATGTTAACGGAATGGAAATATAAGTTACTGACATGAAGCAATTGATTCAAATTTAAAATTGGAAAACTTGAGACTAAGTTATATTATATCCTTAAGTATCAAAAAATTCGTCGTACTATAATGTGACCCAATACATTATTATACTCTTTGATGTGACCTATATACTCTGTCTCATCTAACCTAAAAATTTGCAATGTAAACAATGCCTTTTTTGGTCTCCAAAACGTAAATTATGTAAATTTTTAAATTCAGGCAGGTTAAACACAAACAATAACACGATTACATACCGTCATAGATGCTTTTCGCCCATAAACATCGTCGAAATCCCACAAAATTCGTCCAGTTTCGAACATCGCCAAACATCGCTGGAAAACTTTAAAAATCACTTCCCGCGTGCCACTCCGATTTACTTTACTCATTTTTGAAACTCTTCTGCAAAGATTGGTCTTAATTTTTTGCAGTTTAATCAAATGAATAAAGAATAATATAGGAAAACTCTTCAACAACTCGAACTCCATGACAGTATAGTATTGAGTTATTGACAGCGAAAGTACTTAAGCCTGATTTACACCAAGGCAACAACGTGCGGCATTGTCGCATGCGACATATTGTGGCGTGCGCCATCTTGTGGCATGCGACAAATTGCGGCATATGTGGCATGCGACAGCGTATTTTATGCCAAGGCAACAGTTTTTAAGTGTCGTGCTGTCAAATTTTAGTCTGCCTACTTGATTCATAGAGATAGGTTAGAATTTCTTCAGACAAAAAAACAAAAAAGTAGATTTTATATATTTCTTTTTTAGATTTTCTGTAGTAAGGATACAATTTCTAGAAATACCAGACGATTAGTGAGTTTGTTAATTTTTTTCGTCTACGTAGGTACATTGTATTACTTGTCGATGTGATCTAAGTGGTTTTTTTTTTGTTTGCTAACAAATATAATTATCATTACACCACTCCATGTCCGATTTATCTCATTTTGTAAATAAAATAAATAAGTACAATCAAAACATAACCTAGAAACTGGCTTGACGCATCAATAATTGTCGCACGGAATCCATCGTGATCGGATACAAGCTGCGACACTCTGCCACATGACGCAAGGTGTTGCCGTGCCGCAAGGTTCTTGCCACAACGTGCGACATTTTTCATGCGTCAATGCCGCATGCCACAATGACGCACGTTGTTGCCTCGGCGTAAAACAGGCTTTATGTTTGGTGTTGCCAAACGTGCCAAACACATGATTAATGTTAGTTCCTCTTCCTCAAACTGTCAAACATTAATGTCACGACTAGACAAACTTGTTAGTTGCACAGAGTACAATAACTATACGGGAAAAGAGAGCCAACTCCGCTATTTTTTTTGCAAGTATGGAAAGTAGCGCCTCTGGTGGATGTTTGGTGCAAACTACGATGCCATAACATATATATAGGTATATATAAGTACCTACCTATTATACGTACCTTAGTTATTTTTTTTAATTAGTTTTCCTGTATCGAATCAGGTTTGTTAAAGTAATAAAATCTATTACAAATCAGTCCCGCAAAAGGAGTGATTTATGTAATGGATTTTATGTTTAGCAAACCTGATGATAGATATGATATTTACATAATAAAGAAAAAGTAAGAACAGTTTAAAATAAAACAATTAATTAAAACTTAATATCATTTATTTTTATAGTTCATATAAAACACAAACGTACCAAAAACACAAAAACAACATAAAACTTAACAATATCAAACAAAAACTTATATGAATTTAAATTCGAAACAAGAGCTCATCGGATTACACACTTGAAAATCGTTTTCACTTTTGAAAATTTGCAGTCATCAAATTACTTAAAAGTACAATACTTTATTAAACATTCTACATAGTTATTTACAATAAAATATAATTACAACTAGTTTTGGTACAAAAGTACCTATCTTATTCTTTTTTCACATATTAAATTTAATGTCAAAATTCAAAAACTTCGTGTTCGTTTTAGTTTTATAATGTTGCTAGATTAGATTATTTTCATTTCCCACATATTTTGTATTTATTTAGTTGAAAGAACCGCCAATTACATTTTTAAAGGGTATATAATTGATTTTTTGAACTTCAATTCATTTCAAATGTATTTAAAAGTGATTAAATTTTTAATTTGTATCTGTAGGCCCAGTAAAGGTAGTTTTATAAACACCCTTAATCGCAATATACTATAACAAGTGGCAACATCCATATTTATCAACAATTTGATACGAGTAGAAGCGACATCTATAAAAATAATGCTTAATTACAGAACTGTTTTACCACAAATCGACACCAAACAATCACCAGATGCCGCTTTGATCGATTACATAGAGCATAGACTACTATTTAATTGACATAGAGTGTACCCCCCCTGGTTAGTTGTTACTTGTTCGTATTCGTAAGTTCGTATGAATTACAAATTTATAACCAGCATAATTCCAAAATGAGTATTAATTTCTTTTCGATTTCTTTTAAATAACACTTCAGCTTTTATGAATATTGACAGTACACAATTAGAAATATTAAATAAATACGAAATTAAAAAAAAATATGGAGAACAGTAATAGTTATGCGAATGTATGCAGACTGTGTTTAAGAAGAGATTTACAGATATATTCCATTAAGAATATGTACTTACAAGATGTTTACGAAAAAATAACTAGTATTGAAGTAAGTATAACTGTTTTTTTAACTACATACTTCGTAAGTTTATAATGTGTTTGTCATGGACTTGCTTATTTAATCACCTTTTTTTGAGTTTCTTTTTCATACAGTTCCCATAACTTATAAGAATATAAGCAGTGTTTCATGAAGTAATTTACTAAAGTAGTCAAGTGTCAAGGCTACTTTTCAAAAATTCCACCTAAGACAATATTAACTTTTCTGTAATAGGCTTTTTATTCGAATAGGAACAAACATCAAATTAATTCCTCCATAGTTCTCCTCCATCTCCTAAATAGTTTGCATCACAATCTACGTAATTACTTATAATCTCTATTGATGTAGAGCACGGCAGGAAATATAGCTTAAGTTTTAAGCGACTCAAGTGTAAGTACCTCAACCTTACATAAGATCTCAACTGAATATCATACTCTCAAGTATTGTTATGTTCATGTGTAAGTTCCTGGGGAGAGTAAATGGTGAGAGTTGGCAATATGCTTGCAAGACTCTTGGCAGTGCAGATGTCTATAGATTATAAAATTCACTTACCATCAAGTGAATCTTACGCTTGTTTAACATCACAACGGTATAAGAATGTAAAAAATGACTTAATCTAAGTCGGTAAATTCTATTTGACCCAAACGAAATTTTTTGAAGTTATACTTCTTTTGAAGTGTTAGGGAAATATTATGATGCGAGTAAATTTTACGATGCGCATGCACACCGCCATAAAAACTGACATCCTGAAGTTAGCTGGTAAACGAAGAAGTTAGCAATCTGAAGTTAGTTAGCCAATGAATGAATACTGTATAATGTTTTTATTATCATATCAAAAATTTTTTCGATCCAGCGTGATTCGAACCCGCACCTCCCGACAATCCGTGTCCGGTGCTCTAGCCGATAAGCTATGGATCTATACGCACCGGAATCGAAATTCTTGATATGATTTTTATTCGGTTTTAAGCAACCGGACACGGATTGTCGGGAGGTGCGGGTTCGAATCCCGCTGGATGGAAAAATTTTGATATGATAATAAAAACATTTTCGAATTTCCTTATGTGTGGGTAACACAAAAATAAAAATAATACGAATGAAGTATAACTTCTTACGTGCATGTATAAGTACACACACACTTTTTTTTGTAAAAAAATTGTTTGTTTTTCAGCTTAACTCCACATGCAGCCAGTCTCTGTGTTATTTATGTTTGAAACGACTGAAACAATGTCACAAATTAATTGAACAAGCAGTTGAAACAGACAAGTTATTAAAAGATGCTCTCCGGTGCGGAGTTGAGGTAAATGTTCAGTTATCATTTTTATTTATTCTCAAGATTAGAAAACTTACATCAAGCCAACTACAAGCTTTTTAAGCTGTTACTAATATATACATGGTGTCCCGCGATAAAGTGCAACCCCGAAAGGGGGTGAAACTAGACCATAAATTATCGACAAAAAACAGAAAAAAATTAAAAAGATTTTTTTTTATTGATGAATTAAGATTTTTATATAGCTTACGTAGCCTCTTTGTACAAAAAATGATGATTTCTGTACGTGTTTTTTGGGATACAGGCGTAAATTTTTTTTTATTTGAATGGCAATATGGTAAGAAATAATAATAATATATATATATATATATATATATATATTTTATATATATATCTATATATATATTATATATATATATATATATATATATATATATATATATATATATATATATATATATTATTTATATATATATATTTTATGTAACTAGGTTGGCAAACAAGCGTACGGCTCACCTGATGGTAAGACCGTAGCCTATAGACGCCTGCAACACCAGAAGCATCTCGGAGAGCACGTTAAGCCGTCGGTCCCGGTTGTTATCATGTACACCTGATAGCGATCGTTACTGATAGTAGGGAATATATCCGCCAACCCGCATTGGAGCAGCGTAGTGGATTAAGGTCCGATCCTTCTCCTCCATGGGGAAGAGGCCTATGCCCAACAGTGGGATATTACAGGCTGAATCGTGATAGTGGTAATTGAAAATAAATGAAATTAAAACACTTAAAAGTGTCAAAAATTACGCAAAAAAAAGTTATAGTCATGACAGCAAAATCAATTAACAATTTAAAAATTGCTATCTTAATTTAAATTTTAACATTAGGTACATTAAAAAGTTAGATAACATACCTAGTGTTATGCAGTAACCAAATCAAATCAAAATAACTTTATTCAAATAGACTTAAAAGTACTTTCGAATGGTCATTTTACAAATTAAAATTTTAAAAGTGACTATAATTTTCATAAGTGAAGCTACCACCGATTCGGAATGTAGATTCTGCAGAGAAGAATCGGCAAGAAACTTTGCAGTTATACTCTTTTAAAAACAATATATAAACTGTGTTTTAGTACACAATTAGCATGAAATACAGCGTCACAAGTCCACACATCTTTATCAACTATGTAATCCTGCACCGAATAATAAACTTTATCTAGTAACTAGCTGCTGCCCGCCACGTCGTCTGCGTGTCTTCACTGCTCGTTCCCCGTAGGTGATAGCGTGATAATATGTAGCCTATGTTCTTCTGACCCGACTTCTTAATAATATTGAAGTAAATCCATGCAGTACTTTTTGAGTTTATCCCGGACATACATTGACATTGACTTTCTTATCATTTTATTATATGTATAGATTTCCTTTTAATAAACACTTAACCCTAAGACTTACAGTATTATAACAAAATTTAAATAATTACTCCAATCGAGTGTCTTGGTAGACATTACCTTTGTATTATGCCATCGGCTTGGTAAAATTTTTCATGAAAACTAGCTGGCCCTGCAAACATTGTTTTGCCATATTTGTGTTATTAGCCCCCTTAATCCAGCCCCCCTTATAACTTAGGGGAACGAAAACTAGATGTTGGCCGATTCTCAGACCTACCCGATATGCAAACAAAATTTCATAAAAATCGGTCCAGCCGTTTCGAAGGAGTATGGTAACTAACATTGTGACACGAGAATTTCATATATAAGATAATTCAATCTATCAATCAAATAATATTTCCAGATTGATAAGATAGAATGTGTACAGACATTCACGCTGTCTGTATCATCGATATCGACTATCAACATATCTCTACATCCTGTGGAAAATGATATAAAAGAAGAGTCTGCTAAGATAAAAGAAGAATTAAAAGACAGTTGGGATAACGGGATAAATGCCGTCTCCGATCAAATTGGTATGTAATTAAATCTATACTTCTATACTAATATTATAAGGGTGTTAACCCTAGAATACTAATCTATCGTAAAAATTAGGACGACGAAACCACGATTCCTGGAAAAAACAATGTTCGCGTCGTTCCCGCGCCCCCTGCTTCACAATACCTTCCTTATTTGTTCTGTTAGTGCACCACGTGCATTTATTCTGATCCCACATCATTTTTGTGTGGACTTACAGCGAAGGTGTCGTAAAATTTACGAAAGATTAATGTTTACGTGACTATTGAGCGATGGTAAGTTTACTTGTTTGTTGTTGTTTTTACTTGTTTTTATCACTTATTTGTAATGATTTTATGTTGATTTTACTTGATTTCAGTATATTTTCTATACTTACTATATATGTATTTTTCACTATTTCTTACTAATATTTGATTATTTTTTATTAGTAATGTGCTGGACCAGAAAAACACGTAGATGGCCATTACGCTTGTTTTATAACTTAATCAACATTACAATTATAAACTCATACATCATTTACGTCAGTAACAACTGCAGAAACAATAAAAAAAGCAAATCTAGACACGACTTTGTTTTGAATATGGCTGATGCTCTTATGGAACCTCAGCTAAAAGTGAATCTAATATTACCACTTTGCGGCGTGAAATAAAGGAGCACATAAAAAGTATACTTATGGTATGTTGAACCTGTTCCAGAAGCTGCAACAATTGAAGAACCTAATACAAGAAAAATATGTGCCTTTTGTCCATCCATATCAAGAAAAATGACAACACACTTTTGCATGAAATGCAAAGTAGCCATAAGTAGGGCGCATAACATGAACATGTGTCTCAACTGTGTAGAATAAGTAAATAATTTAATTTTAATTATAACGTGATCTCATAGACCCAAAGAATGATACTATAATTTCTAAAACAATAAAAGTTTTTATTATCTTGTTTATTCTCGTTTCATTTAAATGTCGTATTTTTTACGAATGATTAGTAATAACGTTACTTGTAGGGTAGATTAGTAATCTAGGGTTAATTAAACTGCCATCTTTTTAAATAGTAGCATTATATGCCTCTGAGAATCTAAATTGTCTTCTAAATTAATAAGTCAGCCACAATTAATGAGCGTCTAAATGATACTATCTTAGCCACTAGTTATCTTCTATGTAAGCCACTCTCAATACAACTCAGCGTGGTGGTTATTTTTTAGCATCTAAATTTTTAACAGGTATTCAAGCAATGAACTTCTAAAATATTAATACAGTCGACTCTCGTTAATTCGAAACTCGGGGGACTCGAAAAATATTACGAACTAGCTTCTGCGCGCGACTTCGTCGGCGTGGACTCCGCTCCTATTGGTCTTAGCGTGATTATACATAGCCTATAGCCTTCCTCGATAAATGGGCTATCTAACACTGAAAGAATTTTTCAAATCGGCCCAGTAGAACCAGAGATTACCGCGTTCAAACAAACAAACAAACAAACTCTTCAGCTTTATATATTAGTATAGATTATCGAGTGTTTGAAATATCAAACGGTTCGAAATTTTTGAGAGAAAATAAATAAAATTTCGAATTATTAAGTGTTGATCAATTATTACATACAAATTTAGTATCTGCTATTCTTTAACAATGACAAAAGTTTAGAGGTACATTCGTGTACATATTCATAATGTGAATTATTAATTAATCTTTCGAAAGAACTCTGTTATAACTACTGGTTTGCTTCAGGGCACATTGCTGCTTTAGACTGCTCAATAACTTTTTTAAGAGAAAAAGAGCCTAAAATGCTTTTTCATCACTTTCGTTTTGTAGACGGAAAGCTCTGTAAGGTATCGAATGAGGCTCTTGCTTCCTTAACAGTCACCTCTGCCAAAGGTTTTGATGTATCGTCCTCATCTTCATCGTTACTTATTTCATTAGAGTCTGTCGCAGATAAAATTTCGCTATGTACAAGTTTGAACATGTCTCGAAATGTACTTACAAGCTTTCTGTTTCTTTTTCTCTCCAACTTTGAATTGTCGAGTGTTTTATGCCGATGAGTTCGAAATAACGCGTCATTTTTTTACGTAGCAATGGTTTTTTCGTTCGAATTACCAAGTGTATAAAAATGTATTGATTTAAGTTCGAAATATAAAGAGATTTTGTAGGGAACTCGTGATGACTGAATTATAGAGAGGTTCGAATTATCGCAGGTTTGAATTAACGAGAGTCAACTGTATATGACATTAAATAAAATATTCTATTAGCTTCTAATTTTTATCCCAGTATGTTTAAAATGTAACTCATCCCACATTAATTGATCGTCAAAATTTAGCTAAAATTGCCATCAAACAGTAAATTATGGCCACTAATATTACCCAGAAGCTATTGAAGGGAGACGAAATAAAATACGTACTTTATATTTTTGAAAAATCAATTTGTTTATTGAAATACCATCATTTTACTTAAAGTAATTAATAGGAACATGTACCTAGTAGGTATTACCTAGTTAGGTAAAGGTACCTAACGTCTTGTTTTCTGTGTAACGAAAAAAGGAACTTACTCGACTTTTATAATGCATCATTCAAAAAGTGCTCGCTAATGTTATTGTTTCGTCGTAAGAACAAATATAAATATCATGACACTTTATTAACAAATGAATCTAGTAATGATTTTGGATATCATACAGTGTCTAAAAAAATTATAAGATACATTTTTAAAATTTTTAAATTGCTTAATTAATTACACTAGTTTACATGGTTTTTGTCCTTGAAATAAAGTGTTTTTTCTTATCATTTGAGATGCACAGAGTTTAAAAAAAATATAAAAAAATTCCAATACGTCACGTTCCCAAAATATTTATTATTTTTGATTTACAAAAAAATGCCTACAAAAAAATTAAAAATGAATTGCCTTAGCTTTTTTCTTGTGTTTATTTGAGTCTGTGTCTTTTATAACAGACCAGAAATAATCACCTAACATGGCTTGATCCCAGTACCCTTAAAAATTTTGTTAAAAAAATTTCAAATCCTGATTAAAACGCTCTCCATGTTCGTCGCTAACTTCTCCGAGGTTTTCAGGAAAGAAATCAAGGTGCAAATAAAGAAAATGAAATTTCAGAGACATGCTGATACCCATTCGTTGAAATTTATGTGATAAATCAGCAATTAACCGTCTGTCATTCTCATTTTTTTGTTGCCCAAAGACTGTTTTATAACAAGTCGGAGTGAATTCTAAGCAGATCTTTCAGTATCCGCAAGACTGTTTTCAAATACCTCACCTTTCAAAATTTTTTTGATTTCCGGTCCAATAAAATACCTTCTTACTGTTTCACCTCAGAAAGATTAGGAAAAATTAGGCACAAATGCTTAAAAGCTACGTTATTTTTATCTAAAGCCTTAACAAAGTTTTTTACCAATCCTAATTCTATGTGAAGCGGTGGTAGAACAATTTTTTGTGGAGGTATCATATATTTATGCTTTATATTCAGTTTACCAGGGCTATATTCTTTTCTAACTGGCCAGTCTTATCTTTTTATAATGATCTTGTTTGGCTCGCGAATCCCACAAACACAAAAAACAACATAAAAAAAAGTTTTTGCCGCTTTTTGTCCGATATTAAAATCAATGTACCTACTGTTGTTTACCTAGTCAATGGAACGGAACCCTTCGTGCGCGATTCTGACTCGTACTTGGCCGATTTTATTAATGGGCCTGAGTCAAAGTGGACGGGGTCTGAGGGGCGTGGTCCGTGCGCGGGGCCTGGTAGGCGGGGCCTGTGGGCGGGGCTTGGCCCACAGTGGGCGGAGCTTGGCCCCCAGTGGCCTCCGCAGCTCGTTGTACCCTTGTTTTGATCCCCTCGGAGTTCTCTCTCGGAGTCAATGGCATCTCCAAATCTCACTTCCGACACCAGTTGTTACGTGTTAGGGTTCGAATGATTTGGAGAGAAAGACCTGCTGACTCTTTTAGAGACTTTATTCACTAGTACTAGGTCCAACACAAAGCACTAGGTCCAAACACTAAGCACTAGGTACAAACACTAAGCACTAACAATGTCCGAGGTCGTAGCCAATGTCGTAGGGTTCGCTGGTATCACTTCTTGATCACTAGTCTTCACTTCGAAGTCGCTTCGACGGTAGCTCAAACTGAACTGAATGTCCGAGGTCGTAGCCAATGTCGTAGGTTTCGCTGGTATCACTTCTTGATCACTTGTCTTCACTTCGAAGTCGCTTCGACGGTAGCTCAAACTGAACTGAAGTCGCTCGCCTACCTGCGGCTTTTTATATCGGTCGAGTCGATTCCCAGACCATTCTGGAAAGTTCGCGCATGTACTCGGTTTTCGAGTCTATTCCTCTATATAGCTCCTCTGGCGCCATCTAGTATTGAGTAGAGGTTTCATGTTGTCTTTATACAGCATACAAAGTGATTTTACCGCTTTACGCTAGATGGCGCTAGTTCCTTTATTTTGTGTATTCGTAACAATATTATATAATATACTAAATTTATTCTTGCCGTCTAATGTCATATTTTTATGATTTATAATTTTGTACCTACTGAAAAATGAGTGTCAATCTGTGAAATAAGCGAAGTTTTATGTTGTGTTAAGTTCCTGCATCGTGCATACCGGGACGAACGGGAGCTGGACGCAATGGTTAATAAAAATAATTTAAGTAACCAAAATGGTGGCGATATGGTTCGCCACCCATCACGTCTCGTTTCCCGCGGGGGCGAAAAGCGGTCCATGGAGAGCCGCTTCGCTACGTTGAATGTAAGAGGAGGAATGGATGGTAAGGTAGATGAAGTATGTCAGATGATGGACGAACGAGGCATAGATATTCTGTGCGTGAACGAAACCAAGAGGAAAGGATGTGACACCACAGTTCATGGTCCCTACACAGCATACTGGTCGGGAGTCCCCCAAACCAGCCGAGGCTGTCAGGGAGTTGGTGTCATTCTTTCCTCTCGAATAGATGAATGTGTGATGGGGCATGAATGTGTTAGCCCAAGACTCCTCTGGATCAGGTTAAAAGTCGGACTCACTCGCTTGTTTATCCTTGGTGTCTATGCACCGACGGATCTGCGCGGAGGTGGGTCATTAAAAGACCAACAAGAGAGAGAGGAATTCTGGGATAGCATGAGAGAGGTCTTGAATAAATGCAGAGAAAATGAACGGATCCTGATGTTAGGGGACTTTAATGGATGGGTTGGAGTAAAGCGTGATGGGTATGAAGGAGTTCTGGGTATGTTTGGGGACGAGAGAGTGAATGACAATGGGAGAAGCTTGCTTGAAGTTTGCTTGGAATGGAATCTTTGCGTGGCCAACACAATGTTTGACCACAAAAAGATCCATTTGTATACAAGAGATGAGGGTGAGTGTAGAAGTATGATTGATTTGATAATTGTGGATGAAAAACTGAGGAAGAAAGTGCTAGACACTCGGGCATACCACGTAGTACGCCTCGCCACAGACCACTTCCCGGTCATAGCCCGAATGCGTGGCCTCTTTAAACGGTGGCGACACCGAGGGGCAGAGCCTACGAGTGTTTTAGAAAGAGTACAAGTGGAAAATATGCAAGATAAAGAAAAGAAAGACGAGTATGTAGAGAAACTGAAAGAAAGTTTTAAAGGCATAGAAGAGATATGTGTGATTGAAGATCTGTGGGATACATTTAAGGAAGGGGTCGTGAATGTTGCTACTGAGGTATGCGGGGTAATTAAAAGAAGGAAAGGAAGAAAAGGAAGAAAGAACTATAATGTGTGGATGGATAGAGATGTACAAAGGGCTGTGCAAGAAAAGAAGAAAGCGTGGTTGGATTGGTTAGCAACAAAAGCTAACCAAAAAGTTCAAAAGGCAACGGATGACGAGGTAAAGGAAGCAAGAACGAAGTATAAAAGATTGAAACCAGAAGCGAAAGAAGTTGTGTCTAGAAAGAAAGAAGAACGAAATGATGATATTGATAGGAGGCTCACTGAAGATTTCCAGTCAAACATCAAGTTTTTCTGGAAATCCATCACAACAGCCAGAGGAAAAACTTCTACCTTTGAGCTGAGTACAATCAGGAGTCAAGATGGGAGCATTATAAAAGGAGAAGAATGTGTGTTAAGGAGATATAAAGAGTATTTTGAAAGTTTGTTTGAAAGAGAGGAAGTGCACGCTCAACACCCGGCACCTACCATGGAAGCTAGTATAAATGTTGATGAAAGTGAGATAAGCATGGATGAAATAGTGAACGCGTTGAATAGTATGAGATTAGGTAAGGCTGCAGGGTATGACAGGATTACCGTCGAGATGCTGAGGGCCGGACAGGGCATTGTGGTTAGCCAGCTGTACCGCCTTTTTAATATGTGCTGGAGAAATGGGCAAGTACCGGGAGACTGGTGCAAAGCAGTAATCGTGCCATTATATAAAGGAAAAGGGTCACGCCAGGACTGGATAAATTACCGTGGTATAAGCCTTCTCAGCGTCGTCGGTAAATTGTATGCAAAAGTGTTGATTAAAAGGGTTGTGAATGAAACAGATGAAAGAGTATGGGATGCACAAGCGGGATTTAGAAAGGGAATGGGATGTACGGATCGGGTCTTTTCTTTGCGGTGCATAGCCGAAAAATGTTTAGCTAAAAACAAAAAGGTCTATTGCGCGTTCGTAGATCTAGAAAAGGCCTATGATAGAGTGGTGAGGAATGAATTGTGGTCAGAATTGTCCGAGTACGGTGTAAGCAGTATCCTCATACGAGCACTACAATCTCTTTATAGGAATTCTAGTGCTTGTGTAAGGATAAACTGTGGCTGTTTAATCTATTCATGGACAATTGCTTGACAGATTTAAAAGAGAATGAAAGTGGGTTGAGAATGAATGAGTTACTCGTCAAATGTCTTCTCTATGCTGATGACCAAGTATTAATTGCGTCTTCGGCCGAGGAGTTGCAGGAGATGGTAACTGCTATGAGTGGAGCTTTTGTTAGAACGGGAATGAAGATGAATGTAAAGAAGACGAAAGTGATGGTGTTTGAAAGAGATGAGGCAGTGACAGACTGCAATATCGTGATTGGAGACGAACAAATTGAACAGGTGAATGAGTTTGTGTATCTGGGTTCAAAGTTTACAAGAGATTGAAAGTGTGAGAGTGATATTGAAAGAAGAGTGAATGCAGGAAACATGGTGAATGGAGCTTTGCACTCCTTTATGAGCAGCCGGAAGGTGTCTAACAAGGCTCGTTTGGCTGTGCATAGGGGGGTGTTGGTTCCGCAATCATGTATGGAAGTGAAAGTTGGGTATGGCAGAAGAAACATGAAAGCAGAATAAATGCAGTTGAGATGAGAGCGTTAAGAAGTATGATAGGAGTTAAACTGAGTGACAGGATTAGAAATAGTGAGATACGGCAACGTTGTGGTCTGAAAGAAGACGTAGTGACAAAAATTGAGAAGGGTATGCTGAGATGGTTTGGCCATGTTGAGAGAATGAATGAAGAGCGATTCACGAAAAAAGTGTATAAGGCGAGTGTGAATGGGAGTGTTGGAAGGGGTAGACCTAGGCGGACATTTCAAGACCAAATCGGTGACGTCTTGAAAAAAGGCCAGGTCAAGAGTACCCTAAACCGAAGAGCATGTATGAAAAGAATAATGAAAGTGGACGAAGCGAAACAAGTATGTAAGGATCGTAGCAAGTGGAAAGAAGTGATCTCTGCCTACCCCTATGGGAAAGAGGCGTGATTATATTATATATAAATTTATTATAAAGTATGTTTCAGTCTATTATCAGCTCGGTGAAGATCGATTTAGTTTCAGATCTTAAACCAAAAAAATTGTTAAACTTTGAAATTAAAATCTCTATGATAAAAAAATATTTACAGTATTTAAATTAAGATACTAAAACCCAATCATAATAATTCTGTTTTAAATCAGTTGACAAATAAAAAAATTCTTTTTTCAGAACAGGATCAAATAGACCAAAAAATTTCAACGGGGTCTAAAGAAACATATTCTATAGATGGACTAAGGGCATACGAAGATGTCAAAGATATATTAGATTCAGATGATGATGTCCCTCTTAAGAATATAAGCTTGAAGATACATTCGGAGACCAAGCAGGATAGTGTGAAAAATAAGAAATTAAGGAAGTTCAATAGAGGTATTAAGAATATTCACACAAACTCGCGTGTATCATATTACTGAGATTGTTTTTTTTAAGACGCCGCGTTGCCGCAGCGATCACAACACTGGATTGTGCCTGTTGCGCTGGCGTTTGCGGGTTCGATTCCCGCACTTGACAAACATTTGTATTGGCCATGCAGATGTTTGCCGTGGTCTGGGTGTTTCTGCAGTCCTTGTGGGTCTCCCCACCGTGCCTCGGAGAGCACGTTCAGCCGTCGGTCCCGGTTGTTATCATGTACACCTGATAGCGATCGTTACTCATAGTAGGGAATATATCCGCCAACCAGCATTGGAGCAGCGTGGTGGATTAAGCTCTGATCCTTCTCCTACATGTGGAAAGATGCCTATGCCCAACAGTGGGATATTACAGGCTGAAAAAGATTGTTTTAATAGTTATTTTTTAAGTAAAACTTCTTTACGCACGTCTGACTTAGGGAGTAAGCTGGTGAATGCGTGAAGAGGCTGTTACGAAAAGTGTGATTGAGCGAGGCGAATGGAAGTTGAGATGGAGATATAAGTTAGATGGAGCTAAAGAAGTTTTGTCGTGTCGTTTTGTGAGTCGTGTGGTCATAAGTTTGAAATTATAAATACTTTCTTTAGATTATCATTGTGTACTAACAAGAACGTTGCAGGTGCCTTTAATCCTCTGAAACTGCCGAACAAAGAAAAAGCGAATGAAGTAGTAAAAGTCAGTAAAGAAGATGTTCCTGAAAAATCAAATCTAATACAAAATAAGCCAAAGGAAAGTAATGAAATTATTTTAAAAACAAGTGCATTAAATAAATCCAATAAAGACTCAAATAATTTAAATAAAATACCTAAAAATAGTAAGAAAGAAAAAAAGTATGAGCCTCCGAAAAAAATACAGAAAGATTCTTTTTTAATTAATTCTAACAATAATCTTACAGAACCACATGTAACAAATAATCCAAAAATACATAACCGAAATGAAACATTAACACTAAATGAAACTAAATCAGCAAATAATATAAACTTAGCACTTCCAAAAACTACGAAAATACAAATAAATGATAAACCAAATGACAAAACACATGACAGCAATTTATTAGTTCCGAATAATAAATACATTTGTAATATATGTAATTATGAAACTGTAAATAAAAAATACTTAATTGTTCATTTACGTTTGCACGATACTAAAGAAAAGATATATTGTTGTAGTCAATGTCAGTATATGACTAATTTGAAAAACGCTTTTAACAAGCATCTTAAAAAACACACAGGTGAAAAACCATACGAATGCCATATTTGTCAAAGAAAATTCAGTCAAATCGCTAATTTAAATACACACATAAGAACACACACAGGTGAAAAACCATACGAATGCCATATTTGTCAAAGAAATTTCAGTCAAATGTTTAGTTTAAAGAATCACATAAGAAGACACACAGGTGAAAAACCATACGAATGTCATATTTGTCAAAGAAAATTCAGTCAAATGTTTAGTTTAAAGAATCACATAAGAAGACACACAGGTGAAAAACCATACGAATGTCATATTTGTCAAAGAAAATTCAGTCGAATCGCTCATTTAAAGACACACACAAGAACACACACAGGCGAAAAACCACACGAATGTCATATTTGTCAAAAAAAATTCAGTCAAATCGCTAATTTAAATACACACATAAGAACACACACAGGTGAAAAACCATATTTATGTCATATTTGTCAAAAAAAATTTAGTCATATGTGCAATTTAAATATACACATAAGAACACACACAAGTGTAAAACCATACGAATGTCATATTTGTCAAAGAAAATTTAGTCGTAACGCTGCTTTAAAGAAACATACAAGAACACACACAGGTGAAAAACTATACGAATGTCATATTTGTCAAAGACAATTTTGTCAAGTCGCTCATTTAAATAGACACATAAGAATACACACAGGTGAAAAACCAAACGAATGTCATATTTGTCAAAGAAAATTCAGTCAAATCACTAATTTAAATAGACACATAAGAACACACACAGGTGAAAAACCATACGAATGTCTCCTTTGCCCAAAGAAGTTTGCTCATAAAAATAGTTTAAACTATCATTTAAGAACTCATCATACAGAAAGAAAGCAAACTGTCGCTTAAGTTATGTTTTAACTTAAATAAGTAAGAAATATCATCTCATCTCATTCGTTACGCTCTTGTCAGAGCGGTCGTGGTCATCACTTCCCAGTCACACTCTTGACGATCCGTCTCCATTCTTCCCGGACAGCTGCTTTTCGGGAGCACACATGCAATGGAACGTCGACTGCAGTCCTTACTTGGTCCGTCCATCTCATAAGCGATCTGCCACGAGGTCTGGTTCCCTCTACTTTTCCCTGGACGACTAGACGTTCGATGGAGACATTGTCACGTCTAATCACGTGACCAAAGAAAGTGAGAATTCGAGCCTGCACGATGGAAGATAGACGCTGCTTGATGCCGAGTTCTTCCAGAATGGACTTGTTGGTCCGGAATTGATTCCAGGACACTCTCTACATTCTTCTCCAGCACCACATCTCGAGAACGTCTATTTTCTTCTTCTCACTTTCTCGCAGGGTCCACGTCTCCGAAGCGTAGAGATATATGAAGAATATCAGCGCTCTAACTAGCCGGGTCTTAGTGGCCTTGGTGATTTTACGATTCCTCCATATTTTTTGCAGCTTATCCATAGCTGATCTGGATATCGCCATGCGCCGTTTAATTTCATCCATACAGGCTCCGTTGTTCGAGATCAACGCTCCTAAATAGACATATGATTGCACGACCTCGCAGTTCGCTATTTGTGTCACTTCTGGCGAGTTGTTGTTAATTCGGTCGACAATCATGACTTTAGTCTTGCTGCGGTTGATCTTGAGGCCGAATTATAGACTTATGGATTCCATCTTTTGGAGAAGTTCATCCATATGGCAGATACTAGTCGCGAATAGGGTGGTATCATCCGCGTAACGTAAGTTGGAGATTTTCAAACCTCCAATTGATGCTCCATCTGTCCAGTTCTCAAGACTTCGGTCTCATTATCATTTCTGTGTAGATGTTAAACAGAGTCGGTGAAATAATGCACCCTTGCCGAACACCGGCACTAGGATGAAAGTTAGCCGAAAGCTTATTGTCCGTCCTTACAGATGCAGTACCACCCTCGTATAAACATAATTATCCCCTCCCCCAACACGCTCGTATAACGTAAGAAATATATATTACTTTTATTGGAGTTTACTCCTTCAGAAGCAATATCAGGAAGTGAAATGATAGAGTGACACTTTTCGGCGCTTTTTAGCTTTTATGTAAGGTTCGTTACCTAGTTGACCCGCGTTTATCGTATCGATACTAATAGCATGCGTCTGTTTATGTTATAATAACAGTTTTAAATTTTAATTTGATTCAATAGAAAATTTCAATTTTTAAAAATCACAATAATTGTTCTTAAGGAGTAAACTCCAATCCCGTGTTGGAGTTGACACACACGCTTTTTATTTCGTTTTTCAATAAAATATATAATTTTTTTACGTCGTATTGTAAGATTACAATTTTCATTTAATTGTTTGGTTGCAAACCATTATTACATAATTTTATGCAGCTCCTGGTATATTTATTTGTATGTTAAATAAATAGTCTATCTATAAAATGATTTGTTTTTGTTTTTTTCTCTTAATTCCACTGTGGGTGTGATTTGTTATCTTTAGTTAAAGTTTTTAATTTCTACGTTTTTATTTTAAGATAACTTTCAATTATTGTTCTTATGACTTACTTTAGACCAGTGCTTTTAGCTTTTAAAAACAAAGAAATTTATAGTAGAATGAAACACATTGCAAAAGAAAGAGAATACTACAAAAATGATAGGATAAATAAATTACGGTCGACCTGAGGTCGAGAATTAGTAGGGGGCGGGAGGGGGTTTTAAGGGTAAAAAACTGTTTATCTCGATTTCTGGCTAAACTGCAAGTCCTATGAAAAAAAGTTCAAGTAGAAAAAGAAAAAAGATGGCAAAGTTGTAGGTAATAAAAAGATCTACAACTTTTGTATTTACACTTTTTCCCCATAACCTCAAAACTTATGTGTAAAATTCAAAAAACCAAGTTTTTGGTTTTCTATTTTTATCTTTTACAATTTTATTTTGTTTTTTTAAACTTAACTTTTTATGTCCCAAACACTGTAATTATTTTGATTTAAAATGTTTATTTTTTCACCTTATTTTGACCTCATCCCCCCTCCCTTCCTCTTCCCGACCTCAGATCGACCGTAATTTATTTTTCCTATCATTTTCGTTGTATTCTCTTTGTTTTGAAATGTGTTTCATTCTACTATAAACTTTGGTGTTTACCATTTTTAAAAGCACTGGTCTATTTTGTAATTTGACTTTTTAAATAAAATACTTGATTGTCGCTTTGGCTTTTTATTTTTGCTTCTACATGTGTCATGTACCTTCTTGTTTTTAACCGACTTCCAAAAAAGGAGGAGGTTCTCAATTCAACTGTATTTTTTTATGTGTGTTACTTCAGATCTTTTGACTGGGTGGACCGATTTCGATCAATTTTGTTTTAATTGAAAGGTGTTGGGTGTCATGTGGTCCCATTTAAATTTAATTGAGATCTGAAAAGTACTTTTAAAGTTATATCTAATAATGCGTATTTACTTGACTACTTTTTCTTCGACCTACGTTGTATTATACCGCATAACTTTTTACTCGGTGTACCGATTTTGATGATTCTTACTTTAATTGAAAGCTAATACTTGTCATGTAGTCTTGTTTAAATTAGATCGAGATCTTATTACAACTTTTTTAGTAATCTTTAATAGCGCGTATTTACTTGACTATTTTTTCGTTTTATTAAGTTGTATTACTTGTCGATGTAATTGAAGTCGGTTTTTTTCGTTTGCGAGCAAACACAATTATGTAATGGTGAGTTGGAATAAATTCAAAATGTTTCATTATTAAGGTCACATTGCTACTTAAAGCTTAAGCCATTGTACGTAGAGGATAAGATCCGTCAAGTAGATTTTTATGGAGTGACGTCAGCTCAAGGGCGGATCCAGGGGGAAGGTCATAGGGGTCATGACCCCCCTGGATTGGGTCCAGGACCTAAGTGGACCACTAATTAAAATTGTTAAACAAGATTTTTGTCACAGTATAGATATTTTTAAGCACATTACTTACAAACTAATAAAATACGTACTTTTTACCTGTATCTATCATTATAAAAATTAAATTATGGCCTTTTGTGACTTGACCACGACTATGTGACACCCCCCCCCCCCGGCACCTAAGCTAGATCCACTCTTGGTGACGCTTGAGACGTCAAACGGTAGGTATAGTTCACATCTGTGTATCTTCGCAAATTAAATCAAGATACGTACTTTTATCTTCTTGGAAACGTGTGGTTGTGCGAGCTGTGTGCCTGTGACGCTGTGACATTGTGGGTGAATTTTTACCTAAATAAAACTCGCGGTATAGTAATTTATAGCCACTCTCACAATATTACGTTATAGGGTACCCTGTGATTTTAGCGTTAGTGCATTTATTAATACACGGATCGTACTTTATAGACTTGTCGCACCATCTGTTGTGGAATACTGGAACTAATTAGTATCAGAGCAAACATGGTCAACTGTGAGGGATGTGGCAAATTCCTCTCGCCGACAGGTGCCGTCACCTGTACCCTATGCCCGAATAAATACCTACCATAGGGCGTGTGTCGGTATCTCGAACAGAGGTCAGGTTTGCAAAGATTGGGCCTGTCCCGCTTGCAAGCGAAACGTACGGAAGGGCGATAATAGTCAGACGCCGGTGAAGGGGATCGAAGAGGCAAGTGACAGCCACTCTAGCTCACGCGGGGCGTCGCCCAGGGACGTCGTGGCGGAGACTGCGGCCGTCGTAGTCGACCTTCGACGCGAGGTCGCCGAGAGCATCGCCGCCATGAGGGAGTTTCGGGAGGAGCTGATTCAGCTGCGAATGTCTCTCTCGAATCTCAACGAGCGCATGAGTAGCTCGAGAGCTCAACGAGCGGGACCAGGAGGCGCTGCTGTCCGACCTCGACATCGGACACCTGCCCGAGGACAAGGGCGTGAGCGCGACGCACGAGGTGACCGTGCTGGCGGCGCGGCTGGGCGTGGCGCTGGAGGCGCGCGACGTGGTGTTCGCGGAGCGCGTGGGCGCGGCGGTGGTCCGCCCGCGCCGCCTCGTGGTGCGCCTGGCGCGCCGCGGCCTGCGCGACGAGCTGCTGCGGCGGATGAGGGCGCGCGCGTCTTCGTCAACGAGTGACTCACGCGCCACAATCGTATACTCTTTCACCGAGTACCAGTGTTGCCAATTTAGCGACTTTGTCGCTAGATCTAGCGACATTTCGTTTCCTACAGCGGCTTAAATTATGTGTCTAGCGACAAAAAAAATCTAGCGACTATTCTAACGACTTCTGGTGTTTAAAAAAAAATAAGTATTTCAACTATCTTCATAAAATATAACAAGATCTCAGCCCAGAAATCTCTCGTATATCATTCTGACAAGTCTGTTTTTTTCCCACTTGTAGCTTTCGAATGAGACAGACTCTTGTCACAGTAATATTTTTCCAATTTCGGAACGCTGGCGCTGCCATAATTTTCTTATGCTTAAGCCGGGATTCCCCCAATATTAAAAATATTATTACGTGTAAGTAAATCAAATTCTTTCATTCCAACAGACCAAAAAAAAACTGTGCCCCATTCTGCCGTACGTAAAACAATATAGTATTAAAGGTACTTGAAAGAATAGGGTACTTTCCGTAGTGAAAAATAAATTATAAATTTTGATAAAAATTAAAATTTATATAGAAATACACCTAAATATTCTGATTTGGAATCACAAAAGCACATTATTGATTTATTATATTGAAATTAAAAGTCGTATATTTTAATCTGTATATCACGTGACCTAAAACACGAGCCGCCTTGGTGTGACGTCATACGGGCAATAACAAAGTTCTGTCAGTGCTGTCAACAGCTGGGGTCCATATCTAATATCTATCAATTTTAACTTCAAGGAGAAATAGTTGTGTTCTTTCGTATAATAACTCTTCATATCTTGTTCCAACTGAAATAATATGCATTCATTACTAATTTGTTGATTGTTGTCATAGTAATTGTAGGTTATGTTACTCTCTTACACTTTTGTTATTGCCCATATTACGTCACCAAAATGGCTGTAGCGTTTTCGCGGTAATAAAAAAGGTTTAAAATTTAATTTAATTTTATGGCATGAAAGCGTGTTTATTTTGCCGAAATATATTTTTTGTGGCTTTTTATTAGAAAATCAACATTTTGAAGTACTTTTTCAAACATCGTGGAATACCCTATTGCGCTCAGTTTCCATCCATAGCGCTCATTCTACTAGGATCTTTTAGCGACTTTTTTTAGCGACATATCTAGCGCCTTCTAGCGACTTTTCAAGTGTAAGTTAACGACTTTTTGACATGTAGAGTTGGCAACACTGCCGAGTACGCGAGGAATGTGGCCGACTCAAGTGGCGCTACTTCTGGACGAAGCGAGGACGAATATTTGCCCGCCGGTCAGATGGAGGTCCCGTTCGTCAGTTTCGCTCCGAAGCCGACATATTGTGCGTATTTGGCGACAACGCCTGAAAGTGTCATTTTAGTCAATGTAGAAAATAAAACACCGTTTCTCTTTAAAGTCGATATATTTCAATGTATTCTTCGTGTAATCCATATAACTTTAGCGGATACTTATATCTATAACATGTTTCACACTGTATCTATGTTCCATCACTTTATGCACCACACCGTAATATCACGCACACAGGCAATATCCATATTTTTTAAGCGACTTTCAAAAAAGGAGGAGGTTCTCAATTCGACACGTATTTTTTTTTTTTTTTTTTTTTTTTTATGTATGTTAGCTCAGAACTTTTGACTGGGTGGACCGATTTCGATCAATTTTGTGTTGATAAGTAGTTTTATAGTTATATCTAATAATGCGTATTTACGTGACTACTTTTTCGTCGACCTACGTTATATTATACCGCATAACTTTTTACTCGGTGTACCGATTTCGATGATTCTTACTTTAATCGAAAGCTAATACTTGTCTTGTAGTCTTGTTTAAATTAGATCGAAAACTGATTACATTTTTTTGAATAATCTTTAATAGCGCGTATTTACTTGACTATTTTTTCGTCTTATTACGTTGTATTACTTGTCGATGTTGTTGAAGTCGCTTTTTTTTCGTTTGCGAGCAAACACAATTATTATACACATTAATCTATACGCACAAACCTTATACTATATCACATCATTATTTACAATATTTATCACTCAAAATAACCACATAAAAAGCATGAGGGCTCTAATGACTATTACTTCTCCTATATTAATTCAATTATTACACTCAGTATTCTTTCTACTTTTAATTTCTTATGGTTAAACATAACAACATTTTAGTTGGGTTTTTAAATGCCGGGTCGCTATCAACTATCCATAATGAATTCATTGTGGCCATGGAGGATCTGGGCCCGAATATTATGGCTATATATGAGACCTGGCTCAGACCGGGTGAAGAAACTAGAGCTCCTAGGCTCTTGGGCTACAATTTAAGACATATCCCTAGACCCACCAATATCAAGGGACGCCGTGGTGGAGGTGTAGGATTCTACATTCGCAAGGGCTTATATGCTCGCAGCTGCAAACATCTAGTATCAGACTCAGTGGAACAGATGTGGATCACAACTCGCTTGCACAATGAAACGATAGTCATAGGCACAGCATATAGACCTCCTTGGCAGGATCCCATCTGTTTTTTTGATGATGTGTCTGAATCTATAGTAGCTCTACCTCGCCATGATGGTTTGATACTGTTGGGTGATTTCAACATTAATCTTCTTGAAACAAACACCAGTAGATACAGATTGATTACTGATTTTCTGAGTTGCTTGACTTTAAGACAATTGGTTTCAGAACAAACACACTACCACGCATAGCAGTAGTCTGATAGACTTGATATGCTCTGACATTCCAGCGGGCCATGTTGTTGTCCATTATATACCAGAGCAGCATTTTGAGAGCTACATTGCAAAGGTACACAACCTACAGAACTGTTTTTACCGACTGAGGCTACTATATAACATAAAATCTTACATTGGAGAGAATTTAAGAATAACCCTGTGTGAGTCACTCGTCCTATCAAAATTAAATTACTGCGATACAGTATATGGGCCGTGTTTACTTGGTAGAAAATCTAAGTTTATAAAGCGAGTACAAAATGCCTGTGCACGATACTGTTTTGGTGTGCCGCCTCGAACGCATATAATGGTCTTAAATGATAAAAATATCCTCAAAATGGAATCTCGCCGAAAAATTCACATGGCTTCACTAATGTTCGACATCATGAGCATTGGTGTACCGAAATACCTGCTCAGTAAGTTAACATGGGCTAAATAACACAAAAGGTACCCACAGCGTGCGTGCACTCATACATTTGAGACGCCGATGCACCGAACGGTGGCCTTCCGCGGATCTTTCAGGTTTGCGGCCTCCCGGTGCTGGAACGATCTTCCACCTCCATTACGTGAACTGAAAACCAGAGGCACTTTTAAGCGTTGTATAAAAATGTTATTATTAAATATGCAAAAAACTAACCCCTGACTTACATTGTGGTATACCGTATACACGAAATGCTGGAGCGTTCTCTGTACAGCTACCGGGACTCGGGAGCGGATCGCACTCTGGACGGATCCATACCATGGTCTCGACGGGTCGGCAGCCGCGTCACGACACTAAATTATTAACACTTAGTCACCTAACACTTGCATAATATGTTCACGTCACGACCATGCTGAATAGTTCGACATTCGTGTCAGCTAGTAACCTCAAACCTTAGTAGTCTGTGCCTCAAACTAGGTTTAATTTTTATTTTTTATTTTTTTTCTTTGACATTCCTTTCGCGACATCAGTTTGTGGCTTTTGACGTAAGCGTTTTGGCCTAAAATATTAGTGTATTTATTGTTTATTTATATAGCCACGTAATTGTTTTAAGTTTATATTCTATTTCTTCTCTTATTTCTCCTGCATTTTTATTTAAGTATATATTTAATTGTTTTTTATTAACTTTTATTATTATTATTATTATTCTCTCTTCTTACTTTGTTCACTCACGTTTACACAAATAAGTATCTGCTGCGTCTTCTATGTGTAAATTTTTTTTATTATTGTCTGTAATTTTATATTGTTGTCATTTTTATTGTAAACGTCTCAAGTCACCAGGATAGGTTCTGCCAGAATAGCAGCGTTTTTGGCAACAAATTCTTGCTGTCAAAAACATTGCTTAGGCAGAAACCTTAGTTGGCCTTTTCTTTCATTTTTCTTTTTAATTTATTTTGTGTTTGCTTCCTATCCTTTTTGTTAATTGTATTGTTGTTGTCTTTTATGTTTCTATTATTATATATATATTTTTTATGTTTTAATATCTATTATTTTCCACGTAATTTTTTATAATTGTAAACGGAAAGGCTAATAAAAATGTTTTCTTTTCTTTCTTTCTTTTATATGAATAGGAAACTATTTACGTCGATTTAATTTTTATTTTATAAATTTCAAATAGAGCATCTGTATTTAACTATTCGCCCAGTGATCGAAATTTGACCATAATTATAATAAACAAAAGAGTGTATATGTATGCGCTTATGTGTTAAATACATGGTAGTGTGTGTAATGTTTTTTTTTATTGATTTAATTTATTTTAATGCATAATTTAAAAAAAAATTTAGCATTCTGCACTCTTTTATTAAAACTGTGTGCAAAATTTCATACACATCTGTCCGCGCAATTATCGTAAAAAGCACTTTTTTTGATTCACGTATTAATAAATCGTCAAGTCATTTTGGTCCTCTAATGAAGTCTAATGGCACGTGAAAGAGGATGTTATAAATTACGCCCGGGAAAAAAACGGACTTCGATAACATCGACAAGTAATACGACGTAGGTTGTCTATAAAACAGTAAATTAAATAGGTGAGCATCATTAGAGATAAAAGTACTCCTCAGATCTCGGTCAAATTGAAATGGGACCACATGACCACCTTTCGATAAAAAAATCATCGGTCCTCCTAGTCAAAAGTTCTGAGGTTACATACATACACAAAAATACAGACGAATTGAGAACCTTCTCCTTTTGTAGAAGTCGGTTAAAATTACAATTTTTGTAATGTGTTTTTTTAATATATAACTAAGTCGGCAAACAAGCGGCTCACGGCTCACCTGATGGTAAGCGATTACCGTAGCTTATAGAGGCTTGCAACATCAGAAGCATATCGCGCGTTGCCGACCCCAGGCCTAAACCCCCCCAGGAGCTCTGGTCACCTTACTCACCAACAGGAACACAACACTGCTCGAAAGCAGTATTATTCAGCTGTGATCTAAAATAATTAAATAATATTTTGATTTATAATAATTGAAATAGTTTGGATTTCTACTTTTGAAGTGAAACTTCTTTAGGCGCATGAGGGTGAAATACGGATACATTTACGGATGAAACGGCAACGTTTTGCCAACTTCGTATAGACGTCATCCGCGTCGTGTCTCGCTTTATCTTACTTTTCAATTAGTTTTTAATTTTTTTTTTCAATTAGTTATTGCCTAAGAAGTTTCACTTTTGACGCATTTTTTAAAAATAAATATTAACGTAGGAACTGTCTGCTATAATTCAAGAGGTCTCTGCCCACTTGAAGACAATAAATGACCAAGTAACGGGATTTCGAGAACCCGTGTCTTTCATGAATGCGCGATTCGAGGAGATGAAGGCACCTGCGCCATGTTTGGCAAATCCTGCTCTTTTCCACATAGAATGCATTTATTGCGTTTCCTAATAATTCATGTTATTTCCATTTCAAGCAAGTCTAATCGCCTCACATTTCTGCATGTGTGTATCCCAGCAGTTACCGTCTTACAAAGCTTGTTGGTAGCTACTTCTCTTCTTTAGGATGATAGACCTCTTGTAACCAGTACCGCTTACCTAAGAAGACAATTCTCATACTTAGAGCAACAAGTTCTATGTGGGCGACACCGAACCAAGCCAGCAAACCTTCACCGACATGGGCAGTTCGTGACTGCAGCTGTGTAAATGATATTTACTAAATAAAAGGACTAAGTAATTGGTTTTAAACCTATTTATATTAGGTACTATTATTATTAAACCACTAGACAAAAGAACAGAATAATTGTGTTTGCTCGCAAACGAAAAAAAAGGTGTGTGTGCGATTCACACACTGAAACTTCTATGGCAAACTAATTTAAAATTAGCGCATTGCAGCGCGGCCCGGTCCCGGCCTCGTCCTTCCCTGTTTTTTTCTGCCGTTGCATCTGGTTTGAAATCACAACGATTCTAAAGAAGTTTCACTTAAAAAACCGACTTCAATAATTATCATCGACAAGTAATACAACGTAAGAAGAAAAAAAATAGTCAAGTAAATACGCGCTATTAAAGATTACTCAAAAAGTTGGAATCAGATCTTACATGATTTACATTAATACATGACAAGTATTAGCTTTCGAAAGAATCATCTAAATCGGTACACCGAGTAAAAAGTTATGCGGTATAATACAACGTACTTCGACGAAAAAGTAGTCAAGTAAATACGCATTATTAGATACTAGCTGTGCCCCGCGGTTTCACCTGCGTTGATTTGAGGGAAAAAATGCTTTCCTTTTTTTATTAGCTTGATATATTTTCCTTAGTTTACACTAAATAAATTTCTGAACGCACGCATAAATATTTGACCAAAGAGTATATAACCACTACGTTTTATATTTGACAACCAATATATATTATGTCAATCCGTTTTCATTACTGACATTATTATACATTTTTAAATGTAAAATACGCCACTATCCGTAATCCGTATATTGTGGATATATGTTGTCGATTCGAAACCTTTATTTAAATACGTTCTTTAATTTTATCGGAGAGTTTACCATATCGACGGGATGAACATTAAATGTTTGACAGTTACGAAACACGAACATAGTTCCATACAAATTTTCATTCCCACCTTTCAACCCCTTACACCCTTTTATTCGCATTAAAAAGTAGCCTATGTCCTTTCTCAGACTCTAGACTATCTGTATACCAAATTTTATTTAAATCTGTTCAGTAGTTTTGGCGTGATTGCGCGACAGACAGACAGACAGAGATACTTTCGCATTTATAATATTAGTATGGATAACTCTAAAAGTACTAGTCAGATCTCAATTAAATTTAAATGGGACCACATGACACGCAACATCTTTCAATTAAAACAAAATTGATCGAAATCGGTCCACCCAGTCAAAAGTTCTGAGCTAACATACATAAAAAATACAGTCGAATTGAGATCCCCCTCCTTTTTTGGAAGGCGGTTAATGATACTGTTGGCTGTTCGGATCGGAATGTATTTATTTTACAATCTTACGACTGTATATATACAAAATCTTAAAACAAAACATCTTACATTAATATTTAAAATTTTTCGAAATATGATTGTACAAAGAAATGATTTTCTTTTCCACCAATGATGCACTGTACCTATACCTTTCATACATGCCAATTTTTTATCTATGTTACCTCAGGACTTTGTACTGGGTGGACCGATTTCGATGATTCTTTTTCGTGGTGCTTGTCATGTGGACCCATTTAAATTTAATCGAGATCTGACAAAGTACTTATTGAGTTATCTCTAATAATGCGTATTTATTTACTTGACTATTTCTTGTTTATCTAAGTTGTATTAGGTAGGTACTTGTGGACGTAATTGAAGTCGCTTTCTTTTCTTTTGCGAGCAAACACAGTTCAAATTGTTATTGTTGGTACCTGAAGGGTGGATAGGTAAATTTTATGCAAAGGTGGAGTCTCGTGCCTACGACAGGGATAACATACAATAGGTACCTACTGGTTACCGTTTAAAATCTATACTTAATATAATAAAGCTGAAAAGTTTGATTGTTTGTTTGTTTGTTTGAATGCGCTAATCTCAGGATCTACTGGTCCGATTTAAAAATTCTTTCAGTGTTATATAACTCATTTATCGAGGAAGGCTATAGGCTATATATCATCACGCTAAGACCAACAGGAGCGGAGTCCACGCCGACGAAGTCGCGCGCAGAAGCTAGTGAATAATAAAACAACAGACACCTTTCTATTCCATTTATTTTACCTCAAATTCGTGTTTTATATTACACTTGATAGCTTAGCTAAATTAATTTAACTATAGACAATTTAAATTATCATTTCATACATTAATTAATAGCATTGTATCAATTAATAATGCAATGTACAATAAATTCATTTATAAAACATGTAGAAACATGCATATTCATAAAAAGACAAGTGTATTACGTTAAAGAAATACATTATCATCAGTCGCTGAACTTTTTGTAGATATTACTTACAAAACGATACGATTAAGATCATTATTTTCGTAACAAGAACTAGCTCCCATACCTACGAGTTTATCGCACTAAATCGCACGACTGCTACACTCATACTGTTGCATTGTCTTTCAAAATTAATGCGTGTACTTTATTTATGAAAACAAAACCATAGCAATTTATCGCACAATTTCACCCAAAAACTACGAGAAACACAAAAAATATGATAGGTAGGTACTAAATATATAATTTAAATCGGAGAATATTCTCCAATTTTGAAGTCCAAAAGAAATTTACATTATTTCCATATAATACCGACTTCGATCAATCTGGCTAATTATTATGGCTACGCAGCTATTTACTAAGATTAAGGTTTCCCAATTAGACAAAGTCGTCGTAAATGAGCGACAAATTCTTTTGCTTTACGCGACTGAACAATAAAATATTAGATGGTCATAACTCATAACAATCAATCAATTCAATCAATATCTTGTCGTGTTACATGGCTGCGAAGATGGATAGCACAGATATTACGACTTTAATTACTACAGATATTCATGCAACAAATGCGACAATCCGATGTGCAGATATTGTCAAGTTGTCGCAATTTTTTTCGTCCCCGCTATCAAATAAGCGTTAAATAAAGTTTTTGCCTTAATTTATGTCAGTTGAAATGTAATAATAATAATAATAAAAACTTAGTGTACACCAAGAATGAGCAAAATTACAAAATACAAAGTACACATGTCAGAAGTGAAACTTCTTTGGCAAACTAATTTAGAAAAAAAACTAATCGCTGCAAGTTACAATTATTTAAGTTTTTTGTTCGAGGTTTACCATGTCTATGACTAGATGGCGCTAGTATTAGATTAAATCGCGCTGGCAAAACTATTTCTTCTTAGTATAAGGCCAGGTGTTTGCTTGCTATCGAAAAAAAACCGACTTCAATTACATCGACAAGTAATAAAACGAAAAAATAACAGTCAAGTAAATACGCGCTATTAAAGATTACTCAAAAAGTTGTTATCAGATCTCGAACTAATTTACACAAGACTACATGACAAGTATTAGCTTTCGATTAAAGTAAGAATCATCAAAATCAGTACACCCAGTAAAAAGTTATGCGGTATAATACAACGTAGGTCGACGAAAAAGTAGTCAAGTAAATACGCATTATTAGATATAACTCTAAAAGTACTTATCGGATCTCAATTAAATTTAAATGGGACCACATGAGTCATGACACGCAACACCTTTTCAATTACATAAAACAAAATTGATCGAAATCGGTCCATCCAGTCAAAAGTTCTGAGCTCACATACTTACATAAAAAAATACAGTTGAATTGAGAACCTCCTCCTTTTTAGGGTTCCGTACCCAAAGGGTAAAAACGGGACCCTATTACTAAGACTTCGCTGTCTGTCCATCCGTCCGTCCGTCCGTCCGTCCGTCCGTCCGTCCGTGTGTCTGTCACCAGGCTGTATCTCAAGAACGGCTATAGCTAGAGAGTTGAAATTTTCACAAATTATGTATTTCTGTTGCCGCTATAACAACAAATACTAAAAACAAAATAAAATAAATACCTATTTAAGGGGGGCTCCCATACAACAAACGCGATTTTCTTGCCTTTTTTTGCTCGATATCAATAATGGCAACAGGTAGGCACTTGAAATATTCACAAAATACTCAGTTCTATTTTTACTTTAATAATAAATAATAAAATTAAAATAAAATTAATATTTAAGGGGGGCTCCCATACAAAAAACGTCATTTTTGCCTATTTTTGCTCTCATACAACAAAAGTGATTTTTTTAGCCGCTTTTTGCCCGATATTAAAATCAATGTACCTAGTCAATGGTACGGAACCCTTCGTGCGCGAGTCCGACTCGCACTTGGCCGATTTTTTTGGTAGTCGTTTAAAAAGTAAAACTGAACTGTATTGTATCATATTCAGTGTTGGTTTCATATTCTAGTGTGAATTTAACGTTTCTAAGACTAATTAATGTATGAGTAAAATAGAAAACAATTCTTCATAAATATTTTTCAAATGCGATATAATTAAAGAAAGCTTGACACCATAGCATGATAAATCGACAATGAAATTACATTTAAGACTTACACAATATTTAGAATACATTTTTATGAACATTCATTTATTTACATATATTTTCATTTAAAATCATTTCTTCGATAGTATATATACCTGTAGGCATGAACACACAAACATGTATTTATCATTTATTAATCTTGTTAAAGGAAGTAGTTTTAATGCATATACTACTTACCTACTGTATCAGACTATTTAAATACAAAATTTTGACTGAAGAAAACAGTTTAGCAAAGCGCAAATTACGGATGCTATGATTGTAAAGAAAACATTGGGTAGGTTCAACCTACCTTACAAAACATATAGAATTATCACATTGTCAATAGGAGCTAAGTCTGAAGTAAGGGTAATGCGGTTCAAGTTTTTCTAATCTACACTTTCGTCAAGATTTTGAATTTCTACTTATAACACCTGGGTCTGACAACTACTTGACTAACTTTTTTAATAACACATTAAATCAATAAAAAGTCCTATTGTGAATTCGTTTTTTTTTTGTGTTACCCACACATCAGGAAATTATAAACATTTTTTTAAAATCATATTATCCAAATTTTTCGATCCAGCGGGATTTGAACCCGCGCCTTCTGACGTGCCGTGTCAGCGCTCTGAGAGTCTCATAATGTGAATATTTCTAAAATGGACATATTGGCCACTACGTAATCGTAAAACGTATCTTATTATATAATTACAACGTGACAAGTAGAGTCAATAAGTGTTAAATATTTGGCGTCTGTACCACGGGGTACATCAAGCATCCGGCCACTATAAAAAAATACAATTACTAAATTCATGGTCAAATCATCCCATTCGAGCCAAATACAAAACGTTTATTAAATACCATAGAATAGGTTAAAATCAATGTTGTTAACGCTTAAATTTATTTTTAATTAAGTATTAAATATAAAAAAAAATCTGGCTCCATTACAATTTACCTCTTTCATTTAGTTTAGTTTGTTATAACTTTTTTTTTATTTCACCGTTTCAGTTGTTTCACTTCATAGCACTACATAAAAACGGTTTGACCGATGTTTTACATCCTAATATTGGCGATATGCAAAAATAATATATTATACCTAATTATCCATTCATAACTTTTAGTCTTGCTATGCATAATAATTTACAATTTATAATATACATTAAGCAATTTTTTATGTATTGCAACACCATTTAATGTCAATCTCAGAACTTACAGAAAAAAAAATTAAACTTGAAAAATCATCTGTACTCTTTTGGCGCCATCAAATCAAAAGAATCAATGAAATATAAACACTGCTACTTAAGCAATCTCTTTTTTCCATTTAAAAAATAAAATTTGTAAAAAACTAATTTTATTAACCCGAATTTATTCAAATTCAATCGAGTTTTTACAAAAACACTTATACGGAAATCACTTTTCATTCTTTTTAAGACTTCAAGTCAAAAAAATAACCAGAAATTAATTGTTACTGTACTAATAAACCTTCTAAAGGTATTAATACAGTAAAAAGTATTATTATAGGTACCTACCTCTAAAATATTTATACTTCTAAAGTATTATTATATCCCATTTTCAAGCCCTATGAGCTGCAATGTTTACTAACAAAATTAAACAGTAAAGTTTTACAGGACCGCCCGCGACTATGCCCTCGATAGTTAGTACTTGTGTTTGATCGCAAAAAACCGACTTCAATTACACGAACCAGTAATACAACGTAGGTCGACGAAAAAACAGTCAAAGTAATACGCACCATTAGAGAGATAAATCAAATAGTATTCTTCAGTTCTCAATTAAATTTAAATGGGACCATATGACACGCACCACCTTTCGATTTTAAAAAAAATCATCGAAATCGGTCCATCCAGTCAAAAGTTTTGATGTGTTTTTATAACACATACAAAAAATATACGTACAGTCGAATTGAGAACCTCCCCCTGTTTTAAAGTTGTTTAATAAATATCATTACTTTTTTTAAAATATGTGTATGATGTAATTGTATGGGAATTTTAGACAAATTTTAAAGCACTATTATTTAGCTGTGGTCTTCTGTAAGGTCGAGGTACTACCCCAGTCGGGCTGCTCCATATTTTGAGCAGGAAATTTCCCGCTGTGCCCTACCTCGACTACGTTACTATGCCACTGATTATCATAATTAATTTGAACAAAATTACTTGATCACAATGACTACATTATTTTACACACACTATCATACCTCACAAACATAAATATAATAAATTTAGATAATTCAACTGAAAGCGGCGGTTAGATGTGTGCACACGATTCTAAAAATTTTATTTTAATGTTAGTATCAAGAACGCGTATTTTTAACCGACTTCAAAAAAGGAGGAGGTTACTCAATTCGACCAGATATATATATTTTTATGTATGTTAGAGGATAACTTCGTCATTTATGAACCGATTTTGATAATTCTTTTTTTGTTGGAAAGGAGATATCCCAACTTAGGTACCACGATAAGGAAACCAGGATCTGATAATGGAATCCCAGAGAAATCGAAGAAAATCCTCGAAAATCGTAGTGACGACTAGTGTGTTTGTTAATTTTTTTCGTCTTATTACGTTGAATTACTTGTCGATGTAATTGAAGTCGGTTTTTTTCGTTTGCTAGCAAACACAATTATTACGCGTGTCTTGCGAGGGAACAGGAAAATCTAACAAATAAAAATTGCTTTGTTTAAGGCACTAAAAAATTTATGACAGATTAAAAAATATATTATACATATTTATCAAGCATTTTCGAAGAGGTGAAAATATAAAACCTATTAATGACACGCACACAAAGACAAGCTTAACGCATGTAAAAATCATCAACCAAAATTATTTCTATGGTCTACAATTCTATATCTTTCTATCTAAAATCTTCATTAAAACCATGAGAAAGTATGGCATAATATTTTTTCCTATGGCTTTTACGGCTGGTTTATCTAAAAATAATAAACCTTTTTAGTATATTTGTTAGAATAATAAAATAGCAACATGAAACATAACTAATAAAGTTATATTGTTTAAAAAAAGTGGCAACACTGTCTGTGTAGTAGTCTATATATGTACATCCGTGAGCGGAACTTACTCTGTAATTTGTAAATTGTAGTGTGGTCTATTGTCTATTCGTTCAGTTGTTAAGTTGAAATAAAGACGCCATTTAATTATTCGAAAATACAGTTTCTTTTATTTAATAACTACAATATTAAACGTAATTCATACTACGAAAAGAGAACCCTATACGATTTTTTACTGAGAAACATTTTGAAATACAAGTAATGCACTACACGCGATATTTCTTCACATTAGAATATTGTTTGTTTTATCAATTGAAAAGTTGGTAAACAAAAGATTTTGTGCAATTTTTTTCTCATAAACTTTTTTCTTTTAAAATGCTGTCTTTAATACCTTCTTCAATTCCTACTTTTAGTTCACACTGCCTATTATAATAATATTATATTTTTATACCTTATTCAAATTATCAATCATTTTTAAATGACAGGATCTTTACGTAATATTCCGACGTGGCGGCTGAGGTACTACTCTTACAACACGTAATATTACGGCGATGGCGGTTAAAGGGTTAAATGTTTCGCTGTTAATTACTTCTAACGACGATATCTGAAAACCTATTCATCTGATTGATATAGTGTAAAGGGCAATTTTAATCTGCATTAAATTCCTAAGCTAACTAAAATATTTGTTTGGATAAGGATTAATACTGAACTAAAGAAAATAGCTTGGAAAATAACGTAATGTTTTTAATTAAAAATTTGAACATAAAAGTGGTTATTGTAAGTCAACCGTAAGAGATAGAGATATGCTATCGCGGACTTTTTTGTAGCATTTTTATAGATTTAGAATTCGCTAGTACATTACTCCACTGTATCTTTGCTAGTTTACGCGGCGTTTGCGTGGAAAGCTCCCAGTTGGCCCGATTTTGTGCGACTTCTTCAACATTTATCGCCGTATTTCTGCTAATTTACATAAAACTATACTAAATTATATACATAAACCTTCCTCTTGAATCACTCTATCTTTTAAAAAAAACCGCATTAAAATCCGTTGCGTAGTTTTAAAGATCTAAGCATACATAGGGACATAGGGACAGAGAAAGCGACTTTGTTTTATACTATGTAGTGATTAATAAAATACTGTTATAACACTTGATGTTATTTTTTTTTTCAAATAAATTCATTAATTAAATTGTTTTATTTTACTTGTTTATACGCAAAATATTGAAGAACACAATTATTTTGGATTTGTATATTAGTGAAGATATATGTATATAAAGTGTGTGTGTGTACAATGCACACACGGAAGAAGTGAAACTTCTGAAAAGTCGTAGGAAGGTAGGGCGTTCTGATTTGTTCTATTGACGATGGTCACGGTTTCGTGTAAAAGAGCGTAAGCGCCATACAAAACGCGTCTCATTTACGGAGACGCGGGGCGTTGCGCGTCGCGTGTGGCGTGGCGTCGCGCGTGTGTAATCACGACGAGTAACGTATAAGGGTGGATTTAGACCAAACGAACAAAGAGCTAGAGCATTCTTTCTTGATCTTCGAACACTCGTATTCATATAAATAACAACGAAAGAATGCTCTACGCCTGTTTACACTAAAAGAATTTGATAAGAATTTGATGTAGTGGGGATAGAATGAGCATTCGCTCGTCTGATGTAAATCGACCATGAGAATGAACGCGTGTAAAATCGCTTCTCCGTAAACGCACTCATCCAACGCCCTGCATTTGAATTTAGTGCGGGCCGCGCAAGCTATCGCGACGCGTCTCCGTAAATGAGGCTTTACGCGTTTTGATTAGTAATGTATTCTATCTCATTATGTAATATACATTTATGTTTTTGTTTCTTTATCGTGACGAATTTTCGTTTCATCTAGTTTCAAGTCACAACGATTCTGAAGAAGTTTCACTTCAAGAAAAAAAGGTGTGTGTGCAATTCACACACGATAGAAGTGAAACTTCTTTGGCAAACTAATTTAAAAAATAAACTAATTTAAAATTAGCGGTGTGCAGCGCGGCGCGCCCTTCCCTGTCGTTTTCCCGTTGCATCCATTTTGAAATCACAACGATTCTAAAGAAGTTTTACTTCAAGAAAAAACACTTTTTTTTCCATTTCAGAACTTTACTCGTAATTCCAAAAACCACATCATAATTATGATTTTACTAATAATAAACCCAGTGATGTAGCGAGCTTAACTCGCGCCCGAGGGCCGAGGCACAATACCTTTTTAGCGCCCCCCCCCCCCCCCATTCGAAAACTATAATATGTCCAACAATTTTTCGTTTCGTGGACCATTTGGCACCCCTATGTAAGTAGCGCCCGGGACATGATGCCTCGCTACACCACTAAATAAACCATTCTTTTTCAATTTTCAATATTGTCAATCAACGACATTTAGGCAAATATGACGCCTTCATGATCATGATGCAAATTCAAGTGCCATGATACTGTCAAAAATAATTATTACGAATGCTACTGATTGACCACTTTTATAATAATATACAACATTAAGTTTACTTTTTCTTTTACTTTCTGTTCGTTAACCATTAATAACATGTATACAGGGTGAGGCGTAATTAATGGATAATCCTTTACCTGCAGCTGGAGAATATCATAACGGATCAGAAAAACACAATTCATGTTTAGTAAAAGTATCATGGTTTTTTAGTTATCGGCCATTTTTTAAAAATCTAGAAAAATGACACCCTTGCTCACTAATTTTGTTGTCACAGTCGCAAAAACATGAATTATCTCTATAAGATTTTTATTTATTAAACTTGAATAGATGTACTATCAAATCTATTATGTCATTTTTGTGCTGTTGCCTAATTTTTTTTTTCAAATGCCACCGAAATTTTTTTTTCTTCTTTCAAATAATTTTTCCTTTGTGTTTGATCGCTCATATCTTAAAAAAATGTATGGAGACTTGAATGACCAACTTACGAAAAACTAGCCTATTTAATTGAGATTGTAAAAAGGTATAACAGATAGTATTTGATCCTTCGGTTTCAAAGAATTTTTATAATTTATAAAAATAGAGCCCATTTATTGTTTTAATAACAGATTTTTTAAAATTTTATTTTAAATCTATTTTATTAATTTATGGATTAAATTTAACGGAGCTGAAAGAAAAGAAGGTTATCTTTGCACAGTTTATTATTTACTTTCATAACAAGTGTTTAAAATGACACAAAACAAAAAAAAATTCCACTGAGAGTACCCATTTTTTGTACCCGCTTTCTTACCTTTTTTATTACCGCTCCGACGACGAAAAACAAACGACGGAAGTGTTGTCTCATTCTTTCATGCAATTAGTGAAAGAGACACACAAAAGAATAACATCAATGTTTGTTTGCGTAATTGTTTGTCGGCGTATTGTGTGTGAAGTTTTAGACAGTTGCTAGAGTCAGTGTGCTACCATACTACTTCCACGAGATACGTGTTGTTAGTTATTATTTATTATTATTAATAAAGTGCTGTGACATCGGACTTGAATTTTCTTGAAGACTTTGTACACGTTTATAATGAAAGGGATGAAGCTTCTCGCGTTTTAAAATCCTGTTTACAGTTCTTGTTGATATGCCTGTGCGGCTTGATATTTTTTGCAAGGAGGTGGTAGGCAGCACTTTATTAATAATAATAAATTCTAACTAACAACACGTATCTCGTGGAAGTAGTATGGTAGCACACTGAATCTAGCAACTGTCTAAAACTTCACACACAATACGCCGACAAACAATTACGCAAACAAACATTAATGTTATTCTTTTGTGTGTCTCTTTCACCCATTGCATGAAAGAATGAGACAACACTTCCGTCGTTTGTTTTTCGTCGTCGGAGCGGTAATAAAAAACGTAAGAAAGCGGGTACAAAAAATGGGTACTCTCAGTGGATTTTTTTGTGTTTTGTGTCATTTTAAACACTTGTTATGAAAGTAAATAATAAACTGTGCAAAGATAACCTTCTTTTCTTTCAGCTCCGTTAAATTTAATTCATAAATTAATAAAATAGATTTAAAATAAAATTTTAAAAAATCTGTGATTAAAACAATAAATGGGCTCTATTTTTATAAATTATAAAAATTCTTTGAAACCGAAGGATCAAATACTATCTGTTATACCTTTTTACAATCTCAATTAAATAGGCTAGTTTTTCGTAAGTTGGTCATTCAAGTCTCCATACATTTTTTTTAAGATATGAGCGATCAAACACAAAGGAAAAATTATTTGAAAGAAGAAAAAAAAAAATTCGGTGGCATTTGAAAAAAAAATTAGGCAACAGCACAAAAATGACATAATAGATTTGATAGTACATCTATTCAAGTTTAGTAAATAAAAATCTTATAGAGATAATTCATGTTTTTGCGACTGTGACAACAAAATTAGTGAGCAAGGGTGTCATTTTTCTAGATTTTTAAAAAATGGCCGATAACTAAAAAACCGTGATACTTTTACTAAACAGGAATTGTGTTTTTCTGATCCGTTATGATATTCTCCAGCTGCAGGTAAAGGATTATCCATTAATTACGCCTCACCCTGTATATTACTAGCCGACCCGTGCCCACTTCGTTGCGCATTATTTATTTTTAATAATTACTTCTAACGACGATATCTCAAAAACTATTCATCTGATTGACATAGTGTAAAGGCCAATTTTAATCTGCATTAAATTCTTAAGCTAACTAACATATTTATTTGGATAAGCATTAATACTGAACTTAAGAAAATAGCTTTGAAAATGACGTAAGGTTTTTAATTAAAAATTTGAACATAAAAGTGGTTATTGTAAGTCAACCCTAAGAGATAGAGATATGCTATCGCGGACTTTTTTGTAGAATTTTTATAGATTTTGAATTCGCTAGTACATTACTTAACTATATCTTTGCTAGTTTACGCGGCGTTCGCGTGGAATCGTGGAAAGCTCCCCGTTGGCGAGATTTTTTGAGACCTCTTCAACATTTATCGCCGTATTTCTGCTAATTTACATTAAAACATAATAAATTATATACCTAAACCTTCCTCAAGAATCACTCTTTCTATTGTTGAAAACCGTATAAAAATCCGTTCAGTAGTTTTCGAGTTTATCGCGTTCAGACAGACAGGAGGACAGACAGGAGGACAGAAAGACGCGGCCGGTGGAGTTATTTTATAATAAGTATAGATATATTTCTTTAATTTATTTATTTATAGAATTCATTACCAGGAGTTGCAATTTTTATGATCTGGTGAGAATGAAACTCATATTGCTCTTTGATTAGAAAATTCTTAACATTTTTTTTAGCTTTGTACTAACGTATACAGATTAAATAAGAGTGTGAATGAAACAATTATGTTCGTTTGCAAACAAAAGAAATGGCAATTATATCCACAAGTAATATACGGCATAAGCTATTGGCAAAACTGTCAATTAAATACGCATTATTACAGATACCATAAAAATTACTTGTCAATATCGATAAAATTTAAATTGACACCATATCGCAAGTATCGTATTCGCAAGACCTTTCGATTAAAAAAAAGAATCATCAAAATCAGTCCATCTAGTAAAAAGTTATGCGGTAACACACATAAAAATTACAGTCGAATTGAGAATCTCCATTTTTAAAGTCGGTTAAAAAAAGTTTAGTACTTGAGGCAAAAAATTAAAACCGCAAAATATTCAGGTTATTTCAACGCTTTATAATATATTTACGACATTTAGATAAATCATACTAAACATTGTTTTTTAGATGGTCGCTCTTGTTTTTGACAGCTGTCAAATTTTTTTTTTCAAAATGGCTGTTCTTCTAGTTACAGATGTCATGTGTTCCTAGGTTAGTTGTTTTCCAATAGTTTTTATATATCGTCGAAAACATCGACACCATTTAACATCTTAGACACTTATTTTAGTGATATTCAATCGACGGACGATTCAGAGTCTTCGTTTTTAGTGGTGAGGTGGAACGCTATCACGGGAATCGAACCGAGGACCATACAGGAGCCCATTCCGTAGAAACACCAGGAGTAGCCGCCGGTGACGTCACGAAGAAGACCTGCAATATTACATATGAAACTGTACATTATTTTATAATATTTATGGTATCAGGTGTACATGATAACAAGCGGGACTGACAGTTTAACGTGCTCTCCGAGACACGGTGGGGAGAGACACACACACAAGGACAGACACCCAGACCGGACACAAATCACTACAGCCTATCACAGTCCACTGTTGGACATAGGCCTCCACAAGTTCGCGCCCGACATTATGACGTGAACTCATGTGTTTTGCCAAAAGTCACCACGCTGGGCAGGCGGGTTGGTGACCGCAGTCGCACCGAAGACGCTGCTGCCCGTCTTCTGCCTGTGTATTTCAAAGCCAGCATGGATGGTTATCCCGCCATCCGTCGGCTTTTTAAGTTCCAAGATTGTAGTGGAACTGTGTTATTACTTAGTCGCCTCTTACGATACCCACGGAAATAGAGGGGGTGGCTACATTATTTATTGCCGTAATTATACAGCTTGGACTCAAATACGTATTTGTAAATACAAACATCGCGGACGTTGCTGCACACTACACCAGAGCGGCTCTTGATATCTTTCTGAACTTTTATAAATCCTTCACATTCGCATAGCATCGCATTCAGCCTGTTCAATCCCACGGCGGGTTGACGGATATGTTTCATACTATGAGTATAACGATCGCTATGAGGTACATCAGGCAGGGCACAGCAGGAAATTTCCTGCTCAAAATACAGAGCAGCCCGACTGGGGTAGTACCTCGACCTTACAGAAGACCACAGCTAAATAATACTGTTTTCATGTAGTATTGTGTTCCTGTTGGTGAGTAAGGTGACCAGAGCTCCGGGGGGAAATTGTGGGTAGGGTCACCAACGCGCTTGCAATGTTTCTGATGTTGAAGACTCATATAAGCTATACAGTAACCCCTTACCATCAGGTGAGCTGGACTTGTTTGCCAACCTTGATATATATAAAAAAAATTACGTGCATACAAAGTAGGTACACATGTCAGAAAGTGAGACTTTTTGGCAAACAAATTAAAAAAATCTAATTGAAAAAAAAAGCCAATGTCACGCGGTGTTCCCAGGCGATCACCCATCCAATTACTGACCGTCCCGGACGCTGCCGCTTTACAGGTCACTCAAATTTTACCTCTCATGCGCCTTAAGAAGTTACACTTTAAAAAGGTATTTATGATAACAACCGGGACCGACGGCTTAACGCGCTCTCCGAGGCAGAGTGGGGACACCCACAAGGACAGACAACCAAACCGGGAAGAAATATTTGTACAAATACAAAAAAAATACCCATCCCGAGCGGGAATCGAACCTGTAAACCGTCGGTGCTTTAGGCGACTACTCGCACCACTACACCAGAGTGGTTGTTAATAAATCCTTAATCTATACATATAATAAAATGATAGGAAAGTCAATGTATGTCCGGGATAAACTCAAAAAGTACTGCATGGATTTACTTCTTTGGCACGAAAAGGTGAATACAGCATGTATATGTATGGAAGTACAAAATAACAAAAATTTCAAATCAACTCAATCCAATTTACAAATCTTGTTAGTTTTATTTTGTTTACAAAACCAAATAAACGATAGAAACAGAGTAGGTACGCAGGGCCGAACCGTGAGTTTTAGGGGGCCCTTGGCTAATAGTAATTAGGGGCCCACCTAATTCGACCACAGATGAATGTGTAATGGCAGCCGAACCTTTTAACTGTCAGTACGAAGTGCCAACACCTGAACGTAGACTTGAATTAAATCAATCTAATTAATCGTAGGATTCGCAGGGCTGTAAACCATATGATCTGTTTAATTTAATAAAATATAATTAATTTAATCTTCTCTATATATATAAAAATGAATCGCTGAATGTGTTGCTAAGCGCAAATGTCGAGATCAGTTGAACCGATTTCGCTAATTCTTTTTTTATAATATTCCTTGAAATATGATGATTAAAAAATTGCCTGAAAAAGTCTAAAAACTAGTCTCTTCTACGTTCCCATACAAAAGATTCGCAATAATACTTAAAAGTCAATTTGAACTTTAATACCATACCATAAAGTTTAAGTGATAGTGGAGGGGTTCCAGGAAGGATAAGTATTTAAAAAATTAAAGAATCGACTGTTAGGCGGTACGAAGTTCGCCGGGTCAGCTAGTTTAATAAAATTATTGATTCTTCCACATTGTCGTCTATTTTTGACTTTGACTTGACTTAGCTGGGGGCCCCTTGAATCCACGGAACCCTGGGAGTGGGCTGAAGCCCAAAAAGCCATATGGTAGATGCGGCCCTGCCCCTACGGATACAAATCGAAGGTAATCTGTCGTTAACGTTGGTCACAACTGACCGGCAGTGGGCGGCACGGAGACGGCCGCCAGGCTCTGGAACATCCTCACGAGGCCGTACGAGGACGCGATGCGGGCGGTGCCGAACGTGTCCGCCAGCAGCACCGGCACCAGCAGGAACCAGCAGCCCAGGCACAGCCCGTACGCTCCTGCGGGACGAGGACAACTGGTTGACCACACCTGGCGCAGTTTGTGATGCCCTGCTTTCTGCTTCAGGGGTTGTGGGTTCGGTTCGGATCGAGTCTTGGTGTAATATTTATAGATGTATAATTTGTATCTATAATGATGTATTCCCTACTATCAGTAACGATCGCTATCAGGTGTACATGATAACAACCGGGACCGACGGCTGAACGTGCTCTCCGAGGCACGGTGGGGAGACCCACAAGGACTGCACAAACACCCAGACCACGGCAAACATCTGCATGGCAAATACAAATGTTTGTCATGTGTGGGGATCGAACCCGCTAACGCCAGCTCAACAGCCACAAACCAGTGCTGTGACCGTTGCACCAACGTGACGTCACAAATGATATAATACATATAATCACGCCTCTTTCCCATAGGGGTAGGCAGAGATCACTTCTTTTCACTTGTTACGATCCTTACATACTTGTTTCGCTTCGTCCACTTTCATTATTCCTTTCATACATGCTCTTCGGTTCAGGGTACTCTTGACCTGGCCTTTTTTCAAGACGTCTCTGATCTGGTCTTGAAATGTCCGCCTAGGTCTACCCCATCCAACACTCCCATTCACACTCGCCTTATACACTTTTTTCGTCAATCATTCTTCATTCATTCTCTCAACATGGCCGAACCATCTCAGCATACCCTTCTCAATTTTTGTCACTACGTCTTCTTTCAGACCACAACGTTTCCGTATCTCACTATTTCTTATCCTCTCACTCAGTTTAACTCCTATCATACTTCTTAAGGTCACAAATGATAGAATACAGTAACAATACCTGACGCGACAGCCAAACCCCACCACGACGACAAACTCGGGAGCGACAAAACAGCGATCCCGGCAACAATGATACTGGAAGCAAACCACCAATATATTAAAAAAACAAAAAATTGCGTGCGTACAAAGTACACATGTTAGAAGTGAAACTTCTTTGGCAAACTAATTTAAAAAAAGTGTGTGTGTGTACTTATGTACGCACGTAACAAGTTATACTTCATTGGCTAACTAACTTCACGTTCACAACGCCATCTCTTAGAAATAACTAGCTTCTGCGCGCGACTTCGTCGGCGTGAACTCCGCTCCTATTGGTCTTAGCGTGATGACACATAGCCTATAGCCTTCCTCGATAAATGTGCTATCTAACACTGAAAGAATTTTTCAAATCGGCCCAGTAGTTCCAGAGATTAGCGCGTTCAAACAAACAAACAAACAAACAAGCTCTTCAGCTTTATATATTAGTATAGGTAAAGACTACTTTCTTGTTACAGGTAGTGACATCTATGTTTACTTTATGGAACTACGAGCGTTCTGCAAGAGTAGCGGCATCTATTAATGAAAGCTTGAACTATGATAAACTAGCTAACTTCTAGCTAGCTAGCATAGTAAAAATTTACTCTCATCATTTTTCTCTAACACGCCAAAAGAAGTATAACTTCAAAAACGAATCGTTAACGCTGCAACGTTAGTAGATAGATTATCTCAAAAGTGTCAGAAAAAAAAACATTAAAAACTTAATTGAAATCTGTCTGAAATTTTCGATGATTCCAGCATACCGGCGAACTTTATCATCATCATCATCACTACATATTATAAAACAAAGTCGCTTCCCGTCTGTCTGTCTGTATGTATGCTTAGATCTTTAAAACTATCCAACGGATTTTGATGCGGTTTTTTAAATAGGTATAGTGACTCAAGAGGAAGGTTTATATGTACCTATAATACATGTATAATATGTGAGAGAAACACTGATAATAATTTTAGAGGTTTGTAACGTATCTTTTGTTGTAGATAGTATTTATTATCAGCACTGCACCCGTGCGGAGCCGGGGCGGGTCACTAGTTTCTTTTTTTTTTTTTTTTTTAAATTCTTTATTGTACATGTACAAAGAAAAAGTGTGTACAAAAGGCGGGCTTAATGCTAATTCATGCATTTTCTACCAGCCAACCTTGGTATGTGCAAGAAGGTATAGTGAGTAGGTGCACAATAAAAAAATAATAATAATAATAATAATACATACATACATACATACAAATAATAAAATCCATAAATGTATAATACAATATATAAATATAATATAATATAATACTAATACTACAATATATACAATACAACAAACTATAATTCAATGTAATCAAATTCTTTATAATTCAATCAATTCTTTATAAACTCTATAGAGTGAACAGTTAGTGGTACCTCAATATGTAGGCCTTTCTCCTGCAGAACAAATGCAGGTCGCAGAGCCAGCCCAGCCCCAGGCGGCCGCACAGGTCCAGCACGGCGCTGATCGCCACCAGCCGACCTGGAATTTATTACTTTCTACATTCGTTCGCGTTGAATAGTTACTATGGGATGGGCCAACGCTAACTTTATCCCGCGACTTCGTTTACGTGGAACTTGCGAAACTTTAACTGTTCACGCAGCGCACGCAGCGGAAGCTCTCAAAAGGAAAAAATACCCCGATTTTGAAACATTCTACATTGGTGCTCCGCTCCTATTGGTTTTAGCGTGATTATATATAGCCTATAACCTTCCTCGATAAATGGGCTATCTAACAATGAAAGAATTTTTCAAATAGGACCAGTAGTTACTGAGATTAGCGCGTTCAAAGAAACAAACAAAATCTTCAGCTTTATAATATTAAGTATAGATTTCTATTCGCTAAACTAACTTTATAATAGCTAGACTAGCCCGTTGGCGCAGTTTGTAGTGATCCTGCTTTCTGCTCCGGGGGTTGTGGGTTCGATTCCCACCCCGAGTCTGGGTGTAATACACATATTTATTTATATATTTATATATGTATTATTTATAAGTATGTTTATCGAAAAAAAAATATGTAGCTATACCATACCTATGACACAAGCATTAAGTTGCTTACTTTAGGAACAGACGACCGTGTGTGTATTGTGTAGATATTTATTTATATAATACTAAAAACTGGAATGATCCTCACCAGCGGCCGCCTTACTGTGGCCGACCGCGACGGTGTAGGCGGGCAGGTAGTAGAGCGCGTACGGAGAGCCGCACGACATCAGCGCGACGGACGCGCACAGCAGGCCGAACCGCCACGACTTCAGGAGCGACACGTCCAGGTATCTACACAATATATAGCGTTCCAAATCAGTTTATTAAAAAAAACACAGATGACGTATATTATTTCACATCACACATACACTGTCACACACACGCACACACATACACTTACACAACACACGTGCACACACAAAAACACACACTCAAACACACACGCAGTTAATTAAAATGTTTACATTTGTGAATTGTAATATTGATTAATTTTTGTAAACCCGCTTTCAATAAGACAAGCTGAAACGCAAGCTTGCTTTAAGCAACGTCTTAAAAAGCATTATACGTCGCTCATTAAGTCATAACTGTCATGTTTTGAAGCTTATATGTACGTATATAGTTATATGTATATTTATGTATGTGTGTATTTGTGTATTAGATGTTATATACTAAAAGAATTATTTATATTTAAAATATGTTATATCTACGTAAGTCTATCATATCATAGTTTATATCTATGTATTTCTGATTATTGCTCGCATTTTTATTATTATATATATGTAACTAATTCATCATCATCATCATCATCATCATCATCATCATATCAGCCTGTTGCAGTCCACTGCTGGACATAGGCCTCCCCAAGCTCGCGCCAGACATCCCGGTTTTCCGCAATCCCCATCCAGCCTACACCAGCAATCTTACGTAGATCGTCGGTCCAGCGGGCCAGAGGGCGTCCTACACTGCGTTTGCCAATACGCGGTCTCCACTCCAGGACACGTCTGCTCCAACGGCCATCGGTCCTGCGACACAGATGACCAGCCCACTGCCACTTCAACTTGCTGATTCTGTGGGCTATGTCGGTTACTTTCGTTCTCTCACGGATAGTCTCATTTCTTATTCTGTCCTTGAGAGAAACCCCAAGCATAGCCCGTTCCATAGCACGTTGAGCGACTTTAAACTTGTGGACCAGTCCCTTCGTCAGTGTCCACGTCTCGGCTCCATATGTCAACACAGGCAGGACGCATTGCTCGAAGACTTTTGTCTTCAAGCATTGCGGAATTTTCGGAATTTGTAACTAATTCGTGGAACGTTATTTATTCTAGGTTTTTTTTCCTCTTTAATATGTGCACACTTCTAACCGCTGCTACTGTATCGTGTCCTGTACCCAAAGGTTATCTGGAAGAAATCGCTCATTAGCGATAAGATCGCCTTTGTACATCTTGCATTGTATCACTCTTTGTTTGTATCTGTATTTCGGTGTACATGAAGTACAAATAAATAAATAAATAAATAAATAAATAAACCTCGGTGGATGAGCGGGGTACCCAGTAACACGGGTTACACGGGTTACCACCCAGTACAGGGGCCCTTGCGACTTGTATTGTAATACTTATTTTTAATCAATAAACTATTTTGTATTTTAATGTTGATGAATAAAATATTATGTTACTATCCGTTCAATTTAGATATGTTTTAAGCACGGTCTTATTTACAGGTCATACAACTAAGCCGAATTTCAATGGTGACAGATTAGTACGATAGCGTCATGACTGTTCGTTTGCGTCAACGCCGCTGTACGTCACTGCTATCGACGAGTGCGGTCACGTGGTGCGTTGCGCATTTCGCACGCCAGTTGAGTTACGCTTCATTGTAATTGGTTATATTGAGTAACGTTTCATTGTAACTGGTTATATTTTAAAACATAATCTATCGTCATGCCTCTGGCGCCCGTAAATTTAAAAGAAAAGTGCAGCCATTAAGCTTACATACCCCACTACTGTAGCGTTGCACGACCTGTGTATAAGACCGTGATTTCAAGTAACGAAGACATACGTAAACTACAATTTTTTGGCAGATGATAATGTTGCCGGGTCGTTAGTTTGTCACTGCAACTATGTCAAACCAGTTTATCATTGAAATAACAAAATCACATGCGCACGGATGCCTAATAAGATAAAATCCTGTGTAAAAACCAGAACACGACAAACATAATTATGTACAGTATCATCATCATGATTGCATTTACTCATTCTCAGTGACAATCACAACCCATTATAATTTTGAAACATAAGAACACCAAAACTGTCAAAATCTACAATATTACTAGCTGCTGTGCCCGCGACTTCGTCCGCGTGGAATTTAATAAAAAAGTTATTGTTCAGTTCGCAGTTCAAAAAAATCTAAATAAGTAGCCTAAGTTATACCATATTACATCAGCTATCTGCCAGTGAAAGTCCCGTCAAAATCGGCCCAGCCTTTTCAGAGATTAGCCGGAACAAACAGACAGACAGACAGATAGAATGTGTAAAAAATGTTGTTTTTAAGCGACTTCCAAAAAAGGAGGAGGTTCTCAATTCGACACGTATGTTTTTTTTTTTTTTTTTTATGTATGTTAGCTCAGAACTTTTGACTGGGTGGACCGATTTCGATCAATTTTGTTTTAATTGAAAGGAGTTGCGTGTCATGTGGTCCCATTTTAATTTAATTGAGATCTGACAAGTACTGTTAGAGTTATATCTAATAATGCGTATTTACGTGACTACTTTTTCGTCGACCTACGTTATATTATACCGCATAACTTTGTACTCGGTGTACCGATTTCGATGATTCTTACTTTAATCGAAAGCTAATACTTGTCTTGTAGTCTTGTTTAAATTAGATTGAAGACTGATTACAACTTTTTGAGTAATCTTTAATAGCGCGTATTTACTTGACTATTTTTTCGTCTTATTACGTTGTATTACTTGTCGATGTAATTGAAGTCGGTTTTTTTTCGTTTGCGAGCAAACACAATTTATTATGGTATATGTACCGTGTATATACGCATTATATATTCCATACGCATTTAGTATAAAGCGGTTTTTTTTAATCTTACAAACAGACACTTCAATTTTATTTATTTGTATAGATATCTACGCTTCAGTCTGTAATATCCCACTGCTGGGCATAGGCCTCCATGTGAGGAGAAGGATCAGAGCTTAATATTATGTCCATCGACTACTAATAACGTACTTGCACTGCTGGGTGTCCACTTAAAATATTCAGAGCAATTCTCACCTGGAAATCGTCTCAACGCATCCTCTCTTCTCCTTTTTTCCTTCTGCCTCCTCTTCTTTTAACTCTTGCTCGTCCTTCTTCACACTATTGACCGGCTCCGATAGCTTGGCTTGTATTATCCTACTTGGTAACGGAGGCTTGATGTATAAGGACCTGCGTGAAATAATATTGACCTAATATTGAAGTTTTATTCTTTTGTATTAAGACGTATGATCTTAATGTTTTATTGTTTTGTAGACGTATATAACATTCACTGAGGTACTTAACTGAGGTAGGGTAGAGCAGAAAATTTACTGCTCAAAATATGGAGCAGCCCGACTGGGGTAGTAGTGTTGCAGTGTTGTGTTCTTCTAGGTGAGTAAGGTGAACAGAGCTCCTGGGGGGAACAGGGGATAGGGTCGGCAACGCGCTTGCGATGCTTCTGGTGTTGCAGACGTCTATAGGCTACGGTAATCGCTTAACCATCAGGTGAGCCGTAAGCTTGTTTGCCTACCTAGTTATATAAAAAAAATCTGTTTTTAACCAAGTTGTTTATTTATTAACACTTTATTGCACACAAAAGAAAGATACAGTTTAGAAACATGATACAGAATAAATAAGTATGCAAAGGCGGCCTTATCGCTTATAGCGATCTCTTCCAGGCAACCTTTAATGAAAGAAGCTTTTAGTAAAAGTGTGCCGGGTAGAGTGCGCAATCAACAATGCAAGTTTTTATACGTACTAAAGACAACTTTAATTACTAACATAGTTTTATAATAAGTATAATAATCATGCATCAGACGATACATACAAAGTTGTTGTCTATTAGTTATGGTTTAAACGCCATTAGCTAAGAGCAGGGACACGTTTCGTCCATTGCTGATAAAGTCCCAGATACTGTCACACTTTTATACTTAGGTAAGGCTCATCAGGGTCAGTACGCATGTTTCCACTGTAATGCTATTTAAAGAAAAGGCGATCGAAAATGTAGGAGCAGATTGATGTAACAAATTAGAAGGCTCTTAAATTTTTAAACGAGTTCAAAAATATTTTCGAAGTAAAATTTCTTTATATACGTTTGACTTGGGGACTAAGCTGGTGCATGCGTGACAAGAGCGTTACGAAAAGTATGATCGGGCGAAGCGAACGGAATTGAGATTGAGATATAAGTTAGATGGAGCTAAGGAAGTTTTGGTAAGTCTTTAGATTAAGACCCGTTGACTGTTTATCGGCATATTTGTGTTACAGAAACAAAAAAATATAAAAAACTAGCGTCTGCGCGCGACTTCGTCGGCGTGGACTCCACTCCTGTTGGTCTTAGCGTGATGATATATAGCCTATAGCCTTCCTCGATAAATGGGCTATCTAACACTGAAAGAATTTTTCAAATCGGACCAGTAGATCCTGAGATTAGCGCGTTCAAACAAACAATCAAACAAACAAACAATCAAACAAACAAACTCTTCAGCTTTATTATATTAGTATAGATTACCCTAACCTATCTAACTTCAATATTAAACTGTTTATCGACATAATTTTGTTTCAGAAACAAAAAAAAATAACCCTAACCTATCTAACTTGCGACCGACCGACCGGCGCGGGTCTTAATCCAAAGACTAGCCAAAGTTTTAATTCAGTAATGTGGTCTTAAAGCAGGCTCGTTTTCTTCTTTTTGAAAACTTGATATAAATGTCATACCGACTGAGCGTCCTCCCCCTGGCTTTGTAGACGCACGTGCTGTCTGTGGACAAGTCCTCGACGGAGTGCAGGATCGAAGACGAGCGGGTCGGCCGCAGTCGTAACCTCGCCACTTCTTTTGGTAAACCTGAAATTACGTATTATTAACCGATTTCCAAAAAAGGAGGAGGTCCTCAATTGGATTTAATTTTTCTTTGTATATTACAACAGAAGTTTTGACTGGGTGGACCGATTTCGATGATTTTTTTTAAATCGATAGGCAGTGTGTATCGCTTGGTGCCATTTAAATTTAATTGAGATTTGACAATCACTTTTCGAGTTAAATAAATAAATAAATGTATACACAATACACACACGGTCGTCTGTCCTAAAGTAAGCAACTTAATGCTTGTGTCATAGGTAACAGCCGACTGGTCTAGCTACATATAAATAATACATATATAAATAAATATGTATATTACACCCAGACTCGGGGCGGGAATCGAACCCACAACCCCCGGAGCAGAAAGCAGAGTCACTACAAACTGCGCCAACGGGCTAGTCAAAGTTATGTGTAATGATGCACATTTAGTTGACTATCGTTTCATCTACCTACGTTGTGTTAATGTTCCATGTAATTTAAGTCGGTTTTTTTTTCGTTTGTAAGCAAACACAATTTTTCGAACAGATTTATGTACTGTGCTGTGTGATTACGGCACTAAAGAATATAGCCACCCCCTCTCTTCCCGTGGGTGTCGTAAGAGGCGACTAAGGGATAACACAGTTCCACTACCACCTTGGAACTTAAAAAGCTATGTTAAAAAGCCGACGGATGGCGGGATAACCATCCATGCTGGCTTTGAAACACACAGGCCGAAGACGGGCAGCAGCGTCTTCGGTGCGACTGCGGTCACCAACCCGCCTGCCCAGCGTGGTCACTATGGGCAACACACATGAGTGAGCGTCATAATGTCGGGCGCGAACTTGTGGAGGCCTATGTCCAACAGTGGACTGTGATAGGCTGAAGTGGATTTATATACTGTACAAGTTTAAGTTATTATAACTTACCAACTACTCCGAGTACGTCGAGACCTTCCGAATCTTCGGAATCTGACATCTGTGATGGTAGTGGCGGTCGGGCAACCTGAAGAGTAAAAAAATGTGTGTACTTATGTACGCACGTAAGAAGTTATTCTTCATTGGTTAGCTAACTTCACGTTGCTAACTTCTTCTTCGTTGACTAGCTAACTTCAGGGTGTCGGTTTTTTTTCGTGACGGTGTGCTCAGCATCGTTAAAATTTACTCTCATCATTTTTCCCTAACACGCCAAACGAAGTATAATATACTGCTCTCAAGCAGTGTTGTGTTCCTGTTGGTGAGTAAGGTGACCAGAGCTCCTGGGAGGATTGGGGATAGGGTCGGCAACGCGCTTGCGATGCTTCTGGTGTTGCCAGAGTCTATGAGCTACGGTAATCGCTTACCATCAGGTGAGCCGTACGCTTGTTTGCCGATCTAGTTTTATAAAAAAATTGGCCTTTAGGACCTGTTTCTCTTAAATTAATAAACTACAACTTGTAGGTTAACCAACTACGAATAGAAATTTACAATAAATAAATCGAAATTCAATGGCGTACAAGAAAAATACAGCATATACTTTTATCTGTTGTCTGTACTGTCATCTGTCAAATGGCGTTATCTACACGGTCTTATACAGAGGTCAGGAAACTAAGCCCAATTTCAATGGTGAGATATTAGTACGATAATATCATAACTTTTCGTTCGCGTCAATACCGCTGTACGTCACTGCTATCGCTGTTGGCGATTACGTGGTTCGCTGGTGACGCTTCATTGTAATTATAAATAAATAAATAAATAAATATCTACACAATACACACACGGTCGTCTGTTCCTAAAGTAAGCAACTTAATGCTTGTGTTATAGGTAACAGCCGACTGGTATAGCTACATATTATATAATTTTTTTTCGATAGACATACTTATAAATAATACATATATAAATAAATAAATATGTATATTACACCCAGACTCGGGGTGGGAATCGAACCCACAACTCCCGGAGCAGAAAGCAGGGTCACTACAAACTGCGCCAACGGGCTAGTCGAATTTGGTTATATTGAGTGACGTTTTATTGTAATTAGTATATTTTAAAACATAAATGCGTGACGTGTGATAGGAAAAGAGACAGAATGCTATCCTGTCTTCGTTGCACAGCATACCACTTGATATCGTCATGCCTCTGGTGGCTGTAAGCCATTAAGCTGACGCACCCCACCACTGTAGTTGCCTGACCTGTGTATGAGACCGTGGTTATCCACAACCGGTGAAAAAGCCCATATAACTAAAAAAAAAATAGCTTGTTTTTGTTTTTTTTTAGGATAGTGTATTTACCAACCTCGATGAGACTCGGGTGTATGATCTCACTCAGGAAATTTGTTCTTTTATCTTCGCTTAACAATGCGTTCTTCTGGTTCAACGACAAAGTCAATTCTGTTTCCGGTTGGAAGAGGTTCTGTAACTTGTTGTCTTTGTTTTGAGCTGTTGGTTTAACTGAAAGACAAAAGAAATATTTTTATAATTTAATTGTTTTTGCTCGCAAACGAAAAAAAAACGACTTCAATAACATCGACAAGTAACACAACATGCACGAAAAAAAAGTCAAGTAAATACGCGCGATCAAAGATTACTCAATAAGTAGTTATCAGATCGCGATCAAATTTAAATGGTACCACGAAACAAGCATCAGCTTTCGATTAAAGTAAGAATCATCGAAATCGGCCCACCCAATCAAAATTTCTGAGTACAAATAAAATAAATTTGGAAAATCCAAAACTGAACATTTCACGCACATGTCCTCTAAAACTATTGTTCACACCTAGCAGCGCCCTCTTGAAGCTTGTTTAGGAACTAGTGATCGATCATACAACAATAATAAGTTCGATTAGTTAATTTGGTTCTTATACGATTATTGACATATTATTATGGAGCCGAGACGTGGACACTGACGAAGGGACTGGTACACAAGTTTAAAGTCGCTCAACGCGCAATGGAATGGGCTATGCTTGGGGTTTCTCTCAAGGATAGAATAAGAAATGAGACTATCCGTGAGAGAACGAAAGTAACCGACATAGCCCACAGAATTAGCAAGGTGAAGTGGCAGTGGGCTGGTCACTTGTGTCGCAGGACCGATGGCTGCTGGAGCAGACGTGTCCTGGAGTGGAGACCGCGTCTTGGCAAACGCAGTGTGGGACGTCCTCCGGCCCGTTTGACCGACGATCTACGTAAGATTGCTGGTGTAGGTATGATGATGATGATGACATAATTATGATTATGAGATGGCTCAGCTGGCTCTGATTCTATATTATTATTATGATAGAAACGTAAAAATATTTATTGTAAAAAATCGAACAATTTTTTTAGCCTTCATATTCAATAGGCTTCATAGTTAATGAGTAGTTTCCTGACATAATAAAACCAAAAATAGCTTATTTCGTTAAGTGGTTATCATGTTATTTTGATATCATCCGTACATCCAACACGTTGATAATAGTATATAAAAAAAGACTTCAAATGATATTTAATTTATAGTTTGATGTGTATTCTGTATAACAGTGTGTATTTTACAGTATATTAATGCATTTTTATAAAAATATAGATGTTTAAGAGTAATGCTTCCCATATTTTTCATTGTGTGAGAGTAAAGCACAACCTCCTTCGGAGGCGAGCAAAATACAGCCAAATTGAAAACCTCCTCCTTTTTTGAAGTCGGTTAAAAAGACTTAAGCTTTCAATATATTTTCATATTAAAAAGCTAACACAAAAACAGTGTTATTTAAAGTATGGAATAACAATAGTTCAAAACAGGTTTAAGTCATAAAATCAGTGGTAATATAATCAAGTAATCTTTGGTTAAAGATGTAAAGTTTCATTCAATATATTGAAAAAATACTTATACCCCGTCCGGCGACTAATGATCTTTTTGACACTTCAAGAAATTTTGACATTAGTGACTGCCTCACACGTTATTTATTCGATTCGAAATAATAATCGATTTTATTTAAGAAGAACTTTCAATCTATTTAATTAAATACATTTAGTTTAAAAATATTATTTATTTATGCGTTTATTAGTTTTTTTAATTATAAATGAAATATATAAATAATAAATAAATGAATTAACAGAGTTATTGCTCCTTATTCTTGGTTTGCAATTAAATTTCAAGATTTTGACTTAATTCCTTGCAAGTAATCAATCTTGGGGTCATAGATACTATTTTTATTTCCTTTTTTGTATTAAATTTATAGAAACAATAATCACATGACGTAAAATTATTTTCATCATATGATCGATTTATTATCGATTTATTATTTCAAGAACTGTTTCATAGTCTGTGGTTGTTTGTTATGCACAGGGTACTTCACTCAATCAATCAAATCGTCAATAAAGTATGACATTACAGTAGAATTTTAGTACGTTATTCCGAAAAAAAAAAAACAACTGTAATTTATAGGCGTGGGCTGTCAAAAAGATCATTACTCGCCGGACGGGGTATAGTTAAAAAAATAAATTAAAAAAAACACGATTTTAAAAATAAACCAAAGTAACAAGTAGAGAATCTGAACGTTAGAAAAGTCCAAAGGATAGCGAGAAAAGCCTTGATTTTATTATGCAATTATTGAATAATTGTATCAAATTAGTGTATTGTCATCGGTCCTCGATAAGTTTACCAAGTTTAAATGAAATCTGAACGTTAGAAGTGGGTCAAAATGAAGTCCAAAGGAGTCGGTTACAAACTTACAAACATATTAACAAACACAAACATACAAGTGAAGCTAATAAAAAGCGTGTAAAAATATGACATAAGATAATTATATCGATTAATAATCGATGTAATCGAATGTCCACAGCATAATCGACGATTATGAATAAAAATTTATAATGATCATACGCCTATCTTTTCTCTATATTAACGTAGAAGCAGTTTCTTGAAAAAAATAAATATAGCGATAAAATTGTGTTTGTCCACTTTTAACCGACTCCAAAACAAGGAGTAAGTTCTAATTCAACTGTTTTTTTTTTTAAATATCTGTTAGATCATAAATGTATTTATTGATTTTGTTGATTTTTATTTTATTTGAAAGCTGATGCTTGTTGTGTAACTCCCATTTAAGTTTGATCGAGGACTGCAGACAAGTTTTAAAGTTATTTTTAACTAGCTTGTGCGCGCGACTTCGTCCCCGTGGAATAGGACCACCCGATTTTGAAACATTCTTCATTAGTGCTACGCTCCTATTGGTCTTAGCGTGATGATATATAGCCTATAGCCTTCCTCGATAAATGGGCTATCTAACACTGAAAGAATTTTTCAAATCGGTCCAGTAGATCCTGAGATTAGCGCGTTCAAACAAACAAACAAACAACCAAACAAACAAACAAACTCTTCAGCTTTATTATATTAATATATAGTATAGATAATATGTACCTATTATAATTTACTTTTTGATAGAAATCGAAGGCGTTTTTGTTAATTACTAAGTAATAAATAGCTAAATAAGACTGCTTTCAAGTAGTATCGTGTTCCTGTGATGGTAAGGAAGCCAGAGCTCCGGAGGAGGGTCGGGGTAGGGTCAGCAACGCGTTTGGGGTGCATGTCGGTCACCTCCTCGTGGTGCGCCCTGGGCAACGGGACGGCAGCAGTGTCGCAGTCGCGGTACTGCTGCTCGTCGCGGCTAACGACTGACTCGCGGGTGCGCTCCGGGTACTGCTCGACCCGTGAGCGCACTGGAGGGACGGGGTGGGTGGGTTCGCTTGCCCTTTGGTTGTGCTGGCTCCCTGGAGCTTTGCACGGTTGTTCGGTGCGATTCGGCGTTGGAGGTCGGGCGGGCCTGACCCCCAACGCCGTGATGCCGGGCGTTGGAGGTCAGGCCTGCCTGACTTGGAGGGGGGACGCTCTTGGACATGTGTCCCCATTCTGCAGACGGTAGACTGGTCCGGCTGAGCGACCCCTAAGTGGGGTGGTCGGCTGGGGGTCGGGGGATCCTCGGCTGGCTTGAGATCCCACGCATCGTCGGGAGGGGTGGTCTTGTGGGTGCCGCCCCTCTGGGTGCCGGAGCCCGGATGTTTACATTAGGGCCAGCTGCCGGGACGGGGTGGAGACTGTTAACGCGACCCCAGCATGTGGTGGCCAGCAACGTGTTTGCGACGCTTCTGGTGTTGCAAGCGTACAGGCTGCGGCAATCGCTTACCATCAGGAGAGCTGTGCGCTTGTTTTTGTAATGAAAACAAAGTATGTGTTGGTGCGTTACCGTCCGGCACGTCGTTGAGCAGCGTGGTGTTCTCGGTGGTGGTGGTGGTGACGGGCGAGGCGGCGCGCGGCGCGGGCGGCGCCCGGTACAGCGTCGCCGACACGCACACGTGCAGCATGCCGCCGCCTGCACACACACACGCGCTCGCGTTACTACATACGACTACACTGTAGCGCGGTGAGAGCTCGTGTGGCACTCACACATACACACCCACTCCCACGCGCACATACAACATACGTCTACACAATGAGCTTGTGTGACACTCATACATACACACACACACACACACACGTACAAACATACACACACGTATACAACATACGCCTACACTGTAACGCAATGTAAGCATGCATCTAAAGCTTTAGATTTCCGTTCCAGCGCCATCTAGTTAGTTTGCAATGTATACTATCGATATTATCATATTAATGTAACAACCTCTGTAGTTTCTATAGTCTACACGCTAGGTGGCTCTGGTGGCTGGTTTTCAACAAAAACGTTGCCGTTGCACATACGTTTCATCCGTAAACATTTATCCACATGCACCGCAAGAAGTCTCACTTCAAAAACAGAGAAATCAATGTATAAATAAATTTCGCTATAACACTGGTATTAAATTCATATCTTAGTAAAAGACGACCGTGTGTGTCTTAAGCTTAGCTCACCTAAAAGCAGAACGGTTCCGTGCAGACCATAAGTGTCCACCAACTTTTCGATCAACATCGGAAATACGAAACTACCGGCCGCCGTCCCGCTCACACATATGCCATTGGCTAATGCTCTGAAAGACATACAAAACACAAAACATTGAGAAGGACATTCTGTAAATATCCTTTTACGTGTTTATGTATTACTAGCTTCGGCGCGCGACTTCGTCGGCGTGGACTCCGCTCCTATTGGTCTTAGCGCGATGACACATAGCCTATAGCCTTCCTCGATAAATGGGCTATCTAACACTGAAAGAATTTTTCAAATCGGCCCAGTAGTTCCATAGATTATCACGTTCAAACAAACAAACAAACAAACAAACAAACAAGCAAACAAACAAACATACAAACAAACAAACAAACAAACAAACAAACAAACAAACTCTTCAGCTTTATATATTAGTATAGATTAATGAAACTTCTTGAACAATATTAAGTCTAAAATATAATAAAATTGTAACAATTGTTTCGCTAGTTACCTGTGTTTATCGAAATACTGTGACACTATAACGATGCCGGGAGTCGTTGAGAGACCTCCTCCGATACCTGGAAAAATGTCTGTGTGTGTCAGCTCAGACGCGCGACTGGAGTTTACTCCTTCAGATCGACTGTCTAAATACGCACAAAAAAGGCTTGCTAGTCTAAGAAAAAGATTAATACCATATCAAATGGTAAATAAACGAATTAAATAACGTTATTAGAATACGTCGTTGACGCCTTCTATCGAATCCTTCTTGCAAGGGCGGATCCAGCTTTGGCGCCAGGGGAGGGGGGGGGGGGTCACAGTCATGGTCAAGGCGCCAGGGGGGGGGGGGGGTCACAAAGTCGTAATCAAGTAAAAAGAAGTTATAATTTAAATTTTATAATGATAGATACAGGTAAAAAGTAGGTATTTTATTAATCTATGTAGGTAATGTACTTAAAAATACCTATACTATGTCAAAAATCTTGTTTAACAATTTTAATTAGTGGTCCACCTAGGTCCTGGACACAGCCCAGGGGGGGGTCATGACCCCCGTGACCGCCCCCCCCCCCCCCCCCCCCCCCCCCCGGATCCGCCAGTGCCTTCTTGGGTTCCGATAGATGGCGTTAACAAAAGAGTAACGAAATCATTCGTTCAGTAGGTTTTACTCCTCATATTTTATTCATATCGGGGGCCTTATAATCGATTCTTAAGGAGTAAACTCTAAAAAATCTTATGTATAAAACTACATATTCTGTACATTTTAACCAACTTCCAAAAAAGGAGAAGGTTCTCAATTGGATTGAAATTTTTATGTATGTTACCTTAGAACTATTCGGCTGCCCCATTTCAAAACCTAGTATGTCTCCAAAAATGAGAATTTGAGTTTTTTAGCTAAAACGTATTTCCCAGTAAGTGCCTACAACATGAAGAAACCCCTACGTCGATATCGTGCTTAGTTTATATTTTACAGCATACCCTAAACCTAGTAAGTGCAACGACTTCATGGACTTGACTTTTTCAAAACCTAGTAAGTCACAAAACCATTTCAAAAACCTAGTATGTCTCGCACACTTACTAGGTATTGAAATGGTAAAATACATATACTAGGTTTTGGGGTGGTCAAATAAAGATATTTAATATTTTTTAGGTTTAGTAAGTGTCCAGACTTCTTGGCAACACTGAAAGTCGTCCACATACAAATTCGACCAATCAGCGGCTTTCGTAATAACTGTCACTATTCAATTCAAAATTTTGTTACTTTTAATCCGCTACTCCGATCGTTACACATACGCTAATGTAATTTAAATTCTTTTAAGCTTTAATATAGTCTTATACGCGCAACGGTTTTATTATTTCAAAACCCAGTATCTAACATAAATGGTCATTCGGAGCCAAATCAATTTCGAAAGCAAATAAACCAGCGGCAGCGATCGGAGAAACACACAAGTCTGGAGGCAGGCGTCCAAGTCCATAGCAGCTTTGCAGTAGGAGGAGAAGCCAAGGGTAGTCGTTGGAATAATCAATCCTGGAGGAAGCTAGTTTGGTATCTGAAAACGCGCAAATAGGTACAGCCAGCCATCCCATCTATTCCCGCCCACTTCCACTTCAACTGTTTAATGCTATTTAATTCTCTAAGTTTCAGTAATTACTAGTCAACTAATACCAGCCGTGCGTGTCCAAGTACTTCGCATCTTATTTGAAAACGTCTAAACTGTGAGTACCCTCTTTATCACTTTCCACCAAAATGATTGAGCCAAGTCATGATACTTTACCACCTAAATCTCGCGATAATTCTCCCTATAGGCATAGTGATAATAGTCTAGTAAAAGAGCTAGTTAAAAAACGCGGTATACTCAAAGGCAGGTTAACTAGATTTGCAAATTATGTGTGTACTTTAAAAAGCGAAACGATCTGTAGTCAAAAACAAATAGATTTAAAGTTGCGTATTCAAGGACTTTCTACTATGTTCAGCGAATTTAATAATATACAAACCAAGCTAGAAGAATCTGTATCTGATATTGATGATCAATTAACACAGCGAGAGCTGTTTGAAAGCAGCTATTACAATGCAATCTCTGAAGCTGAATATTTATTAAGTTTATGTAAGGTCACTGACACTTTAAATCCATCCGCACAAAAGCCAACTATTAAATTACCTGTCATATCCTTGCCTACATTTGATGGTTCAATTGGGAATTGGTTACAGTTTAGAGATAGTTTCGTAAGTCTTGTACATAACTCCAGTGAAATAAGCGATATTGAAAAATTCCATTACTTAAAATCATCACTAAAGGGTAGTGCAGAATTAGTTATAAACTCAGTAGAATTTTCGGCAAGTAATTACCTAATCGCTTGGGAATTGCTTCAAAATCGTTTCAATAACCAAAGATTACTTGTTCAAAGTCATGTAAAAGCGTTATTTACTATGCACAGTGTTAACAAGGAGTCACATATTCAGATACGCAATTTAATAGACACAGTTTTAAAGAATATACGCGCTTTATCAAACCTTCGTGAACCCGTAGAATATTGGGATACACTACTAATATATTTAATTGTTTCTAAGTTAGATCCCAACACAGAACGCGAATGGGAACAATATAAAGGTACGCTATGCTCAAAAAATGATAACTCCTCCACACCTTTAAAACTTGATAGCCTAATGAAGTTCCTTTCTGACCGAGCTGATATGTTGGAAACATTGCAATTATCACACAGTAAACAAAATCATGATTTTAAAAAACTCAACACTCAAAATTCAATTAAAGTTCACTGCAATGTTTCCACAAATAAGCCCAAGGAACGTCAATTATATAATAACACTAAAAAGCGCTGTTTGTTGTGTAATGCAAGTCATCCACTATACGCTTGTCAAACGTTTCTCGATTATAACTTAGAAACAAAACTTAAATTCATTAATGATAAAAAGCTGTGCATAAATTGTTTACGTTTGGGTCACACAGTAAGCGATTGTCGGTTTGGACCGTGTCGGAGATGTAATCAGAAACACAATTCGTTAGTACATCCCGATAATAATTACTACAATATTAATACGACATTCACAAGTCATGCGGATAACGCCACTGAGGTGAGTGATGGTCGCGTACTGTCAATGACGCAAGCTGCGCCCGCGATAGTCAGAGGGACTGCACCCGCGCCCTCAGCCGCCTCCCCGCTCACACCTTCCTTGTCAACACATGCATCTTATATTAATGCAAATAATGCACACTTCGATACTAACTGTATTCATTCCGCTAATTTAAAACCGGTATTATTGTCAACCGCTCTAATACAAATAACGGACAACTTAAATAAGTTACATGTAGTTCGCGCCCTTTTGGACAATGGATCAGAACGGTGTTTTATCACAAAATCATTATGCGATTTATTGAACATAAAGGTTATACAGTCCACGTTCGAAATACGAGGTGTTGGTAACTCTGTCACAAAATCAACGCAAATATGTGACATTGAAATTGTATCGACGTCCAACACTTATAAAACGCATTTACAATGTTTTGTTTTGCCTAACATTACTTCGGCAATACCTGCGATGCCATTACAATACACGCAATTTAATATACCCGATTACATTCAATTAGCAGACCCGCAATTCTATGAAACGAGTAATATTGATATTTTAATAGGTGCTGATAAGTTTTGGGACTTAATAAAAACAGATAAAATTAAATTACCGAATGGGCCTTTCTTATTAGACACAGAATTAGGGTGGATTATTTCTGGGCCTATTTCTACTATTTCACGCGATAAGGGGTACGGAATTCAATGTAATTTCTCAGATGCGATTGATACCCAGTTACGACAGTTCTGGGAACTCGAAGAAACGTTTGCGCCTCGGGATACGCGCAGTGAGGATGAACGTGCTTGCGAACAACATTTCGTTAAAAATACTACGCGCACGATTGACGGAAGGTTCGTTGTACGTATTCCTTTTAAAATTTCACCCGATAAATTAGGCGAGACGTATTCGCAAGCGGAACGAAGGTTCTTAGCTCTCGAGAAACGCTTAGTACGTAATCCGGAGTATAAAAAACTTTACTGCGATTTTATTCACGAGTATATACGCTTGGGTCATATGAAACTAGCTGATAACTATGGTAAACCTCATTATATAATGCCGCATCACGGTGTACTCCGCGAGCATAGCACGACTACAAAACTGCGAGTGGTGTTCGACGGCAGTGCAAAGTCCAGCACAGATGTTTCATTGAATGACCTCCAAATGGTCGGTCCACCGATACAGGGCGATCTCATTGCTATACTGTTACGATTTAGGCAGCACAAGTATACGGCTTGTGCTGATGTCGAGAAAATGTTTCGCCAGTGCTTAATTCATGAGGATCAACGTGACCTTCAATTGATCTTATGGCGGGACGACCCGTCAGAACCTATACGCGTTTATAAACTTTGTACTGTTACGTACGGAACCGCGTCCGCTCCGTTTTTGAGTTGTAGATGTCTCAAGCAATTGGCGGCTGAGAGTACTGATCCTGATGTCACTAGAATTATCAGCAACGACTTTTACGTCGACGACATGTTAACGACGCATGATAACAAAAATCAATTATTAAAGATTTGTCAAAATGTATCTAATCACTTACTATCAGGTGGTTTTCCGCTACGCAAGTGGATGTTTAATTTTAATTTAGATGAAGTCGAAAACGGAGCATCCGAATTATCTAAGGAATTGTCATTAGGTAATAATGTCCACGCTAAAACATTAGGATTAGGTTGGTTTCACATTAGTGACGAATTTCATTTTAACACAAATTATGAGATTGACGATAAAATTATTACAAAACGATACATTTTATCAAAGATTAGTCAGATTTATGACCCTTTAGGATTGTTGAGTTGTACGGTGATTATAATTAAAATTTTATTACAAAAATTATGGCTATTGAAAATAGGTTTTGATGATGAGGTTCCCGCTGACGTCTCACAAATTTGGAACCGTTTCGCGACTTCTCTGCTTACGCTTAAATATATACGCGTGCCGCGTCACGTTGTAGGTACCGACCCTGCGCGCATCGAACTGCACATATTCTGTGACGCTTCGTCTGTCGCGTACGGGGCTTGTGTATTTGTTCGCACAATAAATCGTGACTCATCGGTAACCGTACGATTGTATTGTTCTAAAGGAAAGGTTGCGCCTCTAAAACCGGTTAGCATCCCGAGATTAGAACTTTGTGGCGTTTTGTTGGGTGCTAGGCTTTATAATAAAATCCGCGAATCAATAAACTGTCAGTTCGATAACATTACTTTCTGGTGTGACTCCACCATAGTATTAGGATGGCTGCGCATGTCTCCTAATCTATTAAAAACCTTTGTTCAAAACCGAGTATATGAGATTCACGAGCTCACTGATACGTTGAGATGGCGTCATGTTAGCGGCAAGGAAAATCCAGCAGATTTAGTATCCCGCGGTGTCGGACTGGAAGACCTCAAAAATTGTGTTATGTGGTGGGAGGGGCCAACTTTTCTTCATGACCCTGCATTTGATTGCAGTCAGTCACATAACGAACAAGTAGATATTTCTTGTTTACCTGAGATTAAATCTAAACCTATTAATTCATTAGTCAGTTCGTCAGAAATTTCATTATTCCCATTTAAAAGATTTTCACAATTTAATCGTATGAATCGGACTTGTGCATACGTATTACGTTTTATACACAATACACGCTATAAAAATAACATTCGACAGGGCTCTCTTACTGTTGATGAGTTACAAAGTGCCAGTGAGACGTTGGTAAAACTGTCACAATTAGAAACATTTGCAGATGAATATAGATTACTTTCTTGTAATAAAAAACTAAAATCTAAACACAATTTTAATAATTTAAATATATTTATGGGAGATGATAAAATATTACGAGTAGGGGGGAGAATAAAACAGTCTTTATTATTTAACTTTGACAAAAAACATCCGATGTTAATATCTTGTAAACATTGGTTTGCAGTGTTGTTATTTCGTTACCAACATAAAAATCTACATCACGCCGGGCCACAAGCCCTATTATATAACATACGCGAATCTTATTGGCCTATTGGAGGTAGGAATCTTGCAAGGCGCACGGTTCACGACTGCGTCATCTGTACCAGACTGTCAGGTAAATCGTTATCCCCTATTATGGGCAATTTACCACCAGAACGAATTACACCCACCTTTCCATTTAATCAGTGTGGTGTTGACTACGCTGGACCAATGCTCATATTGAACCGTAAGGGTAGGGGTTCTAGGATAATTAAGGGTTACGTATGTTTGTTCATTTGTTTCGTAACTCGCGCGGTGCATTTGGAACTAGTCAGTGACCTGTCTTCGGATTCTTATTTGCTTGCTTTGAAACGTTTTATAGCTAGGCGCGGTAAACCTTATCAGATATTTTCCGATAATGGTCGAAACTTTGTCGGAGCTGCTAATGAGTTCAAAAACGTTTTAAAAAATAGTTCAAAGGATATAATTGAATACGCAACTAGTCAAAATATTAAATTCTCCTTTATCCCTGCGTATGCGGCTCATTTTGGTGGATTGTGGGAAAGTGGCGTAAAATCTTGTAAGCACCATTTGTTGCGAGTGGTTGGAAACGCACGCCTAACTTTTGAAGAGTATGCTACGGTACTTTCACAGGTTGAAGCCATACTTAATTCCCGACCTATTAGTCCCTTGTCTACCAATCCCAATGACTTTCTACCGCTAACTCCTGCTCATTTCCTCGTTGGACGTGCCTTGACAGCACCTGCAGCAGAACCACTGGCTGAAGTTCCAGTCCATCGGCTGACACGCTATCAACACCTGGAGCAAATCAGGCAACATTTTTGGAACCGATGGAGCAAAGAATATATCTCCGAATTGCAAATAAGGACCAAATGGAAGCACCATAAGTCTGATCTTCAACCTAACACTATGGTCGTCATCAAAGACGATAATACTCACCCATTGAAATGGAGCTTAGGACGAATCATATCCACCAAACCTGGAAAGGATGGAATATCCAGAGTCGCGGATATCCAAACCTGTGGAGGAATAATCAGACGCGCATTTCCTCGAATATGTCCTCTGTTCTTTGAAGACTCAGAAGAGAGAAGGTTGGATGCCAGTGCTTCCAAGGCCGGGGGCATGTCCAGACTTCTTGGCAACACTGAAAGTCGTCCACATACAAATTCGACCAATCAGCGGCTTTCGTAATAACTGTCACTATTCAATTCAAAATTTTGTTACTTTTAATCCGCTACTCCGATCGTTACACATACGCTAATGTAATTTAAATTCTTTTAAGCTTTAATATAGTCTTATACGCGCAACGGTTTTATTATTTCAAAACCCAGTATCTAACAGTAAGTATTAAAAAAGTAAAGAGTTACTGGGTATTATTTCCATTTTCAAAAAAAATGATATTATCAATAAGTTTGTGTCGATTTTTTCCCAATATTAAAATCAATGTACCTACTGGTGTTTACCTTTTTTTTAACGCTGGAAAATGCATTTACGCACTGACCCCGCCACCGCGCTGGGCAGCGGGAGTGTGGGGCTCCCGGCGGCGGTGGACTACCCACTAAAAACCAGCGGTGCCCACCTCTGTCGCCCGTGCAGGAGTCCAAATTCCTCTGCAAACCCCAGCGGCGTTGCCATTACGGACACTTCCCGTATAGGTGGCGCGCGGAGGCACTGCGCGCACCGACCCGGGCAGATTTGATGGTCGGCCAACCCCCTCCCTAGTCGACCGTCCTCTGCCTGGCGCTTAGGCTGCCCCGTACCGCCCAGGCAGTGCCAACGTAAGTCAAGAAAGACCGGGGTGGCGACGGCCCTGTACTCCCGCGGACCGAGGCCTCGGTAATAGGGAAAGCGCTTTCACGCCGCCGGGGCGGACGGGCGAACCCACCCACCCCGTCCCCAGCGTGGGGGAAGGAAAGACCGACCCCCACGTCTTCGCGCCTTCACAGCGCCTGCGCTCACGGGTCCACTCCGAGAAGCAGAGAAGTACCCGGAGCGCACCTACCCCCGCGCTTCCGCGCCACGTGGCGGGCGAACGAAGCCACCCACCCCGTCCTCTCCCCGCGCCGCGTCGCAGCGCCAAGCCCTCGCCGTCGGCAACCTACGTGCCACCCCGCACCGCGCACGACCTCCAAACCGAAAGAAGAGCTTAACAGACCCCGCTCCCGGAGCGGGAGACGAGTCGGCAAGACCATAAGTCCGCAAGACCCGCTCCCGGTGATCCGAGACCGAGACCCGCCCCGCCCCGGGCCGAGAGACGAGTCCGCGAGACCCCCATAAGTCCGCAAACCCGCCCTGGTGATCCGAGGCCGAGACCCATCCCCGGAACCCGGAGTGATCCGGGTCCGAGACCCACCCCCGGAGCGAAAGACAAGTCCGCGAACCATAAGTCCGCGAGACCCGCTCCCCGGTGATCCGGGACCGACCCAGAGGCCCTTCCCTTCCTTAGGAGCGTGCCCAACGGGGCGCGACCCAAAGGCCCCGGCACCCCAATGCGCTTACGCTCCCTCCCCGTCGGTCGTTAGCCGCGACGGGCAGCAGTACCGTTCCAACTGCTGCCCGTCCCGTTGCCCAGGGTGCACCACGAGGAGGTGACCGAGCTCTTGCTAGGTTTTGGTCTACAAAAATCGATACATTGTTGATCACGTTAACCATTTCAGAACACAGTGAGAGCTCTTACTAGGTTTTAAAGTTGTACAAGAAATTTAAATTTTAATAGATGTTTATTTTCAAAATTAGTAAGACTTATAAAACTTGTCCTAAATGGCTTAGCAAATTAATAAATATATCAAATAAAAGCTTTCATAGTAGCTTATTTACGAAACATCAATTCATCAACAGGTACTGAATAGTTCAGAAGGGCTAGCACAAAACATGTTTTTTTGGTCTCCTGTAAAATTTTGTCAATCACACTTACTAGGTTTTGAAATGGGGCAGCCGTATTGACTGGGTGGATTGATTTCGATTATTTTTTTTAATCGAAAGGTGTTGCGTGTCATGTGGTCCCATTGAATTTAATTGAGATCTGACAAGTACTTTTTGAGTTACATCTAATAATGCGTATTTACTTGACTATTCTTTGATTTACCTACGTTTTATATTTATTACTTGTCGATGTAATTTAAGGCCGGTTTTATTTTCGTTTGTGAGCATACACAATTATAAACTCAGGCACTGGCGGATCCAGGGGGAGGGGGGTCACGGGGGTCATGACCCCCCCCTGGGCTGTGTCCAGGACCTAGGTGGACCACTAATTACAATTGTTAAACAAGATTTTTGTACACAATATAGGTATTTTTAAGTACATTACCTACATAGATTAATAAAATACCTACTTTTTACCTGTATCTATCATTATAAAATTTAAATTATAACTTCTTTTTACTTGACCACGACTTTGTGACCCCCCCCCCCTGGCCCCTTGACCATGACTGTGACCCCCCCCCTGGCGCCATAGCGGGATCCGTCCTTGAACTCAGGTGTATCTTTATACCAATATATTATCTATAATAGATACCACCAAAAACATAAATGTGAAAAATGACAGCCAAGTTCAATAATAAGAATGTGTTGTTTGTGGACTTCGCCGAAAAAAGTATTGAGATCTAAATGAGCGCCAAGTTCTACAGAAAATCCCGAAAATGTCTGTTAATTAAAAACATGACATATTAACTTGAATGTAGAATAATTTGCATGTACTAATTAGATATCACTTCGATTAAATTAAGCTAAAGATTTCACTTTGCCAATTTTCACTAATAAAATTCATCTTTTATTTGCATGGCTAATAGCGTTTTAATGTTGTTTTTAAGTAAAAACTCCATCGGCCCCACTGTGGAAATACCTCATCCTTAGGGTATATATTACAGTAGTATTCATAATTTCATACTCTAAGACCTCATCCTTACAGAAGATAAAAGCCGAATAACATGGCCCTTTAACTAATTTTGTATTCCTGAGTGAGTAAGGTGACCAGAACTCCTGTAGAGGGTTAGGGTGGGGTTGGCAACTCACTGGCAATGCTTTGATGTACGGTACCACCAGCGGACCGTAGCTTGTTTTACACATTGTAATAAAAAATTGTGTTTGCTTGCAATAGAAAAAAAACCGACTTCAATTACATCGACAAGTAATACAACGTAATAAGACGAAAAAATAGTTAAGTAAATACGCGCTATTAAATTACTCAAAAAGTTGTAATCAGTTTTCGATCTAATTTAAACAATACTACAATACAAGTATTAGCTTTCGATTAAAGTAAGAATCATCGAAATCGGTACACCGAGTAAAAAGTTACGCGGTATAATACATCGTAGGTCGACGCAAAAGTAAACACGCATTATTAGATATAACTCTAAAAGTACTTGTCAGATCTCAAGTAAATTAAAATGGGAGCACATGACACGCAACACCTTTCAATTAAAACAAAATTGATCGAAATCGGTCCACCCAGTCAAAAGTTCTGAGCTAACATACATAAAAAAAAAATTATACAGTCGAATTGAGAACCTCTTCCTTTTTTGGAAGTCGGTTAAAAAATACATAGTAATACTACTGTTAGTACTAAATAATACTGCTTTCAAGCAGTGTTGTGTTCCTGTTGGTGAGTAAGGTGACCAGAGCTCCTGGGGGGGGGGATTGGGGATAGGGTCGGCAATGCGCTTGCGACGCTTCTGGTGTTGCAGGCGTCTATAGGCTACGGTCTTACCATCAGGTGAGCCGTACGCTTGTAAGAAAAAAAAAACTATATTATTTACCAGTCATGACTCCAAAACTCAACAGTAAGTGCAGCAGGCCAGTACTGAAGAACGACAAGGCCAGACCCGCGGCGCAGAACAGGCCTCCGATGAAGACCACCAGTCTACACGAATACTTCTCACAGAGGGCTGATGAAAGCGGTGCTGGAATCACAAAACAATAATATTGTTAAAGCCCAAGTTCAATGGTTACTGATAATGTATACACAATCACTGGCGGATCCAGGGGGTGGTCACGGGGGTCATGACCCCCCCCCCTGGGCTGTGTCCAGGACCTAGGTGGAACACTAATTAAAATTGTTAAACAAGATTTTTGTCACAATATAGGTATTTTTAAGTACATTACCTACATAGATTAATAAAATACCTACTTTTTACCTGTATCTATCATTATAAAATTTAAATTATAACTTATTTTTACTTGATTACGACTTTGTGACCCCCCCCCCTGGTGCCTTGACCATGACTGTGACCCCCCCCCCTGGCGCCAAAGCTGGATCCGCCCTTGTACACAATACACACACGGTCGTCTGTTCCTAAAGTAAGCAACTTAATGCTTGTGTCATAGGTAACAGCCGACTGGTCTAGCTATTTTTTTTTAATGTATGCACAATTTTATGCATATGCATACATATCATTCACATAGTACCTATATACCTAACTGACAGCCTGTCAGAGGTACTTTACCAAAATAAGTCAAAACAGTCTTATTTTTTTAACCGACTTCAAAAAAGGAGGAGGTTACTCAATTCGACCGTATATTTTTTTTTTCATTTTTTTTAAATGTATGTTCGGGGATAACTTCGTCGTTTATGAACCGATTTTGATAATTCTTTTTTTTTTGTCGGAAAGGAGATATCCCAACTTAGGTACCATGATAAGGAAACCAGGGTCTGACGATGGAATCCCAGAGAAATCGAAGGAAACCTTCGAAAATCGTAGTGACAACTAGTGTGTTTGTTAATTTTTTTTCGTCTTATTACGTTGTATTACTTGTCGATGTAGTTGAAATCGGTTTTTTTCGTTTGCGAGCAAACACAATTATTATTTTTGGTGTTACATACACATGAGGAAATTATAAAACATTTTAAATCATATCAAAATTTTTCGATCCAGCGGGATTTGAACGCGCGCCTAGGTTTGCTTAAAACCAAAATAAAAATCATCACATCAAGAATTTCGACTCAGCGGGATGTGGATCCATAGCTCAATTGGCAGAGCGCTGACCGGTATGTCGGAGGCGCGGGTTCAAACCCCGCAGGATCGAAAAATTTTGATATTGTTTAAAATGTTGAAATCAGTCTCTTAGAATGCTCCGAATCTAATAGCTTTTCAAAAACGAAAATGCGTCATTTTAAAATGACGAATGACCAAAGATTAATTGAACAAAGTAAATGACTACGAGAGGAATATATTTAAGCACCATTTTGACTTACACACACACGCCTTAGTAATAATTGTGTTTGCTTGCAAACGAAAAAAACCGACTTCAATTACATCGACAAGTAATACAACGTAATAAGTCGAAAAAATAGTAAAGTAAATACGCGCTATTAAAGATTACTGAAAAAGTTGTAATCATATCTAGATCTAATTTCACGAAGACTACATGACAAGTATTAGCTTTCGATTAAAGTAAAAATCATCAAAATCGGTACACCGAGTAAAAAGTTATGCGGTATAATACAACGTAGGTCGACGAAAAAGTAGTCAAGTAAATACGCATTATTAGATATAACTCTAAAAGTACTTGTCAGATCGTAATTTAAAATAATATAATTAAAAGAAAACAAAAAACCCGCCTGCGTAAAAAACGGAAAGAGCAAAGTCAACATTTTTTAAACTTTCTTATTGTATTTCTTTATTATTATTACGGTAATAATAATCATAATATACATTTTCGAAATCCTTGTATTGAGCCCTTTAATTTGATACCCATACTATAGTATTCTAAAAAAAAAATTATTTCTTCATTAACTACAATGGCTTCGCACAGCCGCCATGTTTGTTTTTTTTAATGTCACCTATCTAAGAACACTTGGGCTGCTAAGACAAATCTAACGATATCTCAATTATGCAAATCCGTTCAGCGGTTCTAGAGAAATGAGGTAATTAAGAATATTACATACATACATACATACATACAAGATACGCGCGAAAAACATAACCCTTCCTTGGCAGTCGGGTAAAAAATGGGACCACATGACACGCACCACCTTTCAATTAAAACAAAATTGATCGAAATCGGTCCACCCGGTCAAAAGTTCTGAGCTAACATACATAAAAAAATAAAAAAAAATACAGTCGAATTGATAACCTCCTCCTTTTTTGGAAGTCGGTTAAAAATAAATAATAAGCTTATTTATCCTGCTCTACATCTATACTTCTATACTAATAAATAAAATTGGAGTGTCTGTTTTTAATATTAAAATAACCACTTTTTACTAAATGCTTATGGATTTATACACGGAACAATTTTGTCTGTCTGTCTGTCTGTTTGTTCCGGCTAATCTCTGAACCGCTGGACCGATTTTGACGGGACTTTCACAGGCAGATAGCTGATATAATAAGGAGTAACTTTTAATTTCGATTTTTTTTTATAACTGCGAAGTGAACAATAACTTTTTTGTTAAATTCCACGCGGACGAAGTCGCGGGCACAGCAGCTAGTTCCAAATAAAAACGATGGTTTGTATGGAAAGTTATTGTAAACTATTGTGTTTGAAATAGGTATTCCAAAATTTTCATACAATTTTCATCTGTTTTTAGATAGATCTATCTGGATACATTTTTAAATTAGCCAAAACGTCTTCAAAACAGTATCGAAATAGTTCAGATAGTAAAAATAAATAAGATAGGATTTTCAATTTATTATTATGATCTTATTGAATTTTTACATTTATATGCTAAATTGTTTACAAAACTCTGAATAGGCCCATGCTGGTCCCTGTTCAGAGTTCTAAATGGTTGTATTAGCTCTAGGACTACCAGTTATTAGTAGGTCTCTGCTTTACATATAAATCATATTTAGTTTTGTCATCAATTTATTTATTTATGTATTTCTATACGTATTAGAATGTAGACATTCGTATGTATTTAGATAATAAGTTTCCTTTTATGTCTGGGTTGTCTGGAAGAAATGGCTAATTAGCCATAAGTCCGCCCATTGTACTTCACTGTCTGTACTTATCTTTAAGCTTTGTTTGTATCTATATATTTGTGGTGTACAATGAAGTATAAAATAAAATAAATTTGTTTTGAGTTTAATAAAAATAACATTTGTGGCTTTTGAATGAAAAGAGGCGCTACTGTAAAGATTAAACTAACTTTTTTTTTTAATAAATATCTACACAATACACACACGGTCGTCTGTTCCTAAAGTAAGCAACTTAATGCTTGTGTTATAGGTAACAGCCGACTGGTCTAGCTACATATTTTTTTATTTTTCGATAAACATACTTATAAATAATACATTCATAAATATATAAATAAATATGTATACTACACCCAGACTCGAGGTGGGAATCGAACCCACAACCCCCGGAGTAGAAAGCAGGGTCACTACAAACTGCGCCAACGGGCTAGTCGAAAACAAAAACTTGTATTCGACATAATCGTAGATACAGACTACAGTACCTGGGTGACCGAGCCTAGCTCGGTATTTTCATTTTATTTATTTTTTGTTTTTTTTTCTCGGTATTTTTATATTTTAATTTTATTTAAATAATAAATCACGAGTGAAATAAAAAAAAAAGAAAAAAAATTAATCTGGAGACTGAGATTCGAACCCGGGTCAACACGATTTGACACCCGCCGATTTCCTAATTACGCCATTACAGCTATAATGACAGCGGTGAAATTAAGCTTCGTATTCTAATGATATTTTTTCATTGCCTAAAAACAGGGATAAAACGACATTTTTTTTAAATGAATCCTAGCTAGATCAATTTTTTGCCCCCGAAATCCCCTGCATACTAAATTTCACGAAAATCGTTGGAGCCGATTCCGAGATTCAGAAAATATATATATATATATATATATATATATATATATATATATATATATATATATATATTTTTAAATAAATTGATGACAAAACTAAATATGATTTATATGTAAAGCAGAGACCTACTAATAACTGGTAGTCCTAGAGCTAATACAACCATTTAGAACTCTGAACAGGGACCAGCATGGGCCTATTCAGAGTTTTGTAAACAATTTAGCATATAAATGTAAAAATTCAATAAGATCATAATAATAAATTGAAAATCCTATCTTATTTATTTTTACTATCTGAACTATTTCGATACTGTTTTGAAGACGTTTTGGCTAATTTAAAAATGTATCCAGATAGATCTATCTAAAAACAGATGAAAATTGTATGAAAATTTTGGAATACCTATTTCAAACACAATAGTTTACAATAACTTTCCATACAAACCATCGTTTTTATTTGGAACTAGCTGCTGTGCCCGCGACTTCGTCCGCGTGGAATTTAACAAAAAAGTTATTGTTCACTTCGCAGTTATAAAAAAAAATCGAAATTAAAAGTTACTCCTTATTATATCAGCTATCTGCCTGTGAAAGTCCCGTCAAAATCGGTCCAGCGGTTCAGAGATTAGCCGGAACAAACAGACAGACAGACAGACAAAATTGTTCCGTGTATAAATCCATAAGCATTTAGTAAAAAGTGGTTATTTTAATATTAAAAACAGACACTCCAATTTTATTTATTAGTATAGAAGTATAGATGTAGAGCAGGATAAATAAGCTTATTATTTATTTTTAACCGACTTCCAAAAAAGGAGGAGGTTATCAATTCGACTGTATTTTTTTTTATTTTTTTATGTATGTTAGCTCAGAACTTTTGACCGGGTGGACCGATTTCGATCAATTTTGTTTTAATTGAAAGGTGGTGCGTGTCATGTGGTCCCATTTTTTACCCGACTGCCAAGGAAGGGTTATGTTTTTCGCGCGTATCTTGTATGTATGTATGTATGTATGTAATATTCTTAATTACCTCATTTCTCTAGAACCGCTGAACGGATTTGCATAATTGAGATATCGTTAGATTTGTCTTAGCAGCCCAAGTGTTCTTAGATAGGTGACATTAAAAAAAACAAACATGGCGGCTGTGCGAAGCCATTGTAGTTAATGAAGAAATAATTTTTTTTTTAGAATACTATAGTATGGGTATCAAATTAAAGGGCTCAATACAAGGATTTCGAAAATGTATATTATGATTATTATTACCGTAATAATAATAAAGAAATACAATAAGAAAGTTTAAAAAATGTTGACTTTGCTCTTTCCGTTTTTTACGCAGGCGGGTTTTTTGTTTTCTTTTAATTATATTATTTTAAATTACGATCTGACAAGTACTTTTAGAGTTATATCTAATAATGCGTATTTACTTGACTACTTTTTCGTCGACCTACGTTGTATTATACCGCATAACTTTTTACTCGGTGTACCGATTTTGATGATTTTTACTTTAATCGAAAGCTAATACTTGTCATGTAGTCTTCGTGAAATTAGATCTAGATATGATTACAACTTTTTCAGTAATCTTTAATAGCGCGTATTTACTTTACTATTTTTTCGACTTATTACGTTGTATTACTTGTCGATGTAATTGAAGTCGGTTTTTTTCGTTTGCAAGCAAACACAATTATTACTAAGGCGTGTGTGTGTAAGTCAAAATGGTGCTTAAATATATTCCTCTCGTAGTCATTTACTTTGTTCAATTAATCTTTGGTCATTCGTCATTTTAAAATGACGCATTTTCGTTTTTGAAAAGCTATTAGATTCGGAGCATTCTAAGAGACTGATTTCAACATTTTAAACAATATCAAAATTTTTCGATCCTGCGGGGTTTGAACGATTTTTTGCCCCCGAAATCCCCTGCATACTAAATTTCACGAAAATCGTTGGAGCCGATTCCGAGATTCAGAAAATATATATATATATATATATATATATATATACAAGAATTGCTCGTTTAATAGTATAAGATAAATGTTTGTTACACTCACCCAGTGCGAGGCAGAGCGTCGATAGAGCAGCTGGAATCCAGGACGCGACGCTCTCCGAGGAATCGGGAAACGTTTCCATAATTTCAACATAAAGTACTCCGTACGACTTAAACAGGCCTGCGACCCAGAACTGAACCATGAAAGCGCCGAATACTACGACCCAACCGTAGCCGCCGTCTGGCGGAGATGTGATGCTGAAAACATGTTAAAAAAATGAATTAAAAAAAAAAAAAATTGTGTTTACTCGCAAAAGAAAAAATGACAGACTTCAATTAGATCGACAAGTCATACAACGTAATAAGACGAAAAAATAGTCAAGTAAATACGCGCCATTAAAGATTACTCAAAAAGTTGTAATCAGTTTTCGATCTAATTTAAACAAGACTACATGACAAGTCTTAACTTTCGATTAAAGAAAAAATTATCAAAATCGATAAACCCAGTGAAAAGTTATGCGGTATAATACAACGTAGATTGACGAAAAAGTAGTCAAGTAAATACGCATTATTAGATATAACTCTAAAAGTACTTGTCAGATCTCAATTAAATTCAATGGGACCAAATGACACGCAACACCTTTCGATCGAAGAAATCATCAAAATCGGTCCACACTGTCAAAAGTTCTGAGGTAAAACACATAAAAACATCCAATAGACTTGAGAACCTCCTATTTTAACACGCTTTTATTAGCTTGACCTGTATGTATGTATGTAACAGAATCTTTGAACTTCATTTTCACCTACTTCTAGGAGTCTGATTAACTTGAAAATTTGCACAGGGGTAAAGGGCCGATGCTATTTTTTAAATTTTCGATTTGATTTGCTAAATTTTTATTGTCAAAACGACAATTTTAAGTTCGATTGCTATTAAAGCGTGTTTATTTATAAACTATAATTTTTATTATTTAAGTAGGTTACAATTAATGATTTAATTGTACAAGTTTCAAGCTCACAATATTTTAGATAGTGGCTCAAGTTGGGCAAAGTTAACAAGCTAGGTTTTTCATACTTTAAGTTGATATTCATTGTGCCTCGTACCACGCTGTGCCTGTGCTCAATACCGATTCTCACTTTATTGATTACAAGAACTTTATTATCTCCATGATCTTTTTAACCGATTTTAAAAAGGAGGAGGTTCTAAATTCGACTGTATTTTTCATGTGTAACTCATAAATTTATACTGGGTGGATTGATTTTGATGATTCTTTTCTATATCGAAAGATAATGCTTGTCAGATAGTCCCATTCAAAGATTGAGTTTTTACTTATCTCTAATAATGCGGTAAATTACTCGTCGATGTAATTGAAGCCGGTTTTTTCCTTTGCAACAAACATTTATACACATTGCTTTGTAAATTATTATTTTTTTTAATATTGTTGTCTAATAAAAACTTGTTGTTAACCCCCGACGCAAAAAGAGGGGTGTTATAAGTTTGACGTGTCTGTCTGTCTTTCTGTGGCTCTGTAGCTGGCGAACGGATGGAGCGATTTCAATTTAGTTTTTTTGGAGTTTATTCCTTAAGAATCGATTTTTGGTATGAAAAAAATATGAGGAGTAAAATCTACTGAACGAATGACCTCGTTACGTTTTTGTGCGCCATCTATCTGCTACGACGTTTATGATGGTGCCGGTTACGACGGTTACGACGATATCAGTTACGACGTTTTCGTCGTTTATTTACCATTTGATATGGTATTAATCTTTTTCTCAGACTATAAAGCCTTTTTTGTGCCTATTTAGACAGTCGATCTGAAGGAGTAAACTCCATTCGTGCGTCGGAGCTGACACACACACTTTTTTTTGTATGAAAGGTGAGTTAAGAGCGAGTGTTTTTATACATGTTTGATGAAAATCGGTTGAGTCGTTTAAAAGTTGTGGGGGTGAAAGTGGGGAAGAATAACCGAATGTCTGCAAATATAATCGAGTGGGCTCTCAAATGAAAGCGCATTACGTGCACATTACAAAATAATATGTTCAATGAAAATCGGTTGAGCCCTGAAAACGGTGGTTGTGTCGGGAGCTTTTTAAACTTTTAATTTAATTTTTATAGTGTTATTAATTTTGTTTTGTGTGTGTGTTTACGGCACTAAGGAATATAGCCACCCCCTCTCTTTCCGTGGGTGTCGTAAGAGGCGGCTAAGGGATAACACAGTTCCACTACCACCTTGGAACTTATAAAGCCGACCGATGGCGGGATAATCATCCAACTGCTGGCTTTGAAAGTATACAGGCCGAAGACGGGCAGCAGCGTCTTCGGTGCAACGGCGCCAGCCCTGCGGTCACCAACCCGCCTGCCCAGCGTGGTCACTATGGGCAACACACATGAGTTCGCGTCACAATGTCGGGCGCGAACTTGTGGAGGCCTATGTCCAACAGTGGACTGTGATAGGCTGAAGTGGTAGTGGTGGTGGTGTGTGTAATAAAAGTAAAGTACGTTGAACTCACTCGGTGGAGTCGTCGTGCGGCCGCAGCTTCCTGGAGGCGGCGAGCAGCGGGCGCGCGGTGAGCGACGAGAGCGTCAGCAGCGAGTCCTCCTCCTGGTCGGTGGGCGACATCGCCGACAGGTACGCGCCCACTTGCTGCCCCACAGGTAGACCATGGCCATCACGAAACATTTTGAAAACCTCTTCCATAATGTGGGTACATATTTACTATTTACGAAAATACCTATATTTCGATAATAAACTTAAGTTTAAGGAAGTTTAAAACTATTTTTCTAATATGTGTTCAATGAGTGCGACAAAACGGCTGCAGGTGTCACGGCGTCGGCTCTGATGTCGCAATATACAACATGTAGTGCGTCGGGCGCGTTCCATCTAAGGCCCACAACGCTATAATTTTTACGTATTATCTAGGTATATAGTGTGACGTCATGCGCTGTAATTTGTGTTTCAATCAAAATGGCCGATTGCAGTATTTTAATGTTTTATTTTATTGAAAATCACAATAATCTTATTATTTTACATAAAACTAAACCAGTATTTTGAATTTTTTTAATATTAGTGTTCTCCTAAAATCATTAAATTGACGATTTTTTGATACTGTGGTCATTCACCATTGCTACCTACAGCTAGTTTCAATAATCCAATAATAAAATCTAATGTAAAAATCTCAACTTACAGTTGCTAAAGGCAGCTCTAGGAGCAAGCTGACAGGTCTCTCGCGGGGCTCGACGCGTTCGCTCTGCTCGGGCGGCGCCGACTGGATCGACAGCAGCGAACCCGCTTTATCCGGGGACAATACCTACAAAATTAAACAATAATTAATCTATTATAGTTATGCATTATTGAATTTAGGGGATTACTTGCCAAGATGCCTGTAATTTATTGTATATAGACGTCTATACTTTATTGCATATGCATAGGTAGGTATATGGTTTAGGGATTTATTTCTCAAAAACAAAGAATACAATTAACTTTAAACATTTTAGAAAACAAGATTAACACACTCAAATAATAATTGTATGTGACACCCGGGCGGTATACTAAAGAAAAACAAAACAAATCTCGACCAAAAATAATGTGGGTATTACAAAAATAAATTGCAATATTAAGTATTGCGTGATAGCAATTAGATATTAAGTATTATACGACAAGCCCGTTGGCGCAGTTTGTAGTGACCCTGCTTTCTGCTCCGGGGGTTGTGGGTTCGATTCCCACCCCGAGTCTGGGTGTAATATACATATTTATTTATATATTTATTTATGTATTATTTATAAGTATGTTTATCGAAAAAAAAGTATGTAGCTATACCAGTCGGCTGTTACCTATAACACAAGCATTAAGTTGCTTACTTTAGGAACAGACGACCGTGTGTGTATTGTGTATACATTATTGATAGCAATAGAGTCGGTAACGTGCTTGTGATGATTCAGACAATCGCTTATCATCAGATGAGCCGTACACTTTTTTGACGACCTAGTTGTATAAAAAATAATAATTAAAAGGAAATAAAAAACCCGCCTGCGTGAAGAACAACTAATAGAAAATCAACTGAAAAGGCTGGAACAAGATAAAAATTCAATAATTACACAAAGCTAGCGAAATAAATCGATACAATATCAAACATTATGTACTGTACACTTAATAATTGTGTTTGCTCGCAAACGAAAAAAACCGACTTCAATTCCATCGACAAGTAATACCTACAACCAGTAGGTAGACGAAATAAAAAAAGAATTATCAAAATCGGACTACTCTGTAAAAAGTTATGCGTGGTCATACCTTACAATCAGTGAGTGAACAATCAATCATCCCCTGTTTTCCTACCCTTAGGGTTGGATTTTTATTTTAAAATTTAAATGGGACCAATTTCGGAGTATACCTACTCTTTCCAATAAAAAAAGAATTATGAAAATCGGACTACTCTGTAAAAAGTTATGCGTAGTCATACATAACATAATTGTGTTTGCTCGCAAACGAAAAAAAAGCGACTTCAATTACATCGACAAGTAATACAACGTAATAAGACGAAAAAATAGTCAAGTAAATACGCGCTATTAAAGATTATTCAAAAAGTTGTAATCAGTTTTCGATCTAATTTAAACAAGACTACAAGACAAGTTGATAATGATCTGACGTTGAGGGTACAAATATTTATTGTAAATTTATCTCTTGAAGGAATATTCTTTGGAGGGTTGTGGTCTGACTCTCCCGCGGTGACCAGCCGTGGTGGGAGGTGGGGAGGAAGTAGAGGGTCCGTATGTCGTTGCTAATCTGTGCTATTGTGTGACGTCCTCGCTAGGTTAGGAGTGTGGAAGGTTAAGTTTGGTTTCTGTATAATAAAATCCTTCATATTAGTAACTTTGTTTTTCTTTGATGGCTGTTTCTTTTCTTCTTGAGGTTTATGGTCTCAGAGTATGATGACTGTGGAGATTCAGAAAGGTTCCTCTTATTTTTGTGGCTAGCATTGCTCTTATTGTTATTTAATATTATGAGTTTATCATATTTTAAGAAAGCTGTATTGCCTGCTTCTTTTTCTTTTTTCAGTTGAGCTTGCAGTTGCTTGCGCTTATGTAGGACATCCAAAGGAAAATCTTCTTTTAAGTAGTATGAGGTGTTATGTAAGCAAGATTTATTTTTCTGAACTTGTAGCTTGAAGCCTACTGTAGCGAATGTAATTATAACTGGCCTAGCTCTTTCTCCTTTCTTCCCCAGTCTTCTCACTGATTCAATGTTGATTTTATCACATGGTATTTTAAAGTATGTGTTTATAATGTTCATTATTGTATTTTCCAATTCATAGTAGGACTTTTCACCTTCTTCTACACCAAACATAACTAAGTTTTTGCGTCTTATGTGTCTTTCCAAGTTGTTTATTTTTTCACTTTGTTCTTTTAATTTTTTCTCTAATAACTCATTCTCTTGTTTTAAAATATTGAATTTCTCGTCGATATTGTTGTTTATTGTATTTTTTATTTCTTCCTTCATTTCAAACATGTCGTTTCTCTGCTGTAACATATCTTGTTGCATTTTTAATAGCATTTCTTTTATCTCTTCCATAATGAATAATGAGTAATGTTATGACACCTAGCGACGAGAAGCGAAGACACGACGCGGTCAATTAAATCGAAAAAATAATATATTCTATATATATGGGAGGTTCGTATCTAAGTAAGTAGTAAGTGGTTTTGGCAGATGTCACTAGGTGGCGCTAATAATGATTAATATATCATGAATCGTGAACAGCTGTTATGCGAATTTGATAAATTGACTAGAATTATGCCCACTACTACCACCTTCGAATTCTGTTCTCAGCATCAAGCAGGTACTATTTATTTGGTAAAGGTTAGGTTGGAACTCAGCTTATTACTTACATGGCCCCCCGAAGTCGTGACTAATAACACAGATGTCTTTGTTAGTATTGTAATTGACTATTAAAAGTCAACTTTACTTATATCGTATTCGCACTTTTTGGTATTTTGTTCATTTTACGACCTCATTAATCACTCACAACAGTAGTCAGTTTGTACCGGGTTAATTCTACACTTTTAAAGTCACTTAATGTCTCGTAATTATGCACTAATTAACACGATTTTGTTCAATTTATACAATGACTAATCTGAGATTATTTATATACGCACTTATTTCTTATTTAGTTCAAGAACCCGCTTTTATAATTTCACACCCAAACAGAACCTTGCACTGGATTTGTTTCAATTACTTATAATTTGTTATTTTTAACGGATATTTTTAGTCACATATAATGTCATTAAACATTTCACTATTAAACATGGATTTACTGTTTATACCTTATGCATTTTATATAATTCAGTCTATTTACATATTAAAAATATAGATATTGCACTTTTTACACTTTTGCACTGATTATTTATTTAATAAAGTTATTACGAATAGTAAATTCGATGTTAACCGCGGCACTGCAATCTACCCTCTCCGACCTGACCATGGCTAAAGACAAGGAAAAATGGAATTCTTTGGAGGAGGCTTTTACCCTAAGGGGGTCCACATTAGAAGGAAAGTAAATTGCATGAGTTAAATTCATAAATAGATTCATAAACTCATTAAGTCATTACGTTTACTTAGCAATATAATTTTTTGTTTTTTTTTTTATCAATATAATTATTATTTTTATATAACTAAATTTATCAATATAATTATTATTTCTGTATAACTATTGTGGAATGAAATAAAGCTATTATTATTATTTATTATTATTACAAGACAAGTATTAGCTTTCGATTAAAGTAAGAATCATCGAAATCGGTACACCGAGTAAAAAGTTATGCGGTATAATATAACGTAGGTCGACGAAAAAGTAGTCACGTAAATACGCATTATTAGATATAACTATAAAAGTACTTGTCAGATCTCAATTAAATTAAAATGGGACCACATGACACGCAACACCTTTCAATTAAAACAAAGTTGATCGAAATTGGTCCACCCAGTCAAAAGTTCTGAGCTAACATACATAAAAAAAAAAAAAAAAACATACGTGTCGAATTGAGAACCTCCTCCTTTTTTGGAATTCGCTTAAAATATACGCGTCGAATACATAATCTCCTCCTTTTTTGAAGTCGGTTAAAAATATCGATTTCGAAATTTTATCCAACATCGTACATAATATGCAGTCGGAGACATGAAATTGAAGGTTAAGTCAAATCATTCTCTCTTTGTGCATGTCTTCGACTACCAACGACCGACACGACACGGTTACTGACAAAAACTCGAAATTCAATATTTAAACTTGTTAAAATCCAGTTGAAAAAGTTTTCTTTTCGTCAAGTGACAAAAAGGTAATTAATTAATTATATCACATGTAGGTACATATCACAGGTATCACGGGATCACGGTAAGGCTTATGTTTCCCCACAGAGCTTATGGTCCATTTCAATTATGTATAACAAAGCTTATTTATAGAAGTCATTAGCCGACCTGGCGAACTTCGTACCGCCTTATTTTTTTTTCTTGAATATAATAATTATATATAATGAAATAAAATATAGCCTATCTTTCATATTGGATCAAACTGCACAAAGTGTACAAATTTGATGTTTGTATGTTACCACCCAGTATAAAGTTCTGAGGTAACATAAATAATTGTGTTTGCTCGCAAACGAAAAAAAACCGACTTCAATTACATCGACAAGTAATACAACGTAATAAGACGAAAAAATAGTCAAGTAAATACGCGCTATTAAAGATTACTCAAAAAGTTGTTATCAGTTTTCGATCTAATTTAAACAAGACTACAAGACAAGTATTAGCTTTCGATTGAAGTAAGAATCATCGAAATCGGTACAGGTACACCGAGTAAAAAGTTATGCGGTATAATATAACGTAGGTCGACGAAAAAGTAGTCACGTAAATACGCATTATTAGATATAACTCTAAAAGTACTTGTCAGATCTCAATTAAATTAAAATGGGACCACATGACACGCAACACCTTTCAATTAAAACAAAATTGATCGAAATCGGTCCACCCAGTCAAAAGTTCTGAGCTAACATACATGAAAAAAAAAAAACATACGTGTCGAATTGAGAACCTCCTCCTTTTTTGGAAGTCGGTTAAAAAATACAGTCGAATTAGCCTCCTCCTTGTTGATAAGAAATACAACTTGCCTCAGCGATTGCGTCCGCCGATAACTCGATGGAGCACGAAGCCGGGGCCATTGTAGTCGGTGGGGCTGATGAGCCGAGCAGCCCGTCGAACTTGGACAACTCCTGCAAAGAGTTACTATTTGAAAATGTATAATTAATAATTAATAGCTTTTCAAGAGTATTTAGAAAATACTCATCGCTTACAGAAAATACGCATCATGCCCCGTCACTACTCACAAAGGGGCTGGACATATTATATTATGGTTTTCGAATGAGGGCGGCGCTAAAAAGGTATTCTGCCCCGGGGTTAGAGGAATGGGGGGCGCTAAAAAGGTATTGTGCCCCGGGCGCGAGTTAACTCGCTACGCCACTGAATAGGACCATACGATAAGCATCAGCTTTCAATTAAAGAAAGAATAGTTAATATCGGTATACTGAGTAAAAAGTTATAAGATACTTAACACACATAAATAAAATTGTGTGTCTGTGTGTACTTATGTACGCACATAAGAAGCTATCCTTCATTGGCTAGCTAACTTCACGTTGCTAAGTTCTTCTTCGTTGACTAGCTAACTTCAGGGTGTCGGTTTTTTGTGACGGTGTGCGCGCGCATCGAAAAAATTAACTCTCATCATTTTTCCCTAACGCACCAAAAGAAGTATAACTTCAAATAATTGTGTTTGCTCGCAAACGAAAAAAAAACCGACTTCGATTACATCGACAAGTAATACAACGTAATAAGACGAAAAAATAGTCAAGTAAATACGCGCTATTAAAGATTACTCAAAAAGTTGTAATCAGTTTTCGATCTTATTTAAACAAGACTACAAGACAAGTATTAGCTTTCGATTAAAGTAAGAATCATCGAAATCGGTACACCGAGTAAAAAGTTATGCGGTATAATATAACGTAGGTCGACGAAAAAGTAGTCACGTAAATACGCATTATTAGATATAACTCTAAAAGTACTTGTCAGATCTCAATTAAAATGGGACCACATGACACGCAACACCTTTCAATTAAAACAAAATTGATCGAAATCGGTTCACCCAGTCAAAAGTTCTGAGCTAACATACATAAAAAAAAAACATAGGTACGTGTCGAATTGAGAACCTCCTCCTTTTTTGGAAGTCGGTTGAAAAAAACGACTTCAATTACATGAACAAGTAATAAATCCATACTAATATTATAAATGCGAAAGTATCTCTGTCTGTCTGTCTGTCTGTCGCGCAATCACGCCAAAACTACTGAACAGATTTAAATAAAATTTGGTATACAGATAGTCTAGAGTCTGAGAAAGGACATAGGCTACTTTTTAATGCGAATAAAAGGGTGTAAGGGGTTGAAAGGTGGGAATGAAAATTTGTATGGAACTATGTTCGTGTTTCGTAACTGTCAAACATTTAATGTTCATCCCGTCGATATGGTAAACTCTCCGATAAAATTAAAGAACGTATTTAAATAAAGGTTTCGAATCGACAACATATATCCACAACTAGCTTGTGCGCGCGACTTCATCCCCGTGGAATAGGACCACCCGATTTTGAAACATTCTTCATAAGTGCTACGCTCCTATTGGTCTTAGCGTGATGATATATAGCCTATAGCCTTCCTCGATAAATAGGCTATCTAACACTGAAAGAATTTTTCAAATCGGACCAGTAGATCCTGAGATTAGCGCGTTCAAACAAACAAACAAACAAACAAACAATCAAACAAACAAACTCTTCAGCTTTATTATATTAGTATAGATATACGGATAGTGGCGTATTTTACATTTTAAAAATGTATAATAATGTCAGTAATGAAAACGGATTGACATAATATATATTGGTTGTCAAATATAAAACGTAGTGGTTATATACTCTTTGGTCAAATATTTATGCGTGCGTTCAGAAATTTATTTAGTGTAAACTAAGGAAAATATATCAAGCTAATTAAATCTTATACTATTAATAAAAAGGAAAGCATTTTTTTCCCTCAAATCAACGCAGGTGAAACCGCGGGGCACAGCTAGTAATAAATAAATTAACAAACGCACTAGTCGTCACTACGATTTTTGAGGGTTCCCCTCGATTTCTCTGGGATCCCATCATCAGATCCTGGTTTCCTTATCATGGTACCTAAGTTGGGATATCTCCTTTCCAACAAAAAAAAAGAATTATCAAAATCGGTTCATAAACAACGAAGTTATCCCTGAACATACATTACAAAAAATATATACCTATACGGTCGAATTGAGTAACCTCCTCCTTTTTTGAAGTCGGTTAAAAACACAGTCTTCTTGAGCTCCTCCTTTTTTGAAGTCGATTAAAAATCTTTAACTTCTTAATAAATACTCTTAAAAAGAAAATAGAAGTCTTTCACCATTGTGAATGAAGTATGTTAAGAATGGACGAAACAAAACGCAGTATTAGTTGCCCTTTAGATGATATAATACGATTTATTTTGTAACGACATTTCTAAGGCTTAAGTCGCTTACTTAGACTTACATAAGACAATATAAGCAAAGCGTTAGGTTATAGGTTATACTATAGGGTTATATTATAGCCTATAGGTTATAGGTTAAACAGAAAAGAGTTTGCTTTCATCATTTACTTTTTTTATAATTAACTAGCTGACCCGGCGAACGTCGTACCGCCTAACAGTCGATTCTTTATTTTTTTTAATACTTATCCTTCCCGGAACCCCTCCACTAACACTTAAACTTTATGATATGGTATTAAAGTTCAAATTGACTTTTCAATATCATTACGAATCTTTTGTATGGGAATATAGAAAAGTGTTGTTTTTCCTCCTCCTTTTTTGGAAGTCGGTTAAAAATACAATCAAATTGTAACCCCCCCGGAAGGCGGGTAAAAACCCTTTGATGACGCAAACTGTACTTATTTATTGTCTCTCATTATACAATACAACATAAATATTCTTTATTGTAGTCCACAAATAAACATAAAAAGAATAAATAGCAAAATATACAATGTACCTACATTATACGACCAGTGTACATTATACGACACTACCAGATAATAAGCTATCTCTTATCATTACCTGTCTATTGGCATTGAATATAATATGAGGTTCCGAAGTAGCTCAAATCGATACCATGACTTTGAAAAGATTGTACTTTGTATCTTGAGATGTAATTTGTATGTAAGTATATATATAGTATATATATATATATACTATATATATATATATACTATATATAATTATACTTTGTATCACCGTCGATATGAGAATAGTCTATTTCATTACAAGTGTGGAAAGGCTGTCATTGCAGAGTTCCGACAAATGTCTTGACAGTCGGAACAAGTTGCAATGACGGTTCCGCACGTGTACTGAACGACTATTTATAATACAGTTGCGAAAAAATGAAGCAATTTAATAAAATAAACTGGCAAAGAAAATTTCTGAAATATGGCGCCAACCGTAGAATATAAGCAGAGTTATTTTTTTTTTCTTCACCCATTCTGGTAGGCAAAGGGAAACTATGCCCATACAGCCAAGTCTTCAGTAGAAGTTTTTTATTGATATGAAATGAAAATAAAATTTAATGAGATAAAATGAAATGAAACCTAATCAAACTCCATTCAATCAAATAATTAAATCTGATATTGAAACAAATTAGTAGCTTCTTTTTAGAAATATACGTAGATATTTGCATGAATCATAAAAACTTCTATGAATTTTTTTAGTAAAAACTTCATGGTTCGTTTTTATTTTTAACTAGCGACCCGCCCCGGCTTCGCACGGGTGCAATGATGATACTAAATTCTATCAACAATAAAAGATACGTTAGAAACCTCTAGTCTAAAATTATCAGTGTTTTTCTACCATGTTATGCATGTATTATACATAGGTATAAACTTTCTTCTTGAATTACTCTATCTATTAAAAAAAACCGCATCAAAATTCGTTGCGTAGTTTTAGAGATCTAAACAATTAAACATACAGACAGCGGGAGGAACTTTAAATGTTTCGGTGCTAATTGCTTCTAACGACGATATCTCAAAAACTTTTCATCTGATTGATATAGTGTGAAGGGCAATTTTAATCTGCATTAAATGTCTAAGCTAACTAACATATTTATATGGATAAGGATTAATACTGAACTAAAGAAAATAGCTATGAAAATAACGTAATGTTTTTAATTAAAAATTTGAACATAAACGTGGTTATTGTAAGTCAACCGTAAGAGATAGAGATATGCTCTCGCGGACTTTTTTGTAGAATTTTTATAGATTTTGAATTCGCTAGTACATTACTAAACTGTATCTTTGCTAGTTTACGCGGCGTTTGCGTGGAAAGCTCCCAGTTGGCGCGATTTTTTACGACTTCTTCAACATTTATCGCCGTAATTCTGCTAATTTACATAAAAGTATACTAAATTATATACACAAACCTTTCTCAAGAATCACTCTAGCTATTAAAAAAAACCGCATCAAAATCCGTTGCGCAGTTTTAAAGATCTAAGCATACATAGGGACATAGGGACAGAGAAAGCGACTTTGTTTTATACTATGTAGTGATACACATTATTTTGACAGTTGGGAAAGAGAACGCACGAGTGCGGGAAAGGTAAACAAAAAGCATGAGTATGTAATAGCCCACATCCCGAACGCTATACGTCCCTGCAATACGCCACTTTTTGAGCAACTGTATTAAAAATATATTTTCTTATTTTTAAGCGACTTCCAAAAAAGGAGGAGGTTCTCAATTCGACACGTATGTTTTTTTTTTTTTTTTATGTATGTTAGCTCAGAACTTTTGACTGGGTGGACCGATTTCGATCAATTTTGTTTTAATTGAAAGGTGTTGCGTGTCATGTGGTCCCATTTTAATTTAATTGAGATCTGACAAGTACTTTTATAGTTATATCTAATAATGCTTATTTACGTGACTACTTTTTCGTCGACCTACGTTATATTATACCGCACAACTTTTTACTCGGTGTACCGATTTCGATGATTCTTACTTTAATCGAAAGTTAATACTTGTCATGTAGTCTTGTTTAAATTAGATCGAGATCTGATTACAACTTTTTGAGTAATCTTTAATAGCGCGTATTTACCTGACTATTTTTTCGTCTTATTACGTTGTATTACTTGTCGATGTAATTGAAGTCGCTTTTTTTTCGTTTGCGAGCAAACACAATTATATTTATTTCTTTACACTTTTGTACACACACACCAATACAAAGTTGTAACAATACATGACATTAGGAAGATACAAGTTGCGTCAGTTGCAACAGGCAGCCTAATAGCTAATACATACAGCTATCTCTTCCAGGCAGCCTTTGGGCAGATGACTAACATAAGGAGTGTGGAATGGGGTGCAAAAATTGTATGTAACAGGAATATATACACATACATACATAGATAAATACATATATATCTGTACAAATTGCTCAACATAAATTAAGACGATAAATATATTTCTTTCGTGAGTCTTTTAAATGTCTCCGATATTTGATCACGCTTAAATAAACAGTGGCAATGAGTTCCAAAGACGTCAAGCCTCCAATGTATAAGATCTATCTATACATATAATAAAATGATAGGAAAGTCTATGTTTGTCGGGGATAAACTCAAAAAGGACTGCATGGATTTACTTCAAATTTGGCACGAATATTATTAAGAAATCGGGTCAACATATAGGCTACATATTATCACGCTATCACATACGGGGAACGAGCAGTGAACGCACGCAGACGACGTCGCGGGCAGCAGCTAGTTTGAAATAAAAGGATGACGAATGGGAAGGGATCTTCAATGTCTGGCTTTCTTTGGAACGTAGAGGCCGTTCGTGAAAATTGCCGAGAAACTCAAATGGATTTTTTTTAATAGAGTGGAAGAAATATATTAGTTTATAGCTACAAGAGCGAGTAGTATTTCACACGACGATTCAGTTTTAATATAGTGTTAATCAATACATGAAGAAATATAAGATCAAGATCGAAAAACTACCTTTTTTAACCGATTTTCAAAAAAGGAGGAGGTTCTCAATTCGACTGTATTTTTTTAAATGTATGTTACTTCGGAACTTTTGACGGGGTCAACTGGGTTATTCGAGACCGGAAAAATCTCTATAGGTCGTCACGACATCAAACTCAACTCATTAAATTCCATTGTCATAACTAACGAGTAACGACAATATACATATATTACAATTAGGGTTGCCACCCGTACTTTATAATAAAGTATTGTACGTTATTTTAGGTAAATGTACTCTATACTTTATTAGAGCAATAAAGTACACGAAAATACTTTATTATGCATGATTTGATTTCTTTAGGATTTCAAAAAATTTTGCTGTCATAGATGTCGCTACTCACCAGCGCCACATCACCTAAACACTCATTTTTAACTATTTCTGATCATATTTGATGATAATTATGATTGAAATTTATTTGCATTTTTGTAGTCACTTATTAATTTTCTATACGAATATTATAAAGAGGTAAAGTTTCTAACTTTGTTTGTTTGTAAGAGGTAATCTTCGCAAATACTGATCCGATCATGAAAATTCTTTCATTAATTAAAAGCTACACTATTCAGGACTGATATAGGCTATATTTTATTGTTATTGAACAAAAAATTCAGTGAAAAATAATAGTATAATATGTAAATCAAGTCGGAGAAATGCGAGCGAGATGAAAACTTTACTATATTTGCTTCACAAAAATAATTAACGCCCAACGAAGTGGGCACAGGTCGGCTAGTATTTAATAAAGCTGTTTAATGTCTAGAAGGCAACTGCATAACAATTTACGATATTTATGGGATTATGGTTAGTCTTAGAGATAATATTGTTAACATAATTGAAAATTTAAATCTGCGAAAACTTAATTTAAATATCGATGATCTTTATGGAGAAATTGCTTTACATTAATATTTATATATGTACTTCTAAGGGTTTCGCAGAACTTTCAACTGCACAAAAATGGCAGCAAGTATTTAATAAGAGTGATGACAATTTAATAAACTTAAAAAGTACGACGACGCCGCGTTGGCGCAGCGGTCACAGCATTGGATTGCGATTGGCTGTTGCGCGTGCGGTTGCGGGTTCGATCCCCGCACACGACAACATTTGTATTGCCCATACAGATGTTTGCCGTGGTCTGGGTGTTTGTGCAGTCCTTGTGGGTCTCCCCGCCGTCGGTCCCGGTTGTTATCATGTACACCTGATAGCGATCGTTACTCATAGTAGGAAATATATCCGCCAACCCGCATTGGAGCAGCGTGGTGGATTAAGCTCTGATCCTTCTCCTACGTTGGAAAGAGGCCTATGCCCAACAGTGGGATATTACAGGCTGAATCGTGTATAAAGTAATTTCATTCTTATTACCTATTCCCACTACGTCAGCATTCAAAGATTTTTTGTTGTGATGAATAAAAAATGTCGAGACGAACGAAACAAAGCGTCTCTGAATTCGATAAAAAATGAGTTACTTATTTAATTTAAATAAAGACTGTAAAGATGTGGCGTGGGCTGCTGTGTGGTTGCGGCAGTAAAGAATATAGCCTCCCCCTCTCTTCCCGTGGTTGTCTTAAGAGGCGGCCAAGGGATAACACAGTTCCACTACCACCTTGGAACTTAAAAAGCCGACCGATGGCGGGATAATCGTCCAACTCCTGGCTTTGATATACACAGGCCGAAGACGGGCAGCACCGTCTTCGGTACGACAAAGCCAGCCCTGCGGTCACCAACCTGCCTGCCCAGCATGGTGACTATGGGCGAAACACATGAGTTCGCGCCATTGTTGGCGCGAACTTGTGGAGACCTATGTCCAGCAGTGGACTGCGATAACCTGAAGTGTGTGTAAAGAGGTTGTGCAATTGTTTAGTAGAGATAGTAATTTGATACAAGCTGCAAAAAGCAATAAAAAATATGTTTTCAAATTTAATAAAAAATAAAAATATATTGTACTTTATGTTAATACTATGTACTTTTTTTTCTTACCTATAATACCCAATTTACTTTAATTGAGAGAAAAAAAGGTGGCAACCCTAATTACAATAATAAATCGATATAATATAATTAATCAAATTTATATAAAACTCGATGTATTCGACTAGGTCATTGCTACGTTCTTGTACTAGATAACGGGAACGATCAATACTGTTTTCATACTGTGCCTGAAACCGCACCTACACTATCTTTTACTATCTAAAAGTAGCTAACCCCGCGAACTTCGTACCGCCTTAGTATTTTGAAGTTCTACTTCTTTTGGCGCGTTAGAGAAAAATGATGAGAGTAAACTTTTGCAATGCGCGTGTGGATACGAAGTAGTTCAAGCATGCATAAATAGATGCCGCTAGTTTTGCAGACAAGAAAGTAGTCTTTATCATTTCTAAGAGATGGCGTTGTGGACTTTAACAAGAAAGTAGTCTTTATCATTTCTAAGAGATGGCGTTGTGGACTTATTGTCTAATTATTAAGTGGTACGTTTTTGGAAGTATTTTAGTACTCTAGCTTGAAGTATAACTTTTTACGTGCGTACATAAGTACACACACACTTTTTTTATTTTCCTTTTACACAAACCTTATCCAGACAATAAAGAACAGAAAAAATATAAATATCCAAATTGATGCAGTCATTTGGAAATTATATATGCCATTTCGGCGGTTCATTTTATACACTGTACACACCGATAAATAAATATATACCGTATGTAGGTACATTTGTTAATTTAGATTTGCTTAAGACCTAATACAAATTACGATCACAAATACAAGCAGACAATTACGTAAATCACAACAGAGAAATAATAGCAATGATTTAACAATCCTTGCTGCAAAATCGCAATAACCAAGCGACAGCAAAGCAATAGATGTTATAAAGATAGGGCACTGCTGGAAATATCCTGCTTAATTAATCTAAATGCTACTGCCTTAAAGTAGCGTTGTGTTCCTCTGGTGAGGAAGGTAGCGTGATATAGGTATCCTCAGCTCCTAAGGAGTGTCAGGGGTAGATGGACAGTAGACCATGTGCTTGCTTAGTGATGTAAAAGAGTCGGTACTTCCGCCTTAGCTAACAATGGCACCAACTTAGTAGGTAGTGCATATAAATAATAGTATTTTACTACAGGTAGAAAATTTGCATAAGAAGACGTGTTTCAAATTAAACCTTTCTTAAGTTATTTGCCTTTTAGTTTGGAAGTCGGTTTTTATAAACGGAATTGAGTATAGGTGACCAATTAGCAATTAATAATTTAAGCGACTTCATAAAAAAGTAGACGTTTTCAATTTAACTGTATTTTTAACCGACTTCCAAAAAAGGAGGAGGTTCTCAATTCGACACGTATGTTTTTTTTTTATGTTTGTTAGCTCAGAACTTTTGACTGGGTGGACCGATTTCGATGAGTTTTGTTTTAACTGAAAGGTTTTGCGTGTCATGTGGTCCCATTTAAATTTAATTGAGATCTGACAAGTACTTTTAGAGATATATCTAACTAGCTGTGCCCCGCGGTTTCACCTGCGTTGATTTGAGGGAAAAAAATGCTTTCCTTTTTTTCAATAGTATAAGAATTAATTAGCTTGATATATTTTCCTTAGTTTACACTAAATAAATTTCTGAACGCACGCATAAATATTTGACCAAAGAGTATATAACCACTACGTTTTATATGTGAAAACCAATATATATTATGTCAATCCGTTTTCATTACTGACATTATTATATATTTTTAAAATGTAAAATACGCCACTATCCGTATATTGTGGATATATGTTGTCGATTCAAAAGCTTTATTTAAATACGTTCTTTAATTTTATCGGAAAGTTTATCATATCGACGGGATGAACATTAAATGTTTGACAGTTACGAAACACGAACATAGTTCCATACAAATTTTCATTCCCACCTTTCAACCCCTTACACCCTTTTATTCGCATTAAAAAGTAGCCTATGTCCTTTCTCAGACTCTAGACTATCTGTATACCAAATTTTATTTAAATCTGTTTAGTAGTTTTGGCGTGATTGCGCGACAGACAGACAGACAGACAGAGATACTTTCGCATTTATAATATTAGTATGGAAGTATGGATAATGCGTATTTAATTGACAACTTTTTCGTCGACCTACGTTGTAATAATCCGCATAACTTTTTACTGGGTTTATCGATTTGGATAATTCTTACTTTATTCGAAACCTTATGCTTGTAATGTAATCTTATTTAAATTTGATCGAGATCTAATGTCTTCTTTTATAAGTAATCTTTGATAACGCGTATTTACTTGACTGTTTTTTGTATTATATCTCATAACTTTTTACTGAGTGCACCGAGTTTGATGTTTCTTTTATAAATCAAAAGCTAATACTTATCATGTGGTTTTATTTAAATTTAATCGAGATATAATTAGTACTTTTTGAGTAATTGAGTAATCATTGATGATACGTATTTATGAGCGCCTCGCTACGCAACGCCATCTATGGGGCTATGTTAAAACTACTTCAGTTTAGAATCAATCCAAGGATGCAACGTAGTGCGCTGTATTATCCGCTAGGCGCTAGCGTAGCTATACGTTGTATTACTTGTCGATGTAATTGAAGTCGGTTTTTTTTCGTTTGCGAGCAAACACAATTATATTATAATATGTTATAAAACTTTTTACAGAGCGTACCGATTTTGTGATCGAAAGCTGGCGCTTGTCATAGAATAGAGCGAGCCATTTAAAATCGTACGAGATTTGTGTAAGTGGTTTTTGAATCAAAAACTATCACAGCGTATTTAATTACTAGCTGCTGTGCCCGCGACTTCGTCCACGTGGAATTTACCAAAAAAGTTATTGTTCAGTTCGCAGTTATAAAAAAAAATTAAAATAAAAGTAGCCTAAGTTACGCCTTATTACATCAGTTATCTGCCAGTGAAAGTCCCGTCAAAATCGATCCAGCCGTTTCAGAAGTTAGCTGGAACAAACAGACAGACAGACAGACAAAAATTGTAAAAAAATGTTATTTTTGTATATTATGTACCGTGTATACATACATATGCCTTTAGTAAACAGCGGTTATTTTAATATTAAAAACAGACACTCCAATTTTATTTATTATATTTAATTATTGTTGTTCTTATTTTATTACATATCGACTGAAGTTGTTGAATTCATTTGAGGAATGAAATTGAAATAAAGCTAGTTTCAGACGGTTCGGTCATTGCTACGTACCTACCATGTATGAAAACCGGCAGCACGAACTTTATTTTGACGTGCGGTATCGTAGAGTTCGAAGGCTGGCTATCGAAATCTTTCTCACTGGCTAAAAACACAGTGACAAAATCTTCGAGTAACAAGTTAATTGTAATCTTTTATTGTTAAATATTATTTCTGATAGTATTTTGTGTCGGAATTGTGTTTAAATAAAATGTTACGAAGCTGGCGAAGCCGTCCTCCTATAAATTATTATTTTGCGTGGCGATTAGCAGAAGAAATTAGAAATGAAGAGAGGGACATTAAAAGGTGAGAAATACATATGAAAAAGGAGTATATTTTTTATTTATATTCATAATCCTTTATTTGGTATCAATAATATTCATAATTAATTAAAAAAAACTGAAATTAATGTTAAATACTCTCATTACGTACCTACCTACTACCAATAACAATGACCTTTTTTTTTAATACAGAGACATCAAGCTGCGAGGTTTTCTTCGTAAAGTTTTAGATCCAGCAAGCATAAATAATAAAGAATTTAGAAGAAGATATGGCCTCAGCAAAGAAGCTTTTAATGTATTGTGTGCGGAATTACAGGCCAAAACCCCGCTGCGGTCTTCCAAAAGGGTCAAAGTGGAACACAAGGTAACAAGTTTCTAGGTAGCATTAGCTTACTTGTGAATTGTGATGAAACAATTAAAAATCCTTCGCCGCCATACCGTATTAAATAATTAAATTGGTTTTAGATCCTATGTGCTCTATCATTCTATAGAACAGGCTCATACCAAAGACTTGTGGGTGTGGCTAAATATTTAGGACAAACTACTGTCAGCAAATATGTGGCGGAAGTGACTAATGCTCTCAATACTCCAGCATTTCTCAATGAAATTATTAGGTTTCCTGTAACAAGGGAAGAACGAGACCATATAAAACAAAAGTAATGACCTTTTCTTTCTTATTTTTTTAGAACGTTTTTATTTACCTATGTTTATCAAAACTTTTTTTTTAGGTTTTATACTCAGTATGGCATTCCCGGGGTGATAGGATGTATTGATTGCTCACATTTTCATATATTTACGCCAAAACACGAAATAGAGCATTTATTCTTCTGTAGGAAACAATTTCATTCTTTGAATGTGCAAATGGTGAGTACTAGATAGTAAATACGTCCTATTAAAGGGAGAAATTAATATATATACTTACAATATTTTAAATATGATGCAATTTTAATATATTTTTCTAGGTCTGTGACAGCGAATGCCGAATATTGAATGTGAACCCTAAATATGGTGGAGCAACACACGATGCATTTATATGGGAGAATAGCGAAGTCAATGACTTTATGCAAAGTTTACACCGCAATAATGAACAAGTTTGGCTATTAGGTAATGTCTGAAGTACCTATATGTTTATTATGTATAATCTTGTGCAAATTTATGTAGTCAACGGACACTACACTTGGTTGAAAGGATCTCAGTACTTTTCCTGGCACCTGCATAAAGATAAGCATTGATTAATTAGGGGTGATTGCCTGTTATATTTATTAATTTAGTTTTAATTACCTAGTCTAAGAACTCTAGTATGTTGTATAAACTAAATATACTAAATTCATTTTAATGTCAATGTTACAGGAGATTCTGGATATCCACAAAGACCCTGGTTAATGACACCTATTCAAGATGCACCAGAAGGGAGTCCCGAAGCCAAATACACAGAAATTCATGGCAAAACCAGAACACTAATAGAAAACACATTTGGAAGGCTTAAAAATCGTTGGCGATGTGTTAGTAAGCATCGCACACTACATTACAAGCCTAAAAAGTGTGCCGAAATAATAATTGCCTGCAGTGTACTCCACAATATAGCCACAGAATTTGGTGTTCCTGATCCTGATGATGAAGAGACAGGAGATGGCGTCGAATTCTTCAGGCACGAAATACAAATGGAGGCAGATGAAACAAACGATGAGCTCGTTAGAGGCAGGGCTTTACGAAATTTATTAGTCGAAAGAATAAATAGATTTCATTGAAACAATGTTGAGTTATTTATTAAAAAGAAAAATTTAAACGATCATAAACGATCCAACACACGTTATTCAAAATATATCCATCTATGATTTGGAATAGTCAGCTTCGAAATTATCTATTTATATTTAGCTATATAAATAAATCTTTATTTAAATCTTAATCGCACAAAAATTTAAGAATATACATAAAAACAATGGACAAAAGTGTAAAAAGGCGGACTAATAATGAGATTCCTATTTAATAATAATAATAATAAAAACTTTATTTGATTTGTGACACGCCTTTTATTTTTGGCTTATATAAAAAAAGTATTGGTAATAATAATAAACAAATTATTAGTAGCAATTTATTGATGAATATAATTATGATAAACAATTTGTACTTTAGAGCGTTTTAACGAAATTAAAGCTAAACTCTGTCCAAAAATAAAAGAATTAAAATGTAAACAAACACCTTACCGGATGAAAAATACTCAATCCCTGTGTAATCACACACAATGGCTACTAGATAATTATTGTAGCATCTGGGTAATCACATGCACTACCATTATATTTGTAATTATACGTCCATTTCATCGTCAAACTAATATTTTTTAGCAGAAAACCGAATTCGCTGTAACCTCAAACTTACAAGTGACATTTGTCATTACTGTGTCTTGTGTTTATGGTTAAGGGCTTTCTGTTCTTTCATATCGATAAAAAGTCGAGGTCAATGATATTAAAAAAAGCGTTTTAGCTCGAACTTTTTATAAATCATAAAAAGTAACTCGAACTTTTAATAAATCATAATTTATTTTTACTTTTTATAAATAATTTAAAAAAAAAGTTTAAACGGCCACTAAAGTTAAATAGTGTTATACTTAATGCGACTTTGAGAGATGCATTACTTCGTTTTTTGACAATAAGACCGTATGTCTTTCTCTGTGGTAACTTTTGCTTTAAATCTCATTGAAAATGCTTTTCGTGTATCTTTGTCATCAAATTGCTAATACTTTTTTTAAAGCAGTTGTTACACGATAGTGGGGAGCCCAGCTAAGGGCTAGGCAATGTGCCCCTAATACAAATAGACTTTTTTTGTTTTAATTAATATTTCTCTGTACTTTCATTAGTTTCTAAGTAGAAAATATTTAAATTAGATATTAATTACATAGCCTTTTCATGCATCGCCATTTCGTTCGTGTTGTAAGTAATATCTAATAGGTAGTGAGTGTCAAAAGGTGTTAGAGTGTCTAAAGGTTACTCTGTGTTTTGATAAATTTTCCTCACACACAAATACCGAAAAGTACTTTCGGAAATCAATTTTGACAAATTTTACTCACACACAAATACCGAAAAGTACTTTCAGAAATCTAATTTGAAACGCGCATACAGGCTGCACCCTGCTAATGTTGCTAGTGTTATATCTTTCAGTTTATCAACAAACTATTTGTATACAAAAATTACAGGAAAATATTTAAAAAGAAAATCAGATAATTTTATATGGATTTCCTAGTATACCATGCACATGGTTTTGGCCAGAAATGAAACAATTCCAGTATGAACGAATAAAAACCTGATGAACGATACCAACCCTATAAATCTAAATTCTTGTAATTCTTGTAGTAAATGTACTATTATTAGTATTATTATTATTATTTGCTAAATATAATAAATATATGTTGATGTTTCATTTAGTTTAATTCCTCATTATATCCATATTATTTTCAAGTAGAGGTAGTGACCTATTACTTTATCTGTGGAAGTACACTTATTCTATGGCCTTGCATAGCGCCATCAGAAATGCATCATATTAAATTTACCAATATCGAAATTTAACAACATACATCACAGCACTATAGTAGTCTATGGTTACACATTCCGCCATATTTGTTTACCTTTTAATTCTTTTATTTTTGGATGAACTATAGAGCATGCGCTATAGAAACTGCAATTTAACGAAAAGGATCCAACTGCATAAGCATATATTTCGATAAATACATAACTACACCTAACTAAATTATAAACAAAAAAAATGTGTTTCTTCACATAATATAGTATTTTAAAATTTATTTTAAAACTACTACTAATTAAGAAATATAGCATGAACTTTAAACGTCAATATCTCTAAAGTGACTTTGCATGGATTGGATCCTTTTCCCGTAACTACGTCCAATTGATAAACTAACTTATACAATTTAATTACTTTACTTAAGTATTTTAGGTGTTTATTATCTAATTTATTTATTTTATTTTGTAATTAGGATAACCAACAAAAGATACATTACTACTAATTTCTTTCACATGTGCTTACAATAGAATGTCAATGTTCTTTTAATTAGTTATCACAAAATGCATAATCACGTCGAGTAATATAAAGAATTAGATTATGAGTAAATTTACTAATAAGAAATCGTTAATAAAGATTCAAAATGACAATATCGTATTGTAACAAGTTTGATGTGCTAATCCAGCAACAATTTAGAAATACCTGACAAAATACAATATCAAAAGCATATAAATTTAGGATGATCCAATAATAAAAAGAGATTTAGGGCGCCTTCAAATTAGCCGCGCGGCGGCAGCGCGTCTGCAGCGCTGCTGACCGCGCTGCTGTCGCGCGTTGTTATTTACATACATTTACAACGTCGCGCGTCAGCAGCGCTGCAGACGCGCTGCCGCCGCGCGGCTAATTTGAAGGCGCCCTAAAAATGAGAAACAAAAATTAAAAAGTGAAGAACAACACGTTGGAGTCAAATACAATGGGCATGACGACAGTATCAAAATATCGTCAATTTAATCATTTTATGGGAACACTCATATTAAAAAAATTCAAAATACTGGTTTAGTTTTATGTAAAATAATAAGATTAATGTGATTTTCAATAAAATAAAACATTAAAATACTGCAATCTGCCATTTTGATTGAAACACAAATTACAGCGCATGACGTCACGCTATAATACGCGTTCCACATAACGCCCACAACGCTATCGACCACGACCGCTGAAAACCGCTCAGTAGTCTAGTCGACAAGTTGAAAATGGTTGAAAAATAGCCTGTAATTTATAGGAGTGAGCGTTCAAAAATATAACAAACGATTGGACGGTGTATAGACCACTGAGCGGTTTTCAGCGGTCGTGGTCGATGGCGTTGTGGGCACTTGTGGGTCTTAGGTGGAACGAACTACTATACCGTGACGTCAGAGACGACGCCATGACACCTGCAGCCGTTTTGTATCACTCGTTGAAAACATATTAGAAAAATAGTTTTAAACTTCCTTAAACTTAAGTTTATTACCGAAATATAGGTATTTTCGTAAATAGTAAATATGTACACACATTACGGAAGTGGTTTTCTAAATCTTTCGTCATGCCCATTAACAAATTACCACGTCAGGTCAAATAGACTGTCAAATTTATAAAATTAAGTATGTCCAAATAGCAATATGTCAAATTAAAAAATTAATATTCAATAACTAAAAATTAAAATACAAAAATTAAAATTAAAAATAATAATAATTAAATTTAAAAATTTAAACCAAAATTTAAATATTAAAAATTTAAAAAATTAAGAATTAGAAATTAAAAAAACACTGTACACAAGATTTTACGTATAAACACATAGTAGTATTAAAAGTAAATATATTTAAATCTCTCAACACACATTCCCTCATTCATTCATCTCTTTTTTTGCACTCATTATATTCTTCAATACATTCAGTGCCTCTTTCATAAATTCCAGCCACTGAGCTTGCAAATGAAGCTCCATATCTCGCTGTCGAATCCTCTCTTTTTCTAAATCAAATAACATTTTGTCCCGCTCCCTTTCATACTCCCTAGCACGCTTCTCTGCATCCAAAAAGGCATTCTTATAACTATCAATTTTATAATTTCCATTTCTTTTTAACTTTTTTTTTTGTGTCTTCCATTGGGGAGCAGGCCTCGGTGGTGGTGAGGGAAGTCGCTGAGGTATAGAGTCTACCTCAGGCAATTTTTCACTCTCAGCATTAGAGGGAAATGAGGGCCTTGGTGTGGGCTGACTACTTGGGCCAGGCATATTCCAGTCAATGTCATCTAAAAAAAAAATTATCTGATTGTAGCTTTAATTAAAAGTTTATAAATAATATTAACACTGAAGTTGTTAACAGTAAAAAATAGGTTAACTATGCATTGCTTGATTCTTAAATTTAGTGGTTGAAAATTCTCACTACAATTTTAATTAATAACAAAATATATCACCTTGGAATGGTAAAGCTGATGACGGTCGCTCTGCTACTTCTTCAGCGACAATTTCTGGATCTATGTCTGCATGGCCTGGGATCGGTTGGACAAACTCTTCGATTACCACCATCTGAAATCCAACACATTTACACGATGGACAATCAGTGCTTTGTGAAATTTGTACAAAGAGTCAAAAACATTTTTGATAAAAAAATTTTCTTCTTATGCATACGACACAATAGAGTGGTTAAAGGGAACACAGTACTTTTACTGACACCTATATTTATACAAAACAGTCTAGTTATATCATACTTATAAATGTGAAAGTTTAGACTTTTAGTAGTTTATTACTCAATTACGCAAAAACGGCTGCACAGATTTGAATGAATTTTGAAAAAACTTTTTAGATCTTGTTTATTAACTAAACAATGAACAAACCTGATCTTGTAATCCAGCTTCGGCTATAGGTAGACCCGTAGCTGACTGCTGACCTATTATAGCCATCACCCTTTCCTCCAGATCAGTGAGAGTGACCCTAAGTGCCGGCCCACCACCAGTCCCACGAGCAGCTCTATTTATTTTTGCGTATTTTTTCTTAGTGTTATTTTTAAAATCACTCCACACCTAAGCAAAAAAGAGAAAAAAGTAATTTAGTAAAATGTGCATAAAAAGCAGTGAATAACGTGTTGTAACTAGATGCACAAAAAAATTGAAATCACTAACAAGAAACATACAATGAATTTTCACTTACTTTTCGCCATTTCTCCTCCGTTCTTGAATCACCTGTACCTTCGCTATTTAATTTTGTTATCAGCTCTTGCCATTTTTTTATACACCACTGACGACCTCTTGGACCACCAGATGGCTTGGATAAATCACCATTCCTAAAAAAATATAAAAATATTCCTATAGGATAGCGAGTAAAAGGTTCTTATGGGATAACGTATAACTGGACATTTCTAAAGTCCACGCGAACGAAGTCGCGGGCAAAATATAGTAATTAATAAGTATTTAATTTTTTATTATCTTACCTTTCCATAAATTCCACCATTATTAAAAACTGAGTATAACTTGTCTTCATTTTTTAAAACTTTTTAAAACTTGCGCACGTTTTCGTAACAAGACGACCAAGGAGGCAACTAACATAAACCAAGCAATATACTTTAAAAGTTAAAACCATTATTACTACAACGCCGTGCCTCAGATTGAAACACTTATAGCACTTGAAATAACAAAATATTTGAGAAATACACCTTTTTTTGTTTACAAACTTATGAACAAAAAAATAATCTTTGGGTACGTTCAAACTACACAGCACAGCTATTGATACAACAGCAAAACCTTTTTTTATAATCGTTTACTAAATAGGAATCAAAGGAAAAATATTGCGTCGAAACAAATTTTCTCTTTTATAATACGAATAATGATGTAGAATATTTTTTGGAAGCTTGTATTGAAAATTAAATTAAGAAGCATACTTAGTAACTATGTTTTGGAACGCACCATTCGCTCATAATCATTCAAATCACGCATGTAACATCACCTTACAATAACTTTCGTATCGTATTACTTTCGAACACTCGATAGCGAGCGCTTTTTGTTTCGTGCTGCCGAATTAAAAAGTAAACGTATCGAGTTCGTTATCGAATCGTAGGTTTTTACGTTCACTATTCGAATTCGATAAATGTTCGTGCTTAGGGCACCGCGGTGCCCTAAGCACGAACGAAAAAAACGAAACGAAACGAACGAACGAAAAAAGTATATTGCTTGGTTTATGTTAGTTGCCTCCTTGGTCGTCTTGTTACGAAAACGTGCGCAAGTTTTAAAAAGTTTTAAAAAATGAAGACAAGTTATACTCAGTTTTTAATAATGGTGGAATTTATGGAAAGGTAAGATAATAAAAAATTAAATACTTATTAATTACTATATTTTGCCCGCGACTTCGTTCGCGTGGACTTTAGAAATGCCCAGTTATACGTTATCCCATAAGAACCTTTTACTCGCTATCCTATAGGAATATTTTTATATTTTTTTTAGGAATGGTGATTTATCCAAGCCATCTGGTGGTCCAAGAGGTCGTCAGTGGTGTATAAAAAAATGGCAAGAGCTGATAACAAAATTAAATAGCGAAGGTACAGGTGATTCAAGAACGGAGGAGAAATGGCGAAAAGTAAGTGAAAATTCATTGTATGTTTCTTGTTAGTGATTTCAATTTTTTTGTGCACCTAGTTACAACACGTTATTCACTGCTTTTTATGCACATTTTACTAAATTACTTTTTTCTCTTTTTTGCTTAGGTGTGGAGTGATTTTAAAAATAACACTAAGAAAAAATACGCAAAAATAAATAGAGCTGCTCGTGGGACTGGTGGTGGGCCGGCACTTAGGGTCACTCTCACTGATCTGGAGGAAAGGGTGATGGCTATAATAGGTCAGCAGTCAGCTACGGGTCTACCTATAGGCGAAGCTGGATTACAAGATCAGGTTTGTTCATTGTTTAGTTAATAAACAAGATCTAAAAAGTTTTTTCAAAATTCATTCAAATCCGTGCAGCCGTTTTTGCGTAATTGAGTAATAAACTACTAAAAATCTAAACTTTCACATTTATAAGTATGATATAACTAGACTGTTTTGTATAAATATAGGTGTCAGTAAAAGTACTGTGTTCCCTTTAACCACTCTATTGTGTCGTATGCATAAGAAGAAATTTTTTTTATCAAAAATGTTTTTGACTCTTTGTACAAATTTCACAAAGCACTGATTGTCCATCGTGTAAATGTGTTGGATTTCAGATGGTGGTAATCGAAGAGTTTGTCCAACCGATCCCAGGCCATGCAGACATAGATCCAGAAATTGTCGCTGAAGAAGTAGCAGAGCGACCGTCATCAGCTTTACCATTCCAAGGTGATATATTTTGTTATTAATTAAAATTGTAGTGAGAATTTTCAACCACTAAATTTAAGAATCAAGCAATGCATAGTTAACCTATTTTTTACTGTTAACAATTACTTCAGTGTTAATATTATTTATAAACTTTTAATTAAAGCTACAATCAGATAATTTTTTTTTAGATGACATTGACTGGAATATGCCTGGCCCAAGTAGTCAGCCCACACCAAGGCCCTCATTTCCCTCTAATGCTGAGAGTGAAAAATTGCTTGAGGTAGACTCTATACCTCAGCGACTTCCCTCACCACCACCGAGGCCTGCTCCCCAATGGAAGACACAAAAAAAAAAGTTAAAAAGAAATGGAAATTATAAAATTGATAGTTATAAGAATGCCTTTTTGGATGCAGAGAAGCGTGCTAGGGAGTATGAAAGGGAGCGGGACAAAATGTTATTTGATTTAGAAAAAGAGAGAATTCGACAGCGAGATATGGAGCTTCATTTGCAAGCTCAGTGGCTGGAATTTATGAAAGAGGCACTGAATGTATTGAAGAATATAATGAGTGCAAAAAAAGAGATGAATGAATGAGGGAATGTGTGTTGAGAGATTTAAATATATTTACTTTTAATACTACTATGTGTTTATACGTAAAATCTTGTGTACAGTGTTTTTTTAATTTCTAATTCTTAATTTTTTAAATTTTTAATATTTAAATTTTGGTTTAAATTTTTAAATTTAATTATTATTATTTTTAATTTTAATTTTTGTATTTTAATTTTTAGTTATTGAATATTAATTTTTTAATTTGACATATTGCTATTTGGACATACTTAATTTTATAAATTTGACAGTCTATTTGACCTGACGTGGTAATTTGTTAATTGTATTTGACTCCAACGTGTTGTTCTTCACTTTTTAATTTTTGTTTCTCATTTTTAGGGCGCCTTCAAATTAGCCGCGCGGCGGCAGCGCGTCTGCAGCGCTGCTGACGCGCGACGTTGTAAATGTATGTAAATAACAACGCGCGACAGCAGCGCGGCGCCTTCAAATTTGTCGCGCTGCTGTGGCGCGTTGTTTACATACATTTACAACGTCGCGCGTCAGCAGCGCTGCAGACGCGCTGCCGCCGCGCGGCTAATTTGAAGGCGCCCTAAATCTCTTTTTATTATTGGATCATCCTAAATTTATATGCTTTTGATATTGTATTTTGTCAGGTATTTCTAAATTGTTGCTGGATTAGCACATCAAACTTGTTACAATACGATATTGTCATTTTGAATCTTTATTAACGATTTCTTATTAGTAAATTTACTCATAATCTAATTCTTTATATTACTCGACGTGATTATGCATTTTGTGATAACTAATTAAAAGAACATTGACATTCTATTGTAAGCACATGTGAAAGAAATTAGTAGTAATGTATCTTTTGTTGGTTATCCTAATTACAAAATAAAATAAATAAATTAGATAATAGACACCTAAAATACTTAAGTAAAGTAAATAAATTGTATAAGTTAGTTTATCAATTGGACGTAGTTACGGGAAAAGGATCCAATCCATGCAAAGTCACTTTAGAGATATTGACGTTTAAAGTTCATGCTATATTTCTTAATTAGTAGTAGTTTTAAAATAAATTTTAAAATACTATATTATGTGAAGAAACACATTTTTTTGTTTATAATTTAGTTAGGTGTAGTTATGTATTTATCGAAATATATGCTTATGCAGTTGGATCCTTTTCGTTAAATTGCAGTTTCTATAGCGCATGCTCTAGCTTTAATTTCGTTAAAACGCTCTAAAGTACAAATTGTTTATCATAATTATATTCATCAATAAATTGCTACTAATAATTTGTTTATTATTATTACCAATACTTTTTTTATATAAGCCAAAAATAAAAGGCGTGTCACAAATCAAATAAAGTTTTTATTATTATTATTATTAAATAGGAATCTCATTATTAGTCCGCCTTTTTACACTTTTGTCCATTGTTTTTATGTATATTCTTAAATTTTTGTGCGATTAAGATTTAAATAAAGATTTATTTATATAGCTAAATATAAATAGATAATTTCGAAGCTGACTATTCCAAATCATAGATGGATATATTTTGAATAATGTGTGTTGGATCGTTTATGATCGTTTAAATTTTTCTTTTTAATAAATAACTCAACATTGTTTCAATGAAATCTATTTATTCTTTCGACTAATAAATTTCGTAAAGCCCTGCCTCTAACGAGCTCATCGTTTGTTTCATCTGCCTCCATTTGTATTTCGTGCCTGAAGAATTCGACGCCATCTCCTGTCTCTTCATCATCAGGATCAGGAACACCAAATTCTGTGGCTATATTGTGGAGTACACTGCAGGCAATTATTATTTCGGCACACTTTTTAGGCTTGTAATGTAGTGTGCGATGCTTACTAACACATCGCCAACGATTTTTAAGCCTTCCAAATGTGTTTTCTATTAGTGTTCTGGTTTTGCCATGAATTTCTGTGTATTTGGCTTCGGGACTCCCTTCTGGTGCATCTTGAATAGGTGTCATTAACCAGGGTCTTTGTGGATATCCAGAATCTCCTGTAACATTGACATTAAAATGAATTTAGTATATTTAGTTTATACAACATACTAGAGTTCTTAGACTAGGTAATTAAAACTAAATTAATAAATATAACAGGCAATCACCCCTAATTAATCAATGCTTATCTTTATGCAGGTGCCAGGAAAAGTACTGAGATCCTTTCAACCAAGTGTAGTGTCCGTTGACTACATAAATTTGCACAAGATTATACATAATAAACATATAGGTACTTCAGACATTACCTAATAGCCAAACTTGTTCATTATTGCGGTGTAAACTTTGCATAAAGTCATTGACTTCGCTATTCTCCCATATAAATGCATCGTGTGTTGCTCCACCATATTTAGGGTTCACATTTAATATTCGGCATTCGCTGTCACAGACCTAGAAAAATATATTAAAATTGCATCATATTTAAAATATTGTAAGCATATATATTAATTTCTCCCTTTAATAGGACGTATTTACTATCTAGTACTCACCATTTGCACATTCAAAGAATGAAATTGTTTCCTACAGAAGAATAAATGCTCTATTTCGTGTTTTGGCGTAAATATATGAAAATGTGAGCAATCAATACATCCTATCACCCCGGGAATGCCATACTGAGTATAAAACCTAAAAAAAAGTTTTGATAAAAATAGGTAAATAAAAACGTTCTAAAAAAATAAGAAAGAAAAGGTCATTACTTTTGTTTTATATGGTCTCGTTCTTCCCTTGTTACAGGAAACCTAATAATTTCATTGAGAAATGCTGGAGTATTGAGAGCATTAGTCACTTCCGCCACATATTTGCTGACAGTAGTTTGTCCTAAATATTTAGCCACACCCACAAGTCTTTGGTATGAGCCTGTTCTATAGAATGATAGAGCACATAGGATCTAAAACCAATTTAATTATTTAATACGGTATGGCGGCGAAGGATTTTTAATTGTTTCATCACAATTCACAAGTAAGCTAATGCTACCTAGAAACTTGTTACCTTGTGTTCCACTTTGACCCTTTTGGAAGACCGCAGCGGGGTTTTGGCCTGTAATTCCGCACACAATACATTAAAAGCTTCTTTGCTGAGGCCATATCTTCTTCTAAATTCTTTATTATTTATGCTTGCTGGATCTAAAACTTTACGAAGAAAACCTCGCAGCTTGATGTCTCTGTAAAAAAAGGTCATTGTTATTGGTAGTAGGTAGGTACGTAATGAGAGTATTTAACATTAATTTCAGTTTTTTTTAATTAATTATGAATATTATTGATACCAAATAAAGGAATAGGAATATAAATAAAAAATATACTCCTTTTTCATATGTATTTCTCACCTTTTAATGTCCCTCTCTTCATTTCTAATTTCTTCTGCTAATCGCCACGCAAAATAATAATTTATAGGAGGACGGCTTCGCCAGCTTCGTAACATTTTATTTAAACACAATTCCGACACAAAATACTATCAGAAATAATATTTAACAATAAAAGATTACAATTAACTTGTTACTCGAAGATTTTGTCACTGTGTTTTTAGCCAGTGAGAAAGATTTCGATAGCCAGCCTTCGAACTCTACGATACCGCACGTCAAAATAAAGTTCGTGCTGCCGGTTTTCATACAATTGCGTACTTTACTGTTCGATAGCTATTCGAAGGCGATACGAACGCTAGACGATAATTGTACGTGCTTTAAATTTTTAGTTCTCCTTACGCACGTCGTGGCGCTGCACAAGTTTTCATATAAAATTTTTCGATAGCGATACGATGACGCTTACTATTCGAATTCGATAGATGTTCGTGCTAAGGGCACGGAAGCGATCGATACAGCCTTCGTACCGTGCACGATACCCCACCTACATTACTCGTATTGCATGTACAACGGTCTTAGAGAAATGTCATGAAATGTTATGGCAATGGCGATTTTAACGTAATTTCTTAGCAAAAACGGCTATAAAAACCTAGACAGATATAATTATTTTCGAATATAACCAGAATTAATAGCTAAATCAGAAATGTTCTCTAAATGTAACCTCAACTTTGATTTATGTTTCTCTTTTTCAGCTCAGCCAGCCAGCCAGCCAGCTCACCCCAGCCTAATCCACCACACTACTCCAATGCGGGTTGGCGGATATATTCCCTACTATGAGTAACAATCGCTATCAGATGTACATGATAACAAACGGAACCGATGACTAAACGTGCTCTCCGAGGCACGGTGGGGAGACCCACAAGGACTACACAAACATCCAGACCACAGCAAACATCTGTATGGCCACTACAAATGTTTGTCATGTGCGGGGATCGAACCCGCAACCAAAAACGCAACGGCCAAAAACCAGTGCTGTAACCGTTGCTCCAACGCGGCGTCATCAACCAAACCAGCTTGGCTCTAATATTTTAAAAAATATTACTTTTACTTTAAAAAAATTCATAATACCTAAAAAAGTTTCGATAGCCTTAGGTGTTAAACTTCCAGAAGTATGAAGTATGAAGTAACTCTGTTGGAAAAATTGTATGTATCTATAGTCTATTCGCAACCAGGGCCGGACCGTGAGGTCAGGGGGCCCTGGGCTAATACTATTTAGGGGCCCTGGGCTAATACTAATTAGGGGGCTACCAAATTTTACCACGATTGAGATGAATGTGTAATGGCAGCCGAACATTTTAACTGTCAGTTCGAAGTAATATAAGAATAAAGAATTTAATAAAATTATTGATTCTTTCGCATTGTCGTCTATTTTTGACTTTGAATTGACTTAGCTGACCCTTGAATCCACGGGGCCCTGGGCTGAAGCCCAAAAAGCCATATGGTAGATCCGGCCCTGTTCGCAACGGTATCATTGCTGTCACTTAGATCAGCTTCACACCGTAACGGCGAGTTTCAACGTGGCCTTCTAATTAACCATTACTAACTACACTTTAATTATTCACTAGGCGTGGTTAAGTTGCAGGAACATGAGCCATTTTATTCTGAAAACCAAAGTTTAAATAAACCTACACTTGAAATACCTTGACCTACCAATTATTGAATTATATACCTATTTTAACTGATTAATTAAACGCTGTCCCGTTGTGACTGTCAAAGATGTCAAAACAAGTTTTAGGTAATAGAAAAACATTCCGAATAGAGACGCCCTAATCATCAATACATCTCTATATCTATACTAATATTATAAAGAGGTAAAGTTTTTAACTTTGTTTGATATACGGGGTAATCTTCGCAAATACTGATCCGATCATGAAAATTCTTTCACTAACAGAAAGCTAGTGTAGCTTTCTGTTAGTGAAAGAATTTTCTGTAGTGAAAGATTTATCTGTAGATGTGGTTATCTCTAATATATTGTGGTAAGCTTCACTTAACATTTAGTGTTTATTTCATGTCAATCGGTTAGTAAATAGGTAAATAAAAGTTAGGTCAATTTAACGCGGACGAAACGGTGCGACAACAAACAGTGACGCGAAAAATTGTAATGTATAGAAAAGTTATTGTTCAGTTCGCAGTTATAAAAAAAAAATCTAAAACAAAAGTAGCCTAAGTTACACCTTATTACATCAGCTATCTGCCAGTGAAATTCGCATCAAAATCGGTCCAGCCGTTTCGAAGAATAGCCGGAACAAACAGACAGACAAAAATTGTAAATTTTTTTTTTTTTTGGTAAGTATATTATGTACCGTGTATAGATCCATATGCATTTAGTAAAAAGCGGTTATTTTAATATTACAAACAGACACTTCAATTTTATTTATTTGTATATATTGTTCGTAGAGTCATAATAGTATACCGAAGTGACCTACTGGAGCAGACAAAACTGCATTGAACGATACGGTTAGCGCTACGTAAATCGAATACTCTGGCTCTGTTAGTATTTTCCCAGTTCAATGCAATTATGACCTAGATTCCGGTAGAGCTTTCTAGGTCATGGACTATTTTTAAAAATAGGCCTGCGATGATACGTGGCTGCAATTAAAAATTATTTTAATTCAAGAACTACGCATACTGCGGCAGCTTATTAACGCCACATAGCTGGAGATATGAATATTTTTAACCGACTTCAAAAAAGGAGGAGGTTACTCAATTCGACCGTATATTATATTTTTATTTTTTTAATGTATGTTCGGGCATAACTTCGTCGTTTGTGAACCGACTTTGATAATTCTTTTTTTTTGTTGGAAAGGAGATATCTCAAGTTTGGTACCATGATACGGAAACCAGGATCTGATGATGGGATCCCAGAGAAATCGAAGGGAATCTTCGAAAATCGTAGTGACGACTAGTGCGTTTGTTAATTTTTTTCGTCTACTTACGTTGCGTTGTATTACTTGTCGATGTAATTGAAGTCGGATTTTTCGTTTGCTTGCTAGCACAATTATAGTTTATTATATAATGTGGACGGTTTGAAACTGTTCTAACAGCTTGAAGCTATTGTAAATAGCTTGGGTCAGAACAAATTTCGAGATATAGCTAACTCAAACTGTCTGGGTCTTTGACCGGGGAGTGCGCATTCTGTCATCGATTAGGCAGTGATCTGTTCCGTTCCATACGATCACGATTCAGCCTGTAATATCCCACTGTTGGGCATAGGCCTCTTCCCTATGTAAGGAGAAGGATCGGAGCTTAATCCACCACGCTGCTCCAATGCGGGTTGGCGGATATATTCACTACTATGAGTAACGATCGCTATCAGGTGTACATGATAACAACCGGGACCGACGGCTTAACGTGCTCTCCGAGGCACGGTGGGGAGACCCACAAGGACTGCACAAACACCCAGACCACGGCAAACATCTGTATGGCCAATACAAATGTTGTCGTGTGCGGGGATCGAACCCGCAACCGCCCGCGCAACATTCAATCGCAATCCTGTGCTGTGACCGCTGCACTAACGCGGCGATTCCGTTCCATAATCATCTAACTATTGCTAAAATTAATCTAAAGGTCTATACTGCTGTGCTTAGGTAAAAGGCTTTTTTATTTGTTCGAAATAAATATACTGTATTGTAATACCTATTAATACAGGTTTAATGAAGTAGGCTCAATTATACAGAGTGTCCCGCGATAAAGTGCAACCCCGAAAGAGGGTGAAACTAGAACATAAATTATCGACAAAAAACAGAAAAAAATTAAAAAAGTTAAAAAAAAATTTTTATTTTTTTTATTGACGAATTAAGATTTTTATATAGCTTACGTAGCCTCATTGTACAAAAAATGATGATTTTTGTACTTGTTTTTTGGGATACAGGCGTAAATTTTTTTTTAATTTGAATGGCAATATGGGAAGAAATAATAATTAATCATAAAATTTCCTGGTATTGGGGGCATAATTCTGAGAAAATTAGAGATCATTGAAAAAAACAGTCATAAAAAATGGATTTTTTTACAAGAAGCGTAGTTAAAGACATAATGCCACTTTTTTGCGAGCTAATTTTTATTTTATCCTTACCGCCAAGTACGTGGCGTAATATTTTATTTTATTTTAAAGTAATCGACCCACTACTTTGGAAGAAATCATCATTTTTTGTACATAGAGTCTACGTAAGATATAAAAATCTTAATTCGTCAATAAGAAATAAAATATTGTTTTTAAAAAGTTTTTTCTATGTGTTTTGTCGATAATTTATGGTCTAGTTTCACCCCCTTTCGGGGTTGCACTTTATCGCGGGACACCCTGTGTATATTACAATTGTAATCATTAAAGGAATGTAATGGCATCACTTTTTTAAAGTAGTAAAAAACGGTTACTACCTTTTACCTGATCATGGCAGTATAATGCCTGTGTCGTTAGGGGCTAACTTAGTAGTTTGTAGTGTCCCTGCTTTCTGCTCCGCGGGTTGCGGGTTCGATTCCCGCCTGAGTCTGTGTGTAATATTTGTATTTATATATGTAATATTTCTATTTATAATACATATTTAAAAAAAAATGCGTCCGTACAAACTTAAAAGTACCTACACATGTCAGAAGTGAAACTTCTTTGGCAAAACTAATTTAAAAAAAAAACAAAAAGCCAACGTCACGCGGTGTTCCCAGGCGATCACCCATCTAAGTACTGACCATCATGACGCTGCTGCGTTACCGGTCGCTCAAATTTTACTCGTCATGCGTCTAAAGAAGTTTCACTTCAAAAAAGTATTTAGCTATGTCAGCCGGATAGGAACAGACTGACGACCGTGTGTGTACGCTATAAAATATTTATTTATTTATTTCAGTTTATTACGTCTTTTGGTCCGTAGGTACATCAAGCACAAAGATTAAAGATTTACTTAAAACTTCTTGGTTATACTTTTACAGAGTATTCTGCATCAAGCTCGCACCACATTCACTCACCCGTATAACAATTCACGTCCATATCACGATTCAGCCTGTAATATCCCACTGTTGGGCATAGGCCTCTTCCCCATGTAGGAGAAGGATCGGAGCTTAATCGACCACGCTGCTCCAATGCGGGTTGGCGGATATGTATCCTACTATGAGTAACGATTGCTATCAGGTGTACATGATAACAACCGGGACCGACGGCTTAACGTGCTCTCCGAGGCACGGTGGGGAGACCCACAAGGACTGCACAAACACCCAGACCACGGCAAACATCTGTATGGCCAATACAAATGTGGTCGTGTGCGGGGATCGAACCCACAACCGCCCGCGCAACAGCCAATCGCAATCCAGTGCTGTGACCGCAGCGCCAACGCGGCGTCACGTCCATATAATATATGTATATAGGTAGGTACTCGTATCATGAACTATGAATCGCCCGCGCAAAATTCATATCGCGATTTTCAGGTCATTGTCCTCTTCATGAGGTCTACTCTTACCACAGCCCAAAATGTAGGCTTCGATGATAACAATAAAAGTAAAGTAAGTAAAATATTAAAACAACTCAAAAGAGGCAACATTAGTATTCTTTAGTTGATAACATTTAACTTTATACATATATTATTTTGGGACAATTAAATCGGCGGTAGCTTCAGATTAACAATAATTAAGTTGTTAAAAGCGAAGATATAAGATAATTATAATTTGTAACCACTATTTCACCTGATATTAAGTGAGAATGCGGTCTACGATGGAGCACGCTTACCTAGAAATAGCCTATTCACTCGCGACTTGAAGATCTCCAGATTGTAGCTTTCCGGATACACAGACGCCGGCAGAGAGTTCCACTCCTTGGCCGTACGCATCAAGAATGTACTAGCGAATGGCTTAGTGCTTATAGTGTATTGTACAATTCTAGTCGATGTAATTTTAAGTAACTTTTTTGTATGAGAACATTAGACTATTCAATTTTGCCGAGCCTACTGACCTTTGAAACTCAATACCCTATTTCCTAGTAGGAATACTGTCAGGCGCGGACCCATCCATCGTTAACGTGCCAACGACCAAATGATGAACTTTTTATACAATAAAGTTTCAGAAACAACTGAGGTAGGGCACAGCAGGAAATTTCCTGCTCAAAATATGGAGCAGCCCGACTGGGGTAGTACCTCGACCTTACAGAAGACCATAGCTAAATAATACTGTTTTCAAGCAGTATTGTGTTCCTGTTGGTGAGTAAGGTGACCAGAGCTCCTGGGGGGGATTGGGGATAGGGTTGGCAACGCGCTTGCGACGCTTCTGGCGTTGCAGGCGTCTATAGGCTACGGTAGTCACTTACCATCAGGTGAACCGTACGCTTGTTTGTCGACTTGGTAACATAAAAAAAAAAAAAAAAATATAGGCAAAATTTGCCGTCCCTAAAAATTTTCTGCCCTGGGCTCCAGCCTACTCGGCCTATTGGTAAATACGCCACTGATGGAAACAAACTCAATTATTATTACTACAGAATTCTATTCCACAGGGCCTTGCAAGCACATTGCCAATCTTTGCTTTTCAATTTAATCCATACATAGAAAATAAATCCTAATTTCCCTTGGTCACACCATTATTTGAGTACGAATTTTACCGATTTCATTCATTATTTTTCATTCATTTCTAATACTTAGAATTTTCTTCTTTAAATATAAAAATCAATTGCTGTTCGTTAGTCTCGCTAAAACTCGAGAATGGCTGGACCGATTTAGCTAATTTTGATCTTGAAATGTTTGTGGAAGTTCAAGGAAGGTTTAAACGATGAGAAAAATAAATAATATGTAACGGAAAATACTAAAACCGACGATTTAATTTTCCAATACAAAATGTTCCTAGCGGGGAAATTTAATGTCTTTTATCAAAAACGTTGTCAATTGGTTGTCAAATATTTATAGGTGCGACGTGCGTTCAGAAAGTGTTTTGTGTATATGTTTCACAAATATATGTAGGTGATACGAAGTTCACCGGGCCAACTAGTATGAAATAAAAATGTATGAAAAGTGGAAAATATCAGTAAACTTAATAAAACAGACAGTTCGAAAGGCAGGACAGCGTCTGCCCCTATAGCTACTAATGTTTATTTTGTTGAAGAAATAGTTACAGCAATTTTAAATTGTAATCATACTATTACGTAGTAGGTACTATAATTTACTTACAAACATTATTTATTACAAATTTTATAGTCTGACTCAAAACCACATGTAAATGTTACTCAAATAAGCGCCAAAAAATCTCTTGGATTGGTCACTGTTTTATGCATGACTTAAAGCCATAATATGCTCAAGCACGCAAGCGTTACGTTACCGACATTTTTTATAATCACTACATATTATATAATTGTGTTTGCTCGCAAACGAAAAAAAACCGACTTCAATGACATCGACAAGTAATACAACGTAATGAGACGAAACAATAGTCAGGTAAATACGCGCTATTAAAGATTACTCAAAAAGTTGTAATCAGATCTCGATCTAATTTAAACAAGACTACATAACAAGTATTAGATTTCGATTAAAGTAAGAATCATCAAAATCGGTACACCGAGTAAAAAGTTATGCGGTATAATACAACGTAGGTCGACGAAAAAGTAGTCAAGTAAATACGCATTATTAGGGGTAACTCTAAAAGTACTTGTCAGATCTCAATTAAATTAAAATGGGACCACATGACACGCAAAACCTTTCAAATAAAACAAAATTGATCGAAATCGGTCAACGCAGTCAAAAGTTCTGAGTGAACATACATAAAAAAAAATAAAAAAAAATACAGTCGAATTGAGAACCTCCTCCTTTTTTGGAAGTCGGTTAATAAATAAATAATTGTGTGCGTACAAAGTACACATTTCAGAAGTAAAACTTCTTTACCAAACTACTTAATTGAAAAAGTAGGCGGTATCATAATTAAAGAACTAATTGAAAAAAAAACTAATTGAAAATACGAAGATTGACGCCGCGTTGGCGCAACGGTCACAGCACTGGATTGTGCCTGTTGCGGGTTGGATCCGTCCGATCCGGAAGACCGCGTGACGTTGGTTTTTTAACCGACTTCCAAAAAAGGAGGAGGTTCTCAATTCGACACGTATGTTTTTTTTAACCGACTTCCAAAAAAAGAGGAGGTTCTCAATTCGACACGTATGTTTTTTTTTTATGTATGTTAGCTCAGAACTTTTGACTGGGTGGACCGATTTCGATCAATTTTGTTTTAATTGAAAGGTGTTGCGTGTCATGTGGTCCCATTTTAATTTAATTGAGATCTGACAAGTACTTTTAGAGTTATATCTAATAATGCGTATTTACGTGACTACTTTTTCGTCGACCTACGTTATATTATACCGCATAACTTTTTACTCGGTGTACCGATTTCGATGATTCTTACTTTAATCGAAAGCTAATACTTGTCTTGTAGTCTTGTTTAAATTAGATCGAGATCTGATTACAACTTTTTGAGTAATCTTTAATAGCGCGTATTTACTTGACTATTTTTTCGTCTTATTACGTTGTATTACTTGTCGATGTAATTGAAGTCGGTTTTTTTTCGTTTGCGAGCAAACACAATTATTATTTTTTATGTATGTTAGCTCAGAACTTTTGACTGGGTGGACGGATTTCGATGAGTTTTGTTTTAACTGAAAGGTTTTGCGTGTCATGTGGTCCCATTTAAATTTAATTGAGATCTTACAAGTACTTTTAGAGATATAATATCTAATAATGCGTATTTAATTGACAACTTTTTCGTCGACCTACGTTGTAATAATCCGCGTAACTTTTTACTGGGTTTATCGATTTTGATAATTCTTACTTTATTCGAAACCTTATGCTTGTAATGTAATCTTATTTAAATTTGATCGAGATCTAATGTCTTCTTTTATAAGTAATCTTTGATAACGCGTATTTACTTGACTGTTTTTTGTATTATATCTCATAACTTTTTACTGAGTGCACCGAGTTTGATGTTTCTTTTATAAATCAAAAGCTAATACTTATCATGTGGTTTTATTTAAATTTGATCGAGATATAATTATAGTACTTTTTGAGTAATTGAGTAATAATTGATGATACGTGTTTATGAGCGCCTCGCTACGCCAACGCCATCTATGGGGCTATGTTAAAACTACTTCAGTGTAGAATCAATCCAAGGATGCAACGTAGTGCGCTGTATTATCCGCTAGGCGCTAGGGTAGCTTTCTTTATAAAAAATTTTGATGATTCTTGTTTTAATCACTGATCACTACTTTTTGAATAATAGCGCGTATTTACTTGACTATTTTTTCGTCTACTTACGTTGTATTACTTGTCGATGTAATTGAAGTCGGTTTTTTTTCGTTTGCGAGCAAACACAATTATTTTTCAATTACTTTTTGTTTGTATTTTAAATTCGTTTCATTTAATTAGTTTTTGGAGTTTATTGTTGTTTTGAGTTTATTATAGTTTACTCTTTAAGAATCGATTTTCATATAAGGCCCCCAGTATGAAAAAAATATGAGGAGTAAAATCAATTGAACGAATGACTTCGTTACGTTTTTGTGCGCTATCTATCTCCTACGACGTTTACGACGGTACCGGTTACGATGTTTTCTAATAATGCCGTCGATAGATGGCGTTATTTGATAGATACATTTATTTACCATTTGATATGGTATTAATCTATTTCTTCACTACATATCACTACATATTATAAAACAAAGTCGCTTCCCGTCTGTCTGTCTGTATGTATGCTTAGGTCTTTAAAACTATCCAACGGATTTTGATGCAGTTTTTTTAATAGGTAGAGTGATTTAAGAGGAAGGTTTATATGTATAATACATGTATAATCTGTTAGAGAAACACTTATTATTTTAGAGATTTGTAACGTATCTTTTGTTGTAAGTAGATAGTATTTATTATCAGCATTGCACCCGTGCGAAGCCGGGGCGGGTCACTAGTCTTAATATATATAAATCTCGTGTCACAATGTTTGTCCTCAATGGACTCCTAAACCACTTAACCGATTTTAATCAAATTTGCACACCATGTGCAGTTTGATCCAACTTGAAAGATAGGCTATATTTTATTTTGGTATATGTAATTATTATATTTAAGAAAAAAAAGGCGGTACGAAGTTCGCCAGGTCAGCTAGTAAACTATAAATTCTTTTTGTGTATATTTAGACAGTGATCTGAAGAAGTAAACTCCAGTCGTGCGTCGGAGCTGACACATAAACTTTTTTTTTAATTAGTTTGGTAAAGAAGTTTCACTTCTGTTAAGTGTACTTTGTACGCATGCAATTTTTTTATGTGTCATCGCATTACTTTTTACTGGGTGGAACGATTTCGATAATTCTTTTTTTTATTCGAAAGCTGATGGAACTTTTTGAGGTATCTCTAATAATGCGTATTTACTTCACAATTTTTTGTCTACCTACGTTTTACTACTGGTCGATATAATTGAAGTCGTTTTTTTTTCGTTTGCAAGCAAAGACAATTATGTCAATTTCGTTTTACTTTTAAAAAAATATAAACAACAAGAGCAGATAAAAGTCTTGTTTTTTTTGTATTTTTTATGAATCCAGTAACAAAAATATAAAAAAATGACTTACCTCGTTAAAAATAAATTCTCTCGGCAGTGACATGGCTCAATATCCGGGGGCGCTGGTATTGAAGAACAAATACTATTAAAATGGTCTTCAGATTCGGTGGATTCAAGCCTCAAAACAATTCTCGTGTCGCGTACGGCATTCGCCGCTAAATGCATTGGTTTTGCTTGATATAACTTTAAGGTAGCCGTTTTTACTATTTTTTAATAACACTTCAATCGAAAAATATCAATAAAAATTTCTTATATTTTTTAAATTATTCACGGTGACAGACAGAACATTTTTTTGTTATACAATATTATTATAATCTGTTCTTTTTCTTATATGTGGTTGTTTTTTTTTAAATTTGCTTTCCGGACGTCCGCAAAGACTTGAGTCAGCTTTAATAATGGTTGTAAAACTTCCGCGCATGCGCTAAACAGCCAATCAATATGTCAAACATAGTTCAACTTCTCGCAATGAAATATAGACGATTCAAAAAAAAATATATAGATAAATTCTAATTAAGTAGGTACATTATTTTAGAAAATTATGATAAATTCATTTATTTATATTGTCATGTTAATTAAAGACTGCACTTAAATATATTTTTCCATAATTATTTAATACTAAGCTGGTATTATGATATTTGGTATTATTACGTAACTATCTTTAGCCCGCATCTTCGCCCGCGTTATATATTGATTTTATAAAGCCTAAGTATGTATGATATATTTGCGAATTTATCGTATACGCTATTGTCGTTTTTAACCAACTTAAAAAAGGGGGAGGCTCAATTCGACTCTACTTTTTGAAGTGAAACTTCTTTATGCGCATGAGGCAGGTCGCGGACCGTGAGTTCAGGGGGCCCTGGACTAATACTACTTATAGGGGCCCACCTAATTACTCAAAGTATAAAAAAAAATGAAACAATAAAATATTTTATTTATATTTTAATACTAGCTGACTCGGCGAACTTCGTACCGCCTAACAGTCGATTCTTTAATTATTATTTTTTTAATACATACCTACCTACTTATCCTTCCCGGAACCCTTTCACTAACACTTAAATTTTTTTGGTATGGTATTAAAGTTCAAATTGACTTTTAAGTATTATTACGAATCTTTTGTATGGGAATATAGAAAAGTGTTGTTTTTAGACTTTTCCAGGCAATTTTTTAAATTTTTTCTCCCTCAGAACCATCCTGGTACTTCAAGGAATAATTATTATAAAAAAAGAATTAGCGAAATTGGTTCAGCTGCTCTCAAGACTTGCGCTTAGCAACACATTCAAAGATTCATTTTTAGGGTTCCGTACCCAAAGGGTAAAAACGGGACCCTATTACTAAGACTTCGCTGTCCGTCCGTCCGTCCGTCTGTCACCAGGCGGTGTCATTTTCACAAAGTAGGTATGTATTTCTGTTGCCGCTATAACAACAAATACTAAAAACAAAATAAAATAAACATTTAAGGGGGGCGATAATTTTTTATTAGTCTAAAACGCCATCTATCAGAAATTAGGAAAACTTCGTCAATAGACTAATAATAATAGTTTTCTAATAGCATCATAGATGGCGTCATAATTAAATAAATATTTTACAGACTAAATATTTTACGGAAAATTTACTTATATTTTTAGTCAATGGTACGGAACCCTTCGTCAGCACGAAGGGTTCCGTAAGTAAAGACAGCAGCCTGTCTTTGAAATACACAGGCCGAAGACGGGCAGCAGCGTCTTCAAAAAACATGAGTCACGACATTTTTGGCGAGAACTTGTGGAGGCCTATGTCCAGCAGTGGACTGCGATAGGCTGAAGTGATGATGAAGTGATGATATTATGCCATAGCGTTATAAAACCGTTAATAAATTGACAAATTATAAAGCAATATTTCTGCACTTTCTTTAGGCAAATTATTTAATTTGCTCTTCACATTCGAGGTTCCTATAGTTAAATCAGTTATGGACAAAACTGTTATAAATGGTTAGGTCATGAGTTTGACATCGTCATTCTTTAGGTATTTATCTATCTTAATATATATAAATCTCGTGTCACAATGTTTGTCCTCAATGGACTCCTAAACCACTTAACCGATTTTAATCAAATTTGCAAACCGTGTGCAGTTTGATCCAACTTGAAAGATAGGCTATATTTTATTTTGGTATATGTAATTATTATATTTAAGAAAAAAAAAAGGCGGTACGAAGTTCGCTAGGTCAGCTAGTACTAACATATAAAGCTGAAGAGTTTGTTTGTTTGTTTGTTTGAACGCGGTAATCTCTGGAACTACTGGGCCGATTTGAAAAATTCTTTCACTGTTAGATAGCCCATTTATCGAGGAAGGCTATAGACTATGTGTCATCACGTTAAAACCAAGCGGAGTCCACGCCGACGAAGTCGCGCGCAGAAGCTAGTTCTCTATTTATGCCATCCTGGAAAAGGAGCGCTCGGCTTCACACCTTGTGATTGGTAAAGTTAAATATATTTTTCGTACCACTTGCTCAAAAAAGTGACATTCTATGCCACAAAAAGCGAACATAACAATAGTCATTTTTAATCTATTAAAAACAGGGAAAGGAAATTGTACTGAATCTCATTCATCCTCTAGGTCTAGGGGGAAAATGTGATTTAAATTTGGAATACTTACCGAAATTTATACTGAACTACATCTGTGTTTACACCATTGAGATTGTATATAAAGCATTAGGTATAGGTACATCTTTTTGAAAAAGGAATACGCATTTATTATGCAGTTATGATTATTAAATAAAATTACGAAAATATCTACAATGAAACGCAAGTTCCTCAGGCGCAAGAACAGAGTAATACTCAAATCAACTCATCTATATCTACTAATATATAAAGCTGAAGAATTTGTTTGTTTGGTTGTTTGTTTGTTTGAACGTGGTAATCTCTGGAACTACTGGGCCGATTTGAAAAATTCTTTCAGTGTTAGATAGCCCATTTATCGAGGAAGGCTATGTATCATCACGCTAAGACCAATAGGAGCGGAGTCCAGGCCGACGAAGTCGCGGGCAGTAGCTAGTTTTTAATAAATGCTTATCTCATATTATTACTGTTAATTTTTTCGCAAATGGTATGAAAAGTAGAGTATTTTCCTCGGTGATAAAGCTGTCTTAGTCTTGGGTGAACTTAAATCCCTCGCTACACTCAGGACTCGTTTTAAATCCCTCGCTTCGCTCGTGATTCAAGTTTTTATCGCCTACCTCGAGTCCTTCGTTACGCTCGCGATTAAATCGTCACCCGCGGGCCGCGACAGAAGTCACAGAAGACACTGCTTTATCCCCTTGGTTAACAATCTACTATGTATTTAACATTGCATAGCAGTTCGGGAATACGTCAACAAGCTTCTTTTCATAAATAATCGTAAAAATGTCTACGTAAAAGACGAGTAGGACTCTGTCGACTGAAACAAATTATACAGTGGCAATCTCATCTTATGGTTATGGGTCTTTGAAAGTTTCAGTGACTGGTTGTAAGTATTTGTTCTTCTGCAGGACTCCGTTTCCGTTTCCCCTGGTTACTACTGAATGACGTCTAGAAAAATGTTCTAAGAGCGTGTATTAGCACATAAAAAATGCAAAAGTTATAAACAATTAAAAAAAGAAAAAAATGGTACCTATTTCGTTTTTTGCCAATATTTCATTAATATTTAAAAAAAGATTCTGAAAGAGGAGGATATTTCCAATGAAAAACTTTCAACTCCCAGAACTCTATCTTCATTATTAATAATTTTAATTTAATGCTGAAAATGTGTCTCCACGTGACATTTATAGCTTGTGCACGCGGCGTCAAAAGCGAGTACGACACATTGGTTAATTTATTTAAGGTAGTGATTTTTTTTATAAATTTGAAAAAAATTATGGTGTAGTCTGAACACTATAAATACTTAATTCCCGTTGAAAATTTTAAAGTTAATTTTTCAACAAGTTAAACGATTGTTAACTAACAAAATTTTCTCGAAATTCCGTCTCAATTGTACGTAAATGAAAAAAAAAATGTTTAAACAATTGTCGTAAAATTTTTCGCTTCGTAGAGCCTTTCTTATATAATATGTAATTAACAAGATCACGCCATAAAAGCTAAAAATATATTCATACTTTGTTTATAATAATTTTTGTACTTGAACAAAAACTCGTGATTTTTCAAAAAAAATGATGATTTTTCTGGAACTATTTACTATTACTACTTATTGGAATTTGGAAATATCTTCCTCTCACATAATCTTTTTTGAATTTTTTGAAATTGCTTAAATATTAATAATAGGTACTTAGTCTATGAAAAATTGGCAAAAAACTAAATGGCATTTTATTCCTTTTTTTAATTGTTTATACCTAACTTTTGCAATTTTTTATGTGCTAACACACGCTCTTAGAAATTTTTTCTAGACGTCATTCCGAATCGAACGAGCTATCACACATAATTTTAAGAGCAGAATCTCTATTTTCGGCCATTTTCAACTCGCTTTTCAAAAGACTTAAATCTTTAATTAAAGCAGTAGGTACAATAATCTAACGAATGAGCTACGCCATTTTCGATTGAAAGAATAGCAAGGACTGAAAGGCGATCTTGTGTCATCGAATTCCTCAAATGTGTTTTAATAATTTTAATTTAAAAAAAAATACTGTTAAAAATCTATATTATTTTTAATTTGCTTGACCCCCTAAGGCCGCCACTGCAAATAAAAATGTGTGTTTAGACACTCCCCGGGCATAATTTATAACACGCCACTTTCACGTGCTATTAGTGGATCAAAATGACTCGACAAATCTATACTAATATAATAAAGCTGAAGAGTTTGTTTGATTGTTTGTTTGTTTGTTTGTTTGTTTGTTTGTTTGAACGCGCTAATCTCAGGATCTACTGGACCGATTTGAAAAATTCTTTCAGTGTTAGATAGCCCATTTATCGAGGAAGGCTATAGGCTATATATCATCACGCTAAGACCAATAGGAGCGGAGTCCACGCCGATCCGATCGAATGAATACCGACAAGTTTTGGGGCGTAATCAAAAAACAATTTGAAAATTATAAAACACTGTCTCAATTTGCTTTAAATTTGTAATGTTTGCCCTCTATACTAATATAATAAAGCTGAAGAGTTTGTTTGATTGATTGTTTGTTTGTTTGTTTGAACGCGCTAATCTCAGGATCTACTGGACCGATTTGAAAAATTCTTTCAGTGTTAGATAGCCCATTTATCGAGGAAGGCTATAGGCTATATATCATCACGCTAAGACCAATAGGAGCGGAGTCCACGCCGATCCGATCGAATGAATACCGACAAGTTTTGGGGCGTAATCAAAAAACAATTTGAAAATTATAAAACACTGTCTCAATTTGCTTTAAATTTGTTATGTTTGCCCCATTCTAGTGCAGATTGTGAACGAGCATTCAGCGAAGTTAATTTAATCAAAACAAAACTTACAAACAGTTTATCCAAATGCCAGTGGTACACTTAAAGGGCACATTATGAGCAAAGCAAATTAATAAGAAGGAACAAACCAAAAAATACTTTTGTAAAAAATATGACCACAGAAAATTTTGTATTCATCTAACAAATAGTTTTATTGCATTTATTTTCTAAAACTAAACGAATTTTGATAATCTATATATATATATATATATATATATATATATATATATATATATATATATATTGTATATAAATGAATCGATAAATGTGTTGCTAAGCGCAAATCTCGGGAGCGGCTGAACCGATTTCGGTAATTCTTTTTTTATAATGTTCCTTGAAGTACGAGGATGGTTATTACGGAGAGAAAAATTTAAAAAATTGCCTGAAAAAGTCTAAAAACAACACTTTTCTATATTCCCATACAAAAGATTCGTAATAATACTTAAAAGTTAATTTGAACTTTAATACCATATCATAAAGTTTAAGTGTTAGTGGAGGGGTTCCGGGAAGGATAAGTATATAAAAAAAATTAAAAATGAAAGAATCGACTGTTAGGCGGTACGAAGTTCGCTGGGTCAGCTAGTTAATAATACTCGAAGCAAAAACTTTGTCCCCTTTTTACAAAAATTGCGCGGAAAAAGGTGCATGAAATTTCGCCCATTTATAGTATATCTACTAGTGGTCGCCCAGAGGTCGAAATTCGACCATAATTAAAAATTTAAATTAAAGATAACCAAAAAATTATGAAAATAAAGAACCTTCTATTAAATTTTTCAATTTGACTACAGACTTTGACAATCAACAAATACTACTCGTAGTATTATATGCGTGTGTGATTGCGGTAGTGTGTATAATGTTTTTTTTATTAATTTTATGTATATTTATAATTTTAAGAAAATATTAGCATTCCGCACTTCTTCTCTATATAAACTACTAGCTTCTGCGCGCGACTTCGTCGGCGTGGACTCCGCTCCTATTGGTCTTAGCGTGATGATACATAGCCTGCATAGCATGTATTTTTTTTATGTATGTTAGCTCAGAACTTTTGACTGGGTGGACCGATTTCGATCAATTTTATTTTAATTGAAAGGTGTTGCGTGTCATGTGGTCCCAATTAAATTTAATTGAGATATGACAAGTACTTTTAGAGTTATATCAAATAATGCGTTTTTACTTGACTACTTTTTCGTCGACGTACGTTGTATTCTACCGCATAATTTTTTACTCGGTGTACCGATTTTGATGATTCTTACTTTAATCGAAAGCTAATACTTGTCATGTAGTCTTTTTTAAATTAGATTGAAATCTGAATACAACTTTTTAAGTAATATTTAATAGCGCGTATTTCGAAATTTTGTTGTTTTTCGTGAGTTTTTTACATAGGGACGGAATAAACAGATTTATTTTTAAATTTGGGAATATTTCATTCATGTTTCGAAGTAGACTTAAAAGAATTTTTTCAAGTAAAGTATCAAAGGGCATTCCTGTGGTAGCAATTTTCATCTGTAATCATCGCAATTCTTTTTTTTTTTTCGTCAGCAACATATTTCCTAAAAATATGAACCTGATTGTGTAAAAAAATATTGAGAATTGCATTTTTTTGAGGTGTTTGAAGACAATTTTATGTTTTTATACCATATTTTTTCACCTTTTTCGCATTAAAAAAAAACATATTTTTAAAAATCATATAATCGCAGAATTAGGTTCATCTAGATTTGAAATGAATAAAGAATGTTCACATCAAATTTCAGAACGATTAGTCAATAACTTTTCGAGCTAGAATGCCCACAAGTTGAAAAAAGTCGTTTCGAGAAAAACGCGTTTGAAATAAAATGTATGCTTTGACTCCGGACCGACGCGACGGGCGGTCACTTTCACTTAAGTCCTCATAGCATTTGAAATAATGCGAATTTTGCTTTCAAATGTTGACCACATATTCTTTGACTAGTTATACTAACAATTTATGCGATATAAAAAAAGGTGTGTGTGCGATTCACACACGATAGAAGTAAAACTTCTTTGGCAAACTAATTTAAAAAAAAAAAAAATTAGCGGCGTGCAGCGCGGCGCATCCTTCCCTGTCGTTTTTCCGTTGCATCCGGTTTGAAATCACAACGATTCTAGAGAAGTTTCACTTCAAAAAGTCGAATTTTTGATCGGTCTACACTGGTTTCCCCCCTTAAGAAAAACTCGATAATTGCTACATCACTAGAGTAATTTTAATTTTTTTTACATGTTTAGCTTTAAGTAGCGTAGAATATGAAACATTTTGAATGAATTCCTACTCTTCATTACAAAACAAGAAGAATGTAGAAGCAAAAATAAAAAGGCAAAACGACAAACAATTATTTTATTAATAAAGTAAAATTATAAATTTAAAAATAAAAACGGAGAAATTAAAAACTTTAACTAAAGACAAAAAATCACACCCACAATGAAATTTTTTAAAAAAAAAAAAAAACAAAAAACAAAACATTACAATGTCAACTATTTGACATTCGAATAAATATACCATGAGCGGCATAAAATAATGTAATAATGGTTTTCAACCGAACAATTCAAAGAAAATTGTAATCTTACAATCAGAACATTAATACGTCGTAAAAGTCGTCTATTTTTATTGTGTGTCAACTCCGACACACAAGTCACAATTAGAGTTTGCTCCTTAGAACAATTATTATTGTGATTTTTAAAAATCGAAGTGTTCTATTGAATCAATTTAAAATTACAATTATAATATAAACAGACTCATGCTATTAGTATCGATACGATAAACGCGGGTCAACTAGGTAACGAACCTTACATAAAAGCTAAAAGAGCTGAAAAGCCTCACTCTATCATTTTACGTCCCATATATTTTTCATACGCGCGCCTTATATTGTTTCTTAAGGAGTAAACTCCAATAAAATATAATTCTTATTTAAGTAAAACATAACTTAAGCGACAGTTTGCTTTATTTCTGTATGATGAGTTCTTAAATGATAGTTTAAACTACTTTTTTGTGTAAATTTCTTTGGGCAAAGGAGACATTCGTATGGCTTTTCACGTGTGTGTGTTCTTATGTTTGTTCTTATGTGTTTATTTAAATTAGCGATTCGACTGAATTTTCTTTGACAAATATGACATTCGTATGGTTTTTCACCTGTGTGTGTTCTTATGTGTGTATTTAAATTAGCGATTTGACTGAATTTTCTTTGACAAATATGACATTCGTATGGTTTTTCACCTGTGTGTGTTCTTATGTGTGTATTTAAATTAGCGATTTGACTGAATTTTCTTTGACAAATATGACATTCGTATGGTTTTTCGCCTGTGTGTGTTCTTGTGTGTGTCTTTAAATGAGCGATTCGACTGAATTTTTTTTGACAAATATGACATTCGTATGGTTTTTCACCTGTGTGTCTTCTTATGTGATTCTTTAAACTAAACATTTGACTGAATTTTCTTTGACAAATATGACATTCGTATGGTTTTTCACCTGTGTGTATTCTTCTGTGTTTATTTAAAGAAGCGATTCGACTGAATTTTCTTTGACACATATGACATTCGTATGGTTTTTCACCTGTGTGTGTTCTTATGTGTGTATTTAAATTATTGATTAGACTGAATTTTCTTTGACAAATATGACATTCGTATGGTTTTTCACCTGTGTGTGTTCTTATGTGTCTATTTAAATCAGCGTTTCGACTGAATTTTCTTTGACAAATATGACATTCGTACGGTTTTTCACCTGTGTGTTTTTTAAGATGCTTGTTAAAACTGTTTTTCTCATTAGTCATATACTGACATTGACTACAACAATGTAAGATAGATTCTTTAGTATCGTGCAAACGTAAATGAACAATTAAGTATTTTTTACTTACAGTTTCATAATTACATATATTACAAATGTATTTATTATTCGGAACTAAAAAGTTGCTGTCATGTTTTTTGTCATTTGGTTTATCATTTATTTGTACTTTCGAACTTGTTGGAAGTGCTAAGTTTATATTATTTGCTGATTTAGTTTCATTTAGTGTTAATGTTTCATTTCGGTTATGTATTTTTGGATTAATTGTTACATGTGGTTCTGTGAGATTATTGTGAGAATTAGTTGAAAAAGAATCTTTCTGTATTTTTATCGGTGGCTCATACTTTTTTACCTTCTTACTATTTTTAGGTATTTTATTTAAACTATTTGAGTCTTTATTGGATTTATTTAATGCACTTGTTTTTAAAATAATTTCGTTATTTTCCTTTGGTTTATTTTCTAGTATCAGATTTGGTTTTTCAGGAACATCTTCTTTACTGACTTTTACTACTTCATTCGCTTTTTCTTTGTTTGGCAGTTTCAGAGGATTAAAGGCACCTGAAACGTTCTTGTTAGTACACAATGATAATCTAAAGGAAGTATTTATAATTTCAAACTTATGACCACACGACTGTAGTAAAACTTCTATAACTCCATCTAACTTATATCTCCATCTCAACTTCCGTTCGCCTCGCTCAATCACACTTTTCGTAACGCCCTCGTCACGCATTCACCAGCTTACTCCCCAAGTAAGGCGTGTGTAAAGAAGTTTTACTTAAAACAATTAACCATTAAAACAATCTTTTTTTTCAGCCTGTAATATCCCACTGTTGGGCATAGGCCTCTTCCACATGTAGGAGAAGGATCAGAGCTTAATCCACCACGCTGCTCCAATGCGGGTTGGCGGATATATTCCCTACTATGAGTAACGATCGCTATCAGGTGTACATGATAACAACCGAAACTGACGGCTTAACGTGCTCTACGAGGCACGGTGGGGAGACCCACAAGGACTGCACAAACACCCAGACCACGCCAAACATCTGCATGGCCAATACAAATGTTTGTCATGCGCGGGGATCGAACCCGCAACCGCCAGCGCAACAGGCACAATCCAGTGCTGTGACCGTTGCGCCAACGCGGCGTCTTCAAAATATGATACACGCGAGTTTGTGTGAATCGATGGACGAATGTTTGTTACTCTTAATACCTCTATTGAACTTCCTAAATTTCTTATTTTATCTTCTTACTTAACAATGTGTATTGTACTTGTCAATATACATTGAAGTTGGTTTGTTACGTTAGAGAACAAATTCTATTATTATTTATTTAAATACATACCAATTTGATCGGAGACGGCATTTATCCCGCTGTCCCAATTTTCATTTAATTCTTCTTTTATCGATATCGATGATACAGACAGCGTAGGGACATCATCATCTGAATCTGGTATATGTTTGACATCTTCGTATGCCCTTAGTCCATCTATAGAATATGTTTCTTTAGACCCCATTGAAATTTTTTGGTCTATTTGGTCCTCTTCTGAAAAAAGTATTTATTTATTTGTCAACTGATTTAAAACAGAATTATTATGATTGGGTTTTAGTATCTTAATTTGAATACTGTAAATATTTTTTGATCATAGAGATAGATATTAATTTCAAAGTTTAACAATTTTTTTGGTCTAATACTGTAAATATTTTTTGATCATAGAGAGATATTAATTTCAAAGTTTAACAATTTTTTTGGTCTAAGATCTGAAACTAAGTCGATCTTCACCGAGCTGATAATAGAATGAAACGTACTTTATAATAAACTAGCTTCTGCGCGCGACTTCGTCGGCGCGGACTCCGCTCCTATTGGACTTAGCGTGATGATATATAGCCTATAGCCTTCCTCGATAAATGGGCTATCTAACACTGAAAGAATTTTTCAAATCGGACCAGTAGATCCTGAGATTAGCGCGTTCAAACAAACAAACAAACAAACAAACAAACAAACAAACAATCAATCAATCAAACAAACAAACTCTTCAGCTTTATTATATTAGTATAGATTTAGTATATTATATAATAATATATTAAAAATGGGTTGCCTAAAAAAATTCTGGACTATTTTCAATTATTTAAAAAAAGAAAAATTTTTAATTGAATATAATGAAACGTACTTTATAATAAACTAGCTTCTGCGCGCGACTTCGTCGGCGCGGACTCCGCTCCTATTGGACTTAGCGTGATGATATATAGCCTATAGCCTTCCTCGATAAATGGGCTATCTAACACTGAAAGAATTTTTCAAATCGGACCAGTAGATCCTGAGATTAGCGCGTTCAAACAAACAAACAAACAAACAAACAATCAATCAATCAAACAAACAAACTCTTCAGCTTTATTATATTAGTATAGATTTAGTATATTATATAATAATATATTAAAAATGGGTTGCCTAAAAAAATTCTGGACTATTTTCAATTATTTAAAAAAAGAAAAATTTTTAATTGAATATTGCAACATTAAGATTAATAAGTAAGAAAATGTTAACCCGACTTGATAGTATGAAACGTATAGAATGTGCAGCCGTTGAGTTGCCCATTATAATTATTTACCTGGACGAACTACTCGAAATTCGACCATAATTAATTTAAATTATAAGTTAACATTATTAAGGTTCTGTTATCAAAGTTTATACTTCTACTAGCTGTACCCGCGACTTCGTCCGCGTGGAATTTAACAAAAAAGTTAAAAAAAAAGTTCGATAAAATGATCTTTGATATTCTTTGATTTCCTTTAATAGCATGAGCAGGCGGTCGAGCGATGCGGGGCAGAGGGGATGGACTCGCCCGCGCCGTTATAGGCATCTCAAGGAAAGAACGCTCAACGCTGGCTCGCCGAGCATTAAATGTTTCGCTGCTACTTACTTCTAACGACGATATCTCAAAAACTATTTATCTGATTAATATAGTGTAAAGAGCAATTTTAATCTGCATTAAATGCCTAAGCTAAATAACATATTCATTTGGATAAGGATTAATACTGAACTAAAGAAAATATCTTTAAAAATAACGTAATGTTTTTAATTAAAAATTTGAACATAAAAGTGGTTATTGTAAGTCAACCCTAAGAGATAGAGATATGCTATCGCGGACTTTTTTGTAGCATTTTTATAGATTTTGAATTCGGTAGTACATTATAAAACGATATCTTTGCTAGTATACGCAGCGTTCGCGTGGAAAGCTCCCCGTTGGCGAGATTTTTTGCGACCTCTTCAACATTTATCGCAGTATTTCTGCTAATTTACATTAAAAGCATAATAAATTATATACCTAAACCTTCCTCAAGAATCACTCTTTCTATTGTTGAAAACCGTATAAAAATCCGTTGCGTAGTTTTCGAGTTTATCGCGTTCAGACAGACAGACAGACAGGAGGACAGAAAGACGCGGCCGGGGGACTTATTTTTATAATAAGTATAGATAATAATGAACAAAATAGTATATAATTATGCGTGTGTGTGTCAAATACATAGTAGTGTGTGTAATGTTTTTTTTTTAAAGTGAAACTTCTTTAGGCGCATGAGGGGTAAGATTTAAGCGAGCTGTAGCGCGGCAGCGTCATGACGTTCAGTACTTGGATGGGTGACCGCATGGGAACACCGCGTGACGTTGGCTTTTTGTATTTTCTTTTCAATTTTTTATTTTATTTTAATAAAGTGGTTTTTTTTTAATTAGTTTGCCAAAGAAATTTCACTTCTGATATTGTGAACTTTGTACGCACGCAATTTTTTTCATTTTTTTATTGATTTAATGTATTTTTGAAGTGAAATTTCTTTAGGTGCATGAGGGGGGAAATTTGAGCGACCGGTAACGCGGCAGCGTCGTGACGTTCAGTACTTGGATGGGTGACAGCATGGGAACACCGCGTGACAGTTGGCGAGATTTTTTGCGACCTCTTCAACATTTATCTTAAATATTTATCTTTAATAATCTTAAATGTCCAACATTCCTCAAGAATCACTCTTTCTATTGATGAAAACCGTATAACAATCCGTTTGGTAGTTTTCGAGTTAATCGCGTACAGACAGACAGTACGACAGAAAGACGCAGCCGCGGGACTTCTTTTTATAATATGTAATGATAAGTGTGCGAAATTTTATACTCTCCGTCAGCGCAATTTTCGTAAAAAGTGGTACAAAGTTTTTGCTTCACGTATTAATATATAGATGTGACATCAGACTAGGTTAGGGGAGGGGGTCTCCTTGGGGTGCATGTCGGTCACCTCCTCGTGGTGCCCCCTGGGCAACGGGACGGGCAGCAGTGTCGCAGTCGCGGTACTGCTGCTCGTCGCGGCTAACGACTGACTCGCGGGTGCGCTCCGGGTACTGCTCGACCCGTGAGCGCACTGGAGGGACGGGGTGGGTGGGTTCGCTTGCCCGCCCTGTAGCGCGAAAGCGCGGTTTGCCGGCCGGGTCGTGCTGGCTCCCTGGAGCCTTGCTCGGTTGCTCGGTGCGATCCGGCGTTGGAGGTCGGGCGGGCCTGACCCCCAACGCCATGATGCCGGGCGTTGGAGGTCAGGCCATTCTGACTTGGAGGGGGGGACGCTCCTGGACATGTGTCCCCATTCTGCAGACGGTAGACTGGTCCGGTTGAGCGTCCCCTAAGTGGGGTGACCGGCTGGGGGTCGGGGGATCCTCGACTGGCTTGAGATCCCACGACGTCGGGAGGGGTGATCTTGTGGGTGCCGCCCCTCTGGGTGCCGGGGCCCGGATGTTTACATTCGGGCCAACCGCCGGGGCGGGGTGGAGACTGCTAACGCGACCCCATCTCGCCCCACTCAGGCGGATATCTGCTCACACGTGGATGATTTTTGGTCAGTAGGAGTCTGACATAACCCTCTGGTGCCCCCGCGCCGGAGGGTATCCATGATGGATTTTCCCCACGTAAAAAAAGGGGGGGTCTCCTTAATGTGACCAGATGTGACAAGGTGGGGGTCAAAAATCGTGAAATTCGTGTGACGTAATTTATGAATGGCCCTCAAGAAGTTTTTGAGTTATTCTTAGCAATGTGTATTGTACCTAGTCAGGTCATAAGTTCTGTCACATTTATAATATGGCATAATTGAGACAAAATTAATTATATAGCCATTTATATACCAAAATGAACTTAACAAAACAGATTCTTATGATAATAAAGTTTATACAAAATGACCTTCGCGATTTTGAATACAGGCCTTCAATAGGCGCGGCCAGTCGTCTATCGCAGCACGAACGAGGTCCGTGTCAATATTAGCGGCTGCCTTAATCAAGGATGCCTTGAGTGACTCAAAATCAAGACGACGCTTTGAGCAGGTCTTTTCCTTCATCTTGTAATCTAACGGACTCAAATCTGGAGTGGAGGAGGGCCAGTTTTCATGCCGGATGAAGTCGATTTCACGCGCCGCCAGCCAGTCTTGTGTGCTCTCCGCTCTATGAGCTGGCGAATCTTTTTGGAATACCCAGTGCCTGTTATTGAACATGGTATGAGAAACAGGTTCCACAAGGTTCGTCAGGACTGTATTTTGATACACAACTGCATTCGTTTTTACACCTTTCTCATAAAAATGTACCTCAGTTAAGCCCCAATAAGAAACTCCCAACCCTACCATGAGCGAGGATGGAAAATGACCTCGTTGGACACGCGGAATATGGTTGCTCGCTTCTTCACTACTGTGTCCGTACACCTTATTATTTTTTTGTTGTAGCTCTCTTCCTACGGTAAAAATTTTTTCATCTGAAAAAAGAATTTCCCGATATATTTTTCCTGCGTACCGCTTCAACAAAGCGCGGCATCTCTTCGGTCTTAGGTCCATTAAACGAGCATTCAAACGATGTCCTGTTTTTCTTCGATATGCCCGAAGCCCTAACTCTTTATTTAACACCCTTTTCACCGTGGTTCTGCTTAACCCCATCTGAAGGGCCAACTGTTTCTGTTTACGTTTGGGATTTCTTTGAATTCGCACCTTCACAGCTTTTATCACTGCTGGAGTCCTAACGGAGCGAGGGCGACCACTTCTTGACCTGTCATCTACACTAGAGTCTTCATTGTACCGTTTGATGGTATGTTACACGAATCTTTTGGTCATATTCAAATTTTTCAGTATATCAAAAAATTTAATTGGCGCGTAACCGCAACGATGCAACGCAATAACTGCAACACGGTCTTCTTTAAGCGTTTACTCCATATTTAAAAATGAGTAAAATTCTAAAAAGTACACATCAAGACACGCGGCAGCGTGTCAAGCCAAGTTCAAGCAAAAGAACTGGCGACTCAGCGCCGTGTGTATATTTACACGAACCATTTCGAGCGACTTTTGACCCTTTCATAACTCAAAACCTATTCAACAGAAACAGATCAAATTACGTATATGTCGGAGAGTCAATGCAGATAGTTATTAATGTCGGTACATACGTTATTCGTCTACCCTCACTCATTCTATTATTTGAGTTATTCTGACTTGTAGGTCGGTACCTGCGCTGTTGTCGACAGTCATCTACCCTCTATTATTCGAGACATTCTGCCGTGTATAAAAGACCGATGCAACCGCAGCTAGGGCAGTCTTGGCTCTGGCGTGGCGCGGTGCACTTGTGTATCCTGCTAGTAGCTTAACCTCGACTCTTGTAAGGGTTAGTTTGTGTACACGAATTAATTGTTACATCCTATTGTGGGCAACTCGGGCAGTGGAGGCGAGCGTTAATGCGCATTTTAAAGACGGCCGTCTTAAACCTAGACTCGGGTCGCAACTCCCGGGCACTGCCTTGAGTTGTCACTCTGCCACGCGATACACGGTACCCGCTCGGTGAGTCCATTTAATACTTAGTAGTTAGTATTCACCCCGTTTCTGTGTAACTATCTTGTGTTAAATTACATTGTTAATAAACCAGTTCGGTCATCCGTCCGTTCTTCTCCTACCTACTTCTGATCTGCGACATATATATATTTATATCCATAAGGACAACTAGGACCCCAAATTTCATTAACCTAGTTGAAACGGTTACAAAAATATGAAGGTTCAAAAGTCGCGAATTTTCCACTGACTGACTGACTCATCAAAAACCTAACCCACTTCCAGATGACCTAGGAAGTCGTAATTTGGCATCTAGCTAGGTAATTACGTGTAAACGTAGGAAAAAATCTGAAAACAAAAGAAAGTTAAAAAATAGAGGGGGTCCCCATACAAAAAAAAAAAACGTTTTTTAATTGTAGCGTCTGAACCGTTATAAGCGGATATTTGAAACTTGCACAAAATATTGTTATATTTGCTATATAAAACAAGTATAAAAATAAAATTAAGTCAAAAAATAAAGGTTGTCCCCATACAAAAAACTTGTAATACGCGCTAAACAAACGGCCAACGGAGTGTGTCGGCGCGGCGGCTGGCGCGCGTGGCGCCACAATACACAGATATAGTACAGAAGTCAATCTAAAGTTCTACAAAAAGTAATGATATCCCACGAAAAACATAAATGTGAAAAATGAGAGCCAAGTTCAATAATAAGAATATGTTGGCTAGTTTTTACTTAAAAACAACATTAAAAAGCTATTAGCCAAATAAAAGATGAATTATTAGTGAAAACTGGCAAAGTAAAATCTTTAGCTTAACCCCTTACCGCATGAATTATTAAGGAGGTGGAATAAAAATTTGTTTTTTGCGAAAAGTTGTTTATTTGAGCTTACATAATGAGATCAAATTGAGAAAAAAATATATTCACTTATATTATAAAAGTTATTACACGACGCCATATATGGCTTCGTATGCATTCTAGCCAACTAATTTTCAGCCAGATATGGCGTCGTATGCATTTAGGGAAAAATCAGTTTACTTAATATACTTCGTGAAATTCCATATAATAATTGCGTTTGTCATTATAACACAAAAAAAACATTAAAGGAGAAGTAGCAAAAAAAACCCACTTCCAACAACAATGTTAAGTATCTCAAAAAATAGCTAAAAATGCGTAAAAAATAATGACATACTTTTGTGGTCATCCTTACTGGCTAGAACATTGAAAAATTGCTCTGAATATTAGTTCAGGGGTAAAATATTTAAGTATAATTAATTACTTTTGATTACTATAGTTTTTTAATGATAGGAATTATAGTTATACTACTGTTATAATAACTTATTTAACAAGTGTTATTTAAAATACTTACCATATAATCTTGATTTATTTTGTAAAATTGGTTTTTATCGATTGACCGAACAAAAGAGTTGTGCCTATGCGTGCTACTTTACTGCTGTGAACACATTAATAGAACTGGTGTATTCGAAATTGAATGTTACAGACATCCAGAAGAAATAAATATTAATAATCAAGAAAATAATGTCCTTATTAGATGTAGGATTCAGTCACGACATGTCCGGAGCAAAATATACCGAACTTATTTATTATGTAATCCTAGAGTTGAAGGGAGATCTGCGGTAACACAATATTGTTGTACATGTATACATGGGCGCAGGACACTGGGAGTCTGCGCCCATGTAATGACTATATTGTATTATCTTGGTTGGGCGAGATATGAAGATGTTTTTAACCACCCGGCGCACTTTTTACATGATATTTTAATAGATGTAGAACTGGAATAAATAAGTTTTTATTTTATTTTTTATTTACACTTTCCTTTTTGAATTAACACCTTCCTTGCAAATCAACTTAAAATGTCACAGGTGTCCATTTTTTAGGGTTCCGTACCCAAAGGGTAAAATCCGAACCCTATTACTAAGACTTCGCTGTCCGTCCGTCTGTCACCAGGCTGTATCTCAAGAACGGCGATAGCTAGACACTAGAAATCACAAATTATGTATTTCGGTTGCCGCTATAACAACAAATACTAAAAACAAAATAAAATAAATATTTAAGAGGGGGGGGGGGGGCTCCCATATAACAAACCCGTTTTTTTGCCTATTTTTGCTCGATATCAATAAATGGTAACAGGCAGGTACTTGAAATATTCACAAAATACTTAATTGTACATTTACTTTAATAATCTCTATATACATAATTATATAAAAATGAATCGCTGAATGTGTTGCTAAGCGAAGATCTCGGGATCAGCTTAACCGATTTCGCTAATTCTTTTTTTATAACATTACGTGAAGTACGAGGATGGTTCTTATGGAGAGAAAAATTTTAAAAATCGCCTAAAAATGCCTAAAAACAACACTTTTCTATATTTCCATACAAAAGTTAAGACAGGACAACGTCTGTCGGGTCAGCTAGTAAATAATAAAATTAAAATAAAAAAATATTTTTGGGGTTCATACAGCAATAGTGACTTTTTTGGCGCTTTTTGCCAGATATTAAAATCAACTATAAATATATCAACTATAAAAATAACAATACTGTTGTTTACCTAGTCAATGCTACGGCACCCTTTGTGCGCGAGTCCGACTCGCACTTGGCCGATTTTATTAAATCTTCATGACATCTCTTTTCCCCTTATTTTTGGTCTTTAAGTACCTATTACATCGTTAAAAGTAATATTTTAGAGTATTAGTAATCTGCGCCTGAATATATCTTTGGAGCAATTTTTAAGTATGTTAGCCAGTAAGGATGACAATCTGAGGTGGAAAGTTCGGAAGTAATCATTTTTATCTATTTTTTGAGATATTTTCCATATCTGTTGGATCTGGGTTAATTTTGTATGGAAGCTGCTACTTCTCCTTTATCACATAACGCGAATGAACGAAATTTCGAACATTTTTTGGCATATTTGTCAGGCGTTCTTCTTCCAAATGGCAAATTGGATAATGGGCAATCCCATCAGAACGCACCGACTCCAAAGCCATATCTTGATGTCTATCTGGCGTTTTTCGTGACTTTTTCGCGTGTACTGGAGAGTCAGGCAAACTAGTGGCAGTACCGCCTCGGCTGGATGTCGGGGTTCCAAGAATACTGGACGGACGACCACGTTTCTTGGTAATAACAGCTTGTCCTGCCTTCCACATATGCTCGGATACGGCGAGTTTAAAATCATACAAAGGCATGTAGCAGCCTGCATTGATTAGGCGCCATAACAACCAAGCATTTACAAGGGACATGTCCAAAATATGAAAAAAAAAATCCTCTTGTACCATTAACGAGACCGCAAATGGATTATGTAATAACCCAGTTTTGAATTTTTATCATGTCGAACATAACGCCGCTTTGTTGTCGTGGGCTCACTTCCAACGTAGGCTGAAAGAAGATTCACATTCTCAGGAAACCAGGCTCAAATTTACTTCATCAATACCCTCGCTTCTTCAGTTCTTTTTCAGAAGTCATATTTGAGTTTAGCACACGATTGAGCCGCACAGTTCTTAAAGGAAGTAAGCCTTTTTTTTTAAGTTACAATTGAAGATTTGGGCTATTGAACCAGTTATCAATATCAAAACAATAATAATAGTATTTACATGTTTAGAAGAGCCATAGAAGCGTGCTAGATCCATTTCTGGAATTAGATAAAAAGCAACCTTAGATGCATGCGAAGCCAAATATGGCAACTTTAACAAAAGTGAAAAAAGGCACAAAAAATGCAAAACAAAGTAATAATCAAACGTTTACCGTATTTTAGAAAGATAATAGAATATAGTGATATTTTTTTTCATGTCTTTACTAACCTTTTTGGTATTTTATTTTTAATTACAAAGTAGCACTTTTTTCCTTGTACCGGCTTGTCGCACGCACTCAACATAATCTTAAAAATATTTTAAAGAAGACATTTGCAATGAACAAATTATTTACGTTCCGTTTCAGGATGAAATGCTGGTTCTAATGTTAGCTAGCTTTTAAAGATAAGGTATATCTTTAGCCTATAAAAAAAAAATATAAAGTTTGGCGTCCATTTATGGCTTCGTATGCGGTAAGGGGTTAAATATTTTTCGGGATTTTCTGTAGAACTTGGCGCACATTTAGATCTCAATACTTTTTTCGGCGAAGTCCACAAACAACATATTCTTATTATTGAACTTGGCTGTCATTTTTCACATTTATGTTTTTCGTGGGATTTTTATTTTCATGAATAATTCGAAATTCGAATTTAATAAACTTCATTTGTGTCCAGAATTCCAAAAAAAGGTTTACTGTGTGACAATACTTATGACCTGACTAGGTACTATACTTGACAATATACATTGAAGTTGGTTTGTTTCGTTAGAGACCAAATTCTATTATTTATTTACTAGGCATCCTATGCCCACTTTGTTGGGAGTTAATTATTATTTTTGTGATACAAATATATATAGTAAAGTTTTCATCTCACTCGAATTTCTCCGACTTGATTTACATATACTATTCTTTTTCACTGAATTTTTTGTTCAATAACAATATAATTGTGTTTTGCTCGCAAACGACAAAAAAACCGACTTCAATTACATCGACAAGTAATACAACGTAAGTAGACGAAAAAAAATTCAAGTAAATACGCGCTATTATTCAAAAAGTAGTGATCAGTGATTAAAACAAGAATCATCAAAATTATTTTATTATTATTTTTAATTATTATTAAACCCGTCACCGGGATATAGGGATCCACTGCCGAGCTCAGTCCGTGGGAAAATCCGGAGGAAGCGCCAACTGCGGAAGCTCTGGGCGCGCACTCGCTGCCCGAGGGTGAAGCGTGACTTAAACCGCCTTACAGAGGAAGTATCCCGTGCGCTCGTGGGTCTCGATGAGTCGGAATGGGAGGCGACCATCGATCGAGCATCCGAGCACGACACGAATCTATACAGCCTCTGTAAGAGACTCACTAAACAAGACGTACCTGTGTACCCTCTCCTCGATGGAGAGGGTAGCAGAAGATATTCCGCCAGCGACAGAGCGGAGATCCTGGCGGAATATATGGAAAAGCAGTTCTCCCCGAATCCCCCAAACACGACGGATGAGAACGTCGTCCGCCATCACGCGGCAGTCCACCTAACCGTGGAACGATTCCTGTCAGCCCCTACTCTAACACTCCAGGGAGAAGAGCTCATCTCCCTGTCTGAGCTACGGAGGGCAATCGCTCGCCTACCCAAGCGGAAGGCGCCGGGACCAGACGGAATCTCAATTGCCGCGTTGATGCAGCTGCCTACGGGGTGCCTCGCAGCGCATTCGATCGAGGACATTCAATGGGATACTCCAGACCGGACACTTCCCCGAGGCGTGGAAGACCGGAAAAATTATCGTCATCCCTAAGCCGGGGAAAGATCGACGATATCCACAGAACTATCGGCCGATTACGCTACTCTCGCACATCGCCAAGCTGTTCGAGCGTCTACTGCTGCGGAGACTTGCGCCACACCTGCCCATGCGCGAGGAGCAATTTGGCTTTCGCAGCAGTCATTCGACGACGCTCCAGCTGGCGAGGGTCATCGGACACTTGGCCAGTGAGTGGAACAACCGGCACTGCACGGTCGGGGTCTTTCTCGACATGGAGAAGGCCTTTGACCGTGTGTGGCACGCCGGCCTCCTGGCCAAGATCATCGACACGACAGCACCGCCCGCGTATGTGCGGGTGGTAGCGTCATTTCTGGAAGGCCGAAAGTTCTACGTCTCGGTGGAAGGCGAGGACTCCCAACCTCGCCCCATCCGAGCTGGAGTACCCCAAGGCAGCTGTTTGTCGCCGCAGTTATACGCGGCGTACACGGACGACGTTCCCACTCTCCGAGGACACCTTAGGGAGGGGGAGGAGGACGTGCTGCTGGCCCTTTACGCGGACGACAGTGCGTTCTTCGCGTCGTCTTACCATCAAATCGTCGCCACCAACAAGATGCAGCGGTTGCTGAACCTGCTACCGGAGTGGCTGGATAAGTGGAGGATGGCCGTCAATGTGGGGAAGACGGCCGCTCTACTGACCGGCGGCTCCAGATCGCTGCGCCAGCTCACACTACGAGGACAGGACGTAGAGTGGAAGGCCTCAGTCAGGTATCTGGGGTGCCACATCGACCGGAGGCTGCGCATGGTTCCCACCGTCAACCGGGCGGTGAACCAGGCAGCGGCGGCCCGGTCGGTGCTCCGTTCCGTGTTCACGTCGAGATCGCCCCTCAGAACCAAGCTGATGGTCTACGGTGCCTACGTCCGCTCGCGCCTGACGTACGCGGCCCCGGCCTGGTACGCACTCTGCTCCGCGAGCCAGGCCAGAAAACTGCAGGTCCAGCAGAACCGCTGCTTGCGTCTCATAGTAGGAGCTCCGAGGTACGTCAGAAACGACGTAATACATAGAGACACCAGGACGCCCACCGTGGAGGAGTATGTCCGCAACCTAGCGCGCACTATGTTCGCTCACGCGGACAGAGGTGTGTGCGTACACCTCCACGGAATTGCCCCGCTGCACGCAAGACCGCCGGACGGGCGTCCATTACCTCGTGAGCTCCTGCTGCAGACGCAGCAGAACACCGACGAAGGTGACAGTGGCGACGAGGAGGACGACGCAGGGGAGACTGCGCAAACAACCGGATTGACAAGATGAATAACCGAACAGACAACTAGCCCATAGGGTAACACCTCACCTTTGGTGGGTGTATCCCGGCCGAAAACGAAGGACCCGGCAGTGGGTACTGCCGGAGAGGAAAGGCCCGGGTAAGCAGGCATAGCCTGGATGCCCGTACCCAGACAGGCCCTCGGACCTGCCAGGAAGAACCACACACAAAATTATTTATAAAGAAAGCTACCCTAGCGCCTAGCAGATAATACAGCGCACTACGTTGCATCCTTGGATTGATTCTTCACTGAAGTAGTTTTAACATAGCCCCATAGATGGCGTTGGCGTAGCGATACGGGGGACCATCTCATAAATACGCGTCATCAATGATTACTCAAAAAGTACTAATTATATCTCGATCACATTTAAATAAGACCACATGACAAGTATTAGCTGTTGATTTATAAAAGAAACATCAAACTCGGTGCAATCAGTAAAAAGTTATGAGGTATAGTACAAAAAACAGTCAAGTAAATACGCGTTATCAAAGATTACTTATAAAAGAAGACATTAGATCTCGATCAAATTTAAATAAGATTACATCACAAGCATAAGGTTTCGAATAAAGTAAGAATAATCAAAATCGATAAACCCAGTAAAAAGTTACGCTGTTTAATACAACGTAGGTCGACGAAAAAGTTGTCTATTAAATACGCATTATTAGATATATCTCTAAAAGTACTTGTCAGATCTCAATTAAATTTAAATGGGACCACATGACACGCAAAACCTTTCAGTTAAAACAAAATTCATCGAAATCGGTCCACCCAGTCAAACGTTCTGAGCTAACACACATACTTAACTTACTTAACTGAGGTAGGGCACAGCAGGAAATTTCCTACTCAAAATATGGAGCAGCCCGACTGGGGTAGTACCTCGACCTTACAGAAGACCACAGCTAAATAATACTGTTTCAAGCAGTATTGTGTTCCTGTTGGTGAGTAAGGTGACCAGAGCTCCTGGGGGGATTGGGGATAGGGTCGGCAATGCGTTTGCGATGCTTCTGGTGTTGCAGGTCTTATAGGCTACGGTCTTACCACCAGGTGAGCCGTACGCTTGTTTGCCAACCTAGTTACATAAAAAAAAAAAAAAAAAAAATACAACTGAATTGAGAACCTCCTCCTTTTTTGGAAGTCTGTTAAAAATATAGCCTATATCACTCCTGAATAGAGTAGCTTTCTGTGAGTGAGATAATTTTCATGATCGGATCAGTATTTGCGAAGATTACTCCCTACAAACAAACAAAGTTATAAGCTTTACCTCTTTATAATATTAGTATAGAAGTATATATTTAATTACATACCAATTTGATCGGAGACGGCATTTATCCCGTTATCCCAACTGTCTTTTAATTCTTCTTTTATCTTAGCAGACTCTTCTTTTATATCATTTTCCACAGGATGTAGAGATATGTTGATAGTCGATATCGACGATACAGACAGCGTGAATGTCTGTACACATTCTATCTTATCAATCTGGAAATATTATTTGATTGATCGATTGAATTATCTTATATATAAAATTCTCGTGTCACAATGTTAGTTACCATACTCCTTCGAAACGGCTGGACCAATTTTTATGAATTATTTGCATATAGGGTAGGTCTGAGAATTGGCCAACATCTATTTTTCATACCCCTAAGTTATAAGGGGGGCTGGATTAAGGGGGCTAATAACATATATGGCAAAACAATGTTTGCAGGGCCAGCTAGTTTTCATGAAAAAATTTACTAAGCCGATGGCATAATACAAAGGTAATGTCTACCGAGACACTTGATTGGAGTAATTATTAAAATTTTGTTGTAATACTGTAAATCTTAGGGTTACGTGTTTATTACAAAGAAATTACTAGATAAAGTTTATTATTCGGTGCAGGATTACATAGTTGATAAAGATGTGTGGACTTGTGACGCTGTATTTCATGCAATATATAATTAATTTTGTACTAAAACACAGTTTATATATTGTTTTTAAAAGAGTATAACTGCAAAGTTTCTTGCCGATTCTTCTCTGCAGAATCTACACTCCGAATCGGTGGTAGCTTCACTTTTAAAATTATTGTCACTTTTAAAATTTTCATTTGTAAAATGACCATTCGAAAGTGCTTTTGAAGACTATTTGAATAAAGTTATTTTGATTTGATTTGGTTACTGCATAACAACGGGTATGTTATCTAACTTTTTAATGTACCTAATGTTAAAATTTAAATTTAGATAGCAATTTTTAAATTGTTAATTGATTTTGCTGTCATGAGTCATGAGTCTATAATTATATTACGTGTATTTACTTGACTATTTTTTCGTCTCATTACGTTGTATTACTTGTCGATGTAATTGAAGTTGGTTTTTTTTCGTTTGCAGGCAAACACAATTATCAAATATACTGATGACAAAAATAAATAGTGAATGTTAACATGAATATTATACTAATATATATTAGTAACAGCTTAATAAGCTTGTATTGGCTTGATGTAAGTTTTCTAATCTTGAGAATAAATAAAAATTATAACCGAACATTTACCTCAACTCCGCACCAAAGTGAATATTTTAATAACTTGTCTGTTTCAACTGCTTGTTCAATTAATTTGTGACATTGTTTCAGTCGTTTCACGCATATATAGCACAGAGATTGCATGTAGGTGGAGTTAAGCTGAAAAATAAACAATTTTTTGTTACAGAAAAAAGTGTGTGTGTGTGTGTGTACTTATGTATGCACGTAAGAAGTTATACTTCATTGGCTAGCTAACTTCACATTGCGAACTTCTTCTTTCTTGACTAGCTAACTTCAGGGTGTCGGTTTTTTGTAACAGTGTGCGCGCTCATCGTAGAAATTTACTCTCATCATTTTTCCCTAACACTCCAAAAGAAGTATAACTTCAAAAAATTTCGTTTGGGTCAAATATAATTTACCGACTTAGATTGAGTCATTTTTTACATTCTTATACCATTGTGATTGCAAACAAGCGTAAGATGCACTTGATGGAAGCATATTGCCAACTGTAGCCATTTACTCTCCCCAAGAACTTACACATGAACATAACAATACTTGTATGTTATTCAGTTGAGATCTTCTGTAAGGTTGAGGTACTTACACTTGAGTCGCTTAAAACTTAAGCTATATTTCCTGCCGTGCTCTACTTCAATGGAGATTATAAGTAATTACATAGCTTGTGATGCAAACTAATTAGGACATTAGGAGATAAGTTTAAAAGTGATCATCATCAAATTTAAAAAAAATTAGTAAAATTTTGTCCGATGCTTATACTAAGGATTGTTACCAATCTAATTCCCTTGGAACAAAGTCAAATACAATGTAAATTTCTAAAAATTAATTTGATATTTGTTTCTATTTTAATAAAAAGCCTATTACAGAAAAGTTAATATTGTATTTGATGGAATTCTTGAAAAGTAGACTTGAATACTTTAGTAAATTACTTCATGAAACGCTTTGCTTATATTCTTATAAGTTACTAGCTACTGCGCGCGACTTCGTCGGCGTGGACTCCGCTCCTATTGGTCTTAGCGTGATGACACATAGCCTATCGCCTTCCTCGATAAATAGGCTATCTAACACTGAAAGAATTTTTCAAATCGGCCCAGTAGTTCCAGAGATTACCGCGTTCAAACAAACAAACATAGGGAGGGGTAAATATAGGGACCTCAAGAAAACGAAACAATAAACGCGGTAAGCACCCGAGCGGATGTATAACTTTAATATAAACAAACAACCAAACAAACTAACTCTTCAGCTTTAAAATATTAGTATAGATATGAACTATATGAAAAAGAAACTCAAAAAAAGTCCATGACTAACATTATAAACTTTTTAATAAAAATCTGTAGTTAAAAAAAAATTGTAATACTTACTTCAATATTAGTTATTTTTTCGTAAACATCTTGTAAGTACGTATTCTTAATGGAATATATCTGTAAATCTCTTTTTAAACACAGTCTGCATACATTCGCATAACTATTATTGTTCTCCATATTTATTTAATTGTGTACTGTCAATATTCCTATTCCTAATGCAAAGTGTTAAAAGAAATCGATAAGAAATTAATACCTCGTACTCATTTTGGAATTATGCCGGTAACGGTTATAATTCATACGAAGTTTGAACTTTGAAGTGTTTTGCCTATACCCGGCCCAACTCTTTGCCCACATGTGTCCCACCTTCCCTACTATTACAATGTACTCTGTGGTCCCACCCGAGTGTCCCACAGTCACAAACTCACAACCAGGGTTGCCACCCAGAAAAAAAATTCCCTCGTACATATGCAGCTAAAAATCTCGTATTTTGACTTTCAAACCTCGTACATTTATATTATGCATCGATAACGTGCTAAAACCATAATTAAGGCATATTAAGCTACTGAATTAGGGACTTTTTACTCAATGAAATAAACTATTGCAAGTTTCCTATTAAATAAATCATAACTAAATATTGTAATTCAAATAAATCTTTAGTATTCTTCAAGTAAGATAACAAAAAAAAAACTAAATGTGCCTATATTATTACGAAATTTTGCAAGGTAACTTAATTTACATCTCCTCTCCAAATATAATGTCAGGAACATCTTCATTGTGATCGTTTTTTCTGCCGTATATTTTATCTTTTGTTATGCGGCTATACATACATGTCTTTTGTGGGTTCAAAATTGACGCAGTTTCCAGTACGACTTAAACCTTTTACGCTCTCTGCAGCAAGAAGTGTGCCTTTTACTGTATCCACAGTTAGCCAGTTTCGTTCGTATGGCCATATTATGAAAATCTCGTACATAATTGTACGAGGTTGATAGTGTCCTCGTACCTCGTACGGAAGACCACAAATCTCGTATTTGTACGAGGAACCTCGTACAGTTGGCAACCCTGCTCACAACTCACACATGACATATTGACATGACAGACACACACATGACACACAGCACAGAACATTAAATAGGTAGGTACTCTAGGAAGTAGGGAGCTGCTGAGGCCGGGTCATAGACTACTATTTAATACTGTATAATAATAAAATACTAAGTGTGTCCCCCCCCTGCATGTGGGAACTGGGAAGTGGGACACATGCAAATATGTCAATTTTCGAAATAATGATACCAGCTTTTTAGTAATAGTGTTCTATACCGATTTTATGAATACGATACCGGTTTTGTGAATCTTAACTTTTTACTTTTACCACATAATTTTATTATTATTTGAAAATAGACGAATCTTTTAAAAATCCTGGTAACTATGGAGCATCACAGATAAAAAAATAAACATTTATTAATTTTAATTACTTATTACACGATTGGCTGTCTCGTGTTGGTCCTGATCATTTCATGGTCTGCTATTGCGTTTTTTCCTTGTATATGATTTAAAAAAAATTAGAGGACTTTTAAAATTCACTTCTAAGAAGAGTACCGAGAGTTTTTTTTCTCTGGCTTATTTTTCTCTCGGCTTACACTAGGGACATTACTTTATGTTATTTATTGTAATATTTAATAAAGCCGAGAATAAAATAGATACGTAATGTCTACCGAGACATTAGAAATTTTGAGTAATTTAATATTTTAACATTTTGACTAACTTAAGGTTGCTTATAACTTAAGTTATAACACTGGGTACATTACCTAAGTTTGTAATGTACCTAATGTAAAGATATAAAAAATATATATTTTATTTTATTGTTTGATATTTTGCTACCTTAACTTTCTTTTATTGTTGTTTAGTTTTTTTTTTTGTAAATGACATTTTTTTTACTTTCGTTAAGTGTGTGTATCACCTTAAGGCGAAATAAATGTTTTCATTTCATTTCATTTCAATTTGCACGAGATTACTAAGATTAATAAATACTTAAAAATAAGTGTTTTTCATTTATCATAAGATTCATAAACTCTGTCCAAAAATAAAAGAATTAAAATGTAAACAAACACCTTACCGGATGAAAAATACTCAATCCCTGTGTAATCACACACAATGGCTACTAGATAATTATTGTAGCATCTGGGTAATCACATGCACTACCATTATATTTGTAATTATACGTCCATTTCATCGTCAAACTAATATTTTTTAGCAGAAAACCGAATTCGCTGTAACCTCAAACTTACAAGTGACATTTGTCATTACTGTGTCTTGTGTTTATGGTTAAGGGCTTTCTGTTCTTTCATATCGATAAAAAGTCGAGGTCAATGATATTAAAAAAAGCGTTTTAGCTCGAACTTTTTATAAATCATAAAAAGTAACTCGAACTTTTAATAAATCATAATTTATTTTTACTTTTTATAAATAATTTAAAAAAAAAGTTTAAACGGCCACTAAAGTTAAATAGTGTTATACTTAATGCGACTTTGAGAGATGCATTACTTCGTTTTTTGACAATAAGACCGTATGTCTTTCTCTGTGGTAACTTTTGCTTTAAATCTCATTGAAAATGCTTTTCGTGTATCTTTGTCATCAAATTGCTAATACTTTTTTTAAAGCAGTTGTTACACGATAGTGGGGAGCCCAGCTAAGGGCTAGGCAATGTGCCCCTAATACAAATAGACTTTTTTTGTTTTAATTAATATTTCTCTGTACTTTCATTAGTTTCTAAGTAGAAAATATTTAAATTAGATATTAATTACATAGCCTTTTCATGCATCGCCATTTCGTTCGTGTTGTAAGTAATATCTAATAGGTAGTGAGTGTCAAAAGGTGTTAGAGTGTCTAAAGGTTACTCTGTGTTTTGATAAATTTTCCTCACACACAAATACCGAAAAGTACTTTCGGAAATCAATTTTGACAAATTTTACTCACACACAAATACCGAAAAGTACTTTCAGAAATCTAATTTGAAACGCGCATACAGGCTGCACCCTGCTAATGTTGCTAGTGTTATATCTTTCAGTTTATCAACAAACTATTTGTATACAAAAATTACAGGAAAATATTTAAAAAGAAAATCAGATAATTTTATATGGATTTCCTAGTATACCATGCACATGGTTTTGGCCAGAAATGAAACAATTCCAGTATGAACGAATAAAAACCTGATGAACGATACCAACCCTATAAATCTAAATTCTTGTAATTCTTGTAGTAAATGTACTATTATTAGTATTATTATTATTATTTGCTAAATATAATAAATATATGTTGATGTTTCATTTAGTTTAATTCCTCATTATATCCATATTATTTTCAAGTAGAGGTAGTGACCTATTACTTTATCTGTGGAAGTACACTTATTCTATGGCCTTGCATAGCGCCATCAGAAATGCATCATATTAAATTTACCAATATCGAAATTTAACAACATACATCACAGCACTATAGTAGTCTATGGTTACACATTCCGCCATATTTGTTTACCTTTTAATTCTTTTATTTTTGGATGAACTATAAGTCTATACATTAGCCATACATGTACGTTATATAGGTATGAATATAGGTACATTACGGTTGTCGCCACATTCTAAAATTTTAAAGACAGAGATTTCAATTTGCACGAGATTACTAAGATTAATAAATACTTAAAAATAAGTGTTTTTCATTTATCATAAGATTCATAAGTCTATACATTAGCCATACATGTACGTTATATAGGTATGAATATAGGTACATTACGGTTGTCGCCACATTCTAAAATTTTAAAGACAGAGATTTTTGTAATTATTACTGAAAAATGATACTAGATTGTAAATTACCTACGTAAAGTTACGGTAGTGGCACATCACTATTAATGATTCGCAAAAAACTAGCAACACAGCTTATGACAATTTAGTCCGTACTCTTTATTATCTCTATGGTACTCTTTGGTCCGTACCGCGCCGTCTGCCCTAGAGAGCGACTGTGGAGAGCGGCCGATATTTTGGATTCGTGATTCATCGTGAATCAATATTTTTGGATCACTTTAGGGCAGAAACCATGTGGTTTGCTGCTCAATAAAGTGAAAGAAGAAAAAGAAAAGAAAGAAGTTGAAATTTATAAAATCAGACCTGGCTGTATGGACTTAATGCCTCTTGCCTTTCCCTATTGGGAATAAATTGTAACAAACTTTGGTCCGTAGTCCGTACCGAAAAAAAATCAGCCAAGTGCGAGTCGGACACGCGCACTAAGGGTTCCGTACCATTGACTAAGCTAAAGGCTATATTTTATTGTTATTAAACAAAATACTTAGTAAATAAGAAAAAGATTAATACCATATAAAAATGGAAAATAAACTAGTCAAATACGCCATCTATCTATCGATCCATGCCGCTATTAGAAAGCTATTATATTAGTCTATCGACGACGTTTTCTTGGTTTCTGGATTTACTTGGTTTCTGGTTCTTGGTGTCTGGTACTTGGTTACTTGGTTTCTGGATTACGCCGTACAACAGTGTGTCAAAATCTATTGTGTGATATTTCTTTTATACGTTTTTTTTTTTTCATATAGGTACTTACAACGCCTAAATCTATTTAGATATAAATTGCTGAATCACCAAAGAAATTTTATTGAAATAAAATGTTCAATCTTCCTTTTTAATATTTACCTTGCAATTTTTCCAATATTTTCTGTCCAATATGTGTCTAATTGTCTATGTGTCAATTTAATGTTTGACTATTGTTTCTTTTTATGGGAAATGTTAAATATTTTCAATAAATACATAATATTATTTCTTTATTTATTTGTGTTCATTTCAAATGTGGATTTCCAGTTGTAAGAAAAATTAAAAAGGTAAATAGTGCCAAAAATAAAACTGCAAGTACGTACTACTTACTTTTTAACCGACTTCCAAAAAAGGAGGAGGTTCTCAATTCGACACGTATGTTTTTTTTTTATGTATGTTAGCTCAGAACTTCTGACTGGGTGGACCGATTTCGATCAATTTTGTTTTAATTGAAAGGTGTTGCGTGTCATGTGGTCCCATTTTAATTTAATTGAGATCTGACAAGTACTTTTAGAGCTATATCTAATAATGCGTATTTACGTGACTACTTTTTCGTCGACCTACGTTATATTATACCGCATAACTTTTTACTCGGTGTACCGATTTCGATGATTCTTACTTTAATCGAAAGCTAATACTTGTCTTGTAGTCTTGTTTAAATTATATCGAAAACTGATTACAACTTTTTGAGTAATCTTTAATAGCGCGTATTTACTTGACTAGTTTTTCGTCTTATTACGTTGTATTACTTGTCGATGTAATTGAAGTCGGTTTTTTTTTCGTTTGCGAGCAAACACAATTATTTAGTTTTTCTAACAACTGAAATGAGTACCTTAAAAATAATCGATTAAAATAAAAATCGATTATTTTTTCACATCCCTAATTCGCCTGCGTTTATGCGTTATTGCGTCATAGCCCATAGGTCAATAGGTCATACGAAAATGTCAAACTAAAATGTGCACTGCATACGATCTCGAATAAATCAATCGAAAGAGTACCTACCTAATTTTATAACCATGGCCAAAGAGTATAATAATAAAATAGGGACCATGGCGTACCGCTATTCAAATGTTGAATACACGGAAATGGCGAGGATGCTGGCTAGGTGTGATGACAATGTGTCGGAAGCCTGTCGCCCCTGTCGGCAATATGCAGCTAGGTTTCCGAAATTACGTACACCGACCCGTGAGACAATGCTAGCAGCCACACAGCGACTACGAGATTACGACCAGTTCCAGCACAGGATGAGGGATAGTGGCCGTCCCCCAAGGCGCACTGTACATGAACACGAAGAGATCCTGGAGTTCTTTGAGGCGGACCCCGCAGCGAGCACTAATGACGCAGCGCGGAGGTTCAACGTGTCACAGTACTTCGCGTGGAGTGTCATTCACAATGAAGGCAAATACCCATTCCACCTTCATCGTGTTCAGGAACTCACCGAATCTGACAAAACAGCACGAGTGAGTTTTTGTAACTGGTTGCTTGCTGAACGCCCTACAATTCTTTGGACTGATGAAGCCACATTTGGTAGAGTGGGTTTATTCAATACACGTAACGAACATTTGTGGTGTTACGAAAACCCGCATGAACCCAGACCACATAATTAACAGCACCGATTCAGCGTGAATGATTGGGCTGGAAATAATAGTATTAGGAAACTAATTCGGAAGTGCGCAAGTATTTAGTGAAAGCGAAGAATTAGAGTTATCCAATTATATGGAGACAGCTAGCAAATTATATCATGGACTTACGCCTAAAGCAACTCGACTGTTAGCTTTTCCAGTTTGCAGTAAAAACTAATAAAAAAATGCCAGAAAATTGGCAAAAAAATTAAATTACATCCTATGATTAGATTCATGGCTTCATACGTCGTCATTCTAATTTATCTCTGACAGTACCAGAGGCCACAAGCCTTTCGAGAACCACAAGTTTTAATAAACATAATGTTTCAAAATTCTTTCAAAATCTGCAAAGCCTGTATACAAGGTTCCAATTTGAACCTCAAGATGTATGAAATTTAGATGAAACTGGTATAACAACTGTGCATAAACCGAAAAAAATTATTGCATGTAAAGGTTAATAAATTTTTAATGTTCCTAAATAAAAAGATCTCATTTATATTACGTATTTTATTTTGCCTCCACATACTTACCTTTCGTTCAAATTTTGCAATCTATACTAATATAATAAAGCTGAAGAGTTTGTTTGTTTGTTTGTTTGTTTGAACGCGCTAATCTCAGGATCTATTGGTCCGATTTGAAAAATTCTTTCAGTGTTAGATTGCCCATTTATCGAGAAAGGCTATAGGCTATATATCATCACGCTAAGACCAACAGGAGCGGAGTCCACGCCGACGAAGTCGCGCGCAGAAGCTAGTTATTAATAAATGTATAGTGTTCCTTCTATCCCACATATTTTGGGAAGCTTGATCTTCATCATCAGATCAAGTCTCCCATGCACATGGTACTCTTTATCATATTTAGTGTCACAAGTATCCCCAATGTGTGGGATATTTGATCCGGGCGGATCAAGTCTACCGAATAGGGGGGAACAAGTCTCCCACATCTTGGGGACACATGATACAAATCTATTCTTCTACGTTTAGTTGAATTCTGATTAAAAATACAAACCTATCCATATCAAATCCATACACGACATAGCTAGATAATTTTGGAAACCTTTTGTTGAAACAAACCCTTGAATTTGCTTCAATTCGAAATTTTAGGGCTAAAAAATAAAAGGGGGGATCAAGTGTGCTCAGTCTCCCCTACCGTGTATAGACTAGGTATAGATCCATATGCATTTAGTAAAAAGCGGTTATTTTAATATTACAAAAGTACCTACAAACAGACACTCCAATTTTATTTATTTGTATAGATTTTATTTTCACCGTTTTCTAGACTTCTAGAGGACAGAGGTCTCTACTTAATTTAACAGATATTTTTATAAGTTGCAATTAAATTCGAAAAATACTCAACAGGAAAATAATCAAGAATCATTAATAACAAATTAATATCATGGAGCAACCGTAGCACTCGTCGATCTAGTTTTCTCGTCCTACCCAAGATTCGAACAAATTACGGTACACCAATGATCACTTTTGAAGGTACAAAAATTTATAAGCAACTACCCTTACATATAAAAGATGTACGCTTCAGCCTGTAACATCCCACAGCTGGTCATAGGCCTCTTTACCCGTGTAGGAGAAGGATCAGAGCTTAATCCACCACGCTGCTCACATGCGTGTTGGGGAATATATTCCCTACTATGAGTAACGATCACTATCAGGTGTACCTACATGATAACAACCGGGACCGACGGCTTAAGGTGCTCTCCGAGGCACGGTGGGGAGACCCCACAAACACCGAGAACACGGCAAACATCTGTATGGCCAATACAAATGTATGTATGTCATGTGCGGGGATCGATCCCGCAACCGCCAGCGCAACAGCCAAAAACCAGTGCTGTGACCGCTGCGCCAACGCGGCGTCAAGATACATACATACCTATAAAAGATGTAAACTCGTTTAATGTATTTAAAAAGGAACTTGCTTAAGACATAATCGATAATAAGTAACTAAGTAATGATTGTGTTTGCTCGTAAACGAAAAAAAAACCGACTTAAATTACATCGACAAGTAATACAACGTAAGTAGACGAAAAAATAGTCAATTCAATACGCGCTGTAAAAGATTACTCAAAAAGTCCTCATCAGAACTCGATAAAATTTAAATGAGGCCACATGACAAGCACCACCTTTCGATTAAAATACGAATCATCAAAATCGGTCCACCCAAATAAAAAGTTATTGGGCATAATAACAACGTAAATCCACGAAAAACAGGTCAAGTAAATACGGATTTATTAGCGATAGCTCAAAAAGTACTTGTCAGGTATTAATTAAATTTCGATTCAAAAAAAATAATATATATAATCGAAATCGTTCCATCCAGTCAAAAGTTTTGGGGTAACATACATAAAAAATAAAAAAAAAATCCTCCTCCTTTTTTACGTCGGTTGTAAATAAAACAATATGTTAACAGTTAAATTAATCTTTATTTTATTTTAAAAAAGATTTTTTTTCTTCTTTTATAGAAGAGGCTTTTGTCGCTTAGCGGTTATGTCAGCCCCATTTTTCTGCATAACAATATCATTGTACTCTTAATCTAATTAATTTTGAAAACATACAATACATTTTGATCGCTAGCTTTCACGTAGGATTAGAAAGAATCGAATAATGCAAATTCCCACACATCTAAAGTTAAAACCCATTTGCGTTCGGCTCCGATCCGAGCACACTCCACTAAAGCGTGGTATACATCTTCTCGCATGTTACATACTGTACAATTAGGAGACTGAACAACTTTCATCATGAACCCAGTGGCGTAGCGAGGGGTGCCAAAACTAAAAATTACTGGACATATTATAATTATGGCTTTCGAATCAGTGGGGCGCTAAAAGGTATTGTGCCCCGGGCGCGAGGAATTAGGGTGGGCGCTAAAAGGTATTGTGCCCCGGGCGCGAGGAATTAGGGTGGGCGCTAAAAGGTATTGTGCCCCGGGCGCGAGGAATTAGGGTGGGCGCCAGTGTTGCCAACTTTATTTTTCAGAAGATCGTACCATGTCCTAGAAAAGATCGTATTTTGCCTATATTTCAAGGAAAAAAATCGTACGTAATGAAATTTCAATAAAACAACGTAAATAATTTTAAAACGGAATGCTATTATAATTTTGTTTCAATATCTATTATTTAAGGAACATGAATCAACATTTAACATTAAGAATTTTTATATGTTTAGATATGAGAAAAGTTACATAGGTATGCTTTAATGCGGGTAAAGAACATCTGTACCTCGACTCTCGTACCTGGAGTAACCGTTGTCCTATGGAATCTATTTTCTACAAGATAAAGCAGATAAAACTACTCCCGCTTTAAACGGCGAACAACTTATTTTGAATTTGTATCGCAAGTTTTCAGGTGACACGAATTGTACGAACTCCTTTATAAGGGATACAAAAAATGGTAGGCAGTGGGGGGGGTTAAATTGAAACCCTTCCTCCTACCTCTGATGCTGCATTTTTTCACTCGTTGAGGTGTTACTACCAAGTGCAATACTGGCTCTAAAATTATCTGAAACCCGAGGAGTGGAGCTGGCGTCGCACCCCCGTGGATTGGAGCCGATACCAATGTCACTGAAACCAGCTCCGAAAGATTTGCTCAGATAAATTGCGTGCAAATGCAAAACAAACTGCGGCAAAAGCGTGCGGATGTAGAAAAGCCGGCATGTTTTGCTCAGTAATTTGCATTAATTGCCAAAATAACTATTGTTCTAATATCGCTAATGTTGTCAACGATAATATTTTTGACGCAATGGACGAGGACGACGTTTGCCCCGATACCGTCAGGACCTACTTCCATCCACCTCGGGTGTTTAATTTTACGAATTGTTTGATATATTTTCCATGAATAAATGTGTCAAACAGTTTAAGTTTTCATTATTCGTTAACTTCTTTTTTTTACTCCTTATTCACATTATTTCAATCGATTAATAGATCGAATTAATTTGAATTCTCATAAATTTTTCCTTCGTTATAATGATGGGTGTAAGATATGAAAAGATCGTATATTTTGCGTACGATTTCGATTACTCGGTCGTACATCGTACAAGAGCCAAAAAGATCGTATGAATACGATTTAAATCGTACGGTTGGCAACACTGGTGGGCGCTAAAAGGTATTGTGCCCCGGGCGCGAGGAATTAGGGTGGGCGCTGAAAGGTATTGTGACCCGGGCGCGAGTAAAGCTCGCTACGCCATGCATGAAACCGAATGCATTCAATGGAGCGTCCCTGGATCGAAGTCTTAAACTATTAACAAACATTTGTCGACTTAAGTTTGCAATACAAAACCAGGGTATCGTGGGCCTCTCGTTTTGAATTGTTTTATACCATATACCTTTTTCAATCGATCTTTTGTTGAAATACTCTTTCCAGCTGTCTGAGCACTTAATTTTAATTTCTCTCAAAAAATCGGGAAAAAAAGATAAATGGTTCACAGGTGTACCGTTTACAATCGCAATTTTCACGCCCATTTCTGCAGCATCATTACCAATCAAAATTATATGAAATGGGATCCACTGAAATTTAACATCCTTACCATATTCTTTTAAATTTAAAAATGTTTCCACTATACAATATACAGGCAGCCCTCGTTTACCCTATATGCTATTATATGTTGTAGGGCACTTAGAATCATTAAGTATAACAAATTTATTACCTTCGCACGAACAAATGTAGTTATTCTACAATACATTCAGAAATTGAAATTAATTCAGCTTCTAAAATTGAAATATTGCTATTTAGCTTAAATTTTGCAATTATAATGAGCTTGTGAATCGTAAAATGAAGCCCCTAATTCCATTTTCATCCTGAGAGCCATCCGTATAAACTTGATAGCAATCAGAATATTTTCGTTGAATAGTATTTAAAGGTTTTTTTAATAATATATCAGGGCTGTGAAATTTTTTAGACCCGTGTACGTCATCAATACATAGACATAAATGTGTCCTTAAATCTATATTAGTAACCCAGGTTGGTAAAGAATACATTTCTAAGATTGGTGACTTTTTTACAGTAACATCAGACAACTCATTGAATACAACAGAAAGCAAAGGTTTTCTTTTATTATTCCAATATCGAGAATTTTCACACGCTGAAGCAAGATTTGAAAAAAAAAAGTTGTTAAACGTATGAATTTGAAATAACTGTGTTACTTAATCATTTATTGAAGTGAAACTTGTTTAGGCGCATGAGGGTAAAATTTTTACGGATGAAACGGCAACGTTTTTGTCAAACTTAAAAATTAGTTTGCCAAAGAAGTTTCTAAAAAAAACTAAAACAAACTAATTAAAAGAAACTAATAACTAGACTTGACTAGCCCGTTGGCGCAGTTTGTAGTGACTCTGCTTTCTGCTCCGGGGGTTGTGGGTTCGATTCCCACCCCGAGTCTGGGTGTAATATACATATTTATTGATATATTTATATATGTATTATTTATAAGTATGTTTATCGAAAAAAAAATATATATATATGTAGCTAGACCAGTCGGCTGTTACCTATGACACAAGCATTAAGTTGCTTACTTTAGGAACAGACGACCGTGTGTGTAATGTGTAGATATTTATTTATTTAATAAAAAAAATAAAACAAATTGAAAAAAAAGCCCACGCCACGAGGTGTTCCCAGGCGGTCACCCATCAAAGTAGGTACTGACCGCGCCCGACGTTGCTTAACTTCGGTGATCTGACGAGAACCGGTGTATTCAACGTGCTATGGACGTTTAAAATTCGTGACTCGTGACGCCGTGACGCGTTTGATCCGTAAAAATTTTACCCCTCATGCGCCTAAAGAAGTTTAACTTCAACAAATGTCTTTAAACCTTATATGTAGCCTGTGAAATCAAAAAATTACTAGTTCATGAAGAGATGAGAGGCCTTGAGAGTTTATTTTACCTCCTAATAAAGCCTAAAAGTAAGTAATGTGTTAGTAAGAAAGTAACTTTTGTGTTACAACCGGTAAAATAGGTCCATAATCGATATAAGATTAATATTGTGCGTTTTCGTATCGTAGTAGTAAATATACCTACGTATATACATATTTGGTTTACGCGAGGCAAAATATAGGCCAAATAAAACCTCTTTACATAATTTAAAAAAAAAAAAATTAAAACCAATATCAAAAATCTTTACTCGAGTCATCTTCAAAGCTAGTCTGAGTTTCGGCCGATGAAAAGCTTAGTAAGTCATTTTCGAGTGACAGAGTTTGAGTTTCAGTCGTACAGAGCGAGCCGCTCGCCATCAAGTCCCCACATTTAAAATTCGACTTAATTGAGTCGTACAAACAGAAGCAAGTCTGAGTTTCCTTTATACTCAAATCTGGTGACTGAGTTTCTGAGGTTATTGTTTCTTTATTCGACCGACTCAAACCGAACTCGAGCGGTAACGTTTGAGTTTGTATGTCGGAGAGTGAAACTGCTCCCGAGTAAAATATCGAGTCGTCCTCACTCATTTGAGATTTGAGTGACAGTAAGTCGAATGTTTGAGTTGAGATTTCGTCTCTTTTAGTATCATCAGCTTTTTCCTGCCATGACAGCAAAGTAACGTCGTTTTTTATGTGTCGCAATTCTGAAGTTTGCGTCGCAAAAGATCTCTTCGGACTATCGACGAAGTCTAAAACTTTTTCCTCAGTTTTAGTTTTCTCATCGAACATTGGGTGTATCTTCCTTTTGCCAGCTTTACGTTCCATTTTGTACTTTTTGTGCAGCTCCGGATGCTTCCTCAAGAAGTGTACGAGCAATCTTTCATTTGTTTTGAAGTCCTTATCGCAAACCTCGCACTTGTACACCAAATTACACTTCTCCAAGTGATGTTCATAATTATTCCTATTCGGGAAATTCACCAAACAATTACTGCAGGTAATTTTCTCTTTGTGCACTTTACCCATGTGTTGATTTAAATATTTCCTTCCGACGAAATGTCTCCTTGCACTGGAATTAATGTTGTAATGACAGTCTGGTATCGAGCAGTAATATTCCACGTCGACGACAAAATGTTCGTCGACTTTGTGTTGTTTTATAATATGTTGCAGCAAATCGTTCTTCTTTTTAAATCGTTCTGGACACTTTTGTGTGCATCGGTACGTGATCTTTGATTCTCTGTTCGGCGCCAATACTTTAATGGTCAACTTTTTATCACTTAACACGTAGGTTATTGTGTTCTGTGATTTTTTTTCCTCAAATGTTTCATCCTTGGATTGCTTCTGAAACATTAATGAAAATATTACCTATACATCTATACATATAAATAAAATTGAATTGTCTGTCTGTGATTTCAAAATAACTATGGTTTTTTTCAAGGGCATATAGTTAATGCCCTTGAAAAATAACATAGCGAAACACAAACAAACGATTTTAAAAATTTTGTCTGTCTGTCCGTCTGATTTTATGGAACTCACTAAAAGATAGAGGAGTTTGTGGGGCTATATATAGACTACTTTTATCCCGTAATTCCCACGAAATCGGGATTTACGCACGCAGAAAAATCCGCGTTTACCGCGCCCCAGTAGGTACCTACCGCCCAGATAGATATGAAATATGACCAAATATTTTCTTTTAAATACCTACGACACTTTTTGCGAGAAAACTCTATAATATTATAAAACTGAAAATTTTGTTATCTACTGTTTCGAATTAAATAATTGTGTTTGCTAGCTAAACGAAAAAAAAACCGACTTCAATTGCATCGGCAAGTAATAAATAATACATTAATTAACAAACGCACTAGTCGTGACTACAATTTTCGAGGGTTTCCTTCGATTTTTCTGGGATCCCATCATCAGATCCTGGTTTCCTTATCATGGTACCTAAGTTGGGATATCTTCTTTCCAACAAAAAAAGAATTATCAAAATCAATTCATAAACGACGAAGTTATCCCCGAACATACATTAAAAAAAAACATATACGGTCGAATTGAGTAAACTCCTCCTTTTTTGAAGTCGGTTCAAAATTATTTTTGTGTTGGATAGCCTATTTACCGAGGAAGGCAATAAATATTCTATTTTTTTTCCTCAAATTACCGCGTGTGAAACCACATCGCACAGCTAGTAACATATAAAAGTGAATCACCAACATGTATAACGCTAACTTAAATAACTTTCGAATGTGTTATCGTTATTATTAAGAAAATTTGATAAAAATTTGGCAGTACAAATTTCGCCAGTTCAATTAGTTTAATAAAACATTGGTCGACTATTAATCAAAATCAAAAATAACTTTATTCAAATAGGCCCTATGAGCACTTTCGAATCGTCTATTTACAAAAATTTAATTTTAAAGTGATTAATAAAGAATTAACAAAGAAGTTTTTAAAAGTAAAGCTACCACCGATTCGGAATTTAGATTCTGCAGTTCCGTGCAGATAATATTATATATCTATACTAATATTATAAAGAGGAAAAGTTTATAACTTTGTTTGTATATCGGGGATAATCTTCGCAAATACTGATCCGATCATGAAAATTCTTTCACTAACAAAAAGCTACACTATTCAGGAGTGACATAGGCTATATTTTATTGTAAGTGTACAAAAAAATTCAGTAAAAAAGAAAAATATTAAAATATATTATCAAAATGACAAAAAAACGATCGCCATCTATCGCTATTTATTAGTCTACTTATTTTATTTACTCTTACTTCAGTCAATCGACGACGAAGTTTTTTCGCTTTTTGATAGATGGCGTTGGAGCAACATTTTATTTATAAAGTATGTTATTTGGTTCTGTAATTTAAAATAATAAATACACGATATTATTACGATTTTATACGTCAAATTCTAAACAATGAATCTAATAAAACAGTACTAAGAGCTACACAACATAATTGCATCACAAAGATAATTAACGCCCAACGAAGTGGGCGCGGTTCGGCTAGTATATATATACTTCTTATAGATTCTTATAATTTCTTAATTAACAACCGCGGCTCTGGTGTAGTGGTGCGTGCGGGCGCCTAAACACTGACAGTTATTGGATATTTTTATTTGTACATACAAACATTCCTTTCAGGTCTGGTTGTCTATCCTTGTGGGTCTCCCCACCGTGCCTCGGAGAGCAAGTTAAGCTGTCGGTCCGGGTTGTTAGCATAAGTACCTGATAGCGATCGTTACTCATAGTAGAGAATATATCTGCTAACCCGCAGTGGTGGAGCATCAGACCATGGACCATCCGACCCTTCTCCTACATGGAGAAAGAAACATGCCCAGAAGTGAGATGTCATATTGTATAATTTCATAATATTTGTACACTTTTAACGGCTGCTACTGTATTATGTCCTATGCCCAAAGATTGTCTGGAAGAAATCGCTCTTTTAAAATCAACTTCGTACACTTTTTCCTGTCTTTATTTTTATTATATACTAGCGACCCGCCCCGGCTTCGCCCGGTTGCAATGCTGAAACTAAATACTATCTACAATAAAAGATATGTTAGAAACCTCTAAAATTACCAGTGTTCCTCTACTATAATATGCATGTATTATACATAAAAACCTTCCTCTTGAATCACTCTATCTACTAAAGAAAACCGCATCAAATTCCGTTGCGTAGTTTTAAAAATTTAAGCATACATACAGACAGACAGACAGCGGGAAGCGACTTTGTTTTATAATATGTAGTGAAGTGATTAATAAATAATTAACAAAGAAGTTTTTAAAAGTAAAGCTACCACCGATTCGGAATGTAGATTCTGCAGTTCCCTGCAGATAATATTATATATATACAGGGTGTGTCGTAAATCGTGGATAATCCGTTAACTGGGGGTAGCCCTGATGTCGACCTCCAAGAAAATGTACTTTTTATTTCAGGGTTGCCAAAACTGTGAAAATTGTGAATATTTTTGTGTTTTTTCAAAAAATTCCTACCGCGACGAATTAAGGCATTAATATAATATATAATATATAATTATGTTTGTATTTTGATATACAATAGAGAATAAAGAAATAAATAAAAATATACTTCTGCCATGACTACTCTGTTCTGTTAGAGCAGATTGTAGTGTCCCTACTTTCTACTCCAGAAGTAGCGGGTTAGATTCACTGCCTGAATCTTTGTGTATATTTATTTATTTATTTGTATTTTTATAGAAAAACTAATATGAAGCTATATAAGTCGGTCGCTACCTACAACAAAAGACAACTGTGTGTGTACGTTAGGATGTTTATTTATTGGCTGAGGATATTCGGACACTAGCGTATTCTTGAAAAAAAAATCGGCCAAGTGCGAGTCGGACTCGCGCACGTAGGGTTCCGTACCATTGACTAGGTGAACACCAGTAGGTGACATTGATTTTAATATCGGGCAAAAATCGGCAAAAAGTCATTTTCGTTGTATTAGCCCCCCATTTTTTTTTAATTTTAATTTTATTATTTATTATTAAAGTAAATATACAATTAAGTATTTTGTGAATATTTCAAGTGCCTACCTCTTACCATTTATTGAGTACCTGGGTGACCGAGCCTAGTTCGGTATTTTCATTTTATTTTTTGTTTTTTTTTTTTTCTCGGTATTTTTATATTTTAATTTTATTTAAATAATAAATCACGAGTGAAATTAAAAAAAAAAGAAAAAAAATTAATCTGGAGACTGAGATTCGAACCCGGGTCAACACGATTCGACACCCGCCGATTAACTAATTACGCTATTACAGCTACGTTAATAATTGTGAAATTAAGACGCACGGACGGACGGACGGACGGACAGTGAAGTCTTAGTAATAGGGTTCCGTTTTTACCCTTTGGGTACGGAACCCTAAAAAAAAGAAATCCCATAGACCTAACCTCAAAATTAGACCGTTAATCAGCAAAATTTCGTTTCCTTGACGTCTCCGGCTTCAAAAAAACACTCTAGGGGTATTCAGCGTGATTAAAATTACGGAAACAGAACCACAATAGATTTGAAACTGTACTTAGTGCCAGTCACGCTAGTCACTCTAAATTACCGCTGGAGTCACGCTAGGGTCTGAATATGCTTATCGTTATTTATTTTAATTATACTGGAGAGTAGTCACTAGTCATAATACAAGTAACCAGGATAATGAATAGTTATTTGAAACCTTACCTTCACAGCAATATTCAAAATGAAATCGGACTGTGTGCACTGTTTATGAAAGTTTCGACATCTTGTGATGACCTCCTCACATTCTGTGCAAAGTAACTTCGAAAAATCATCTACTTTGCTGACCTGAAATTAAAAAAAAAACAAATGTATTATATAAAATAATAATAGTGAATAAGATATGTAACATTTTTCATTATTTTAAATTATAATTGGCAATAATTGTATTTGCTCGCAAACGAAAAAAAAACTGACTTCAATTACATCGACAAGTAATACAAAGTAATAAGACGAAAAAATAGTCAAGTAAATACGCGCCATTAAAGATTTTTCAAAAAGATTGATCAAAAAGTTCTAGTCAGATCTTGATCTAATTTAAACAAGACTACATGACAAGTATTAGCTTTCGATTAAAGTAAGAATCATCAAAATCGGTACACCGAGTAAAAAGTTATGCGGTATAATACAACGTAGGTCGACGAAAAAGTAGTCAAGTAAATACACATTATTAGATCTAACTCTAAAAGTATTTGTCAGATCTTAATTAAATTTAAATGGTCACTTACCATCAGGTGAGCCGTACGCTTGTTTGTGGACTTAGTAACATAAAAAAAAAAGAATTCTTTCACCAAGACACTGTTTTTACTGAGATGTCACTCGGTAAGTTTTATTTTAACGGGAGAAAACAGAACAGACAAAATCTACCTAGTCCAAGAAAGCTAGACTGATGTAAAATATATAAATTTTGGGTAAATATTTTGTACCACCGTGCCTCGGAGAGCACGTTAAGCCGTCGGTCCCGGTTGTTATCATGTACACCTGATAGCGATCGTTACTCACAGAAGGGAATATATCCACCAACCCGCATTGGAGCAGCGTGGTGGATTAAGCTCTGATCCTTCTACTACATGGGGAAGAGGTCTATGCCCAACAGTGGAATATACAGGCTGAAAAAAAAACAATGTTGGGGAGAAGTCTCTTTCATCTAATAGAGGTTTTTGAGTATATTATGGTCCTAAATTAGTAAAAACATGAGTACTAAACTATATCTACATATTATGTTAAAAACTTTTATTAATTTTTTTTTAATAAACATGTTTTATACCTTTATATTCGTTAATTTATAAAAATCCACATCTAAGTCATGATCAAACATATTTTTCATTTCACATGATGACTTCAGGCAACCACGGCAGACTGTTGAGATATCTTTTATTATAATATTCACATCCTGAGCCGACATTATTGTTTTTAGGCTTAATATTAGTGATTATAGTCTAGAATCTAAAGTAATTTTAACCTAGGTACGTATTGTTGTTGTTATTTGAAACGTCAAACGGTCAACGAGTCAAAATATGTTGTTTTGTTGTCATTTTGTCCCTCGGACAGTGCTGCCAACCCGAAGAAACTGAAAAAAAGCAGCTCGCAAATAAAAAAACAGGAGAAAACAGTAGGAAAAGTAAAAAAGGCATATTTCATACTTTCCTCGTACAATTAAAACAATACTTAATACTTTTCTTAGTTATCAGGACTCACATACATTGTTATATTTTAATATTGATCACAATATAAAAAACCAAAATCAAAGTCAAATTATTTTCTACTTTCATCCTCAATTGCCTCATCTTCAGTAATTTAACTCATTTTCCTTCTTAAAATCATAATTATGTATATTGTTGTTACATTTCTTTAGTGCTTTTTGTGGCTTCAAATGAGTAGCAATCGGTAATCGGTTATTTCGGATTTAGTGTGTAAGGCTTCTTTAATAGTTTTATAATTGTGCATTATTATATAGTGATTATAAAAACATATTATATCAATAAGTGACACTGATCGCTAATTGAAAAACAGTAAAAATCAGGAATCAAACAGAAAACAGTGGCATCAATGATAAAACAGCAAATCTACTGTTAAAACAGTAGGGTTGGTAACACTGCCCTCGGACTAAGAACACAGACTACTAAGGCCGGCTCCACACGTTGGCCCCAACGCTCGTACCAACGTTGGACTGCAAATTCGAGAGGCGTACACACGTTGGCTATCAAACTAGTTCTGTCCCGTCAGGGCCAATGTGAAGATGTCCGATATAGTAATCGAAACTGCTCTGAGCGCTTTTATAGTACTGAGTGCACATTTATATTTGTTACTGAGAAAAAATAAAAATCCACGTCAAAGATCGAGTAGAGTCACTAATTTTTTTTTTCTGTAAAGGCGATATGTGCTCATTATTGATTCTCGCTTTTTTTAAATCTTCAATTGAGAAATTCATTCCCATATTCTGTTGAATGGTGCTCCATGCATCAGCTAATAAATTTTTATTTTTATGATCCTTTCGAGTAGCGTCCCATATTATTGGATGTGCTTGATAATGATGATGTGAAAAAGTTATGGAATTTATTGAACTTTATCAAAAGTTCAATAAATTCTATGATTTTTTCATTTGTCCATGCATGAGGAAGCCATTCTCGCGCGACGTACGCACTCGCTGCGTGTTGCAACAGAACTGAGCAACGCGCCAACGTGTGGACGGATCGCGAGCGTTGGCGCAGATTCCTTTGATAAAACCGACACGAGCCGGCCAACTACCAACGCTCGCCCCAACGTTGGGACGAATGCCATTTTCTAGATCCACACGTTGGACGAGTAGCGTTGGGGCCTATGTTGGGGCCAACGTGTGGAGCCGGGGTAAGAGAACAAGTAAGAATGAGTTTTGTCCCCTTTCGGGACAGGCAAAGATCTAAGACCATACAGCCTATTCAATCGTGTTTCTTTTCGATATATTTTTTAATATGAAGGCAAAGCCTATTCTGTCGTAAATCTTTTCAATAGTTTATTAGTATTTTTTTTTTTCTTCTTCTTTATTTTAGTCATTTTCTTTTCTTTTTTTTTTCCATTATTTAATATTTTTAAAATATTGTGTTAAGTCCCGTATTGATGTGTCCGTAATAACTTTTTACTCGCCTGGTTTAAGATTTTTGCGCTCCCTCAAATGTAGTTTTTTGGTGAAATCTTGACACACGTAGGGATGAGATCTTGGTCTCTGCATCTCTTCAAGAATTTTAATGATGTTACAAATCTTGCGCGCTTTGTCATAATATTATGTTCTCCCAGGCGGCGAATTTTATTTGCGGTTTCGGCGACTAAAGACTCGGTTAGCACTTTCTGCGTAGAAAGGACTAATTAAAAATATTGATGTAACATAGGGTAGTTTCGAACAACTTTGTAACGTTTGGACGTCTGACATCTCAGTCCTCCCGTGACCATGGTTGCTGTAAAGTATCCGAAACGTCGGGAAATCAATAACTTTAATAAACCGCGATAAAATCCGTAAAAGTTGTTTCATTTCAATGAGTAAATTTCGCGTAAACATTAGAAAAAAAAGTTATATTGTATTTTATTTAATCCATTATCGATAATCAATAGCCTCGCAAAAGGATAATATTCAAACAGCCCTAACTCTCGAGTTATGCAATTAGGAACAATAATTTTTAGGTCAATTTGTAAGTAATATCCTTAAGTATTAGGACAGTATCAATAAATTTAGTATCAATGTGCTTGTTTTTGAATTATTATGATATATATATATATATATATATGTAGATATATATATATATATATATATATATATATATATATATATATATATATATATATATATATATATATATATATATATATATATATATAATAATTATTCTTTTTATAATTAGTTTCTTGAAATAAAGACGATTGCGTTTCTCTATAACAACAAAAGAAACAACATTTAAAGCCTTTACTTCATATGGAGTATATATAGAAAATAAAATAGAATATTTTTACAATGAGAATAGATATATGAAAATATTTTAATGTCATCACGACAGACTAATTTTTATACGTTGCAGTGGCGTAGCGTGCCTTGGAGGGGCCCCGTATCAAAATTAGTTGGGGGGCCCAAATGAAGGGTAATGATTTCTCACAAAAGAAACAAAAATGCTTGCATTTAATTAAAATAAATATTTATTTAATATAAGTTATCACTTCCTCCTAGAATAGACAATAGTGACAAGTCTGATAGCCGTTCCTGTCTCGTCGAAGTCCTCGGGTAATTTTTGTTCAGTTTAGTTTTGAAAAACTTCTTTCAGCTGTTGCGGTTATAACTGGAAGGGTCAAGACTAGAAAGCATGATGTAATTACCAAACGTAAAACTGGATGCAAGACTATTGAATTTTATCAGCAACAATTCCAGGAGTTCCTTAGTGGAATGAATTTTTTGAATTTCGGATTTTACATTTTAAGCATGTTTTCAGAGCAATTGATTGTTCATGAAGATTTAACTGAATCCTGCAATAACCGATGAAGGATGTTGCTATCTTTTAGCGCACGCTTAACTCGGGAAAACGGGGATTCCTTTTTTTTTTACTTTTGTCATTTCTGAAGTGAAAACTCTATAGGCACGTTTGACAGTTATTTTGTATCTTTTTTTACCGGAAAGCACGAGATTAAGTGACATCACATTTTACTAAGTTTGCTTAAACACATTAGGGGCCTCTGTAGCTCAGGGCATCCGTACCATTGATACGTCTGATACGGTGGTAGCTACGCCCCTGCATTGCAATCTAAATCACTCACAGAAGCTGACTGCTGGAAAAATGAAGAAATTTTGGATATATTTTTTTTATAACCTATACTCTCTTTTCTGTCTACTTTTTCTTTTCATTGCTCCAGTGGGATAATCTCTTTTCCTTTCACTCATTTTTTTCACAAACCACAGTAATTAACCAATAAGTAAGGAGAAGTACAAGATTGTATTGTATTAAAATGTAATAACATAACGGCGTTTGGCAGGCTTCATCGAGTCTTCACTTCGAAGATTCCGCAATGCTTGAAAACAAAAGTCTTCGAGCAATGCGTCCTGCCTACTGTGTTAACATACGGAGCCGAGACGTGGACACTGACAAAGGGACTGGTATACAAGTTCAAAGTCGCTCAACGTGCAATGGAATGGGCTATGCTTGGGGTTTCTCTCAAAGATAGAATTAGAAATGAGGCTATCCGCGAGAGAACGAAAGTAACCGACATAGCCCACAGATTTAGCCAGTTGAAGTGGCAGTGGGCTAGTCATCTGTGTTGCAGGACCGATGGCCGTTGCAACAGACGTGTCTTGGAGTGGAGACCGCGTCTTGGCAAACGCAATGTAGGACGTCCTCCGGCCCGCTGGAGCGACGATCTACGTAAGATTGCCGGTGTAGGCTGGATGAGGATTGCGGAAAACCTGGATATCTGGCGCGAACTTGGCGAGGCCTATGTCCAGCAGTTTACTGCAATGGGCTGAACTGACTGTGATAACGTATGAACCGGAATGAAATAAAACACGTAAATATTCTTCTCGTAATATGCATCTGTTATAGCGGAATTCCCCCGTTTAAGTCACTCACTGATGTAGGATGTTGCCAACTATTGGGCGCACGCTTAACTCGAAAAAAAAAGAGATTACTTTTTGACTTTTGTCATTTCTGAAGTGAAAACTCTATAGTCACGTATGACAGTTTTATTTATATGCTTTTCAAAGAGTATATAACCACTACGTTTTAATGCTTTTTCCCGGGAAACACGAATTTAAGTAACATCGTGGATAATGTTTTACGATTTTTTTGCTTACAGACGTTAGGGGCCCCTGTAGCCCGGGGGCCCCGTATCATTGATACGGCTGATACGGCGGTAGCTACGCCCCTGATACGTTGACAATATATTTACAAAAAAGGTTTTAACTTAAGAAAACTACGAAAAAGTTTAGAGTTTTCTTTACATATATATATATATATAAACTCTGTCCAAAAATAAAAGAATTAAAATGTAAACAAACACCTTACCGGGTGAAAAATACGCAATCCCTGTGTAATCACACACAATGGCTACTAGATAATTATTGTAGCATCTGGGTAATCACATGCACTACCATTATATTTGTAATTATACGTCCAATTCATCGTCAAACTAATATTTTTTAGCAGAAAACCGAATTTGCTGTAACCTCAAACTTACAAGTGACATTAGTCATTACTGTGTCTTGTGTTTATGGTTAAGGGCTTTCTGTTCTTTCATATCGATAAAAAGTCGAGGTCAATGATATTAAAAAAAGCGTTTTAGCTCGAACTTTTTATAAATCATAAAAAGTAACTCGAACTTTTTATAAATTATAATTTATTTTTACTTTTTATAAATAATTAAAAAAAAAGTTAAAACGGCCACTAAAGTTAAATAGTGTTATACTTAATGCGGCTTTGAGAGAGGCAGTACTTCGTTTTTTGACAATAAGGCCGTATGTCTTTCTCTGTGGTAACTTTTGCTTTAAATCTCATTGAAAATACTTTTAGTGTATCTTTGTCACCAAATTGCTAATACTTTTTTTAAAGGAGTTGCTACACGATAGTGGGGAGCCCCAGCTAAGGGCTAAGGCAATGTGCCCCTAATACAAATAGACTTTTTTTGTTTTAATTAACATTTCTCTGTACTTTCATTAGTTTCTAAGTAAAAAATATTTAAATTAGGTATTAATTACATAGCCTTTTCATGCATCGCCATTTCGTTCGTGTTGTAAGTAATATCTAATAGGTTGTGAGTGTCAAAAGGTGTTAGAGGTTACTATGTGTTTTGATAAATTTTACTCACACACAAATACCGAAAAGTACTTTCGGAAATCAATTTTGACAAATTTTACTCACACACAAATGCCGAAAAGTACTTTCGGAAATCTAATTTGAAACGCACATACAGGGTGCACCCTGCTAATGTTGCTAGTGTTATATTGTTCAGTTTATCAACAAACTATCTATACTAATATATGTCGGGGAATCAATACAGATAGTTATTAATGTCGGTACCTGCGATATTCACCTACCCTACATCATTTTATTATTCGAGTCATTCTGTCATGCATAAAACGAACGGCGCAACCGCGGCTCAGGCAGTCTTGGCTCTGGCTTGGCGCGGTGCACTTGTGTATCCTGCTAGTAGCTTAACCTCGACTCTTCTAATAGTTAGTTTGTGTACACGAATTAATTGTTACTGATTGGGCAACTCGACCGGTGGTGGTGAGTGCCAATGCGCATTGTTAGGCGGCGCCGCCGTAAACCAACACTCGGGTCACAAGTCCCGGGCACTGCGTCGAGTTGCCTCTCTGCCACGCGATAGACGGTACCCGCTCGGTGAGTCCATTGAATACTAAGTAGTGTAATTATCTTGTTTTAAATTACATTGTGAATTAACCAGGCCATCCGTCATCCTCTCCTCACTTCTGATTCCTACATCAGAAGTGGGATACTGTTCTCGTGCCCACTAAGAGTGTTACTAGTGAGTAATTTATTTCACGATGCCACGAGAATCGCGTTCGCGTAGTCCCGTGTAGATCGAAGCGCAAGTCGAGTCGTCATCATTTAAACCGATTTAGTAGTAATAGTAACCTGTCTCTTCATAAACTTTTACTTAGTATGACTGAGGAATAGACTAAGCTCAAAGTTAAAAAAAAAAAATTTAATATCGCGAGCGTAGTCGTGTACTTAAAGTTAATTCGGAGTTTGGGTTTCTTTGTTTAAGTTCTATTTTTAGCAAGTGTGCAAGGTAGTTGCAACATTTGGTGATGAAAATATCGATGTACTGTATTTTACTGTATTTTAGTTCTTTTCGGTCGTTCTGTTTTATTCTTACCGGTGTACAAGTGGTTTTTGTTCAGTGTTCGATTACGTAATTCGATTTACCGGTTATTTGTTGAATTTAGTTTTATTGTGATACGTAAGGTAGTTGTGTAGTGATTAATTTTGCTAATAGATTTTGCGATTCAGTTTTTGTTTCGATTCAGTCACAATGTCAGACCGTAAGCGTAATTGTAGTGCGAGCCGTCGCGGTGGTCGCAGCGACAGTCGTTTAAGGAAGATGCCAGAAGGTCATGTACCAATTGAGTTTATAGATGACGATCATAATGGTGAACATTTTAGTGATGTGACAGAAAACTGATGTAAGCGCTCTAAAGACTGTAGTGTGTAGTCATCAAGAGGATGATACACTGTGATGAATGTGTGATCCAGGAGGGATACACTGTGACGTGATCCAAGAGGGATACGCGTGGATTGTGGAGCAATTGTAATTGCTGGTTGGAAGGGTGGCTTACATAGTTGTTAGTGTTGTAGAAAATGAATTGGTTATTGAAAGTTTGATTTACGTTGGTACATGACTCTGCGTAGCTATATTTTCGTTAAGTTTTTGTGGTTACCCACTTGTTTGTGATAAAGTGTTAATATCGTCTTAGCTTGAGTATTTCTGATTACCCTCTGTAACGGATATTGTCTTTACGTCTACTATCTTACACGATATTTTAACTAATATTATTTGTCGAAGTACCGAGAGAGCGTAAAGTTAGAGACACCATCTTCCGAATAGTTAATATTAATTTTCTGATTAGTCAGTCACAATTTTTATCATCTATTGATGGGATTATTGTAATTTGTAATTCTATGAGCAGCTATTGTTTAGTTACGTAGTTTTAATTACGTGGCATATAAGTGATTACTGTAATAATAATTAATTCGATATAGTTAAAACACACACGTATCGTGAACTATAGATTAGAAGTGAGAAATGAGTGTTTCATTGAGGGTTTTAGTCTTTTTCTATCTTTGATTGATTTTTTTAAAACTGTTTAAAAGTTGTTTTAGTTGTTCTGTTTAAGAACGTTTAAATTACAGAGAGTTAATTGATAACACTTAATTGGTGCAATCGTAAACTTGTTACAACAATAGTTGTAGGTAGGTAACCTCAGATTAATAATTTTGTTTATGAGTAGGTGACCATTAAAAATTCTTACTATATTCTGTCCATTCGTTTGTTTTCTGTTAACAGTTCAAGAAAGTTTGAAATTAGAGACTCCCTCACACGATACCAATTTGATTTAAAATAATAATCGATTTTGTATATAAGAAGAATTTTCAATCGACTCAAGGAAATATTTTTAGTTTAAGAATATTAATTATTCCTTTAGATACTAGTTATTTTAGTTAATTACGTAGCTAGTTTGTTAAATAAGTAGAGAGGTATGTCATTTTCTAAGTATATTTACTCATACCTCTTGATGTAGAATTGATTTAGACTTTGTTAACCAGCACGCGTTTTAAAGTTAAATGTCACTAACGCGTGAGCAGTTATATTTTAAGGCAGTCGTTGTAGGTAACTGTTAAAAGTCTTGATACGAATATGTTTCCATCTGTTCTAATAATTATTGTGTAACTTTGGGAAGCAAGGGTTGTAAATGGAGCTATATGATTTCGCTACTTCCTTCATAGGGACAGTTAGGCTTTTTAATATCGTATTGGCGATTTTGTTCTGTTACAAAATGAGGACCGTCATCAAACGAAACTTGATCCGAAATATTGAGGCCCTTTTCGCGTATTAGAAGTTCTCGAAGGTAATCGGTATACCCTTAAAGCTTAAATTGTCAACGTACCTACAAATTTGCTCACGAAAAGTTAAGAGAAATGCCAGCACGTCATGTACCAGGCGATATTGATGTAATTTATGATCTTGTTGATAATGATGATGTTCAAGTTTAAGTAGAGGGAGAGACTCGAGTGAACGACTCTATCGACCGTAATGTGTTCAAACGTACCAGTGTAGTTATTTAGTAGTCGTAGCCCTGTAGAAGGTGTCTCTTGGGGCAACCCAAGAGTTCATGGGTGCGCGGTGTGCGTTTAACTCTGGCGGAGGTCGTGGTGTTTGATACCGTAGCGTGTAGTCACAAGAGGTGACTGACACGGGTGATCCATTCGATGGATATGTGTACTGAGATGTATGTGACTGACACATGTACTGTGATTGCTCTTCGTCTAAAGAGCCGTGGTGTTAGAGGTCTTTACTCGAGGACTTTGCAAGCTTGGTTGTAACTTGTTGTAGAAGTAAACGTGCGTGTATAGTTTTGGTTGTGATGACGTCGATGGTACATGGCTGTGGTATTTGTGTAAAGTGATTAGTTATAATTGGTTTAACGACATTTATGATTCAGATTAAAGTTCTTGAAACATTTAAAATAGTTGTCTGGTAATAGAACCTATAGGTATGTTCACGTCTTCACGATCATTTACGAAAGATTCCTCTTACTTATGTACGTTGTTAGATTTTTTAAATGTTGATGAGTAAATAGAGCACATACTATGGCTATTTGGTCGTATCACATGAGATGATGACGATATGTATTGGTCGTATCATAAGAGGTGATGACGATATGTGTTGGTCGTATCACAAGAGGTGATGACGATATAGGTGGTAATAGTAGTTGTCGTTTGTTGAGCGTTGTATGTGATCTTAATGTGTCAATAATAAAACTTTATTTTTTTAATTACGGCTAGAGGAACCTTTCGTCTGTGAAGGGATAAGATCGATTGGTAGTTTTTTTTAATTAAAGATTGACTGATGAAGCAAAGAATGTAATTTCACGTTAAGGACAGGTAGGCCGAGATTCTAAAGATGCTTTAAATTTGATCGTCTTGTTTACATTCACACGAGGGCGTGTGCTATCAGGATGGTCGTGACTTGCCCTTTATTACTTACCTATATAGTTTATTAATTGAGGTGAAACAGGTTCACACTGACCTATACTGGCCTATTCTGATAATAATTAGTTAATTCTTCGGTCTAATGGCTTTCAGTTGTGCCAACAAAGAGCATTGTCGATTTTGCTAATAAGTAATCACATATGATACTATGACTGTCAACTGATACTATGACTGCCAACTGATACTATGACTGTCAACTGTGATACTATATACTATGTCTGCCCTCTCATACTGACTCGGAACTAACGACGGTACTTAAGAGATGAATAGTAAATTGAGTGAAAAAAAAAAGTGAGGTGGTTAAACATTTGATGGACAAACAATCCGGGCTAGTAAGGTCTCTCCTGCTGTTCTGGGAGACGATCCATGTTACGCTGTAGGGGTCTCGCCTGCTTTAGTGGGCGATGATTCCGACCAGCCTGTTTTACATTAGTATGGTCTCTTCTGCTGTTGTGGGAGACGATCCATGATTCACTGTAGGGGTCTCGCCTGCTTTTAGTGGGCGACGACTCAGACCAGACTTTTTGTAATGATGAGTGTAACGCTGTAGTAGTCTCGCCTGCTTTTAGTGGGCGACGACTCAGACCAGACTGTTTGTAATGATGAGTGTAACGCTGTAGGAGTCTCGCCTGCTTTTAGTGGGCGACGACTCAGACCAGACTGTTTGTGATGATGAGTGATGCGCTGCAGGAATCTCACCTGTTTGAACTATAGGGGTTTTTATATTTTAAACCTAGATCAGTGATACTTACCATATTGATATGACTGTAATGATTATGATGATAACCATATTAAATGTGACTGGTGTGACTGAGTGACTTACTAACTGAAACCAATTGTTTCTAGTCCAAAGGGTCAGTGTGTACCGGACCAGATATTAAGATGTTGAATAGATTTTTGTCAGGATAGTCGAGCGATATTTTGTTTTTTTGATTAAAAATACCTAAGGTTGTAATAAATAGCGCGCGAGGACGCGCGCACGTCAGAATGGCCGTGTCGGGGAATCAATACAGATAGTTATTAATGTCGGTACCTGCGATATTCACCTACCCTACATCATTTTATTATTCGAGTCATTCTGTCATGCATAAAACGAACGGCGCAACCGCGGCTCAGGCAGTCTTGGCTCTGGCTTGGCGCGGTGCACTTGTGTATCCTGCTAGTAGCTTAACCTCGACTCTTCTAATAGTTAGTTTGTGTACACGAATTAATTGTTACTGATTGGGCAACTCGACCGGTGGTGGTGAGTGCCAATGCGCATTGTTAGGCGGCGCCGCCGTAAACCAACACTCGGGTCACAAGTCCCGGGCACTGCGTCGAGTTGCCTCTCTGCCACGCGATAGACGGTACCCGCTCGGTGAGTCCATTGAATACTAAGTAGTGTAATTATCTTGTTTTAAATTACATTGTGAATTAACCAGGCCATCCGTCATCCTCTCCTCACTTCTGATTCCTACATATAATAAAGCTGAAGAGTTTGTTTGTTTGATTGTTTGTTTGTTTGTTTGAACGCGCTAATCTCAGGATCTACTGGTCCGATTTGAAAAATTATTTCAGTGTTAGATAGCCCATTTATCGAGGAAGGCTATAGGCTATATATCATCACGCTAAGACCAATAGGAGCGGAGTCCACGTCGACGAAGTCGCGCGCAGAAGCTAGTTTGTATATAAAAATAACAGGAAAATATTTAAAAAAAAATTCAGATAATGTTATATGGATTTCCTAGTATACCATGCACATGGTTTTGGCCAGAAATGAAAAAAATCCACAAAGAACGAATAAAAACCTGATGAACGATACCAAACCTCTAAATCTAAATTCTTGTCTTTGCGTTTGTGTTTCTACGGCTCAACAACTTGGCTTTCGTTTGTGGACTTCCGATTTCTTTGTGATTTGGACCATGTTTATCTCCGTATTGATGACTATTTACAAAGTTTTAAGGACCCCGATTTCGCTGTTGACTGGATTCCTATTCGAACTTCATTTCTACGAGGTAAGTCAAGTCACACTATCCAATAATATAATTCGGTAGACACAGATTTCAAATGCGGTAGATACAGATTTCACTTTGTCAGAGTAGCAAAAAAATAATTGTTTGTCTGTAAAATCGGTATCATCTCCATTTCGTTAGTGCTTAAGCGTTTACGCTAAGAGGAGGCGAGATAAACGTAGTATTTTTAGAATACTAATATCGAGTAGTCGAGTACCTAGTATTTTGTCACTGATATTTTAAAATAACAGTCACATGCACTGTAACAACTAGTATTGCCATGTACCTAGTAAGACAGAACTCTACGCACTGTAAGAAGTTATATATTTCCTACGTTCGACAACGAAAATCTTCAAAATTTGCGTTACGTAATACTTGAACGCCCCCTTATAGTCTGGTGTGTTAAATGTAATAAATATATGTTAATGTTTCATTTAGTTTAATTCCTCATTTCATCCATAATATTTTCAATTAGAGGTAGTACCTATTACTGAATCTGTGGAAGTACACTAATTCTATGGCCTTGCATAGCGCTATGAGAAATGCATCATATTAAATTTACCGATATCGACATTTAACAACATTCATCCCAGCACTATAGTAGTCTATGGTTACACATTCCGCCATATTTGTTTATATTTTAATTCTTTTATTTTTGGATGGACTATATTTTAATATCACTAAGTCGGCAAACAAAAGCGTACGGCTTACCTGATGGTAAGCAATTACCGTAGCCTAAAGATGCCTGCAACACCAGAAGCATCGCAAGCATGTTGCCGACCCTACCCCCAATTTCCCCCCAGGAGCTCTGGTCACCTTACTCACCAACAGGAACACGACACTGCTTGAAAGCAGAATTATTTAGCTTAGGTCTTCTGTAAAGTCGAGGTACTACCCCAGTCGGGCTGCTCCATTTTTCGATCAAGATAGATAACATTTTTACCTTTTAAATAATTTTTTTTTACATCTGGACATTTTTCATCTGGGTTTTTTTTACAGGACCTTTCTGTCCAGAGAAATCTGCATCTTTTGGCAGAGGTATCTACAAGAATAAAAAATAAAATAAAATGGCGGCCATTCCGACAGTAGACCCCCATATATGGGTGTTTTTGTTAACGAAATTAGGTATATTTTGTAACCTTAAATTATCCTAAAATCCGATGTACCTATTTATTACATAAAATATGGTTACCCTATTTTGACAAGGACGGGTGAAGTTTTGAAACCTCTCTTTCGGCTCGCGTTTCTAATCTGTGTGAACCTTCCAGTTGTACGTACTTACGTAGTACATAATCATAATAATTCCATGGGGCAGCAGGCAGCAGTATTGGTTCTTTGCTGGGTCCCATGCGTGTCCCATGAGTACTACGCATACTTTCAGGTATATTACTATTCTCTATGGTACTACGCATACTATTACAATGTACTCTGTGGTACTACCATGGGTACTACCATCCATGGACATAGTTAGGTAGGTATTACGTCCATGCTACCATCATACCATGCAGCGATGTTCTTGATACGGCAATTGCCGTAATATACGGCATTCAGGCATCTTAGGCATCATAAATACGGTATACGGCAGCTCTTTGATTACCGTATTAAAATATACGGCAATTGACTAAAGTAAACAAAAATAAATATTTCTTATAATGGAACGCACCAACTTGTAAACCATAGATAAAGTAGAAGCGCCACGAACAGAAAGACGTCAACAGAATTAAACCAAATGCAACCTTATGTCCGAGATATTAATGTCTAAAATCTTTAGTTCCTCATTCGGGTAGGTTCTTTATAGAATGTGTGGGAATCCCCGGAATAATTGTTACTGTATTGTACGTACGGCTGTACCTAGACCTATTGTGATTCTCTCATTACTTCGTTGTTTTGTGTATCAGTGAAAGCTATTTTACGAAGATTTCTTTAAGACTAAGTTTTTGTTCAAAATGATTGAGTGTGACAATGACGACGGGATATATATATAACGCCAACTATTAATGGAACTCTTTTAGCCAAGACCTAAAAGATTAAAAACCTATATGGTGAAGAATAGAAGGCTAGTCTTTAGATTAAGAACGGCGTCGGTCGGTCGGTCGGAACTTAGATAGGTTAGGGTTATTTTTTTTTTTTGTTTCTGTGACAAAAATATGCCGATAAACAGTCTAATATTGAAATTAGATAGGTTAGGGTTATTTTTTTTTTTGTTTCTGTGACAAAAATATGCCGATAAACAGTCAGCCGTTCTTAATCTAAAGACTTACCGAATAGAATAAGTACTACACGCATATTACATTACATACATCACTTGTATTTTTTATTTATTAGGTATTTATACCTTCAAAATAAACATTTTGTACAATACGGCAATTTTCTTAGTTTTCCCTAAAAATCCGGCAATTTTAGAATAAGAATACGGCAACTCTAAATTTGTCAGGAACAACACTGATACGGTGATACCATGGTACTACCAACGATATTGACATTGACAGTACAGTACACAATTAATAAATAGGTACGAAATAAATATAAAACTCGGACTAAGAATCAATGGGCGTGTTTGGCCGAAGTAAGTACTTACTAAACTTACTAAGCCAGTAAGCAAAAAAATATTAAAATCTTACAGGCTGAATAAAGCGCTTTTCGGCCAGGACAGACTTACACTTACTGACTTAACACAAAACACCGGTTCATAGGAACATACGATTAAAGAATTATCACTCATTTTTACGTTAAAGTTATTATAATAGTGCTTGTGTAGGTATTCTGTACTGTTGATCTGTTTCTGTCATGGTTTTATTTACATCAACAATAAGCAAAATGGCATCTTATATTAAGCCATGCTTACTGCGTTAGTACTCTTTGGCGTTAGTACTTATTTTGTGTTCTGGCCGAAAATTTTATAAGTATAGTGAGTGACTTACTAAATTTAGTAAGAACTTACTTCGGCCAAACACGCCCAATATCAATCAATATCAAAAATCATCCTTTGATTCTTAGTCCGAGAAATAAAAAAAATAAAAAAAATATGGAGAACAGTAATAGTTATGCGAATGTATGCAGACTGTGTTTAAAAAGAGATTTACAGATATATTCCATTAAGAATACGTACTTACAAGATGTTTACGAAAAAATAACTAGTATTGAAGTAAGTCTAACAATTTTTTTTAACTACAAATATTCATTAAAATGTAGGTATTATGTAATTTGTGTTTGTCATGGACTTGCGTGTTTATTCACCTTTTTTGAGTTTCTTTTTCAAACAGTTTTTGGAGACTTCGGAGAGTATTCAAATAAAAGACTTCTTCAGAAGGTGTCGATCGAATTGAATGATTTTATTAGGCAAAAATCGCAATATTTATACAGAAATATTTACAAAGAAAAATTATAATAACCAATAAAATAATTAGTTTTTTAACCAATTAGAAAGCGATTCTAATTAGTGCTATGCATTTCTTTTACGCATTATTTCCGTCTCTCTTTCACCGAGCGTGATTCGTGCTTCGTCGGAATTACTCGTGCGCTGTGTAGAACGACGTCGCGGGTGAAACTCTATTAATAACAGAGGCGCTCCCCGCGGCTTCCTCATTCGGCGGCAATCGACGTGGCGCGAGGACGTGTCGCGCGCTCTTTACTCAGCGGCGCGGCGTGACTGCAAATCTTGAAGATATACAGCTATACACGAAGAAAGGAGCTTGCTTGAAGATTTGTGAAGTTATGTGAACTGTGACTGCTTGTACATCCGCTTCGTGCATGGCGTGCTGTGAAATATTTATTTACAAACAGCTCTTTTCAGAGCTAACGACGTCATTAATAATTCTTGTTTCTTAACATTAAAAAAAGTCCTTTTGAGGGCTAACTATCATTGTTTCTAACGAAAACCAAAACAGCCCTTCTCAGGGCTACCTACTTCATGTTTCTTACTCGAATCAGATGTCATTCTTCATGGTAAAGGTTTTCGAGGTAAACTGGTATTTTGAAGGTGTTTTAAAGGTATTGTTCAAGGTACGGTATTATAGGTAAGTAAATAAGGTAAGTAATTTTGTGCTAGTACATCGACTTACTATTACATACTACTTACGTAATAGTGAATCGATGTGGTAGCCACAGAGCTCCCCCTCAAGTGAAACGTACTGGCAGCTTGACGGGACGGCCGACTCGCGTTGTGATGTTCTTATGAATCGCGTTCGGTTGTGGCGTCTCGTTGCTATGCGTTTTGGCGGGAAATGAGTTCCGTGGCGAGCTGGTATCTTGTAGCGATGACGTATCGTTAGGTATATCTTCCTGTAGTAAGTATGCAGGCTTGAGTCTATCTATCGATATGTTAGTTTCTCGATTTTGTAATTGTATCGTATATACTTTGTCTGTTCTCTTTATTACACGATACGGGCCTTCATACGGTGGTTGTAAGGGTTTTTTAATTGCGTCGACTCGAACGAATACGTGACTGCAGTTTCGTAGATCTTTATGAATGAAGAGAGGTTGTTTGCTGTTATGATGAGTCGTAGCGGTTTGCGGTCTGTTTAATTCTATTGCTTCTCTTATTTTGTTTATGTAACTATAGTCGCTCGTAGTTGTAGGTATCGATATATTAAAGAAATCACCTGGTAGACGTAGGTTATAGCCGTATGTGAGTTCGGCTGGGCTAACTCCGGCGTCTGTGCGTAGGGTCGCTCGTAATCCTAGTAATACAGTAGGTAGTTCGTTGACCCATGTCCTTGAACTTGATAGCTTCGTTCGTAGCGCGGTTTTTAGTGTGCGGTGCCAGCGTTCGATGATGCCGTTGCTAACCGGGTGATATGGAGTAGTTCGGTTTTTCGTAATTCCCATGATTTTCATTAAATTATTAAACAGCTGACTTTCGAATTGTCTGCCTTGGTCGCTAGTTAGTGTCGACGGACAGCCGAATCTTACGATCCAGTGTTTGTATATAGTTTCGGCGACTGTTTCTGCTGTTATATCGTCGGTAGGTATTGCTTCGGGCCACTTAGTTTCTCTGTCGATCATTGTTATAAGATAACGGTAACCTTGCATTGTCGTAGGTAATGGACCTACGATATCGACGTGAATATGATGAAAGCGTTCCGTTGGCGGGAATTTAGATGTCGCGCTGTACGTATGGCGTTGTATTTTATTTTTTTGACAGTCAATACAGCTCCTTGTCCAATGTGATACGTCGCTATTCATTGACGGCCAAAAATATTTCTGTGACGTCATCTTTCGAGTCGTACGCGTTCCAGGATGACTAATGTTATGTACACTTTTAAAAACTTGTTGTCGATATTGTTCAGGTATATAGGGTCGTATATTCGAAGTTGAAGTCTCACAATATAATTCGACGTCGGTGTTCGGGATGATAATTTTCTTTAAGTTGATGTTATCTTGAAGTAATAACTGTTGTATCGTAGGATCTTGGTGCTGTGCGGATGCGATTTCTTCATAATTGATTATTGAGGGACATGTAATCGTTTCTATGCGGCTTAGAGCGTCGGCAACGATGTTTTGTTTACCGCTCACGTGTCGTATATCGGTTGTAAATTCGCTAATAAATAATAATTGTCTCGTACGTCTCGGTGTTTCTGTAGATGAATTAATCTTATTCATTGCGAATGTGAGAGGCTTGTGATCGGTAAATATAATGAGTGGTCGGCCTTCAAACATCTTGCGGAAGTGTTTCACAGCCATGTAGATAGCTTGAAGTTCTCTGTCGTATGTTGAGTATCTCGATTGCGCGTCGGAGAATTTTTTTGAATAATAGCCGAGAGGTTGCCACGTTTTGTTTACGTATTGTTGTAGGACGGCGCCAGCTGACTTGTCGGACGCGTCACAGAATAATGCGTATGTAGCTTGATGTGATGGATGAGCAAGTAAAGCGGCGTTGCTGATGCTGTTTTTACATGCTTCGAATGCTTGTGTCGACTCTTCTGTCCACTGTATGACGGTCTTGTCTCGCTTCTTTACGTTGTGTAGGTATGCGTTTAGTGGCGCTTGAATAGACGCGGCGTTAGGTATGTGATCGCGATAAAAATTTAACATACCGAGGAAACGACGTAGCTCTTCGATGTTTGTAGGCTTCGGATACTTCATGATGATGTCGATCTTCTGTGTTGGGGGTTTAATACCGTCTTTTGAAACGTGATATCCTAAGAATTGAACTTCTGTTTGACCGAAGTGACACTTCGAAGGATTTATTGTAATTCCGTGTTCTTCAAGTCTTCGTAGCACGGTTCTTAAGTGTTCTTTGTGAAGATCTTCGTTTTCAGATGCAAGTAGTACGTCGTCGATGAATGGAAATACGTAGGGCAGTCCGCTCAACACTTGATGAATGAATCGCTGGAATGTCTGGCCTGCGTTTTTTAAACCTGGACACATTCTCGGGAATTCGAATAATCCCATCGGTGTTATAATAGCTGTTTTTTCAATATCCTCTTCGCGGACGCAGAATTGTTGATAAGCTCTGTTGAGATCTATTGTTGAAAATATTGTTTTTCCAGCGAGTTGATACGTGAAGTCTTTGACGCGTGGTACCGGGTATCGATCGGCCTTGGTGATTGCGTTGAGACGGCGATAATCACCACAGACTCGTATGTCTCCGTTCTTCTTCGGTACGACGTGAAGAGGTGACGCCCATGGGCTCTTGCTGGGTCGACATAAACCTTGTTCGATCATGTTTTGAAACTCTTTCTTTACTTTTTCGTAGCGGTGTGGTGGTATGGGACGTGCACGACAATGTACGGGCGGGCCTTCGGTTTCGATATAGTGCTGTACGTTGATCTTGCTGTCGTTGATGTTCATTGAAGTTAGTCTTGTTATGCCGGGAAATTCTGAGAGTATGTCGTGGTAAACGTTGTTACAGTCTATGCTTCGTACTGTAGGTATAGATGTAGCTCGAACGGGTGCTTTGACTGTTAAGTTAGTGACGTTGTCGATAAGTTTCTTGTTTTTTAAATCCACGATGAGTTGATGATGCTTCAGAAAATCGGCTCCTAGTATCGGTTTTGACACGTCAGCGACTATGAACTTCCACTTGTATGGACGGCGAAGGCTGAGGTCGAGTTCGAGTGTTTTTTCACCGTATGTCGATATAGTAGTGTTGTTAGCGGCGTAGAGTTTGAATGGCAGCGGTGTAGTGAAGTGAGTTTTCTTTCTAGGTAGGACGGATATGTTAGCTCCCGTGTCTACTAAGAAAGATATTCCTGTTTTCTTGTCTGTGACGAATAGGCGGTAGGAGTATTCTTGAGCGCCGGATTCCGCCTCTGCCAGCGTTCTCTCTAGTTTTCCGCTTGCTTTTCTTTAGACACGAAGGAACACGGTGACCTACAGTTTCTTGCCTGGGCTCCGAAACGTAGGTGGTAGTAGCACGCTGACGAAGGTGTATTTTCTCTCGATCGGTATTTATATCGCGAGTTGTATGTACGGCTTCGAGAACGGTTTCTTCTGTAGTTATGTTGCGGTGGTCTTGATTTTAATTCAGCGATTTCTATGGAGAGTTTTCTTATTTCGTTTATTAAGAAGTTTGTATCGATCTGTGATGCAGACGTAGGAGGTGGTAGTGTCGTGCTGACGGCGGCGACTTCGCGGTGTTGTTCTAGCATCTTGTCAGCGAGCAGTGCGAGTTCTTCTAACGCAGTCTTCGTGCTGAAAGAGTCGCTCACGGCTAGGACTGAGCGGATGTGTGGAGGTAGGTGGTTGGTCCACAGGATGCGTAGCGTGGCGTCGGGGATTCTGTCACGAGCGAGATCGCGCATCCGACGTAGTAGATGTGACGGCTTCTGATCTCCTAGTTCCATTTCAGACAAGAGCTTTTGAAACTGTCGGTTGTCTGACTCTTCGTATGCAGTGATGAGACGTTCTTTAATAGCTTGATATGGCTTGCTTTCAGGTGGATTGTAGAGAAGGTCCGATATTTGTTCGATATCTTGCTTTTCTAACCGAGCGATAACCATCTGTGCTAGTTGTTGTTCGCCTTTCTTCTGATCGTGAGTAGCGGCTTCGAAGCTGTAGAACCATAATCGGACACGGTCGCGCCAGAAAGGTGGAATTCGCAGCGAAAGCGAAATATTCGCGATTTCTGAAGGCTGGCTGGCTAGCTGGCTGGCGGTGGCAGCGGCAGCGGCAGCGGCGGTGGCGGCGGGCAGGGATTCGGTGGTTCTTGCTTTTTCCATTTTCTTCACGAGCAGGGATTCCTCTTGTTCTTGTTCAGCGTCGGGTCACCACTTTGGAGTCGCAGCGTCGGGGTTACCACTTTGGAGACTTCGGAGAGTATTCAAATAAAAGACTTCTTCAGAAGGTGTCGATCGAATTGAATGATTTTATTAGGCAAAAATCGCAATATTTATACAGAAATATTTACAAAGAAAAATTATAATAACCAATAAAATAATTAGTTTTTTAACCAATTAGAAAGCGATTCTAATTAGTGCTATGCATTTCTTTTACGCATTATTTCCGTCTCTCTTTCACCGAGCGTGATTCGTGCTTCGTCGGAATTACTCGTGCGCTGTGTAGAACGACGTCGCGGGTGAAACTCTATTAATAACAGAGGCGCTCCCCGCGGCTTCCTCATTCGGCGGCAATCGACGTGGCGCGAGGACGTGTCGCGCGCTCTTTACTCAGCGGCGCGGCGTGACTGCAAATCTTGAAGATATACAGCTATACACGAAGAAAGGAGCTTGCTTGAAGATTTGTGAAGTTATGTGAACTGTGACTGCTTGTACATCCGCTTCGTGCATGGCGTGCTGTGAAATATTTATTTACAAACAGCTCTTTTCAGAGCTAACGACGTCATTAATAATTCTTGTTTCTTAACATTAAAAAAAGTCCTTTTGAGGGCTAACTATCATTGTTTCTAACGAAAACCAAAACAGCCCTTCTCAGGGCTACCTACTTCATGTTTCTTACTCGAATCAGATGTCATTCTTCATGGTAAAGGTTTTCGAGGTAAACTGGTATTTTGAAGGTGTTTTAAAGGTATTGTTCAAGGTACGGTATTATAGGTAAGTAAATAAGGTAAGTAATTTTGTGCTAGTACATCGACTTACTATTACATACTACTTACGTAATAGTGAATCGATGTGGTAGCCACAAGTTCATATTATAACTTATAAAAATATATGCAAAGCGTTTCATGAAGTACCTAATTTACTAAAGTAGTCGTCTACTTTTCAAGAATTCCACCTAAGACAATATTAACTTTTCTGTAATAGGCTTTTTAATAAAATAGGAACAAACATCAGATTAATTTTTAGAAACTTACATTGTATTTGACTTACTTCCAAAGGAATTAAGTTGGTAACAATCCTTAGTAGTAGCATCTAACAAAATTGTACTAATTTTTTTTTAATTTGATGATGATCATTTTTAAACTTATCTCCTAATTAGTTTGCATCACAAGCTACGTAATTACTTATAATCTCCATTGAAGTAGAGCACGGCAGGAAATATAGCTTAAGTTTTAAGCGACTCAAGTGTAAGTACCTCAACCTTACAGAAGATCTCAACTGAATATCATACTCTCAAGTATTGTTATATTCATGTGTAAGTTCCTGGGGAGAGTAAATGGTTAGAGTTGGCAATATGCTTGCAAGGCTCTTGGCGGTGCAGACATCTATAGACTATAGTATTCACTTACCACCAAGTGCATCTTACACTTGTTTGCCATCACAATGGTATAAGAATGTAAAAAATCACTTAAAGTCGGTAAATTCTAATTTACCCTAAACAAAAGTTTTTGAAGTTATACTTCTTTTGGACTGTTAGGGAAAAATGATGAGAGTAAATTTTTACGTTGCGCGTGCACACCGCCATAAAAAACCTACACCCTGAAGGTAGCCAGTTAACGAAGAAGAAGTTACCAACGTGAAGTTAGTTAGCCAATGAAGTATAACTTCTTACGTGCATACATAATTACACTCACACTTTTTTTGTAAAAAGATTGTTTATTTTTCAGCTTAACTCCACATGCAGCCAGTCTCTGTGTTATTTATGTTTGAAACGACTGAAACAATGTCACAAATTAATTGAACAAGCAGTTGAAACAGACAAGTTATTAAAAGATGCTCTCCGGTGTGGAGTTGAGGTAAATGTTCGGTTATAATTTTTATTTATTCTCAAGATTAGAAAACTTACATCAAGCCAATTACAAGCTTATTAAGCTGTTACTAATATATATTAGTATAATATTCATGTCAACCAAGTCATACCGAGACCGGTATCGGTTGACGGTATCCTTCTTGAAGTTGTTAAGGATTATGTCTACCTTGGCCACACCATTCAGCTGGGCCAAAACAACTTCGAGAAGGAAGCTGATAGGAGGATTCGGTTGGGCTGGGCGGCGTTTGGCAGGCTTCGTCGAGTCTTCACTTCGAAGATTCCGCAATGCTTGAAGACAAAAGTCTACGAGCAATGCATCCTGCCTGTGTTGAGATATTGAGCCGAGACGTGGACACTGACGAAGGGACTGGTCCACAAGTTTAAAGTCGCTCAACGTGCAATGGAACGGGCTATGCTTGGGGTTTCTCTCAAGGATAGAATAAGAAATGAGACTATCCGTGAGAGAACGAAAGTAACCGACATAGCCCACAGAATCAGCAAGTTGAAGTGGCAGTGGGCTGGTCATCTTTGTCGCAGGACCGATGGCCGTTGGAGCAGACGTGTCCTGGAGTGGAGACCGCGTATTGGCAAACTCAGTGTAGGGCGCCCTCCGGCCCGCTGGACCGACGATCTACGTAAGATTGCCGGTGTAGGCTGGATGAGGATTGCGGAAAACCGGGATGTCTGGCGCGAGCTTGGGGAGGCCTATGTCCAGCATTGGACTGCAACAGGCTGATGTGATGATGATGATGATGACTCAAATCTAGTGTCTCGGCAGACATTACCTTTGTATTATGCCATCGGCATTTTTCATGAAAACTAGCTGGCCCTGCAAACATTGTTTTGCCATATATTTTATTAGCCCCCTTAATCCAGCCCTTCTTATGACTTAGGAGTATGAAATATAGATGTTGGCCGATTCTCAGACCTACCCGATATGCAAACAAAATTTCATGAAAATCGGTCTAGCCGTTTCGAAGGAGTATGGTAGCTAACATTGTGACATGAGAATTTTATATAGAAGAGTTTACCAAACGATCAAATAATATTTCCAGATTGATAAGATAGAATGTGTACAGACATTCACGCTCTCTGTATCATCAATATCGACTATCAACATATCTCTACATCATGTGGAAAATGATATAAAAGACGAGTCTGCTAAGATAAAAGAAGAATTAAAAGACAGTTGGGATAACGGGATAAATGCCGTCTCCGATCAAATTCCTGTGGAAAATTATATAAAAGAAGAGTCTGCTAAGATAAAAGAAGAATTAAAAGACTATTGGGATAACGGGATAAATTCCGTCTCCGATCAAATTGGTATGTAATTAAATCCATACTTCTATACTAATATTATAAAGAGGTCAAGCTTATAACTTTGTTTGTTTGTAGGGGGTAGTCTTCACAAATACTGATCCAATCATGAAAATTCTCTCACTCACAGAAAGCTTCAAATGTAATACTTACCTTAGATGTCCTATTATGTGTTATTTATCTTCTATATAATAAAAATGAATCGCTGAATGTGTTGCTAAGCGCAAATCTCGAGAGCAGCAAAATCAATTTTCCTAATTATTTTTTTATAATATCCTTGAAGTACGAGGATGGTTCTTACGGAGAGAGAAATTTAAAAAATTCTCTGAAAAAGTTTAAAACCAACACTTTTCTATATTCCCATACAAAAGATTCGTAATATTTCTTAAATGTCAATTTAAACTTTAATACCATACCATAAAGTTTAAGTGTTAGTTTAGTGGAGGTTCCGGGAAGGACAAGTATTAAAAAAAATGAAGAATCGACTGTTAGGCGGTACGAAGTTCGCCGGGTCAGCTAGCCTCTATATATATAGGTAATGTCTACCGAGACATTATAACTTATGGTCTAAGATCCGGAATATAACAAAATCTTCCCTCATCTGTTAATTAGATGAAACAATTTTTTATAGGCTGATTTCAATATTGTGAATTTATAAAAACAACCTCTGCCACCATAAGCCTGCTGCAAATAATAATACTTAAAAATTTTTTTTTTTCTTCTAAAAAATTTTTTCCCTCTCATGTTAATTACATGTAGTAAGCTAAAACCGTCAATATTTTACATTATATACCTGACTGTGGTAGGCAGCCATCGCTATGATTGCCACACTTACCTGCAGCCAGGTCAGTAACCTCAGTCAGAGTAACCTGAAAAGATTAAAAAAAAAAAAAAACTTGCAGCAGGCTTATGGTGGCAGAGGTTGTTTTTATAAATTCACAATATTGAAATAAGCCTATAAAAAATTGTTTCATCTAATTAACAGATGAGGGAAGATTTACCTTCTCGGATCTTAGACCAAATATTTTGACTAAGTTAAGGCTGCTTATAACACTGGGTACATGACGTAAGTTTGTAATGTACCTAATGTTAAGATATAAATTTTTATTTTTTATTGTTTGATTTTTTGCTGCCTTAACTTTTGTTGTTTTTGTTTAGTTTTTTTTTGTAAATGATTTTATTTTATTTTTTGATTTTCGTTAAGCGTGTGACATGCACCTTATGACGAAATAAATGATTTTGATTTTGATTTTTGATATAAAAATGAATTGCTGAATGTGTTGCTAAGCGCAAATCTCGAGAGCGGCTGAACCGATTTCGCTAATTCTTTTTTAGGGTTCCGTACCCAAAGGGTAAAAACGGAACCCTATTACTAAGACTTCGCTGTCCGTCCGTCCGTCCGTCCGTCCGTCCGTCCGTCCGTCCGTCTGTCACCAGGCTGGCTCTCAAAAACGGCGATAGCTAGACAGTTGAAATTTTCGCAAATTATGTATTTCTGTTGCCGCTATAACAACAAATAGGTACTAAAAACAAAATAAAATAAATATTTAAGGGGGCTCCCATACAACAAACGCGATTTATTGCCTATTTTTGCTCGATATCAATAAATGCTTTTACTTCTATTATATATTTACTTCTATTATATTCTTATTGTTGATTTTAGGTAATAATTTTTGTTAAATCTCAGGATAAGTTACTCTATCGCATTAGGAAACTGTAAAGATAGATGTAAGAGAGAATAAATAAATAAATAAATAAATGGTAACAGGTAGGAACTTGAAATATTCACACAATACTTAATTGTATATTAACTTTTATAATACACTAGCTGTGCCCGCGACTTCGTCCGCGTCGAATTTAACAAAATCGGCGAGCATCTCAAGGAAAGAACGCTGGCTCGCCGAGCTTTAAATGTTTCGCTACTAATTACTTCTAACCACGATATCTCAAAAACTATTCATCTGATTGATATAGTTTAAAGGGCAATTTTAGTCTGCATTAAATTCCTAAGCTAACTAACATATTGATTTTGATAAGGATTAATACTGAAATAAAGAAAACCCACCAAAAACATAAATGTGAATAATTGTGTTTGCTCGCAAACGAAAAAAAACCGACTTCAATTACATCGACAAGTAATACAACGTAATAAGACGAAAAAATAGTCAAGTAAATACGCGCTATTAAAGATTACTCAAAAAGTTGTAATCAGTTTTCGATCTAATTTAAACAAGACTACAAGACAAGTATTAGCTTTCGATTAAAGTAAGAATTATCAAAATCGGTACACCGAGTAAAAAGTTATGCGGTATAATATAACGTAGGTCGACGAAAAAGTAGTCACGTAAATACCCATTATTAGATATAACTCTAAAAGTACTTGTCAGATCTCAATTAAATTAAAATGGGACCACATGACACGCAACACCTTTCAATTAAAACAAAATTGATCGAAATCGGTCCACCCAGTCAAAAGTTCTGAGCTAACATACATAAAAAAAAAAAAAAAAAACGTGTCGAATTGAGAACCTCCTCCTTTTTTGGAAGTCGGTTAAAAATGACAGCCAAGTTCAATAATAAGAATATGTTGTTTGTGGACTTCGCCGAAAAAAGTATTGAGATCTAAATGAGCGCCAAGTTCTACAGAAAATATTAAATTAAGCTAAAGATTTCACTTGGCTAGTTTTTACTTAAAAACAACATTAAAAAGCTTTTAGCCAAATAAAAGATGAATAATTATTAGTGAAAACTGGCAAAGTGAAATCTTTAGCTTAATTTAATATTTTCTGTAGAACTTGGCGCTCATTTAGATCTCAATACTTTTTTCGGCGAAGTCCACAAACAACATATTCTTATTATTGAACTTGGCTGTCATTTTTCACATTTATGTTTTTGGTGGGATATCATTACTTTTTGTAGAGATATTTATTTGAAATTTATTCTTTTTTCTTGCTCATTCTGTTAACGGATTCGATGTCGGAGACCGGCCGGATCCTCAGATATCGATTTTGAAAGCAATCGGTCAAATAACTAAAAAGTTAAAGATGGCGGCTACTTTTTCTCATTCTGTTAACGGATTCGATGTCGGAGACCGGCCGGATCCTCAGATATCGATTTTGAAAGCAATCGGTCGAATAACTAAAAAGTTCAAGATGGCGGCTACTTTTTCTCATTCGGTTATCAGATTCGTTTTCTGAGACCAACCATGTCCCCATCGATAGGTTTTGAAAGCAATCGGATGAATAATTACCAGTTTTTTGTATGGGGGCATGGGGACACCTTTATTTTTTGACTTCATTTTTTTTATACTTTAGATTGACTTCTGTACTATATCTGTGTATTGTGGCGCCACGCGCGCCAGCTGCCGCGCGGACACACTCTGTTGGCCGTTTGCTTAGCGCGTATTACAAGTTTTTTGTATGGAGACACCCTTTATTTTTTGACTTCATTTTATTTTTATACTTGTTTTATATAGCAAATGTATCAATTTATATTTTGTGCAAGTTTCAAATATCCACTTATAACGGTTCAGACGCTACAATTAAAATTTTTTTTTTTTTTTGTATGGCGACCCCCTCTATTTTTTTACTTTCTTTTGTTTTCAGATTTTTTCCTGCGCTTACACGTAATTACCTAGCTAGATGCCAAATTTCGACTTCCTAGGTCATCTGGAAGTGGGTTAGGTTTTTGATCTGTCAGTCAGTGGAAAATTGGCGACTTTTGAACCTTCATATTTTTGTAACCTTTTCAACTATTGTAATAAAATTTAGGGTTCTAAGTGTCCTTATGGATATAAATAAACATAGGTAATTTGATCTGTTTCTGTTGAATAGGTTTTGAGTTATGGAGGGGTCAAAAGTCGCTCGAAATGGTTCGTGTAAATATACACACGGCGCTGAGTCGCCAGTTCTTTTGCTTGAACTTGGCTTGACACGCTGCTGCGTGTCTAGATAGATTTGAAAATAAAGTAAAGTTTTTAATTAAAAATTTGAACATAAAAGTGGTTATTGTAAGTCAACCGTTAGAGATAGAGATATGCTATCGCGGACTTTTTTGTAGCATTTTTATAGATTTTGAATTCGCTAGTTCATTACCTACTTAACTATATCTTTGCTAGTTTACGCGGCGTTCGCGTGGAAAGCTCCCAGTCTGCGCAATTTGTTAAAGGACAAAAATTGTTAAAGGACAATGCCCATTTTCTATGAAGCCGTGCCCAGGTACGTGCTTTGACGTGTTCAGACAATTCATATATTTAAGTATCCTTAATTAATTGAAAATAGATTTTTAATAATATTCTAAAAGTGATCAAAGCCGCAGTTTATACTTTAATTAAAAAAGATATTTTATTTGTATTCCGGGTTTGTGCTGTCAAAACATGTTAATTATAAATACCAAGTCGGAAACGCAACCATAGAAATAAACGCTTTTTTTAATTAAATTATAAATCCCACACGACCAGAAAATTGACATCTTAAAGTTTTCTTTATTAATTAAAACTAGATTTTTAATAATAGTCTAAAAGTGATCAAAGCCGTGGTTTATAGTTTAATTTAAAAAAAGCGTTTGTTTGTATGGTTGCTATGACGACTTGCTATTTATATTTAATATATTTTGACATAACAAACGCGGAATACAACTAAAATATTTTTTTAAAATTAAATCATAAACTGCGGCTTTAATCACTTTTAGAATATTATAAAAATTTTAGTTTTAATTAATAAACGATAATTAATTGTTGAATGGTAATCTCAGATTATACATACAAACTATTTTGATATTAACTGTGACCTCTTTGGTTTGTTATGTTTTGAATTATTTTAGATATGGAATGCCAGTTTTATTTCTTTATACCCCGTCCGGCCACTTATTATCTTTTTGACAGCTTACGCCTATAAATTACAATTGTTTTTTTTTTTTCTGAATAACTTACAAAAAATTCTACTGTAATGTCATACTTTATTGACGATTTGATTGATTGAGTGAAGTACCCTGTGCATAACAAACAACCACAGACTATGAAACAGTTCTTGAAATATTAAATCTATACTAATATTATAAAGAGGTAAAGTTTATAACTTTGTTTGTATATACGGGGTAATCTTCGCAAATACTGATCCGATCATGAAAATTCTTTCACTAACAGAAAGCTACACTATTCAGGAGTGACATAGGCTATATTTTATTGTAATTGAGCATAAAATTCAGTGAAATTAATATTAGGTGTTACGAATCGCGCCATCTCTTGACGAACTGTAGGTAACAACAAAATAAACATCGATGTAAAATAGCAGGGGACGGCGAGCCCAGCGACTGTGTATACTTCATTTAAAAATTTGTTATTATTCTGTACGCGTTAAATTTAAAAAACTAGAAACATATCAAATTACTGTAAAAATCTTTTAACGCCCAACGAAGTGGGCACAGGTCACGTCTGTTAAGCTAGAATGGTCAAATGGGCAGAACCACTTAAATTTTTGGTAAATATTGAGTGCTTTTTAAGTGCTAATTTAGTGCTCCAATATAAAATTTTACGCCCAAGAAACACGATCATAAATTACAAAACTGCTAGCTTTCACGTAAGCTAGCAATGGACAGCCGGCTATAACGCTCATAGTGTTAAGCAGACCTAGGTGTTAGCATTAATAATTTAGTGCTCATTGAGTGCTTCCAATATATGTACAAGAATCACAGAGAAAATTTTTTTTTAATTTTTTTTATTGATTATAGAAAAATATGGCCGTAAAGCTAGAATAGTCAAATGGGCAGAATCACTAAAATTTTTGCTAAAAATTTAGTGCTTTTTAAGAGCTAATTTATGGCTGTAATATCAAATTTTACGCCCAAGTAGCATGATCATAAATTATAAAACAGACAGCTTTCACGTAAGCTAGCAATGTACTTCCGGTTATAACTCTTATAACGCTCATAGTGCTAAGCAGAACTACGTGTTAGCATAAATAATTTAGTGCTCATTAAGTGCTTCCAATATATGTAAAAGAATCACAGATATTTCTTTTTTTTCGATTTTGGAATCGATTATAGATATCTGCTAGCTTATAATTAAGCTAGCAATGTACTGACGGCTATAACGCTCATAGTGCTAAGCATAACTACGTGTCAGCATAAATAATTTAGTGCTCATTAAGTGCTTCCAATATATGTAAAAGAATCACAGATATTTCTTTTTTTTTTCGATTTTGGAATCGATTATAGATATCTGCTAGCTTATAATTAAGCTAGCAATGTACTGACGGCTATAACGCTCATAGTGCTAAGCATAACTACGTGTTAGCATTAGTAATTTAGTGCTCATTAAGTGCTTCCAATATATGTAAAAGTATCACAGATATTTCTTTTTTTTTCGATTTTGGAATCGATTATAGATATCTGCTAGCTTATAATTAAGCTAGCAATGTACTGACGGCTATAACGCTCATAGTGCTAAGTATAACTACGTGTTAGCATTAGTAATTTAGTGCTCATTTGTAACGTAACAAATAAACACAATTCAGTTCTAATTTATTAGTGCCATAAATTTTAAGATAACAAACGCATAAATTGAAATGTGAGTTGACACGTAAACATAAAACAGTCAAGTTAATGGACAAAAGTTGTTCTACTTTCATTAGGGTCTCAAATTTTAAGTTGTACTTAAGAAAGAAATTTATTGCTGGGAACTGAACAGCTCAATTATCGTGTTAGAATATTAGGTAATAAATATCATATTCGAGACAAGCTTAAAATTTTATGTTGACAGATTCGATAAAACGATGATAAGGAAACGTTCTAAGGGCCAGTTTCCACTGATTGAAATAATCGCGATGAGGTCGATGAAAACTCGGTTTACGCGTTTAACGGAGTTAGAGCTGGAAATTGCATTTCACCAACATAAACTGGACGCAGTTAGAGAATAACTGAGTTTCAATTCTAAACGACCGATTTTTGGCGTTTAGCTGTGTAAACACGTTTTGTCTAGAGCTTCTAACGGTTTAACCTATTAAAAACAAATCTTGTCAAGTTGTCATATGATATATACTGATACTCGAGTTTATAGTAGTGTATCTCTATATATGTATGTATGAATGGCTGAATGTGTTGCTAGGCGCAGGTCTTGGGGGCGGCTGAGCCGATTGCGCTAATTCTTTTTCATGATTCCTTGAAGTATGAGGATGGTTGTTACGGAGAGAAATTTTAAAAGAAAATTGCCTGAAAAAAAGGGTCTTAAAACAGCACTTTGCTGTATGCCCTTACAAATGATTCGTAATAATAATTAAACGAAAACCAATATTAGAATCGAACTATAAATTCGATTAAGCAAAACATAGCTTATTAAACGGTGGAACCCGGCCCTAAGCATTGGGCATCCATGGGATACAGTTTTTTGTTGGACTCACATTACGCCAGGGTTGCCATCGCAAGATTTTAAATTACCGTGTTTCGGAATAAAAACTACGAAATTGACGTGTATTTACTTTACATTAACACGTAAGGTTAAAAATGACAATAATCGGTTAAATAATTTCCCTTTTGAAATCGGTTGAATAATACATTATTCTTCACAATCGTCATACAAATTTATCGTAACTAACATTTTTTTCTTCGGCTTTATTCAATGTATATTGGTTTTTTTTTCTTATATTGTTTATCTTTTGTTGTGTTTTGTTTAATTGATTTATGCAATTTCCTTTGGATCGGATAAAAGTGTTTACAGCCAGTAAAGCTCAATTTATTGAGGAAGTAATAATTTTATTCCTTGTTTTTGTGTTGCACTATAATGACGTATAAACTATCGATTAAATTATTAGGGAAAAACAATTACACATTGGATTGTCGTACTTTTGAACACAACAATGAACGTCTGCTATGTACCGCGGTTATCACCGAATTTCCGTGTAATATGGGAGTGGCCGGGTAGATGGTAACACCGTAGGGCGTGGAATTTTTTCCGGGAATCTTGGGACGCAGGACGGGAGACGTGGAAGGGGTAGTGGACGCGAGATTTGAATATATACGATGGAGAGTTTGAATTCGGGGCAGTCAGTTCGAGTCGGGATTCGATTTTGAATTCGAAGTACAGTAATGAGAGCCCTCGGCTGGCGAAACTATGGAACTTCTGAATTAGATCAAAGATAGAATACCTAAAAGTATTTTTTAGGTCTGATTCAGAGATTTCATTAGTGTAAGCTGGCCGAGTGGCTATGTAGCTTCAGTTTAGTCCGCGAAATAGTTTAATTTAATTTTACTGATTAATATTAAGTGCAATTCTTTATTATAAAATTTTAATTGTAATCCGCTAAATAAATTCAGTGAAAGACCTGTGATGAAGCGCTCCTGATTGGTTCGAATGCATTAATTTTTTATTTATTTGCATGTTTGGTTTTCTGCATGTTGTGTTTCTTTTACTGATTTTTATAACTTTTACGGAGATTTTTAATAAAAGATATCTAATGAATTATTAGTTAGGTTTACATCGAAACTATTAATTATTGATCAATTTTTGAATGAAATTATTATGAAAAGGTTTACATTGATACTATTAATTATTGATTAATTACCGAATGAAATTATTATGAAAAGGTTTACATTGATACTATTAATTATTGATTGATTATTGAATAAAATAATTATGAAAAGGTTTACATTGATACTATTAATTATTGATTGATTATTGAAAGGAATTATTATCTAGGTTTACATTGATATTATTAATTATTGATTAATTACTGAATGAAATTATTATGAAAAGGCTTACATTGATACTATTAATTATTGATTGATTATTGAATAAAATAATTATGAAAAGGTTTACATTGATACTATTAATTATTGATTGATTATTGAAAGGAATTATTATCTAGGTTTACATTGATACTATTAATTATTGATTAATTACTGAATGAAATTATTATGAAAAGGTTTACATTGATACTATTAATTATTGATTGATTAATGAATGAAATTATTAGGAAATAAGCCTTATGACCATAATTATATTGAATTTAACTGATAAAATGAAATCTAACTTAAGTAAATAACCACAATATGATGTTGTTAGAATAAAATGAAATTACATTTGTTTGACTTTAAAGTACATATCGTCGCTGAATAGGCAAAACTACTAACCTCCAAAAGTGCTGTTTCGAGAAAAATCAATTTAAAGTTTTTTTTTTGCTTTAACCTGTCACAACTTTTTTTCTTTTGGGTGAAAGTAAGAACTGTTAAGGAAACATAATCATGATTTAATTTTATCTACGTAATTAATCTATTACATTGTTCGTATTTTAACTATTTACGAAGTTAGCTGTCACTTTAGGATAAATCCTCTGAGTTCTGAATAAAAACCAGCAAGGGAAAATTACTAACCTCCACATTAAGTTCACGGTTAGGGAGTCGCCAACTACTAAAGACTCGACTGTGTTAACATTCTCTTCGGAAAAACATACTAACATTATTTAAAAAATATAATAGTCGTAAACGAAAATTACTAAGAGATAAATCTACTACAGAAAGACATATAGCAAAAAGACATTCAGCATCGGATACTAGAGAAATCTCGAAAGCTTTTTACTTTCAAGACATAGTTGCCAATTAAATAATGGGATGATTATACTTTCATCACTTTTTATCTTGTTCCAGCCTAAATATTATTACTAATGTGAGCAACAAAAATGTTTATTATGAAATGTTAACCCGTATAATAAATAAATAACACCAATTTAACATACATCTTTATTCATTTATAAAAAAAATGTTCAAACAAAATTAACATTTTCTTAGATTGAAAATAAAACAAAAATTGTCCTAAGAAAGTGTGAAAAAAACTTAAACATTATGAGGTGTCTTTCTGGAGTCTGGTGGGGCTCCCATCTTTATACACAAAAACTTAGATATAACGCTCTGATACGTAGCCATCTTGACTACGGATCTTTTATCCTCGAGCCATGTCACAAAACTATTATACGCGATCTGGACAAAATTCAATCAAAAGCGCTCCGCATAATAATAGGTGCCATGAAGTCCTCTCCTATTAACGCTCTACAGGTGGAATATGCGGAACCTCCTCTACAATTGCGACGCCAATACCTCTCAGACCGATTTCTCTTTAAAATCCTCCAACTCTCTTCCCATCCTCTTTCGGCTAGACTACACCTACTCTCTCAATTAGTTCTTTCTTCATCCTACTGGTCTCACAAGTCTCCCCCATGTCTAATTAAAAGCTATAATAAATTTATTGGCCTTCCTTACCCTGTCCATCAGTGTAGAATCTTACCTATTTATGAGGTTCCATTGATGCTTTAGTTCTGCTTCCCAACATTTCTTTCAACCTTGGTAGAGACCAAGGATCTCCTGTAGCCCTGTAGCAAATCAGCAATTTAACTACGCCATAAACACACATTACAAAGATTGGTATCATTTACTCACAGACTCCTCTAAACTTACTGAACAGGGATGTATAGGATCAGCTGTCTGGATTCCGAGAGTTAATGTAGTACTGAACTGCAAAATGCCTCCCGCCTCCTCAGTTTTTACTGGGGAAGCTTTGGCTATCTTGGAGGCTCTTTCGTTTATTGAGTCACACCGATTAAACAACTCCGTTATATTCTCGGACTCCAAAAGTTGCTTACAGAGTATTTTAAATAATCCATTCAAGACTAAATTTAAGTTCCCTTTTATTCTCAAAATTAGACATCTCCTCCTTAGGTGTCTGGCACAAAACATCCGTGTCGAGATGGCTTGGATTCCGGCTCACAGCGGTATAATAGGGAATGAGAAAGTAGATTTTTTCGAAAAAAAAGCGACAACATCTGGTGGCCTCAGCCAATACAAAGTTTATAGCCATGACTTGATTTCATTAGCGAAGAGACGAATGATGCGTGATTGGTCTGAATTCTGGTCTCACTCAAGTGCAACAAAAGGAAAGTTTTATGCTAGTGTACAGGGATCCATCCTTGTCAAACCATGGTTTTTCAAGTATAGAAAGGCCAGTAAGTGGGTAATCTCAACTGTCTGCCGCATAAGGTTAAGCCATTCTTGTACCCCGGTCTTCCTTCACAAAATTAGAGTAAAGGACTCTTCACTTTGCGAATGTGGTCTTGAGGGAGGCACCCTTGAACACATATTTTTTAACTGTCCAAAACTCCAGTTTTCTCTTTATGATGTTCTTCCCCTTGATATACCTCGCCCAACTAACCTGAGGTCTCTTTTATCATTAGTTCACTCTCAGTTTATTGACATTTTATGTACATAATATATTAATCAAAATAACATTAGATTGTAGCACTGTCTGTCTTGATTAACCCTACTAACCTATGTTTATACATGTTTGTTTGTCTTGATAAACTGGCAACAACACCGACATTTGTTCTGATTTTTTTTTAGTCTTTATTTCTTCTCGTACAACTTGCTCTCCCACAAAGCCTTACACAAAGCAAATATTCCCGTCCTAACATAACAATCCTTATAACATAAACTAAACTTCACTCAGACACTGGCAAATCCTTCAGGGAGCCAAAGTAAAAGAAGAAGAAGAAATCACATTCCTCCGTAATTTTCCACATTTGTATAAAAAAACGTACTAAATAAAAATATAATGTGGAGTTTCACTATTGCAACTAACACAAATAACTCCCTCTGGAATCACTGTTCAGTTCAGGCGCTATATTGTTATTTTATACTAAGCTTAGTTTAAAATAACAATATCACGCCTGTCGTTCAAAACAGTGATCCTAGACGGAGTTACTTAAGTTAGTTACAATTACAAGACTCCATTTTAACAATAATCAGTATATTTATTGTAATTTAAGTAAGAGATCAAAACTGAACAGTATTAACTTCTAATTCTAATAAAATATTGATTGAGAAATAATAATCTTCAAGTCATTCAAAAATGCTAATATCCTGTTACTTAAATTACTGAGTAAAGCAAAAATACTAAAGCGCCATGGTTGATGATTCTTGCTGAAAAATTATTTACTTATAAGCTTGAGTATACGTGATTTCAATCAGCAGAAACTACTAAATCACCATATATTGTGGTTTTTTCTTAAGGTCATTTGACTTAAAGGACCCGTGGTAAAAAAAAAGATTCAAGCAAAAGTTATGTAAATACCATCGGTTTACAAAAGTATACTTTCGAAAATTACTAACAAACCTGAATAGGGCTAGTTGCAGCAGCATAATACTAAACCGACAATTATAAGAAAATGTGTCAAAGTAAGCCACACATTAGTAAAAAGTCGTAAGAAATCTGTTGAGATTTTAACCCCATTTTGAGTGCTAAAGCGCCAAAAAAATGCTCCGATCGCCACGAGACCCGGACCAATAGACAGAGAAAAAAAAATGCAGTCGAACCATATATATAACTCATTTTGACCAAAATGGCGCTTTAGTAGTTTTGCCTATCTAGCGACGATAAATAAATTGAATGAATCTTGGTTAAAACTATCATATTAGATATTAAGGGTTAAATAGATTTTCGTTAGGGTGTATTTAAATAATGAAATGAAATTTTACTATGTCATTACTTTGGAAGTAGATAGAGTAGTGGATATTTCTATAATATGACCTATAAACAAACTAATGATTAGTTGTCGTATCTTATTGAATATTCTCTACATATAAATATACTTCTAAGGAATGTATATGTATGTATGTATATGTATATATATATATATATATGTATATTTGGCTTCATTTAGACATTACACAAATTTTGTAGTTCAAACATTAGTTTAAGAACTTGTAGTTTTTAAATGGATGTTGGAACGAGGTAACACAGGTGGTTTGTAGTCTGGAATGTGTTCAAGGATACTTTTAGCTCTTGAATACATTCTAAGATGAGGTAATTATACACTGAACCTTGACATTACACAAATTATTGTAGTTTTGAACATTGATCTAAGAATTTATGTTCTTAAATAAGTGTCAAAACGAGGTACCTGGTAGACTGGAGTGTCTCAATTTCACGATGACTTTCATTGAACTATATAAACTATGTTAAGGTGAATCCATAAATGTTTGTATTCGCCAGTGTTTTATTATAGGTATCCCCTATAAGGCTTGGCCTGTCTAAGCCACAGTTCATCGCGTCATCTATGCTAGGTAGATCCTAACCTTGGCCTATCTAGTAGAGAAAGTTGCGTGTACTTCCTACCAACCTCTGCGTTTGTATTTGCCTAACTGAACTATGTTCTTGGTAAATACTATACGTACGTTTCCTTATCTTTGATAAGAGTTCCTCATCTTTGATGAGAGACATTGGACAAACTCCACCAGACACCTATTGTATGGTAGTTGTTTGAACTGCAACAAAGGTTAGTAATTTATATTTGGACAGTGGTATGAAGTTCTATTTTAGACTAATAGAGAAACATATTCACTTTTCCAATTAATTTATTGCTAATTTTTGTGGACGGTCTCTGTTAAGTCCTAAGGCGGATTTACTGAGATTTAAGCCAAGCCTTAATCAAGCCCTCTTGTGTTTTTCAAACATACAAACATTGATGGATTATAAAACCTATTAAATATACATTCTCTTTTCATTGTGAAAATGAGATACTCTCAGAGATTCTGATTGAGTAAATGAATATGTTATATTTTAATTGTTTTATTTATCTCTCGACACTACTATGTCCTTGATAAATCCATTCAGTTCCTAAGAGAGCCTGATATATTCAAATGTTTAACAACTTAATTACTGGTTCAATGTTTCAATTGAACAACCTATTCTGGTTAATGAATGCTGTTTCATGTGAATGCTGTGAGTCATGCAAAGACAAACCTACACAATACACCTACTCTACATGTTGGTCTTATACCTTTAATTATTCTTATTTTCCTTATAGGACACTCGAAAGGTTGCGTTGTCGCCAGTCGCCAGTCGCTGTTTGACCCATCTCATAATGATGGCTAGGCTTGACAATATAGCTGACTATAGACCCGTAACTCAGTAGGTCTTTCCTATGGGAACTTACACTACACAATCCAATTGTGGCAAAAGTAGTAGGTTTCGTGATCGAATTTCAAAGTAGTTGTGTGACCGAAGTTCCCGTATGGGCTAGTAAGCACGCAATGAAAAGATCAGTAGACACGATCTCCTTTTGTTCACGTGGAACACATCTTAATACCATGTCTGATTACAGCTTGGTAATTACATCAACTCTAGTAATTCACTGGTTATGTCTATATGACGTCCCAAGGGATTACTCAAATACAGTCATTTCATGATTGTGCTGCAGCGGTATGAAACAAGCATTTGTTAGACAGGATATATTTCCGTCTAACTTACTGTAGAAAATTGGGTACTCTCATTTCCTACCTACTACCTTTCTTTTGATTGGACAGCACCAACGTTGTGCCTAATTTAATTTAGAGCCTTCAGCACGGTGTGGATCGGTTAGGGTCGGAGGGGTTATGGTGGTTGCGACCCTCGGGTTCAATTGAACCCGTTTTTTTTAATTCCTTAATACCTATAAACCCTATCCTAACAGATTAACACATACAAACAAACACTACACATTATTTTTCACAATTATCTGAGATAATTTATTAACTGAATAAATTATTTCAAGATAATTAATAACTATATAATATGTATTTAATCATTATTTCAATTACTTATATATTTTTATTTATTTCATTTGTTTAGAGTTATTAGAATCTATCTATTATATCAGGTTTGAACTAAAAATACATGTAAAAGAAACTTAGACACTATTCAATTAATCAATGTCATTATAGAATATCCTATATATAATTATTTAACTTTATTTCTATTTTAGCTATCTAGATTCACTAAAAATATTAACAATTATAATTTACACATTCTTAAGGAGACGTCAGGTATTTAGTTAAACAATAGGTGATAGTTATTTCTAAATAAATAAGTCTATTACTATTTATTCTTAACGGTTCTAATTTACTAAATTTTATTAATTCCTAATTAATTTACTAATAAGGTGTTATAAAGTTTAATATCTTTCTTTCCTTTTAATAGTATTCCAGGAGTTAGTTATCTATAGTATTTATATCACTGGTAAGTGTAAATATCTTTCAATTAAATTTTAGGATAAATTAATTTCAGTAATTTAATGTCATTGTGCAGAGATGTTATTTTAAATTAATGGCTAGGTAGGATGTTAGTTAGAGTTTATGTAGAAATCAAGGCTTCTAATAACATATACTATGTCTTTCCTTCGGCATACCATAGAAAGAACTGAAGTTACTCTGAAACAAAAATCAAACACAACGTAGAGTCCTTCATTATACTAGACGATCACAATTATAAGGCCAAAGATAATTGATATCCTCTTAAGCTTAATATTAGCTTGTAACGCCACAACCATGATAGTGTTACAAATTGGTCCACATGACCAGGATATGATAATGGGTCATAGGTCATCCATAGGTATAGTTACAATTGCTGCCGTGATGATAAGGATACCTAAGTATATCCAATATAAGTATCATTACAAAATGGTGCCGTGACCAGGATGTTATAAATTTATATATGTTGGGGTCTTTCTCATCACCCCATAGTATAGAATATCGTTACAAAATGGTGCCGTGACCAGGATTATCATAAATATGGTGAATGGTTATATTACCATAGGGGATCGTTACAAAATGGTGCCGTGACCAGGATATTTATGGTTGCACAAATGCCGGAGTAAGCGAGTATCTTAGAAGCTTTAAAGTAACTTTTCAAAGCATTTACAGTGAATAAATGTAATGCCAGTGATAAAATGATAATAGTTGCACTGATAGTTAACAAGAATATACATGTACCATTGATTGCATTTTGAAGAAGACACAAAGCATATTACTTAACAATTCTTTAAGTCATTTTACACAAAATAAGATAAACCTATTAAATTTATATTATGTAAGCACATTAACTTGTTTTAGACAATCTAAAAATGGATCTATAGGTATATAGCATCTTGGCGCAGTTAGAGTTACAGTTAGGTACATAAATCTAAATAAATCTGTTTTAAGAGTAATATTGAAGAGATGTTTAATACTTAAAAGTTGCATTAAGTTTCTCAGTAATAAGATTTAAATGGTCAGACCATAGCAGCCTACTGTCTCATGTATTATTACTAATGATGGATAGTTACATATTTAAATAATTATTTATTCATGAAATTACATGAAAGTATCTACCTACACAACATTACTAAAATTGACTAGTAGTATATTGAAGTGTGTCTCAAGCACATCTAATTATTATCTGATTATTATTATATTATCGTCAATCAATAGACATTGCTAGGATAGTTAATAAAATTTAGATTGTATTAATTAAATATTGATAGGGAATTTTTAAATAAAAGCCTGCAGTAAATTTTAATATTACTTACAGATACAAATTATACTAGGTTATGTACAATTTAAACTTATTTTGTCACATTTAGTCACTGACGCTGAAGTAATTTCCTTCCTTGTTGAAATTGGTCCCAATAGTTATGCGTTGAACATCCTTAAGGGCTGGCTAGATGTACGTGGATGTTAGGCTGAAATGATAGTATTCAATAGTATTAAAAATATGCGAATATAATGTGAAGATAGAATGTATTAATATTATAGTTAGTGCAAATTGGAAATTAATTATAATATTAACTAACTGTGGAATTAACTTTTATTCATTTATTTACAGAGACTGTACAGGAAAGACTATGTATTTTGGTATATTTATTCATGTTAATGTTAGATTTTAGAAATAATTAAGCGTAGTCATTGCCATCATAGCAAATTATACTTAGTAAATGACAGATTTTAAAGTATAGAAATTCAGTGCATTTTAGTCATGTGTGCGAGAATGTACTGGTTAAATAGAAATTGAATTAGGTTATGAAGGTAACAGGGTTATTTTGACCTTGAATTTTAGGAATTGACTGCAACTGTTTAAGATAATTTTATTTGTAAAAAAGAGTATAGCTTACCGAATGACATAGCATTCATAAGAACTATAAAACCAATTCATGAATCCTTGGAGCTTGGTACTTATAAGTTGTCTGTTAAATGAAATAGAATTTGTCCTTTTATTTCAATAAACGTTCTTCGTAGGTATCTTTTAGTCACAATAGCTTAATAGGTTAGGTTGTAAACATGGCACTCTTATTCAGACTCTTTATGTATACTTCAATTCTATTCTAATATACTAAAGAACCAATAAATTTGCTTATAAATAATCAATTATCAGTTGTCTAAAAGGGATCGTACAGAATTACAGAACTACTTAATTAAAATCAAAAATATGTGTTTGTGACCATAGATTATACACTTTTAACTAGTTTGTGACATTAAAGATTGCGTTTCAAAAACGGTTACAATAAATTCTTTTGAAAAAGTTCTTGTTTTTTTAATATTAATAAGACATTATTGGGGAAAAATATAGAACATTTTTTTTTATGAACAATTTATTACATTATATTTATTTTAATTTATTTTGTTAGCTGCCTTCGGATTTTTGAACTGTCAGTTGTCAAAGTGAAGGAAACTTTTATTTCAAATTTGAATTGAATAGAATTTTATGTTAACTTTGTTAACTACTAGTGTTTATATCAGAGGATGTGTGGTTTTAAAAGTATTTTGATTGAATGAGTGTCTTGGTCTAGACCGATATTTTACTAAATTACGCTATCGCGCCACCTATTGTGAAATACGTGTAAGTAGTTAATCAAATCTTTAAATATAAAATGTAACAACTAACTTATTTTTTAGTTTAGAATAGCATTAATAATACAAATATAATAAACGGATTAGGTATACTCATTCAATAATAGATACCTACATAACAACTTTGCAATTGCGCTAAATTATCTTCTAATATTTAGTGTTTGCGAAAAGTAAAAATAGATGGCATTTTAAAGTTAATTATACTAGTAGGTAACTACTTTATTTATATTTAAAAATATCGTGCCATCTGTTATCTGCTTATTTATAAAAAGCTAGTAATAATAAATGTAATATTTACATAGGTAGGTACCTACATAACGTGATCTGTAAGCGAAGCGAATGTACCTACCAACAGGTTAAACAAACGTATGACGCCATCTGTTATCCCTAACTTTAACAATGCAAGTATATCAAAATATCATCAACATCTCGCTCGTTCTTAAGCGTTTACGCTAAGAGGTGAGACAAACATTAGTATTTTTAATACCTGAGCATACAGCGCCATCTTGTTCCCGTTCCTATAGTTTTAGAAAATATCATCACCATCTCGCTCGTTCTTAAGCGTTTACGCTAAGAGGAGGTGAGACAAACTTAGTATTTTTAGAATACCAATATCGAGTAGTCGCGAACCTAGTATTTTGTCACTGGTATTTGTCACTGATATTTTAAAATAACAGTCACTGTGATAACTAGTATTGCCATGTACCTAGTACGACACAGCTCTAATTATATAGTTGTAGTAGGATTGGTAGCGACATCTGGTGGACAAACGTGAATTAATATCGAGTGGCTTACGGAGGTTATGGTTGGTTGTGCTATGTGTTCGTAGATGGCGCTGACAATGATTTTACTATAAAATTTTCGTAAAAGAATTTAAAATGTTTCATATCGGTAACGCCATCTGTTGAGAGTGAGCGGTATTGAAAGGTTGGCTTTGAAGTAGAAGTGGCGCGGTATTGAGTGGAGATTTGGAAGTGTTTATTGTGAAGCAAAGATGGCGTGGTTGGTTGTCATATTTCATTTGAAAGTATAATAGTTGAATTTTAATTAAACTTATAAACATTTAATGTTTTAAAATTAAAACTAAATTTTAATATTGCAGAATCCGGTCGACTTGATAAAATTTCAATAAAATATTAGAAGTTTAAAAGGTGATTAGAAAAAGATAGTTTTGTGTGAACATTTGGAAAGTTTATTTAAATTAAACTCAAATTAAATGGATAGCTTAAATAGTGTGCAGTGAATCTTTTTTTTGAGTTAGAATAAATTAATTAAAATTTAGATAAACATTATCAGTGTTACATTTGAAGCAAATTAAATCTATAACAATGCCTAGGCGTCAATCTAAAGCTAGTCCTGTTGTAACCAAGACAACCAACTCTAATAACAAGCGAGTGTCTGCAGTTAGTAGTTACTAAAGTAAGGAAGATTAATTCTTTACAATACATATCTCGAATGATGGAAAAGGCAATGAATAACATCAATAATAAAATCTCGGAGTTGGAAAATAGAATGTCTACTCCCAGTGGATCATCGGACAAAGTTATGCCGAGAGAAAATTGTATTCAACCTATCATACAGCCGGGAACATCAACAGTATACTATCCAGTGGCGCAGATGCCTACGGAAAGACCTAAGTTTCCATTTAAAGGAAAACACCCTGTGACGTTCATCGAAGACCTGACTGCTTATTTAAGAAGGTCTGCACCAGAGGCGAGAGATATAATAGACATTGTCATAGATTGTCTTGAAAATGAATCGCGAAATTGGGCGCGTATTTATAGAGATAGATGGACAGTGTTTGAAGACTTCAAAAGGGATTTTTTAGACACATATTGGGGCGAGGCTGAGCAGAATGAATTAAGAAGACGAATCAGTCAGAATTCGTGGGACGGAGTCCAGTCTATGTTAAGCCATTTCATTACTTTATGTGGGCAAGCGAAGATGTTGACGTATCCTATTCAAGAGAGACAATTGATAAATGACATTATGAATCATTTTCCTAAAAATGTTCAATATGCTTGGTCAACAAGTAATTACACATCGATTCTTCAAGCTACGGAGTTTCTACGAAAGTTAGATAACATTAATAAGCAAAATAACTTCAGTAGTGGCATTAATGCCCATTCTAGCAGCGTTCAAAGACCTGAGATGGCAGCTCAACAGCAGAATGGCAGAGGCGGTCTCAACCGGAAGCGAATTATAAACACTAGATCAATGAGTAAGGTGATACCAAACAAGAAGAATAGCATTAATGGTACAAATAGAGTAGATAATGATAACAATGTTTCTATAGAAAACTCTGTATCAACAGAGAATTTAAACTAATAAGTGTTGATGTGACAGACCCCGGTACATCAACTTTAGTAGGGGCGAACAGTACATCAGTAGCTTTAAGAATTATGCTTAAACTCGGGTGGGAACCTGGACAGACATTAGGTAGACATAATAATGGTATACGTAAACCAATCATAGCTAAGGGACAATATTGTAAATCAGGGTTAGGCTCAGGATTAAATAAAAATAATTCAACAGATTTCAAGTATAAAATCATACAAACATTAAAAAATCAATCGGAAATAGATAATGAGTCATTAGTGCAAACCGAAGCAGTCTTTTCATTATTTGACGAGGAAGATAATATTACCGCGGATAAATTAGAAATAATTAAATCTGAGATTGAAGTGATAGTATCTGGTAAACGAGTCATATGTTTAGTCGATACAGGGAGTGACATAACCTGCATTTCAGAATCATTTTGGGAATCTTTAAAATCATTAACTGGGAACAAATTAGACATGTTACCTGTTAAGCCGATTCAGATACGTGGAGCAGTAGGACAAAAGAGTGCTAAAATACAACAAATGGTTTTATTGCCTGTAAGATTTGGGGTAATTGATTTAGAGATTAGATTTTTTATAGTACCAAAATTAGTTCATTCAATGATATTAGGATTTGACTGGCTTATGGCAAATAATGTTAATATTAAATTACAAGAGCCATCCATAGGGTTAGTTATCGAACATAGAGATCAACGAGTATTAATTCCGTTTATTAAATATAATTTTGAGGAAAAGAGAATTTGTGATATTACAAAGGTAGACAATAGCTTTGATTTCAATAAATATTTACAAGAAATAAAGACGGGTACACCCCTTAAAGGAACTCAATTAAATAAATTAAAACAGATTCTAATTAAATATAGCGAAGTATTTGTTAAAAGGTTAGGTAGAGCTAATTGTTATCAACATATTATTAAAATGATGGACCATAGTCCAATAATTAAACGGTCTTATCCCGTTCCGTACGCGTATAGACAAAAAATGGAAGAAAAATTAGCCGAAATGGTTGATATGGGAATAATATCTAGAGGTTCAACACCGTATTGTAGTCCGTTAACTTACACCTTAAAATCTGATGGTTCAATTAGAGTTCTACTAGATGCACGTGAAATCAATAAATACATGATAGCAGAGTCGGAAGCACCTCCGATGCAAATAGATGTTTTAAATTCATTTCATGGGGTTAATTATATTAGTATAATAGATTTGAATAATGCATATTTTCAAATTGCCATTTCTGAGGATAGTAAAAAGTATACCGGGTTCACATTTAATGGAAAATCTTATATGTACAATGTTTTACCACAAGGACTTAAGACTTCAGTAGGTAGTTTCAGTAGAGCTATGGACTTAATATTAGGGCCTGAAGTTAGACATTTTTGCGTGAATTATCTAGATGACCTTGCTATCTTAACTCAAGGAACGTTAAATGAACATTTAGAACATATTGATATAATATTAAACAAATTAAAGTCAGCGGGGTTAACATGTAATCTTGAAAAATGTAAATTCATATGTAAAGAAGTTAAAATGTTAGGACATATTATTTCTACCGAGGGAATTAAAACTGACCCAGAAAAAATAGAGTCAATTAAGAATTTCCCAGTTCCCAAGAAAATAAAACATTTAAGAGCATTTTTAGGACTTTGTAATTATTATAGGCGGTTCATTCCTGATTATAATAGTATAATTCAACCTTTATGCCAATTATTAAAAAAGAGCAAAGGATGGACATGGACTTCAGAAGCACAAGTAGCCTTTGAAAAATTGAAAAATAGTTTTTTAAAGACAATAATGTTGCATCATCCGGATATGTCTAAACCTTTTTATTTACAAACAGATAGTTCGGGAGTAGGTCTTGCGGGGGTTTTATTTCAGTACGATGAACAAAGGGAAATGAAAATATTAGGCTATTGTAGCAGATCTCTTAGGGGCGCCGAATTAAGATGGACTGTTACTGAACAAGAGTTTTGGGCTATAATCTATTGTTTAAGGAAGTTTGAAACCTATTTGAGGGGCGCAAAGCTTATAATTAGAACTGATCACAAAGCATTGACGTTTGTTAGGACATGGAAATTGTATAATAGTCGAATAATTAGGTGGATATTGTTCCTTGAACAATTCGATTATAGTATCGAACATATAAAAGGTAGAGATAATGTCGCTGTTGATGTGTTATCTAGGTTCCCACCTGATTCATCAATGACACAAGAAGATAGAATCTATTGTCCTGAAATACATTATATGGAAATTAATAAAAATAAAACATTGATAACAAACTTAAAAAATATATCTAGTTTTCAATCTAACGATAATGAAGTACAGTTGATAATGGATATTATAAATAATATTAGTAATAATCATAGTGGTAGAATAAATAATATTGCTAAGCGCTGTTATATCAAGAATGGAGTGTTATATTTTAAAATTGATTCAGATAAACATGTAATTTATTTACCCTCTCAGTTACGAGAGGAAGTAATTTCTCAAATTCATAAAGAAATGGGACATCAAGGGGTTTTTAAGGTACTCAAATATCTTAAGGATAGATTTTATTTTCCTAATATGCATAGAACAGTTAAAGTATTATTAAAGACTTGTCATCTCTGTCAAGTTTCTAAAAGTGATAATATAAAATACTAGCTTCTACGCGCGACTTCGTCGGCGTGGACTCCGCTCCTATTGGTCTTAGCGTAATGATATATAGCCTATAGCCTTCCTCGATAAATGGGCTATCTAACACTGAAAGAATTTTTCAAATCGGACCAGTAGATCCTGAGATTAGCGCGTTCAAACAAACAAACAAACAAACAAACAAACAAACAAACAAACAATCAAACAAACTCTTCAGCTTTATTATATTAGTATAGATGTAGGCAAATGTAAATCTATTGTGACAGAAGAAATAGGTGACTTAGTTATGGCAGACTTATATGGACCATTGCCGAAAGGACGGTTTGGTTCTGCTTATATATTTGTAATTCAGGATTCATTTAGTAAATTTGTTAAATTATATGATTTGTCTAAAGCCACTTCTCGTTCAGTTATTACAAAATTAAAACAATTTGTTAAAATAATTAAGCCTAAAGTAATTATGACTGATAATGGTAGTCAATTTTCATCTGAAAGTTGGAAACAAACTTTAAAAGATATGGGTATAAAACCTATATTTACAACTGTAAGAAATCCTCGACCTAATACGACAGAGAGGGTTAACAGAGAACTAGGACGTTTATTTCGAACATATTGCCATAAAAATCATAAAAGTTGGGTAACGATATTAAATAAAATCGAAACATTATATAACAACACATTTCATGAAAGTACGGGATTTACTCCTAATGAAATATTATATGGATTGAGTAATGACATGTCATTTGATAGTTGTTTGCCTCAATTAAATAAGTCTAAAGATATTAATCAAATTAGAATTCAAGTTAGGGAAAATTTAAAAGATAACAGTATTAAACGACAAACTAAATTTAATAGGTCCCATCGTTTAATTGAATTTCAGATTGGAGATTATGTAAAGATTCGTAAAGTAAATAAGTCAGAGGCTCAAAAGAAACTTATAAAAAAGTTTCAATTGCTGTATGAAGGACCTTATGTAGTTAGTGCGATTCCATTTGCAAATGTTTACACATTAATGGACCCTATAACTAAAGAAATTAGAGGGAACTTTAATACAATACATCTAAATAGATATTATCAATAATAAATTGATCACGATCAATTATAGATGTTATCAATGTTTAACTGTTGATATAAACAATTGAATTAATAATGTGGAATTGAAAAGGATAGATTTTAAACTAGAATATCAATAAACTTTATTGAAGATTTATTATATTTTCACAATAATTTAATGTCAAAACTATAGATGATTTTGTAAGGAAATGAATTGCACTTAAATGTTTAACTGTTGATATAAACAATTGAATTAATAATGTGGAATTGAAAAGGATAGATTTTAAATTAGAATATCAATAAACGTTATTGAAGATTTATTATATTTCACAATAATTTAATGTCAAAACTATAGATGATTTTATAAGGAAATGAATTGCACTTAAAATAAGTTAGATATGTAAGAGATTAGGTTATTAAAATAGTAATTAAATGATTAAAATAGATAGTAATAAGTTAGATAAGTGTAATTGTAATTAGGTTTAGTTATGGATAAAAATAAAAATTAGGGAAATGATGGGTCAGGGAAATGACTCAACTAATTTTATTGGAGCGCTTAAAGGTTCTCACATAATTATATAACAATTTAAATTTCAACTGACTATTAAGTCATATATAAATTTTTTTTCATCAATTCCTAACTTATTAAGCGCTAGCTTAATAGAAATAACAATTTAATTTTCAACTGACTATTAAGTCATATATAAATTTTTTTTCTCATCAATACCTAACTTATTAAGCGCTAGCTTAATAAAAATAGTTGGTGGGGAGTAGGGCGGTCATTTCTTCACAAAAGTAACTGAACATTTTCAGTTATATTCAATCTAAATTAAATTGTAAAAATATAGGTCAGACCTTAAAGTTTGACTGTTTGCAGTTCAAGTTGTCCAAGTACTGCAATATACTAAACAACATATCACCAATTCATATTAGTATTAGATATGAATTGTGCAACAGTATTCAAATATCTTAATTTATTCATTCTGAAAGGAGACGGATACGATTCCATACATTCTTGGGCTGAAATGCAACGTAAAATATAACGTAATGAAAATGATACCAATTAATGTATTTACACTTATTGATCCCTCGCTGAAAATTCTGTACATTTTGGTTATTTAAGAGCGGAGTTATTAGACGTTTTGTAAAATTGAGGTTATGTTACAATGTCTATGAAAAACCCAATCACTAAGTTCCTGAAGCACTGATGGTTATCATATTATATAATTACAAATATCAATCACTTGAAACCATAAATAAATATCAGGAATGGACTCAGGATGCATCTGAATACACTGAAAACATTAAACAATTATAAACATGATTACATGAAACAAGTGACAGTGACGGGTCCATGACAGGGCACACAGTTTCAATATCAGTCAGCTGTCAAAGCTGTTATTAAAATAATTAGGATTTATTTTCAATCGATACGAAATCGATAGTAATTTGGGTTTATCAGATATTAATTTTTATTTTCGATATTAATGTAACTTTATTTAAATACACTTTATTGTTTATAACTTCAATTGTGTATCTGAATACTTTGAATTAATTAACTAGTGCAAACTTTTTTTAATTTCTATAATCGATTATAGTTAAATCGATACCCAATTAACTTGACGAAAACTATCTTTTTCAGTTTTCTCAGCTTCCAGATTCAGAATTGAGCTGATATTATATATTTAAAAAAAAAAAAAAAAAAAAAAAAAAAAAAAAAAAAAAAAAAAAAAAAAAATATGACCAATTTTTTAAACCATATCTGTACTTAATACGTTTTAGCCTAAAAGTCCCCATCTCCTTTAAGATAAGATGAACTGCACTCTGTTAAGTTGTATATTTAACATTGAAGAGCCGGATTTTATATTTTAAAACAATATGTGTATTGTTATAAGATAAAATTGAGCCTAGATGTAGGAATTCAAATCAGATAGGATCCATGTGAGTGTGAGAGTTGGTGAAGGAGCTGGAATGGTTGGTTGGAATTGATTATTTTGATTTTAACCATTGAATATAACTCTAGTAGTATGATTGATGAGAGGTTGGATGTTTGGGAGAAGAGTATGCTTCTAAGTGCTGTTGATTGAAGCTGAATGTAAAGATTCATGAGTGTCCTTTCAATTGAGAAGTAACATGATACAGAATTGTGTTATTTGGTTACGTTGTTGTGATTAATTAATAATTACGATAAACTACATTATATAATTAAGGGGCGATTGTAACGTAACAAATAAACACAATTCAGTTCTAATTTATTAGTGCCATAAATTTTAAGATAACAAACGCATAAATTGAAATGTGAGTTGACACGTAAACATAAAACAGTCAAGTTAATGGACAAAAGTTGTTCTACTTTCATTAGGGTCTCAAATTTTAAGTTGTACTTAAGAAAGAAATTTATTGCTGGGAACTGAACAGCTCAATTATCGTGTTAGAATATTAGGTAATAAATATCATATTCGAGACAAGCTTAAAATTTTGTGTTGACAGATTCGATAAAACGATGATAAGGAAACGTTCTAAGGGCCAGTTTCCACTGATTGAAATAATCGCGATGAGGTCGATGAAAACTCGGTTTACGCGTTTAACGGAGTTAGAGCTGGAAATTGCATTTCACCAACATAAACTGGACGCAGTTAGAGAATAACTGAGTTTCAATTCTAAACGACCGATTTTTGGCGTTTAGCTGTGTAAACACGTTTTGTCTAGAGCTTCTAACGGTTTAACCTATTAAAAACAAATCTTGTCAAGTTGTCATATGATATATACTGATACTCGAGTTTATAGTAGTGTATCTCTATATATGTATGTATGAATGGCTGAATGTGTTGCTAGGCGCAGGTCTTGGGGGCGGCTGAGCCGATTGCGCTAATTCTTTTTCATGATTCCTTGAAGTATGAGGATGGTTGTTACGGAGAGAAATTTTAAAAGAAAATTGCCTGAAAAAAAGGGTCTTAAAACAGCACTTTGCTGTATGCCCTTACAAATGATTCGTAATAATAATTAAACGAAAACCAATATTAGAATCGAACTATAAATTCGATTAAGCAAAACATAGCTTATTAAACGGTGGAACCCGGCCCTAAGCATTGGGCATCCATGGGATACAGTTTTTTGTTGGACTCACATTACGCCAGGGTTGCCATCGCAAGATTTTAAATTACCGTGTTTCGGAATAAAAACTACAAAATTGACGTGTATTTACTTTACATTAACACGTAAGGTTAAAAATGACAATAATCGGTTAAATAATTTCCCTTTTGAAATCGGTTGAATAATACATTATTCTTCACAATCGTCATACAAATTTATCGTAACTAACATTTTTTTCTTCGGCTTTATTCAATGTATATTGGTTTTTTTTCTTATATTGTTTATCTTTTGTTGTGTTTTGTTTAATTGATTTATGCAATTTCCTTTGGATCGGATAAAAGTGTTTACAGCCAGTAAAGCTCAATTTATTGAGGAAGTAATAATTTTATTCCTTGTTTTTGTGTTGCACTATAATGACGTATAAACTATCGATTAAATTATTAGGGAAAAACAATTACACATTGGATTGTCGTACTTTTGAACACAACAATGAACGTCTGCTATGTACCGCGGTTATCACCGAATTTCCGTGTAATATGGGAGTGGCCGGGTAGATGGTAACACCGTAGGGCGTGGAATTTTTTCCGGGAATCTTGGGACGCAGGACGGGAGACGTGGAAGGGGTAGTGGACGCGAGATTTGAATATATACGATGGAGAGTTTGAATTCGGGGCAGTCAGTTCGAGTCGGGATTCGATTTTGAATTCGAAGTACAGTAATGAGAGCCCTCGGCTGGCGAAACTATGGAACTTCTGAATTAGATCAAAGATAGAATACCTAAAAGTATTTTTTAGGTCTGATTCAGAGATTTCATTAGTGTAAGCTGGCCGAGTGGCTATGTAGCTTCAGTTTAGTCCGCGAAATAGTTTAATTTAATTTTACTGATTAATATTAAGTGCAATTCTTTATTATAAAATTTTAATTGTAATCCGCTAAATAAATTCAGTGAAAGACCTGTGATGAAGCGCTCCTGATTGGTTCGAATGCATTAATTTTTTATTTATTTGCATGTTTGGTTTTCTGCATGTTGTGTTTCTTTTACTGATTTTTATAACTTTTACGGAGATTTTTAATAAAAGATATCTAATGAATTATTAGTTAGGTTTACATCGAAACTATTAATTATTGATCAATTTTTGAATGAAATTATTATGAAAAGGTTTACATTGATACTATTAATTATTGATTAATTACCGAATGAAATTATTATGAAAAGGTTTACATTGATACTATTAATTATTGATTGATTATTGAATAAAATAATTATGAAAAGGTTTACATTGATACTATTAATTATTGATTGATTATTGAAAGGAATTATTATCTAGGTTTACATTGATATTATTAATTATTGATTAATTACTGAATGAAATTATTATGAAAAGGCTTACATTGATACTATTAATTATTGATTGATTATTGAATAAAATAATTATGAAAAGGTTTACATTGATACTATTAATTATTGATTGATTATTGAAAGGAATTATTATCTAGGTTTACATTGATACTATTAATTATTGATTAATTACTGAATGAAATTATTATGAAAAGGTTTACATTGATACTATTAATTATTGATTGATTAATGAATGAAATTATTAGGAAATAAGCCTTATGACCATAATTATATTGAATTTAACTGATAAAATGAAATCTAACTTAAGTAAATAACCACAATATGATGTTGTTAGAATAAAATGAAATTACATTTGTTTGACTTTAAAGTACATATATAAATTGAATGAATCTTGGTTAAAACTATCATATTAGATATTAAGGGTTAAATAGATTTTCGTTAGGGTGTATTTAAATAATGAAATGAAATTTTACTATGTCATTACTTTGGAAGTAGATAGAGTAGTGGATATTTCTATAATATGACCTATAAACAAACTAATGATTAGTTGTCGTATCTTATTGAATATTCTCTACATATAAATATACTTCTAAGGAATGTATATGTATGTATGTATATGTATATATATATATATGTATATTTGGCTTCATTTAGACATTACACAAATTTTGTAGTTCAAACATTAGTTTAAGAACTTGTAGTTTTTAAATGGATGTTGGAACGAGGTAACACAGGTGGTTTGTAGTCTGGAATGTGTTCAAGGATACTTTTAGCTCTTGAATACATTCTAAGATGAGGTAATTATACACTGAACCTTGACATTACACAAATTATTGTAGTTTTGAACATTGATCTAAGAATTTATGTTCTTAAATAAGTGTCAAAACGAGGTACCTGGTAGACTGGAGTGTCTCAATTTCACGATGACTTTCATTGAACTATATAAACTATGTTAAGGTGAATCCATAAATGTTTGTATTCGCCAGTGTTTTATTATAGGTTTCCCCTATAAGGCAAGGCCTGTCTAAGCCACAGTTCTTCGCGTCATCGATGCTAGGTAGTTCCTAATCTAGGTCTATCTAGTAAAGAAAGTTGCGAGTACTTCCTACCAACCTCTGCGTTTGTGTTTGCCTAACTGAACTATGTTCTTGGTAAATACTATACGTATGTTTGCTTATCTTTGATAAGAGTTCCTCATCTTTGATGAGAGACATTGGACAAACTCCACCAGACACCTATTGTATGGTAGTTGTTTGAACTGCAACAAAGGTTAGTAATTTATATTTGGACAGTGGTATGAAGTTCTATTTTAGACTAATAGAGAAACATATTCACTTTTCCAATTAATTTATTGCTAATTTTTGTGGACGGTCTCTGTTAAGTCCTAAGGCGGATTTACTGAGATTTAAGCCAAGCCTTAATCAAGCCCTCTTGTGTTTTTCAAACATACAAACATTGATGGATTATAAAACCTATTAAATATACATTCTCTTTTCATTGTGAAAATGAGATACTCTCAGAGATTCTGATTGAGTAAATGAATATGTTATATTTTAATTGTTTTATTTATCTCTCGACACTACTATGTCCTTGATAAATCCATTCAGTTCCTAAGAGAGCCTGATATATTCAAATGTTTAACAACTTAATTACTGGTTCAATGTTTCAATTGAACAACCTATTCTGGTTAATGAATGCTGTTTCATGTGAATGCTGTGAGTCATGCAAAGACAAACCTACACAATACACCTACTCTACATGTTGGTCTTATACCTTTAATTATTCTTATTTTCCTTATAGGACACTCGAAAGGTTGCGTTGTCGCCAGTCGCCAGTCGCTGTTTGACCCATCTCATAATGATGGCTAGGCTTGACAATATAGCTGACTATAGACCCGTAACTCAGTAGGTCTTTCCTATGGGAACTTACACTACACAATCCAATTGTGGCAAAAGTAGTAGGTTTCGTGATCGAATTTCAAAGTAGTTGTGTGACCGAAGTTCCCGTATGGGCTAGTAAGCACGCAATGAAAAGATCAGTAGACACGATCTCCTTTTGTTCACGTGGAACACATCTTAATACCATGTCTGATTACAGCTTGGTAATTACATCAACTCTAGTAATTCACTGGTTATGTCTATATGACGTCCCAAGGGATTACTCAAATACAGTCATTTCATGATTGTGCTGCAGCGGTATGAAACAAGCATTTGTTAGACAGGATATATTTCCGTCTAACTTACTGTAGAAAATTGGGTACTCTCATTTCCTACCTACTACCTTTCTTTTGATTGGACAGCACCAACGTTGTGCCTAATTTAATTTAGAGCCTTCAGCACGGTGTGGATCGGTTAGGGTCGGAGGGGTTATGGTGGTTGCGACCCTCGGGTTCAATTGAACCCGTTTTTTTAATTCCTTAATACCTATAAACCCTATCCTAACAGATTAACACATACAAACAAACACTACACATTATTTTTCACAATTATCTGAGATAATTTATTAACTGAATAAATTATTTCAAGATAATTAATAACTATATAATATGTATTTAATCATTATTTCAATTACTTATATATTTTTATTTATTTCATTTGTTTAGAGTTATTAGAATCTATCTATTATATCAGGTTTGAACTAAAAATACATGTAAAAGAAACTTAGACACTATTCAATTAATCAATGTCATTATAGAATATCCTATATATAATTATTTAACTTTATTTCTATTTTAGCTATCTAGATTCACTAAAAATATTAACAATTATAATTTACACATTCTTAAGGAGACGTCAGGTATTTAGTTAAACAATAGGTGATAGTTATTTCTAAATAAATAAGTCTATTACTATTTATTCTTAACGGTTCTAATTTACTAAATTTTATTAATTCCTAATTAATTTACTAATAAGGTGTTATAAAGTTTAATATCTTTCTTTCCTTTTAATAGTATTCCAGGAGTTAGTTATCTATAGTATTTATATCACTGGTAAGTGTAAATATCTTTCAATTAAATTTTAGGATAAATTAATTTCAGTAATTTAATGTCATTGTGCAGAGATGTTATTTTAAATTAATGGCTAGGTAGGATGTTAGTTAGAGTTTATGTAGAAATCAAGGCTTCTAATAACATATACTATGTCTTTCCTTCGGCATACCATAGAAAGAACTGAAGTTACTCTGAAACAAAAATCAAACACAACGTAGAGTCCTTCATTATACTAGACGATCACAATTATAAGGCCAAAGATAATTGATATCCTCTTAAGCTTAATATTAGCTTGTAACGCCACAACCATGATAGTGTTACAAATTGGTCCACATGACCAGGATATGATAATGGGTCATAGGTCATCCATAGGTATAGTTACAATTGCTGCCGTGATGATAAGGATATCTAAGTATATCCAATATAGGAGTATATCTAAATATATCCAATATACTATCATTACAAAATGGTGACGTGACTAAGATTATCATAAATATGGTGAATAGTTATCATTCCATAGGAGATCATTACACATTGAGTGCTTCTAATATATGTAAAAAAGTGTGTGTAAGTACACACGTGTTATACTTATGTACGCAGGTAAGAAGTTATACTTCAAGCTAGAGTATTAAAATACTTCCAAAAAAACCTATTACTTAGTAATTAGACAATAAGTCCACAACGCCATCTCTTAGAAATGATAAAGACTACTTTTTTGTTATAGTCCACAACACCATCTCTTAGAAATGATAAAGACTACTTTCTTGTCTGCAAAACTAGCGGCATCTACTAATGCTAACACGTAGTTATACTTAGCACTATGAGCGTTATAGCCGTCAGTACATTGCTAGCTTAATTATAAGCTAGCATAAATCTATAATCGATTCCAAAATCGAAAAAAAAAGAAATATCTGTGATTCTTTTACATATATTGGAAGCACTTAATGAGCACTAAATTACTAATGCTAACACGTAGTTATGCTTAGCATTATGAGCGTTATAGCCGTCAGTACATTGCTAGCTTAATTATAAGCTAGCAGATATCTATAATCGATTCCAAAATCGAAAAAAAAAGAAATATCTGTGATTCTTTTACATATATTTTAAGCACTTAATGAGCACTAAATTACTAATGCTAACACGTAGTTATGCTTAGCACTATGAGCGTTATAGCCGTCAGTACATTGCTAGCTTAATTATAAGCTAGCAGATATCTATAATCGATTCCAAAATCGAAAAAAAAAAGAAATATCTGTGATTCTTTTACATATATTGGAAGCACTTAATGAGCACTAAATTACTAATGCTAACACGTAGTTATGCTTAGCACTATGAGCGTTATAGCCGTCAGTACATTGCTAGCTTAATTATAAGCTAGCAGATATCTATAATCGATTCCAAAATCGAAAAAAAAAGAAATATCTGTGTTTCTTTTACATATATTGGAAGCACTTAATGAGCACTAAATTATTTATGCTAACACGTAGTTCTGCTTAGCACTATGAGCGTTATAAGAGTTATAACCGGAAGGACATTGCTAGCTTACGTGAAAGCTGTCTGTTTTATAATTTATGATCATGCTACTTGGGCGTAAAATTTGATATTACAGCCATAAATTAGCTCTTAAAAAGCACTAAATTTTTAGCAAAAATTGTAGTGATTCTGCCCATTTGACTATTCTAGCTTTACAGCCATATTTTTCTATAATCAATAAAAAAAATTAAAAAAAAAAAATTTCTCTGTGATTCTTGTACATATATTGGAAGCACTCAATGAGCACTAAATTATTAATGCTAACACCTAGGTCTGCTTAACACTATGAGCGTTATAGCCGGCTGTCCATTGCTAGCTTACGTGAAAGCTAGCAGTTTTATAATTTATGATCATGTTTCTTGGGCGTAAAATTTTATATTGGAGCACTAAATTAGCACTTAAAAAGCACTCAATATTTACCAAAAATTTAAGTGGTTCTGCCCATTTGACCATTCTAGCTTAACAGACGTGCACAGGTCGGCTAGTCGATAATAAATCGATCACATGATAAAAATATTTTTACGGCATATGATTATTGTTTCTATAAATTTAATAAAAAAGAGGAAATAAAAATAGTATCTATGACTCCAAGATTGATTATTTGCATGGAATTAAGTCGAAATCTTGAAATTTAATTTCAAACCAAGAGTAAAGAGCAATAACTCTGTTCATTCATTTATTTATTATTTATATATTTAATTTACAATTTTAAAAAAAACTAATAAACGAATAAATAAATAATATTTTTAAACTAAATGTATTTCATTAAATCGATTGAAAGTTCTTCTTAAATAAAATCGATTATTATTTCAAATCGAATAAATAACGTGTGAGGCAGTCACTAATGTCAAAATTTCTTGAAGTGTCAAAAAGATAATAAGTGGCCGGACGGGGTATAGGTTGAATGATGTTATATTTTACTAGCTGACCCCGCAAACGTTGTTTTGCCATATATGATATTAACCCCCGCCCCCCTCTGGAATTTTGTAAAATCCGTTCTTAGCTGACCTCTACTCAGCGAAAGGAATATTCCTACCAAATTTCAAGTCTCTACGCCTTATGGTTTCACAGATATCGTGATGAGTCAATATATGGGTGGAAATCTCTTTTATATACATACTAGCCGACCCGTGCCCACTTCGTTGGGCGTTATAATCCATTTCACATAAGAAGGGTACGGTGAAATTTGATATGTTCCAATACACTCTCACTATTTTCAGCAAATCAGATAAATATAAATGTATTAAAATCACCAATTAATTTCTAAGGCAAATAATAATGCTTGATTAGATTGAATTGTTGACACGGCACGTCAGAGGGCGCAGGTTCAAATCCTGCTGATTTAAAATCTTTATATATTTTTATCTTTTTCCTTTTATCTTGTCACTCCTGAATAGTGTAGCTTTCTGTTAGCGAAAGAATTTTCATGATCGGATCAGTATTTGCGAAGATTACCCCGTATATACAAAGTTATGAACTTTACCTCTTTATAATATTAGTATAGATTATTCCGTAAGAAGCTCTCAAAATAGTAACATGTTTTAGTTTATCAAACATAATTTTTGTATTTCTATATTAATTTTATAATGACTTTGTTTTATCAGATAAATTCAAAATGTTAAAGTTTCAATAAATAGTTTCCTAGTCAGTCTTAAAGTGTCTTTTTTAGTATCAAAGTTTTCACATTAGCCACACCCACCGTTCAAGATTAATTATATGAATTGTCTGAACATGTCAAGCACGTACCGGGGCACGTACCTGGGCATTGTCCTTAAAATAAAATTGAAGTTAATATCTCTGATCAAAAAATATTTACAGTATTCAAATTAAGACACTAAAACCCAATCATAATAATTCTGTTTTAAATCAGTTGACAAATAAACAAATTCTTTTTTCAGAAGAGGATCAAATAGACCAAAAAATTTCAACGGGGTCTAAAGAAACATATTCTATAGATGGACTAAGGGCATACGAAGATGTCAAAGCTATATCAGATTCAGATGATGATGTCCCTCTTAAGAATATAAGCTTGAAGATACATTCGGAGACCAAGCAGGATAGTGTGAAAAATAAGAAATTTATTAAGTTCAATACAGGTATTAAGAATATTCACACAGACTCGCGTGTATCATATTAGTAAGATTGTTTTAATAGTTATTTTTTTTAAGTAAAACTTCTTTACACACTCCTGACTTTAGACCAGGAGATAGTGACACAAAATATTAGGTCATTTGTACCAGTATAGCGGTTCGTCAGGGATCTAATTACGTAAAGGCAAAAAGGAAAATGATGGTCATAGCGCTCGCAGGCGGCCCAATCGCGTGGGCGTTTATCGAACGCGTCGGATAAATAACGAGTGTCGAACGATTTGTTCCACAAAAATGCTTGTATTTTCAGATAGTCGAAAAAAAAAGATTTAGGCGGTAGCGGAATGCCATACTTCTCGGGTGTGACTTACAGCCCGCCATACCGGATACCGGATGGGATAAATAATAACGGTCACATTTTGTCAAATACTTTCCAAAAATTCAAATGCAATATTGGTACAAACCGTTTGGCGAAAAAAAAAATTACTCCTTTGCATTTTTATGGCGGCCGTTGGGAACTGTCGGAAAAGTATGGCAAGGTGATTTTCGTGAATGGCTACTCGACGATGATTAGCTTTGCAAAAATTAGCCTTGTACAAATGGTTGAATTGTTTTATTTAAATTAATGTGTTCGCGTCGGTATGGCGGGCTGTAAGTCACGTCCGAGAAGTATGGCATTCCGCTACCGCCTACTTCTTTTTTTTTCGACTATCTGAAAATACAAGCATTTTTGTGGAACAAATCGTTCGACACTCGTTATTTATCCGACGCGTTCGATTAACGCCCACGCGATTGGGCCGCCTGCGAGCGCTATGACCATCATTTTCCTTTTTGCCTTTACGTAATTAGATCCCTGACGAACCGCCATATTGGTACAAATGACCTAATATTTTGTGTCACCATCTCCCGGTCTACTTGGGGAGTAAGCTGGTGAATGCGTGACGAAGGCGTTACAAAAAGTGTGATTGAGCGAGGCGAAAGGAAGTTGAGATGGAGATAATTATAAGTTAGATGGAGCTAAAGAAGTTTTACTTCAGTCGTGTGGTCATAAGTTTGAAATTATAAATACTTCCTTTAGATTATCATTGTGTACTAACAAGAACGTTTCAGGTGCCTTTAATCCTCTGAAACTGCCAAACAAAGAAAAAGCGGATGAAGTAGTAAAAGTCAGTAAAGAAGATGTTCCTGAAAAACCAAATCTGATACTAGAAAGTAAGCCAAAGGAAAGTAATGAAATTATTTTAAAAACAAGTGCATTAAATAAATCCAATAAAGACTCAAATAATTCAAATAAAATACATAAAAATAGCAAGAAGATAAAAAAGTTTGAGCCTCCGAAAAAAATACAGAAAGATTCTTTTTTAATTAATTCTAACAATAATCTCACAGAACCACATGTTACAAATAATCCAAAAATACATAACCGAAATGAAACATTAACACTTAATGAAACTAAACCAGCAAATAATATAAACTTAGCACTTCCAACAACTTCGAAAATACAAATAAATGATAAACCAAATGACAAAAAACATGACAGCAATTTTTTAGTTCTGAGTAATAAATACATTTGTAATATATGTAATTATGAAACTATAAGTAAAAAATTCTTAATTGTTCATTTACGTTTGCACGATACTAAAGCAAAAATACATTGTTGTAGTCAATGTCAGTATATGACTAATGTGAAAAACAGTTTTAACATGCATCTTAAAAAACACACAGGTGAAAAACCATACGAATGTCATATTTGTCAAAAAAAATTCAGTCAAATGTATAATTTAAAGAATCACATAAGAAGACACACAGGTGAAAAACCATACGAATGTCATATTTGTCAAAGGAAATTTATTCAAAGCGCTGATTTAAAGAAACACATAAGAACACACACAGGTGAAAAACCATACGAATGTCATATTTGTCAAAAAAAATACAGTCTTAACGCTCATTTAAATAGACACATAAGAACACACACAGGTGAAAAACCGTACGAATGTCACATTTGTCAAAGAAAATTCAGTGATATCGCTAATTTAAAGAAACACATAAGAACACACACAGGGGAAAAACCATACGAATGTCATATTTGTCAAAGACAATTCAGTCGGATCCCTAATTTAAATACACACATAAGAACACACACAGGTGAAAAACCATACAAATGTCACATTTGTCAAAGAAAATTTAGTCAAATCGCTAATTTAAATACACACATAAGAACACACACATGTGAAAAAGAATATGTATGTCATATTTGTCAAAGAAAATTCAGTCAAATGTTTAGTTTAAAGAATCACATAAGAACACACACAGGTGAAAAACCATACGAATGTCATATTTGTCAAAGAAAATTTAGTGATATCGCTTCTTTAAACAGACACATAAGAACACACACAGGTGAAAAACCATACGAATGTCATATTTGTCATAGAAAATTCAGTCTTGCATGTAGTTTAAAGAAACATATTAGAACACACACAGGTGAAAAACCATACGAATGTCATATTTGTCACAGAAAATTCAGTCGTACATGTAGTTTAAAGAAACATATTATAAGAACACACAGGTGAAATAAATACCATACGAATGTCTCCTTTGCCCAAGGAAATTTACACATGAAAATAGTTTAAACTATCATCTGAGCTCATCATACAGAAATAAGAAGAACTGTCGCTTAAGTTATGTTTTTACTTAAATAAATAAAAATTATATAAATTATTTTTAATTGGAGTTTACTCCTGTAGAAGCAATATATGGGACGTAAAATGATAGAGTGAGGCTTTTCAGCTCTTTTAGCTTTTATGTAAGGTTCGTTACCTAGTTGACCCGCGTTTATCGTATCGATACTAATAGCATGCGTCTGTTTATGTTATAATTGTAGTTATAAATTTTAATTTGATTCAATAGAACACTTCAATAGGGGATCGGACAAATTTTCAAAAAGCGTTTTAAATTAATCTTTATGGATACTTATTACCATAAAAAATAAAATTTTATTTATTTATAGCCTTTTAGGTACTCAAAGTCATATTTTAATATTGTTTGTTTAAAAATCCCGCCAAAACGCCACGTTATGACATCTGATAGCGCGTGACGTCATCTGGAGGAAATAAAGAGTATATAAAGCACAGAGTATGTTGAATAGTACGTTGAATAGGATATAGGATAGATTAATCCGTGCAGTCAATGCTTGCTCTTTCCTAAAGAACTCTGTGGCTTGTACCGCCAAATGACGTCACGCACTTTAGTTGGTGTTTTAGTACAGATTAATAATATTGTAAATAACAACATTTTATTTCTTCATTTAAAAATATTTAAATGAATTATATTAAATTATTATTCGTAATTTAGTATATTTATTTTATTCAAGTACATTCTAGATTTTAATCTGATTACTGTCCGATCCCCTATTTTTAGAAATCAAAATAATTGTTCTTAAGGAGTAAACTCCAATCGCGTGTCGGAGTTGACACACACGCTTTTTTATTTGTTTTTTATTATTTTTTTTCTTCTATAAAAATACAATATTTTTACGTCGTATAGTAAGATTACAATTTTTATTTAATTCTTCGGTTGAAAACCATTATTACATAATTTTATGCCGCTCATGATATATTTATTCGAATTTCAAATAGTTGACTTTTTCTATAAAATGATTTGCTTTTGTTTTTTTATAAAATTCCGCTGTGGGCATGGTTTGTTGTCTTTAGTTAAAGTTTTTAATTTCTTCGTTTTTATTTTAAGATAACTTTTAATCATTGTTCATCATCATGTTTATAATAAATAAAATACTTGTTTGTCGTTTTGACTTTTTATTTTTGCTTCTACATGTAGGTACCTTCTTGTTTTGTTATCAGGAGTAGGAATATATTGAAAATGTTTCATATGAAGCTCACACTACTACTTTAAGCTAAACCTGTAAATTTTATTAAAATTATGTGATGTAGTAATTATCGAGTTTTTACACGCTTTTTATTAGCTTCACGTGTATGTTTGTTGATATGTTTGTAACCGACTCCTTTGGACTTCATTTTGATCCACTTCTAACGTTCAGATTTCATTTAAACTTGGTAGACTTATCGAGGACCGATGACAATACACAAGATTATTCCATTATCCTATCTTTTAATTCAAGTAAGTGTCAAGGCTTTTCTCGCTATCCCTTTGACTTTTTTCTACTTTTTTGTTTGGTTTATTCTTAAGAGCGTGCATAAGGCGAGCAAAAAATCAGATTTCACCCGCGCGCCCGGTGAAACAAAATATACACAAAGCCTCGTGTCAGAGTGCGATAGACGATATAGTTTTGAGCGCATTACGAATGTAAAAAACGAAAAATAAGTTATTTTGTATATAATTCCGAAACTAAAAGTAATTACATTAAATGCCTTGGCATAGCCTTTACTCATATTTAAATGTAATTAATTATCAAATTTTTGTCTTAATGGTCATAACCATATCGAGTATAAATAGAAAAAATATAAAAATTAGAGGTTACTTCGTGATTATATTTTATCGAGGAAATTTCCTTATTTTATGTTTTTGATATGGGTCAACCCTTGCAAATATCACGTAGTTTGTCATATATTTTTATTTTAAGATTTGGTCTGGAACTTTTCATGTCAAAACAAATAGAAGATGGTAATTTTGCATTATGCACACTCTTAAGAACTTTTCACAGAGAGTGTCAATGATCATACAGCCATTGTACGACTGTACGTGGAGGATAAGATCCGTCAAGTAGATTTTTATATGAATGGGAAGCTTTTAACGTCGTATATATTAATACGAGTATTGTTATCTATATCTATACTAATAAATAAAATTGGAGTGTCTGTTTGTAATATTAAAATAACCACTATTTACTAAATGCATATGGATATATACACGGGGCATATATCAAAATAACATTTTTTACAATTTTTGTCTGCTTGTCTGTCTGTTTGTTCCGGCTAATCTCTGAAATGGCTGGACTGGTTTTGACGGGACTTTTACTGGCGTATAGCTAATGTAATAGGGTGTAACTTAGGCTACTTTTAATTTCGATTTTTTTATAGCTGCGAACTGAAAACTTTTTTGTTAAATTCCACGCGGACGAAGTCACGGGCACAGCAGCTAGTCTATACTAAAATTATAAAAAGGTAAAGTATATAAGTTTGTTTGTAGGGGGTAATCTTCGCTAATACTGATCCGATAATAAAAATTATTTTACTAACAGAAAGCTACACTATTCAGGAGTGACATAGACTATATTTTATTGTAATTGAACATAAAATTAAGTGAAAATAATAGTGTAGTGTGTAGTAGTGTGTGTTAGAATAAGTAAATATATAAAATGTATTATGTTTAAGATGAGGGGCAGTAATAAACCAGATACGAATGGATTAAGTCGTTTCCATATCTCATATTCCACTATTACAATGTACTCTGTGCTTTACATCCATGTTTAGTTTGTACAGTTCGCCAAGAGATGGCGCGATTCGTTCCTGTGTGAAGTGCAGCGTTGCCAACTCTACCAACTTTTCGGTAGATCTACCAACTTTCCGTGTCTCGCTCAAATCTACCACCTCACGAGAAAAATCTACCAACTTTTCAAGTTTTTGAAATTTTTTAATATTATGTTATATAAACTAGAAATTCAAACAGCGTATTCGTTCGCGCACTCGTCACTTGGAATATATCGATGTAATATATTTCAACTTTTCAAGCAAGATTTCAAGTTGAAGTTGTGACGTGTTCTTATTGGTTGATTTGGACAATGCCCATTTTCCTATGAAGCCGTGCCCCGGTACGTGCTTTGACGTGTTCAGACAATTCATATATTTAAGTATTCTTTATTAATTGAAACTAGATTTTTAATAATATTCTAAAAGTGATCAAAGCCGCAGTTTATACTTTAATTTAAAAAAAAAATATTTGTATTCCGGGTTTGAGATGTCAAAACAGATTAAAACAAGTATTTTTTATGTCACAACCTGAAAAAAATTTACACTACTGTTATTTACTGTTCTTAATTAATTATTAATTGAAAAAACAAAAAAAAAATTAAAAAAAAAAGCCAACGCCACGCGGTGTTCCCAGGCGGTCACCCATCCAAGTGGTGCGCGTTACCGCGTTAGCGGCCGCTCAAATTTTACCCCACATGGGCCTAAAGAAGTTTCACTTCAAAAATTAAACAATTTTTTTTCTTAAAATTTTTTTTTACAGCAAATCGCATTTCAGTATTCGGCCCTCATTGTCAAGTAAATTATAATCATTACATTAATTTCTTCAGTCCATAATATGCTTCGATTTTTTAATTGATATTGATGATTTTTTTGTTATTATTCCTTTTTTACTATAATAGAAATTATTGTATAATGATTACTTTTTTACGAAAAAAAAAAATGAATTAAATGTATCATATCTTAGGTTACTAGAATCGTATATAAAACTCGAAATTATAGTTGGTAGATCTACCTACTTTTGGAATTGAAGATGGTTGGAAACTACCAACTTTTGAAATTGTATCTACCTACTCGATAAAATTCGAGTTGGCAACACTGGTGAAGTGTCAACTGCAAAAATGGCCGGCCGCTATTTATTAATATTATATTTATATGAATCACATCAATTCACACAGTTTTTAGATCGTAGAATGTGTTTTTTTGTGTGAACATTTCCTTTTCCATTTAATCATAATAGTAGGTATCGTTTTTAATTAGGACTCGTTTAAGTGGTTGTATGTGTAGATAATTTTGATAATGAACTTTTACGAAAGAGAATTTTGAAATGCTGTGACCCGGGATGCGAAAACAACGCAGGTTTGTATCAGATTATTAAACTAGTCTTAACCCACCCAGTAATTATGTAACCTAATTAACCTAACCTAAATAAACCGTCTTCATCAAATCTATATTAGAAAATTAAAACCGACATTAACAATGGAATAACTTAATAGGTACTACTACTGAAGAATAAGTCAAACAAGAATCTCATAAACCCAGTTCGCAGTAGCACTAATACACAATCATTGGGATCCAATATTCTCTAAATTATAGGCTACTTTGTCGTACAATAATATATTTCAAATTAATTTCAGGTTCTTTGCACAAGTTTCCAAATCCGGAGAAGAATAATGTGTTATTTAATTCATGGGTCTGTTCTGTTGGTAAATATCACCGTATATGTCACAAACACTGAAGAAAAATATTTGTGCCGATTTAATAGACTTAGCAATATAGCTGTACCAACATTGAACATGCCAGGTAATTCCTTTCATCACAATATTATTTTAATTTGAAGTTTAATTGCTTATGTTTTTTATCAGTTTGTTCAAACATATTTGGTCTAAAATTGGATATAATACAATATAATTTATTGTATATCTGAAGTTTGTCTAAAACCTTTATCAAAATTGTTCTAGCATTGCATTACATATTATAGTTCTATTATTTTAAAACTATAACCCTCAAATGAAATGACAAAATTTTATCAGAAGCATATAAGATGAATATAATTATTTATTATTATTCTCTTATTAATTTCAATGTCTCAAAATGAAGAAACCCCGAAAATTGTTGTCAGCAAGCGAAAACACAACTTTTGGATGCCTCCTGAACAAGCTTTACATTAAAAGTTAGTTTAATTGGCCAATAAGCTGTCAAATGCCGGAATAAAAATTATATGCAACAAACGGGAATGTGATGATGATAACGATAAGTTTAAAAGTAAGGCAAAAAAGTATTTCCACAAATGTTTTAAACGAAAAAATAAATAGTTAATATCAACTATCCACTTCGCGTTTTATTTTTGCTTCCTTATTCTATACTTTTTATAGTAAAAATAAACTCTTCTTTAATTTATAATTTCAATATTTTTATAGAATTAAAAAAGAAAAATAATTTCTTTTTACATTCTATAAAATTTATTGAAATTATAAATTAAAGAAGAGTTTATCAGTAGAGGATCACTAAATAAGTAAATACCTATATATATAGCTATATCGCTATATACCTATATATATATATATATATATATATATATATATATATCTAATGTATAGTACGGACCGAGACAATTCGTTCGTGGAAAATTGTAGCCCAATGTTCATGTAACACTAAACGTCTTAGGAAATTACTTTTCACGCAAAATTAATCTTGGGAAAAGGGTTCCTCGATGGAGCGAATAGTGTTAGGTCATTTTTATATATAGGACACGGACCGTATTATTCCTTAAATTTAAAAAGGGATATATAGGGATTTTGAGGAATTTTTTCGTAAATATTGTATAGTTAAGGGACATTAATTTCGTATATATTGGGCTAAATAGTTCGTATCGTTTCTCCGAGATGGCGCTACTGGCTCAGTGACGCCATCTCGGGGAAAGGAGACGAACTTTTTAGCCAACATATACGAAATTAATGTCCCTTCCAAACGTCAAAAGAAACATGTCATCGGTTAAATAAAAAAGTGACATTAATAAAATTAATTTTTCCATATAATTTTTATACTCTTGGCGGGAAGGTAACTTAGAACCAGGAGACGGACATGGGAAACTTTTTTATCTTAATTGGACCCGGTAGGTGGCGCTGTTATCGTTATTTAACTCCGAAACTACTTAACTAATTTGTACTAAATTTTGTAAGCTTCTGTTATTCGGTTGAACTTGGGATATAGGGTAGTTTTATCTCAATTGGACCCGGTAGGTGGCGCTGCTATCGGTGTGTAACTCTGAAACTACTGAACTTATTTGTATCAAATTTTGTAAGCTTCTGTAATTAGGTCCAACTTGGTAAATAGGGTAGTTTTTAACTCAATTGGACCCAGTAGGTGGCGCTGCTATCGGTATGTAACTCCCGAAACTACTGAACCAATTTGTATCAAATTTTGTAAGCCTCTGTAATTTGGTCCAACTTGGAAGATAGCGTAGTTTTTATCTCAATTAGACCCGGTAGGTGGCGCTGCTATCGGTACGTGACGCTGAAACTACTGAACCAATTTTTAGCTAACTTTTAAAAGCATCTGTAATTTAGTTTTTTCTTTTCAATCGAAAGGTATCGAGTGTCATTTGGAATCAATTAAATTTAATTGAGATCTGACAAGTACTTTTCGAGTTATAACCAATAATGCGTCATTTACCTGAATTTTTTCGTCGACCTACGTGATAATAAGCGTCATAACTTTTTACTGTGTTTACCGATTTTAATGATTCTTTTATAAATCAAAAGCTTATATTTGTCATATGGGTTGTATTTTAATATAATGGAGATATAATGAGTACATTTTGAATAATCTTTGATGACTCGTATTTTTGATTATGTAGGTTCTTTGTCACAACGCCAGATCCAAGGATTTTAAGTGGTCACAATGACATCTACTATAACGTAACTAAAAAATAAGGTATTTGAAAGAAAAAACAGTATTTTTCAAAAAAAATTTATTAAATAAACAAAACACATTACAAGATTTTAGATTAACATGGTTACTTCTATTACTAAAACTATTCGAAAACGGAATATTTACCATGTTTATTATTTTCGTTTTGCGGAGTTTAAATCATTGATGAGAATTATTATATTCATGTTAATTTTTTCATCTTCATTTATTACTTTTAGTTTAAAAAATAATGATGTTATCGTTTTGTCTAAATGATCTCTTAAAATATAAGTAATTTTTTCATTACAGATAAAGAATCACTTTTAAAATTGAATAAACGACAAGTAAACGATGTTGGATCTCATCAAATCTTAATTAATTCAAATATTAATAAACATATTATAAAATGAATTATTATTTAAGTGTTGATATTTTACAGTGCAAAGCTTTATTATTCTATGTTTTTCAAAATTATTTGTAGATCAATGTAGTAAAGGAACTAACAAATACAGGATGGCCAATCAATTGACGTCAAAAAAATAATTTAGTTCCGGTATGTTGTGGGGTTGGCGCGTTGGCGCAGCGGTCACAGCACTGGATTGCGATTGGCTGTTGTGCGGGCGGTTGCGGGTTCGATTCCCGCACATGACAACATTTGTATTGGCCATACAGATGTTTGCCGTGGTCTGGGTGTTTGTGCAGTCCTTGTGGGTCTCTCCACCGTGCCTCAGAGAGCACGTTATAGACCGGGAGCTCGTGACAGGTTGACATGACCAATACCCTCTCAAACGAAACTTCGTAACATGAATAAGGGATTTTTTTTATGAATTTTCATCTTTGTCAGCTGCCACTCCGTGGCTGGGTTGGGCAGTGGCAGCCTCCCAAACATCGAGAAGAAAAAAAATTTCAGTCATTTCCTCTCACTTCAAAATTTTTCGGATTATAGTTTACCTAATATCTTGAAGGAAACATAACGTCAGCTGGCCATAACATGGTGGATTATACGTCAGCTGGCTGCTTGAACATGTAAAAATTTTTTTTTTCAGTGATTTCCTCTCAACTAAAAATTTGCATGGTGATAGTTTACATGCTACTATGAATGAAAATTAACGTCAGCTGGCTGTATCTTGGTGGAAAGTTTGTCAGCTGGTACCTTGAAAATGTAAAAAAAAAAAATTTTTTTAGTCATTTCCTCTCACTTCAAAATTTGTCAGATTATAGTTTACCTAATATCTTGAAGGAAACATAACGTCAGCTGGCCATAACATGGTGGATTATATGTTAGCTGGCTGCTTGAACATGTAAAAAAATTTTTTTCAGTGATTTCCTCTCAACTAAAAATTTGGCTGGTGATAGTTTACATGCTACTATGATTGAAAATTAACGTCAGCTGGCTGTATCGCGGTGGAAAATTTGTCAGCTGGTACCTTGAAAGATGTAAAAAAAAATTTAGTCATTTCCTCTCACTTCAAAATTTGTCAGATTATAGTTTACCTAATATCTTGAAGGAAAAATAACGTCAGCTGACTATAACATGGTGGATTATACGTCAGCTGGCTGCTTGAACATGAAAAAAAAAATTTTTTTTTCAGTGATTTCCTCTTAACTAAAAATTTAGCTGGTGATAGTTTACATGCTACTATGAATGAAAATTAGCGTCAGCTGGCTGTATCTTGGTGGAAAGTTTATCAGCTGGTACCTGGAAAGACGTAAACAAAAATTAGTCATTTCCTCTCACTTCAAAATTTGTCAGATTATAGTTTACCTAATATCTTGAAGGAAAAATAATGTCAGCTGACCGTAACATGGTGGATTATACGTCAGCTGGCTGCTTGAACTTGAAAAAAAATTTTTTTTCAGTAATTTCCTCAACCAAAATTTTACCTGGTGATAGTTTACATGCTACTATGAATGAAAATTAACGTCAGCTGGCTGTATCTCGGTGGGAAGTTTGTCAGCTGGTACCTTGAAATATGTAAAAAAAAATAGTCATTTCTTCTCACTTCAAAATTTGTCAGATTATAGTTTGCGTAAGCTGCTGCGTTACACCTTCAAGGTACCAGCTGACAAACTTTCCACCGAGATACAGCCAGTTGACGTTAATTTTCATTCGTAGTAGCATGTAAACTATCACCAGGTTTTTTAGTTGACAGGAAATCACTGAAAAAAAAATTTTTTTACATGTTCAAGCAGCCAGCTGACGTATAATCTACCGTGTTATAGTCAGCTGACGTTATTTTTCCTTCAAGATATTAGGTAAACTATAATCTGACAAATCTTGAAGTGAGAGGAAATGACTAATTTTTTTTTTTACATCTTTCAAGGTACCAGCTGACAAACTTTCCACCGCGATACAGCCAGCTGACGTTAATTTTCATTCATAGTAGCATGTAAACTATCACCAGGTAAATTTTTAGTTAAGAGGATATTACTGAAAAAGGAAAATGTAAAAGGAAATTAAAATATGTAAAAGGAAGGGTTATGGCGTAACCAATGCTCAGTGCTCCTTGTGGTTCAGGTGTCGTATAGGTCCCGGTGTATAAAAAGATAGTGATAGTTTTTAAATTAAGATAACCAATTACGATTATGATTACACATAAGAAAATAATCCTGAATCAGATAGTTGAAAAGCAGTAAAGTGAAGTATTTTTATCATGTATTACCACTAAATTGATTTTTTTTGCGCTAAAATCAAACAAAAATTGTAATTCCACAACTAAGGAATTAATATCTCACAAATATCCCTGTACGGACCTGTAAAAGTATAATATAAATTATACTAGATATTTAATATGCTCCTATTTCCCTTATATAATGATAAGGATCGAAGCTAAAAAAGGTAAACTATAATCTGACAAATTTTGAAGTGAGAGAAAATGACTAATTTTTTTTTACATCTTTCAAGGTACCAGCTGACAAACTTTCCACAGCAATACAGCCAGCTGACGTTAATTTTCATTTATAGTAGCATGTAAACTATCACCATGCAAAATTTTAGTTGAGAGGAAATCACTGAAAAAAAAAAATTTTTTTACATGTTCAAGCAGCCAGCTGACGTATATTCCACCATGTTATGGCCAGCTGACGTTATGTTTCCTTCAAGATATTAGGTAAACTATAATCCGACAAATTTTGAAGTCAGAGGAAATGACTAAAAAAATTTTTTTTTCTCGATGTTTGGGAGGCTGCCACTGCCCAACCCACCCACGGAGTGGCAGCTGACAAAGACGAAAATTCATAAAAAAAACCCTTATTCATGTTACGAAGTTTCGATCGGGAAGAATTAATGATTGACCGAATTTTAACCTGGCTCCCGTTCTATTAAGCCGTCGGTCCCTGTTGTTATCATGTACACCTGATAGCGATCGTTACTCATAGTAGGAAATATATCTGCCAACCCGCATTGGAGCAGCGTGGTGGATTAAGCTCCGATCCTTCCCCCACATGGGGAAGAGACCTATGCCCAACGGTGGGATATTACTGGCTGAATCGTGATCGATGTTGTGGGGTGAAACTTATATAACTTACTTTACTTACTTTATAACTAACTTACTTATAAAACTTACTTCTAAACTTAATATAATTTTAAGAATTCTCTACCTTGCTGTCTTTGAAGACCGATTTTAGCCAAATTTTCCATATTAAGTACTTTTTTATTATTATTATGTATTATATTATAAAATGAATTATTATTTAAGTGTTGATATTGTACAGTGCAAAGCTTTATTAATCTATGTTTTTCAAATTTACTTGTAGATCAATCCAGATGATGTTGAGTCACTTCCTGTATTATTTTTTGATGATCATTTTGTTGCTCGAATAAGGTAACACATTCGTTCGCTGAAAAAAAAACTTTAGTAAATCAATTGTACATTATAATGTAAATAATATTAATAATACTTAAATTAAAATAAAAAATAATAATAAATTAAAAATTAAAAGCCTAAGTCACTCCTTATTACATCAGCTACCTGCCAGTAAATGTCCCGTCGAAAATTATTGGAGTTATCAGGGAAGTGGACATAAGGTGCCAGTTAAAATACCAATTATTGTAAATTCATGCGATGTTTCAATCTTATATTAGATCTTCGGGCATCTACTCGTAAAATAAAAAATTAAAAGTGAAAAACCTTTTTAAAAAACAAGCTTTTATTAGAATGTGCTAAAACGAAAAAAATAAATTTTTACTTTAAAACTTTTACTATCAACTTATAAAGTCATTACTCATTACACATAATCTATATGATAGAAAAGCTTGTCGCGAGATATGAGTACTCGTATTTCCTTAGTTGTTTTTTTTTATGTTACGAGTCCGGCAAACAAGCATACGGCTCACCTGATGGTAAGACAGTAGCCTATAGACGCCTGCAACACCAGAAGCATCGCAAGCACGTTGCCGACCCTATCCCCAATCCCCCCCAGGAGCTCTGGTCGCCTTACTCACCAACAGGAACACAATACTGCTTGAAAACAGTATTACTTAGCTGTGGTCTTCTGTAAGGTCGAGGTACTACCCCAGTCGGGCTGCTCCATATTTTGAGCAGGAAATTTCCTGCTGTGCCCTATCTCAGATAAACTAAAATAGTTTGAAAATTTTAATAGTTAAAATCAATCACATCAATTTAATTAATTTACTTGTTTACAAGCAAACTCGCGACAAGCTTTTATATCATATAGATTATGTGTAATGACTTTATAAGTAGATAGTAAAAGTTTTAAAGTTAAAATTAATTTTTTTCGTTTTAGCACATTCTAATAAAAGCTTGTTTTTTAAAAAGGTTTTTTACTTTTAATTTATTTTTGACTTTTTAGTCGGTTATCACGTCACTTTATTCGAATTATTGTTAGCAAGCCCTTTCATTTGATACCCATATTGTAGAAGTGCACTAAAAATAACTAGTCCGCACTCTTGGATATGCCGCCATATTGGATTTAGAATGACGTCATAAAGTTAACCATGCATTGGCATCCAAATTGAACCTATATACAAAATTTCAGCTCAATTGGTTGCTTCAAAATTGAGTTGCAAGATTTCACCCGAACAAACATACATACATACATGCATACATACAAACCATGCATTGTCATCCAAATCGAACCTGTATACAAAATTTCAGCTCAATTGGTTGAAGGTATCTGCTTCAAAATTGAGTTGCAAGATTTCACCCGAACAAACATTCATTAAAGTTACATAGATACATACATACATACATACATACATACATACATACATTGCAAGTTAAATAAAAGCTTGTAATAATACAATCGAATTGAGAACCTCCACCTATATTTGGAAGTCGGTTAAAAGCCCAAGGAAATCTAGATTCATTAAAATGGTTATTATATCCTCATCCTGTGTAGGTTTAAAAATTTATTTCAGTATAATCATTAATCAAAATTTATTGTCTCTATCCTATCACTTCAGCTGGCTCCTACCTATACATTAAAGTTTAACAATGTGGAGTTATAGGTATATACTAAGGATGAGAACATGAGTTGTGTAATTAGTTTCCGTTGTAACACGCTCAACACTATGAAAAGTGGATTTAAGTTGTAAAAACGAGTCATAATAATAAATATTTACACAATACACACACGGTCATCTGTTCCTGAAGTAAGCAACTTAATGCTTGTGTTATAATATGTAACAGCTGACTGGTCTAGCTACATTTTTTTCGATATACATACTTATAAATAGTACACAAATAAATATATATATTACACCCAGACTCGGGGTCGGAATCGAACCCACAACCCCCGGAGCAGAAATCAGGGTCACTACAAACTGCGCCAACGGGCTAGTCCATAGATATAGAATGTTTCGCATGGGCTAGTTGATAATAAGAAGGACAGCCGCATACTCTAAAAGTACTTGTGTTGTACTTGTAGTTGAAAAAAATACAGTCGAATTGAGAACCTCCTCTTTTTTGGAAGTCAGTTAAAAAGCTGCGTATGATTAACAATATATGTTAAATCAAGTTAAATAACGTAATAGTATATATTTTCCTAAAATTAGTAAGAAATTAAAAATTATTAATCTAAATAAATTGTAAGTAGCAACATATTATAATATTTTAAGAAGTAGGTACTTGTATGGTAACATTTTCATTTCAATATATTTAAATCTATACTAATACTAATCTATACTAATATAATAAAGCTGAAGAGTTTGTTTGATTGTTTGTTTGTTTGTTTGTTTGTTTGTTTGTTTGTTTGTTTGTTTGTTTGTTTGAACGCGCTAATCTCAGGATCTACTGGTCCGATTTGAAAAATTCTTTCAGTGTTAGATAGCCCATTTATCGACGAAGGCTATAGGCTATATATCATCACGCTAAGACCAATAGGAGCGGAGTCCACGCCGACGAAGTCGCGCGCAGAAGCTAGTATGTATATAAAGCTGAAGAGTTTGTTTGTTTGGTTGTTTGTTTGTTTGTTTGAACGCGGTAAACTCTGGAACTACTCGGCCGATTTGAAAAATCCTTTCAGTGTTAGATAGCCTATTTATCGAGGAAGGCTATAGGCTATGTGTCATCACGCTGAGACCAATAGGAGCGGAGTCCACGCCGACGAAGTCGCGCGCAGAGGCTAGTAATAAATATAAACAAATAAATATAATTATCTACAACACACACACACACACACACACACACACACACACACACACACACACACACACACACACACACACACACACACACAGAGACAGACACACACACACACACACACACACACACACACACGGTCGTCTGTTTCTAAAGTAAGCAACTTAATGCTTGTGTTATAGGTAACAGCCGACTGGTATAGTTAAATTTTTTTTTTCAATAAACATACATATTATAAATACTACATCTATACAATAAAAATCAGCCAAGTGCGAGTCGGACTCGCGCACGAAGGTTTCCGTACCATTGACTAGGTACATTGATTTTAATATCGGGCAAAAAGCGGCTAAAAAACCACTTTTGTTATATGAGAAGTAAGTGAAGTATGTCCACTTCCCTGATAACTCCAATAATATAATATAATTAATTTAATCAGAGGGCGCAGGTTCAAATCCCGCTGGGTCGAAAAAATTTTGATATGATTTAAAATCTTTATAATTTCCTCATGTGTGGGTAACACAAAAATAAAAATAAAAACGAATTAAAAATAGCATGGTATCGTTTCTTGTCGAAGAATTCATTGTAATATGAAATCTTTGAGTAGTCGGGATCTGTAAAGAACTCGCTATAGACGACGCCAAGGTTTGCTTAAAAACCTAAAATCATCATATCAAGAATTTCGACACGGCTAGATGAGGACCCATAGCTCAGTTAGCAGAGCGCTGACACGGCACATCAGAGGGCGCAGGTTCAAATCCCGCTGGGTCGAAAAAATTTTGATATGATTGAAAATCTTTATAATAAATTAATTATAACGAATGGACGCAAGTACGCAACGACAAAGAATTGTAAAAAATGTTATTTTGGTATTTGTACCTAGAGTTGCCACCCGTACTTTATAATAAAGTATTGTACGTTATTTTAGGTAAATGTACTCTATACTTTATGAGAGCAATAAAGTACACGAAAATACTTTATTATGCATGATTCGATTTCTTTAGGATTTTAAAAAATTTTGCTGTCGTAGATGTCGCTACTCACCAGCGCCACATCACCTAAACACTCATTTTTAGGGTTCCGTACCCAAAGGGTAAAAACGGAACCCTATTACTAAGACTTCGCTGTCCGTCTGTCACCAGGCTGTATCTCGAGAACGGCTATAGCTAGACAGTTGAAATTTTCACAGATTATGCATTTCTGTTGCCGCTATAACAACAAATACTAAAAATAAAATAAAATAAATATTTAAGGGGGGCTCCCATACAAAAAACGCAATTTTTTGCCTATTTTTGCTCGATATTTATATAATACATATATTTAAATATATATTTTATATTACCTAGTCAATGGTACGGAACCCTTCGTGCGTGAGTCCGACTCGCACTTGGCCGGTTTTAACAATTTCTGATCATATCTGATGATATGATTGAAATTTATTTCCATTTTTGTAGTCACTTATTAATTTTCTATACGAATATTATAAAGAGGTAAAGTTAAAAGTTTCTAACTTTGTTTGTTTGTAGGAGGTAATCTTCGCAAATACTGATCCGATCATGAAAATTCTTTCACTAACAGAAAGCTACACTGTTCAGGAGTGACATAGGCTATATTTTATTGTTATTGAACAAAAAAATCAGTGAAAAATAATAGTATATGTAAATCAAGTCGGAGAAATGCGAGCGGGATGAAAACTTTACTAGGTATATATTTGCATCACAAAAATAATTAACGCCTAACGAAGTGGGCACAGGTCGGCTACTATTTAATAAAGCTGTTAAATGTCTAGAAGGCAACTGCATAACAATTTTAGATATTTATGGGATTATGGTTAGTCTTAGAGATAATATTGTTAACATAATTGAAAATTTAAATCTGCGAAAACTTAATGTAAATATCGATGATCTTTATGGAGAAATTACATTAATATTATAAATGTACTTCTAAGGGTTTTGCAGAACTATCAACTGCACAAAAATGGCAGCAAGTATTTAATAAGGGTGATGACAATTTAATAAACTTGTATAAAGTAATTTCATTCTTATTACCTATTCCCAATACGTCAGCATTCAAAGATTTTTTGCTGTGATGAACGAAACAAAGCGTCTCTGAATTTGATAAAAAATGAGTTACTTTTTTAATTTAAATATAGACTCTAAAGATGTGGTGTGGGCTGCTGTGTGGTTGCGGCAGTAAAGAATATAGCCACCCCCTCTCTTCCCGTGGGTGTCTTAAGAGGCGGCTAAGGGATAACACAGTTCCACTACCACCTTGGAACTTAAAAAGCCGACCGATGGCGGGATAACCATCCAACTGCTGGCTTTGAAATACACATGCCGAAGACGGGCAGCACCGTCTTCGGTACGACAAAGCCAGCCCTGTGGACACCAACCTGCCTGCCCAGCATGGTGACTATGGGCGAAACACATGAGTTCGCGCCATTTTTGGCGCGAACTTGTGGAGACCTATGTCCAGCAGTGGACTGCGATAAGCTGAAGTGTGGGTAAAGATGTTGTGCAATTGTTTAGTAGAGATACTAATTTGATACAAGCTGCAAAAAGCAATAAAAAATATGTTTTCAAATTTAATAAAAAATAAAAATAAATTGTACTTTATGTTGATACTATGTACTTTTTTTTCTTACCTATAATACCCAATGTACTTTAATTGACAAAAAAAGGGTGGCAACCCTATTTGTACCGTGTATTATACATCCATAAACATGTAGTAAAAACGGTTATTTTAATATTACAAACATACACTTCAATTTTATTTATTGTATAGATGTATAAATAATTTAGACAAACGATTACATCGTTATTTTTTAAACAAAGTAATAAATGAAGACGAAAAAAAATCGGCCAAGTGCGAGTCGGACTCGCGCACGAAGGGTTCCGTACCATTGGCTAGGTAAACACCAGTAGGTACATTGATTTTAATAGCGGGCAAAAATCGGCAAAAAAGTCATTTTCGTTGTATGAGCCCCCAAATTTTTATAATTTTAATTTTATTATTTATTATTAAAGTAACACACAATTAAGTATTTTGTGAATATTTCAAGTGCCTACCTCTTACCATTTATTTAGATATATCGAGTAAAAATAGGCAATAAATCGCGTTTGTTGTATGGGAGCCGCCTTAAATATTGATTTTATTTTGTTTTTAGTATTTGTTGTTATAGCGGCAACAGAAATACATAATTTGTGAAAATTTCAACTCTCTAGCTATCGCCGTTCTTGAGATACAGCCTGGTGACAGACGGATAGACGGACGGACGGACAGCGAAGTCTTAGTAATAGGGTTCCGCTTTTACCCTTTGGGTACGGAACCCTAAAAACTACAGGAATATTATAATTGTCATAAATGATTTAAACTAATTGGATAAGGTTTGTATAATTACTGGAAAATTGTAAACGAGAGAACGATAAATAATAATTCTTACTTGAAGAAGATATTTGAGGTCAAACGTCGTCGTTCACTTGTCGTTTCTTCAATAAAATTTTAAAAGCGATTTTTTATCATCTGTAATAAAAAAAATTACGTATATTTTAAGACCAGCTGTGCCCGTGACATCGTCCGCGTGGAATTTAACAAAAAAGTTATTGTTCAGTTCGCAGAGTTATAAAATAAACAAATTTCTAAAATAAAAGTAGCCTTAGTTACTCCTAATTACATTAATTACTTACATTATTACTCCTAATTACTTTTGTTTATTATATAAATAATTTATTTATGATAGTATAGATAATTTAGACAAAACGATTACATCATTATTTTTAATTACATAAGCTATGTAATAAGGAGTAACTAAGGCTACTTTTGTTTATTAAATATAGATCATTTAGACAAAACGATTACATCATTATTTATTAAACTAAAAGTAATATATATGAAGACGAAAAAAATACAGGTATATTATAATTCTTATCAATGATTTACACTGGTTGGATAAGGTTTGTTTAATTACTGGACAATTTTAAACGAGAGAACTATAAATATTAAATAATAATTCTTACTTGAAAAAGATATTTGAACAACATCAACATCAGTCACTTCACACTTGTCGTTTCTTTTTCCGAAGTTTATCAGAGAGACAGATAAGTATGTTAATACTGTTATGGCAAAAAAAAAATTCTGGGTCGTATGCTTCGCAACATAGCGAGGGGACCCGTTCACTTCACTGGCTAGCGCCCAATTGATCAAATGTATTATGTACAGTAGAACTTTTCCTTTAAAAATAACGGTTATAACGAACTATTTCGCTAAGTATAATACACACAATTAGAATAGTTATGAAAAGCGAAGCAAACACTGTATCTTGATTGCATCTTAAATTTGGTCAGGTTATAGCTACAGGTATTCCCCGAAACTAACGACGGGTGTGGCCATCTTTTTCTCTAAATTTTCTCACACTACGTTTAAATGCTCATTTGTGTTGTGATTAGTTCATTTCTTCAAAATTTTTTCAGTAGCCTAAAAGGCGACCAGAGTTCATTTTTTACCTTAAAAGTATGTGTTATTCTAAGAATAATAAGAATTAGTTATTGGTGAAGCTAATTTCTTGCATGTTGTTTAAAAGCGATAATTTTCGTAAATGTTAGTAGAAGTTTAATAAAAGAATAAAGGATCTTGATTATTCTTCATATTATTAGAAATTACATTAGTAATATATGGTATTAGGTTAAAAATATGATAAAAAATGAAAATGAAAACATTTATTTCTCCATAAGGTGATACATACATTTAACGAAAGTAAACAAAATGTCATTTACAAAAAAAAACCAAAATATAATAAAAAAAAAAAAAACAAAAATTAGAAATGTGCATTAAAACTTATGAACAAATATTGTTAAAAAAATATAACATGATGAAGGAAATTAATACAAATTAATATTGTTTACTTTAATGTTAAAAAAAGGAATACATGAAAATTGTAATAATTTATATGTAAAAAATAGGAAATAATAAAAGGCTTATTTATTTATTTTATTTAAAAGGCGACCAGTCGCTATTTAGATATTTTTGTCACCGATTTCCACTTAGAGTAGCCTAAATGGTGAAAAATCACCTATGTTGTCAACACTGGCTAGCGGCGGAGGAGGCCGCGCAGGAGCGCTGCCATTGGTTGCGGAGAGCCGAGAGCGGGGGCACAGTGGGCTGAAATTCGCGTTTCATAGACATTCAAATTTATTTTTTCAAGTGACGCTTTTTTTGCTTGAATGCGATTGAGAAGAACTGCTATATGCCTTATATAATGATCTTTCAGGTTTATAATCGTAAACAGCGCACATAGAATTTTTTTCAAGAAAATTTGTATGGAGTCGACATCATAAATGATGATATCTCCATAATCGCACAATTGCACTTAATATCCTCTTAGTTTATTAAAATACAAATTATTTTTGATTTTTTGACATACTTCATGCTAAGGTCAAACGTGCTTTTTTTTAAACCTTTAAAAAAATTACCAATTTTTTTTCTTTATTTTTTTGTTTTTAAATAATATCAAGCTTTACATAAGGGTATATATACTTTACATTTACTCAAATTAATTGTGTAGTATATTAGAAAGTGAAATTCATTAAAAACCTTAAAAAGGCTTATAGACCAAGTGCCTTTAGCCTTTAAAAATGGCAAAAATCAAAGAAAATTATAGTAGGATGAAACACATTGGAAAAGAAAAGAAAAATGAAATACGGTCGATCTGAGGTCGGGCAGTGGTAGAGAGGGGGTTGTAAGAGTAAAAGAACAGTTTATCTCAATTTCTGGCTAAACTACAAGTCCTATGAAAAAAAAGTTCAAGGGCAAAGCTGTAGGTAATATAAAGATCTACAACTTTAGTATTTACACTTTTTTCACATAACCTCAAAATTTATGTGAAAAATTCAAAAAACCAAGATTTTGTTTTTTTTTTCTTTTTTCTTTTACAACTGTTTAGTGTGTTTGGGACATAAAATGGTAAGTTTTCACCAAATTTTGTAATAAAATTATAACCTGACCGATTATAAACATGAAAGATCATTATATAAGGCATATAGCAGTTATTCTCAATCGCATTCAAGCAAAAAAAGCGTCAGTTGAAAAAATAAATTTGAATGTCTATGAAACGCGAATTTCAGCCCACTGTGCGGGGTGGCTGTCGCTATATCGATATTTATTAAAATAGTTATAAATATCGACGTCGATATATCGATAAAATTTTCAAAAGATTTTGTATTTATAAAATAATAGTGTATTTAGCTCAATATTATCAATAGTAATTTTCATATAAAATGTAAATTATTTTAATGTACAAAAATCTCAATAAAAATATCAATGTATTTTTATAAGTATTCCTTTTTGGGTAATATTTACAAAATTTCAAAAATTAAATACGTATTAATATCTTCTAATTAATATTTTAAACCTATTTGTTGTCACTCTACATATTATAAAACAAAGTCTCTTCCCGCTGTCTGTCTGTATATATGCTTAGATCTTTAAAACTACGCAACGGGTTTTGATGCGGTTTTCTTTTGTAAATAGAGTGATTCCAGAGGAAGGTTTATATCTATAATACATGAATAATATAGTAGAAGAACACTGATAGTTTTAAAGTTTTCTAATTTGATGTCGTATATAAACACATTTTTTGCGCTTAGATTGCAAATATTTATTTTATATTTTATATTAATTTAGTATCAGCATTGCACCCGTGCGAAGCCGGAGCGGGTCGCTAGTATTACATAAACTAGTATTTGTCCGGTTGCGAAAGTCGAAAAACTGCTCTTTACAAAGCTCCGCTGTCAGTGTTTAGTTAGTAACATTTAAATAAAAATAACACTTGGCAAAACTAATTGACAAAAAAATAACAAATTAAAAAAAAGCCAACGTCACGTGGAGTTCCCCAGTCGGTCACACGTTCTCTAAAATTTTACCCTCATGCACCTAACAAAGTTTCACTTCAAAAAAATATCGTCTGTAATACAATTTTCGATATTGGATATTTTGTATCGATAATAATTATATCGGATCAAACAAAATATTATATCGGCTAATAATAATTATTATTGTATTGTATTTTTGGTATGGATGTGTTTTTGATTTTGACTTTGATTTTAATTTTAATTTTGGTTGAGTTTTGATATTGATTGGATTTTTATTTTTATTTTGATTGAATTTTAGTATGATTCGATTTTTTTATGTCAATAGGTATCCATAATTGTAATAAAGGAACATGAAATCAGTTTACCTACTTATACCAGACTATCGTCACTCCATGTACTTGCGCGCTAATCGCTATAATTACCTACTGCCCAGCCGAGCGGTCTCGGGCCAGAAGGTTGTCGCAAACGAATCGCACGCACGTAGTTCAATTTTTAACTGACTTCCAAAAAAGGAGGACGTTCTAAATTAATTATTTTTTATTCTATTGTATTTTTTATGTATGTTAGATCAGAACTTTTCTCTGGGTTGACCGATTTCGATAAATTTTGTTTTAATTAAAGGGTATGCGTGAATGCGTATCATGTGGTCCCAAGTACTTTTAGAGTTATATCTAAAATGCGTATTTACTTGATATTTTTTCGTCGACCTTCGTTATATTAAACTGGATAACTTTTTACTGGGTTTATCGATTTTGATAATTCTTGTTTTAATCGAAAATTATTAAATTACGAGTATTAAATTTATAAAAAAATTATACAATCATAAAACACATGTAACTTTTGAATATTTTTTATTTATTTTATCTACACACTGTCCTCTATAAGAATGTTTTATCTAGGTGTATTAATGAATTTAGCAGTCAGTTTATTTAACAGTCAGCACCTATTTATAAAGAAAAATATATTTTATAAACTATACAATTTAAAACTACCACATATAGTCGGAATATATTCACAGTTCTCAATAACATGGATACAAAGAGTTATGTTAATTTAATTTTATCGAAGAGTCAGCCCTGCCGTTGCTGTGGGATCGCGTGGTGCGAAGCAATCACAACTGTACACTGGAGCATTTAGGCACATTTTAGCATGCAGCGGTTGCTGACGCGAAGGAGTAGGCTATTATAGCAGTATTAAGTATCTGTACGTAGTACTATTTACTAATCTGTGCTTATACGCACAATTATATTAAATCAAAGTGTATTACTAACATTAGTTTTTAAGTTATAAAATGTTACTAACACTTGTATGGATGTGAATCTGAATTAAATAAATTATTATTATAGGTAAATAAAGTTTATAGAACGAGTAGCCTACCCAAAGCAATTTTAAAATTTCATTTTTTAAGTAATTTATTAACTTTTCGTAGAGTGTTGAATATCAAACTATTCGTCTCATTACCCTCTAACTAGTGAAGTACTTTTTGTGAAAATCTACTGAAAAACCAGTGCGTTAAACCTGTTTTCGTTCGCGGAGACGGGCAAAATTGCGACTTAAAACCTTGAGTGCGTGCGGCGATAGATCTGTCGTGCGTGACAATCCCTAACTTTTTTACATACCTAATATTATAGTGCTCAGTACCCTCTAAAAACCTGTGGACTTAATTTTGTGACTTTTTCTCAACTTTTTGTGTTGTGACCATGTTGTGACATTTCTCGCTACTTTCTACAATTCATGTGCTACACCCAAGTGTATACATAGTAATAGTAGTATGATAGTAGCTAATATTTTTAAAAGTTAACACGGTCTGTTTTTGTAGACCTTTGAAAGAGGAATAATTCTACCACACATTTTTATGTTACCTACATCTCTGTTTATGCAGCGTTTTCGATAAAACTTTTTTTTTATATACCTAAGTAGGTACAACTATCTCAGCGAACAAGCGTGCGGCTCGCCTGATACTAACCCTGTTGGATATATAAGTTTGAAAAAAGTATTAAAATATCTTAAAAAATCGTCATATGTCTTAATAAGACTTTTAACATCAAATATTATTATATTTTCATGAAGATTATTTTTTTCCTTTAAACAAAGCAAATTAAATGAATACCATAGGAGATAAATAGCAAAATCAAAATAATGCGCTATTAAATTAATTTCTTGTCGCCGTGATTCGACCGGGCTGAGTGAGCGCCCCGTGACCCCGCGCCTCGCGTCCGAAAGTTTAGGTACCTAGTGTATGGTGGAACTAGCTGGTGCCCGCAACTTCGCCTGCGCAGGATTAGATTTTGTACAATTCACACAATCTTCTATATCTATATAATAAAAATGAATGTTGCTAAGCGCATAACTCGAGAAAGGCTCGACCAATTCAGCTAATTTTTTTTTGTATGTTCCTTAAAAATCCCATGGAAGGTTTTTAATGTTTTTATACTACAAAAAAAAAAAACAACAGACAGAACGCAATCTGTCCGGGCAGCTAGTCTATATAATAAAAATGGATGTTGCTAAGCGCATAACTCGAGAAAGGCTCGATCGATTCGGCTAATTACCCACGGAAGGTTTTTATAATAAATAAATAAAACATAACAGACAGAACGAAGTCTGTCCGGGCAGCTAGTTACAAATAAATAAAATTGGAGTGTCTGGTTGTAACATTAAAGTAACTGCTTTTTACTAAATGCATATTATGATGTACCTATACACGGTACATATACCAAAATAACTTTTTTTTACAATTTTTGTCTGTCTGTCTGTCTGTTTGTTCCGGTTAATTTCTGAAACGGCTGGGCCGCTTTTAACTGGACTTTCACAGGCAGATAAATCTATACTAATATAATAAAGCTGAAGAGTTTGTTTGTTTGATTGTTTGTTTGTTTGTTTGTTTAAACGCACTAATCTCAGGATCTACTGGTCCGATTTGAAAAATTCTTTCAGTGTTAGATAGCCCATTTATCGAGGAAGGCTATAGGCTATATATCATCGTGCTAAGACCAATAGGAGCGGAGTCCACGTCGACGAAGTCGCGCGCAGAAGCTAGTGATGTAATAAGGAGTAACTTAGGCTACTTATATTTTACAAATGTATTTATTTTGTAACTGTGAACATAAATATTTTTTTTATTTCCACACGGACGAAGTCGCGGTCACAGCTAGTATCTTTATATGTTAAATCGTGTATGTTATTCTGATTTATAAGATATTTTCTTTAAAAACCCCGCGCGAAGCCGGGGCGAGTTGCTAGTTGTTTAATAAAAAACCAATTAGATAGTAGGTACACATTTCAAAAATTCGAATTAAACTATTTTAAATACACATTTTTTAAATATAATATATGTAATATATCTAGAGGATCTACCTAGACTACACCATTAAACTACAATAACTATACTAACTAATAAATAAAAAATCAGTAAACACGTTAAAGTAATTTAATAATTTACTTGACGCTCGCACTTTTCACCAAGGTCAAAGTTGCATGATTATCCAAACGAAAAAATAGGACGAGGGAGTGATCTATAATAAAAAATTTATAAAAAAGAGATTTTAAATCTGTATCTACCGAAATTACACCTAATCACGGTTTCATCTGAGTTTTAGAATACACCAATGTAACTTTTCTCATATCTAAAAATATAAAAATTCTTAATGTTAAATGTTGATTCATGTTCCTTAAATCTATACCTATAATTATAGTACGCGCGCGAATTCATGTCCGTCCTGAGGAATGCGGTAGTTCTTGTGACCTATGGTATTGTCGATATCGATAATCTCATTTGGTCAACCTTAATATCTATCCCATCTTTAAGTAAGTAAATAATTATAATTTAAATAGACTAGCCCGTTAGCGCAGTTTATAGTGGCCCTGCTATCTGCTCCGCGGGCTGCGGGTTCAATTCCCGCTTGAGTCGGGGTGTAATATTTGTATTTATATATTGATATATCATATATGTATGTAAATATATAAAAAATATTTGGCTATATCAGACGGAAGCGGAACAGACGATTGTGTGTAAATGTTGTAAGATATTTATTTAAAAAAAAATGAAAAAAATAATGCAACATGAAGTAAATGCACCTAATACTTGTTAATTATTTATTACAAAAATAGGAAAACAATTTATAAAATGCAAAACCCTAAACACGAATTAGTCACTATCAGATGCTAAGATAACTGACAGAGCTGAATCGGAGTCACTATTTTCGCCGTCGCCGAGTTCAATTATAAATTTGTCGATCGCATTTTCAATTAATCCATCTTTTTGCCACTAGTGCAATATAATAGCGGTCAATAGTTCTTAGTATCTACCATGTATCGACAATATCGACAAGCGTGCGTCAAGGACAACATTCGAGTGCGGACGAATGCGGCGAGGTGGGTGAAGGCGGGGCGCGCTGCCCCCGCCCGCCTCCTCAGGCCCCGATGGACATGAACTCGCGCGCGTACTATACTAATATTATAAAGCTGAAGAGTTTGTTAGTTTGAACGCGCTAATCTCAGGATCTACTGGTTCGATTTGAAAAATTCTTTTAGTGTTAGATAACCCATTTATCGAGGAAGGCTATAGTTTATAATTATTTCATCACGATAAGACTAATGTTTCAAAATGCTTATTCTATTTTATTCATAATTTTTATTGTAATATTAATTTCATTGACGTCATGTAATAACTCAATATTATTGTATCAATTTTAATTTTAATTTTTATGTCTATTGATTTTAATGTCACTGAATTTGTTCATAATTTATAATTGATTGTTTTATTATTAATCTTTCATATTAATTTTCATTTTAATTTTGTAATGTCAATTTTAATTTTATCGTTTCATTTTTATTTTTTTTATTTAATTTAAATTTGTTTTTAAATTTATTGTAATAATTTAATTTTCATTGATTTAATTCTAAATGTATCAATTTTACGTGTTTTTGTAATGAAACACTCTTAAGTAAGCTGTATGTGCCTATAATTGAGGTAACACTTAATTGTTTGTACCCTGTGCTGTTGATTGTTGTGAATTTGTTGGTGTCTACCTTGTTGGCGTATAATTAAAATAAAATAAAATAAAAATTGGGTTTTTTTCTTTTCTTTTGAGAGATTCCGCTAAGTAAGCGGTTAAAGTTTCACATAAACTATGTATGACAAATTGATCATAATCCACGCGGCGAAGTTGCGTGCGAGGCTATAGTGATAAATATTGATTTAAATTTAGGTTAGTCTTTAGATTACGGGCTGTCAGTTTATGTGGTTCTAGGGTGGGGGGCGAGGAGGGGAGGTGCCTAGCCCCTGGTTCTCCCACAAGGTAGTGTAATAGCTTAATAGCGTTATTCTAACCTCAAAACTTTAACCATGTATATCTCCATAACCATGGAGTTCCGCGGGGTGGGAATGGTAACAAGGGGTAGCCCGCTCCCTCTCTCCCCTTTCTACCACACAAAACCTCATAAATCGACAGCCCGTAATCTAAAGACGAGCCTTAAATTATAATGATATTCCGTTTTAAAAATATTTACGTTATTTTATTGAAATTTCATTACGTACGATTTTTTTCCTTGAAATGTAGGCAACTAGGCATAATATGATCTTTTCTAGTATATGGTATGATCTTCTGAAAAATAAAGTTGACAACACTGTCTTGACGACGATTTATTAAATAGTAGTGATCTTGAGATCGTGATTACATCCTGAGAGCCTATCAGCTAAGATCGCTCTTGAGATCGTATCTGAGAGCGATTTATAAATACGGGCCTTAATGTCAATTACTTAAGTATCCATAAGGACTAATTTGAACGTCTCTGAGTGCGGCCGCTAGTGTATCAATGTATGGTGGAACTAGCTGGTGCCCGCAACTTCGCCTGCGTAGGATTAGATTTTAGACAATTCGAATTCACATAATCTTCTCTATCTATATAATAAAAAAATAAACTATTTTTTTATCTTAAACGGTTTTATTACAATAAAAATGATGTAGTTAGTGTGCATACACTAATTATTATTTAGCTTTTAGTGCATACTAAAAGCTAAATAATAATTCGGTAATCCCTAGCTACCAGATCGCACCAATCTTCTCATCAATCTGGGGTATTGATCAGACAAAATATAAAATCGTTGGGCGTAGCGTATCCAGAGTAAACATTATGACAGAAATTTCAAGTCACAACCCGATTGCCGCAGCAAAAATTATTATCGCTATCCTTTTTACGATGAATCTTCAATTTACTACGACTTACGAGAGACCATACTACTATTGATGCTCTTTTCTCGAGATATTTGACAAAAATCGAATCAAAAGCATATAATTAGGTATATCATATTTTATTTGCCATTAAGCTATAGTTTCTATGATAGAACATAATTAACTAATAGGCTTAATATTGTTATTCATGTAAATAGCTGTTTCTTTGTACCTATATTATTAATTTATTAGTATACATTTTCACTGTGAATAATATAAAAGTGTTAAAATAATTTTGTAATTCGTAACCATTTAGTCTTAAGTTGTAAGAATAAAAATGTCGACTAAATTTTGTATAGATAAGTTGTGAATGTACAAACCATTAGTTAGATTAACAATGTACCTATACAAAAAACAAGAACCAACCCTGTAAACTATAAAAAAAGTATCCAATATTGTTTTATTACCCCGTGTATAAAGGTAGCCAGAGTTAGGCCTAAAAGTAAAAGGGGGAACCCACCCTGTGTGTGAAAGAGGAAGAATGCCTGATAGAACAACTATTAATTTTAAATTATTTTTATTATTTAAAATTTTTGTAAACAAACAATAAGACTAACAAGGTCAACTAGCAAGGTCGCTTCGCTGTTGTGCGACGTTGCCAAACATGTTGAGCGTCAAGTGTTACAAGCTTCTTTGAAATGAAATGAAATGAAAACATTTATTTCGCCATAAGGTGATACACACACTTAACGAAAATCAAAATTTGCAAATGTTGCTTAATGAATACATAGCTTAAATCAATTGAATAGGGTAGTGCGAAGCGCGGCCTTTGACGCGACATTTATATAGGCACAGACCACAGTGGCACACGCCGCCGGCCACCGCGCCGCCAGCCACGCGGACCGGTACCACTGCGACCGCTATGTTCCTGCATTTTAAATCTATGATATCTTTGAAAACATTGATTTAAATTACATACTGTAAAGGACCATATTGATGTATATTAAATGCACAATGTATTTAAGGTACTTAATTGGATAACGATTAATTCTTTATTGCTTAAAATCGTTTCATAAATAAGCCATTATTTCTCGTAAACAGTAAAGGATAAAAAACAAGCTTTCATTATGTTCTTGTTAATAAAAAGAACTAAAAATATAAACATAATAATTTAAACCTGATAAGAAAAATATCATTATATAGGTACATTGCATGCAACCTTTAACGATAATAGCCATGGATGGATTAGTGACTAAAAATTAATTATGATATAAGATTGTTGATATTTTCACAAAACGAGTTAAGAAAATATAATTTCACATGACAGTGAACACCAATCAGAAAACGTTATGTCACCCCATGCAGAACATCATTTTTAGGGTTCCGTACCCAAAGGCTAAGGGGGCGTTCAAGTATTACGTAACGCTAATTTGGGGGGAGAGGGGTTTTGTTAAACGTTACGATGCGTTACAGGGGAGGGAGGGGCGTTTCGAACAGCGCGTTACGTAACATTGTTTTTTGTTTATTAAAAAAACTAGGGTATTAAAATCTATTGTTTTATTTATTTATTACTACCAAAATCTTTTCTCTCTCATGTTAATTAAGTACATGTAGTAAGCTAAAACCGTCAATATTCTCTCATCTGTTAATTAACAGATGAGGGAATTTTTTTTTTATCCCGGATCTTAGACCAATACATTGTCAATCAACAACTTTACGTGTATGTAATTGATGTTTTAGATGAAGAACAGAGTCAAATTTAAAAATCTGATGTCCTGAAAATGTATATAAAAAATATAATAACACAAATTGTACATATTGTTACCTAGATAAATTTAAATGTTATAGTATCAATTTTTCAAAATTCATAGTTTGCAGTTATTTAAAATTAAATTAAAAACAACAATGTTTTATAATGCGTTAGCTATAGGATCTTACATACTAGCGATTTTTAATAATATAAAGATGTCAATTAAATACTGCGTGTGAAGGTTGTTGTTTTATATAATTATACATTATTGATTGCATACAGCGTGAGTTACGTTTGCAGTAGTCAGGAGGTTGAAAAGAAACCACATAATTAATATTTATGTATTAATTCGGTATTAATACAATATTATCTTATACTACTTCTTATAACTAAACTAAAGTAATGACAATTGGTCGATGCTCGTACCAAGAGTTAATAAAATAGTAATCTTTAAACTACATCTTATAACTAATGACTGCTTTAGTCGATGTGGGATCAAAGAGTGTCGCTTCCACATTTCAGGCTTCAAAGGAAATCTTCGATTGACGCCAATGATTGACGTCAATGCTGCTTGTAGTTGCTGAGCTTGTAAAACGTGGAGCCTATGCAGGTCGTAGGTGCCGTGAGCAATAGGCAAGTATGCTGATGCAGCGATCTACTGGCTATGTCTAACACGTGTCTAACTTTTGTAGATGCCTGATGATGATCAAATAAACGATCGAAACGTCGCATTAGTAGTTTGATTGGCACCTTATGTCCACTTTTCTGCGAACTTTAATAATACTTATAACGAATAGACGCAATGACAAATAATAATAACAATATTTTAAGGAAAGGAATTTTTAAAGGAAACGGATACGATTTCATACATTCTTGGATCAAAATGTAATGAAATGAAAATGGTATCAATTAATGTATTTAGGCTTATTGATATCTCACTAAAAATTCTGTACATTTTGGCTATCTGAGAGCGGAGTTATTAGATGTTTTGTAGAAGTGAGGTTATGTTACAATGTCTATAAAAAACCCGATCACTTAGTTCTTGAAGCACTAGCGTTTATTATATTTACTTATTTAGTGATAAATATCAGGATTTCCAAGTCACGGGAATATTTTCAGAGAAAACCGCATGAAAATTTATTGGAAAATAGCTGAGTTAATGAATTTTATTTGAAATTTTTACATTTGTTTCGTAATTATAATTCGAAAAAATGACGAATTCCCCCTCGTGAAGCTTCTTTACTGAGTTCCTATAACCACCTCCCAGCTCCATCATGGGATCAGACCTTGATTACCATCTAGCACCAAAGTACTCGTCAAGACGAATCAAACGAGTCCAAACTCAATTGGGTTATGACGTTTAATTACTGAGTTCCGATGACCATGTTCCAGCTCCATCATCAGACTCTGGTTACGATCTAGCACCAAAGTACTCGTAAAGACAAATCATACGAGCCAAAACTCAATGGGGTTGCGTCGTTTCACTACAGAGTTACTATGACCATCTTCCAGCTCCATCATCAGACCCTGGTTACCATCTATCACCAAAGTATTTGTCAAGACGAATCAAACAAGCCCATACTCGATTATGTTATGACGTTTAATTACTAAGTTCCGATGACCATCTTCCAGCTCCATCATCAGACCCTGGTTACCATCTAGCACCAAAGTACTCGTCAAGACGAATCAAACTAGCCCATACTCAATTGGGTTATGACGTTTAATTACTGAGTTCCGATGACCATCTTCCAGCTCCATCATCAGACCCTGGTTACCATCTAGCACCAAAGTACTCGTCAAGACGAATCAAACAAGCCCATACTCGATTGGGTTATGACGTTTAATTACTGAGTTCCGATGACCATCTTCCAGCTCCATCATCAGACCCTGGTTACCATCTAGCACCAAAGTACTCGTCAAGAGGAATCAAACGAGCCCACACTCGATTGGGTTATGCCGTTTAATTACTGAGTTCCAATGACCTTCTTCCAGCTCCATCATCAGACCCCGGTTAACATCTAGCACCAAAGTACTCGTCAAGACGAATCAAACGAGCCCATACTCGATTGGGTTATGACGTTTAATTACTGAGTTCCGATGACCATCTTCCAGCTCCATCATCAGACCCTGGTTACCATCTAGCACCAAAGTACTCGTCAAGACGAATCAAACGAGCCCATACTCGATTGGGTTATGACGTTTACTTACTGAGTTCCGATGACCATTTTCCAGCTCCATCATCAGACCCTGGTTACCATCTAGCACCAAAGTACTTGTAAAGACGAATCAAACGAGCCCATACTCGATTGGGTTATGTCGTTTAATTATTGAGTTCCAATGACCTTCTTCCAGCTCCATCATCAGACCCTGGTTACCATCTAGCACCGAAGTACTCGTCAAGACGAATCAAACGAGCCCATACTCGATTGGGTTATGACGTTTAATTACTGAGTTCCGATGACCATCTTCCAGCTCCATCATCAGACCCTGGTTACCATCTAGCACCAAAGTACTCGTCAAGACGAATCAAACGAGCCCACACTCGATTGGGTTATGCCGTTTAATTACTAAGTTCCGATGACCATCTTCCAGCTCCATCATCAGACCCTGGTTACCATCTAGCACCAAAGTACTCGTCAAAACGAATCAAACGAGCCCATACTCGATTGGGTTATGACGTTTAATTACTGAGTTCCGATGACTATATTCCAGCTCCATCATCAAACCCTGGTTACCATCTAGCACCAAATTACTCGTCAAGACGAATCAAACGAGCCCATACTTGATTGGGTTAAGACGTTTAATTACTGAGTTTCGATGACCATCTTCCAGCTCCATCATCAGACCTTGGTTACCATATAGCACCAAAGTACTTGTCAAGACGAATCAAACGAGCCTATACTCGATTGGGTTATGTCGTTTAATTACTGAGTTCCGATGACCTTCTTCCAGCTCCATCGTCAGACCCTGGCTACCATCTAGCACCAAATTACTCGTCAAGACGAATCAAACGAGCCCATACTCGATTGGGTTAAGACGTTTAATTACTGAGTTTCGATGACCATCTTCCAGCTCTATCATCAGACCCTGGTTACCATCTAGCACCAAAGTACTTGTCAAGACGAATCAAACGAGCCTATACTCTATTGGGTTATGTCGTTTAATTACTGAGTTCCGATGACCTTCTTCCAGCTCCATCGTCAGACCCTGGTTACCATCTAGCACCAAAGTACTCGTCAAGACGAATCAAACGAGCCAATACTCGATTGGGTTATGACGTTTAATTTTTGAGTTCCGATGACCATCTTCCAGCTTCATCATCAGACCCTGGTTACCATCTAGCGCCAAAGTACTTGTAAAGACGAATCAAACGAGCCCATACTCGATTGGGTTATGCCGTTTAATTACTAAGTTCCGATGACCATCTTCCAGCTCCATCATCAGACCCTGGTTACCATCTAGCACCAAAGTACTCGTCAAAACGAATCAAACGAGCCCATACTCGATTGGGTTATGACGTTTAATTACTGAGTTCCGATGACTATCTTCCAGCTCCATCATCAAACCCTGGTTACCATCTAGCACCAAATTACTCGTCAAGACTAGGGGTCGCAAACCGGGATACCGAATTTCGAAAATACCGGAATACCGGGCCAAATTTAGGTCTAATTAATACCGGTATTCATTTCACAAAAACCGGGATATTCGGTATTTTCGGTTTTAGTAAAATAAATAAAAAACAAATACAAATAGAAAAAGTTACGCGCCATTTCATTCAAATTACGCGCGCGCGAGTTAATTAGAATATTATTTGATGATTAGTAAACCAATTAGTGCACCATTGTCGCACCATTATTCGGAGTGTATCCCAGACTTTGAAGTAGACGAGACTAGTGCGGTGCTCGGGCAGCTTAAAAACGGGAGGGCCCCGGGGGATGACGGAGTTACAACTGAGGTACTTAAAGCCGCAGGGCGATCTGCCCTAAAACCCTTGGCGAGACTCTTTAACGCCGTCATCCACCGAGGTACCACGCCGGAGGCGTGGTCCACTAGTGTGGTGGTACAGTTCTTTAAGAGAGGCGACAAGTCTCTGTTAAAGAATTACAGACCGATCTCACTTCTGAGCCACGTCTATAAGCTGTTTTCGAGGGTCGTTACGAATTAACGTTAACGAAACTTACAACCACCGGAGCAGGCTGGATTTCAAAATGGCTGCAGCACCATAGACCACATCCATACTGTTCGGCAGATTATACAAAAGACAGAAGAATATAATGAGCCGCTGTGTATGGCATTTGTGGACTACGAGAAAGCCTTCGACTCTGTCGAAACCTGGGCTGTCCTGCCGGGCTAGCATGCGCGCCAAGACAAAAGTTTGTCTACCCCTTTTCTCGTATTATCTCTTTATGTCTACAGTAGCTAGCATGCGTGCACGTGATACTCTTCTCGTCACGACAATTGAAGAGATAACACGATGTGGACGCTTAATAGAACGCGGCCAATGTAGATTAAAAGTAGTGAAAATTTAGAATTTATCATTGTTGCATTGTAAAAATATTGTTTATTTTTTTGTAAGGGCAGCACGAGTTTCTCTACTCGACAAGTCTTCGGAAGAGAATTATGTCTCTCGTATTGCGCATGCTAAGGTGATCGAGAAAATACTCGATGTAGACATTATCTATCTCTCTCGTCAAGAGATTATCTCGTTGTACGCATGCTAGCCCGGCTGGACTCTCTGCAGAGATGTCATATCGACTGGCGATATATCGAGGTAGTGAGATGTATGTACGACGCGGCGACGATGACCGTTCATATTCAAGACCAGAAAACAAGGCCCATTTTCCTCCGGCGTGGGGTAAGAAAGAGAGATGTAATATTACTGAAACTGTTTACCACTGCGCTGGAGGATGTCTTTACGACCTTGGATTGGGGGGAACGAGGCATCAACGTCAACGGCGAGTACATCTCTCACCTTCGTTTTGCCGACGATATCATCATCTTTGCGGAGACGTTGGATGAGCTAGGACGGATGCTGTCCGTCCTAAACGAGTCCTACCGACGAGTCGGTCTCGGTATGAACTTGGAAAAAACGAAAGTTATGTTTAACAACCAAGTCATACCGAGACCGATATCGGTCGATGGTACCCTTCTCGAATTTGTTCAGGATTGTGCTTACCTAGGCCAGCAACAAGTTCGAGAAGGAGGCCGATAGGAGGATCCAGTTGGGCTGGGCGGCATTTGGCAGGCTTCGCCGAGTCTTCACTTCGAAGATTCCGCAATCCTTGAAAACAAAAGTCTTCGAACTATGCGTCCTGCCTGTGTGCGAAGAGACTGGTCCACAAGTTAAAAGTCGCTCAACGTGCAATGGAACGGGCTATGCTTGGGGTTTCTCTCAAATATATAATCAGAAATGAGGCTATCCGCGAGAGAACGAAAGTAACTGACATAGCCCACAGAATTAGCAAGTTGAAGTGGCAGTGGGCTGGTCACTTGTGTCGCAGGACCGATGGCCGCTGGAGCAGACGTGTCCTGGAGTGGAGACCGCAAACGCAGTGTGGGACGTCCTCCGGCCCGTTGGACCGACGATCTACGTAAGATTGTCGGCGTCGGCTGGATGAGGATTGCGGAAAACCGGGATGTCTGGCGCGAACTTGGGTAATGGGGAGGCCTATGTCCAGCAGTGGACTGCGATAGGCTGATGTGATGTGATGATGATGTGATTTGAACTAGGTAATCTAAGTTATTTTAATAAAGGAATAAACGGGCATTTAGTATTAGTAAATTGTTGCTAACTAACTAATTTTACTATTAATTACCAACATATCAAATTATAAACCTTGTGTCAATGAATATTTTGTTTTATTTAGAAGACTAGCTGCTGCCCGCGACTTCGTCTGCGTGCGTTCACTGCTCGTTCCCCGTAGGTGATAGCGTGATAATATGTAGCCTATGTTCTGACCCGACTTCTTAATAATATTCGTGCCAAATTTGAAGTAAATCCATACAGTACTTTTTGAGTTTATCCCGGACATACATTTGAAGAAATAAAGGTTCACTGCTCGTTCCCCGTAGGTGATAGCGTGATAATATATAGCCTATGTTCTGACCCGACTTCTTAACAATATTCGTGCCAAACTTGAAGTAAATCCATGCAGTACTTTTTGAGTTTATCCCGGACATACATACAGACAAACAGACAAAAATTCTAAAAACTATATTTTTGGCTTCGGTATCGATTGTAGATCACACCCCAAGTATTCTTTTAAAATAATTGTGTTTGCTCGCAAACGAAAAAAAAGCGACTTCAATTACATCGACAAGTAATACAACGTAATAAGACGAAAAAATAGTCAAGTAAATACGCGCTATTAAAGATTATTGAAAAAGTTGTAATCAGTTTTCGATCTAATTTAAACAAGACTACAAGACAAGTATTAGCTTTCGATTAAAGTAAGAATCATCGAAATCGGTACACCGAGTAAAAAGTTATGCGGTATAATATAACGTAGGTCGACGAAAAAGTAGTCACGTAAATACGCATTATTAGATATAACTATAAAAGTACTTGTCAGATCTCAATTAAATTAAAATGGGACCACATGACACGCAACACCTTTCAATTAAAACAAAATTGATCGAAATCGGTCCACCCAGTCAAAAGTTCTGAGCTAACATACATAAAAAAAAAAAAAAAAAAAAAAAAAAAACATACGTGTCGAATTGAGAACCTCCTCCTTTTTTGGAAGTCGCTTAAAAATATTCAATGTACAGTTTTGACTTTTCTACCATTTTATTATATGTATAGATAAATTCATTTAGGTTAGGTACCTACTTACTATAATTCCTCCGCAAACTAACTTTATTACACTAAATTTGCTAATTTCAGCTTAATCCCGGAAATATCGAAAATACCGGATTATCGGTATTGGTCTGGAGCCAATACCGAAAAAACCGGTTTTGCTTAAGTGATTCGGTATTGCGACCCCTAGTCAAGACGAATCAAACGAGCCCATACTTGATTGGGTTAAGACGTTTAATTACTGAGTTTCGATGACCATCTTCCAGCTCCATCATCAGACCTTGGTTACCATATAGCACCAAAGTACTTGTCAAGACGAATCAAACGAGCCTATACTCGATTGGGTTATGTCGTTTAATTACTGAGTTCCGATGACCTTCTTCCAGCTCCATCGTCAGACCCTGGCTACCATCTAGCACCAAATTACTCGTCAAGACGAATCAAACGAGCCCATACTCGATTGGGTTAAGACGTTTAATTACTGAGTTTCGATGACCATCTTCCAGCTCTATCATCAGACCCTGGTTACCATCTAGCACCAAAGTACTTGTCAAGACGAATCAAACGAGCCTATACTCTATTGGGTTATGTCGTTTAATTACTGAGTTCCGATGACCTTCTTCCAGCTCCATCGTCAGACCCTAGTTACCATCTAGCACCAAAGTACTCGTCAAGACGAATCAAACGAGCCAATACTCGATTGGGTTATGACGTTTAATTTTTGAGTTCCGATGACCATCTTCCAGCTTCATCATCAGACCCTGGTTACCATCTAGCGCCAAAGTACTTGTAAAGACGAATCAAACGAGCCCATACTCGATTGGGTTATGTCGTTTAATTACTGAGTTCCGATGACGTTCTTCCAGCTCCATCATCAGATCCTGGTTACCATCTAACACCAAAGTACTCGTTAAGACGAATCAAACGAGCCCATACTCGATTGGGTTATGACGTTTAATTACTGAGTTCCGATGACCATCTTCCAGCTCCATCATCAGACCCTGGTTACCATCTAGCACCAAAGTACTCGTCAAGACGAATCAAATGAGCCCATACTCGATTGGGTTATGACGTTTAATTACTGAGTTCCGATGACCATCTTCCAGCTCCATCATCAGACCCTGGTTACCATCTAGCACCAAAGTACTCGTCAAGACGAATCAAACGAGCCCACACTCGATTGGGTTATGCCGTTTAATTACTAAGTTCCGATGACCATCTTCCAGCTCCATCATCAGACCCTGGTTACCATCTAGCACCAAAGTACTCGTCAAAACGAATCAAACGAGCCCATACTCGATTGGGTTATGACGTTTAATTACTGAGTTCCGATGACCATCTTCCAGCTCCATCATCAGACCCTGGTTACCATCTAGCACCAAAGTACTCGTCAAGACGAATCAAACGAGCCCATACTCGATTGGGTTATATCGTTTAATTACTGAGTTCCAATGACCTTCTTCCAGCTCCATCATCAGACCCTGGTTACCATCTAGCACCAAAGTACTCGTCAAGACGAATCAAACGAGCCCATACTCGATTGGGTTATGCTGTTTAATTACTGAGTTCCGATGACCATCTTCCAGCTCCATCATCAGACCCTGGTTACCATCTAGCACCAAAGTACTCGTCAAGACGAATCAAACGAGCCCATACTCGATTGGGTTATGACGTTTAATTACTGAGTTCCGATGACCATCTTCCAGCTCCATCACCAGACCCTGGTTACCATCTAGCACCAAAGTACTCGTCAAGACGAATCAAACGAGCCCACACTCGATTGGGTTATGCCGTTTAATTACTAAGTTCCGATGACCATCTTCCAGCTCCATCATCAGACCCTGGTTACCATCTAGCACCAAAGTACTCGTCAAGACGAATCAAATGAGCCCATACTCGATTGGGTTATGACGTTTAATTACTGAGTTCCGATGACCATCTTCCAGCTCCATCATCAGACCCTGGTTACCATCTAGCACCAAAGTACTCGTCAAGACGAATCAAACGAGCCCACACTCGATTGGGTTATGCCGTTTAATTACTAAGTTCCGATGACCATCTTCCAGCTCCATCATCAGACCCTGGTTACCATCTAGCACCAAAGTACTCGTCAAAACGAATCAAACGAGCCCATACTCGATTGGGTTATGACGTTTAATTACTGAGTTCTGATGACCATCTTCCAGCTCCATCATCAGACCCTGGTTACCATCTAGCACCAAAGTACTCGTCAAGACGAATCAAACGAGCCCATACTCGATTGGGTTATGTCGTTTAATTACTGAGTTCCGATGACCTTCTTCCAGCTCCATCATCAGACCCTGGTTACCATCTAGCACCAAAGTACTCGTCAAGACGAATCAAACGAGCCCATACTCGATTGGGTTATGCCGTTTAATTACTGAGTTCCGATGACCATCTTCCAGCTCCATCATCAGACCCTGGTTACCATCTAGCACCAAAGTACTCGTCAAGACGAATCAAACGAGCCCATACTCGATTGGGTTATGACGTTTAATTACTGAGTTCCGATGACCATCTTCCAGCGCCATCACCAGACCCTGGTTACCATCTAGCACCAAAGTACTCGTCAAGATGAATCAAGCGAGCCCATACTCGATTGGGTTATGACGTTTAATTACTGAGTTCCGATGACCTTCTTCCAGCTCCATCATCAACCCTGGTTACCATCTAGCACCAAAGTACTTGTCAAGACAAATCAAACGAGCCCATACTCGATTGGGTTATGATGTTTAATTACTGAGTTCCAGTGACCATCTTCCAGCTCCATCATCAGACCCTGGTTACCATCTAGTACCAAAGTACTCGTCAAGACGAATCAAACAAGTCCAAACTCGATGAGGTTGTGTAGTTTCATTACAGATTTCCTATGACCACCTTCCAGCTCCATCATCAGATCAGCACCATGTCACCATAATATTGCGTCGTCACGCGATTTACACATGTATGCAAAATTTCAGCTCAATCTAGTGATCAGAAAAACTAAATAAAAGCTTGTATTTATAATAATAATATTATATATAACGCTTGGTTGTTCTGGGACATTCAATGATAAACATGAAGTGTGCAATTTTGTAAATAAATGTTGAAATAATACAAGTACTGCCATCTATATTGTTTTATTGGTATTATTTTATATACAATTTTTGAATGTCCTCCATAGATTCATTAGATACATAAATATATTGGAACCTGACCTGATAACATACAGATGTCCTCAAATCAAATATTGAATAAAAAACGTGTCCCAGCACTAGTCATAACACATAAATATATATATATATATATATATATATATATAGCTATATCGTGATTAACTCCAAAACTCGCATAGAGATGGCGTTGCTCCGTATGGCTCATTAAAACCATCGAGATTGATCTCTATTCCCTACTATTACAATGTACTCTGTGCACAGGAATTAAATTGTTTTGACCTTTAATAATTTAATATTTTGTGTGAAAGCGACATCTAATGCTGCCAAGTGTAAACTTTTTTGTCAGTGCTTGGTCAGTGCCATCTGTATGCGAGTTTTGTAAATATGGATCCTTGCCCTCGTTTTCTAGTACTAAGATTAAATGACCTGATGTAAAGTAACCTACCGTATTATGAATATGATCATACAGTATATGGGGTGAATAGGGATCCAGGGGTGAATCGGGATAAAATTAAAAAATATTTTTAACGCTCAATATTAGGTAGCAAGTCGTTACAACTTTTACCAATTTTTGTGGGACGATAGTAGATCTTTGGAACATTTTATGGCAACACCGAATAAGCGCGAAATTAACTGCAAAAGTGCAAATGGTGCAAACCCGTATATATGTATAATCTATGGCTGCAAACTGTCAATTTAACGCTTGATTTTAACGTGATTTTAACTATGGAGTGTAGAGTAAAAGGAGCAATATCTTTACGTCTCGGAGTGTCCGTGAAACGTCATTAAATAGGGGACGCCACTGTAGCAACAGAGGAATTTTCAAATAGTGCGCTAAAATTAAAGAATAAGGAGATGTAGATATATAATAATAAGAACGACCGTCTATATTGTGTAATTATTTATTTATTTAAAATATATAATATGCAATACTATATATTTTTACAATTTTTATCACAATACTTTATATTCACTTATAAAGCTCTTTATAATATCACAATATATTATTGACTTTAAAAGTTATCTCACATTAACTGTTTAGGTTTATGTTAATTTTAGGTTATATTGACAATATTTGATTGGACTACGTAAAAACTGCTTATTGGCTTAATTTAAGTCGTTGTGCCTACGCTAGCGCCATTCCGGAGGCTTTTTGAACTACTATTTAATGCTGAAAGTTGGCCAAGCAAGGCCAGAAACCAGAAAAGACAAGCGAAAAGCCACCCCCAAAAGCGGCGTCTGTCCCAATACAGCTGGAGGTACCGTCACAGGCGACGGAACCGCAGCCCGCTACGGATGGAGCTGCGACAGTACAGGTGACAGCAGATGCCGCAAAGAATACCACCCTAGCTCCGCTGGCCAACCCACCGACAGAAAGAGGAAAGGCCCCAAAAAAGAAAAAGAAGAAGAGAGGCAAAAGGGCTCCGAGGCCCGCTCGCGCCGAACCTGCGGCTGCCTCAACACCTCAGCCGAGACAACAGCAACAGGCGTCCGAGGAGAAACTACCCCTACCCAAGCCACAATCATCGGACGGAGGTCGTGATACAGTGGCTTTTCGCCAAAGACCAGCTCCAGAAACCAAGGAGCTGGTCAAAATTTTTATAGAAGCACTCAGCCAAATCCTGATTGCCTATACACAGGGCCAGGATATTATACCTACAATCACAGCTGGAATCGCCGCTCTTACACAATTACGTTCCAGCTAAGAATTCTTTACTGGAATCCAGGCGGCATTAGAGGCCACGTCAGGGAGCTGACTCGTCTCGCCCGGTCGCAGGATATCCATGTCATCCTCCTGGGCGAGACAAAACTCTCTGGAGAGGTCGAGCTCCTCATACCTAATTTCTTCGTGTACCGACGAGACGAGGTCTCACCCCGGGGCTACCCTTATAGGGGTACGGCGGCCCTGGTGCGGAGAGACGTAGTCCACGAAGAGTTAGTCCACACACCGTACATGAGCGTGAGGACGCAGGGCGTACGGGTGTGGGCCGAGGATGAGGAGCTCCTACTTTATGCCGCCTACAAACCACCCGGCGAGACCTTCTGCGGCACGGATGTCCAGTCGCTCTTTAGCTCGCAGAAGCCTACACTAGTCGTGGGTGATCTAAACGCGAAACACCCAGTCTGGGGATCTCGCGTCATCACCCCGGCCGGAAGGCAACTGCTCGAGCACAGCGAAAGTCTGGGCTACGGGGTCGTAGGGCCGGGAGCGCCGACCCACATACCAACCAGCCCCAACATGCAGCCGGACGTCCTGGACATCGTGCTGCATCAACACATGAAATGGCCCTTTGATGTCGAGGTCATGTACGACCTCGACACACAACACCTGCCGGTGCTAGTCACGCTCACCCTACATCGAGATTTCGCAGTGCCCCGTCCATCCAGAACGCGGACGGACTGGGAGCGCTTCACCTCCAAACTCATGGGGTTTGAGCTCACTGTTCCTATAACCGAGCCTGCCGACGTCGAGGAGGTGACAAGAAAAATTACCATTGCAATACAGGAGGCCAAAGAAGCGGCCTCCACAACCACGAACCCGTCGCCGGGATATAGGGAACCACTGCCGAGCTCACTCCGCGAAAAGATCCGGAGGAGGCGCCAACTGCGGAAGCTCTGGGCGCGCACTCGCTGCCCGAGGGTGAAGCGTGACCTAAACCGCCTTACAGAGGAGGTATCTCGTGCGCTCGTGTCTCTCGATGAGTCGGAATGGGAGACGACCATCGATCGAGCATCCGAGCACGACACGAATCTATACAGCCTCTGTAAGAAGCTTACCAAACAAGATGTACCTGTGTACCCTCTGCTAGATGAAGAGGGTAACAGAAGATATTCCGCCAGCGACAGAGCGGAGATCCTGGCGGAATATATGGAAAAACAGTTCTCCCCGAATCCCCCGAACACGACGGATGAGAACGTCGTCCGACATCACGCAGCAGTCCGCCAAACCGTGGAACGATTCCTATCCGACCCTACTGCGACACTCCAGGGAGAAAAGCTCATCTCCCTGTCTGAGCTACGAAGGGCAGTCACCCGCCTACCCAAGCGGAAGGCGCCAGGACCGGACGGGATCTCCACTGCTGCGCTGATGCAGCTGCCTACGGGATGCCTCGCAGCGCTCACGAGGACATTCAATGGGATACTCCAGACCGGACACTTCCCCGAGGCGTGGAAGAACGGGAAAATCGTTGTCATCCCCAAGCCGGGGAAGGACAGGAGATACCCACAAAACTATCGGCCGATCACGCTACTCTCGCACATCGCCAAGCTGTTCGAGCGTCTACTGCTGCGGAGACTTGCGCCACATCTGCCCGTGCGCGAAGAGCAGTTTGGCTTCCGCAGCAGTCATTCGACGACGCTCCAGCTAGCGAGGGTCATCGGACACTTGGCCAGTGAGTGGAACAACCGGCACTGCACGGTCGGGGTCTTTCTCGACATGGAGAAGGCCTTTGACCGTGTGTGGCACGCCGGCCTCCTGGCCAAGATCATCGATACGACAGCACCGCCCGCGTATGTGCGGGTGGTAGCGTCATTCTTGGAAGGCCGAAAGTTTTACATCTCGGTGGAAGGCGCGGACTCCCAACCCCGCCCCATCCGAGCTGGAGTACCCCAAGGCAGCTGTTTGTCGCCGCATTTATACGCGGTGTACACGGACGACGTTCCCACTCTCCGAGAACACCTTCGTGAGGGGGAGGAGGACGTGCTGCTGGCCCTTTATGCGGACGACAGTGCGTTCTTCGCGTCGTCCTACCATCAAATCGTCGCCACCAATAAGATGCAGCGTTTGCTGGACCTGTTACCGGAGTGGCTGGACAAGTGGAGGATGGCCGTCAATGTGGGGAAGACGGCCGCTCTGCTGACCGGTGGCTCCAGGCCGCTACGCCAACTCAAGCTACGAGGACAGGCCGTAGAGTGGAAGACCTCAGTTAGGTATCTGGGGTGCCACATCGACCGGAGGCTGCACATGGTGCCCACCGTTAATCGGGCGGTGAACCAAGCAGCGGCTGCCCGGTCGATGCTCCGCCCCGTGCTCACATCGAGATTGCCCCTCAGAACCAAGCTGATGGTCTACGGTGCCTACGTCCGCTCGCGCCTGACGTACGCGGCCCCGGCCTGGTACGCACTCTGTTCCGCGAGCCAGGCCAGGAGGCTGCAGGTCCAGCAGAACCGCTGCTTGCGTCTGATAGTAGGAGCTCCGAGGTACGTCAGAAACGACGTCATCCACAGAGACACCAGGACGCCCACCGTGGAGGAGTATGTCCGCAACCTAGCGCGCACTATGTTCGCTCGCGCGGACAAAGGTGCGTGCGTACACCTCCACGGAATTGCCCCGCTACACGCAAGACCGCCGGACGGGCGTCCACTACCTCGTGAGCTCCTGCTGCAGATGCAGCAGAACACCAATGCAGGTGACAGTGGCGACGAGGAGGACGACGCAGGGGAGACTGCGTAAATAACCGGACTGACGAACAACCTACAAAACAATTAACTCATAGGGTAACGCTCACTTAGGTCGGCGTATCCTCGGCCCATTGGACCGAAAACAAAGCACCCGGCAGTGGTTCTGCCGGAGAGGACAGGCCCGGGTAAGCAGGCAAAGCCTGGATGCCCGCACCCAGACAGGCCCTCGGACCTGCCAGGAAGAACCACACACACAGTTGGACAGGTTTTCAAGCCTTTTTCTATGACACTTATTTCTCCTTTTACTCTACACTCCATAATTTTAACGTAATTGAAAATAAAGCCCGGGTCACACGCAACGATAAATTGTAACAATTTATTGAACGATTTATCGCTCCAACAAATCGAAAAAGTAGAGCACGCGGAAACTTTATACGCTACGATAAATTGTAACAATTTATTGAACGATTTATCGCTCCAACTTTTTTACTATCGACCCCAGTAAAGCTTTTAACCATGGAAGAAGTAGTGTTGCTGTCGCTGTATAGTTCATCCAAAAATAAAATAATTAAAAGGTAAACAAATATGGCGGAATGTGTAACCATAGACTACTATAGTGCTGTGGCCTGTGATGTATGTTGTTAAATTTCGATATTGGTAAATTTAATATGATGCATTTCTGATGGCGCTATGCAAGGCCATAGAATTAGTGTACTTCCACAGATTAAGTAATAGGTACTACCTCTACTTAAAAATAATATGGATATAATGAGGAATTAAACTAAATGAAACATCAACATATATTTATTACTAGCTTCTGCGCGCGACTTCGTCGGCGTGGACTCCGCTCCTATTGGTCTTAGCGTAATGATATATAGCCTATAACCTTCCTCGATTAATGGGATATCTAACACTGAAAGAATTTTTCAAATCGGACCAGTAGATCCTGAGATTAGCGCGTTCAAACAAACAAACAAACAAACAAACTCTTCAGCTTTATTATATTAAGTATAGATATTTAGCAAATAATAATAATAATACTAATAATAGTACATTTACCAGACAAGAATTTAGATTTATAGGGTTGGTATCATTCATCAGGTTTTTATTCGTTCATACTGGAATTGTTTCATTTCTGGCCAAAACCATGTGCATGGTATACTAGGAAATCCATATAAAATTATCTGATTTTCTTTTTAAATATTTTCCTGTAATTTTTGTATACAAATAGTTTGTTGATAAACTGAAAGATATAACACTAGCAACATTAGCAGGGTGCAGCCTGTATGCGCGTTTCAAGTTAGATTTCTAAAAGTACTTTTCGGTATTTGTGTGTGAGTAAAATTTGTCAAAATTGATTTCCGAAAGTACTTTTCGGTATTTGTGTGTAAGTAAAATTTATCAAAACACAGAGTAACCTTTAGACACTCTAACACCTTTTGACACTCACTACCTATTAGATATTACTTACAACACGAACGAAATGGCGATGCATGAAAAGGCTATGTAATTAATATCTAATTTAAATATTTTCTACTTAGAAACTAATGAAAGTACAGAGAAATATTAATTAAAACAAAAAAAGTCTATTTGTATTAGGGGCACATTGCCTTAGCCCTTAGCTGGGCTCCCCACTATCGTGTAACAACTGCTTTAATAAAAGTATTATGAAAAGTATTAGCAATTTGATGACAAAGATACACGAAAAGCATTTTCAATGAGATTTAAAGCAAAAGTTACCACAGAGAAAGACATACGGTCTTATTGTCAAAAAACGAAGTAATGCATCTCTCAAAGTCGCATTAAGTATAACACTATTTAACTTTAGTGGCCGTTTAAACTTTTTTTTTAATTATTTATAAAAAGTAAAAATAAATTATGATTTATTAAAAGTTCGAGTTACTTTTTATGATTTATAAAAAGTTCGAGCTAAAACGCTTTTTTTAATATCATTGACCTCGACTTTTTATCGATATGAAAGAACAGAAAGCCCTTAACCATAAACACAAGACACAGTAATGACAAATGTCACTTGTAAGTTTGAGGTTACAGCGAATTCGGTTTTCTGCTAAAAATATTAGTTTGACGATGAAATGGACGTATAATCTATACATATAATAAAATGGTAGAAAAGTCAAAACTGTACATTGAATATTTTTTTAAAAGAATACTTGGGGTGTGATCTACAATCGATACCGAAGCCAAAAATATAGTTTTTAGAATTTTTGTCTGTTTGTCTGTTTGTCTGTTTGTCTGTTTGTCTGTATGTATGTCCGGGATAAACTCAAAAAGTACTGCATGGATTTACTTCAAATTTGGCATGAATATTGTTAAGAAGTCGGGTCAGAACATAGGCTATATATTATCACGCTATCACCTACAGGGAACGAGCAGTGAACCTTTATTTCTTCAAATGTATGTCCGGGATAAGCTCAAAAAGTACTGCATGGATTTACTTCAAATTTGGCACGAATATTATTAAGAAGTCGGGTCAGAACATAGGCTACATATTATCACGCTATCACCTACGGGGAACGAGCAGTGAACGCACGCAGACGACGTCGCGGGCAGCAGCTAGTTACAAATATAATGGTAGTGCATGTGATTACCCAGATGTTACAATAATTATCTAGTAGCCATTGTGTGTGATATTACACAGGGATTGCGTATTTTTCATCCGGTAAGGTGTTTGTTTACATTTTAATTCTTTTATTTTTGGACAGAGTTTACATCGGTTGTTTAGTGAGAAAAGTACGCAATACAAGCTACAACTTACGAATACATACGGGTATGCTTTCTTTTGTTACTTTTACTCTATTGAGCACTGAGTGATATCGTAGCGATAAAAAATTACCCAGTAATACATGGGTGACAGGTTTTTTAAACAGGCATCGTTCGAAAATAACTCTTAGGATGACTCAAAATATTAATAAAAAAAATAGGGCTGAGAAAGGATTACATAAATTGGGGTAATTTTACAGTAATTTAAGTGAAACCCTAAATGACTTACAACCGATGAACATCCTAAACTACGACGAGACTAACTTGTCTGACAATCCAGGCACTTCGAAATGTGTTTTCAGAAGGGGTGTCAAACCTACCTAAGGGGGTCTACCGACATATGTAGTTTATAAATCGTTAAATTTATATTCCGAGTAGCTTGAAGGAGGCCCACCCGGAACAAGATATAATTGTTCCAAATCCGGTTGGTTTGATACGGCTTCTTTCGAAGACTATTTCAAAACTATAATCGTTGAGTGGGCGAAACAAATTCCCGGGTCAAAAGTAGTCATTGGTGATAATTTGTTGTCCCACATAAATATTGAAGTAGTAGAGTTGTGTCAAAAATACAACATAAGGATGGTATTTTTACCACCAAACTCCAGTTGCCTAACGCAACCGCTTGATGTAGCGTACTTTGGCCCACTAAAAAGGGAATGGAAGAAGATTCTTGTGGATTACAAATTGAAGAATCCAGGCTAAACCACTTTAAATAAAAAACATTTTCCAAAACTTTTGACTCAACTATAAAAAATATGAAACACAAGGAGAGCAATAATATAACATTAAGTGGCTTCAAAGCCACAGGAATATGGCCTGTAAATCCGCAAAATGTTTTTAAGAGAATTCCTGAGTATTTCGACGATTCAGAGTATGATGGGATCGATACAACTTTATTGGATTACCTCAAAGAATCAAGGGCTGCTAAGCCAATTAATGCAAGTAAAAAGAAGTAAGAAATTACGTACAGAGCCTGGAAAGTCAGTTTGTGGTGACGATATCTCGACGATGAACAGTCAACTAACAGGAAAAAAGCGATCTGTAAGAAAAAGTTGGAACGAACAACATTGGAAAAGTTGTTGGTTACTAAAAATGAAACAATAGAGACTAACCAAGAAAGAGAGACAGTAGACATTATGGCGTTGACGGGCATAGAAAATGAGATATACTTAGATGAAATTACAGGCAAAGTGATAGAAAGGGAGGAAACTATTGAATACGACATGCTTCGACCTCATCTGGAATCATCGGTAACGGACCTGCATCACTGCCACAATTTTCTCAGATGATCTATAATCCAGCGAGACTTGATGCACTTAGTATTAAAATTATCAACTTGCATTTAGGTTCATCAGCGCACGATACTATCACTCAACTACCCGACGTCTGTGTATTAAATAAAATAATGAAAAATGATAGCCAGAATCAGCCGTCCGTAGCCCATGAAAATGACATTATTCCATGGTGTTTACATTACAACCAACTAGCCGACCCGTGCCCACTTCGTTGGGCGTTAATTATCTTTTTCTTTGTGATGCATTACCTATGTTGTGTAGTTCTTAGTATTTACTAAGTTCTATTAGGTTCATTGTTAATAGCAAGTATTGGACGTATACACTCGTAATAATATCGTGTATTTATTATTTTAAATTACAGAATCAAATAACATACTCTAAAGAACAAATTTTAAACCACTTAAATAAATAATAATTATGTTGCTCCAACGCCATCTATCAAAAAGCGTAAAAACTTCGTCATCGATAGATTCAAATAGACAGTAAATAAAATAGAGTATTAAATAGTTAAATCTAACAGCGATAGATGGCGTTCGTTTCTTTGTCATTTTCATAATATATTTTAATATTTTTCTTTTTTACTGAATTTTTTTGTACAATTACAATAAAATATAGCCTATGTCACTCCTGAATAGTGTAAATATAAATGTTTTAAAATCACCAATTAATTTCTAAGGCAAATAATAATGCTTGATTAGATTGAATTGTTAACACGGCACGTCAGAGGACGCAGGTTCAAATCCTGCTGATTTAAAATCTTTATATATTTTTATCTTTTTCCTTTTATCTTGTCACTCCTGAATAGTGTAGCTTTCTGTTAGCGAAAGAATTTTCATGATCGGATCAGTATTTGCGAAGATTACCCCGTATATACAAACAAAGTTATAAACTTTACCTCTTTATAATATTAGTATAGATGGAGAGCCGGTTTCTTTGTTCGGTTACACTGCGAAAACTACTGAGCCAATCGGAATAATACTTATACCATAAGATGTGGCGTGTTTCTGAGCAGGTTTTAGTATAGGTATGATACGTTGGTGATTACTTATCGTGTAAAAAATATGGATGGACAGAGGTCGCTAGCATAATTATAGATATTTGATACAAATTGTGAATTTTATTTTAGTACTAGTGAAGTGACGACCATTTAAATGTATTTGATGTTAATAGTTTTATTATTATCATCGAGGTTGTAAATAAATAATTAAAGGTATATAAACTAACTAGCGACCCGCCCCGGCTTCGCACGGGTGCAATGATGATACTAAATACTATCAACAATAAAAGATACGTTAGAAACCTCTAGTCTAAAATTATCAGTGTTTTTCTACCATGTTATGCATGTATTATACATATAAACTTTCTTCTTGAATTACTCTATCTATTAAAAAAAACCGCATCAAAATTCGTTGCGTAGTTTTAGTGATCTAAATTCTAAACAATTAAACATACAGACAGCGGGAAGTGACTTAATTTTATACTATGTATAAAGATAAAGATGTACTGGTGGTCGAGCGTTGCGTCATGCGGGGCAGAGGGGATTGACTCGCCGCGCAGTAGGCATAGCATAGTAGGCGCTTTAGGAACTTTAAATGTTTCGCTGCTAATTGCTTCTAACGACGATATCTCAAAAACTATTCATCTGATTGATATAGTGTGAAGGGCAATTTTAATCTGCATTAAATGTCTAAGCTAACTAACATATTTATATGGATAAGGATTAATACTGAACTAAAGAAAATAGCTATGAAAATAACGTAAGGTTTTTAATTAAAAATTTGAACATAAACGTGGTTATTGTAAGTCAACCGTAAGAGATAGAGATATGCTCTCGCGGACTTTTTTGTAGAATTTTTATAGATTTTGAATTCGCTAGTACATTACTAAACTGTATCTTTGCTAGTTTACGCGGCGTTTGCGTGGAAAGCTCCCAGTTGGCGCGATTTTTTAAGACTTCTTCAACATTTATCGCCGTAATTCTGCTAATTTACATAAAAGTATACTAAATTATATACACAAACCTTCCTCAAGAATCACTCTAGCTATTAAAAAAAACCGCATCAAAATCCGTTGCGTAGTTTTAAAGATCTAAGCATACATAGGGACATAGGGACAGAGAAAGCGACTTTGTTTTATACTATGTAGTGATAAAGAATAGTTCATCTAAATCTAATGTTATTATAATCTCAGATATAAAAGTCTACCCTGAGAAAATGAACGACATTACGACAAAAATTCAATTAGAAAATAAAATCATTGGAAAATCAGCTTTACAGATGAAAATTGTTACGAAGAAAGCAGAAAATGAAAATGCATTATATTAAAAAAATAAAAGAAAACAGAAAAAGATAGCTATTGGAAGAAAAACCAAGGTTGTGGAAGCGGAAGAAATTGAGATACTATTCTGAAACGAGTTCTGAATCGGATATTTTAAGTATTGCAAACACAGATGATTCCATTGATCAATATGAGACATTTAATGAATATCTATCAACATATTTACAAGAAATAGATAATAAGGAAAACAGCGAGCCAGAAAATTTTAGTAGTACACCATTTGGGTTCAGTGATAGGTACCTACCTATAAGCTATTTTACAAGCGAAGTAGACTTAAAAGAACATGATTGGGTTGTTGTAAAATTTGCGACAAAAAAAGCATAAAGCACTTCGTCGGTCTTGTTTTAATTTTTATATATAAAAAACAGTATTCCTACTGTAAAATTTGCAAGAAAAGTGAAAAATGCAAAAGATGGTAAGGTGATTTTCACGTATCCAAACGTGGAGGACGTGTGTGAAGTGAATCGTGATGATTTAGAAATAGAGTATTACCTCCACCAAATATTTCTAGACGAGGCCAAATAATCTTTAATATTACATTTAATCCTTCCTACAACATACAATAATAATATGTTATAATTTATATAAAGGATCGCCAACACGCGAATCCAAAATAATGTTCCTATATTGTTTAAGAATAATTAACCTCAAGAAGTACCTCGATGACTATTGTCGATTTTTTTAGTAATTTGTTTTATTAGTCGTTCTGCTTTGTATTGTTCATGTCAATTGTTACTGTATTTCAGCGGTCATAAAAATAGTAGTTGAGTATAGCTGGCTGCTATATTTTACATTATACTTTAAAAATAGAATTAGGTTACTAACTTACGAAGTCATTGAAAACAGAGACCCGAACTACAATCGTGAAACACTTTAACACAGTGTCACAGTCCCATTTCAGGTATGGTCACAGAGTACATTGTAATAGTAGGGAAGGTATGGTGCAGTTCTCTGTTTTGGGGTACAGTATATTCTGTAGTTTAACTACAAGCCATTGGAAAAGTAAAATTAAGTTAAATTTTATTTAATATTGATGAGACTGAAAAAAATATTCCTATTACTAAGGTATGCTAAGAGTTGCTATTAATAGTAGGTATAATTTTGTTTTTCGTTTATTTTTTGAAAGGTTTATCTTGAATATAAATTTATTTTACTTGTACGAGTCTATAAAGACCATAATTATGTTCTTGTTATGTTTATTGAAAGTTGATAATCTTAATAAAATTATAAAATATATCGTTTTCTATAAAGCTTGTAGGCATTTACTTTACACTGCTGCAAATTGTATGATAAAATTAAAATATTTTTACACCGTACTGATTAGTAATAAAAATGTGAGGTTATTCATTAGATGTGTGGAATGAATTTAGGGGGGGAGGGGGGTGAAGGGTGGGAGGGGGAGAGGGGGTTACCCTCTGGTACCACTCCCACGCCACGGTGCGAAAATCCATTAAAACGAAGATATCTATAACTAAAATTTTTATGTTAAAATAGTGTAGAAACTTACCGAACATATGTGTGGAATGAATTTATGGGGTTTTAGGGGGGAAAAGGGGGGGAGTGTGTATCAATTACCCTCTGGTACCACTCTCACGGTGTGAAAATTTTAAATTATACTACTAAATTGCATAATGAAGTCAAATAAAAAAACCTATCTAATTTCAAAAATAAACTGTTTACCGGCATATTTTTGTCGCAGAAACAAAAAAAATAACCCTAAACTATCTAAATTCAATATTAGACTGTTTACCGGCATATTTTTGTCACAGAAACAAAAAAAATAACCCTAACCTATCTAATTTCAATATTAGACTATTTACCGGCATATTTTTGTCACAGAAACAAAAAAAAAATAACCCTAACCTATCTAATTTCAATATTAGACTGTATACCGGTATATTTTTGTCACAGAAACAAAAAAAAAATAACCCTTACCTATCTAATTTCAATATTAGACTGTTTACCGGCATATTTTTGTCACAGAAACAAAAAAAAATAACCCTAACCTAACTAATTTCAATATTAGACTGTTTACCGGCATATTTTTGTCACAGAAACAAAAAAAATAACCCTAACCTAACTAATTTCAATATTAGACTATTTACCGGCATATTTTTGTCACAGAAACAAAAAAAAATAACATATAGTTAGCATATAGTATAGCAACTTCGTTTTAATGGATTTTCATACCGTGGGAGTGGTACCAGAGGGTAATTCACCCACCCTCCCCCCCCTTTTCCCCCCTAAAACCCCATAAATTCATTCCACGCATATATTCGGTAAGTTTCTACACGATTTTAACATAAAAATTTTAGTTATAGATATCTTCGTATTAATGGATTTTCGCATCGTGGGATTAGTACCAGAGGGTAATCCACCCACCCTCCTCCCCCCTTTTCCCCCCTAAAACCCCATAAATTCATTCCACACATCTAATGAACAGCCAAATGTGACAATCCCTTGTTCATCGTTTTATTTGTATGAAAAATCACAAAAAAATTTTTTGACTTTGCCCAATCAGGCCGGTCTTATAATAAATTAAACATTTTTCTAGAATGATCCCAACTCTGGTGTTCATAAGGTAGAAAATACCGAAGTTACAAAGGTTTCCGCAAAATTGGCAAACTTGTAAAAAGTACTTACTAAATATTTGGCCCGTTGTCCAAATAGAGGTTTTTGGCACACAAATATTCATTATTTTGATATTATCACACATACTCTGCAAAGAACATTACATTTCTCAATTATGTAGCACAATAACACATTAGAAATAATATCTATTATTTAAAAAAATATTTTAAGTTGAATTAAAATTCGCAAGAAATCTGGGCAAAGTCGAAGGTTTTACGGTACATATAGAAATAGATTGTAATTTTGTGATATTTAAATGTAAAACGTACTTTATATGAGTACCTACTTATAAAGTAGAACCTGGTTTTGTGCAAAAAGTAGATTCTTTCCTACTAAGTATTTGATTACCTATTAAGTACCTAATCGTTGTAAGTTTACCCTAGCGCAGAAATCCGCGGTTGGAAATCTTATATAACTACGTACGTAGATAACGTAGATAGGTACTTATTAGTAACCTTTACGTCTAATGGTACGTTTAGACGCTTGCCAAGCGTCGGCAATCATCCACAATCCCCAAGCGTTCACAATTGTTTGGAACAGGGTTGCCAACCATACTGTTTTAAACAGTATAATACTGTTTTTCACTAAATTATACTTTTTACTGTTGAACAAAAATAAAGTATACAAAATACTATTTCCAGTATCAAAATGCTAACACATTATAGATAATCTAAATTTGTATAGACCCAATATTGGTATGGGTGATTTATATTCAGAATTAACAAATTTCAAACTAATTTATTAAAAAATATCAGAAGACAAAGATTTTCTTGAAATGAGTACTGACCAAAAGTGGAGCCATTTATTAGTAAACACTTCAGAAGAATTTAAAAACATAACTAAAATTGTCTCATATCTACTTTCTGTTCCCGCCACCCCAGCGTTTACTGAAAGAGTGTTTTCAGTAATGAATGCTAAGTGGCGGGAGGATAGAAATAAAGCATCTATTAATTTAATAAAAAATGAGCTCCTCATTTATTTTAATTTCAGTTATAATTGTGATGAGGCATATGAAGTTTTTAAAAAAGATTTTAAATTAATAAGTTGTACGAAAAGTTCAAAAAAATATGTATTTAAAACAATAAATATATGTAAAATACTGTTCATTTTTCTAAAATACTGTTTAACATTCTTTATAGACCTGAATATACTTTATTTCTTGTAAAAAAAGTTGGCAACCCTAGTTTGGAAGTCGTTTACACGCTTGCGAATGCGTCAGTGTGCTACGGATATCCAAGCATGGCGGACGTATATAGTTAATAATAATAGTTTCTTCCACATGAGCTTACAATAGAATGTCAACGTTCTTTTAAATACAGGTTATCACAACATATGTCGAGTAATACAAAGAATTAGTTTATGAGTAAATTTATCAATAAGAAATCATTAATAAAAATTCAAAATGATAATATCGTTATGTTATGACATTAAACTCTCTTCATTCGACCAGCCACTCATTTTGTATAAAAAAATTAGACGTGCGTTCGTCACGAAATCACAGCGGCTACTAAACGCGCGCCAGCGTGTAAACACCTCGCAAGCGCTTGCCGCAATCGCCCTTTGATCTGTGTCAAAAAACCGACACTAGTCCCGATCGGATACAATCGTCTGCAAGCGTCCGCAATTTCACGCAATCGCCTCTTTACACGCTTGCGATTGTGGACGCTTGCCGACGCTTGGCAAGCGTGTAAACGTACCAAGAGTTTGCAAGCGTCCGCAATTTCACGCAATCGGCCTCTTTACACGCTTGCGATTGTGGACGCTTGCCGACGATTGGCAAGCGTGTAAACGTACCATTAGCCGTTACTTCCTGTATATTACAATGTACTCTGTGGCCGTTACCCCGGCTCAGTATTTGATTACCTTAACTCTTAAACACTACCATGGGTACTGGAGTACCCCAAACGATATTTGAATCCTAATATTTACGTAAATATTTCAACAAAGTTTTTGCCGTTAAAGCTAATCGTTATTGGATAGTTCTCGCGTAATTAGGTCGGTCGTGCTCTGGAGTTGCACAAGTGCAATCTCTATTACAGAGGTTCTGGGGTACTGTAGAACCCCACGATAGTATTCGTCAAAGTATTATCAATTTAGGTTGCGTCACAATAGACGAACAGTTGATTGGCTTTGATGGTCGATGTGTGTTCAAAATATTTATTCCATCAAAGCCTGATAAATATGGGTTAAAAACATTTTGCTTTGTGATGCCAAAATAGGATATATGATAAATAGTGTCATGTATCAAGGGAAGGACAGTACACCCCAGGGAATGCCGGTAGATGATTATTATTAAACTTTTGGATCCTATACACCATGTGTCGCCTGTCCCAGAAAAGACACCAATTCAAAAGTGACGTCAATTTTTGAAGGATTTAGCAATGTCACTTATAACACCCCATATGCGGGATAGATTACAATAGTCAAGATTGCCCCGGGATATCTGAGAATCTATAAAAGGTATCCCAAAAATTAAACCCGATAGCACTGAACCAGTTCATCATGATACCAGACCTGGACGCTGCTTCTTCTGTTCCCGCACAAAATACCGAAAATCGAAAACCGCGTGCTCCTCCTGTTGCCAGGATATTTGTACGGAGCATCAAATTAAAATTTGACAAATTTGTAATATTAAGTGAAATAGATGATTAAAATATATAATTTTTGTATGCTCTTTGAATGGTTAAATCTGATTAATAAAATATTTTAATAATTGATTATATAGAATTAATTTTATTGCCTAAAATGTCGGTGGGGTCCTCTGGGACCCCACGGTAGTATTAATATCTTTAAAATTGAGGGTAGTGTTCTAGAGTTAAGTACCTACGTAGACGTATAGTTTGTCTATAAAGTCGTGACATTTCACATTACGGGATTAATGTTTGAGGAACTAACATTAATCATGTGTCTGGGTGGCAACACCAAACATAAGTACTTTCGCTGTCAATACTATCATCGAGTTAACAGTTTTCCTTTATTATTCTTTATTCATTTGATTAAACTGCAAAAAATTAAGACCAATCTTCGCAGAAGAGTTTCAAAAATGAGTAAAGTAAATCGGAGTGGCACGCGGGAAGTGATTTTTAAAGTTTTCCAGCGATGTTTGGCGGAGTTCGAAGCTGGACGAATTTTGTGGGATTTCGACGATGTTTATGGGCGAACAGCATCTATGACGGTATGTAATCGTGTTATTGTTTGTGTTTAACCTGCCTGAATTTAAAAATTTACATAATTTACGTTTTGGAGACCAAAAAAGGCATTGTTTACATTGCAAATTTTTAGGTTAGATGAGACAGAGTATATAGGTCACATTATAGTACGACGAATTTTTTGATACTTAAGGATATAATATAACTTAGTCTCAAGTTTTCCAATTTTAAATTTGAATCAATTGCTTCATGTCAGTAACTTATATTTCCATTCCATTAACATTTTTTAAACTTATCTTTTTCAGGAAAATCAAAGAGTACAGTTAAACGGATAGTCAACGAAGGCTTTAAAAATGATGGAAAGTTTGAAACTCCTGGGAAACATAGGAAAGGCCGGCCAAAGAAAGAAATGGATAATTTTAGATTTTAGAATCCGATGATAAGTGAAAGAAGTGCTGCTGTTGTCGCTTCTTACTTGAAATATTAATTCGTCTCTATATTTTTGTATAATGTTCTGTCTCGTTCATAATAATCCTTTTCTACTTTTTTTACAAGTTCGCAACAATTTTTCCAGTTTTCAACTGTGATGTTATTAAATGCTTCTTCTGTCAATTGTTTCACGTCACGAGACCCAATATTACTTGCAGCTACCCTTTTTTGTGCCCAAATTAGCTCTATTGGGTTAAGATCACAGTGGTATGGTGGAAGCCGAACTACTGTATGCCCATGTTCTCCCAAAATAGTGTTTATCTCATATATAGGATTTGGTTTTTTATTTTTTACTCAAGTTAATACATTCCTTAGCGATGAATCAAATGGAATATTATTTTCTAATAACCATAATTTTATATCATCGACACGAGTACTGGTGTTTGGTGTTTTGTTTGCAATTACTGAATGGTAAGGAGCATTGTCAAAAACAATAAAATAGATGGCTCGTGTAGGTTGGGAATAAGTTTTTCCGTAATCCGTTTAGTGAATTTATTCGCATTCATTTCAGAGTGATAATCTTCTATTTTATTTTTTCCACTAAATAAGAGTAGACAGTTTGGTACAAAGCCTTTTTCACTTCCAGCATGTACAGTATGAGTCGTGAATATAACTCTCATCAATATAACTAATATTTTTTTGCAATTCTTCTTTTAAATTTCTGTTTTATACGATAATATTTAGATAATCCTCTCTTTTTGCTGTAATGTGTACTTTTTCATTCAAAGCAGATCTATTTCATTGATATTTCTTTATAAATAAAACAAACAAAATATGATATGTGTCTTATTTATTTACTCATTTTACCTAAACGAACTGACATTTTCGCATCTATTCACACTCAGACTCATGTTTTTAATAGTAGGTAAATAAAATATTGCAAGTATCAAAGTCATTTATGTCATACTATACAGTGTTGCTATGTGTTTGCTACGTGTTATTAACAGCGCCCTCATTAAATTTCACGACTTTATAGACAGACTATAGATAGGTACTTATTAGTAACCTTTACGTCTAAGCCGTTACCCCGGCTCCACACGTTGGCCCCAACATAGGCCCCAACGCTACTCGTCCAACGTGTGGATCTAGAAAATGGCATTCGTCCCAACGTTGGGGCGAGCGTTGGTAGTTGGCCGGCTCGTGTCGGTTTTATCAAAGGAATCTGCGCCAACGCTCGCGATCTGTCCACACGTTGGCGCGTTGCTCAGTTCTGTTGCAACACGCTTTGGCAACACGCAGCGAGTGCGTACGTCGAGCGAGAATGGCTTCCTCATCCACGAAATCGCCACCGGCATGGACAAATGAAAAAGTCATAGAATTTATTGAAGTTTAACAAGCACATCCAATAATATGGTACGCAACTCGACAGGATCATAAAAATAAAAATTTATTAGCTGATGCATGGCGCACCATTCAACAGAATATGGGAATGACTTTATCAATTGAAGATTTAAAAAAAACCGAGAATCATTAATGAGCACATATATCGCCTTTACAGAAAAAAAATTAGTGACTATACTCGATCTTTGACGTGGCTATTTATTTTTTCTCAGTAACAAATATAAATGTGCACTCAGTACTATAAAAGCGCTCAGAGCAGTTTCGATTTCTGTATCGGACATCTTCAGATTGGCCCTGACGGGACTGACAGAACTAGTTTGATAGCCAACGTGTGTACGCCTCTCCGAATTTGCAGTCCAACGTTGGTACGAGCGTTGGGGCCAACGTGTGGAGCCGGCCTTAGTAGTAGGCAAGTGTAAGAAAGAATGAATGTAAAATATACCAGGGACGTATTCAAAACTTATGAATGGCGTGTATAACGCTTCAACCTGTAATATCCCACGGCTGGGCAATAAGCCTCTTTCCCCATGTAGGAGAAGGATCGCAGCTTAATCCACCACGCTGCTCCAATACACCAACGTGTATAAAGTATGTACTTATTAAGTTATGTATTAGTAATCTTTAGGTCTAATCTAAGCTGTAAGTAGTAGGTAGCTGTAAGAAATAATATTGATTCTTGTATACTTTACCTATACATTCATGTAACGTATAGGTACAGGGATGTATTCAAAACTTATGAATAAAATACTTATAGTATATACTTATATAGTAAACTGATTGGCACAGTGCAACTTTTGAGAGAGTGTTTTATAATGTTTAGTCACAAAGCTCTCAGAGGCCAAAATGTATTGCAAACATTGAGTTAGGTTCATGCCATCGAATTTTTCGTAAAGTCATTAGGATTTCAATAGATTATGTTCTTGTGGAGTTTTGTAAATTATTCGGCGTTAGGCATTGGGTATTCACTTCATCACTTCAGCCTATTGCTGCTCACTGCTATGGACATAGGCCTCCCCAAGTTCACGCCAACATCCCGGTTTTCCGCAATCCTTATCCAGCCTACACTGGCAATCTTACGTATATCGTCGGTCCAACGGGCCGGAGGACCTCCCACACTGCGTTTACCAAGATACGGTCTCCACTCCAGGACACGTCTGCTCCAACGGCCATCGATCCTGCGACACAAGTGACCAACCCACTGCCACATCAACTTGCGAATTCTGTGGGCTATATCGGTTACTTTCGTTCTTTCACGGATCCTCATTTCTAATTCTATCTTTGAGAGAAACCCCAAGCATAGCCCGTTCCATTTCTTAAACTTAAAGGCGAAACTAGAAAACGCACAAAAAATGAGCCAGAATACAGCTTTTCAGAAGATCACAAAAAATATGACAAATCCTGCAAAGATTTTTACAATGATGCAGTTTAGAGAAAGCTTAAAATATTCAAAAGGACGTCGTTTTACGATGGAAGAGAAAATTTTGTCGCTATCATTTTTTAAAAGAAGTGCAAAACGCTACTCCTTGCTTTCAAAGCAATTTGTACTTCCATCAAAAAAGTCCTTAAAATTCATGCTGTCATCTATAAAATTAAGACCAGGAATTTATAAAATTATTTTTGATAAAATTAAACATACAGTAGCCTCTATCAACGATGATAAAAAGGTATGCTCGCTGATTTTTGATGAAATGTCGATTGGGGTAATCGACAACTTAAACAATTGTAAACTCTAATCTAAAGTAATCTGTGCTCGTGTGCTGCACTCTGTGGCTGTGAATACCTATTGAATTATTGACATTTGACAGTAGCAGTGTTGCCAACTTAGTGGATTTTCCACTAGATCTGGTGGTTTGGACACCCCTCTTGGCGGAAAAAAATTGGTTTTAGTGGCTAGTGGATTTTTTAGTGGTTTAGGTTTGTTACAGTTAGTGGTAAGCTTCGGAGCTTACCACTAAAAATGATCTAGTATTTTTCTAGGATTTTTTTTAAACACTTAAAGATTTAGTCACATTTGCGATATCTCTATTAGGTTTACTGCACTCTAACGCAAATGTAGAGCGATTATTTAGTATTATGAACGTGGTCAAGACGAAACAGAGAAACCGAATGAAATTTGATTACACGCGAAAGGAAATGATGCAATAAATAATTATATATGTAATACTCAAGACCTTGGATTGGGAGGAACGAGGCATCAACGTCAACGGCGAATACATCTCTTACCTTCGTTTCGCCGACGATATCGTCATCTTTGCGGAGACGTTGGATGAGCTAGGCCAGATGTTGTCCGGCCTAAACGAGTCCTCCCGACGAGTCGGTCTCGGTATGAACTTGGACATAACGTCAACCAAGTCATACCGAGACCGGTATCGGTCGATGGTACCCTTCTCGAAGTTGTTCAGGAATATGTTTACCTAGGCAATACAATCCAACTAGGCCGCAACAACTTCGAGAAGGAGGCCAATAGCAGGATCCGGTTGGGCTGGGCGGCATTTGGCGGGCTTCGCCGAGTCTTCACTTCGAAGATTCCGCAATGCATAAAGACAAAAGTCTACGATCAATGCGACCTGCCTGTGTTAACATATGGCGCCGAGACGTGGACACTGACGAGGGGACTGGTTCACAAGTTTAAAGTCGCTCAACGTGCAATGGAACGGACTATGCTTGTGGTTTCTCTCAAAGATAGAATTATAAATGAGGCTATCTGCCCGCGAGAGAACAAAAGTAACCGAAATAGCCCACAGAATTTGCAAGTTGAAGTGGCAGTGGGCTGGTCACTTGTGTCACAAGACCGATGGCCGTTGGAGCAGACGTGTCCTGTAGTGTAGACCGCGTCATCTACGTAAGATTGCCGGTGTAGGCTGGATGAGGATTGTGGAAAACCGGGATGTCTGGCGCGAACTTGGGGAGGCCTATGTCCAGCTGTGGACTGCAATAGGCTGAAGTGATGAAGTGAATACCCAGTGCCGTAGTTCAAGAAATTGACAGTAAGAATTTTATTATATCCAAAGTGCAGATGAAGCTGATTCCTCAGAATACGATCTTCTTTAGTTAGGTAGTTATGTAACCTAACTGTTTCCTTTTTTTTTTCTGTACAAGTACATTAATTGTTTCCTGTAGTACGTAACTTAAATAATTATTTTATTTCAAGATAATAATTACGTTGTTTTTGTTTTATTTTCCAATTATATTGAGGTAGGTAGCCGTTGTCTTTGGGTTTTCTAGTGGAATTCTGGTGGTTTGAGAGGCCGCTAAGTTTGAGTGGTTTCTGGTGGGTTACACGGCCTCATTTGGTGGGTCGGTAAAAATAAAGTTGGCAACACTGGACAGTAGTAACTAGTACTGTAGTACACATTTACACAATAAAAATAAATACCTACCTACGAAATAAAAAAATATGGAGAACAGTAATAGTTATGCGAATGTATGCAGACTGTGTTTAAAAAGAGATTTACAGATATATTCCATTAAGAATACGTACTTACAAGATGTTTACGAAAAAATAACTAGTATTGAAGTAAGTATAACAATTTTTTTTAACTACAAATTTTCATTAAAAAGTAAGTACTTAGGTATGTAATTTGTGTTTGTCATGGACTTGCGTGTTTATTCACCTTTTTTGAGTTTCTTTTCCAAATAGTTCATATAACTTTTAAAAAATATACGCAGTGTCTCATGAAGTAATTTACTAAAGTAGGTTTTTTTATAGATTTTGATTCAGGTCTACTTTTCAAGAATTCCACCTAAGACAATATTTTAACTTTTCTGTATAGGCTTTTTGTTTTTATTAAAATAGCAACAAACATCAAATTAATTGTTAGAAATTTACGCTGTGTTTGACTTAGTTCCAAAGGAATTAAGTTGGTACATTCCTTAGTAGTAGCATCTAACAAAATTGTACTAAATTTTTTTAATTTGATGATGATCACTTTTAAAATTGTCTCTTATTTAACTTTTTTAGACTTATACACCCGCGGTTTTCAAACATAGTCTATTTTTAAGTATAAACGAGTACATACCACGATATAGTTTTTGACGATTTTTATAATATAGCTTAAGTTTTAAGCGACTCAAGTGTAAGTACCTCAACCTTACAGAAGATCTCAACTAGGGATTGCAATCTGGAAAACCGGATCCGGTAATCCGGCGGATCCGGCATCATTTTACAGTTACCGGATCCGGTAAAAAATGTCGGATCCGGTGTTGGCGTTTTTTGAGAAAATGACCTCTTTTTAAAAGAAAGAGTGTGGTTCTTAAATACACGAGTCCTTTGACGCTAAGACTAAAGACTTGATTGATAGATTTTTGCCATTTAAATTAGTTATATATGCATTATAGTATTTATAGTGAAGGTATTCAACTCTATTTATAGCTGAAAAAATACTGAAGTTGCTTGACTTATTGTGCGAATATTAAATAATTCACATTGCCGTTACTTGCAGAATACCTAGAAATATTAAGATTCAAACTAGGGATGTTATTTTATCGTAACCAAACTATTGGATATAGGTACGTAATAAAAATGTATCTGTAACCGTACCATAAACCGATATTAAAGTTTCGGATGGTTTCGCAGGGATCTATCGCAGAGGTAATTTAAATACTAAATTTTTTGCTATATTTTTACATTTTTCTGGTCAAATAACATTAGCCGAGCGCGTTCTTCATTATCATAAAGTCAGTCAATTTTGCAACTAAATCATCGTGGGAGTCATCGCTTTTTAACATATATAGAGTACTAGAATTTGTAACAGTAGCTAATACAATAAACGTTAATTATTAACTTATCATAGGAAGTAAAATAAAGTATTGTGGCATTTCCACTAAAATCGAATATCTGTAACCGAAACTAAAAAAGGATAATCCGTACAAATTTAATATTTGTAACCATAATATCATAACATCGACGGTTTGCTGGTTGGATTCCCGATTGGGATGGATATTTGTATTTGTACAAATATTTCTTTCCAGGGTGGATCTCTGTCCTTGTGGGTCCGCCCCTCCGTGGCTCGGAGATCACGTTAAGCTGTCGGTCTCGATTGTTATCATAAATACCTGATGGCTATCCATTACTCATAGTAGGGAACATATACGCTGATTAAGCTACAATCCTTCTCCTACATGGAGAAAGAGGCCTATGCCCAGCAGTGAGATGTTACGGGCTAAATCTTATATTTGGAACCATATCATTTCTATAAATATTCGTACCTATATATATCCGTAACCGAAGCCTTAACCAAGTAATAGCCTGATTGATAGCGTGAAACTTGTGAAAGGAAAAGTAGAGACGAAGATCTACAATCACTAATAAATTTAATATTACTGGACTAATTAAAATTACAAATCTAGCTCTTTGATCCGTCTCACCACGTGTTAATACGACGTGCTCGAAATTGGAACTCGGCTTAGTTTAATTTGTATCAATAAATTCGACATATAAGAATACTGAGAAATAACTCCCACGGCTACATTTTTAACTCTTTAAAGTTAATTTAAACATTCTTATCTTTTCATTTGATAGATATATAATTTGTTTTGAAATTGAGATTTAATTTAAAAAAAATTATTTAATTAAAATGTACAATTTTTTCACTTCATTAACGGTCAACATACGTTTGAATTAAAAAGAAAAGTTAGGTTATTATGGTTTGATAAATCCAGCCCGGATCCGGGCCGGATCCAGCCGGATTGATAAAAATTCGACCGGATCCGGCCGGATTGAAAACGACACCGGATTGCAATCCCTAATCTCAACTGAATATCATACTCTCAAGTATTGTTATGTTCATGTGTATGTTCCTGGGGAGAGTAAATGGTTAGAGTTGGCAATATGCTTGCAAGGCTCTTGGCGGTGCAGACATCTATAGACTATAGTATTCACTTACCATCAAGTGCATCTTACACTTGTTTGCCATCACAATGGTATAAGAATGTAAAAAATCACTTAAAGTCGGTAAATTGTAATTTACCCTAAACAAAAGTTTTTGAAGTTATACTTCTTTTGGACTGTTAGGGAAAAATGATGAGAGTAAATTTTTACGTTGCGCGTGCACACCGCCATAAAAAACCTACACCCTGAAGGTAGCCAGTTAACGAAGAAGAAGTTACCAACGTGAAGTTAGTTAGCCAATGAAATATAACTTCTTACGTGCATACATAATTACACGCACACTTTTTTTGTAAAAAAATCGTTTATTTTTCAGCTTAACTCCACGTGCAGCCAGTCTCTGTGTTATTTATGTTTGAAACGACTAAAACAATGTCACAAATTAATTGAACAAGCAGTTGAAACAGACAAGTTATTAAAATATTCACTTTGGTGCGGAGTTGAGGTAAATGTTCGGTTATAATTTTTATTTATTCTCAAGATTAGAAAACTTACATCAAGCCAATTACAAGCTTATTAAGCTGTTACTAATATATATTAGTATAATATTCATGTCAACCAAGTCATACCGAGACCGGTATCGGTTGACGGTATCCTTCTTGAAGTTGTTAAGGATTATGTCTACCTTGGCCACACCATTCAGCTGGGCCGAAACAACTTCGAGAAGGAAGCTGATAGGAGGATTCGGTTGGGCTGGGCGGTGTTTGGCAGGCTTCGTCGAGTCTTCACTTCGAAGATTCCGCAATGCTTGAAGACAAAAGTCTACGAGCAATGCGTCCTGCCTGTGTTGAGATATGGAGCCGAGACGTGGACACTGATGAAGGGACAGGTCCACAAGTTTAAAGTCGCTCAACGTGCAATGGAACGGGCTATGCTTGGTGTTTCTCTCAAGGATAGAATAAGAAATGAGACTATCCGTGAGAGAACGAAAGTAACCGACATAGCCCACAGAATCAGCAAGTTGAAGTGGCAGTGGGCTGGTCATCTTTGTCGCAGGACCGATGGCCGTTGGAGCAGACGTGTCCTGGAGTGGAGACCGCGTATTGGCAAACTCAGTGTAGGGCGCCCTCCGGCCCGCTGGACCGACGATCTACGTAAGATTGCCGGTGTAGGCTGGATGAGGATTGCGGAAAACCGGGATGTCTGGCGCGAGCTTGGGGAGGCCTATGTCCAGCAGTGGACTGCAACAGGTTGATGTGATGATGATGATGATGACTCAAATCTAGTGTCTCGGCAGACATTACCTTTGTATTATGCCATCGGCATTTTTCATGAAAACTAGCTGGCCCTGCAAACATTGTTTAGCCATATATTTTATTAGCCCCCTTAATCCAGCCCTTCTTATGACTTAGGAGTATGAAATATAGATGTTGGCCGATTCTCAGACCTACCCGATATGCAAACAAAATTTCATGAAAATCGGTCTAGCCGTTTCGAAGGAGTATGGTAGCTAACATTGTGACATGAGAATTTTATATAGAAGATTATTCAATCGATCAAATAATATTTCCAGATTGATAAGATAGAATGTGTACAGACATTCACGCTGTCTGTATCATCGATATCGACTATCAACATATCTCTACATCCTGTGGAAAATGATATAAAAGACGAGTCTGCTAAGATAAAAGAAGAATTAAAAGACAGTTGGGATAACGGGATAAATGCCGTCTCCGATCAAATTCCTGTGGAAAATTATATAAAAGAAGAGTCTGCTAAGATAAAAGAAGAATTAAAAGACTATTGGGATAACGGGATAAATTCCGTCTCCGATCAAATTGGTATGTAATTAAATCCATACTTCTATACTAATATCATAAAGAGGTCAAGCTTATAACTTTGTTTGTTTGTAGGGGGTAGTCTTCACAAATACTGATCCAATCATGAAAATTCTCTCACTCACAGAAAGCTTCAAATGTAATACTTACCTTAGATGTCCTATTATGTGTTATTTATCTTCTATATAATAAAAATGAATCGCTGAATGTGTTGCTAAGCGCAAATCTCGAGAGCAGCAAAATCAATTTTCCTAATTATTTTTTTATAATATCCTTGAAGTACGAGGATGGTTCTTACGGAGAGAGAAATTTAAAAAATTCTCTGAAAAAGTCTAAAACCAACACTTTTCTATATTCCCATACAAAAGATTCGTAATATTTCTTAAAAGTCAATTTAAACTTTAATACCATACCATAAAGTTTAAGTGTTAGTTTAGTGGAGAGGTTCCGGGAAGGACAAGTATTAAAAAAAATGAAGAATCGACTGTTAGGCGGTACGAAGTTCGCCGGGTCAGCTAGCCTCTATATATATAGGTAATGTCTACCGAGACATTAGTTATTTAATATTTTGGCTAAGTTAAGGCTGCTTATAACGCTGGGTACATGACGTAAGTTTGTAATGTACCTAATGTTAAGATATAAATTTTTATTTTTTATTGTTTGATTTTTTGCTGCCTTAAGGCTCCGTCGTTTGACAAAAGTAGGCATTTAACGTCTACCCCGTCCCCCTTGGACACACGTCGCGCGAACTCGTTGCTGTTGAACTCAGTCCGTGACCTCAAAGCGTCAGTGGCTGTAAAGCGAACTAATTTGATTTGACTCTAAAATAGAAATGCATTTATTATGATCATTTTTTAAAGTAGTGATAAATATGTAATACTTTCGTAAATAAATGAAATAAGTAAATGATTTCAGGGTTATTTATTATAAAGACTGTTGGACATAAATAGAATAAGCTATATAAAATAAAACAAATTACATATTAAATCTATACAAATAAATAAAATTGAAGTGTCTGTTTGTAATATTGTAATACCCGCTTTTAACTAAATTACATATATAATATACATGGTGCAAATACCAAAATAACATTTTTTATAATTTGTCTGTCTGTCTGTTCCGGCTAATCTCTGAAACGGCTGGATCGTTTTTGACAGAACTTTCATTGGCAGATAGTTGCTGATGTAATAAGGAGTAACGTAGGCTACTTTTATTTTAGATTTTTTATTATTATTTTATAACTGCGAACTGAACAATAATTATTTTGTTAAATTCCACGCGGACGAAGTCGCGGGCATAGGTAGTTTAAAATAATAATTATTCAATAAAACGTATCTCAATAAATTCCACAATACAATTACAATATTTAAAAAAACTAGTTGAAAAAAAAAGCGGTCACCCATCCAAGTACTGACCGTCGTGACGCTGCCGCGTTACCGGTCGCTCAAATTTTATCTTAACTTACTTATATCTCCCTCAACTTCCGTTCGCCTCGACCGATCACACTTTTCGTAACGCTCTCGTCACGCATTAGCGTGACGAGAGCAGCAAACTAGTTGAAAAAAAAGCGTCACGCATCCAAGTACTGACCGTCGTGACGGTGCCGCGTTACCGGTCGCTCAAATTTTACCCCTCATGCGCCTAAAAAAGTTTCACTTCAAAAAAACTAGTTGAAAAAAAAAGCAGTCAAACATCTAAGTACTGACCGTCATGAAATTTTATTTGGCTTTAAAATAGAAATGCATTTATAATGATCATTTTTTATAGTAGTGATAAAATAATAATACTTTCGTAAATAAATAAAATAAGTAAAGGATTTCAGGGTTATTTAGTATAAATACTGTTGGACATAAATGGAATAAGAGCTATTAAATGAAACAAATTACAAATTAAATTTAAAATAATTATT